>JANUYF010000005.1:93012500-94456055 GCA_026167975.1 Phrynosoma blainvillii | reverse complement strand
AAAGAAAGCTTTCCAGGCCAATTCCTGCTAGGAGAGAGGAAGAAAACAGTTCCAGGCAGCCATTCTGAGAGGGTAAGTTTTAAGTCTTTTTTAAAAACTCCTGGGGGAAGTGTGACTGTGACTCAGCGGGTGGGGCTTTGTTAAGAGCATTTGCAAATCAATAGGGGGTGGGCTAGGCAGTTAGCTCTTTACAACTGCTCCAGAGGTCAGTTTCAGGTCAGTTTCGGCCAGGACAGGGAAGGAGGAGGAGGAGGCTCTCCAGCCAGTTTCTAAAGAGAAGAGAAAGAGAAAAGAGGTTTCTGCCAGGAAAGAAAGCTTTCCAGGCCAATTCCTGCTAGGAGAGAGGAAGAAAACAGTTCCAGGCAGCCATCTTGAGAGGGTAAGTTTTTAAGTTCTTTTAAAAACTCCTGGGGAAGTGTGACTGTGACTCAGCGGGTGGGGCTTTGTTAAGAGCATTTGCAAATCAATAGGGGGTGGGCTAGGCAGTTAGCTCTTTACAACTGCTCCCAGAGGTCAGTTTCAGGTCAGTTTCGGCCAGGACAGGGAAGGAGGAGGAGGAGGCTCTCCAGGCCAGTTTCTAAAGAGAAGAGAAAGAGAAAGAGGTTTCTGCCAGGAAAGAAAGCTTTCCAGGCCAATTCCTGCTAGGAGAGAGGAAGAAAACAGTTCCAGGCAGCCATCTTGAGAGGGTAAGTTTTAAGTTCTTTTTAAAACTCCTGGGGGAAGTGTGACTGTGACTCAGCGGGTGGGGCTTTGTTAAGAGCATTTGCAAATCAATAGGGGGTGGGCTAGGCAGTTAGCTCTTTACAACTGCTCCCAGAGGTCAGTTTCAGGTCAGTTTCGGCCAGGACAGGGAAGGAGGAGGAGGAGGCTCTCCAGGCCAGTTTCTAAAAGAGAAGAGAAAGAGAAAGAGGTTTCTGCCAGGAAAGAAAGCTTTCCAGGCCAATTCCTGCTAGGAGAGAGGAAGAAAACAGTTCCAGGCAGCCATCTTGAGAGGGTAAGTTTTTAAGTTCTTTTTAAAAACTCTGGGGGAAGTGTGACTGTGACTCAGCGGGTGGGGCTTTGTTAAGAGCATTTGCAAATCAATAGGGGGTGGGCTAGGCAGTTAGCTCTTTACAACTGCTCCCAGAGGTCAGTTTCAGGTCAGTTTCGGCCAGGACAGGGAAGGAGGAGGAGGAGGCTCTCCAGGCCAGTTTCTAAAAGAGAAGAGAAAGAGAAAGAGGTTTCTGCAGGAAAGAAAGCTTTCCAGGCCAATTCCTGCTAGGAGAGAGGAAGAAAACAGTTCCAGGCAGCCATCTTGAGAGGGTAAGTTTTTAAGTTCTTTTTAAAAACTCCTGGGGGAAGTGTGACTGTGACTCAGCGGGTGGGGCTTTGTTAAGAGCATTTGCAAATCAATAGGGGGTGGGCTAGGCAGTTAGCTCTTTACAACTGCTCCCAGAGGTCAGTTTCAGGTCAGTTTCGGCCAGGACAGGGAAGGAGGAGGAGGAGGCTCTCCAGGCCAGTTTCTAAAAGAGAAGAGAAAGAGAAAGAGGTTTCTGCCAGGAAAGAAAGCTTTCCAGGCCAATTCCTGCTAGGAGAGAGGAAGAAAACAGTTTCCAGGCAGCCATCTTGAGAGGGTAAGTTTTTAAGTTCTTTTTAAAAACTCCTGGGGGAAGTGTGACTGTGACTCAGCGGGTGGGGCTTTGTTAAGAGCATTTGCAAATCAATAGGGGGTGGGCTAGGCAGTTAGCTCTTTACAACTGCTCCCAGAGGTCAGTTTCAGGTCAGTTTCGGCCAGGACAGGGAAGGAGGAGGAGGAGGCTCTCCAGGCCAGTTTCTAAAAGAGAAGAGAAAGAGAAAGAGGTTTCTGCCAGAAAGAAAGCTTTCCAGGCCAATTCCTGCTAGGAGAGAGGAAGAAAACAGTTCCAGGCAGCCATCTTGAGAGGGTAAGTTTTTAAGTTCTTTTAAAAACTCCTGGGGGAAGTGTGACTGTGACTCAGCGGGTGGGGCTTGTTAAGAGCATTTGCAAATCAATAGGGGGTGGGCTAGGCAGTTAGCTCTTTACAACTGCTCCCAGAGGTCAGTTTCAGGTCAGTTTCGGCCAGGACAGGGAAGGAGGAGGAGGAGGCTCTCCAGGCCAGTTTCTAAAAGAGAAGAGAAAGAGAAAGAGGTTTCTGCCAGGAAAGAAAGCTTTCCAGGCCAATTCCTGCTAGGAGAGAGGAAGAAAACAGTTCCAGGCAGCCATCTTGAGAGGGTAAGTTTTTAAGTTCTTTTTAAAAACTCCTGGGGGAAGTGTGACTGTGACTCAGCGGGTGGGCTTGTTAAGAGCATTTGCAAATCAATAGGGGGTGGGCTAGGCAGTTAGCTCTTTACAACTGCTCCCAGAGGTCAGTTTCAGGTCAGTTTCGGCCAGGACAGGGAAGGAGGAGGAGGAGGCTCTCCAGGCCAGTTTCTAAAGAGAAGAGAAAGAGAAAGAGGTTTCTGCCAGGAAAGAAAGCTTTCCAGGCCAATTCCTGCTAGGAGAGAGGAAGAAAACAGTTCCAGGCAGCCATCTTGAGAGGGTAAGTTTTAAGTTCTTTTTAAAAACTCCTGGGGGAAGTGTGACTGTGACTCAGCGGGTGGGGCTTTGTTAAGAGCATTTGCAAATCAATAGGGGGTGGGCTAGGCAGTTAGCTCTTTACAACTGCTCCCAGAGGTCAGTTTCAGGTCAGTTTCGGCCAGGACAGGGAAGGAGGAGGAGGAGGCTCTCCAGGCCAGTTTCTAAAAGAGAAGAGAAAGAGAAAGAGGTTTCTGCCAGGAAAGAAAGCTTTCCAGGCCAATTCCTGCTAGGAGAGAGGAAGAAAACAGTTCCAGGCAGCCATCTTGAGAGGGTAAGTTTTTAAGTTCTTTTTAAAAACTCCTGGGGGAAGTGTGACTGTGACTCAGCGGGTGGGGCTTTGTTAAGAGCATTTGCAAATCAATAGGGGGTGGGCTAGGCAGTTAGCTCTTTACAACTGCTCCCAGAGGTCAGTTTCAGGTCAGTTTCGGCCAGGACAGGGAAGGAGGAGGAGGAGGCTCTCCAGGCCAGTTTCTAAAAGAGAAGAGAAAGAGAAAGAGGTTTCTGCCAGAAAGAAAGCTTTCCAGGCCAATTCCTGCTAGGAGAGAGGAAGAAAACAGTTCCAGGCAGCCATCTTGAGAGGGTAAGTTTTTAAGTTCTTTTTAAAAACTCCTGGGGGAAGTGTGACTGTGACTCAGCGGGTGGGGCTTTGTTAAGAGCATTTGCAAATCAATAGGGGGTGGGCTAGGCAGTTAGCTCTTTACAACTGCTCCCAGAGGTCAGTTTCAGGTCAGTTTCGGCCAGGACAGGGAAGGAGGAGGAGGAGGCTCTCCAGGCCAGTTTCTAAAGAGAAGAGAAAGAGAAAGAGGTTTCTGCCAGGAAAGAAAGCTTTCCAGGCCAATTCCTGCTAGGAGAGAGGAAGAAAACAGTTCCAGGCAGCCATCTTGAGAGGGTAAGTTTTTAAGTTCTTTTTAAAAACTCCTGGGGAAGTGTGACTGTGACTCAGCGGGTGGGGCTTTGTTAAGAGCATTTGCAAATCAATAGGGGTGGGCTAGGCAGTTAGCTCTTTACAACTGCTCCCAGAGGTCAGTTTCAGGTCAGTTTCGGCCAGGACAGGGAAGGAGGAGGAGGAGGCTCTCCAGGCCAGTTTCTAAAAGAGAAGAGAAAGAGAAAGAGGTTTCTGCCAGGAAAGAAAGCTTTCCAGGCCAATTCCTGCTAGGAGAGAGGAAGAAAACAGTTCCAGGCAGCCATCTTGAGAGGGTAAGTTTTTAAGTTCTTTTTAAAAACTCCTGGGGGAAGTGTGACTGTGACTCAGCGGGTGGGGCTTTGTTAAGAGCATTTGCAAATCAATAGGGGGTGGGCTAGGCAGTTAGCTCTTTACAACTGCTCCCAGAGGTCAGTTTCAGGTCAGTTTCGGCCAGGACAGGGAAGGAGGAGGAGGAGGCTCTCCAGGCCAGTTTCTAAAAGAGAAGAGAAAGAGAAAGAGGTTTCTGCCAGGAAAGAAAGCTTTCAGGCCAATTCCTGCTAGGAGAGAGGAAGAAAACAGTTCCAGGCAGCCATCTTGAGAGGGTAAGTTTTTAAGTTCTTTTTAAAAACTCCTGGGGGAAGTGTGACTGTGACTCAGCGGGTGGGGCTTTGTTAAGAGCATTTGCAAATCAATAGGGGGTGGGCTAGGCAGTTAGCTCTTTACAACTGCTCCCAGAGGTCAGTTTCAGGTCAGTTCGGCCAGGACAGGGAAGGAGGAGGAGGAGGCTCTCCAGGCCAGTTTCTAAAAGAGAAGAGAAAGAGAAAGAGGTTTCTGCCAGGAAAGAAAGCTTTCCAGGCCAATTCCTGCTAGGAGAGAGGAAGAAAACAGTTCCAGGCAGCCATCTGAGAGGGTAAGTTTTTAAGTTCTTTTTAAAACTCCTGGGGAAGTGTGACTGTGACTCAGCGGGTGGGCTTTGTTAAGAGCATTTGCAAATCAATAGGGGGTGGGCTAGGCAGTTAGCTCTTTACAACTGCTCCCAGAGGTCAGTTTCAGGTCAGTTTCGGCCAGGACAGGGAAGGAGGAGGAGGAGGCTCTCCAGGCCAGTTTCTAAAAGAGAAGAGAAAGAGAAAGAGGTTTCTGCCAGGAAAGAAAGCTTTCCAGGCCAATTCCTGCTAGGAGAGAGGAAGAAAACAGTTCCAGGCAGCCATCTTGAGAGGGTAAGTTTTTAAGTTCTTTTTAAAAACTCCTGGGGGAAGTGTGACTGTGACTCAGCGGGTGGGGCTTTGTTAAGAGCATTTGCAAATCAATAGGGGGTGGGCTAGGCAGTTAGCTCTTTACAACTGCTCCCAGAGGTCAGTTTCAGGTCAGTTTCGGCCAGGACAGGGAAGGAGGAGGAGGAGGCTCTCCAGGCCAGTTTCTAAAAGAGAAGAGAAAGAGAAAGAGGTTTCTGCCAGAAAGAAAGCTTTCCAGGCCAATTCCTGCTAGGAGAGAGGAAGAAAACAGTTCCAGGCAGCCATCTTGAGAGGGTAAGTTTTTAAGTTCTTTTTAAAAACTCCTGGGGAAGTGTGACTGTGACTCAGCGGGTGGGGCTTTGTTAAGAGCATTTGCAAATCAATAGGGGGTGGGCTAGGCAGTTAGCTCTTTACAACTGCTCCCAGAGGTCAGTTTCAGGTCAGTTTCGGCCAGGACAGGGAAGGAGGAGGAGGAGGCTCTCCAGGCCAGTTTCTAAAAGAGAAGAGAAAGAGAAAGAGGTTTCTGCCAGGAAAGAAAGCTTTCCAGGCCAATTCCTGCTAGGAGAGAGGAAGAAAACAGTTCCAGGCAGCCATCTTGAGAGGGTAAGTTTTTAAGTTCTTTTTAAAAACTCCTGGGGGAAGTGTGACTGTGACTCAGCGGGTGGGGCTTTGTTAAGAGCATTTGCAAATCAATAGGGGGTGGGCTAGGCAGTTAGCTCTTTACAACTGCTCCCAGAGGTCAGTTTCAGGTCAGTTTCGGCCAGGACAGGGAAGGAGGAGGAGGAGGCTCTCCAGGCCAGTTTCTAAAAGAGAAGAGAAAGAGAAAGAGGTTTCTGCCAGGAAAGAAAGCTTTCCAGGCCAATTCCTGCTAGGAGAGAGGAAGAAAACAGTTCCAGGCAGCCATCTTGAGAGGGTAAGTTTTTAAGTTCTTTTTAAAAACTCCTGGGGGAAGTGTGACTGTGACTCAGCGGGTGGGGCTTTGTTAAGAGCATTTGCAAATCAATAGGGGGTGGGCTAGGCAGTTAGCTCTTTACAACTGCTCCCAGAGGTCAGTTTCAGGTCAGTTTCGGCCAGGACAGGGAAGGAGGAGGAGGAGGCTCTCCAGGCCAGTTTCTAAAAGAGAAGAGAAAGAGAAAGAGGTTTCTGCCAGGAAAGAAAGCTTTCCAGGCCAATTCCTGCTAGGAGAGAGGAAGAAAACAGTTCCAGGCAGCCATCTTGAGAGGGTAAGTTTTTAAGTTCTTTTTAAAAACTCCTGGGGGAAGTGTGACTGTGACTCAGCGGGTGGGGCTTTGTTAAGAGCATTTGCAAATCAATAGGGGGTGGGCTAGGCAGTTAGCTCTTTACAACTGCTCCCAGAGGTCAGTTTCAGGTCAGTTTCGGCCAGGACAGGGAAGGAGGAGGAGGAGGCTCTCCAGGCCAGTTTCTAAAAGAGAAGAGAAAGAGAAAGAGGTTTCTGCCAGGAAAGAAAGCTTTCCAGGCCAATTCCTGCTAGGAGAGAGGAAGAAAACAGTTTCCAGGCAGCCATCTTGAGAGGGTAAGTTTTTAAGTTCTTTTTAAAAACTCCTGGGGGAAGTGTGACTGTGACTCAGCGGGTGGGGCTTTGTTAAGAGCATTTGCAAATCAATAGGGGGTGGGCTAGGCAGTTAGCTCTTTACAACTGCTCCCAGAGGTCAGTTTCAGGTCAGTTTCGGCCAGGACAGGGAAGGAGGAGGAGGAGGCTCTCCAGGCCAGTTTCTAAAAGAGAAGAGAAAGAGAAAGAGGTTTCTGCCAGGAAAGAAAGCTTTCCAGGCCAATTCCTGCTAGGAGAGAGGAAGAAAACAGTTCCAGGCAGCCATCTTGAGAGGGTAAGTTTTTAAGTTCTTTTTAAAAACTCCTGGGGGAAGTGTGACTGTGACTCAGCGGGTGGGGCTTTGTTAAGAGCATTTGCAAATCAATAGGGGGTGGGCTAGGCAGTTAGCTCTTTACAACTGCTCCCAGAGGTCAGTTTCAGGTCAGTTTCGGCCAGGACAGGGAAGGAGGAGGAGGAGGCTCTCCAGGCCAGTTTCTAAAAGAGAAGAGAAAGAGAAAGAGGTTTCTGCCAGGAAAGAAAGCTTTCCAGGCCAATTCCTGCTAGGAGAGAGGAAGAAAACAGTTCCAGGCAGCCATCTTGAGAGGGTAAGTTTTTAAGTTCTTTTTAAAAACTCCTGGGGGAAGTGTGACTGTGACTCAGCGGGTGGGGCTTTGTTAAGAGCATTTGCAAATCAATAGGGGGTGGGCTAGGCAGTTAGCTCTTTACAACTGCTCCCAGAGGTCAGTTTCAGGTCAGTTTCGGCCAGGACAGGGAAGGAGGAGGAGGAGGCTCTCCAGGCCAGTTTCTAAAAGAGAAGAGAAAGAGAAAGAGGTTTCTGCCAGGAAAGAAAGCTTTCCAGGCCAATTCCTGCTAGGAGAGAGGAAGAAAACAGTTCCAGGCAGCCATCTTGAGAGGGTAAGTTTTTAAGTTCTTTTTAAAAACTCCTGGGGGAAGTGTGACTGTGACTCAGCGGGTGGGGCTTTGTTAAGAGCATTTGCAAATCAATAGGGGGTGGGCTAGGCAGTTAGCTCTTTACAACTGCTCCCAGAGGTCAGTTTCAGGTCAGTTTCGGCCAGGACAGGGAAGGAGGAGGAGGAGGCTCTCCAGGCCAGTTTCTAAAAGAGAAGAGAAAGAGAAAGAGGTTTCTGCCAGGAAAGAAAGCTTTCCAGGCCAATTCCTGCTAGGAGAGAGGAAGAAAACAGTTCCAGGCAGCCATCTTGAGAGGGTAAGTTTTTAAGTTCTTTTTAAAAACTCCTGGGGGAAGTGTGACTGTGACTCAGCGGGTGGGGCTTTGTTAAGAGCATTTGCAAATCAATAGGGGGTGGGCTAGGCAGTTAGCTCTTTACAACTGCTCCCAGAGGTCAGTTTCAGGTCAGTTTCGGCCAGGACAGGGAAGGAGGAGGAGGAGGCTCTCCAGGCCAGTTTCTAAAAGAGAAGAGAAAGAGAAAGAGGTTTCTGCCAGGAAAGAAAGCTTTCCAGGCCAATTCCTGCTAGGAGAGAGGAAGAAAACAGTTCCAGGCAGCCATCTTGAGAGGGTAAGTTTTTAAGTTCTTTTTAAAAACTCCTGGGGGAAGTGTGACTGTGACTCAGCGGGTGGGGCTTTGTTAAGAGCATTTGCAAATCAATAGGGGGTGGGCTAGGCAGTTAGCTCTTTACAACTGCTCCCAGAGGTCAGTTTCAGGTCAGTTTCGGCCAGGACAGGGAAGGAGGAGGAGGAGGCTCTCCAGGCCAGTTTCTAAAAGAGAAGAGAAAGAGAAAGAGGTTTCTGCCAGGAAAGAAAGCTTTCCAGGCCAATTCCTGCTAGGAGAGAGGAAGAAAACAGTTCCAGGCAGCCATCTTGAGAGGGTAAGTTTTTAAGTTCTTTTTAAAAACTCCTGGGGGAAGTGTGACTGTGACTCAGCGGGTGGGGCTTTGTTAAGAGCATTTGCAAATCAATAGGGGGTGGGCTAGGCAGTTAGCTCTTTACAACTGCTCCCAGAGGTCAGTTTCAGGTCAGTTTCGGCCAGGACAGGGAAGGAGGAGGAGGAGGCTCTCCAGGCCAGTTTCTAAAAGAGAAGAGAAAGAGAAAGAGGTTTCTGCCAGGAAAGAAAGCTTTCCAGGCCAATTCCTGCTAGGAGAGAGGAAGAAAACAGTTTCCAGGCAGCCATCTTGAGAGGGTAAGTTTTTAAGTTCTTTTTAAAAACTCCTGGGGGAAGTGTGACTGTGACTCAGCGGGTGGGGCTTTGTTAAGAGCATTTGCAAATCAATAGGGGGTGGGCTAGGCAGTTAGCTCTTTACAACTGCTCCCAGAGGTCAGTTTCAGGTCAGTTTCGGCCAGGACAGGGAAGGAGGAGGAGGAGGCTCTCCAGGCCAGTTTCTAAAAGAGAAGAGAAAGAGAAAGAGGTTTCTGCCAGGAAAGAAAGCTTTCCAGGCCAATTCCTGCTAGGAGAGAGGAAGAAAACAGTTCCAGGCAGCCATCTTGAGAGGGTAAGTTTTTAAGTTCTTTTTAAAAACTCCTGGGGGAAGTGTGACTGTGACTCAGCGGGTGGGGCTTTGTTAAGAGCATTTGCAAATCAATAGGGGGTGGGCTAGGCAGTTAGCTCTTTACAACTGCTCCCAGAGGTCAGTTTCAGGTCAGTTTCGGCCAGGACAGGGAAGGAGGAGGAGGAGGCTCTCCAGGCCAGTTTCTAAAAGAGAAGAGAAAGAGAAAGAGGTTTCTGCCAGGAAAGAAAGCTTTCCAGGCCAATTCCTGCTAGGAGAGAGGAAGAAAACAGTTCCAGGCAGCCATCTTGAGAGGGTAAGTTTTTAAGTTCTTTTTAAAAACTCCTGGGGGAAGTGTGACTGTGACTCAGCGGGTGGGGCTTTGTTAAGAGCATTTGCAAATCAATAGGGGGTGGGCTAGGCAGTTAGCTCTTTACAACTGCTCCCAGAGGTCAGTTTCAGGTCAGTTTCGGCCAGGACAGGGAAGGAGGAGGAGGAGGCTCTCCAGGCCAGTTTCTAAAAGAGAAGAGAAAGAGAAAGAGGTTTCTGCCAGGAAAGAAAGCTTTCCAGGCCAATTCCTGCTAGGAGAGAGGAAGAAAACAGTTCCAGGCAGCCATCTTGAGAGGGTAAGTTTTTAAGTTCTTTTTAAAAACTCCTGGGGGAAGTGTGACTGTGACTCAGCGGGTGGGGCTTTGTTAAGAGCATTTGCAAATCAATAGGGGGTGGGCTAGGCAGTTAGCTCTTTACAACTGCTCCCAGAGGTCAGTTTCAGGTCAGTTTCGGCCAGGACAGGGAAGGAGGAGGAGGAGGCTCTCCAGGCCAGTTTCTAAAAGAGAAGAGAAAGAGAAAGAGGTTTCTGCCAGGAAAGAAAGCTTTCCAGGCCAATTCCTGCTAGGAGAGAGGAAGAAAACAGTTCCAGGCAGCCATCTTGAGAGGGTAAGTTTTTAAGTTCTTTTTAAAAACTCCTGGGGGAAGTGTGACTGTGACTCAGCGGGTGGGGCTTTGTTAAGAGCATTTGCAAATCAATAGGGGGTGGGCTAGGCAGTTAGCTCTTTACAACTGCTCCCAGAGGTCAGTTTCAGGTCAGTTTCGGCCAGGACAGGGAAGGAGGAGGAGGAGGCTCTCCAGGCCAGTTTCTAAAAGAGAAGAGAAAGAGAAAGAGGTTTCTGCCAGGAAAGAAAGCTTTCCAGGCCAATTCCTGCTAGGAGAGAGGAAGAAAACAGTTCCAGGCAGCCATCTTGAGAGGGTAAGTTTTTAAGTTCTTTTTAAAAACTCCTGGGGGAAGTGTGACTGTGACTCAGCGGGTGGGGCTTTGTTAAGAGCATTTGCAAATCAATAGGGGGTGGGCTAGGCAGTTAGCTCTTTACAACTGCTCCCAGAGGTCAGTTTCAGGTCAGTTTCGGCCAGGACAGGGAAGGAGGAGGAGGAGGCTCTCCAGGCCAGTTTCTAAAAGAGAAGAGAAAGAGAAAGAGGTTTCTGCCAGGAAAGAAAGCTTTCCAGGCCAATTCCTGCTAGGAGAGAGGAAGAAAACAGTTCCAGGCAGCCATCTTGAGAGGGTAAGTTTTTAAGTTCTTTTTAAAAACTCCTGGGGGAAGTGTGACTGTGACTCAGCGGGTGGGGCTTTGTTAAGAGCATTTGCAAATCAATAGGGGGTGGGCTAGGCAGTTAGCTCTTTACAACTGCTCCCAGAGGTCAGTTTCAGGTCAGTTTCGGCCAGGACAGGGAAGGAGGAGGAGGAGGCTCTCCAGGCCAGTTTCTAAAAGAGAAGAGAAAGAGAAAGAGGTTTCTGCCAGGAAAGAAAGCTTTCCAGGCCAATTCCTGCTAGGAGAGAGGAAGAAAACAGTTTCCAGGCAGCCATCTTGAGAGGGTAAGTTTTTAAGTTCTTTTTAAAAACTCCTGGGGGAAGTGTGACTGTGACTCAGCGGGTGGGGCTTTGTTAAGAGCATTTGCAAATCAATAGGGGGTGGGCTAGGCAGTTAGCTCTTTACAACTGCTCCCAGAGGTCAGTTTCAGGTCAGTTTCGGCCAGGACAGGGAAGGAGGAGGAGGAGGCTCTCCAGGCCAGTTTCTAAAAGAGAAGAGAAAGAGAAAGAGGTTTCTGCCAGGAAAGAAAGCTTTCCAGGCCAATTCCTGCTAGGAGAGAGGAAGAAAACAGTTCCAGGCAGCCATCTTGAGAGGGTAAGTTTTTAAGTTCTTTTTAAAAACTCCTGGGGGAAGTGTGACTGTGACTCAGCGGGTGGGGCTTTGTTAAGAGCATTTGCAAATCAATAGGGGGTGGGCTAGGCAGTTAGCTCTTTACAACTGCTCCCAGAGGTCAGTTTCAGGTCAGTTTCGGCCAGGACAGGGAAGGAGGAGGAGGAGGCTCTCCAGGCCAGTTTCTAAAAGAGAAGAGAAAGAGAAAGAGGTTTCTGCCAGGAAAGAAAGCTTTCCAGGCCAATTCCTGCTAGGAGAGAGGAAGAAAACAGTTCCAGGCAGCCATCTTGAGAGGGTAAGTTTTTAAGTTCTTTTTAAAAACTCCTGGGGGAAGTGTGACTGTGACTCAGCGGGTGGGGCTTTGTTAAGAGCATTTGCAAATCAATAGGGGGTGGGCTAGGCAGTTAGCTCTTTACAACTGCTCCCAGAGGTCAGTTTCAGGTCAGTTTCGGCCAGGACAGGGAAGGAGGAGGAGGAGGCTCTCCAGGCCAGTTTCTAAAAGAGAAGAGAAAGAGAAAGAGGTTTCTGCCAGGAAAGAAAGCTTTCCAGGCCAATTCCTGCTAGGAGAGAGGAAGAAAACAGTTCCAGGCAGCCATCTTGAGAGGGTAAGTTTTTAAGTTCTTTTTAAAAACTCCTGGGGGAAGTGTGACTGTGACTCAGCGGGTGGGGCTTTGTTAAGAGCATTTGCAAATCAATAGGGGGTGGGCTAGGCAGTTAGCTCTTTACAACTGCTCCCAGAGGTCAGTTTCAGGTCAGTTTCGGCCAGGACAGGGAAGGAGGAGGAGGAGGCTCTCCAGGCCAGTTTCTAAAAGAGAAGAGAAAGAGAAAGAGGTTTCTGCCAGGAAAGAAAGCTTTCCAGGCCAATTCCTGCTAGGAGAGAGGAAGAAAACAGTTCCAGGCAGCCATCTTGAGAGGGTAAGTTTTTAAGTTCTTTTTAAAAACTCTTGGGGGAAGTGTGACTGTGACTCAGCGGGTGGGGCTTTGTTAAGAGCATTTGCAAATCAATAGGGGGTGGGCTAGGCAGTTAGCTCTTTACAACTGCTCCCAGAGGTCAGTTTCAGGTCAGTTTCGGCCAGGACAGGGAAGGAGGAGGAGGAGGCTCTCCAGGCCAGTTTCTAAAAGAGAAGAGAAAGAGAAAGAGGTTTCTGCCAGGAAAGAAAGCTTTCCAGGCCAATTCCTGCTAGGAGAGAGGAAGAAAACAGTTTCCAGGCAGCCATCTTGAGAGGGTAAGTTTTTAAGTTCTTTTTAAAAAACTCTTGGGGGAAGTGTGACTGTGACTCAGCGGGTGGGGCTTTGTTAAGAGCATTTGCAAATCAATAGGGGGTGGGCTAGGCAGTTAGCTCTTTACAACTGCTCCCAGAGGTCAGTTTCAGGTCAGTTTCGGCCAGGACAGGGAAGGAGGAGGAGGAGGCTCTCCAGGCCAGTTTCTAAAAGAGAAGAGAAAGAGAAAGAGGTTTCTGCCAGGAAAGAAAGCTTTCCAGGCCAATTCCTGCTAGGAGAGAGGAAGAAAACAGTTCCAGGCAGCCATCTTGAGAGGGTAAGTTTTTAAGTTCTTTTTAAAAACTCTTGGGGGAAGTGTGACTGTGACTCAGCGGGTGGGGCTTTGTTAAGAGCATTTGCAAATCAATAGGGGGTGGGCTAGGCAGTTAGCTCTTTACAACTGCTCCCAGAATTTTATAACCACTACCAATTGTAGAAAACTTTTGGTCATCTGCAGACTTTAACATTGGTTTTAGCGAGAGATTTTCTTTGAGGAGGAAAGCCATAGTCCTTTTTAATACTTAGTATGGATACTGAAGGAACTGCTGCCGTCACCTGCAATACCTGTGGTATGTTTGTCTTCCTACCTACAGAGGTCGGGAACTACACATGCTCCAAGTGCAAGTTGGTAGCTCTCTTGGAGGAGAAAGTACAGCAGCTGGAGGCGCGGGTAGCTACACTTCAGAATATTAGGGAGCAAGAGGCTTTCCTAGACAGAACGGAACAAACGGTCTTGGACAGGGACCACACAGTGGAAGTTGCTGGGGAAGAGAACGTCACACCACATACACAGGAGGTAGACAGCTGGAGGAATGTCACATGTAGAAGTAGGGAGATGAGAGATCGTTCTGGGAGCTTGCAGCTACAGAATCGTTTTCAAGCTCTTTCCCTTACCAAGGAGGACGAGGAAGAGCAGCATGAACAGACTTCAGGGAAAGAGCTGGGAGTACCACCACAGGGAACAGTCGCTGCTAAGCCTCGTAGGAGACGTGTGGTCGTGGTGGGGGACTCCTTGCTGAGAGGGACAGAAGCAGTGATTTGTGGGCCTGACAAGATGTCTCGGGAGGTGTGTTGTCTCCCTGGGGCAAAGATCCAAGATGTGACAGAGAGGCTGAGAAGACTGGTCAGGCCTACCGACCAATACCCCTTCCTTTTGGTTCACGTGGGAACGAACGACACAGCAAGACACAGCCTTCAAAACATCAAAAGGGATTACGAGGCTCTAGGAAAGAAGCTGAAAGAAATGGAGGCACAGATTGTCATCTCGTCTCTACTGCCAGTTGAAGGGCACGGTCCAGGAAGAGAGAGGAAGATAGCAGATGTCAACAATTGGCTCCGCAGATGGTGTCGTCGAGAACGATTTGGATTCTTGGATCATGGGCTGCGGTTCCATGAGGGTGGACTCCTGGCAAGGGATGGGCTGCATCTCACACCAGTTGGAAGAAACGTTTTTGCCAACAGTCTGAAGAATTTGATCAGGAGGGCTTTAAACTGAGTTATGTGGGGAAGGGAGACAGCACCCTGGAAGACAAAAGGACTGGAAAAAATAGTCAAACTTTCATGGAGGAAACAAAGCAAACAGTAGAGGGACCCAACAGTGGGAGGCAAAAAAACGTGCTAAGGCAGCAAGTAAAGGAGACATATGGTCTTGGATGTCTCTACACGAATGCACAGAGCATGGGAAATAAGCAAGATGAACTTGAACTCCTAGCGCAACAAAGCAAATATGATATAATAGGCATCACTGAAACCTGGTGGGATGAGTCTCATGATTGGAATGTAAAAATACAGGGGTATAACCTCTTCAAGAGAAACAGGCCAAACAGGAGAGGAGGAGGAATAGCATTATATGTCAGGGATATTTACACCAGTGAAGAAATCCAGGACAACAATCCTGGAAGCCAGGTGGAGAGCATTTGGATAAAAATTAAAGGGGAAAGAAACAACAGGGATGTTATTGTGGGAGTCTACTACAGACCCCCGACTCAGGCAGAGGAACTGGATGATGCCTTTCTAGAACAGATGACCACACACTCAGAAAGGAGAAATATAGTAGTGATGGGTGACTTCAACTATCCGGATATTTGCTGGAAGTCAAACTCGGCAAAATCCTTGAGGTCTGGCAAATTCCTCACTTGCCTCGAAGACAATTTCATTGTTCAAAAGGTGGAGGAGGCAACGAGGGAGTCAGCTATTTTGGATCTGATCCTAACTAACAGGGAAGACCTAGTTAATGGGGTGCAAGTGGTTGGATCCTTAGGCGGGAGTGATCATGTCCTCCTGGAGTTTATTATACAGTGGAAAGGAAAAGCCAGGCATAGTCAGACACGCATTCTAGACTTTAGGAAAGCTGATTTTACTAAACTTAGAGAAATACTGAGGGTGATCCCATGGACAGGAATACTAAAAGAGAAGGGAGTTCAAGACGGATGGGAGTTTCTCAAAAGGGAGATACTGAAGGCACAATTTCAAACCGTGCCAATGAGGAGGAAGAATGGGAGGTGTCTCAAGAAACCAGGATGGATGACTAAGGAACTCGCAACTGAACTATGTTTTAAACGGAACATGTATAAGAAATGGAAAAATGGGGAAATCACCAAAGAGGAATTCAAACAAATAGCTAGCACGTGTAGGGTTAAAGTCAGAAAAGCTAAAGCGCAGAATGAAATCAGGCTTGCTGGAGCGGTTAAGAACAATAAAAAGGGCTTTTGGGGGTATGTCAGTAGCAAAAGGAAAAAGAAGGAAATGGTAGGGCCACTGTGTGGAGAAGATGGCAAAAAGTTAACAGGGGACAGAGAAAAGGCAGAATTACTCAACACCTTCTTTGCTTCAGTCTTCTCAGAAAAGGCAAAGGGTGCTCAACTTGAGGATAATGGAGCAGAGGACAGAATAGGAGAATTTCATCACAGAATAAGTAAAGAGATAGTACAGAAACATCTGGTTAATCTAGATGAATATAAGTCTCCAGGACCAGATGAATTACATCCAAGGGTATTAAAAGAACTGGCAAATGTAATATCAGAACCATTGGCAATTATCTTTGAGAATTCCTGGAAAACAGGAGAGGTCCCAGCGGACTGGAGGAGGGCAAATGTTGTCCCCATCTTCAAAAAGGGGAAAAAAGAGCATCCCAACAATTATCGTCCAGTTAGTCTGACATCAATACCCGGAAAGATTCTGGAGCAGATCATTAAACAGAGAGTCTGTGAACATCTGGAAGATAATTTCATAATCACAAAAAGTCAACATGGGTTTCAGAGAAACAGGTCATGCCAGACAAATCTGATCTCTTTTTTTGATAAAATTACCAGCTTGGTAGATGAAGGGAATGCTGTGGATATAGTATATCTTGATTTCAGTAAGGCCTTTGACAAAGTTCCCCATGACATTCTTGCAAGCAAGTTGGTAAAATGTGGGCTAGACAAAGTAACTGTTACATGGATTTGTAATTGGTTATCTGGTCGAACACAAAGGGTGCTCAACAATGGCTCCTTTTCAACCTGGAAAGAAGTGACCAGTGGGGTGCCACAGGGCTCTGTCCTGGGCCCAGTGCTATTCAATATCTTTATTAATGACTTGGATGACGGTATTGGGGGCATAGTTATCAAATTTGCAGATGACACCAAATTAGGAGGAGTAGCTAATACCCCAGAGGACAGGATCAAAATTCAAAATGACTTGAGCAGACTAGAAAGTTGGGCCAAAGCTAACAAAATGAAATTCAACACAGAGAAATGTAAGGTACTGCACTTAGGGCGGAAAAACAAAAAGTACAGATATACGATGGGGGACACTTGGCTGAATGAGACTACCTGTGAAAGGGATCTAGGAATCCAGGTGGACCACAAGTTGAACATGAGTCAACAGTGCGATGCAGCAGCTAAAAAGGCCAATGCAATTTTAGGCTGCATCAGTAGAAGTATAGTGTCTAGATCAAGAGAAGTAATAGTGCCACTCTATTCTGCTTTGGTCCGGCCTCACCTGGAATACTGTGTCCAGTTCTGGGCACCACAATTCAAAAAGGATGTGGAGAAACTGGAGCGTGTCCAAAGGAGGGCAACTAAAATGGTGAAGGGTCTGGAAAGCAAGCCCTATGAGGAACGACTTAGGGAGCTGGGGATGTTTAGCCTGGAGAAGAGAAGGCTGAGAGGTGATATGATAGCCGTGTTTAAATATTTGAAGGGATGTCATATTGAGGAGGGAACAAGCTTGTTTTCTGCTGCTCCAGAGACTAGGACCCGAAACAATGGATGCAAGCTGCAAGAAAAGAGATTCCACCTCAACATGAGGAGGAACTTCCTGACAGTAAGGGCGGTTCGACAGTGGAACACACTCCCTCGGAGAGTAGTGGAGTCTCCTTCCTTGGAGGTCTTTAAGCAGAGGCTGGATGGCCATCTGTCGGGGATGCTTTGATTGGGAGTTCCTGCATGGCAGGGGGTTGGACTGGATGGCCCTTGTGGTCTCTTCCAACTCTATGATTCTATGATTCTATGATTCTATGATATCACTGGGAAAGAAGCAGCTTTGGCAATATTTGATGCACAACACTGTCTCTGACCTGTCCCCAATCCATCCCTTTTCATTCTTGGGGAAAAATCTATGAATGACCTCACAATTGCACTAGTCCCCAGGTGCAAAATGCCTCTCCTCAGCAGTTGCACAATTCCCAGATATTTAGTGTCACTGTCCCCTTCTCCTCAAAGCTGGGGGGGGGGGCTTTGGTATTTCTGTTTATTTTCTTTTTCACTTTTAAATTAAATCAGGGCAGCAGAGCTCCAGAATTGCATGGGGAAAAAAGAAACAAAAAAGGAAGTGCAGCAGAAGCTACGTGTCTGGAGCCTGCCCATGTTGCTATGTTACTTTATCAACTGTATTTTTCTTTAGTTTTAATAAAATATTCTTGCTAAGGTTTGGGCTGGATTTTTATTCTGCGGACAGCACAGCTTAAGACAGCAGAGTAAATTCTTAAGAAAAACCTTTCTTTCTCTCTTTGTGGAAGAGGGAGTAGCATTTGGTAGACACCATGGAGAGAAAAGGACCTACAATGGTGATGGGGTGTGAGGGACAACCAACCCAAGGGGAGGAGGGATCTGTACAAAGAAATAAAAAACCCTAAAGGCATGATGGGTAGGGGAGACAGGGTTAAGGGAGAGGGCACGAAGAGAGTGCAATGGGGGTGCTAATGAGAAGAGGTATGGTGATGGCTGGTCTACAAATAGTATGTTAACATTTTATTATCAACCTGTGTGACTGCTATGAGAATGGGAGTGTTACAGTGAGTCCCACTCACCCAACTATTTTCCTATTGTGGCAGCTCCATGGGTTTTAACATCCCACCGCTGCCACCAATTTGTGTGAAGAAGTCACTCCTTCACCTAACTTTTGTTCCTCAGATGGCAGCCCTATGAGTATGTTATCCCACCGCTGCCTCAATATTTGATGTAATAATTTTAGTTATACGTAGGGTTTATTTCCCCTTTATTTCTTAATGGCGTGGAAATTCAATCCAGATTCAGACAAGCTTGTAATAAAATAACAATAAAACTTTATTCGGATGATGGTTAACAATGTTTCATTTGTTACAGTGTTGCATTCACTTGTTCTTGTTATACTTTGTTACACACTCTTTAACTTTAGAAAACACCAAAAATTCTCTTTTAGGACCCTCACACCGTTCTTATTTTCTGTGGTATTTCCAACCTTATTTCTACACTAGCCCTCAAGTTAACTAAGGGCCGATGCAGACCAGCCTAAAGGGCTGGCCCAGGGATGGAGTTGGGTGGGATGACCGCACGCCCTCCGCCCCGACACCGTCATCGTGCCTGACCGCACAGCACACAGTGTTAGGGCACCCCATTGGTGCAGCATGCTCTTTTTGGAGCAGCAAAAAGGAGGATCAGAGCCACGGCATGTGGTTGCCGTAGCCCCAATCCGGCACTCCCAGGGGCGGCACAGAACCGCCCCTTAGAGCCCATCTGCATCGGCCCTAAATCCCAGAAACTCCCTCACTTGGAGTTCAGTCCTAGAGCTAAGTCCCTCCCTTCTGAACTTTAGCCCTCACAGTCCCTTTCTTCTCAACTGTTACCCATCCAAACCCAGTCTGACTTCAACTGTCAGTAACGGTCTTATTTAATACCTCCAGCCTACCATTTGATTGGCTGCTGCCAAGGCATATTCTATTCTGCCTTCTCTCCACAGGGGGTTGTGTCAGAGTCCATTGTAGCACTTCAATTCTCTTCCCATTGTAAAAATGCATCTTTTTTTCTAGCTGGAAGAATCCGTTCAACGCAAGAGCGATTCCCACAAGAAGAGAGCTGAAGCGCTACACTGTCATGTGGTAAGGCATAGAGAAAGCCACTACTCTCTAGCTCCATTTCCGCTTTGTTTTCTTATGGGATAAGGCTGTTAGTTTCAATTTTTTGAAGGTCACAGCCTAGGTTGCTGTGTCTCCCTGCTCAAATGTCTAGGCCCTGTCAAAGCATACCCTTCCCACTCACCCCTACCTGCTTGGACCCTGAAAACAAAATTAAGAACAGGACAAAAACCTATTAAGTATGCTGAATTACATTTATTTATTTATTTATTAGATTTATACCCCACCTTTCTCCTGGGATGAAAAGCATCAAAAATGCATTTAAAAAAACACACCAATAATTAGGAAGTTAAATTGACTTTAATCCTCTCTGTGAATTCATTTGCCATTAGGAATAACAGTTTGATCAATGGACCATGCCAACAGTATTTAGATGAAGCCCCAGGCAAAATAGGCACATTACACATAACACACATATCAAAAAGTATTTTTTTTCTTGTAGAAGAGTAAAAAGAACAATCACTTACTTCAATATTTGTAACAACAATTTCTCTAAAGACGTAAGCAATGGTGCAATCTTCAGAGCGACACTTGATACGAAAGTTGCCATACTCCACGATGTCAGGAGGATCAGGCCAATAATGATGGCATTTGGTCTAAGATGGGGGGGGGGGGGGAAACTCAAACTCAACACAATATTCTGGTTTTCCATACAGCAGTATTCACATCTCCTATGTGGTATCACATCTTAAAGGGTTACATACATAATATTCTCATCTGTTATTTAAGATTAATAATGTATGGGAGTACACGGCAGATACGTGATGGCAATGTAAGTGGGCTGCTAGGTGTGTCATTTTTGACACATCAGAAATTGCTTTCAGGATTCAGAACTGGGTTGTCTCATGTTTAGGTAGACAGGCAGAATATCTTTTCCCCCCATATCAGGAATAATTTAATTTGGCCAGTGAAGATAGTCAGGGATTTCATTTGATTCGTTTTTAAAAAAACTTTTTAGTATTTGCATTTTTTCATAAGTTTGACAGAAAGTTTGTAAATTTTTTTAAAATCATGTGGGAGAAGGTAAAAGGGACAGATTGTTCATCCCTAAACAGAATCTCTTTATATGTTATGTTATTATTTTTAACAGATTCTTTATGTAGCCTTGAAATGTTAAATTTATTGTAGAGCTCTTGTTTTTTGCAAAAGCAAAGCAAAGCAGCTTCATTTATATACCGCTTCATATCGTGCTATGGGGTGTCTAAGCGGTTTACAACTGTAAGCTCATTGCCCCCCAACAGTTGGGTACTCATTTTAGCGACCTTGGAAGGATGCAGGCCTGAGTCTAGCCTGAGCCCTGGCTAGTATTGAACTCACAACCTTGTGGTCTATGAGTGAGTGGCTGCAGTACAGGCATTTAACCACTGCGCCACCAGGGCTCTTTTTTGTTTTTCTTTTAAATCGTCCCAGGATCTTCTGGTTTATTTTGCTATGAAGTAAGTGATGAGGGAGTGCACATGGTAGACTCCCAGTCTACCCATCCTAAAAACACTGTTAGCTACCTTATATACTTGGCTATAAGTCTATCTCATGTATAAGTCGAGGCCAGATTTTAGGGCCAACATTATGGATTTTGATATGTCTTGTGGATAAGTCAAGGGTAAAACTTAGGGGTATGTAACAATGGATCTGAAGGATGAAGGAAAGGAAAACAATTTCAAAAAACTTACAAAATGCAATTTTTGACTAAAATTTCTGGACTTATGCATGAGTATACACAGTCCCTTAGACATTGCATGGAAAAGTTGGATATAAATTGTTTCAACCAACCAAAGTAATTATTTTGTGATTTTGACAGTGAATATTAAGTCTTTGATATTTACAAGCTACAACATATTTGTATTTTTTTTTTAAGAAAAACACAGAATGGCATTGAAGAACAGAGAAGAATCCAACTTCAGAAACACATTCCAATTTACATAAAAGTCTTTCTACACAAAACCTCCAATGCCTAGAATGTATGGAAAAGCAAGTAAATTCCACCTACCCGCCCGCGTTCTGTTAGTGTTGTCAACATGATAATTAGTGATAATTTGTGATCCCAAACTGCTTGCCAGAAATGCACACAGGTGTGTGGAAGAGGGCCTTGAGTGGCAATATATTTGTTCACAATGCCAGTGGAAGAAATTTCCATCTACCAGGAGAAACAATGCTCTACATAAACTTGATTTTTACTAGAAAATTATTTGAAAAATATGTGATTAACAAATGCAAATTGACCAAATATACATACATACACACACATAAACACACATACACAGAAAGAATCTTAAGCAGTCCTCAAGTATTGTAGTGACCACATAGAGACAGCTAGATAAAAAAAAATGAACCTAAAATCTGAATACATGAGACTGGCAATTTTAGATATGCTTTAATCTAAATAAGTTAGTCATAGGCTTTTTTTTTTAAATCAAATCTATCTTATAAGTCGTACCCAAACATTTGTTGGAAATGTAAGGAAAAAATCGGATCCTTCTATCATTTATGGTGGAAATGTAAAAAAGCACAGGGGTTTTGGGAAACCATTAGGTCTACATTAAGTGAGGTATTAAATTACAACATCAAATTAGATCCACAATTATTCATGTTGGGAATAAATTTAGATGAACTCTTAGAGAAAAAATATGGGAAACTTATTTTCTATTCTCTTTCCGCCGCTAAAATTCTATACGCAGCAAATTGGAAAAAGAAAGAGATTCCTCTATTACAAGATTGGTATTTGAAAATTCTTGAGTTCATGGATCGACTGACGGGCCTGATTAGAGGAATGGATTACGAACGATTTAAAAAGGACTGGCATCCATGGATTAATAATTTTGCTCTGCGGGAATGGTACCTTTGGTATGGGTTTACCTTGATAATACAATTTTAATTGGCTAACATAAGTATGTGCTAGTATAAGATATGTTTCTAATAGGCTCCAATTTTTTTCTTTTTTTCGTTGTTCGCTTTCATTTCTCACTGCTGAGAGAAGCTATTAGATTAATAAATGATTGTACAGTAAATTGGCAATTATACTGATTGTCCACAAGGAACTCTTGATCAAGAGCTCATGTAGAGGTCAAAATGGCAGGCTAATGAGCAAGATGTATTAGACATGGGAAGTCTTTTTTTATTGTATAAGACTATCTATTTCGTTGTTTTTTTAAATCTGTTCTCCTTATTCTTTTTTAGTATTGTCATTAATTTTTTTTATTTTTTTGATGTATTATAGGTATACTGTACTTTTGTGTCTTTTCTTGTTTATACTGTTTAGTATTTTTCTCTATGTATATTTGATGTATGTTATATGAATGGAATTAACGATGTTTTTAACCAATAAAACTTTTCTAAATATTAAAAATTAATAAAATAAAAAAAATCAAATCTGCTAAGATGTCTACCTGGAATTGCACCTCTATGGCAATCCACTCCACGTGGTCATATGTCAGGGATGCTTTGATTGTGAGTTCCTGCATGGCAGAGAGTTGGACTGGATGGCCCATGTGGTCTCTTCCAACTCTATGATTCTATGATGATTTTTATTTTTTATTTTGGAAGGACAGACTCTCAAGATGCTGCAGTTGCATTCTGCACTGCAGATTATGCATCATGAAAGTAATTGGTCTATATAACCTTCAAGCTCCCTGTCAACTCTGTGTAGCAGTTTCCCAGGAGGAAGCTTCTCACTTCAAGCACCAAGCAGATTTCCCCACGCTACAAAAGTGAGCAACACTTTAGGCAATAGGCTAAAAATAAACAGTATGTTTTAAGGATCAGTTCACATGGGAGTATGGCCAAACTTTTACTTCCTCCATGGAGTGTTGCTATTATGAAGCAGGACTGGCTCAACTTACGTTACATTAATCTACATTTCAAAATATGCTTCAGTTTGGAGTGGAAAGAGATCTTTATAGTTTGATTACTGAGTCCTGTTGACATTGTTCACAACAACTGCATGGTGAACTGTCATGGCTGAAACACCTCACTTTCAAAAGATGCTCACACACAGGACTTCATACATACATGGATGCAATAAGCCACAGATCTAAGAAACTTATTTTAGTGCCTCATGTCAAGTGATAAAGAACTAGGCAAGAACTACATGGCTGACAAAACTTTTTACAAAATGAAGAAACCAATCAAATTTGAGTTTCTGTACTATGCAAAGTATTTCAGAGCTCTAAACCAAAACTAATTTCTTACATGCCTGTACAACACTACCCATGCCATATGGAAAATTGCTTTTGAAACAGATGACTTCATTTTGGTTTAAGACTGAATGAATTTAACAATTTTTCAAGAGTAAAACATTCTACTAGGTATGTGCAAATCTAAAGTTGGATGCATAATTTTCCACAAAAATGTTTTATGAAATGTTTATAAAAACTAGCTTTTCATTTTAATTAATTTATTTCACATGCATTTCTTTTCCATCATAGAGAAAATGCTGATTTTAATGGCCTGTTTTCATGGGCCAACACTGTGAGATCCAGCAGACATCTATTATCTTTAAAGCATGACATTATCAAGTGAACAAATGTCAGTTTTTGTCTGTTAATAAAAGCAGGTGAGTTCCTACTCAGTTTACATCCAGTTATTTTAATGTGAATAATTCTCACTCTCTTCATACATGGATGTATGGATGTATACAAGGAAGGAATTTAAGCAAAAAGGTTTTCTATAGATCACTTTTGCCAAAAATTTCACCACTTGAGTTTCAGAAGCATACTGAGTAGAGAAAAGATATTAGTTCCATGGCTGATGATGGATATAAGGTTGTTTTTCCCCATCCTGGCCTGTTACAGAACTCCTAGATTCATGGGGGGAGGGGGGAGGATATAGTGTGAGATATAATAGTAATTTCAGATTTTAAGAAATATATTCCAAAACACAAGTCTGGATTAATTTTAGATGCCAGTCCGGATAAGATGATACCTAATACACTGACACCTATCATTTCTAGAAGGTACCATTTCAATTGGGGTCTCACATTATTGGAAACCGGTATGTTAGGGAATTGCTGCTGGGGCTTGAACTGGGAAATATTTTTTTGTGTTTGCCTTATCTGCTAAACCATTATTTTCAGCCTCCACATGAATGGCCATGAGATCATCCTGGACAGGACAGGCAGGGAAGACTGGTAGCTCCTTTGTCAATGAGACAGTGAATACATTGCAAGACCCAGTCCAAGATCAAAAGGAGCCACTCCAGGCAAAGAAACTATTATTATTTCTTAAATTAATCTTTACTTAGGCAACAAGGTCTTTTTGTAGTTTTGGTTCTGTCCCCATAGCCTTTGGTTCTCCTTCAATCTTGACTTGTTCCTTTACTCTCGTTTGTTCTTTGGCCCTACATGACGCACGCCACAATGTGTCCGGAAGCCACTCCGAGGCTGCCTAAGGCATCCCAAAGCAACTGTCAAAAGGAGCAGTAAAAAAACGCTCCTACGTGTGGCCCATTCAGGATCGCGATGGTGGCCTGCTTCGGAAGTGGGCTGTTTAGTTGCCATGGTCCCGGCCTGACTAGAGCGCAATTGTGGCTGGATCAGCCAGAGACCACTCCTAGCTGCCGGTCTACTTCGCCCCAAATTTTTGAATCATGATCAATAGCTAATCCAATAACTCTTGGCTAACTTTAGACTACAACCAGCCTAAGAAGTATTTCACCCTGCTGTGCTAGCTTTTTATCTGGGTGTGGATGTTCACATGACCTGTAACTACTTGCAGACTGAACTGAAACATGGCTTGGCTTCACTAGACTTCATATTTTTCTCGAGAATAATAGAGAAATTAAACAAAACTAAGGGGGGATGCAGATGGCCAAAAATGCTGTCTTCAATCCCAGGAAGGGGAGGGGCAGCCAGACGCTGGGCGCCCCATCCCCTTCCTGAGGACGTCATCGGAGCAACGGCCTGTCCGCACGATGGGCGCTCCGATGACGTCCTTCCGGCTCAGCATCCAGACATGCTGAGCCGGAAAAGATGCCGAAGAGGTGCGCCACACCTCTTGCAGCACCCCTTTCGCGGCTTGCGGAAGGAGTGCTATTTTAGCGCTTCTTTTGCAGGCAGAGAAAGGGGGGATCGAGGCCAAGGTATTCAGCAGCCTTGGCCTCAATCCTCCACTTTCAGGGGCAGCCCAGGGCTGCCCGTCTGCTTCCCCCCTAACTCAAGTTTCATTGTTTTAAGTTGGATCTGATCACTACTTTCTTTAACTGGATTGGAGCCATAGTTCTTGATGTTTTTTTGCCCTATCTCAAATTCTCAGGGTAGGTGATAATGCTTTAAAAACCAATCTAAAGGCCAAAGATGATGTGTCATTCAATGTGACTATTATATTTGATATATAGACTTTAAAAATGGAAATAGCAGAACAAATATAAAAGTAGAATTTTATCCTTTCCCTCTGCTGTGGCCCTGAGGATGAATTATTTTCTAATTAATGCAAATAATCTTTTTCATCCTTTATCAAAATGAAGTAAGGCAAAGTTTAAGTTCAACTAAAGGCAAGTGTGTTGGATAAATTATGGTATTTATTTAATTTATATGTTATGTGTATCATTTTAGACTTGTTTACTATAACTGTGCTATGTATGTATAAGCTTACTATTGTATTGAGCTATATATCAACTGATGTAATAAATTAATAATCCTACCTAATTCCCTTTAACTAATAAAATTAAGTTTTAAAATGTGGCACTTATATTGTTTTAAAAAACAAATTGTTTTAAAAATCAAAAAACAAGTAGGGTAATATTTGATAATTCTCTGAACAATTGTTTCAAGATTTTCTAGTACTAACAATATATAATTAATATTTTAATGATTAATCAAAATATTTTAAAAATTAACCCTATAATAGTGGCAAATATATTTTAAAACATTCCAATAGTAAATCCCAAAATTTAAGTCCTTACATCTTGTGTTTCCTATATTTAAAGATGCTTACATAAGAGATGAAAATATGTCTAGGGCTGTATCTGCACTGCAAAAATAATCCAGTTTGACACTACTTAAACTTCCATAGCTCAATGCTGTGGAATTCCAGAAATTGTAATTTGTTGTGGCACCAAAGCCCTCTGATAGAGAAGGCTAAATGTCTCACAAAACTGTAATTCCCAAAATTCCATAGCACTGAGAAATGGTAGTTAAAGTGGTGGCAATCTGAATTATTTCTGCAGTGTGGATGCAACATAAAAGAGAGAGTATTAAATCTTCTTAAATAATTTGTTGGCTGGTTTCTAGCGATACTAACTACCAAAAAGTTCATGTCTATATGTATGCATGTGTGTGTGAGAGAGAGAGAGAATGAGAGAGAATATCCCACTATCGAATGCATAACTTCATTTTAATAGAGAAACTTTTTATACGTATCAGCAGCAAATATAATTCTTGGCTTTCATCTTCCTATTTATTAGCAAATGCTTTGTATACACAAAGGTATCTGAGTTATTTTGCTACTACTAAACTTTGTAAAAGGTTATCTGTTTTAGGCATGAGATTCTTTCTTTTCTTCAGAAATCATCTATATTACTTACATTCACATAATTTGCATTTATATAATCTTCCTTTCCTTGTAATACCACTCGAGTAATATCATCTGTTGGAAGAAAAATAAGTTGTTGTTGTTGTTATTGTTATTATATCCCACCTTTTTCCCAATATAGGGATTCAAGGTGGTGATTATGTAATTAGTAATTATGTTGAACGAGTAAAACTAGAACAGATCACATTGTGGGGAGAGAAAATCACATTTAAATCACTTTGTGGGGAGGTGAAAGGCTCTATCAGTTGCACAAAATAGTTCCCACAAGAAAATTGAAAATGAACAAATGAACAATTTGTTGGCTAGCCAAGATGGACAAGACTGGAGTGCATCAATAAAATCACTTTATAAAAACACTACATGTAATAATGAATGTAAGAAGGAAGAAACCTGCAACAAAAGCTCTTGTTCAGCGCTGTAGCCACTCTAGAACAGAAGTCTTATAATACACATTTCTGGCTCAGTGGAGGTCAGTGAGGAAAAAGGCAGGTTGCTTACCTGTACCTGGTCATCTATCACACACATAGCATCCAAACCTTTGCAGATCAGTACTCTGGCTCAATTCCAGAGCCACGGAGAGCCTGCAGCTCCTGCCCTTGTAATGGGATATTCCATGCCTGCCTCTTGAAAGGCTGAGGAATGGCACAAGGGCTAACTCTTTAGTTACTTCTGAGACTGTTAAGAATGCTAACCTTAAATTCAGGAATTGGATTCCCCCCCCCCCCCTTTTTTTTTTCCAGTCTACAGGAGTGCTTCATCAGGTTGGGTGCACTTCTCTTTTTCCTTGTTGGTATTTTAAAAGCTCTAAGGGCACATCTTTCTCATTCCTAATCTAAGTAGGCCAATTTTCATACATGCTTCAATTGTCTGTTCCCCGCATCAACTGACACCCTCAACATTCTATGGTTCAGCTCCCTCAGTACTTAGCATTTTGTTTTAGGTTTCTTGGGGGGAGTGTCCCATTTTGTTTCAAAAGTGACAGGTCACCTATGTCTTTATTAAAAGAAATGACAATGAAAATTTATAGAATTAATACTCACAAGGTAGAACATCTTTGTACCGATTCTTATCCATATTCTGAGGTAGTTTTGCACAGGTAATACATAATCCTGGCTTTTTTCTGTAAAGTTGCTGGAAGAAAGTAAGATATTTTTCAATAAATAATTTTAACAGTTAAGGTCTCAATCTTGATATACATTGGAGAGAATTATTTTACAACAACACAAGTTTGCAGCCTAAAATGACTAACCAACTGACATAGCTTTTAGCTCAATTGGGAAGCAAATCAAATAAAAACCAGTCTGAAATTATTGGAAAAGCAAATTACTCCTACTAAAGGTATTATAGCCAAAATAACACCAGCAGCAGCTTGAACAAAGCCTATATCAATGTGACACAGAGGTTTTCTTTAGGCATAAATAAGGAGTGCTGTATCTGGTGAGAGAAATCTAGCAGGTGTGAGTGAGTGCCACCAGAAAGTTTCTTTTAAGAGTAAGTATTCATTTAAAACATACCTATCAAAATATGGGAAGGGGGTTTGGTGGGAACCACCACTAGAGCTTTAAGAACCCAATGTTTCAAGTAAGGAATCTGTATACAACTAGTACAATCAAGACTTTTTAGGAATCCAATGATAGAAATTATCTTATTTCCCTCACATTGTAGGACACTGCCCAGTGCAGCTGCTTGCCATTTAATGGTACTGCTACTTGGTCTAGGTATGGAAAAGAATCTAGCTGGAATCAAAATTTTCAGTGAAGGCATCAATTTCTCATTAATCAATTTCAAGATATGTTGAGAGATAAAACAATACTCACATTGAAAAGCCACACATTTGCAAACCTTATGATGCATAAACTATGCATAAAACCATGGACACATTTTAAAATTGCAAACAGCTAAAGTACAAAAAGTTGAAAAATATGCAGACTCTTGGTTTAGTCAATGGGAAGTATGTATACAAAATGTATACAGTCAGAGTAATGGGTACATTAAGGAAAATATGAATGGAAAATATATATAAATGTAGGAAGAAAAACAAAGCCATGCAACCTGCTGGTAATCAAAGATGTGACAGGAATTCAAGTGGGATTTAAATGTAACATAACAAAACTGAGACTGAGTTTTTCACTCCTAGTAGAAATCTTCCAATGAAAACACGAAATCCTTTTTGATATTACTGTATTTTAGGCTTCCCTTTCTTTTGACACCATTTGAAGGAGGATTTCAAAGTTGTACTATAAATCTTGTTAATGGAAGCTTTCCTAAATGATGGAATCATGTGCAGCACACTTTCTGGAGGCTCCATTAACATTAGTCACTGCTGGCCACACTCCAGGATGTTAACTGGAATAATTCTGGGATGAGGCGCAGAAAGATGTAGAGGAGAGATGCAGTAGTAATGGGTGACTTCAACTATCCTGATATTTGCTGGATATTTGCTGGAAGTCAAACTCAGTCAATACTTCAAGGCCTAGCAAATTCCTCACTTGCCTCGAAGACAATTTCATTGTCCCAAAAGTGGAAAACGCAACAAGGGGATCAGCTATTTTAGATCTGATCCTAACTAACAGGGATGACCTGATAAATGGGGTGCAAATGGTGGGATCCTTAGGTGGGAGTGATCATGTTCTTCTGGAGTTTTTTATACAGTGAAAAGGAGAAGCTAGGCACAGTCAGACACTCACTTTAGACTTTAGGAGAGCTGATTTCAACAAACTTAGGGAAACACATGGTCAGGAATATTAAAGGAGAGATGTATAAGAAATGGAAAAGGGGCAAAATCACTAAAGAAGAATTCAAACAAATAGCTAGCACATGTAGGGCTAAAGTCAGGAAAGCCAAAGCACAGAATGAGCTCAGGCTTGCTAGAGGGGTTAATAACAATAAAAAGGGCTTTTTGGGGTATGTCCGTAGCAAAAGAAAGAAGAAGGAAATGGTCACTGCACAGAGAAGATGGAGAAATTCTAACAGGGGACAGAGAAAAGGCAGAACTACCCAACGCCTTCTTTGCCTCAGTCTTCTCACAAAGGAAAAGGGTGCTCAACCTGAGGAAAATGGAGCAGAGGACACAATAGGGGAAATGCAGCACAGCATAAGTAAAGAGGTCGTACAGGAATACTTGGTTAATCTAAATGAATTTAAGTCTCCAGGATCAGATGAACTACATCCAAGGATATTAAAAGAACTGGCAAATGTAATTTCAGAGCCACTGGCAATAATCTTTGAGAACTCCTGGAGAACAGGAGAGGTTCCAGCAGACTGGAGGAGGGCAAACATTGTCCCCATCTTCAAAAAGGGGGGAAAAGAGGATCCTAGCAACTAGCGCCCAGTTAGTCTGACATCAATACTGGGAAAGATTCAAGAGCAGATCATTAAACAGAGAGTCTGTGAACATTTAGAAAGGAATGCTATAATTACAAAAAGTCAACATAGGTTTCTTAAAAACAAGTCATGCCAGACTAATCTGATCTCTTTTTTTTTTTTATTAAATTACCAGCTTGGTAGATGAAGGGAATGCAGTAGACATAGCATATCTTGATTTCAGTAAGGCTTTTGACAAGGTCCCCCATGATATTCTTGCAAACAAGATAGTAAAATGTGGGCTAGGACAATACAACTGTTAGGTGAATTAGTAACTGGTCGACTGACCGAACGCAAAGGGTGCTCAGCTATGGCTCCTCTTCATCCTGAAGAGAAGTGACCAGAGGGGTGCCACAGGATTCCGTCCTGGGCCCAGTGCTATTCAACATCTTTATCAATGACGTGGATGAAAGAATAGGGGGCTTGCTTCTCAAATTTGCAGATGACACCAAATTAGGAGGAACAGCCAATGACCTTAATAGATTAGAAAGCTGGGCCAAAGCTAACAAAATGAATTTCAACACAGAGAAATGTAAGGTACTGCACTTAGGACAAAAAAATGAAATGCATAGATATAAGATGGGAGACACTTGGCTTAACGAGACTACATGTGAAAGGGATCTAGGAGTCCTAGCAGACCAGAAGTTGAACATGAGTCAACAGTGCAATGCAGCAGCTACAAAGGCCAATGAGATTTTAAGCTGCATCAATAGAAGCATAGTATCTAGATCAAGGGAAGTAACAGTGCCACTGTATTCTGCTTTGGTCAGGCCTCACTTGGAATACTGTGTCCAGTTCTGGGCACCCCAATTCAAAAAATGTTGAAAAACTGGAGCATGTCCAGAAGAGGGCGACTAAAATGGTGAAGGATTTGGAAAAACACGCCCTATGAGGAACAACTTGGGGAACTGGGTATGTTTAGCCTGGAGAAGAGGGGGTTAAGAGGTAATATGATAGCACTGCTTAAATATTTGAAGGGATGTCGTATTGAGGAGGGCACTAGCTTGTTTTCTGCTGCTCCAGAGAACAGGACTCGAAGAATGGATGAAAGCTACAGGAAAAGAGATTCCACCTCAACATTAGGAGGAACCTCCTGACAGTGAGAGTTGTTTGACAGTGGAACACTCTTCCTTGGAGTGTGGTGGAGTCTCTTTCTTTGGAGGTATTTAAATAGAGGCTGGATGGCCATCTGTCGGGAATGCTTTGATTTTGAGTTCCTGCATGGCAGGGGGGTTGGACTGGATGGCCCGTGTGGTCTTTTCCAACTCTATGATTCTATGACTGGACCCTTGATTCCCAGTTCCATTATGTTCAGGAGATGCAATAGTTTCTGGAATGTTTCAGAATACTGGGTAATTCAAAAAACCATGAGCATCTTAACTACTGCATGCAATGAAACTACGTTCTGCTGCAATTTTCCATTATAAGCCTGGATAGCAAGGGAACTGGTGGGGAAAGCATACAGCATCTTGTTAGGCCAGAAGTACTAATGCATTTTTCTCTGTCTACTGGACAAATGAAACTTGTAAAGAACTTTGTCTGAAGTGATGAAAAAAATTGGGAAATTAGGAATACATATTTGGATGTTGATGTTCTTAAAACATGACTACAACATTATAGAAACTGTAAGAAGAGCTTGCTATTTTGGTAGATTGATATCATCCAGATGTAGGGGCAAATAAAATTTAGATTATATCATAATGATACTGACTATATTGGACTGCTAAATGTTAAAAGGGCCAACTAAATTGCTCCTTTCAAATTTTAGTTTCCTACTGAAACGGGGGGGGGGGGGGGGACAGGTTTATCCAAGCTGCTCCACTAATAGCTTCATCTGCAATTATGTAACAAAATGTTTGCCAGTTTGCAGTTATAGTTTTAACAATTAAAAATCGTTTGTACTCCAGTATAGCTAGAACAAACTTTAGCATGTCAAAACTTGTATCCTTAACACACAACAACCAACATTATATTCTATAATTACAGTTACTATAATTCTTCCTTGCTTAGAAAAGCTAAGCAATTTTATAGATGCTCCTTTGTTTGGTTGACACACCCACTTGCCAAAGAAAAGGCAGCTGGATGAACAGTGAAGGCTCCATTTTCAGGATAATGCTATAATAACTGAAGGAGCCTCCTTGGAAGAAGAACAGCCATGAGTCTGGCAGCTTCCTCTGGGTCTTATTCAGAAAGGCTGGATTCAAAGCAAGGAACCAATATCATGATGGCTGTTTACCTCAAACTGAATTAAGATTGTTCCACTTTCTAGCCCTTTCTTCAGTTGTTCCATTGATTCTTCTAGGGTCTCACCATATTCTGAACAGGCAGGAAGTATTGCTTCTGGGAAATTAAGGCTATCAGCTTCATCCTCTGACTTGCTCTCAACAAATGGTTTGACAACTGAAACACACAGGGCCAAATAGAGATCTTAATTACTTTTTAAATATTTATATGTTTCCAACAACATGTTCATAAAAATAGATGGATATTTAAAAAGTTGTTTCCTGTAGGTACTGTTCTTGAACAGTGGTCCATACATAATGGGAATAGTGCTCCATAGCTTGCTGTGAGGTGATTCTGTGGACCGTGGTGATAGGATGCAGTGGCACCATTATAGTTGCTGGCTTGTTTCTCCTTCCCAGTGGCCCATATAATTTTCACAGGCTTCAAGAAGGAGCATGAAAACCAGCCAACAGGAAATGAGACCATTGGCTGGTGGGGAGGACCAAAAGAGCCTGCCTGCAGGCTTCACTCTGCTTGAGTGGTGCACTATATAAGCAGGCAATCCCACTTCAGTCAGCCTGGAGCTTCATATGCTCCCTTCTCCTTTGGTTTTTGTTGTCTTAATGTGTTATGCAACATGTGTTTTGTGCACTTTGTCACAATATTGGTGGACAGTTTGGATACGGGATCCAGATGAAAGTGGAAGGAGATAGGGCTTGTGCACCCATCAGAAGAGCAAGGGGGTCTCCTTAAGGGATGCTGGGAGTGTGGGCAGCAAAAGTCATTTCCCACTCAGATGTATCTTGTTTTGTCCACTTCCAGCTGGCAGGGGAATCATGTAACTGAAAATTATATCCCTTCTCTTGAGGCAAGTAAAACTATACAGTGGAGAAAAAGGTATGTCTGTCTGCTTTGTCTAACTGCTGTCTCAGTGGGGAAAAGTACAGATAATAACTTTATTGTCTTATGAAAAACTGCTGAAATCAAGCCCTAATAAAGGGGAAATTCTTTTTGGTAAAATAAATACCTTGGAACACTGCAGCTCCAAAAAAGTCATAGCATTCTCTAGCTAATGGATAAAAAACTGAAGATGGGATGTTTTTCTCCCCATGTGTATACTATGAATATACTAAATATTCAGTAGGTAGTTGCAAAAATTCCGTGGTTCTGAACTACTCAGGGCCTTTGCAGACTGCCAGAAATAGTGCAAATTGAGTCCACTTTAAATTGAGGCACTGCCCTGGCTCAGTGCTAGGGAATTATGGGAACTGTACTTTATTGTGGCACCAGAGCTCTCTGACAGAGAAGGCTCAATGTCTTAGAAAAAAATACAATTTCCATGATTCCCTAGCACTGAGCCAGGGCAGTGCCTCAATTTAAAGTGCACTCAGTTTGCACTATTTCTGGCAGTCTGCAAAGGCCCTCAGTTCTCAGATTAACTCAGTCTTATATCAAAATGAAATGCAGTCACAGGTACACTGAAACAATGGTTTACTGACCATATGTAGATAAGGGAGATAGGAATAAAATCCAAGACAAAGGCAGATTAGCTCACATTCCTTCAGCTGATCAATACAGTCCTTCATCACAACTGCTATTCAACAGGGTCCCTATGATGAAGTTAACACTCGCCCCATAGACCAGTTTCTTGGGCTGGGATATGGACAATATAGCCCCTTTGGTGAGACCCATTATCTGATCTCTCCTAATCTTTAAATACCATTGCTATCTCATTCTACAAGGTGCTGACATATTTCCACACCGAGAGGGGAAGGAATCACCACATCCAAACTAACAAAGGAACAGTTTTCTAGCTTTCTGCAATGGAAACATTCTTGTCTATCCAGCATGAGCTGAATTTACTCTGCTTCCTAGAGAGAACACAACTTCTGAAAGCTACATGATTACTATTACTGTTTTCCTACAGCTCTGTTTGTTTAATTAGTAAATATCCAGCTACTATGTTATGTGTCCCTCAAGCTTATAAAACGTGTACAGGGTACATGTGAGAGCTACCTACTTTCCTCACCAATTCTTCTGAAAATTCCAAGGCCCTGAAGTTATCAAGACATTTCTCAATATCATTTGCTTCAGAAATGTTTCTAGCCCAGGAGCCAACTTAGCTAACTTAGCTTAGTTATTGATTCTCTGTGATACTTCTCAGAGCAAGATGTCAATGCTTAGGCTAATGTGCTCAGAATATAAACACTTTAATTTGGAGTCAGTGCACCAAAAATACATTCGCCCCTCCATTCTCTTGGACTTGAGATCTGTGGACTCAAATATTCATGGAGGAGCGACCTCCTTTAATTTTAATGGGGTGCATGGCAGCAGGAGTGAATATTGACGAGCCTCCATTTACATGGAGGGGGGGAACAGATCACCTGCAAAAACAGAGAGCCAACTGTACTATTTTCAAGAAAGCCCTAGCTTTTTGAATCTTTTTTCAGAAACTGGCTAAATCATTTTTGCCGACATGCCATGCCATAGATTTTATTTTAAGGGATATTTGGAAACATTTATTCCAAGCATCTTACCTAAAAAACATGATTTAGAACCATGGTGAAATGCATTTTCAAACAATGATTTAGCTCTAACTGTAGTTACCGATGTCACAGCATGCTATGCTGGGGGAAAATCAGTTAATGAAAGAGGAAACCTATGCATCGGGGCGGATATTGAAGGTTTAGGTTTGTGGTGTCTGATATACACCAGTGAAGTTCTCAAACTGAAAGATAAATACAAATCTCCTTATTCCCATTTCAAGAGGAGAATAGCAGCTCTTTTCACTTGAAAAAAATGACCCATTATTCACAGCCTTTTCCAGAGAAGGACAGTTTGCTTGCCCCATTTTTTTTTCTCAGAGAAGTCATACATGAAGTGAAAAATATCAATGCTGTGCCTGTACAGTCTTTGCCAGGAAGGTTCTGTAGTCAAACTAAAACATTGTGGGCATCCCAACCTCAAGCAGACATAGGGGGGGAGCAGACCAGGGTGTCCGGCACGCCCTGGGACAGTGCGCCGCTGGACCACGGCAGCTGCACCGCGGCGCACCGGCGGCGTCCCTGAAAGGAGCGCTAAATTGGCGCTCCTTTCAGAAGTCAGGGAAAGTGAGCCCTAAACGCGTCGGGCGCACTTTCCCTGACTTTTCCGCCGCAGCGTGTGCAGACGCTGCGGCGGGAGCTTGCCCCCGGAGCGCCGGCTGTGCGGAGGGCCGGCAGCTCCGAGGGCAACCTCGGGAGGAGGAAGGGGCGCCGATCGTGCAGCTGCCCCTCCTCTTCCCTGCCTAGGAGACGACTTTATTAGTTGTCTGCCGAGGCCCATAGTTCCCATCTTCCCACTGACTTCCCATGTCTATGTCACAGTCATTAAAAAATCAGAAACAAAACAAACAGGCTCATCTGAAGCAGAATAAGATGGTGGGTTGATGGCAGAGATGGATGGCATAGATGACCATTTGAAAATTTACAATTACAAGTAACCAGTCTGTCCTCCTCCTTTCTCCAGTCACACATATGGACAGAGTCACAGGCTTACATGGTTTCTAGCTATACTGAGGACTCTTCCAGAAGAGGCATCCATCCTGAGCTGAACATTCACCACAAACTGTTGGACAAATGTAGACACCTGAGATCACATAGGGTGCACCACTGTAACTCCCTACCACAATTATTATATGCAACCCCCTTATATTACTCTCTCAAACTCTAATAAAGATGAAAATAAAAACTTTAATTAGCTGTCTGACTGTAAGATTCCAACACAACTCTCTGTCATACTTTGATCATTATAAAAGTGAAAGCTTATAAGCTAACTGTAGGGTTTCTATATTTCAACTGACTTATGAAAGTAAGAATAATTTGAAAAGAAAAGAAACAGCTAATTTTGACCACATCTATTAACATGGATTAAATTCTTAAGTAGCCTGATTCCACTATAATGTTATTAATTAATAAAAATCCCCATATATTTATTTACCTTTCCGCCTGATCAGAAGCACAAGCTCTCTTGTATGTGATTCTCTGCTGGCTTTTATAAACATCACTACTTGGTCATGGGTATGCTCAGAGATGTCCCGGCCATTGATTAATACTATCTGATCACCTTCAAGTAACTTTGGAATGCATTTATCAGACTGCCATAAAACCAAAGAAAATGGTGTCAGTATTATAAACCCTCTAGGCTCTTAGATCTCTCTCTTAGAAATTGCATTTTTATTTGCATTTGAAATAATTAACTATGTTATTCTTTATCTTGAGAGTTGCTCTGTTTACATCAAGAAATGACTGAAAAGTTACTACACTGTGTACAAAGTTTCTAAACTAAGAAACAAGAAATAGTTCTGAACTTAAGTTTCAATCAGTAGTTTCTCACGTTATTCAACCAAGAATAAGAATGATCAATTGAACCATTCAATCTGGGGCAGATTTGATTATACAGATTTTCTTTCCATGCCCTAAATTCTTCTATCAATACAAAATGAAAATTATGAAACCATTACTCACAGGAGAGCCTGGAATTATTCTGGACACAACAAGAGGTATCTTCTGATCAATGCCACCCTAAAACATTATTGGGGAGGAGTTAATATAAACAGATTTATGTTGCAACCACAGACTCACAGACAGAAGCAAGTCCTATTCAGTGCAATGTCTATAAGCTGCATTTGAACAGTCATGCCTTCTAATTGGGAGGAGACACACAACAAGAGCTTTACTTCATTTGACTAATGGTTGATACATTAAGAGGTGCTGTTTGTATTTAAGGGACGTGGTGGCTTAGTGGTTAAGACGCCAATTCTGATAAACAGAAGGTTGGAAGGTTGGCAATTTGAAGCCCAAGTGCCACGTGATGGAGTGAACTCCTGTCACTAGTACCAACCTAGCAGTTTGAAAGCATGCAAATGCAAGTAGATAAATAGGTACCACTTCGGTGGGAAGGTGACAGCATTCCGTGCAATCATGTTGGCCACATGACCACTAGAGTCGTCTTTGGATAACGCCAGCTTTTCAGCTTAGTAACAGAAATGAGCACGGCCCCCTACAGTAGGTTATGACTACATATTCATGTCAAGGGGAAACCTTTACCTTTACCTTTTTTTCTGTTTGTATTTAACCACTGAATGATTGTAGAGTTTATTTTTAAAACATTTTTTTTGGTTTTGCCCTGGACAAAAGATTTAGGATGAGTAACAATTAACAATATATGAGTAGTAATTAAATATACAGACTGAATATTCTTACCAGAAAAGGCCACAAAAGCTAGAAAATGCTAAGTATTAATACAAATTGGGCAGATGAATCATGATAAATGCATAACACTTATGTGTGTATGTGTGCATACATAGTTTTAAATCACTTGGTGAAAACGAAGAATAGGATCAAAAGTGAAAGACTGCTGTCTAAAAGAGAATCAGAATCTCAACTAGATACTGAATAATGATTTTCACCTATAATGAAGGTGAAACACATTTGCAAGTTTCTGCTGAGGTAAAACATCTGAAGAATTTTAAGCAGAAGGTAAGACTAGTAAAATTTATCAGAATTTATTCATTCCTAATTTTAGCTTATAAATATATCCTTTCTCTACTTGATTAATTGAATGGTTGTGATGCACAGTTGTTATATTCATTACTTATGGCACTAATATAATTCATAGTAACTGGGCAATAAAAAAAATAACCTAGTAGCCAACTGAAGGTAATGCTCTGATTTCTCTAACTGAAGGATGGGAGATGACAGAGGAAGAAGTACCACCATTCTATTAAATTAATCAGTATTTTGACAGAACCACATGTACTGCTGATACCACAACTGGTGCATATCATAACTGTTTTACCTTCAGATTAAACCCAAATTTTCCATCTTCATCTGGCAAGATGTGTATCAAAAGCAAGTCTCCATCAATAACATCATTCTGGAAGGGACAGAAACAGGCATTTAGATTTTGTAACTTATAATAATAATAATAATTATTATTATTATTATTATTATTATTATTATTATTATTATTTATACCCCGCCCCTCTGCATAGCAATCGGGGCGGCTTCCAACATAAAATGCAATACAATAAAATCAATCCCAAACCCAACCATCCCACCCCTTTAAAAATTATTAAACAATTGTCAATTAAAACAATATTTAAATTTGGCGGAGCCAATAAAGATTAATAACAAACAACAGAAACGGCTGTTATGGCAGCACTATGGAAGGAAGGGAAAGGGGAACAGTTGGTCTGTCTCTTGTGACCGGGAAGACTAATCAAAAAGACTAATCAGGAAAGGCCTGCCAGAAGAGATCCGTCTTGACAGCCCTTTTAAAGCTGTCTAAGGTCGTCAAATGACGGATCTCATCCGGCAGGCCGTTCCGTAATCTGGGAGCGGTCATTGAAAAGGCCCTCTGGGAGGTTGCTGATAGTCTGGATTTTTCACCTGTAGCAAATTCATCCCAGAGGACCTAAGTGCTCGGGGAGGATTGTATGGGAGGAGGCGGTCTCAGAGATAAGTTGGACCCAAGCCATTTTTCACTTTATCACCAACTTATCACATGCTACATCTCTGGGCTGATTCAAATTATCTTCTCCTTGTGTGTGGTTGAGGAGTGACGCCATTGTAAATCCACATGTCAGGATAGCACTTCTACAGTACATACATGTGTAGAAGGAATGATACTACACCTTCAATTATGGTGAGTTGCAAGATAAAGCTCCTTTCACTCTAGGCTGCAAAATTCTACTGCTTTATAAAAATGACACCTATAAAATACCCTCAAGCCTGACATATATTAGAGGAGCTCTACATTTGTGCCAAATCTCATATCAGTAGAACAACAAAAAAGCTACAAACAGAATGCTGAAGGCTGATACCTTTACTACTTTTTATTTCACATTCTGGGCATGTCATATTTCTGTTGAATCTTGCTGAAAACTACCCATGTACAAGCAATTCAAGGAAGACAATGCTGCACTGGTTTTGTGAAGTACTGAGCAGTAGTTCAATAAATCAAAAATTATTAAGTCTTTCTTGCCCCATTAAAGCTATTGCAGCAAATAATGGCAAGTTACCACATTGATGCTGACTTTTATTTTAAAGGAAGAATGCTGCAAGAGGTTTCAGAGAACTTCTAAGTTGCAGTGGGAAACTAGTCAATTCTATGTATCATGTCTACTCATTTGGTTAAGAAAAGTGAACTTGTAGAATTAGACGTTACTATACAGATAGCAAACACAGCAAGGGGGGAATAGGGAACTTTAACCAGACCTGACCTGAAGTACAAGTCTTGTTAGCTTTAAGAAGCTGTCACAGGAGATTTTTGAGGGATTTAAAAGAGGCAACTCTGAAAAAAAATGGAAGATTTGATAGGGGAAAAAGACTGGGGAGACTTACAGGGACAGTGAATAAATTTGTTCTGCTCCAATGGAGTAGAGAACTGCTATCAAATACCCTCCAATATTCATCCATCAGCTGCCTTGAGATCAGAGAGGTTACCACTGATGATTACAGAAACATTTCAGTTCAAGTCTGTGTAGTGTCAGATCTCCAACTTTTGAGCTGTTTTAATTTGCCTTGAAATACACTTATCCCTTGGAGACCGCAGTCTTGGCCCTTCGTGGATAGCAAGCGGGGAGGGATAAAATGGCATGTGTGTGGCCATTGTAACCAATAGGAACTTGAATATTTCTGTTTTTCCAGATTTGCTGGGGGGGGGGGGGAGAGAAGAATGGATCTCCACGAATCTCAGAGCCACTGGCAATAATCTTTGAGAACTCCTGGAGAACAGGAGAAGTCCCAGCAGACTGGAGGAGGGCAAACATTGTCCCCATCTTCAAAAAAGGGGAAAAAGAGGATCCCAACATCTATCGCCCAGTTAGTCTAACATCAATACCGGGAAAGATTCAAGAGCAGATCATTAAACAGAGCGTCTGTGAACATTCAGAAAGGAATGCCATAATCACTAAAAGTCAACATGGATTTCTCAAAAACAAGTCATGCCAGACTAATCTGATCTCTTTTTTTGATAAACTTACCAGCTTGGTAGATAAAAGTAATGTGGTAGACATAGCATATCTTGATTTCAGTAAGGCTTTTGACAATGTCTCCCACGATATTCTTGCAAACAAGATAGTAAAATGTGGGCTAGACAATACAACTGTTAGGTGGATTAGTAATTGGTTGACTGACTGAACCCAGAGGGTGCTCAGCAATGGCTCCCCTTCGTTCTGGAGAGAAGTGACCAGTGGGGTGCCACAGGGTTCTGTCCTGGGCCCAGTGCTATTCAACATCTTTATCAATGATGTGGATGAAAGAATAGGGGGCATGCTCACCAAATTTGCAGATGACACCAAATTAGGAGGAACAGCCAATACCCCTGAAGACAGGATGAAAATTCGAAATGATCTTAATAGATTAGAAAGCTGGGACAAAGCTAACAAAATGAATTTCAACATGGAGAAATGTAAGGCACTGCACTTAGGGCAAAATAAATAAATAAATAAAAACGAAATGCATAGATATAAGATAGGGGATACACGAGACTACGTGTGAAAGGGATCTAGGAGTCCTAGTAGACCACAAGTTGAACATGAGTCAACAGTATGATGCGGCAGCTAAAAAGGCCAATGAGATTTTAGGCTGCATCAATAGAAGTATATTATGTAGATCAAGGGAAGTAACAGTGTCACTGTATTCTGCTTTGGTCAGGCCCCACCTGGAATACTGTGTCTAGTTCTGGGCATCACAATTCAAAAAGGATGTGGAGAAACTGGAGCGTGTCCAAAGGAGGGCAACTAAAATGGTGAAGGGTCTGGAAACCATACCCTATGAGGAACCACTTAGGGAACTGGGTATGCTTAGCCTGGAGAAGAGGGGGTTAAGAGGTAATATGATACTGTTTAAGTCAGGGGTAGGCAACCTAAGACCCAGGGGTCGGTTGCGCCCCCCTGAGGCCTTTGGACTGGCCCCAGGCCGGTCCTGCCGCCGCCCGCCATGATGATATTGATTATTGTTATTACTTGTTCTTAGGGTTTTCTTGGCAAAGTCTCCACAGGGGGGTTGCCATGGCTTTTCTGGGGCTGAGAGAGTGTGCATGCATATTTTTTAAATATTTATTTATTTATTTATTTATTTATTTATGGTGCTTCGGCCCCCCAATTGTCTGAGGGAGAGCAACCCGGCCCCCGGCTCAAAAAGGTTGCCTACCCCTGGTTTAAGTATTTGAAGGGGTGTCATATTGAGGAGGGAGCAGGCTTGCTTTCCGCTGCTCCAGAGAACAGGAGCCAGAGCAATGGATGCGAGCTACAGGAAAAGAGATTCCACCTCAACATTAGGAGGCACTTCCTGACAGTGAGAGCTGTTCGACATTGGAGCATATTCCTTCGGAGTGTGGTGGAGTCTCCTTCTTTAGACATCTTTAAACAGAGGCTGGAGGGCCATCTGTCGGGGATGCTTTGATTTTGAGTTCATGCTTGGCTGGGGCTTGGACTGGATGGCCCTTGTGGTCTCTTCCAACTCTAGATTCTATGAATCAGGAGGAACACCTGTACATGATTTCTTCCTATTGTTTTCTTCTCTCATTCTGCCTCATTAAATCATTTTTCTTAATAGGCATTTTGACTCCCATTGTGGTTTATTCAGTTTTCAGAGTTTTGCAGTAATGTTTTTTGTGGTTAGATCATTTTTTTAAAAATCCCATGCACAACTGTATTACCTATATTTATTTTTTAAAAAATTATATGATTTAGTAAGAACAAATTAATTTTTCCTGAGTGCATAATCCAATGCAAGCTCTACTAAATATACCAGGACTTATTTCTGTATAGATCAGCAGTTGTATTTTTATGACCAATTGCTTTAATTTAAAACAACATTTATTTAATAGCGAAAAAAACTTTATTTATACTGTCAGTCTAAAAGTTTGAGTACTGCAGAAATGCATGAGTTACAGTATTCTTCCAACTGAAGGAATGCCATCTGATGGGCAAAAAGCTATTATATCAGAGATGTTTAAGAATTGAAAGCACTTCAGTTCTTTCAAGTCTTCTTATGTCATAAGTCAAGCATGTCCACTACATTTCTCTGTTTAGCTATCTGACAAAAGGAGAGAGATAGCAAGATACTGTCAACTGAGACAACAGTAAGAAAATTGTGTGTGTTTATGTGTGTTTATGTGTGTGTGTGAGAGAGAGAGGGAGTTATTCCGCCTGATAAATAGATCACTGATGTAGAAAGAGGGAAACAAGGCAGGCATGAAGAAGTCTTGTACAGGCATATTCAGAAATAATCTAGAAATTTTGTATCTACAGTGGTTCCTAGACCCAAACTTCCAACGAGTTTTATTAATCTTTACAGTTTATGACTTTGTTCCTATCAGGGTCCCTGCCCCCCCCCCCAAAAAAACCCACTATAACAGTGTATTTTCAGAACTCAGAACACTATAATAATGTAATTCCCAATGAAAAATCAAGGAAATGCTATTATAGTTGACAGGATGAGTTAAACAGTGGGAGAGGTGGGGGAGGGTCTTCTTTTATGCAGGAATGCCATAGATACCGCTGATAACAATATGGGATGTGGTGCTTGTAAATATGTTTCCTAGCACTCCCATGACTGGTGGGACTAGTAATAAAATATTTTAAGACAAATTTCTTATTAACATTTGCACAGATTTTTAAGGGGCATCAAGAAATGGGCCATCTACAAGATGGGGTTGTGCTAGGTACTGGTTATGACTACTATTGAGTTGTAGTCTTAATTCTGATGAATCTGTCAGCTTGTACTATCTTCCCCTCTAAAGAGACCGAGATAAAATACTTTCTTGGTTGAGCTCACAGAACGTAGTCCACACATCTCTTCTGATAAGAAGATTCAGTATGAAGCAAAGAAGTAACATGTTAGAAGAGGGTGCAGATTGTCAAAAAGTAACCTGGCAAACCCCTCCCGGCTTGAACAGCACAGAGTCTAGTCTGCCCAGATTGGGAGAGAAGGAAGGAATGAGATGATGATGCTTGAAACAGCCTTATGGATGCTTTTGTGTGGCTCAAGCTGGGGAGAGTTTCCTGGGTTGCTTTTGGACTATCTGCTCCCTTGCCCCCCCCCCCCCAGCCCCCTGTAGTCCAAGAGGGAGCAGATTGTCAAAAAGCAATGAATCTGAAGATCTGACTATGCTGAGAAATATAGTTGGCCCCCCACATTCACTGGGATAAGGGGCACAGGACCTCCATGAAAATGGAAAAACTACAAATAAAAAAACCACTATGTTTTTACGTGAGAGAACACCTCTCTAGGTCCTCCAGTGCAACTCTGTGGTCAACATCTGCCAGATGTTGACCACAGAATCATGTTGGAGGACCTAAAAATCCCTAGAGAAGTGTTTTCTCTAGTAATCTCCAAGTTCTCCAGTGTATATGGTCAATTTCTAGCAGAGTTGCGCTGGCGGACCTAGAAATTCCTAGAGTGAGCATATTAATCAAATCCGCAAATCTGTGAAAGTCAAAGCCACAAGCGTGGAGCTATATAGGGATCTTTTATGACATCTACTATCTCTTATGGAATATATCAATAGTAAAATAGATGATATGCTTGTCTTGCAGCCCATGAAAACCTGTGGAATGATGTTCTCTCTGCCATTTAAAATTACAGCTAGCCCTCTGTATTCAGAATTTTTTTATCCATGGATTCAAATGTTCACAGCTTGAAAATATTTATTAATAATATAAATTCCCAAAGTAAATCTTGTTTTTGCCATTTTATATAAAGGACACCATTTCACAATGCTATTGTAGTTAATGGGACTTGAGTATCAACATATTTTTTATCTACAGTGGGTCCTAGAACCAAACCCCAATGGACACCAAGGGCCCCCTGTAGTTATCCACAGTTACTCTGTGTTTTCTATGTTTTTTGCTTAACTGTTGTCTTTGAGGCTGACTTTTTTTTTTCTTTTAGAGTTTATTGCAACGTGGATCAATATTTTAAAAATTACAATCTTGGGGTTCATGCAAATAATAGCTGTGGCTTTGGGGGAAGGACAAGCATGTACAATGGATAGGTCTAGAAGATTTAACTTTGCTCCCCACCATGCACATGGAAAACAGTCATAACCATTATATAATGAAACACTGTAATTGTTGTAATCACTGTGTGCCCATTTTAAAGTATGCAATGAAATATGTAACTTAAGCTTAGCTCACCACTCAGTATGTTCAAAGCCCCTGTGGAAATGCTTCAGTAGACACAAGTGTGAGGTAAAATAGCCCTCTTTCTTTTTTACCTTAATAATTGTAATTCTAAATTGTCCTCACTACTTCAAATTGCACATTATTACTTTGGATGCCTTGGATTAATGTACATTATTTTGAGTCATGAATATTTCTATTCTTTCTTTCACAAACTATTTAATTCTTTTTGGATACAATCTCAAGTCTGTGATCCTGGTCACCTGTCCTACTGTTCCATAAGGCTGAAGCAGCAAAACCAGAATTAAGAAACATAGGGCCTCAGCAGACGGAGGCCCCGGAGCCGCCGCCGAACGGAGCGCCGCGGGGCTGCAGCCTCCGCATCCAGGCGCACCGCCGGCGACTCTAAAAGGAGCACCAAATTGGCGCTCCTTTTAGATGTCAGAGAAAGTGCGCCGCAAAAGCGGCGGGCGCACTTTCTCTGACTCAAACGGCGCAGCGCATGTGGGCGCTGCGCCGTGAGGTCATCCCCAATGCGCCGGTCGTGCGGACGGCCGGCGCATCTGGGGGCGACCTCGGGGAGAGGAAGGGGCGCCGCTCGTGCGGCTGCCCCTCCTCTTCCCTGCCCGGAAGACGACTTTATTAGTCGTCTGCTTAGGGCCATAGTTGGCCAATATGATGGTAATGCAATGTCATGAGAACTAGATAAAGAGAGGTGTGATTTGAAAGCTTGGGCAAGTCAAAAGAGTCAACATTCTGCTTGATAAACTAATGATGCAAATTGAATACTGTCGGCACAATTTAAAAACAACTGCAAAATGTATCACATTCACAGTAGCTTGCTTAGTTACACCTAAATTTGTCCACTGTGAAAAAGTCACCTATACCTAAAGTCCAAATTCCATGACAAAGTCAGTTTCAATAATCATGTAATGGAAAGTAAAATATCAAATGTAAGAGCCATGCAATCAATTGAATCAATACGCAGGATTAGATCCAGAGTAAGGCTATAACCATACATACTTTCCCTTGAGAGTAAGCCCAGTGAACTCAAAGCGGTTTACTTCTGAGTAGGCTCATACTCAGGCTTGTGCTATAAATTACTTATCCATATGTACCACTGAAATCAATGCATCTTAAAGTGTTCCTATTAATTTCAGTGGGGGCCAAGCCAACTAACTTTGACTGAATCTACACTGCAGAAATAATGCAATCTGACAGTGTTTCGGCCAGGACAGGGAAGGAGGAGGAGGAGGCTCTCCAGGCCAGTTTCTAAAAGAGAAGAGAAAGAGAAAGAGGTTTCTGCCAGGAAAGAAAGCTTTCCAGGCCAATTCCTGCTAGGAGAGAGGAAGAAAACAGTTTCCAGGCAGCCATCTTGAGAGGGTAAGTTTTTAAGTTCTTTTTAAAAACTCTTGGGGGAAGTGTGACTGTGACTCAGCGGGTGGGGCTTTGTTAAGAGCATTTGCAAATCAATAGGGGGTGGGCTAGGCAGTTAGCTCTTTACAACTGCTCCCAGAGGTCAGTTTCAGGTCAGTTTCGGCCAGGACAGGGAAGGAGGAGGAGGAGGCTCTCCAGGCCAGTTTCTAAAAGAGAAGAGAAAGAGAAAGAGGTTTCTGCCAGGAAAGAAAGCTTTCCAGGCCAATTCCTGCTAGGAGAGAGGAAGAAAACAGTTCCAGGCAGCCATCTTGAGAGGGTAAGTTTTTAAGTTCTTTTTAAAAACTCTTGGGGGAAGTGTGACTGTGACTCAGCGGGTGGGGCTTTGTTAAGAGCATTTGCAAATCAATAGGGGGTGGGCTAGGCAGTTAGCTCTTTACAACTGCTCCCAGAGGTCAGTTTCAGGTCAGTTTCGGCCAGGACAGGGAAGGAGGAGGAGGAGGCTCTCCAGGCCAGTTTCTAAAAGAGAAGAGAAAGAGAAAGAGGTTTCTGCCAGGAAAGAAAGCTTTCCAGGCCAATTCCTGCTAGGAGAGAGGAAGAAAACAGTTTCCAGGCAGCCATCTTGAGAGGGTAAGTTTTTAAGTTCTTTTTAAAAAACTCTTGGGGGAAGTGTGACTGTGACTCAGCGGGTGGGGCTTTGTTAAGAGCATTTGCAAATCAATAGGGGGTGGGCTAGGCAGTTAGCTCTTTACAACTGCTCCCAGAGGTCAGTTTCAGGTCAGTTTCGGCCAGGACAGGGAAGGAGGAGGAGGAGGCTCTCCAGGCCAGTTTCTAAAAGAGAAGAGAAAGAGAAAGAGGTTTCTGCCAGGAAAGAAAGCTTTCCAGGCCAATTCCTGCTAGGAGAGAGGAAGAAAACAGTTCCAGGCAGCCATCTTGAGAGGGTAAGTTTTTAAGTTCTTTTTAAAAACTCTTGGGGGAAGTGTGACTGTGACTCAGCGGGTGGGGCTTTGTTAAGAGCATTTGCAAATCAATAGGGGGTGGGCTAGGCAGTTAGCTCTTTACAACTGCTCCCAGAATTTTATAACCACTACCAATTGTAGAAAACTTTTGGTCATCTGCAGACTTTAACATTGGTTTTAGCAAGAGATTTTCTTTGAGGAGGAAAGCCATAGTCCTTTTTAATACTTAGTATGGATACTGAAGGAACTGCTGCCGTCACCTGCAATACCTGTGGTATGTTTGTCTTCCTACCTACAGAGGTCGGGAACTACACATGCTCCAAGTGCAAGTTGGTAGCTCTCTTGGAGGAGAAAGTACAGCAGCTGGAGGCGCGGGTAGCTACACTTCAGAATATTAGGGAGCAAGAGGCTTTCCTAGACAGAACGGAACGAACGGTCTTGGACAGGGACCACACAGTGGAAGTTGCTGGGGAAGAGAACGTCACACCACATACACAGGAGGTAGACAGCTGGAGGAATGTCACACGTAGAAGTAGGGAGACCAGAGATCGTTCTGGGAGCTTGCAGCTACAGAATTGTTTTCAAGCTCTTTCCCTTACCAAGGAGGACGAGGAAGAGCAGCATGAACAGACTTCAGGGAAAGAGCTGGGAGTACCACCACAGGGAACAGTCGCTGCTAAGCCTCGTAGGAGACGTGTGGTCGTGGTGGGGGACTCCTTGCTGAGAGGGACAGAAGCAGTGATTTGTGGGCCTGACAAGATGTCTCGGGAGGTGTGTTGTCTCCCTGGGGCAAAGATCCGAGATGTGACAGAGAGGCTGAGAAGACTGGTCAGGCCTACCGACCAATACCCCTTCCTTTTGGTTCACGTGGGAACGAACGACACAGCAAGACACAGCCTTCAAAACATCAAAAGGGATTACGAGGCTCTAGGAAGGAAGCTGAAAGAAATGGAGGCACAGATTGTCATCTCGTCTCTACTGCCAGTTGAAGGGCACGGTCCAGGAAGAGAGAGGAAGATAGCAGATGTCAACAATTGGCTCCGCAGATGGTGTCGTCGAGAACGATTTGGATTCTTGGATCATGGGCTGCGGTTCCATGAGGGTGGACTCCTGGCAAGGGATGGGCTGCATCTCACACCAGTTGGAAGAAACGTTTTTGGCAACAGTCTGAAGAATTTGATCAGGAGGGCTTTAAACTGAGTTATGTGGGGAAGGGAGACAGCACCCTGGAAGACAAAAGGACTGGAAAAAATAGTCAAACTGTCATAGAGGAAACAAAGCAAAGAGTAGAGGGACCCAACAGTGGGAGGCAAAAAAACGTGCTAAGGCAGCAAGTAAAGGAGACATATGGTCTTAGATGTCTCTACACTAATGCACAGAGCATGGGAAATAAGCAAGATGAACTTGAACTCCTAGCGCAACAAAGCAAATATGATATAATAGGCATCACTGAAACCTGGTGGGATGAGTCTCATGATTGGAATGTAAAAATACAGGGGTATAACCTCTTCAAGAGAAACAGGCCAAACAGGAGAGGAGGAGGAATAGCATTATATGTCAGGGATATTTACACCAGTGAAGAAATCCAGGACAACAATCCTGGAAGCCAGGTGGAGAGCATTTGGATAAAAATTAAAGGGGAAAGAAACAACAGGGATGTTATTGTGGGAGTCTACTACAGACCCCCGACTCAGGCAGAAGAACTGGATGATGCCTTTCTAGAACAGATGACCACACACTCAGAAAGGAGAAATATAGTAGTGATGGGTGACTTCAACTATCCGGATATTTGCTGGAAGTCAAACTCGGCAAAATCCTTGAGGTCTAGCAAATTCCTCACTTGCCTCGAAGACAATTTCATTGTTCAAAAGGTGGAAGAGGCAACGAGGGAGTCAGCTATTTTGGATCTGATCCTAACTAACAGGGAAGACCTAGTTAATGGGGTGCAAGTGGTTGGATCCTTAGGCGGGAGTGATCATGTCCTCCTGGAGTTTATTATACAGTGGAAAGGAGAAGCCAGGCATAGTCAGACACGCATTCTAGACTTTAGGAAAGCTGATTTTACTAAACTTAGAGAAATACTGAGGGTGATTCCATGGACAGGAATACTAAAAGAGAAGGGAGTTCAAGACGGATGGGAATTTCTCAAAAGGGAGATACTGAAGGCACAATTTCAAACCGTGCCAATGAGGAGGAAGAATGGGAGGTGTCTCAAGAAACCAGGATGGATGACTAAGGAACTTGCAACTGAACTATGTTTTAAACGGAACATGTATAAGAAATGGAAAAATGGGGAAATCACCAAAGAGGAATTCAAACAAATAGCTAGCACGTGTAGGGTTAAAGTCAGAAAAGCTAAAGCGCAGAATGAAATCAGGCTTGCTGGAGCGGTTAAGAACAATAAAAAGGGCTTTTGGGGGTATGTCAGTAGCAAAAGGAAAAAGAAGGAAATGGTAGGGCCACTGTGTGGAGAAGATGGCAAAAAGTTAACAGGGGACAGAGAAAAGGCAGAATTACTCAACACCTTCTTTGCTTCAGTCTTCTCAGAAAAGGCAAAGGGTGCTCAACTTGAGGATAATGGAGCAGAGGACAGAATAGGAGAATTTCATCACAGAATAAGTAAAGAGATAGTACAGAAACATCTGGTTAATCTAGATGAATATAAGTCTCCAGGACCAGATGAATTACATCCAAGGGTATTAAAAGAACTGGCAAATGTAATATCAGAACCATTGGCAACAATCTTTGAGAATTCCTGGAAAACAGGAGAGGTCCCAGCGGACTGGAGGAGGGCAAATGTTGTCCCCATCTTCAAAAAGGGGAAAAAAGAGGATCCCAACAATTATCGTCCAGTTAGTCTGACATCAATACCCGGAAAGATTCTGGAGCAGATCATTAAACAGAGAGTCTGTGAACATCTGGAAGATAATTTCATAATCACAAAAAGTCAACATGGGTTTCAGAGAAACAGGTCATGCCAGACAAATCTGATCTCTTTTTTTGATAAAATTACCAGCTTGGTAGATGAAGGGAATGCTGTGGATATAGTATATCTTGATTTCAGTAAGGCCTTTGACAAGGTTCCCCATGACATTCTTGCAAGCAAGTTGGTAAAATGTGGGCTAGACAAAGTAACTGTTACATGGATTTGTAATTGGTTATCTGGTCGAACACAAAGGGTGCTCAACAATGGCTCCTTTTCAACCTGGAAAGAAGTGACCAGTGGGGTGCCACAGGGCTCTGTCCTGGGCCCAGTGCTATTCAATATCTTTATTAATGACTTGGATGACGGTATTGGGGGCATAGTTATCAAATTTGCAGATGACACCAAATTAGGAGGAGTAGCTAATACCCCAGAGGACAGGATCAAAATTCAAAATGACTTGAGCAGACTAGAAAGTTGGGCCAAAGCTAACAAAATGAAATTCAACACAGAGAAATGTAAGGTACTGCACTTAGGGCGGAAAAACGAAAAGTACAGATATACGATGGGGGACACTTGGCTGAATGAGACTACGTGTGAAAGGGATTTAGGAATCCAGGTGGACCACAAGTTGAACATGAGTCAACAGTGCGATGCAGCAGCTAAAAAGGCCAATGCAATTTTAGGCTGCATCAGTAGAAGTATAGTGTCTAGATCAAGAGAAGTAATAGTGCCACTATATTCTGCTTTGGTCCGGCCTCACCTGGAATACTGTGTCCAGTTCTGGGCACCACAATTCAAAAAGGATGTGGAGAAATTGGAGCGTGTCCAAAGGAGGGCAACTAAAATGGTGAAGGGTCTGGAAACCAAGCCCTATGAGGAACGACTTAGGGAGCTGGGGATGTTTAGCCTGGAGAAGAGAAGGCTGAGAGGTGATATGATAGCCGTGTTTAAATATTTGAAGGGATGTCATATCGAGGAGGGAACAAGCTTGTTTTCTGCTGCTCCAGAGACTAGGACCCGAAACAATGGATGCAAGCTGCAAGAAAAGAGATTCCACCTCAACATTAGGAGGAACTTCCTGACAGTAAGGGCAGTTCGACAGTGGAACACACTCCCTCGGAGAGTAGTGGAGTCTCCTTCCTTGGAGGTCTTTAAGCAGAGGCTGGATGGCCATCTGTCGGGGATGCTTTGATTGGGAGTTCCTGCATGGCAGGGGGTTGGACTGGATGGCCCTTGTGGTCTCTTCCAACTCTATGATTCTATGATTCTATGATTCTATGATTCTATGACATCACTTTAACTGTCATGGCTTCATCGTATGGAATCCTGAGATTTCTAGTTTGTTGTGGCAAAGAGCTTTGACAGAGAAGGCCAAATATCTCACAGAACTACAAAACCCATAATTCCATAGCACTGAACAATGGCAGTTGAAGTGAAATGGCATTATTTCTGCAGTACATATTCAGCCTTAGTCTGGATCCAATGTATTGTACAGCAAGATTAGCAAATATGAAGCAAAGACTGAACTAAAAAGTTTCACATGGAAGCAAAGAAACAGGCAGGTCAACACCAAGTCACCAATGCTGTGGAGCGGGGAGAGGTGTAGCAAGGAATAACCACAGGACACCCAATTATGGAAGGAAAATGGCCAGAACTTTATTGAATACGGCTGACAGACAGGGTTGGCTCAAAACGCATGAGATCTGGATCTGGCATCCATGCACTCCAATGTTGATCGATAAGCCAAATTGCCTGGTCACGGCCAAGCTTCGGGATGACATGAGGGTTAACCAGCTGATCAAACATTCGCATCTCAGGTAAACCATTTGATCGCATGTTCGCATTTCCACCCCTTGTCACTGGGGGACACTGATCCGGCTTTGCCCCCACAATGGCAATGCCACAACAACCTCAGCACCCCCGGGTCCCTTATGGACTCCCAATCCAGTGCTCCACAGCACTAGAAAACACGCCCGCCAGATCCGAGACCCATGCTACCGCCTCTAAAGAAGTTGTGACAGCACATCCCCATCTCTAAATAGAGGGAAGGAGGGTGAGGAGAGCCTACTGAAAATGGAGCCGACCATGCACACCACATGGCCTTAAATAGGCTTGCCAACCAATCACAATCCTGGAGGCCCAGAAGTCCCCACCTATTCTGGCCTCCCATCCAATCCAGATACCCCATTGCCCTGGCACTGACCTGTGGCATCAGATCTGCTCCCAGTGCACTCTGGGAGCTGTAGTCACAGCCTCCGAACTGGAAGCGCCGCCCTCCCCATCCTGGGCAACCAATCAGAGTCTCAGGAGCCTGGCCCAGTGTTTGCTGGGGGATTACTGGGGCTGGAGGATTGGGCAGGACACAGTCTCCCTTCCTACAGCAACCCAGCCAGCCCAGTGAGTCAGGCAGACTCATTTCTCTGCATTTGTGTTTGTCACTACAAACCTCGTATAATACCAATTATCTGCCCATTTGAAGTTATCATACCTTATCAAAGTAGTATTGATTAGAATCTTCCATTAGAAGTCCTTTTGTAACATTTTCGTTTGTTTCTGAAAATTGTTTATCTGTTCCATCCAAAGGATAAGATCCATGAAGGTTGCTAACTTCATTGACCGTCTGAGGTGAGGAGTTCTGTGCTGAATTATTTTCGAATACATTCCTTTATTCAAGCAAAATAAGTAAGATGTTCAATATTGATGTGCAACTCATGACACCATATAAGGCAAACACTTCATATAAAATTGTTCCTTTTTTCTACAAAAATTACTTTTTTCAATATGTTGCCTATATGAATTTTTTTAAGAATTCAGTCTTCATTGATAATCACTTATTAGATATTTTCAAGATGTGGTGAGATATATTCATATACTACATGATAAAACTTTGAAGGAATAAAAGCCTGTGACATTTATTACGTGGAACTGTGCTCTATTTGATTTGATACCATTTATATGAAGAACAAATTTGTTTTTTTGAAGGCTGGAGTTACTTCCTGGGGCAGGAAAAATATTACAATGTTATTAGTATTAAAGGGTCATAGTAAATATTTTCCACCTTACCCCCAAAAGGAGAAGAAGAAGAAAGTTACAGGATTATAATCCTCAATATTTTTTTTACATATAGAAATAACATCCATTAAATTAATACTTGAAACTTGTCATCCACAAACTATCTACAAAACTACCAAATTTCAGTCTTATCCAATGAATATTGTGAGAGGTACAGGAAGCTTTAAAAAGTATGGAAAATCATCACATTCATTATCTATATGCACATGCATATCTTTTGTTCAAATTTTGGTGAAAAATACTGATGTATTTAGCTAGACTAAGGGGGTATGCAGACGGGTGGCCCTGGGCCGCCCCGGGAAGCAGAGGATCGAGGATGAAGCTGCCGGATAACTCGGCCCTGATCTTCCATTTCACTGCCTGCAAAAGGAGCGCTAAAATAGTGCTCCACCTGCAAGCTGCGAAAGGGGCGCCGCAAAAGGTGTGGCATGCCTCTTTGGCGTCTCTTCCAGCTCAGCGTGTGTGGATGCTGAGTCAGAAGGACGCCATCAGAGCGCCCGTCGTGTGGATGGGCCGTCGCTCTGATGACGTCCTCAGGAAGGGGACGGGGCGCCCAGCGTCCGGCTGCCCCTCCCCTTCCTTGCCTCCAACACGCCGCAAAGGGCCCATTTGTAGAGGCCCTAAATCTTTGAAAAGAACATCTTTGAAGCTGGTAGACTTTCATGCCTCATGAAAACTTGTGGCAGCAAATACTGACAATGTTATGTGGTACATGCTCATTTTCATTTTAAAAGTAGAATGCAGCAAGTACTCCAGTGTTTCTAAAGCAGTGAAACTCTGGTCTTCCAGGTGTTTTGGACTTCAGCTCACTGAATCCCAGACTATTGGTCAAGATGTCTGAGGCTTCTGGGAGCTAAAGTCCAAGACACCTGGAGAACTAGAGTTTGGGAATCAATGTTCTAGAGGGAACTCAATGCATTCTTTGCCCAGTGGCTTTCCTTTATGTGTATAATGTAACTTTACAAGTTCAGACTACACAGAATGGGACCATGGGTGGTGGTAGCAGTGGATGAGGGGGTGGTTGGGGATGGCTTAATGCCTGAGACAAAAAATAAGATGTCCTCATACATTCTACACACAGTGAAGCTGATCAGACTGGCAGCTGAATCAGAGGACAACATCCTCCATGTTTTAAGGGGCACAAATGCATAGCACTCCAGTACCTTATCATTACTGTGCACCCCTCAGCATCTGTTCTCTGAGGCAGCTACCTCACTCTGTCTAAGAGAAGGCGCACTGCTGTACAAATCACACTGTCTGCAATTGTATTTACCTTCTCCAGAGATTCTGGGACAATTCTGAATCAGAGTCTTTCAAAGCTGGGGAAACCTTATAGGTGTAAAAAACATCCTCTGTTTCTGTTATATAGGAAATTTCATTTGCAAGGTTATCTACAGATGAGTGCCGTGGTTTACGAATCTCATGACGCATTCTAGGACTTCTCCTTAAAAGAGGCAGGATTCAGATGTCAGTTCTGAGAAAAGCCTTTTTGAAAGACTTTAAAAGTAAGAAATCTATCATAACATTCATCATAAGACTTCCTTTGATGCAAGTAATATATTGTTTCCTAACAATATTTTGACATTCTACCTCATTTTTCTTAAATGAGGTTGAACTACAACATAGAGGAAACCTACTAGCTTACGGAAGAAATGTACTAACAGTACAATAATATGATGCATTTTTACTCAGACGCTAATACTACTGTGCACATAGGCATAAACAGAAGGCCACCTAAGTACAATAATTTTTAGTAGGGGGGAGGGAAAACCTTATGAACTTTTGTTCTACTTAACACAAGTAGGGCAACTAGGTTGGGGAAGCCAGTCTCTAATTTTAGGTCCTCCGCTAATTCATCAGCAAGTGAACCTGAAAAAGTTGCTGCACATTAAGCAATCTACTATAACAACCACTGGAAACAACTGCAAAATGGTTGAAAAAGGAAGCAAACAGAAGAAAATGTATGTGTTAAATTGTACTGAGCAGAATTTAACCTTTGTTCACAGACCAGAGAGAGAGAAGGCCATTAGACTGTGCACTGTGTGTGCATCTATTTGTATGTGCGTTCATGCACATGGGTATAACTGAAGCAGACCTTTGGAGGCAAACCCTATAGACAGAGGCCCCATGTTACTTGGGGGGAACCTTGCAGAAGGGACCAACCACAAAACTAATAGATGTCTTCATTTAAAAGGAAGGAATCAGAGGGCCTTTACAGACTGCCAGAAATAATGCAGCTTGAGGGCACTTAATCTGCCCTGGCTCAATGCTAGGGAATCATGGGAACTGTAGTTTATTGTGGCACCAGAGCTCTCTGACAGTGAAGGCTCAATGTCTCAGAAAAAACTACAGTTCCCATGATTCCTTAGCATTGAGCCAGGGCAGTTAAAGTGGCCTCAAGCTGCATTATTCCTGGCAGTCTGTAAAGGCCCATAGTTTCCTGAAATATGTTTCACTTTTTACCAATATGATATTTGCTTGCTACTCCTGTCCTCACACATTTTCTGAAAGATCCAAACAATACTTTACCAGTTTGGGGTAACTGGAGGAGATCGAGAAGGAAGGCTTTTTGTCTCTAGGTGTTCAGCAGATAATGATCTCCTCATAGCCGGATTCCAAATCATGCCACCTATTACTTTTCTGCAACACTGATTATTAGATCTGAAATAAAACAATAGACTATGTAGAGACACTACTTTGTGCAAATCAAGTTTTTCTTTCTTTTATTTTAAAAGAAATTCTTTCAGATTGCAACTATACTCTAGCTAGCTGTCATATAACTAGGAGATGCCTCAGCCTGCCAGTGTAAGATGAGGTACCCCACTCCAGACCACAGCCTTCCCTTGCATCGCCACAACAAAAGAAGAAAAAAAGATCATCCAAGACTCACAATAGTGGCGTTTTGAAGGCTACAATGGGTGTATCAAAAGCAAACAATCACTGGTGCCAAAGGTTCCATGTCAGTGGTAACATTCTGTTTGTAGTGGTAAACATTGCTGAATGGCAGTTATTTAGAGCAGCTTGTGAACTGCACACTATTTTTCCACTTCCTCCACCTTGAGTGGTTTAGCAAGTGATCTCATTTCTTCCTGAAGAATCACACAAATCTTCAGTACTTGTGTACTTAAGAGCAATCCTCTCACATTTAGTGGGTTGTATTCTTAGAAAGTCAAATGGTAACAGCATCCCCATCATCCCCTTTCTTTTTGGAAAAGGCACAGCCAAACAGAATATCTTTACAATCTTCCCAGAGAGGAGGAACCCATCAATTAGAGGATTTAAAACCTGCTTAAAGCAGGGGTGGACAACATATGGCCTATAGCCCTTAAGCAGCCCTTGCCAATTTGTGTACACACCCACCCTTTATATTAGCCACCACTGTTGAGATGGGGGGGGGGGGGGAAAGCTGTGATTCTACATTACACCAGGAGGTGATGGTGAACTTTTTTCACTGGAGGTATGCAGTGGCTCAAGTGGTTAAGAAATTGACTCTGTTGATTGCAAGATCGGCCGGTTGGCAGTTGAAGGCCCAGGTGCTGCATGATGGCGTGAGCTCCTGTCACTAGCCCAAGCTTCTGCCAACCTAGCAGTTTGAAAGCATGCAAATGCACATAGATAGATAGGTACACTTCCTAGTGGGAAGGTAAACAGCATTCTGTGCAGTCATGCTGGCCACATGATCACAGAGTAGTCTCTGACAACACTGGCTCTTCGGCTTAGTAACAGAGATGAGCACCACCCCCTATGGTTGGACACGACTCGACAACTTTCTCTATGGAGAATACCGTTACCTTTTATTTAATCAGAGGCTGCAATGTAATCTGCAAGGAACACTCAACTTGCAAGATTCCTCTACTTAACTAAGGGCCTCGGCAGACGACTAATAGAGTCGTCTTCTGGGCAGGGAAGAGGAGGGGCAGCCGCACGAGCGGCGCCCCTTCCTCTCCCTGAGGTCGCCCTCGGAGTCGCTGGCCCTCCGCACGGCCGGCGCTCCGGGGATGACCTCACGCCGTAGCGACCGTACGCACCGCGGCGGAAAAGACAGCGAAAGTGCGCCCGCCGCTTTTAGTGCGCACTTTCGCTGTCTTGAGGAAGGAGCGCTGATTTAGCGCTCCTTCCAGGGACGACGCCGGTGCGCCGAGGTGCGGAGGCTGCGGCCCCGCGGCGCACCGGCCCAGGGCGTCCTGGACGCCCTCGTCTGCTTCCCCCCTGAGTCTCCTAGGTCCATTCCAACCCTATGATTTTATGTTTTCAATTTTGCTTCTTATTTTTGTTCTCATCCAAACATTCTTGTTCTAACTTTAGTATTTGTATTTAATAATGGCTGACTCTCCTTGTCACAGCTCTCTGATGCCACATTAGGTGTAAAGAAAAAGTGCTTTAAAGTTACCTAAGTGTTAAGTAAAATTGAAGTTGGAGCCAGAGTTCCTCAAAAACTCTCACACACTATGTATCAGGTTATCCAAACAAAGAGTTTCCCATTGTCAGGGACCTGGTGTGTATGTTCTGCCTGCCCCATTCCATCCAGCTACAGATGGATAACAGCAAAGTTATAGTTACTGCAAGCCAGGTAGAAAGCGACAGAACTCAAGCATGTAAAAATAACACAGAGCAGATAAATATGTAAGTCCAAGGTATGGCCCTGGCAGCTAAACCATAGTCTAGTCTCAAAATCTGATCTGAGTATTAAGGAAAGAACTCCAAGAACACAGAATCCCCATACCACTGCCAACTGTTGTTTGCCCCTCAAGATCACAGGCTACAAATACATTTTCCTTTTTTTCTGAGACATTTGCCCAGTTTTAGGACAGAGATCCTTTCAATGAAGGAACATGGCCACAGCAAATGTCACTCTTCTTCTTTCATTTTATTACATGCTATAAAGCCAATTTTGGGCTGACAGCTGAGCACAGCTAATTTCATCTTTTATTCTGGTACAACCTCTTTATGTGAATAACCTCAGGGAAGAAAAAACAATGTAATTACAAACAGAGTTAAATGCTTAGCTGTCATCATGTCCTACATTTGATAAATGAGACCCTGAAAAAATAACTAAATATCATCTCTAAAATGTAGAGTATGCCCAATAACACATCCAGACTTATGCCAAACAACAAGGAAATTTCCCCCTTTCCTAAGCTATTAACCTCTTTTATGAGTGGGATCTCACCTTATTACTGAAACAGATGCCAAATCTGCAGTAATTGTTCTGGACTAAATCCCAGAATACCCAGACTAATTATAGCTATTTATGTATTACCCTGAATAAAGGGCACAGGTTTGGCAACTTTTTTTTCTTTTTTTTGAGAAGGTAGCCAATCTTACATTTAACTTGAATTAATACATCTAATGGACTCACCGAAACCAACTTAAATGACCTGGAAATTATCCAACCCTGTCCCTTTATTCTCAGGTGGATTCACTGACTAATATATATAAGCCACAGATAAGCTTAAATAGCTCACTTTTTTGTCACAGCAAAAAATCATGCTTTTATCATAGGGCCTTTGCAGATTGTCAGAAACAGTGCAAATTGAATCCATTTTAGCTGCCCTGGCTCAGTGCTAGGGAATCATGGGAATTGTATTTTTTCTGACACACTGAGACTTCTCTATCAGAGAGCTCTGGTGCCACAATAAACTACAGCTCCTATGATTCCCTAGCACTGAGTCAGAGCAGTTAAAGTGGACTCAATTTGCACTATTTCTGGCAGTCTGCAAAGGCCCATAATCACCTTGCATTGCCACCCTATTTAATCCCTTTAAGCAGCACACAGCTACATACTGAGCAGTCAAGTAATCAATGTTAAAACTAAGAGGGAGAAAAACTGGTTTCAATACTCTATTATTCTTTAAACTGCTATACCAAAGTAGTAGATACAGAGCTGATGGGACTGAAATCCAAATCCACATGATGCCTGAGCCAGCGATCATTCTTCCTGTGTTCAACAAGTGACAATATCTTAAAGATTATTTCTTTAAGTACTTGTAAGACCACCTTACCCACCCAACCCCAATAAAAGAAGTCTTTCATTCCTCTGGTACGATTTCTATTCTATATGCTGTGAGTTCAACCAGAAACCTACACTGAAAACAGTTTACAACTAATTCTGCACTTTACAGTGTGTCTTACCTGATTCAGAAATGTAGTTATATACTAGACATATAACATGTTTTTCACATTAGAGTGATAGTGTTTAGAAACAGATACTCACTTGGTTGGTGTCTTAGCACCCATAGTCCAAAAATGGGGTTGTAATTTCTTTTCATGAGGTAGCATCTTCTTTGCCTGGAAAAATGTGTGAAGCTCTACACAAGATTTCCACAGGTTTTTGCATGCTCGGTAGTTCAACATATTGAAGGTAACTATGTGTTCCCTGGATTCATTCTGCAAAAAGAAAAAGAAAATAATCTAATCAGCTGCTTAATTCAACGCGTATAAATGTTTTTAAAGGGCAATAAACAACATATTGCTTCCTCTAAACCACATGCCAGATGGACAGATTCAAACAAGGTGATCATGAGCCTGAATTTACAGAACCGAAGCAGAGAAGTGGAGGACAGGGGATAACCATGTTTGTAACTGGTTAACTTGTTAATTGTAAACGTAATAAAGGAGACAGAGGTCAGTGGGAAACCTCCACAGTGAAGATCATATTCCATTCAGTCCCCCCCCGCCATGGGATTGAATAAAAATTCACTGTGGTAAGGCAGAGTTTTTATTTGGGGCAAAGCCATCAGTCTCCCCCCACCATAGCTACATACCAGGACAACTCAAACGACAATGGACACAGATGTGTGACTTTTACTCTGGCCCATAAGGTCACTGGGACAGAAAAAAATAACATGAACTTGAGACCAAGATGAATCCATAAATTCTATGTATAACTTTACTCACATGTTTTTGCCGCTGTTGAATAAAGAATCTCTTTCGTTTAAAAGAAATTTTTATTATATTCACCCTGAAAAGAAAGATATATTAAGTAATGTTATAAAAATTACAAACAAATATATAACAAATATATACAAACAAAACAGGCATTGATAGATAATATGGACACAGAAGCTGAGATGTGATCACTGATGGGATGTAAACATCTGCCAGCTTTCTTTTGCAACTTTCCTTTTGTCCCTACATACACGCCCCCAACATAAGGCATAATTGCTCATTCTTTCTGGCAAGTCAGAGGCCAGTGAAAGCAGAGGGATCCTGAATGCAGTTTTGCAGCTCAGAAGAAGGAAGAGCTATGGCTCTCCCACACCTCCAAGTGGTGGAGAAATGTCTAAAGCACAGTCTTCCATAGTACTACTATAAGGTGTTTATAATGTTGATGATGGTGGTTAGTAAAAATGTGACTTTATTCATCCACTTTTATCCTGTCTGAGTTCATAAAGTCTTCTGTCAAGCATGCTCGGTAGGAACCCATATTCTCTACAAAGTGATCCTCGTGGGGGAGTAGTAGAATAAGAGCAACTCTGACTGCTTACTAAGGAGGCAGGAGTTGATGTGGAGAATAATTTGCTTTAATTTACTCTTATCCCAACATGTGAGCTACCAGCTTTCTCCAACCCAGTATGTTCTAGTCGTTTAGGATCAGTCCCATGTAGCATTGCCAGTGACCAGGAATTCTGGAAGCAGAAGTTCAAAACTTAATTTGTAGCTTCTCTTTTTGTATTGTGAGGGGGAAGTAATAGAGGTGCCACAAAGAAGACATGGCAAATGTTAGATAGACCATGATAGCTTTTAAGTTTACATATCCTGTACAGCAGGGGTAGGCAACCTTTCCCCTTTAAGGGCCGAGGGACTTCAGCTCCCAGAAGCCTCAGCCATGTTGGCCAATAGTTCCATGTTGGCCAATAGCTCCTGGGATTCTGGGAGCTGAAGTCCCTCGGCCCTTAAAGGGGAAAGGTTGCCTACCCCTGCTGTACAAGCTAGCTTTAGTCTCTAAACATCTGAGGAAGAGAAGACAGATACATTACTTTAGATCCACCATCTCATTAGGTCCTTCAGCTATTCCAGAAACTGTCTATATAGGTTTGGAAAGAGACAGCACTTGCATCATTGTCTAAGATGTTTCATTTATTTATTTCATTTCATTTCTATGATGTCTTTCTCCCAGAAAGGGACCCAAGGCAGATCACAGGTAAAACTGTTTAAACACTATACAATAAAAATTTAAAAACAATTAAAATAATCTAGCTAAAACAGTATAAAATTAAATAAAGCATACAAAAGTTAAAATTATAACTAAAGCACACAGTCTGTATTAAAGCCTCCCTGACACGATTATATATTAAAAACCTGCTTGAATAAAAATGTCTTTGCCTGCCAGTGACAGGAAAGCAGGGAGAAGGCCAGCCAAGCCTTCCATGCAAGGGCATTCCAGAGGGTGGGAGCAGTCACCAAGAAGGCTCTCTCTCTCATGTCCTTACGCAATGAGCCTATGATGGTGGTGGGACCAAGAGAAAGTCTCCCCCCATAGATCTTAGGACACTTGTAGGTTCATATAGGGAGATACAACAATTCAGGTAGACTGTACCCAAGCCATGTAGGGCTTTATAGATCATGATCAGCACTTTGAATTATTACTGGAAATGAACTGGTAGCCAGTGGATTAGTTTCAACAAGGGAGTTATATGCTCCCTATAACTGGCCCCAGTCAGCATTCTGGCTGCTGCATTTTGAACCTACTGAAGTTTCCAAACAATTTCCAAAGGAAGCCCCATGTAGTGCGCGTAACAGTAGTGAAACAGGATGTAATCAAGGCATGTGTCACCATAGCCAGATCCAATGTCTGAAGGAATGGGTGCATCTGGTGCACATATTTTAACTGTGCAAATGCACTCTTGGCCACTGCTGAAAGCTGGTCATCCGGGCTCAGAACTGAGTCCATATGAACACCTACTGAGTCCAGAAGAACACCTACCTAAACAACTACCGAGTATGCGAAAACCTGTGGAAATCTTGTTTAGAGCTGTGAGCCTGAGATGCCAGGGGTAGTGTAACCCCCATCCAACACAGGGAGAATCCCTATTCCTTGATCTGCCTTTCAGCAGACAAAGAGCATCTCTGTCTGGACAAGTCTGGACTAAGTTTCAATTTGTCTGCCCTCATCCAGTCCATTACTGACAACAGACATTGGTTCAGTAAAGAGACAGCTTCCTTAGAATTGGATTGAAAGGAAAGACAGAGTTGACTGTCATCTGAATACTGCACCCCAAAACTCCAGGTGACCTCTCTCAGCAGTTTCATGTAGATATTAAATAACATGGGGGACAATAGAGAACCCTGTGGGACTCCACAGGCTAATGGCAAGGGACTAAAACAGGAGTCTCCCCCCAACACCACTTTATGAGTTTGCCCCTCCAAGAAAGACCAGATCCACTGCATAACAGCACCCCCAAATCCCATCTCAGAAAGGCAGTCTACAAGGATACCATGGTCGATGATATCAAAAGCTGCCAAGAGGTCCAGCAGGACCAACAGGGACACACTCCTCCTGTCCAGTTCCCTGCGTAAGTCATCCACCAAGGTGACCAAAGCTGTCTCTATCCCATAGCCAGGCCAGAAGCAAGCTGAAATGGATCTAGATAATCTATATCATCCAGAAACTCCTGGGGCTGGGAGGTCACCGATTGCTCCAGAACTTTGCCCAAGAATAGAAAATTAAAGACTGGCCAATAGTTATTCAGAATGATGGAATCCAGGCAGAACTTTTTCAGTAACAGCCTCATCACAGCCTCCTTTAAACATGATAGAAACCTCCCCTGCTGCAGTGAGGGATTCACCACTCCTCTTGCTCACTCAGCCAGTCCCCCTCTTTCATGAGCCAGGAAGGGCAACAATCCAGAATATCCAGTTATGAGGTGGCCCTCACTTCTCCAATCACACTGTGGGTTTGCTGCCAAAAAAGTGTGCGCTCACCAATGGCACTACATTTCTGCAGTGGTGGGATTGTGTGCTCCTATGAGGCAAGAGACTATGTGGCTGGAAACAGTGCTGCTGGTAGGGTTTTCCATGTCAGACAGGCTTTTCTTTGAGGAGCCAGACTAAATGTGCCAAACAACTATTGGGCAGCAAGAGTAATATGGGCTGACACTGGTGGAGGATCTCTTGGAATAAAAACCCTATGTTGAGACTATTCAAAATAAAACAAGAGTTAGTGCCAGAAGATGAAAGTCTCAGGTAAGATAGCACTCAGTGAGCTACTCGGGTACAGCAGAGGACAATTATGAGTAGCACTCTGGCTAATGACACAACTGGACGAAAGGACATTCTGCTGTTGATGTGCTCAGAGGTGAAAAGAAAGTCCAAAGCTGCACAACACGTATTATAGTAATATGGAATGTAGAAGCATGAATCAGGGGAAACTAGACGTAGTAAAAGAAGGAATGGAATATATAAGCACTGCAATACTTGGGATGAGTGAGCTAAGGTGGACAGAAATGGGACATTTTGAGTCATTTTGAGTGAGCTAAGGTGGACAGAAATGGGTCATTTTACTCAGGAAATGAAAATCTAAAAAGAAATGGGATGGCATTGATAGTGAGAAGAAATATAGCAAAAGCAGTCAAGGGATATAATGCAAGGTCTAACTGAGTCATATCAGTTAGACTTCAGGGGAAACCCATTAATACAACAAATAATTCAAGCTGTATGGAATCTAGGATGAAATTATAACAACAGGACTTGTTAATCATAGGCTATTGGAATGTAAAAGTAGGAAACAGCAAAATCAAAAACTGTAGGAAAATTTATCTTATGATCAAGCAGAAGAGTGACTGACTGAATTTTGCAAGGTCAACAGTTTATTCATCACAGCACATTTTTCAAGCAACCAATCACTTTATAGTCTATACAGAAATCAAACAGCCTACGTAATTAGAAGCAAAGGATAGAAAAGCTCCATTCTTTCTGCAAAAACACGATTAGGAGCAAATTGTGGCACAGAGCATGAATTGTTAATATCAAAAATTAAAAGTAAAGAACACTGAACCAACCACTGTTCCAAAATATAACCTAAAGTACATCCCTGTAGAATTTAAAGATAATGTAAAACATATATTTGCACTATTAAGTCTAATTGACTGGGAGTCAGGAAAACTTTGGACTGAAGCCAGGTATTGTCAAGGAAGGGTGCAAAAAGAAAGAAAATGGATGACATGTGAATCTCTCCAAGCAGCTAAGGACAGATGAGAAGCCAAAATGAAAGATAGCAGAAATAGGGGTGGACCCTGAATGCAACTGTTCAACAACTTTTGAGCAGGAACAAAGAGGGCTACTATAATAATCAATGCAGAGAAATAGAAAATGACAATAAAAAAAGAGAACAAGAGACCTCTTCCACAAGATCCAATAAATCAAAGGGAAATTTAAACCAAGAGAGAGGATGCATAGCAATAGAGCTACTTCAAACTAAAGCGACATAATCTACTCTAGTTGTAACTAAAATCTATATATCAATAAATATGGAAAACAAAACAATGCCTCCCCCTCCAGGATTGGAAATGTTCAATATACAGTCGCCCCCCGTTCTCACAGACTTGATATCCGCAGATTCAAATATTCACGGAAGGGCAACTTCCTTTAATTTCAATGGGGCGTTCATCCGTGGGCACACACCCCATCAAACCTATGGGGCTTGAATATTGGTGAGTCTCTATTTTTGCAGGGGGGGGGGGTTCTGGAAAATAGAGGGCCAACTGTACATTCTAGTCCCCAAGAAAGAGGATTCTAGGTTTTGTTTTAATTCCCTTTTGATTGTCTAGAGCAGGGGTAGGCAACCTTTCCCCTTTAAGGGCCGAGGGACTTCAGCTCCCAGAATCCCAGGAGCTATTGGCCAACATGGGACTATTGGCCAACATGGCTGAGGCTTCTGGGAGCTGAAGTCCCTCGGCCCTTAAAGGGGAAAGGTTGCCTACCCGTGGTCTAGAGCATGAAAAACTATGGATGGCTATTAAGAAATCAGTATGCCACAACAGTTGATTATCCTAATAAAAACCTGTACTCAGGACAAGAGGTACTGTTAGGACAGAATATGTACAAATAGAATAGTTCCTATTGGCAAGGGGGTCAGGAAAGGCTGCATTTTACCACCCTGTCTGTTTAACTTGTATGCTAAACATGTCAAACATAAAGCAGTATTGCGTAGCTGTGAAACAGGTGTGAAAATTGGAAGAAGGAATATCAACAATTTAAGATATGCAGATGACACTATACTACTAGCAGAAAATAGCAAAAACTTAGAACAATTACTGAAGAAAGTCATAGAAGAAAGTGCGAACGTAGGTTTACAGATGATTAAGAAAATAAATATCTTGACTGCAGATAACTTACATAACTTGAAAGCAGACGATGAAGACAATGAGATAGTCAAAGATCTACTATACTCTGGCTCAGTTATTAATCTGAATGTAAACATCAGAAGAATACTAGGACTTGGAAGGGCAATTATAACAGAACTAGACAAGATTCCCACACTCTGGAATGTCCTTTATGGGTAGCTAAGCTGGCCTCTTCCATGCTTTTCTTTAGCAGGCAAACAACTACGTTTTTGTTCAAGGAGTCTTTTAATATAAAAACTCTCAGACGGGCTTCTTCTTGGTGTGGGTCTGGTGTTATGTTTCACTTTTGTATTTCAAATGCAATTTTATACTGTTTAAATGAAATTATTTGAATTGTTTTAAAAATTGTACTGGTATGTTTTTAACCAGCTTTATCTGTGAGCCACCTTGTGTCCCACTTTGGGAGAAAGGCAGCAAATAAATGAATAAATAAAGGAGTATCATTGGATAATAAGATTAGGATGTCCATGCCATTGTATTCCCAATTTCTATGCATTATTGTGAAAGCTGGACAGTAGAGAAAGCCAGCAGGAAGAAAATCAACTCATTTGAAATGTGGTGCTGGAAAAAGAGTCCTACCGATACCATGGGCCACGAAAAAGACAAATAAATGGGTCCTAGAAATGGACAGATTCGACTGAGAAAGCCATGGAGCAGGGCTGTTGATGACAGAGTGAATTAGAGTCTCTCATTCATAGAGTCACCATAGTTGACCTGATGGCAATTACACAAACAACGATAAAAAGTGTGAAGTCGTAGGCTTTCATGGCCAGCATCCATAGTTTTTTGTGGGTTTTTCGGGCTGTGTGGCTATATTCTAGAAGGCCCTGCCATCAACAACAGAACAATGCACAATCAACAACAGAATAATACACAGTTCACCTGGGAACCACTCCTCCCTACCCAGGGTCTCACAGTATATCTAGCCCCATTCTCTTCCATTCCAGCATTCTCTGAAGACACCAGCCACAGATGCTGGCGAAACGTCAGAAAGAAACTCTTCTAGAACATGGCCACACAGCCTGAAAAACCCACAAAAAACAATAAAAAGTGTGTACTGGTGACTGATTTTGGCTTGGAAAAATCAACATACACAAGTACATTCCTGAATCTAAGATCAACTTCTAAGGTTCTGCTTTCTGGTCTACCAGTAAAAATTTAAGGTTGCAAACACCTGGTAGAGAGGCTTGTCTGTGGTGTTGGCCCTGAACCTGTGAAATATCCTTCCCAGGGAATTAGGTATGGGACCTTCTTCATCAGTTTTAGGGGGCTCTTAGGGAATCTTATATTTCCTGTTCTACATTTACATAAGTTATTGAGGTTTATTTGGCAAATTGTATTTTTAAACATAAATGCAAAGGGAAGGGGGAAGAAAAAAAAAAGACAGGGGAAAATACATATGCTTTCAATTTTAATATTTAATGCTATGTTAAATGTGTCATAGGTGCCTTGAGACATTTTATGCTGTTTTTATTTTATTTTAATAATTTGGAATGCTGTTTTATTTTGTGACTGGATATAGAAACCACTTCGTGAAGAAATGAATCTGGAAAGGCAGGATAAAGATAAAACAATAATATTATAGTATTCCCTTCTGAGGCTATTCCCCCCTGTACCCCCTATACACCATTGCCCTAAATTTCCAGAGATGCCAGATGTCAAGGGGAGGGGGCGTAATTTCCAGCTGCCTAACTGAGTGTTGGAATCCTCATGACTTCTAGTCTAACCTAACCAATCTGCTCAGTAGGCAGAGGTATGAGGAAGGTATGTGGAGATAAGGCAGCTCCTCTAGTTTGATAAGCAACACAGATTAACACAGGGTGAAGTGTCATCCTGAAGATAAGGAATGTCCTTCAGAAACCTCAAGAACACAAGAAATATATTATTTCAAAACTCAGTCTTTTCTGATTTATACAAATATAAAGGTAAATGCATTCATCTTACCATGGATAGAAGCTTGTACAGATAAGTTTTCTATATACAGCAATACCTCCTGAAGCAATTCCAATCATAAGATCAAAATTATGCAAATCCTTAAAAAAAAACATACACAGACACACATAGAGAGAGAGAATATTAACTGAAAGCTGAAGTAATAGGAATCTTAATTGCAATTTTCTATTTTTCTATCTGTGGAGAAGAACGGATGAGTTCACTATATCTGTATTTGGTATAGCACAACCCAATTATTATGAAATGAGGTGACCAATGCAGTTGCTTATTTTGTATTTAGTAGCTCACATAATTCTTGCATTTGAAGCAACAACTATGAACAGACATTGTAGTTTAGTTATCAATACCATAGTTATACATGATACTGTTAGCGATGAGGAAAATCTACTTAAGTAAATGGTACCCGAAGGAAATATTAAAAGGTATCCCAAGTCCCTAACAGATGTATTCCAACCAGCCTCAAACATGAGTTTCATATCTTTGTTAATATGAAATAGGTATAGGGGGAGGCAGACAGGTAAAAAAAGTTACCTTTCCTCTTTTCCTTCCTCCTGAAATATCCCCCTATACTGACGGAAGGGAAGTTTGGGGGGTTTTACCTCATGGCATGCAACCCTCTGCCTCTATTCCCCATCTGCAGAAACCTACAAGCCATCAGACACACCCATTCCCCCTTTCATCTCTATTTCACCGTAAATGATACCAACTTAGTTTTATGTCTTCTGGAGACTACTGAATATGCCATCCACAAACTCACACTCACACTCCCTTTTCTTTCTTCACTTTAATTTTCAAGCAAATACTTTTTTGCATACCTGGTGAATTTTTATTTGCTATTGTCAAATGAATGAAATTGGTAAGTCTGGTATGAGAAGGAATGATGGGAGGCACATGTTACTACATACAAAAGTTTGATGTGGAAAATTAAAACTGAAGACGGAACCTGTCGGTCTTTCTTGACCGTGCTTCCCTTTTTATGTATTGCATCCTTTTGTCCTCTAGGACCATTTAAATGGTGGTCTCTGGGCCAATACCAGTTCCTGAGCCAAAGGTTCCAGGAAAAAAAGTAACAATTGTATACAATGGACACAAATTTAGTGCATGACCCTGGCACATTAGAAAACAATAGCTGCTGATCCTCCACATCAGAGAAACACTGCTCTAGGAGAGAATTACAGAGTAAGGACTGAGAGCACATGATATGAACACACAATGCTACTTCTTCTTGTTGATAAATATGGAAAAAATAAAATGGGACTATTGAGGACATGAGGAACCTGCTTTATTGCCACTGTGCCTTCACTATGTCTGCTCATTTCATTTCTTATTTAATGTCTCAACCCTCAATAGTATCCTGAACTATAATCAATTTAGGGTCTTTGCAGACTGCTAGAAATAGTGCAAATTGAGTCCACTTTAAGGGTTAGGGTTAGGGAATCACGGGAACTGTATTTTATTGTGGCACCAGAGCTCTCTGACAGAGAAGGCTCAATGTCTTAGAAAAAAACAACAACAATTCCTATGATTCCCTAGCACTAACCCTAACCCTTAAAGTGGACTCAATTTGCACTATTTCTGGCAGTCTGCAAAGGCCCTTAGTTTAGTATAAACAAGACAATGTCCCTCATTTATTTCTATGCGCAAAATAAATATAGCCCATGGTAATAATGGTTGCCCTACAAACTATATTTATTATGGACAGAGGCAAAGAAATGTGCAACTAGTTCGACATGCCCCAGCAGTAGCCCTGTGTCACAGACCAAGCTTCCTTTAAAAACTGAATGGACCTCCAAAAACTGCTGGTGATATGGTGAGAGTGGGGAAGGTCTGTCCTTTCAGAGGAAAAACAAAAACCACACATCAAAAGTGCTTAGTATGCCCATAGGGACACCAAAAGCAGCTCCTTCAACTTAGGTCCATATCAGTTTTTCAGCCAAGCTGTTATACTAGTTTACTTGTTCAAATTTTGGAATTCTGAAGCAACTAGTACCACACAAGCCAATAGCAACTTCATCCAATGATAGCTGAACACTATGTTTTTGTACTGAAGAAGTTAACTTTTAGTTTGCTGGGAATACTTAGCTATGTATCAAGTTAGTAAAAAAAATAATAATCAAAGAAAGGTACAAGAATATTTGAAAAACTCAGTTGATGGTTTGCAATCTTGTTACTTTTTCTTCTTTCAAAGTTGGACTTTTATATTGCTATCTAATCAGAATGAATTTGTATTATCCATCAACAGATCCAGTTTAAGGATAAAACTGCTCTTAATATTAAAAACAATACTATAAACATACTCTACCACTGTGTAATTCTACTCCATAGAATTCAAGTGTTCTTGCTATGTTAATGTAGCAGGACTCCGCTTCTGATTGTTTAAGGCCACTGCAAAGAAACAAAAACATCACAGGCAATAAAAATTCCTATGGCATTTATCATTTGTCCATACAGTAAGTTTTTTAAAGTACCATTATCTAAATACAGTCAATATGTACATTCAGAGAAAAATTAAACATTTTCCCCACATTCATGGACTCAAGCGCATCTGGCAAGATTTTTTTTTTTCCTTTTTAAACCCATTCCTCTACCTCTGTGTATCAACTGTTTTTCACATGCAACATTCCTTCTCATGTCTGCATGAATATACAGACACACACAAACTCACACAAATATCGAAAGTGATCAGCAGGTCAGATGTTTAAAAGTAAAAAGTAAAAGGGGAACAGTATAACCAAAAAGGCCATTTTAAATTTGTAACTATAGTTATGGACAGATAATCTTTTTCCTGACAATTTCCATCAACTCTTAACAGAGGCAGGCAAATTGTCTCCTTTAAGGGCCGAGGGACTTCAGCTCCCAGAATCTCAGACTATTGGCCAACATGGCTGAGGCTACTGGGAGCTAAAGTCCAAAATCCCTAAGAGGGCCGAGTTTTCCTGCCCCTGTAAGACTTAGAATAATGCATAGCAGGGCCATGATAAGTAAATGATAGAGTCGTAGAGCGAAGATGGACCTCAGTGTTACCCAACTAGGGCAACAGTAGGGCATTACATTATGAACCATAGCCTCAAGTACGGGAAGTATGAGAATATTGCACTGCAAATTGGTCCCAAGCATTCTTTGACACAATTTGAATGAAAACCTGGACTGAAGAAAAATACACAAAAATTGCTTTATCTACTAGTATTGTACATAAACAGTCCTGTCCCATTCCTTCCAGATTGCAATATGAACTATATTTCTGTTGCTGCATATGGCAAAGATACCCACAAAAGGGAAACCTAAGTGATGCGAGACAAAGGTCTAAGGACTAGCTCTTAGGTATGAAGACTCACTCATGCGTCCTTTTTTTCAATCTACTGGCCAGTGCTTCTTAGAGAAGGAGACCAAGGAGCACTGAGCTAGAAGTCCCTGCCCTGTGTTCCTCAACATTACCAGGATGCACTGAATTTCACTATGAAGGATGGAACCAAAGAAGAGGCACAAATTGAAGCAAATTAGGAAGATTCATCCAATACAGAAACTTTGCTGCTCAGGGAAGTAAGGTCAATTTCGACTGTGGTTCCAGAAGGACGGAGAAATTATGGAGGAATCTATGTTATAGAGGTCTCATCTGGAACTAGTTAAGCAGCATGATTACTGTGATGGCCACAATGAGATCTCAAAATGCTTCTGAACATAATGTGGTCTCACAGTTCAGATCTATAACTGCCACAATGAATTGGAGCCATTTGATAGATATCACACATAACTTTTTTGGCACTTGATACACAGATCCTAAATCTGCCAGGATGAGAACAAGCTGATGAGAGGGTACCATCAAAAACCAGTGTTAATACATGCAAAAACACCAGTGACCAGATAATGGAGGAGGAGGTGACAGCAAATATGCACTTTATAAAGATCTTCAGGCCATTGTGACCAAAAATAAAGCCTCAAATAAAACACTTCAAAATGGAAATGTAGTCAGATGCTGATGTTGAAAAGTATCCTTTGGATCTATGGACACAAACTAATCTTCTGAATTAAAAAAAAAATTGGCAATGACTACCATCCTAGACTTCCCAATGATGATATTCAAATTCCAAAGTTGATTGATAGCAATATCACTCACTCTTAGTACCTCAAGTACAACCTCATGATTAAGACTCAACTGCCATAAGCTTCAGTGCCCCATTTCAGAGGAGTACTGAGGAATCTCCTCAAGTGACAGCCAAATATAGGGTTCTCTTCTTAGATTATAGCATCATAGCAGCCAAATGTGACACTTTGTAATATCTAATCCCACGGGTAGCTGGTGTTCATTGCAAATGATGGCAAAGAAGGCAGGGTCACCAAAGGTGCAGCCAAGAGGTCAGCAACCAAAACCAAAGAAGGGTATATTCGTTTTAAATCATATAAATATTAGGATCATGAGTGTGAAGAAGAATCAGGAGTCCACACAACCACACAAAATTCCTCTTTTGGAGCCCCATTCTCTTATTCCACCAATAACTCTCATTGCATAGAGAATCAAATGACTTTAAAAAGACACGTGGAAAACATGGAGCAGGGGTCACACAACCTCACAAAATTATGATTAACATAAGCAAAAGTGATATATTGCAATAGGCGCACACTGAAGGCATATCGGGAAGCTAAGGATGGGAGGAGAATAAAGACAATATGCTCCAAATAAAATTGCTGAAGTCTTTGGAATTAAGCAAAAATTTCTGGGCACATCCAAAGTACATCTATTTGCACCGACATCACATCCACAACTACATCTTCAAACATACCCAGAAGTAACATTAAAAATCCAGCTTACACTGTCTACTCACATATTTAAATGACGGGATTACTCAGGAGTAAATATTAGCAGCAAGTTCTGAGAGCACAGAAAAGCAGTAGGAATGAGATCATCATCACCATTATCATCATCATGTTTGAAAGCCTCATCCCCACAAAACACACATAAAATTACAGCTTTGCTGTGGTTCAAGAAAAAATGAGACCACAGAGGCTTTGATTCAGCTCTGTCTGTTCTGTTCATAACAGCATTCGAACTTGAGAAACCAAGAAACCAAGAAAATGACATTCACTCTTGGAATTGCCCAGCTACACATAGACAAGCTGTATGAAAAACTGAGGAAAAGATAATTGGCTAATGAGCAGCCTGACTAACTTTAATTTTATGTAAACTTCGTGATCTTTAGACCTGAATCTGGTCTAGATATAGGAGAGTTAGGAGGACAACCCTTTCAGATTGTCTCCCTCACTGACGCTCAGTAAACACAGTAACTATGGGGAGTGCTCTGAGGCATATGCACCCATCACACAGAAAATGTTTACCTTGCTCTATGGCACTTGCCAAAGCAATGCTGAGCATAGGAGAACCATAGAGAGGATGGATGAGACAAACAATACACAAGCACAGAAAATGTGCTCAAACTGCATCAGGTAAATGTCTGCCTGAACTTGGGGGGGGGGGGTTGCAGAAGGGTCTAGGCACTACCCTCTATGATCTTACAAGCTGCCTCTGTTGCCTATTCCACAATCTTGGTTTCACCACTGAAAACATTTGCTTCTAAGACTGAAATGATGACTGATTGGATGCATGAAATGAGAAAGATAGGGCCCCTGTGCAACCCAACAATGACTGATGGCAACAAGTGTGTGACTGAGTGCAAGATGCTCAATGATCAGTGACTCTTTAAGTTTTTACTCACAATCAAGGATATCATTGGTCATCCTACTGAATCAGTCTTTGCTATCAAATGGGAAATGCTTAGGTCAAATCTGCTGAATGGAAGAGACAAGGAATCTCTATACAATGAAAGCAACTATGAATTGAAGACTAAAGCCATCCATACAATGCAGTGTGTTAATCTGCTGTTATAAGCCTACTGCTTAACAGTGGAATATTTTACTTAGCTCTTGCTTGTCACTGGGTAACTTTTAAGAATGAAAGACAGCTTTTCCACCACCAAAACCTGAAAGGTATTGGGCCTTACAGAGTACACTTTATAGCAGAGTATGTAAACCCTATGATTCTCTTTATTTGTACAATCAGGATGCATCCCTGAGTAGACTTTGATTGCATCTTCAAGAATAATGGAAAGAAACAAAGGATATTTTTAAATAAAAATTCAAAATTATGATTTATAAATATTTGCAAATAATTTAAGTACAAACATTGTACCATGAATACCAGATAAGCAGATGTTGAAATGATGCTGTGATTATTTTTACATCTTTCAACTCCTATTCATGTAATCCATGCATTCATATACTTAAATGTGGTATTATATCTAAAAATATAAATGCTTGTTTCAAGTTATCATGTGGAGAAAGTCTGCAATGAGAGACTGTCAAAACATGGGCCAGTCACACCTGGGCCAGTCACACATGGAGGTATTTGAAATTCCAGGCCTACTGACTCAGTTGAAGTCCTCATAGTCTGGTCCAAACTTCATCTTCTCATAACTATTGATCTCAAATAGGTCACTCTTCCAAATTTAGATCTTAAAGTAAAACTCAAAGCTAAAGGTAAATGTTTCACCAAATCAGCTGACTTCTGCATTAGCCACAATAAACATCACACTAGTGCTTTGTAGGCTATGCCTCATAAAAAAGAAAATGTTGCTTAGGCCATGGTGGACTCCTGCTCGTTTTCAGACTAACTGCTAGCAGTCCTCAGAAGAACCTCATGGACACATCTAACTCACTGTTATGACTCTATTCAACACTAGCCCTCTGTGGGTTTGTCACCCATTTCTCCCTATACACCTCAAGATACCCCCTTCTTCTCTGTGTAGTTAATAAATTCAAAATTTTTAAATGTAGCTATATCATATTGGTGGGCATATTATGGTGGGAGGTAAAGGGCTGTATAACAGAGAGATGAAATGGGATTTATTTTTTTATTCATGTATAATAAATAAAATGTTAACAACAAACAGAAGGGAAAATGTTCTGTGGATAGATCATGAGGGGAAGTAAGTGACAGAGAGGTGACAGAGAGATAAAATTAGATTTTCTTCTACTTCATGTATAATAAATCTTTCAATAAAATGTAACAACAAATGAAGGAAAATTAGAATTACCTGTGCTGTTCATGTAAAGATTCTACTTTGGTTAAAAAATCTTTATTTTGTTCTGGTATAAAGCAATAGTTTGAAAGATATCCCGGAAGATGGATGGAAGCACTGTAGTCTCCAAGTTGAGCTTTTGAGGGGGGGGGGAGGGGGGAGAAAATACAGAAATAATTACATGTCTTAAGGTCAGTAGAGAGATGTTAAGCAAAATCCTGTTCTAATCATATGGCATATATTCTCATATAATGTCTACAGAGGTTCCTATTGGATATTCATTCATGTTTTCATTCATTCATGTTTTCTTTTATTACCTAACTTTGGCCCTAAGCAGACGACTAATAAAGTCGTCTTCTGGGCAGAGAAGAGGAGGGGCAGCCGCACGAACGGCGCCCCTTCCTCTCTCCGAGGTCGCCCCCAGATGCGCCGGCCGTCCACACGACCGGCGCATTGGGGATGACCTCACGGCGCAGCGCCCACATGCGCTGCGCCGTTTGAGTCAGAGAAAGTGCGCCCGCCGCTTTTGCGGCGCACTTTCTCTGACATCTAAGGGCCTCAGCAGACGGAGGCCCCGGAGCCGCCGCCGAACGGAGCGCCGCGGGGCTGCAGCCTCCGCATCCAGGCGCACCGCCGGCGACTCTAAAAGGAGCACCAAATTGGCGCTCCTTTTAGATGTCAGAGAAAGTGCGCCGCAAAAGCGGCGGGCGCACTTTCTCTGACTCAAACGGCGCAGCGCATGTGGGCGCTGCGCCGTGAGGTCATCCCCAATGCGCCGGTCGTGTGGACGGCCGGCGCATCTGGGGGCGACCTCGGAGAGAGGAAGGGGCGCCGTTCGTGCGGCTGCCCCTCCTCTTCTCTGCCCAGAAGACGACTTTATTAGTCGTCTGCTTAGGGCCTAAAAGGAGCGCCAATTTGGTGCTCCTTTTAGAGTCGCCGGCGGTGCGCCTGGATGCGGAGGCTGCAGCCCCGCGGCGCTCCGTTCGGCGGCGGCTCCGGGGCCTCCGTCTGCTGAGGCCCTTTGACATCACCGTTATATATTAACACCTGGTAAGGGCAAAGTAGCAGATACTTCCAAACCAGCAAAAGCAGTGGGCCTCTTTCTGAATTCTGAGTCTTACTGAAGTTGGACGTGACAATTCTTCCACTGATATTCACCATAACTATGTACTTTATGCATTTAGCTAATTTAGTACAATGTAACTTTTGCCATTTCATAAAAGCTGCAATTAAAAAAAACACCACTCAGTCATTGAGATTAGCAGATCAGTTTAATCAGCTGCTGGCTCTAGATTTCAGCAGAAAAGCTATTTGTTTATCCTAAACCGCAGTGAATTGAGTGAAAGATCTGTAAAATCTCCATGCAAAGATCTAAAGAATGCAATAAAATGGCCCCATTTTCATCTAGGATTAAAGATTCCTTCTGTATCCAAAACCAGCTGAGTACTCCTCTTGTCTTCCAGATATAGGATATGTCAAGGCATGAGACAACTGAACAGGCAAAAAGAAGACATGATTTGTGGAACAAAGAAGGAAGCAATATCCTCTATGTTCTTGTTTCCAAAAAGTAGGACATTTGAAATGATCATTATGGGCCTTTACAGACTGCCAGAAATAGTGCAAATTGAGGCCACTTTAACTGTCCTGGCTCAATGCTAAGGAATCATGGGAACTGTAGTTTATTGTGGCACCAGAGCTCTCTAGCAGAGAAGGCTCAATGTCCAGAAAACAATACAATTCCCATGATTCCCTAGCACTGAGCCAGGACAGTTAAAGTGGCCTCAATTTGCACTATTTCTGGAAGTCTGTAAAGGCCCTATGTGTCTTATCTTCACATTTTCCCTTCTGACCAAGGGCCTCGGCAGACGGCTAATTGCGCCGTCTCCGAGGCCCGGAAGAGGAGGAGCCGCCGCACGTTCAGCGGCTCTTCCTCTTCCTGAGGGCGCACCCGGAAGCGCAGTCCGTCCGCACGGCCGGCGACTGCGGGTTGCCCTCACGCCGCGGCAGCCGAACGCGCCGCGGCGTTTGAGCCGCCGAAAGTGTGCCCGCCGCTGTTAGGGCGCACTTTTGGCAGAATCTAAAAGGATCGCTATGGGGGGATGCAGATGAGGGCGTCGGAGACGCCCTGGTCCGGACCGCCGCCGGAGTTCAGCCTCCGGACGGCGGCGCATCCCCGGCGCATCTAAAAGGACCGCCAAAATAGCAATCCTTTTAGATTCTGCCGAAAGTGCGCCCTAACAGCGGCGGGCGCACTTTCGGCGGCTCAAACGCCGCGGCGCGTTCGGCTGCCGCGGCGTGAGGGCAACCCGCAGTCGCCGGCCGTGCGGACGGCCGGTGCTTCCGGGTGCACCCTCAGGAAGAGGAAGAGCCGCTGAACGTGCGGCGGCTCCTCCTCTTCCGGGCCTCGGAGACGGCGCAATTAGCCGTCTGCCGAGGCCCTATTTTGGCGGTCCTTTTAGATGCGCCGGGGATGCGCCGCCGTCCGGAGGCTGAACTCCGGCGGCGGTCCGGACCAGGGCGTCTCCGACGCCCTCGTCTGCATCCCCCCCAACAAAAGAACTGGTTGTTTATGTCAGCTGAACTGGTTATTCTACATTTATTGTTCTACAATTTTATTGGAACCAGATATAAACATCTCAGAATTGTGGTACCTTGAAAACTGAGAGTTTTCTTGTAGCATACATTTTTACAGACAAGAGCCTACTTTATATGATATGAAAATTGTGCACAAGATCAATAATAGAGTCAAATGATCATAATACCAATAAGTACCTCTGCCTGACATCCTACCATACATGCTGTGAACCACTGGAGGGAGGGATCAGTAATTGCAACTGTAATTGCAACAGTAATTAGGGATTGAGGCAGGTATAACAAATTTGGGAATGATGCATAAATATCAAGGGAGCAGGGCTAACATGACATAAAAGCTGTCCCTGTCTGCTCCCAACCACGCTTTCTATTTTTCAGTAACAGGAATGAGTTGGAAAAGGAGTTCCAAGACCCAGTAAAGCCACACAGAGGCCTGGTCAAGACCTAGCAGAAAGCCAGTGACAGTTCAGCTGCATGCTGCCAAGCACACTATCACTGAGAGCCGATGCCATTAGAGGACATATCACTCTCCATTTTTGATGAATTTGATGAATTGTGCTTGGAGAGTAGAACACTGCAGGCAATCCACTGAGTGGGCAACCAAACAGCATTAGGAACTATAGCTATGAAGCAGGTCCTGTGTAATTAATCAACAGATAAGGCATGTGGAGTACGTGTAGACCATGGCTCCTTGTCTAGGTCACAGATGGGGGGGCATGATCCCTTGGTGGATGGGGGCTAGGCAGCCCATTAGACACTCTTGTGTAAGTTATTCACCACCTGTGTACTGCTCTTAGAGTGCTCTAGGGAGGGAGGATACCAACAGACTAGTATCTAATGATGAGTGGCCTATTAGCAAGGATTTTATTTCCCAAAGAAGGATCAGGACAGCAATGATTTGCAATGACTGGCCCAGCACATCACAGAAAAGAATAATACCAAGACTACATTTTTATCTTAGAGAATGAGGGAGGACCTAACCTAAAGTTCATTTTGGCATGCCTGTATACCCAATGGGAGGATAATAACCCCCATTCCATGCTAAGAAACAGTCCCAATCTAACACAACAACACAATATCTCTAAGCCAACACTAGAGGTCAGGAAGGGACAGATGACAACTTCCACTCATTTTCTAATATAAATATTCACCCAAAATTGTAAATGCTTTCCTATATGAGATACAAGGAATTTTACATTCTAAAAAACTCAATGAGGGAAAAGACAAAATAGAAGGAGTTGTGAATCCAGGCAAAAAAGTTAGATTTGAAGCCCTTTATATTCAACCATGTTAGTGATGAATTAGAATGGCCATCTTTTCTCTCTGACAAACCCCTCATATTTGATATCTATATGGAAGGCAGGTAAAATATCATCCTTTCTTTCTGGGAATAACAGCAGTGGGTTAACTTGGGTAGTGCAGATTATGAATTTGACAAGTGCAGAAATATTTTTATTCAGTTCAGTTTTGACAGGAATTTCACAAAATTCACATATATAGGATGGAAAGAACTTAGGATTCAGCAGGGAAGAGATGATCTCAATTTCATCAAGGTTGTTGGTTAGGAGTACATATTGTTGTAGGAAGTGCATGGGGGGAATCTGTGTTTGCTAGCCAGCCTAAGGTGCAAAGCAGGCACTCTTAATTCTTAAAAATATTATGAAACTGTTTAGAGAATAAATTTCTCTTTAAAGAGATTTGGTTCAATGGATCCATTGACAAGGATTTGATCTGTATCCAAATACATTTTCACACAATCGATTTCATTAACATCTTGGACTATGTACGCTTTCTTAAGGGAGGATTCCGCCCTGGGAAGTGGAGGATTTAGGCCGAGGCTGCCGGACGCCTCAGTCCCGATCCTCCTTTTTGCTGCCTCGGAAAGGACAGCAAAATGCTGCTCCTTTCAGAGCCGGCAAAAAGGGCACCCTAAGAGTCTGCGTGCAGCTCTTTAGCACCCCTTCCGGCGCAGCACGTCAAAAGGCTGCACCAGAAGGATGTCCTGATACTGCGTGTTGTGCGTAACGGCGTGTGGCATCAGGACATCTTCGGGGAGGGGTTGAGGTGGCCGGCATGCGTGCAGGACTGCCCAAAGGGCCCGTCTGTAGAGGCTCTTAAAGCTGTAATATCCATGCAATGAAGAATAAAATCAAACTAACTACCATATATGTTCAACTATAAGTCAACCTCATGTATATGTCGAAAGTAGATTTTGGGGCCAAAATTATGGATTTTCCGATGACCTGTGGATAAGTCAAGGGTAAAACTTGCAGGTAAAACTTCATTGTGTGTATGTGTGCACCGTGGCAAGAGGGACTCTAATTGAGGCTTTTTGCTTCAGCGTTTCAGCCTTCATTTCAGCCTTCACTCCCCAGACAGCAGTGGCGTGAGAGAGAGAGGAACTCTGGATTGTTTGTTTAACAGCAATCAGTCACCCAGGACTCTGTGCTTGGCTCAAGAGAGAAAGAAACTGCCCCACTATATGGGGAAATCTGAAAGAGCTGTTATCACATTACCCTACTGACTCGTAAATAAGTTGACCTGGGATTTTGGGGTCAATTTTGGGGCATAAATTTTTCAACTTATAGATAAGTATATACGATAGTCAATATGGATGGAAAACACACATCTTTCTATTTCATGTTTTCCGGGAAACAGAAGTGAACATCTCACTGAAAATAATGTATCATTACTTACACTGAACTGCATATGATGCAAGTACCACAGCTGAATTTACAGGGCATAACAACCTGACAGAGCAAATTGAAAGAGGTTATTAATATTCTGTATGATCTGTAGTTATATGACAAAATGCAACATGGTGATTATATGCTAGCCAACATAAAATGTAATTACACATCCTCCAAGCACCAAAATGTCTATCACAGCTGTAATAAGCTATAGTTTTAGATCATCACTATTGCTGCTTCCTTGCACCTGGCTGCCAATTTCATATAAAAAAAGCATGTTATGTTTTCTATCCTCCCTTTTTAAGTCTTAAGGGAACCCACCTGACCCACAGCTAAAACACTGGGTCCACAATCTTGACTTTACTTAGAGCACCACCATAATGTAGTCATACATTTTATAGCAATTTCCAAGAAAGAAAGAAAGAAGTTTCTATTTTGTTTTATCATTTCTTAAAAGCTAAGCAAAACTATTCCAGGCAACATTGTGAAAATGAAAATCATAAATAGGCAATAGTATCAATAAACTGATTTTCTATTTAAATGAGACAATTCAGATAAAATAAATGAAAATTAAGATTTTCATAATAGGTCTACATGGCTAGGGTTGTTCTGTGGCCTTGTAGTGATCCAGGGGCTTGCAATGTGGAAGGCTCTGAAATAGCATCATTGGTTGCCACAACGTCAGAGATTCTCTGGGAAAAGAAGAGAGCAGAAGGGCCTGGAGCTTTGCTTTACTATATTCCTGATATTTAATGTAACTCCCAAAGGCACCTAAAATGATAAATGCAGTGGCTAGTGCTGTCAGCACTGTACTGCTGCTTGGAGACCCTCTGCATAACAGCCTCTGTCAACACTGCTTGCTACCTGGTAAAGTAAATTACCATATTGTTTGCTACTTTTTTATGTCATGGGGGCAGGAAACCTCTGGGAAGGGGGCTGGAGCACCAAGTGTGTGTGTACAGGCCTTGGTGGGCTGGGGAGCAATGTGCTTTCCATAAGCTGCCCATCATGCTCTAAAGTTGACATGTTTTTTCCTAAAGTAGCACTAAATATTTATTCATTTATTTAATTTTAATTTATATGCATCCCATCCCTCTCCCAACATGGGACACAAGGCAGTTCTCAGCACAGACTGAAACAAAGCACAGCCAAAAACAATACTGCAAACTATTTATTTAATTTAGCAGTCCTATTAAAATATTGGCTTAAATAGTATGGTAGCATTTAATAACATAAAAATAAGAATAAAAGTACAGCACACACATCCTATCAAAAAATACTTCTGCACAAACCCCAAAGGCTTATTTAAATTATAAGGTCTTCGCTTTCTGTCAGAAGAAGAATAAAAAGGAGGCACAGCCTTGAAGCAGCAAATAAGGAGGCCTTCTCATGCATCCTCACCCAACAGGCCTGTGACAGTGGTGGAACCAAGAGAAAGCCCTCCTACAAGGATCTTAAAATTCAAGTTGAATCCTACAAAGAGATATGGTCTTCCAGATTATCTTGACCCAAGCCACAAGGGGTTTATAGGTCATACTCAGCACTTTGTATTATGCCAAGAAATGAACAACTAGCCAGCGGAGCTCTTTCAAAAGTGGAACTGTTTCAACAATGTTCCCTGTAACCAGCCCAGTCACCACTCTGGCCACATGCATTTGGGCTTGCTGGAGTTTCTGAACAGTTTCCAAATGTTACACTAATCCAAATGGGATAAAATCAAAGCTTCGCTGTGGCCAAGTGTAATATTTTAAGGAACGTTTGCAGCTGGCACACTAGTTTCAAACTGCACAAATGTAGTCCTGCCCACTGCTTAAAAGAACAGCAGTTGAAAAAACAGTAGTGACATCATAGCTAACACATGTCAGCACTTCATGAAAGAAGGCAAAGGTGAACCTCCTTGTGAGACTCTCTCACCAAGAAAATCCTGTGATGAGACAGTTCCAAACAAAACAAAAGGCAGGACAAGAGCACAACCTGAGAGGCAGAGAGGAATAACAGAGGGAAATCACAATAGACAGATGATCAAGGGCTCAGAAAAACTCAAAAAGATGGGAAGACAAGCAGTAGACATGTCCGACAATGTAATCATGGTCCAAAGCAGCACTGCACATATTATAGGAATGTGAGAAGAATAAGCCAGGGGGAGCTAAAAATAGTAAAAAAGGAAATTGCATAAATATAGCAATACTAGGGATGAATGAGATAAAACGGAAAGGAATGGGTCACTGAGAAGACATGAAGAAATGGGGTTGTCTTCATACTAAGGAGAGATGTGGCAAAAGAAGTAAAAGATACAATGCAAAGTCGAATCATGTCAATAAGATTTCAGGGAAAACTTATAAATATTACAATAATTCAATTATATACAACAGCCACAGAAGCAGAGGAAGAAGAAATTGAGAGATTCTGTGAAGGGGTTCAGGAAGAAAATGACAACACACCAACACAGGATGTTGAGCTAATCATAAGCAAGTGGTATATTAAAGTAGGAAGCAAAGAAGAACCAAAAACAATAGGAAAATTAGGTATAAGAAATGAAGCAGGAGAGCATCTGATATAATTTTGTGAGATCAGCAAGCTATTCTTTGCAAGCACCTTTTTCGTAGAACCAGAGAGGAGACTATACACATGGACATCACCAGACAGTCAATACAAAGTTCTGATAGTCTATATCAGGGGTCGGCAACCTACGGCCCGCGGAGGCCTTGGGACCGGCCTATGGCCGGTCCTGCCTCCGCCACGTGTGCGCCGCTACCGTGCCACGCACGAGTGCGGGCGCCATTTGGGAAGGCCTAATGGCACTGGCGCCGTGTGAATTTGCACGATGCCAGTGCCGTTAGGCCTTCCAAAATGGCACCCTGTCTTGTGTGCATGCGCGTGTGACACAGGGCACCATTTTGGAACGCACAACGGCGACGGCGCCATTGGGCCTTCCAAAATGGCGCCAGTGCTTGCGCGCGCATGCACACAATGGCAGCCGTCGTGCGCATGCGCACACATGGGAACAAGCCCCCGCACGCTGGCCCCTGCCACCATTTCCTCCTCACCCACCCTCCCGGCCCCCGGCAATAAAAAGTTGCCGACCCCTGGTCTATATAACTGGAAGCTGAAGATGGAGAAGCTCTAGTCTTGCAGCCAAAATTAGGTGCTGACACTGATACAGATCATGAACTACTTCTATCAAAAATTAGAGTAAAGCTAGAGAAGAAAACAAAAACTGTTATACCAAAATATGTCCTGAACAACATCTCAACAGAATTTACTGACAACCTAAGAAATAGATTTGTGATATTAAGATCAATTGATTGAGATCCAGAAGAATCATAGGCACATAATTAAGCACATAATTAAGCTAAGCACATAATTAAGGAAGAATGCAGGAAGACACTATTGGTGGCCAAAAAGAAAGAAGAAACAATGGATAACAGACGAAATGCTTCAATCAGTAAAGGAAAGAAGAGAAGCAAAAGAAAAGGGAGACAGGTTCAAAACCAGAACCATCAATGCAATTGAGAGCAGTGAGAAAAGCAAGTAAGAAGATCAACTCATGCTGCAAAAGAGTGCTGAGAATACCATGGATGTCCAAAAAAGACAAACAAATGGGTCCTTGAACAGATCAAGCCTGAAATCTTCCTGGAAGTCAAGATGATCAAATTGAGTCTGTTGTACTTTGGCCACATCATGAGGAAGCATGATTCATTAGTAATAACAACAATGCTAGGAAAGGTAGAAGGTAGCAGAAAAATAAGAAGACCGCACACTAGATGGACAGACTCAATCAGGGAGGTCATGGGCATGAATTTGCAGGACCTAAGCAGAGCAGTGGGGGACAGGGAGTCTTGGAAATGTTTCATTCACAGGGTCGCCATAAGTCAGGATCGACTCAAGGGCAGTTAACAACCACACAACCATTGTTATCTGGGCATCCAGGTTTAGGATTGAGTCCCAAACGACAAACCTGAGATTTCGGCAACAGTATAATCCTATCCAGCACAGGCTGTATTCCTATTCTTTGATCTGCCTTTCCACTGAAATTGTATCCCCCAATACTTTTTTTCAGTAAGAATGTATTACCTTCCTTCCAAAATATCAGCCTTCAATTGCAAGAAGAATAAATGTCTAAAAATAAAAGAATTAGTAAATAATAGATTATCAATCAACAAATTGTATTATGAAAAATAATATGAATAATAATTGTAATACTAAGAATGTCACTATCTGGAACAAAGAAAATTAATAAATAAGTTCAATAACATCTAAAATTCACAAAACAGTGATACCTATATTCGAACAAACAAAATGCACAAAATACATGATGCAAACTTTCAAAGTTCCATGGGCTTCTTCATCAGGAAAAGGTGTTAAAAAATCATACAGGAGAAAAAAATTATAAAATGATGATGTTAAGTCACTGGCTTGCATTCTCTCAAGGAGTTGTAGTGTTGTTCTATGGTGGGGTATCTAAGCAAGAAGGTCCCTACTCCTTTTGGCCATGTGGAACTGGGGCAAAAGCACTCCAAAGTCCAGGAGATAAAGTTTGAATTCCATTAGCAATACAAAAAGGTACTTCTTCTGAGATCCCAGATGTCTCCATCCTTTGTGAGATCATAGCCCCCTTTTTAGGCAGTGAATCTCTCAAGAGAAGGCTTCATGTTTTTACATTAGGAAAATTTTAAGTGCTGTTTTAGAAAAACATGCAAAATGTAGTCCCAATTTTTAAAAAAATGTTTTACCTTTGTTGGAGGTAGAAACCCTAAATAGTAAAGTTCCACTGCATTGGTTCTCTCTTTAGGATTCCCTGTAGCAGCTAAAATGCAGTATCTTCACATCTAGGAAACATGTTCATGGTATGCCATGATGGCCATACAGCAAAGTACAATAACATCCAAAATCCACAAAACAGCAATACTTTATTAGGCTGAATAAAGGTATCACTGTTGTGTGGATTTTGGGAGTTATTGTACTTTGCTATATGGCCAACACGGCTTCCCCTGAATATGTTTAATAAATAAGGTTATACTTAACAAAACTATCTATCTATATATTATGTGGGAGCATTATTTCAATATATCTAAATTTTTCATTTTATAGATTTTGGTAAATACTACTTTGAGGATGAGACTTTTATCAATTTTTAAATTAATTACTATCCATATTGTAAGTGTAATTCCTGCAACAGAAGAAGGGCTTGGTGAACAGCAAATGATTTCCAATCATACATCTGATTCATTATTTTATATCTGCTATAGCAACTTTCATCTCCTTTGTGCTTTAATTGTGTTTTAAACCTTCCATAAAATCATATGAATGTCAAGTGCAGGTAGAGCATAGCAATCCTAACATATTTCTTAAGAATATCAGGATACCAGATGTAAGCAGTTATTAACATATAACTATAGATTTTGAAATTAAAAAAAATTTACCTGGCTTTTTCTTGCTGTAGTGTGTTGGGATCAGGTATAAAAAACCTTACTCGAAAATGCAGGTGGCAGGGGAAACCTCCTATAAAATTTTGCACAATTACAATTAATGATCAAGAGAATCTATATCCTAAACAGATATATCATCTAAATAAATTCCAGATGAGATATGATTTGGAAAATAATATTTTAGGTATTCTCTTCTTAAAACAGAAAATTAATAAACTTTGATTATTAAAAGCTCTATTCATATGATCACAATGAGAACACTGATGTAACCTGCAATATTTAAAAATACAAATAATATTTTTACAAAGATTGTCCCATATAGTTTCACACAGTGGGTTTATGAGCCATCAAATATTAAGAGCCTTCAAATTTTGGTTGGGTTGCTGGCATGTTGTGGGAGGAAATAAGCATAAATAGGGATTAGGTGACTGCTCCCCTATTTTCCTGTTCCAACAAGCTTTTAGAAACTGGCTGCAAACCTTCATTTATTTCAGTTCCACAAAGAATGCTAAATCAACAACAACGAAAAGGTCAAACAGGCTTAGGTTATAAGTTAACAGAAACACACATATAAGGGACATTTAACAGACAATTCCATTAGCATAGTTATCAAGGTGGCGCTGAATAATTAGAATGAACACAAAAGTTCACTGAGGAAGCCTTTCATGATGGGGTCAGGTTCAAGGAGAAATGTGAGGTAACAGTAGCATAATCATTAAGAGTTGACCAGTCCTCATAAAAGGGGGGTGGTTTCTTTTGTCCATTACAAGAATTGATGGTGTTAAGGGAAGTTTTTCAAGTAACCATGTATTCCAAACTCTAGTCCACAGTTTTTTCCAGAGTTAAATCTCTGGTCGTCCAACAGGTAGCTATTTCAAGTCTTGCAGAAGCCAGAGGAAAGGTAGTAAGTTTTCTATGCTTCATAGCCCTGTTTTCTTTGGTATACAAATGGAGTAACAAAAATTAAGGACAAAAATTGATGGTTTGTTTGGTGATGAGAGAGATCTGGTTTATGACCACTGTCCAAAAAGTTTTAACTGTAGGACATTCTATCCACATATAGAGATAGGAGCCAGTCTGTTTGTAAAACCACCCACCCCCAGCATTATGGTGGGACATTTTTACCTATTCTTCGAAACTGGATGGGAGTTAAATACCATCTGTGAATTGTTTATGTTTTCCTTCTCTTGTGTTAGCTGATCTGGACTTATAAGGGGGAAAAACCAGAAACCAGTCTATGATGTTCACCCCAAGGTCTGATTGACAAATAAGTCTGGGAAAGAGACTGTTCCCATATGTGGTTTCCACTAATATTCTATATACGATTGAAACCTCTCCTTTACTTTGTGGATGAGTGTCAGCGGACAGTGATTCATAGGGAGTTAGCGGACATGGAATTTCTCCTTTCACTGCCAAGCAGGCAGCAAAAGAATAGACTTGGTAAATCTGAAACAATGTAGTTTTAATATGTTGCAGTTGAATAGAAAGAGATCCTTAGTTTTAGGTTTGCTACCCATAAATAGGTCTTGAGTGTAGTATAGACCTTTGAACTGATTAAATTTATCTGGCATATGAAAATTTGGATGGAGTAAAAAAGCCTCAAAGGGGAGGGATCAGGAGCCAAAACATATCTCCAGTTTCCCCATATAGTTAAGGAGTGAAAGAGAAATGGGTTTTGTAAGTCTGTGAGTAGAGAAGATGAGTTTGTATACAGGCGAGGAAGTAGACTCTCCCCTGATCCATCTGGATGAGGCTGTATGTCTAATAATCTGGGTAAAGTGGCCTAATTGGAAAGCATAAAAGCAGAGTTTGATATCTGGGATTGCCAGTCCCCCAAGATTAGAATGGATATGTCTGATTGATTGATTGATTGAGTGATTAGAATGGATATGTCTGATTGACTGCTTATTATCAAAAATGAAACTAATAATTAGCATCTGCCATAATTTAAATTCAGATAGTGAAGGAGTTAAATGGATGAAAGAGAAAGATGAGACAAGGTGCTAAAAACATTTTAATTAACGGAATCTGCCCTAAAATGGACAATTTAAGAGAGCACTATGATTGCAATGGTTTTTTTAATAGTGTGCTTTTGATTTCTCCTCCTTTTTAACTGTTTTGTTTTAAGTGGTTTTAATTCTATAAATAGATTAACTGAATTTTTAAAATGACTTACATGTTTTTACTTACACCTTTGTATGAATTTTTGCCCATCAGGCGCTTTAAAAGTGACAAGGACTGGGCTTTTATATGCTATGCAATTCAGAGGTTGAGACTGGTGGAGCAGTGGTTAAATGCCTGTACTGCAGCCACTCCCTCATAGACCACAAGATTGCGAGTTCAATACCAGCCAGGGCTCAGGCTAGACTCAGGCCTGCATCCTTCCAAGGTCGCTAAAATGAGTACCCAGCTGTTGGGGGGCAATGAGCTTACAGTTGTAAAACGCTTAGACATCCCATAGCGCAATATGAAGCAGTATATAAATGAAGCTGCTTTGCTTTGCTTTGCTTTGAATACATTTTAATATTTTCAATGAATAACCATGAGAAAGATGGTATATAAATAAATAAATGTGTGTTAAGCTTTATAAGCCCACCTTGAGTCCCATTTTGGGGCAAAAGGCTGGGTATAAGTGAAACCACCATCACAGTAATTCAGCTCTCAAGATATTGCTAAACTGCAACTTCTAGGATTCCTCACACTGCTAAGGCTAAGGCTGATGGAACCTGCAAGAACATCTGGAGGCTACATTATTTCCACTCCTGAGATAGGTATGACATAGTACTGAAGATAAGATGTATACTGTGGCACCCACAATACAGCTGTCAGAGTCAAGTAACCATCTCCCAATATGACATCTGGAGATCAAGGAAGAACAACACAAGACTGTGGTTCCCCATAAAGGTTACCCACATGGTTAAGCCTGATTTAGTCAGAAATATAGCCTGAACCCAGAATGAAATGGGTCTAGATATTCACTATCATCCAAAAGTGCATCCAAAAGAACTCTTGCCATCCCCTGCCCAAAGGAGCATTTGCAATCGGGCAACAGTTGCCAAGAGCCTTAGGTCCAGAGTGGTTGGGTGAGTTTTTAGAGTGGCTATACCAACATGTCTAGAAGCATCAAGCACTACTCCCTCATGTAAAAAAGCATTCATCACTCCCTGGACCACTCAACCAAACCCCCTTAGTTAGCTTTAATCAACTATGGGGGCAAGTGTCAAGAGTTTATATGGTTACGCATTCCTGTAAGCACTTATTCCACATCCTCAGGTCACAATCACTGAAACTGATTCCAAACAACTGGGCTAGATATAACATTTTGACACCTCAGTTGGGCCTAGCACACCACCAGCATCAAGGTCACTGTGGAGACAAGAAATGTTATACTAAAAGTACTTCTCTAAAGGTCAGAGTGGGCCTCTGAAGGATCTTGGTTTCAAGTTTACCATGGGTGTTAATAAAACTACAGGATGTTGAATAGCTACACTGAACAGCTATTTCAAGGTGCAATGAAAGCAACAAAATAAGCCAATTTTGCTGTCCTTACTGCCACACAACAGGTACATTTATGTGCTCCACCATGTGTTCTGTCAGCTATACAGTCTTGCGCCACTTGTGCTCCAGCCATCATGTAGCTTGCTTCACTCTTAGCACCGTGTGGAATACAAGGGAGCTGAATAAACAGAATATGGGAGAGAGCACTCAGGAGCAACCATGTCAATGGTTCTTTGTACTCATCTATTTCAAAAAAAGGCTAGGGCTTCAATGGGATTGCAGCTTTATTGATAAGAAATTCCCACACAACATCTAAGAGTCCATTAGATTTCATTGGTCTCAGAGGGATGAACATTCTGAGTTCATTCACCCACCCATACCAGAGGGGAACTTTTGCTGTTACTACAAACTGAACCAGAAAATGGTTGACTGTGTTAAGGGCGTTGCAGACTGGCCCAAAGGGCCGGCCTAGGGGTGGAGTTCGGGCGGAGTAGCCGCACGCCAGCCCCCCCAACCCCAGCCCGATGCCATCCTGACGCAGTGTGACCGTACGCATGGTGTGCGTCAGGACACCCTCCCGACGCAGCGTGTAGACACTGCGCTGAAAGGATGCGGAAGAGCTGCAGCGCTGGCTCTTAGGGTGGCCTTTTGCCACCCCTAACAGGAGCAACATTTTGCCACTCTTTTAGGGGCGGCAAAAGGGAGGATCGGGGCCATGTGGTTGCCATGGCCTCGATCTGCGGCTAACAGGGGCAGCCCAGAGCCGCTCGTCTGCATAGCCCCTTAGTGACTGGCATCATTTGGACACATCCCCCAACCATCTTCAGAGCACCTGGCTCACAAATTGGAACAAAGATTAAATTAAGATTAAATTAAGGGTATGGCCTGCTTTGAGAGTTGGGCTGATAACCACTTGAAATAGACACAGGCTTATCATATGTGATAATGGGGCTTCTCCCGTTATCTGGACAGTAGAGATGAGAGAATAGTCTTCCTCTCCAGGTAACAATAGGTTAATGATGGGATGAGGTTAAGTTACATTTCAATGGGGCTCAACACAGAGGTGACAAGAGTACAATTACCCAATGAAATGGCCAGTTGGCCAGACCTGAAAATCTTTGAGATATTTCTCAGTAGAGTTATAGGATACCTGAGAGAAGATCATGAAGAGACTCTAACAAAGAAGAACAAAAGTGATGCTTGGGAGCAGGGGCTCTTGTCCCACTCCAAGAAAGCTGGCTGAAATTGGACAAAGGTATACAGATTCCTAGCTATCCCGTGAACATCATGGGCTACAAATCTCATCTGCATAATAGCAATAGCAAGTACATTTCTATATCCCTTAACAGTGCACTTAAGTACTCCCTAAGCAGTTTATAATTGCCCCCAACAAACTGGGATAATGAGTAGCTAGGAACTGTTTAGCCAGCTTGTGTCAGGTTATGGTTATTTTGATGATCTTGGCTAACATGATCTAGTCTATTCTGTAACTTGTAACTACTGTTTGCCTGAAGGAAGGTGCCTTCATGTTGCAGATATCCTTTTGCAACTGCAGTTTTCTTATTTAGAATAAAGCTTTTCTTTTAAAAACACTTCTTTCACACACACTCCTTTCACGTGCCTTTTGCTCAGTTTCATCTACTCACCAGGGTTGGGAGTAGGTGGAAAACTGTGTGCAGAAGAAGCCCAGCGTGGGAGATCAGTGCTATGGTCCTATAGTTGCTACAGTCTCTTGTGTCTTCTTTTTTGTGGATGGGGATGAATATTGATCACTTCCAATCTGTTGGCCATCGTTTTGTTTTCCATATTTGTTGACATATGTTGGTTAGAACTAGAGCTGACCCTGTCAATGTGGACTGCAGAGTTCAATTGGAATATCTTCTGTTCCTGGTGATTTGTTTTTTGCTATTTCTCTTATTGCAGTTTCCACCTCGCTTTTCAGAATCTGGGATTCATCTTCATATTGCTCTTCAGTCCATGTGTCCTTCATTTTGTCATTCCTTTTGTATAATTCTTCTGTGTATTGCATTCAATGTCTTTTTATTCCTTCCTGGTCTTAGATTATGTTATTTTTATTGTCATAGAGTGTCCCAGTCCTTGGTTTGAATTTTCCTTTCATTTCCCAGGTCTTGTGAAATAGATCTCTTGTTGTTGTTGTCTTCTATTTCTCTGCATTAGTTATTGTAGTAATTTTCTTTATATTTCCGCACAAGCCGTTTGTACTGTTGCATTCATAATTCTTAGTTTCTTCCTGTCTCCCTTTTGTTTTTCTTCTGTTCTTTTTTTATTGCTTGTAATTTTTTTTCTGTCATCCACCTTTTTTCTCTTTCTTTTTGTTTATCAATAGTGTCTGTCTGCATTCTTCTTTTATTTATGGCCCTGGCTTCAGACCATAGTTCCTCTGGTTCTCAGTCTATTATGCTTAATAGTGTGTTTCTTATGTTATCAATAAATTCTGTTGAGATCTTATTTATATTTTGGTATAATCAACTCCTCTCATAGATCATATTTTGGTATAATCACTGGTTTTGTTTTCTTCTTGAGTCTTACTCTTATTTTTTATATGAGTAATTCATGATCTGTGCCACAGTCGGCACCTGGTCTATTCTTGGCCACCAGTATAGCGTTCCATCATCTTTTACTTCTAATTATATAATCTATTTGATTTTTGTGTTGACCATCTGGTGATGTCCATGTATATGGCTTTCTTTCTTTCTTTCTTTCTTTCTTTCTTTCTAATTAGAGCAAACAAATGGGATTTATCTATGTATTGACTCACCATTCCACAATTGATTTAAGGGTTCTAATGTAGCTGGAAGTAACCGAGAGGATTGAGGCCAAAATCTGCTAATAGTTTCATGCAGGACACTATATACATACATTAGTGGCTGAGTAAGGCAAGGAGATTTTAATTACCTTTTAGTTGTTTCCGTATGGGCTTATCAGATTCAAGCCATCTCTGCAAACATTTAAGAGAAGAAAAAAGAAAGATAGTGAGATAGCTTTTTAACTGTAAGATTTGCACTGTAAATATTAATAGGATTCCTTACTGGTGAAACTGCTGACTCTTCACTGTGCTGTAAACCAAAATATTCCTTCTCTGTTACACCCAGGTGATTACAGGTCAAATCCAACAACACCTGACCAGTATCTTGTTTCTAAAAAAACAAAATGAGAGATATTTAATAAAATGATGTAATACATTTCTGAAACAGTAAAATTTAATTTCTTAAGCACTATCTAACAATCACATAAAAAGAGAGATTTCTAACAGGAATAAATGAAGGATCTACAATTATTAATGAATTGGTTTATTTCAGTCACAAACCAGAATAGCAATTATTAATATAAGTTGTCCATTTCTCTTCATGAACCATTCATAACACAGCTGCAAAACAGAGCCAGGTCACATGCATACACCTGCCATAACTTATTCAGATACGTCACTTATCAGCAACTTTAAAATCAACAGCACATGGTAAAACAATTCCTCTCATAGATAAGAATAAGACTGGAACCTTGTTGTTTCTGCTGGCAGCATAATTAGTCTGGTGGAATCAGTATGCAAAAGGATCTTGTAGCACCTTTGAGACTAATTGAAAATGAGAAGTTGGTAGCATAAGCTTTCCTAGACTGGAGTCTACTTCCTCAGATGCATGGGGTAGCGTGGAAAGTGCAGGGACAAACCTATATAGTAGTCTGTGTGGGAGAATGCCCATAGGAATGCAAAAGTTTGTGGGTGTGGGAATGAGGTGACAAGTTCATGGTGATTGTTGCAGGATAAGGCAGGAGAAAAGAGGTTTTCTAAAGCCAGAATAAGTGGATAACCATATGAATGACTATTGGGATGTAGTATGGGAGCCAAAAAGAAGACAATGTCATACTATGTCAGCAAAGCCCTTCAGCACTCTACATTGGGCAAACAAACCAGTCCTTGTGCCAGAGGATAAATGGACATAAATCAGACATTAGGAATGACAATACACAAAAACTGGTTTCAGAACACTTCAATTTTACTGAGCATTCCATCTTGGACCTCAGAACAGCAGTCCTTGAACAAACAAAAAAGAAAAGAAAAGAAAAAAACTACAAAGATTGGAAAAACAAACAGCAGTGGGTTGAACAGAGACAATGGTTTCCTGGCACACTACACACATTATAACACTAGCTAACATCCCAGCTTCATGGGGACTCTCTTGGCCAGATCATCTTGTCTTCTTTTTGGTTCCCACACTACATCCTAATACTCATTTATATGGTTATCCACTCACCTTGGCTTTAGGAAACATCCTACACATCAAAGGGTTTTGGAAAGAAGAATAACTTATTTTCCTATAACTGTGGCTTTTCAAGTGGCCATCTGTACTTTCCCAATCAGAAAGAGGGATGAAAAGATTGTGAAACAGAAAATGTCATTTCATGGAAGGATGACAAGCTCTATCAAGTAATCCACAGAAAATGCCATCTCATGGAAGGATAACAAATTCTATCAAGTAATCTTCTCACAATGGAGTAAATACATAGTATTTGATGTTATAATGCCCCAGGTAGTAAGATGCGAACTGAGCTAGTTTCTGAAAATAGGAGATGTAGTGGTGACAACTGATGAAAATCAAGTGGTAGTGAGAGCAACCAAAAGAGATGTTTGTCTTAGAACTCAAGAATACTGCTGGAAACTACTGTTTGCAATTTGCTGTTGTTGGCGGTCTCCTAAAACACTGGAACAGCTGTGACCTTGACCAGTGTTCTTAGTCCTTGACCTTCCATATGTTTTGGCCTTTAACTCCCAGAAGCTTAAGACATCATGACCAATGGGGAGAAATTCTGCAAACTGAAGTCCAAACCATCTACAGTAACTAAGGTTGAGAACCACTGGACTAGATTTTACCCTATATTGTTGGTATGTTTATTGTGGCATGAAGCCAATTTTCTTCGCCATAGTTCACTGCTTGCGATTGTTCTCTAGCGATCAGTTGTGCATTCTCCCCAGATTTTCTCAAAATAATCCTCTGCCATTCATTTTCTAGGTCTTTCTTTTAAATTACTATTTTGATAAAATTATGATGATAAAAAATAAACTGCTGGCCTATGTGAGGATCAAACCTGTGACCCTGGACTTATTAGCACCATACTCTAACCTTGCATATGACACCAAATTAGGAGGAGTAGCTAATATCTCAAAGGGGAGGATCAAAATTCAAAGTGACTTGAATAGATTAGAAAGCTGGGCCAAAGCTACCAAAATGAATTTCAACTGGGAAAAAATGTATAAAGGCAGAAAAAATGATGTGCACAGATACAGGATAGGGGACACCTGGCTTGACAACAGTACATGTGAAAGGGATCTAGGAGTCCTAGGAGACCACAAGTTCAACATGAGTCAACAGTGTGATGCAGCAGCTAAAATAGCCAATGCGATTCTCGGCTGCATCAATAGAAGTATAGTATCTAGATCAAAGGAAGTAATAGTGCCATTCTATTCTGCTTTGGTCAGGCTTCACCTAGAATACTGTGTCCAGTTCTGGGCACCACAGTTCAAAAAGGATGTTGAGAAGCTGGAGTATGTCCAGACAAGAGCAGCCAAAATGGTGAAGTGTCTGGAAACTATGCCTCATGAGGGGAGACTTAGGGAGCTAGGGATGTTTACTAGCACTAGAGTTGATTTTGTCAGTGTGGATTGCAACAGTTCTATTTGAATATCATCCAATAGAATATCATCTGTTCCTGGAGTCTTGTTTTTTTGTCATTTCTTTTATTGCAGCTTCCACCTCAGTTTTAGAATTTGGGATTCACCTTCGCACCATGTGTCCTTCATTTTGTTATCTCTTTTGTATAGTTCTTCTGTGTATTGCATCCAGCATCTTTTTATTCCTTCCTGGTCTTGAATTATGTTATTTTTATTGTCGTAGAATGTCCCAGTCCTTGGTTTTAACTTTCCCTTGATTTCTTGAATCTTGAGGAAGAGGTCTCCCATTCTTCCTTTTTGTTGTTGTCTTCAATTTCTCTACATTTGTCGTTGTAATAATTTTCCTTATCTTTGCACACTAGCCATTGTACTGTTGTGTCCATGGTTCTTAGTTTATTCCTATCTTCTTTTTGTTTTGTTTCTCTTCTTTTCTTTATTGCTTGTAGCATTTTATCTGTCATCCATGGTTTCTTCACTGATCATAATAGCAGAATGTAAACTTTCTTTCTCACCCTTAACATAATTGTTTATAGCATGATTCTGATCACTAATTAGGAGATTTCATGAACATCATTTTTTGTTAGGAGATTTCATGATCATTGTACCCTATACCTTAATGAAGCTACAGCTTTGAAAAAGATAATTCTGACACCTCTATTTTTTAAGAATATATATCCCCCAAAAATTCCCTATGGAAACAAACAAGCTCAAGGTAACTGACTTTAAATTATAAGTTGACTACAAAGTGATTTAAAATTTCAACACTTACACTAACTTTGAAGCTTTGTAATGAACCATCCAAGAGGTGGACATTGCAAACAATGTCAGATCGGACTCGTTCCTTTGGTAATTCTGATACACGGATGTTATTTATTCTCCCACCCAATGCTCGTAATCGAGTGTTCATAACTAATGTAGAACAACCTGAAAAGCAAGAGATATAGCAAACTATACTTTATCAGGCATACTAAACTCTTCATTATGCACAGATTTCACAGCAAAATTCTACCTCACCAGTTAAAAATACAACATAAAAGAGGCATAGCTTACTAAGAAATATTATTAGGACACAGGGAGATCAAAAGTACCTGTTATATTTAAGCACAGTGTTTTGAAACACAAAACAACTCCTGAATTTTGAGGGCTTTCAAAAATTTTCAAAAACAACCTCCTTCTGTTTTGGTTCTGTTTGCTATTGTATGCTTGGAAAGTTGCCCTAGAAAAGTACTGCAGTTTCAGCACTGGACTATGACTTTGGAGACCAGGGTTTGAATCCCTGCTCAGCCATGGAAACCCACTGGGCAACCTTGAGCAAGACACACACTCTCAACCTTAGAGGTAGGCAAACAAAACTCCCCCTCTGAATAAATCTTGCCAAGAAAACACAATGATAGGAGTCTCCTTGGAGGTCACCATAAATGAAAACAACTCCAGGACACACAACAACAATAAATCAAATAATTCCTTAATAAATAAGAAAAAATGATTCACTTGTCATTCAATTAAATGAGATGAAAGGATGGATTAGTATACACCCCACAAACAATCACTTACAGGGCCAAAATTGAAAGAATGTAATTTAAACTGACCACTGAGAAGAAAGCCAAACTCCTGCCACTGGCTGCCCCTAACCCAAGCCTCCACCTTTCTGCAATTTTTCTGTTGCTTGATATATATGGATTCCACCTTAGATTTGTAATTGTGGTTCTTCAAGTGGTCATCTGTGCACTCACACATATGGGTCTCTCTGCACCTGTGCAAAGATCTTCAGAAGCTTCTAGAGCTGTGTTTTGCCAGAAACCATAGCCCCTCACTCGTGTGGATATAAGCCAAGCCTTCTCACTGAAACCCAATTCCAAGTCTACCAGCGGAAGGCCTAGATTAGATGCATGAAGAGGGGTGAGGTCAGGCTGTGTGTGTGCACAGATGACCACTTAAAGAACCACAGTTACAGGTAGGCAAACTGTTCTTTTTTGTGGTTTCTGTGACTTACACATATGTGAGAATAGCAAGCTAACTTGCTGTGGATAGTGGGTCATGCCAGGACTGATGACAGAACTACCCTACAAAAAGCTTTATCAGATCAAAACAAAGCATCCAGTAATGAGACAAGAATGCAGAATGTAGCAGTGTAGCTCAGGGAGAGGACTCCCTTTGAGATATGCTGATGAAGTGGCAATTGCTTGAATTGAATGAGCTTGTGAAAGTGGTTTCCCAGCAAGAGAGTAGGCAAGGTAGACTGCATTCACCACCCAATGGGAGAACACTGAGATGAGATTTTATGCTTGCTGTAGGCAACAGACAAGGAGTCATCCAGAACTGTTTGGTTCAAGTGACATAAAATAGGAGCACTCTTCTTGGAGGGCACACTCCAAGTTATAAGAAGGTTGTAAGAACCTTGAGATGGAAGATGGAAACCACCTTTGAGAGTAAACAGATATTGACAGAGAGGACTACTTTGTCTCTATGAAACCATAAGTAAGGAGTGAGTGCCCTTAGCATCACGAGTTCACTGGCTCTACAAGCAGGGGTGATCACAACAAGAAAGGCTGTCTTCTAGAAGAGGAGGTGGAGATCACAGGGTGCCAAAGGTTGGAAAGGATGTGCCATAGGCTTGGAGAGGACTAACAAGAGGTTCCACACAGACAGTGGCCCTTGATTACAAGGATGAAGGTGTATATAACCATTCCAAAAAAAGTCTTTATGTTCAAACATAAAGCATAGATGATTGCCAGATAGACTCTCAAGGAACAGTGTGAGAGAGTTTTCAGGCCTCTGAAACATAAGGAAGTTAAGGACTTCTTTGAGAGAGAAGTTACTTGGACAACACCTGATACAAAAGGTAGGCCTGTGCCTCTACCATGGTCACCTTTCTTCTCCTGATGACTTTTTAAACATCTGCTGCCAGATGAAGAAGACAGTGGAGCTTCAAAAGCTTGCATGATGCTTTAAAGGCAATGCTAATATACATATCTTCACATTTACTGTAATTTTTACTAATGAAAACCCATACAATGTATATATACATTTAAAAAAATAGATACAGTTCATCACAAACAGAATTTTAATATATAGTGCAAAATTTCGTAAATGCAGATGTCATGAAAAACATTGCCTTTTGCTATTCTTTTCCACATCAAGAACTATTATTTTTGATTTTCAAATCTTTTGGATTAAAAAAAACAACAAATATGTTCTTTGCATTGGGTTGGGGGTAGTGAATTGGGATTTTGATTTGGAAAACTGAATGGATTGGGAAAACTGAGTAGGAGGTTAAATCATGCTCCCCCTCAATATCTGTTCCAATCAATCTCATAGATACAAATCCAAATGTCTGAAAATCTCCAAATTTGTATCTCCAAATGTTAGGGAACTTTCCGGGCCCCAAAACTAACTATTTCCATGGGAGTCTGATGCTACTTCCCTCTCACAAACCTCATTTATAATGGCACAAACATGAAAGATTGGGTTATGAATGATTACAGCAAGAACTCAGGTCTCAGAACTTCTAATCACTGTTCTATAAAAGCTATTTTGTCTAGTGAGGCATCTGCCTCTGAAAATATGGCTACTGTACAAAGCTGTAATCTTGGTGAGGATGCTATTTAAAATGGTGTTCCCTGTACTGGTGCCAGTTCATGAGGTACTGGCAGCCACTTCCTGGTGAGTTTACAGGAAAATATTTTTGCCAGTGGGCACAACTATGATACACTGGGAAGAATGCCAGTCCATCACATCAGATAGCTAGGGATGCACAAAACTAGAGTGCTTCATGGCAAATACAATTCTAAATCAACTCATTTTTACCATGGGATTGCTCAACCATTGTATGTAAAAAAGCCCATGCTCAGGGTATTTCCAGATACACTCTCTCAGCCTCACAGAATGGAAATGGCAAACCCCCTCTGAAGACACTTGCCAAGAAAACCCTGTGATAGGTTCGCCTTAGGGTCACCATGAGTTAGAACTGGCTTGAAGGCACACAACAATGAGAACAGCAAAATACTCAACTTGTACTATACTTGTACTCAACAGCTCCTTTTCAACTTGTACTCAACAGCTCCTTTTCAAAAACAAGGAAATTTAATCCTCAAAACCTTTAATGATAGCTCAGATATGGAAAAGTTAGTGGGAAAGGGTTGGCATGTTATGATAACTGTTAATATGGGTATGATTTTAATCTAATGTGATTGCATTTACCTTATTTTCCTGTATATAAGACTACTTTTTTACCTGCAAAATCTGTGGCTAAAGTGGGGGGGGGTCGTCTTATACGCCGGATATAAGGATAATGAGGATAGAGGTGCTAAAACTCTATATTTTGACTGGAAAAATGAGGGGGTCGTCTTATACATGGGTCGTCTTATACGCCGGAAAATGCGGTATATTGTGAAAGAGGAGTTTTTAAATACTTGTTTACTTTTAAATTTGCATCTAAATATATGTAAGATTACCACAATAAAAGCTATTACAGAATGAAGGCTTAAAATATGCCATCCATGAGCTTAGTCCACTGGGAAAGAACTTGCAATAAGTCTCAGATGGCTATCTTTTTCTGGAGGAACATCATTTTTCCAAGAAAAATCTTTGTTTTACCTGTGGCAAGAGGGTGGGGAAGGACCAGTCATTGAGACAAATAACTTCCCCTCTTTACACAATTAATTCCCCCGCAACTACTCTTGACTAAAATGTCTGAGTCTTGTGACTTAAACTGTGTGATTCCCAGACTCTGGAATGAATAGAAACCAAGAACTGGTTTTGCAAAACGCAAATAGAAAAACACTTTAGTTAAAGAATCAACTAACTGATTAAAATTCACTGGCACTTTAGCATTGTGACTCATTAATCAAGTTGATAACTTAATTCTGAAGAAATGCTAATGCTAACTTAAGTCAACCACTTCCATCAAAATATAAATTCAAATAAGTTGTCCCCTATTGTCAGCAAATTCCCAACTTCCTTCTTAATTGAATTGATTTTAATTAGTTAGTTCTTATCTCTGTTAGCTATCATGTTGACTCAAGCTCCACAAACCCTGGCAAATGAAAGCTAAAACTGAATACATAACAGATCTACACCATGATCCACAATAATATTATGCAACATCATATGCTTGTTTCCAATTTTTCCTGCACTCACCCACATTTTGCCTTGGCCTTTCAGTTACAAATCCTGATGAGGATGATGTGTGCCCAGAATCAGCTATGATCCCTTATGATTTTATAGTAACTTAAAATATCTTTTTTTAAAAAAAATCCTTAGAAATGCTAAGTAAATTGATAACTAACACCTCCTGGTCTGATGCTGCCAACAGTTTTTGTCAGAAATAATAATACTGACTTCTCTCACTTGCTTATTTTAAATATTCTTAAACTGAGGAGGTTGGATCCAAACTGTAATGTATACAACTAGGTTGGTAAAAGTAGATTTTCTTGCCCCCTTCTTTTGACACCTGCTCCACTACCTCTGGAAAATGTTACATAGAGATGGTTTCAAAGGCTGCTGAATGGGGTAAGCAGAAGGGATAGGGAGGTCCATGAAACTTTTAGGTGGGGGAAATATTCTGTAAGTGGAGTTTCTTGCATCCACAGAAAGGCAATCTTTGATCTTTTGCACTGCTTTGAACAATCAAAAAGCATTATGTACATAGCAACTGTTGAATCAAATAGCAGAACAAATGCCACTCCTGGACTATTGCCCTGCCTTGCAATCCCTAGGGTTGCATCCACACTGCAGAAATAATCCGGTTTCAGACCACTTTAACTGCCCTGGCTCAATGCTATGGCAGTGTGGGAAATGAGGTTTATGGTGAGCCCAGAGCATGTCATCTTTAAATGTATAGGAGGGGGATTATCTGGAACAGAGACGAGTGTGCCCCAGGGATTGCAAGGAGGGAAGTAGGAGAACAGAAATTCACCTTCAGCATATGGAAATCTGCTCACAGAACAATGCATTTAGCCTTAAATAGTCTTGATTTCTCATCTAAGTATGGTCCAATGAATGATACAATCTCAAAAATTATACACATATACCTAATGATATCGCCTGATACAAATTAAACATCCTAACAATTATTACTGCCATTAAGTATGGTCCAATGAATGATACAATCTCAAAAATTATACACATATACCTAATGATATCGCCTGATACAAATTAAACATCCTAACAATTATTACTGCCATTATTTATTTTTATGTGCTTCCTCAGTACAAACCACTTTGTAACATTTAACCTAACATTAAAAAGAAGAAAATGATTAAAGAGCCTATTGAACTCAGTCAACTCCAATATTAAACTGTTTTCTTCTACAATCTTGGTTTCTTTCTAGCAGGTAAAATTTTTATCTACTTGTCCATAAGTCATTTCTGCATGCTGGAACAACTGATACCAGAAGAATGTGAACAGCCTGCCAAGATGACAAGGATTGTACTTTTTTAAAAAAAAAAATGCAGAAAAACAAGCATACTTAAGAGCAAAGCACGCAGATTTCTCGCTCTCTTCCTAGGTGTAAAGTTTTAAGAGAGAGCTTGACTGGTTTACAGGTTTAATGAAATCACTTGCTTGGAGAGGGGGATATTTATTTGAATATTAATTTTTGTATCCTTTGGTATACACAGCAAAATTATGACACCTGAGAGGTTAAAAGGACATTGACGTTTTCAGTATACACACCAAAATTATGACACCTGAGAGGTTAAAAGGACATTGACGTTTTCAGACAGTGACATTCCCTCTATAGAATCCAGCTATTTATCAATTTATTACACACATCACACAGAGATCCTGTTCAAGAAACACAGGTACTTCACTCCCTAGAGTAACACTGGAAATGAACCTTGCACTTGTGCGGCCTCACCCCTACCAATGAGATACCAAAGAAATATTCTTCCAGAACACAGCCACATAGCCCAGAAAACCCACAGAAAACAATGGACTGGCTGTGAAAGCCTTCGACTTCATACCAAAGAAATAGTTTGCAACTTTACCTAGCTGCAAATGATAATGCAAGTTCATAATCTACTTTTGTCTCAGTGTAGTAGCAGTGGGTCACCTAATACAAAGTGGTATACCAACAGCAATGCAACTGCTATGGAATTTACAATTTGCTACAAGCAGTTGCACCCTACAACAGACTGAGGAATTAAAGGAGTATCTATGGAAAATTTCAAAACCCGTATGCCTCACATGGCTTTAAGAAGACTTTTGTTGTAGTTGTTAATCTCTGATTTCCAAATGATAGTGAATATCATATTATTTTCTAGAATATTTCTTATATATAATTTTGGTATTCAAAGTAATAGTGTGCTAATAATAATAATAATAATAATAATATTTTTAACCCGCCCCTCTGCTCGGCAACGTACACAAGATTAAAACAGATAACAGTTAAAACACTCCTTCAACCCAATCCCTAACCCTCCCCCCCTTAAAACTAAATTAAAGTAATGCAAGATTAAAATAACAAATAGACAACAAAATACATTCCAAAAAAAAGGAACTTTAACAATGACAAACAGGTGGGTAAGCAAACCACCTCCATTGAGCTGGGATATTTATTCCGGGAAGGCCCGCTGGAAGAGATCCGTCTTTACTGCTTTTTTAAAGCTATCAAGAGTAGTGATAAGACGGATCTCATCCGGTGGGCCTTCCCGGAATAAAGTGCTAAACTTTCTACATGAGAAGAAACAAAAAATAATAATTGTACTACTATTTAATAATAATAATAATAATAATTTATATCCCACTTATTGGCAAACAATCCAAGCGGCTTACAATAAAACCCGTATAACATATTTCAGAAAAAGAAACCGACCCACCCCCTTAAAACAGTATTAAATTATTCATTTACAATACACAACAGTACTTTTGGAAGTATATGATGTACACAGAGAGTCAACTGAAGAGCAATAGAAAAGAAAACATCCCCCTAAGTAGTTTGATTTTGGGGCAACAGTGACCAAATAAATGCTACAAGGAGAAGAATGTTAGCAGCATTAAAATGATTAGCAGAAAGATAATACAATTTTAATACAAAGCAAGAGCTCCTTAAAAATGGAGAACTCCTTACGAACCATTTCATAAGGCATGCATTTACTTTTCAATTACTGTATTCTTTTGATAAAATACTTGCAAGCACCAGAATTTCAGAAATTGTATTTCTTTAGTTCAGATGGGATGATAGGAGGGAGGCTCAGAAAGCTGTATAATCCAAGGAAGGGTCAATTATGACGGCTAGACTTTCTTCATGTAAGCTGTTATCTCCTGGCAAGGTACACAGTAGTTTTGGATTGCCCTGGAGAAATCATATGACTGAACCAGTATTACAGGTTACCCACTTCCTATGGTTAAGAGTTCACACCTCAGGATTCAGATTTCAAGCCAATTCGTGTAAAGCTAGTTTTTTTCCTGCCTTGTAAACAGAAAGACAATATAAACACTGTGTTCTAACAATGTAAATTGACTGTGGTGATTTCAACACTGTATAAAGTGAGCTACAGTCCATGAAAGCAAAACAAAGCATATATAAAAGCATATGCAAAACGAAATGTGCTAGTCTTTAAGATGGCAACAGACTCTCTGTATTAAATCCAATTGCTAGATCCTTTCACAGTAGACAAACTGAATTAATAGGACTTAACAGAACTTAGGAATTAATTAGGACTTATATAAATGTTGATTTTTTTTTTTTTTTATTCAGCAATTGGCTAAATAGATGTACTATAGACTAGCAATTGGATTTAGGCCTTTCTTGCTTGGCAACATACTAACATGGCAACCTCCCTAAAAAAAAAACCATACAAAGCAAATCTACCTTTTCATTCAAAAAGCACTCAAAACCATTTTAAAAATCAAGCAAAGCATCTGAGGTGGTAAATGCTATTTGCCAACAAATATTTCAACACCACAATGGCAACTGAACAACACAGCCTGAATAACATCAAACACATGTTTAACAGAGATGCAGTAGTCAGGATTACTTGTTTCCCTGAAAGTAAAAGTTGTTGTTTTAAATATTTTTGAAATGAACCAGTGACATTTATTTCCATTTCCAAAGGCAATGGTGATAATCATGAGCCCTCCAGAAGTTGAACTGCAATTCCCAACATTTTTGATTATTGGTTATGTTAGTTAAGGCTCCTGGGAGCTGCCAGTTCATCATCATCATCATCATCATCATCATCATCATCATCAGGAAGGACACAATATTCCCACCCCAGGCTTAAAGTTAGGCTACAAGTGAATGACCATAGCAACACAATTTAGCCCATCTGTGGCATGATATCTGGCCTGACCTCTCATCTCCTAATCTAAGTTTCCAATGCTTCTCAGGTCAACTTCAGAACAAGGAAAAATGAATGATGACACATAAGTAAAGTAAAGTAAAGTAAAAAGATGCTATTCAATATCTTTATCAATGACTTGGATGAAGGAATAAAAGGCATGCTTCTCAAATTTTCAGATGACACCAAATTAGGAGTTGTAGCTAATATCCCAGAGGACAGGATGAAAATTCAAAATGATAGATTAATAGATTAGAAAGCTGGGCCAAAGCTAACAAAATTAATTTCAACACAGAGAGATGTAAAGTACTACACTTGGGGGGGGGGGGGAAAGAAAAGAAATGCATAGATATAAGATGGGGGGCATCTGGCTTAATGAGACTACATGTGAAAGGGATCTAGGAGTCCTAGTAGACCACAAGTTGAACATGAGTCAACAGTGTGATGCCGCAGCTAAAAAGGCCAATGCGATTTTAGGCTGCATCAATATGTGTACAATGTCTGATCAACAGTGCCACTGTATTCTGCTTTGGTCAGGCCCCACCTGGAATACTGTGTCCAGTTCTGGGCACAATTCAAAAAGGATGCTGACAAATTGAAGCGTGTCCAGAGGAGGTCGACCAAATTGGTGAAGGGTCTGGAAACCATGCCTTATGAGGAAAGACTTAGGGAGCTGGATATGGTTAGCCTGGAGAAGAGGCGGTTAAGAGGTGATATAATAGCCCTGTTTAAATATTTGAAGGGGTGTCACATTGAGGATGGAGCAAGCTTGTTTTCTGCTGCTTCAGAGACTAGAACACGGAACAATGGATGCAAGCTACAGGAAAAGAGATTCCACCCCAACATTAGGAGGAACTTCCTGATAGCAAGAGCTGTTCAACAGTGGAACAGACTCCCGCAGAGAGTGGTGGAGTCTCCTTCTTTGGAGGTCATTGGATGGCCATCCATCGAGGATGCTTTGATTGTGGTTTCTTGCATGGCAGGGGATTGGACTGAATGGCCTTTGTGGTCTCTTCTAACTCTATGATTCTATGAAAACAGACTTATGCAATCCAGCAATGTATAGTAAGCAGCAGTGAGTTTGAAGAACCGAATTGAGATTCCTGTTCATACAATCCACAGAGCAGAGCAGCCTTGCCAACTCAAGATTCTGTTGCCATATTCTTCAGGAGGCTTCTGATTGATTGATTGATTGATTGATTGAATATCCTTTAATATATAGGCCACAAGGTGGCTCACAGTATAGGTTAAAACAAAACACAGCCTAAAACAATGTATAGTACTAAAGTTAAAAACAAATAGGCAATCAAGTTAAAAACATTGTTTTGAAACCATTTTTAAAGCAATTAAAGAATAATTGTGAAGATAAAAACACAGCACACCCCATTAAAAGGTCCTTCTGCAACTGACAATTAACAGCCAAAGGCCTGTCGTCTTGCACTGTGCAAACAAACTGCTGTGGAAAGACATTGGTGACTGGAAATTGTACTTATGGGTAAGTAACCAAATGCAAAACTGGCCATGTCAATGTTATGGTGATGCCTTAGGAGGAGAGAGACAGAGAGAGAGAGAGAGAGAAAGCAATGTGGCACTCCATGCCAAAGATAGAAAAGAGGGATCAGCTACTGTATCAAGTAGTGACTATTCATGTGACTTGACCTGTAAAGATCCCATTCATTCTGAAGACGCCAGCCACAGATGCATGCAAAACGTCAGGAATAAACTCTTTCAGAATGCGGCCCAGAAAACTATGGAGGCCGGCCGTGAAAGCCTTCGATTTCACATTGACCTGTAAAATTTCTTAGGCCTGATCAATCATGGCCTTTGCCTATTTTTGCTGAGGAGGGTAGCGTTTTCTATACTTGAGAAAGCATGACCTTGTTTATTCTTGATAAGGTGGTCTGACTAGACTGGAACTATCTTCTCATCAGAGTTAATTAGCTACCTGTGCCTTGTTTGTAGCCCCAAGTCTGTTATTTATTTGGACCAGATATGCAAGGCCACAGCGAACAGTCTCATATGAAGTAATTTAGCTGTTTTCATGGACTTCTGCATGTTCATAGAAATCTGGAACCTTCAAATGTTAGGACACAGTAACTGGCTATATCAAAATGGAGTAACTGGGGATCTGAAATGCTATACCAGGGGTCGGCAACCTACGGCCCAGGGGCCGGATCCGGCCCACCGAGGCCTTTGGACCGGCCCCAGCCCGGTCCTACCGCTGCGCGAGTCGCGGCCACCATTTTGTTTTCCAAAATGGCACCGCAACTCGTTCGTGCATGCGCAGTACTCTGGCACATGCGCAAACTAGTCATGCCGCCATTTTGGAAAACAAAATGGCGGTCGCAACTTGCTCGCGCACGCACAGTACGCCGGAAGTACTGCGCATGCATGAGTGCGCGAACGCATGCATGCACAGTACTTCCAGCGTACTGTGCATGCATGTGCAAGCATGCGCGTGCGCCGCCATATCTCCCCCCGGCCCATGGAAGACCTCGGGACCAGCGGACCGGCCCCAGGTAGGAAAAAGTTGCCTACCCCTGCCATATATTATATATTCTAATGTATGTCTAGAAATTTGAATCAAAAAATCAACCCAAAAACCTGAGTCAATATATCCATAGGTCAATGTAACTACTGTACAGTATGATTCCCCTTCCCTGAGTAGAGTGGTAAAAGGCAAGAGCTTAGTCCATCCCAGAAGAACCTAAAAGGCAATGACCTCCTCTACTTTCTCTGCCGTGGTACTGTTTCTGGCCTTTTTAAATCCCTGGGCATGAAAATAGAAGTGGTGGTGGCTCTTTGGCGCTTCCCTTCAAAGAAGCACTAACAGAGTATAGGGGAGTCAGTGCTTCTTTTAGGTTCCCCCAGAACAGACTACGCTCTCACCTTTCGCCACTCTACTTCGAAGAGAGGATGGTTCTTTTTTTAAAGAGTTAATGCTGTACATTAGTTCTTGCCTTTATATGCTTTTTTGACATGTGTGTGTTTTCTTAGCCCTGCCCACACCTGGTAGCCTCCTACACACATCACAAAGCCACCATTTACTGTAGTTCCATCCTTACCCATCAAACCTTTGGGGTAGAGCATAAACAGTTATGCCTCCCAAAATTCTATAAATTGTTTAAATTTGCTTCGTCCTTTACATTGCTTATTACATTCCCCTAAGTTACATGCCCCTTGACTCATCCACGGGTCAAATCGAATTCCATAATTTTGGCTCCAAACCTTGCCCTCAATTTATACATGGGGTCAACCTAAAGTCAAATATATATGGTAATAGTTCTTGAGCTCTTAGATTTTCACTGCAAGGGCAGCTGTGGTCATCCTGTTAGCCACTGCATTATACTGATGTATTTATTGTTATTCTGGTTCTTAAGATCTTACCTACATTCTGGCAATGCATTAGCTAGCTTAGAAAAATAAAACTTTCTGCCAGCATGTGTACTTCTTAATGGATTCTCTGTTAAATTATTACCTACTGTTTCCCCACCTTTTAAAATAAATGACTTTCAACAGGACTTGAGAGCAATCATTCTACAACAACACAAGCGCAGAATCCAATATCTGCCATGTTGCTCATTATTGCTGTTCTAGTTTCAGGATTGAGTGTCCTGGTGAGGTACTACCTAGCCTCTTGTTCTATGAAGCTCAACTGGATGCGAAGCCCTGAGAAATCCCTTTCCTTAGTGTCACTGATGAAAGAGTGGTGGCAGCAGATATCTTTTCAGCAGATTGAACTATACACAGATGGCTGGAGAAATCCCAGAGCAAAGTTTTTGAGAAGCCCTCACTTCAACCTGGCCTCTTCACCTACCCTATCTACTTCTCAGAAATATCTTCCAGATGTATTGGATAACCTTTAATCAAACTGCTGAGAAAGAGACCACTCCAGAGATCTGGAGGCAAGATATGGTTATATATCATGATATGCCCAAACAAGAGTTCTGCTGACTCTGTACAAACTGGCTTTCAACATCAGTTCAGCACCACCTTCAGATCTGGTAAATCTAAAGCTTGAAAAATCCTCTGTAAAATGGTGCATGTGCTTAACAAATGGTACCTTTCAGATATCAAGATGTAAGCCAGAAATTCAACACGGAGAAATGTAAAGTACTGCACTTAGGGCGGAAAAATGAAAAGCACAGATATACAATGGGGGACACCTGGCTGAACGAGATTATGTGTGAAAGGGATCTAGGAGTCCAGGTAGACCACAAGTTGAACATGAGTTACCAGTGTGATGCAGCACCTAGAAAGGCCAATGCAATTTTAGGCTGCTTCAATAGAAGTATAGTGTCTAGATCAAGAGAAGTAATAGTGCCACTCTATTCTGCTTTGGTCAGGCCCCACCTGGAATACCGTGTCCAGTTCTGGGCACCACAATTCAAAAAGGATGTGGAGAAACTGGAGCGTGTCCAAAGGAGGGCAACTAAAATGGTGAAGGGTCTGGAAACCAAGCCCTATGAGGAACGACTTAGGGAGCTGGGGATGCTTAGCCTGGAGAAGAGAAGGTTAAGAGGTGATATGATAGCCTTGTTTAAATATTTGAAGGGATGTCATATTGAGGAGGGAAGAAGCTTGTTTTCTGCCGCCCCAGAAACTAGGACCCGGAACAATGGGTGCAAGCTCCAGGAAAAGAGATTCCACCTCTACATTAGGAGGAACTTCCTGAAAGTAAGGGCTGTTCGACAGTGGAACACATTCCCTCGGAGTGTGATGGAGTATCCTTCCTTGGTGCTCTTTAAGCAGAGGCTGGATGGCCATGTGTCGGGGATGCTTTGATTGGGTGTTCCTGCATGGCAGGGGGTTGGACTGGATGGCCCTTGTGGTCTCTTCCAACTCTATGATTCTATGATCTATAAAGCTTTGTAAAACTTGACTATCTAATGGCCCATATTCTCCCATATGAAACTGATTGAGCTGAGAAACGTGGGGGATGCTATTTTCTCCCTACTATTTCCCTCACAGACATCTGAAAGGCCATAGAGAGAAAGCCTTCTCAGTGATTGTGGACCTTCCTTATAAAAAAGCTAGGCTGGCTCCTTCCCTGAAGTCCTTCTGTTGGCAGTCTAGGACCTTTTCATTCAGGTGGGTTTTCAGCAACTAAATGATGGCTAAGAAAGGGATTTTAATGAATTTGTGATGTACTTCTGTGGCAGGTGTGCTTTTAATGATGCTTTAATTCAGTATCGTTTTAATGTTATCATTTATTTAACTGTATTTGATACTAAAACTTTAGATTTGTTTTTCATCTTGCAGTAAGATGTTCTGTAGAAAAAGTCAAGATCAAATAAATGAAATAATTCCACCTTATCTCTAGATGACTATTTTTTTTTAAAAAAAAAAAAAGTGGGGTGCTTAGGAGGCAGTTTGGGGATTCTCAAGAAAACACCTGCTGATATGAAACAAGGAAGCAGGGAGGTCCTATGTTAAGGGTGAGAAGATGAAATCTGGGATGGTAATATCTTCCTCAAATGGGAGAAGAGAACATGCGAGGCTTACATGGGGACATTTAAGGGATAAGGAAAGATAACATTTGGATTCATGATGCTTTGGGATTAATGTTACCACAATATCTACATTGTTGAATCATAAGATAATGTTATGGTCAAACATAGATCTGCCATATGCCATCAAGAGGCAATGAAATCTGTGCAATTAGATGTAGATGTAGAAAATTGCACTGTGTGGCAAAGGAACAAGTGGTGATGAATGAAACTTTAGGAGTCTTCCTAGCTCTTGGAAGGAGCACTGATGCCATCACCTGATTTGGAGCATTATTATTGTTGTTGTTGTTATTGCTCCAAAATGTCCATAATGAGCCCAGGGGGGCTGCATGCAGCTCACAGGCCACACTTTATCTACCCCAACCTAATAGTAGAGCCAGCCCTGAAGCATAACAAATTCACTCTTCTTTACCTTAATTATTGTTTGCTTTGTACCTGCCTATAATGGTACCAAAAAAGCAGTTTCAACCACTATCATTTGATATTTAGGGGAGAAATGTAGATGTATCATATTATTTGCAGCCACCTAAAAGATTTCAACAAATGTAGGGCCTTTGCAGACTGCCAGAAATAGTGCAAATTGAGTCCACTTTAAGGGTTAGGGTTAGGGTTAGGGAATCATGGGAACTGTATTTTATTGTGGCACCAGAGGTCTCTGACAGAGAAGGCTCAATGTCTCAGAAAAAAAAAAAATCCCATGACTCCCTAGCACTAAACCTAACCCTAAAAGTGGACTCAATTTGCACTATTTCTGGCAGTCTGCAAAGGCCCATAGTTATCTCAGACATTAATACTGAGGAAATACCACATCGGCAAAGGAAAAATACTGGTCTTGATGAAGCTCCCAAGTAGTAACTCAATGAATCCTACCAATATAGAGATAACACTCTCCTCGGCCTCTCTTGGTTACTTTGTCAGCATTGCAAAAACATCCATCTCACACACTGAAAAATCCTTTAACCATGCAGACACACATTACTAACTCATGATAGTCATATAATGGTAAGACAGATCCATACTGAAATTTCATACACTTAGAATCACTGACTCATAGACCTGGAAGAGACCACAAGGGCCATCTAGTCCAACCCGCTGCCAGGCAGAAATACACAATTTAAATCATTCCTGAGAGATAGCTATCCAACCTTGTATAGAAACCTCCAAAGAAGATTCCTTCACCCTCCAAGGCAGCCTATCCACTCTTGACCAGCTCTTATAGTCAACATTCTCTCTTTTCCTCTCATCTGAATCCACAGGGTTACGTTCTAAACTCTGGAGCAGCAGAAAACAAGCTCACTACATCTTCCATATGACTTCAATTCAGATATGCAGATGGCTTTCCCATAATCTCTCAGTGTTTTCTTCTCCAAGATAAGCATATCAGCCTTTGCCCTCCTCTAGATCAAGTTTCAGCTTATCAATATCCTTCTTGAACTGTGATGTCCAGAAATGGGCACAGTTTTACATGTGAAGTGAAGTTTTACATGTGAAGAGTGGTGCTATTACTTCCTTTGATCTGGGCATTATACCCCTATTGATGCAGCCCAGAATTTGTAGTGTGCCATAACATCATACTCTTGTTTATTTATGTTTAACATTTGGTCTTCTAAAACTACTAGATCAGTGATGGAGAACCTTTTAGGGGCCGAGTGTCCAAACTAAAAGGCCTTCCGATGCTACCTGGTGCCAAGGGAGGGACTCCCCCCTTACATTTATCCCTGCTTTAATTCATTTTGTTTCTTTTGACCCAGCTTGCCAATGTATCAACGTCATTTTGAATCCTGTTCCTGTCCTCACTGCTTATTTACAAATATTCTTGTAGGTTGGGGGGGGGGGGGTAAATTACGATGGAATCAGAATAGCACTTGGTGTGGAACGAAGTATAAAACTCATATCCAAGAACAAAGATATACTCTCCCCTTCTCTAACACAGAGCTGTTAGTCAGCAATAAAAGCAGACAGATATGAAGTGCCATTCTGATCTTTAAAATTATAGGCAAAAATATTTGAAGAATGTCAGTAAAGCAAGCTATCTATTTGCTTCACTGATCATGGCTACTCCCACTGCAATGTTGTCTCATGTCACAAATACATCCCACTTTTAGTGCCAAACCAGGCGAATGGCATTATACCTTGCTCACATTGGTCTTTTGCTACACTTTTTTTGCATCTTGCTATCTTCTTCTCGCATCACACCCATGGTCTAAATTTAGATTGTTTGCTTCTTTAGAAAACAAACCTAAATTTATGTATCTGCTATTCTGTAATTTCTAAAGTGCTACAGAATTGCATGCTCTAACTTTTCATGTGGATACTACTGGTTGCTAGTTTGGTACTTTCCATATGGAATGGTAGTTACTTAGGCTCCATGTGTCTATTCCAGCAGACATAAATCTGGGACTTAGGTTCACCATTTTTTATAGCTATTCAGCATCAAGCTAATGATGAAGACAGAATTATAGCAGAGGAGACCATACCACATCAATATTTGCTACACAAGGCTTCTATTAATTTGAAAATACAAATAAAAACTATTATTATTATTATTATTATTATTATTATGAATGTGGTCTTTAACAGGTCCATTTTCCTTCCCATTTTGGTGACTGAGGGCCTTTGCAGACTGCTAGAAATAGTGCAAATTGAGTCCACTTTAAGGGTTAGGGTTAGGATTAGGGAATCATGGCAACTGTATTTTATTGTGGCACCAGAGCTCTCTGACAGAGAAGGCTCAATGTCTCAGGAAAAAAAATATCCCATGATTCCTTAGCACTAACCCTAACACTTAAAGTGGACTCAATTTGCACTATTTCTGGCAGTCTGCAAAGGCCCCAAGAGTTTTTGATAATAAAATAATAGTATCCATGATACTATTGGGATTGGACTTGATGGGAGTTAGACTTGATGGCTCTTGAGGTATCTTCCAACTCTATGATTCTATGAATAGGAAAAAGTTTTACTGTGACAAGTGTCCAGAGATATGGAAGTGTTTTTCCAGTGTTCTGAACACTGCAATTTATGGTGTCAAGTTTGTGTCCATGTATTCTTCTGATAAGAAAACACTTCCACCTCTCAGGACACCTGCCACTGACACTGAAGTGTCATTGTCAAACTCACTTCAAAGGGACAGGACATGCAGTTACAATTTATCAAGAAGTTCCCAGTATATCTATGGAGGGCTGAATCATGATGAAGGTTTCTTATCAATTGACTTTTAATTGACTTACCTAGTGTCAGATGATGTTATCAGCAAGAGTTTTGAGACTAGCCAACGGTGACAATTTTATTACTTGATTATTTTATGTTATAAAACACTATCTGCATTTAATTTCCCGCTGGCTACACTGTCTACTATCTCCAATTCTCCCCCAAAATGCATACTCCCCCAGTTCTCCCCCAAAATGCAAAATGCATGTAGCATGTAATTCTGAACTGTAGTCAACAAATGCTTATGCCATAGTTTGTTAATCATTAGCATACTGTAAGTCTCTGTGTCTTCTTGGTGTTTCATTTTTGCAGCTGCAAAAGTAATGCCATTTTGGTTGCTACCTCCCAAACACCAACAAACATTCAACATATTTCATTTCTAAAAATCACAGTAGAAAAGCTGCTTCCTCTAGCAGTTTTTCAAAATATTTACTCAAGGGATAAGGTAAAATGATGAGCAAAGATTACACAGCTAGAATAAGGGAAAGCATTGAAATGCTGACCTATTAATTATACAGATCAACTTCAACTGGAAAGTAGTGTGGTAATCTGCAGTTGGGCTACTGCTAAATGAATCAATCATTTGTATATTATATGATGGGAAAAAATGAAGAGTACACACAGAGATATAGCTAATATACAGAGATATACAGAAATATAGCAAACACAGCTGAAAAGAGCTGCCACAGGAACTCCAAGCCAATTGTGCTACTTCCAGATACCTCCCTTTCCATTCCAGGGCTGCCCTTCCAGTCATGGGTCCATATTGCTACCTCCAGGCACTATCCTTTTGGCTCTGGACCTGTCATTCTGCTCCCAGGGGCCATCATTCTCATCTCAGCTTTTTCATTCCATTCCTGGGGTCACTATTCCAGCTCTAGTCCTCCCAAATGCCATCATCCTAGGCCTGTCCCTAAGAAGGTCCTATGCTTAGGCACAGTCTTAGGAGCAGTCATCCAATTCCTTCACTTGCCAGCTCCCTAAGGGCCCCTCGCAACCACCATCCTTCCTCTCCCAGGGCCCTTCCTCCCATACCAGTCATCCCACTCCAGGCCTGTCTCCTAGTCACTCCCTCTTTCATAGACTGTTGTTGCTATTCTCCATCTTTTCTTCCTGTCACTACAATCAATATACACTTATCTCTCCACATTCGCTGGGGTTAGGGGCACAGCACCCCCATGAATGTGGAAAAACCACAAATAACAAAAACACTATGTGTTTACCTGAGAGAACACCTCTCTAGGAATCTCTAGTTTCTCCAGTGCAATTCTCAATATCTGCCAGACGTTGACCATAGAATCGCACTGAAGGAGCTACAAATGCCTAGTGGAGCCATCTCTCTCTTAATCTCTAGGTCCTTCAGTGTGACTTTTGGTTAAAGTTGACCACAGTTGCACTGGAGGGCCTAGCAGGGGTAGGCAAACTGTCCCCTTTAAGGGCCGAGGGACTTCAGCTCCCAGAATCCCAGACTATTGGCCAACATGGCTGAGGCTCTCTAGAGATTCCTAGAGAGAACATATTAATAAAATCCGTGCATTATCAAATCCGCAAAAGTCAATTCACAAATGTGGAGGGACGAGTGTACTTTGCTTAGTATCAACATTTAAAACAGATACTACCGTAAGTCAAAGCCCAAATCAACCATATTGATTCCTGCAAACCCAAACATAAGACAAGCAAACAACACTAGAAGTTAATAGAACATCAAGAGCAGTATTGACCATCTCATTTCCCTTCTGTTCCTCTGGAGCAGGGGTAGGCAACCTTTCCCCTTTAAGGGCCGAGGGACTTCAGCTCCCAGAATCCCAGGAGCTATTGACCAACATGGGACTATTGGCCAACATGGCTGAGGCTTCTGGGAGCTGAAGTCCCTCAGCCCTTAAAGGGGAAAGGTTGCCTACCCCTGCTGTCTGGACCATTCCCTTTCCTTTCAAGATCCATTCCCTGCTTTTTCTTTATAGCTGCCTGGTAGTGCATTGATTTCAACGGTGCGCTGTCATCATGCCAGCAGCTCTCCTCAACTCCCATTCCTAATACAACCTTCCTATATCTGCTAGCCGTGGTTTCCAATAACAGTCCAAAACACACTGCAGCAATAATCCAGTTTGAGACTGCTTAAACTGCCCTAGCTCAATGCTAGGGAATCTTGGGAATTGTGAGACATTTGGTCATCTTTGTCAGAGAACTCTGGTGCTACAATAAACTACAATTCCCAGGATTCTCTAGCACTGAGCCAGGACAGTTAAAGTGGTCTCAAACTGAATTATTGCTGCAGTGTGTTTTGGACCAACATCACCAACTCCTTCCCCTTGCTGGCCTTTTACCTGAGGAAGAAGCCAGTGAGGCTCTGAAAGCGAGAGAGACGTGTTCTTCCCACCTAAAGCCCATGGCTACTGGGTGTGAGAGATGGACAGATAAGAAGGAGGAAAATCAACTCATTTGAGATGTTGTGCTGGAGAAGAGTGCTGAGGATCCCATGAACAGCCAAAAGGACAAACAAATGGGTCCTAGAGCAGATCAACACATGAAAAACTTAAAATACTGTTCCCTGACCTGTAGCTCAGTCATCTTCATGTTCTTGTCTGCATGGCAGGGGGTTGGGCTGGATGGCCCTTGTGGTCTCTTCCAACTCTGATTCTATGATTCTATAAGCCAGAAACCTCCCTGGAAACCAAGATGATCAAACTGAGGCTGTCGTACTTTGGACATATCATGAGAAAAGAGGACTCTTTGGAAAAAACAATAATGGTGGGAAAGGTGGAGGGAAGTAGGAAGAGAGGAAGGCCACATGCCAGATGGATGGACCCTATTAAGGGGGTCACAGGTATTAAGGGGTTGCAGGATTTAAGCAGAGCAGTGGAAGACAGAGGGTCTTGGAGATGTGTCAGCCATAGGGTCGCCATGGGTTGAGATCAACTATAGGGCAGTTAACAACAACAACAAATGATACAGAAAGCAAAATTAGGAAAGGAATTGGAAGATTAAAGGAGAAAAAGTTTATTATAAAGGAGAAGGAGAAAGGAAAGTAGTTAGAAAGGGACACTACAAATGGGATGTAGAAAGAAACCCAGAGAACGTAGAAAGATATCAAGAGGATGCAAGAGAATGAAAACAGAAAAATAAGAAAGATAGATACATGAACAGAAAGATCAAAGGGAAAAGGAAACTATAAAGGAAGAAAGAATAAGGGGGGGGGGGAGAAAAAAAATTATGGGAGAAGCCTGGATTTGAGGTTCCTGGAGATGTCTCATCCATAGGGTTGCCATGGGTCAAGATCGACTCGAGAGCAGTTAACAACAAAAACACAAGTGGAGGACAGAGGGTCTTGGAAACGTCTCCTCCATAGGGTTGCCATGGGTCCAGATCAGGGGTAGGCAACCTTTCCCCTTTAAGGGCCGAGGGACTTCAGCTCCCAGAAGCCTCAGCCATGTTGGCCAATAGTCCCATGTTGGCCAATAGTTCCTGGGATTCTGGGAGCTGAAGTCCCTCGGCCCTTAAAGGGGAAAGGTTGCCTACCCCTGGTCCAGATCAACAGGAGGGCAGGCAACAACAGCAACAACAAAAGTGGAGTACATGGGCTCTTGGAGTTGTCTCATCCATAGGGACATCATGGGTCCAGATCAAGAGGAGGGCAGTTAACAGCAACAACAACAACAGCAACAACAACAAAAGTGGAGGACATGGGCTCTTGGAGTTGTCTCCTCATAGGGTGGCCATGGGTCCAGATCAAGAGGAGGGCAGTTGACAACAGCAACAACAAAAATGGAGGACAGGAGCTCTTGGAGTTGTCTCCTCCATAGGGTGGCCATGGGTCCAGATCAAGAGGAGGGCAGTTAACAACAGCAATAACAACACTTGTGTGCCTGGCCAAGAGAGCTTCCCTCAGGCACTGCCTCCAAGGAGCCACCTTCATCGCCCTCCTCTTTCCTGGTACGAGAGCCAAAGGGCCACCACTGGAGGAGCTGCCCTCACACACAGCCCCTGGTCCTTGCAATGGCAGCCACAGGTCCTCCGTCCCTGAGGAAGAGAAGGGCACGGCGAGAGGCCACCTTCCTAGGCCTAGGAAGGTGGCCTCTCGCCGTGCCCTTCTCTGGGAAGGAAGCCCAGGAAGCGAGGGAACCCTGACTCCCAGCCTCAAGCCTCCCTCAGCCGCCTGACGGAGGAGGAGGAGGAGGAGAAGGAGGAACTTTCCCCAGACGCCCCGCTCCTTCTTGCTGAGGTGGGCTCCCATGAGGCCCCTCAGTCGCCCGGTGCCCTGGTGCTACCTGCGGCCCGACAGGTGGGGACGGAGCCCCTGGTTCCCCGCTCTCTCGACGCCACACCAGGAAGCGCTCGCTCAGCCGAGAAAACGCCTCCGTCCCACCCTCCCAAGCGCCCCGAAGGAGGAGGAGGAGGAGGAGGAGGAGGAGGCCGGTTCTCTCTGGCCGCCGCCTCTCGGCTCCTCAGGCGTCGTCGTCGTCGTCGTCTGAGGCGAAACCCTGAGGAGCCTTGGCCCGCGCCTTGAAGCGCGGCCGCTGTGAGGCTCTGCCCGCCTTCTGAGGAGAAAGACTGCGCTGGAAGGAATGAGGCGGCCTCGCCCTCCGTCCGCCGCCCACTCCTCCGGCTTTCGTTGGTGAAGAAGAGAGGGCCCTTTCGCCACAGAGAAAGGAAGCAGCGCGGGTTTGAGGCCCGTTTTGGGACCTACTCCTGAGGCGTCTTATCGCCTGAGGGAAACGCAGGCCGCGGCCCTGAGGGGAAGCCGTTCCAGCTCTTAATAGCCTCGAGCCGCCCGCACTGAGTTTTGTTGCGCGTTTGTGATGGTTGGAGGGTTGGGGGGCAAAGGCAAGCCTCCTCTGAAGAAACGCACTCGGCCATGAAACGCACTGGGCGACCCTGGGCAAGTCACACACTCTCAGCCTCAGGGGAAGGCAGTGGCAAACCTCTGAAGAAAAACACTCGGCCATGAAGCCCACTGGGTAACCCTGGGCAGGTCACACTCTCTCAGCCTCAGGAAGGCAAGGGCAAGCCTTCTCTGAAGAAACGCACTCGGCCATGAAATGCACTGGGCAACCCTGGGCAAGTCACACACTCTCAGCCTCAGGGGAAGGCAGTGGCAAACCTCTGAAGAAACACTCGGCCATGAAGCCCACTGGATGACCCTGGGCAAGTCACACTCTCTCAGCCTCAGGGGAAGGCAGTGGCAAACCTCTGAAGAAACACACTCGGCCATGAAGCCCACTGGGTGACCCTGGGCAGGTCACACTCTCTCAGCCTCAGGGGAAGGCAGTGGCAAACCTCTGAAGAAACACACTCGGCCATGAAGCCCACTGGGTGACCCTGGGCAGGTCACACTCTCTCAGCCTCAGGGGAAGGCAGTGGCAAACCTCTGAAGAAACACACTCGGCCATGAAGCCCACTGGGTGACCCTGGGCAAGTCACACTCTTTCAGCCTCAGGGGACGACAGTGGCAAACCCCTTCTGAACAAATTGTGCCAAGAAAACCCCAAGATAGTTTTAGTGTTGAACTATGACTGCAGGCCAGGGTTCAGTTCCCTGCTTGGTCATGAAACCCACTGCATGACCATTGGCAAGTCATACTCTCTCAGCCTCAGGGGAAGGCAAGCCTCCTCTGAAGAAACACAGTCAGCCATGAAACCCACTGGGTGACCCTGAGCAAGTCACATTCTCTAAGCTTCAGAGGAAGAAAATGGCAAACCTCCTCTGAAGAAATGCACTCAGCCATGAAATGCACTAGGCGACCCTGGGCAAATCACGCTCTCAGCCTCAGGGGAAGGCAGTGGCAAACCCCCTCTGAACAAATTGTGGCAAAAAAAAAAAAAACCAAGATAGTCCTTAGTGTTGGACTATGTCTCTGGAGACCAGGGTTTGGTTCCCTGCTTAGTCATGAAACCCACTGGGTGACCATTAGCAAGTCACACTCTCTCAGCCTCAAGGGAAGGCAAGGGCAAACCACTTCTGAAATCTTGCCAAGAAAACCCAATGATAGGGTCTGAAACAACTTGAAGGCACACAACAACATTTAACAAATTGAGACTAAGGAGTCAATCTCTCAACCCAAAGCCGTTTGATGGGTCTTATCATAGCCATTTCTTTTATCATCTCACCTGTCGGGCCTTACGCATCACAAAGAAAAAGCAGGTTAAGAAAAAAAATCCTTAAAATTCCTCTTGTGACTTAGCATGATCCACACATTTGTGATTTTAGTGCTTGTTCAGGACTGTTGTAGTTGTTACCATATAGTGTGGCTGTTTCCATGAGTCGCCTCCCTTTCACATGGGAGCAACAGATCTGCAGCAGAATAAATGTACAGAAAAACACACAACTCCCTCTAAAAGTATAGCCTTCTCAGAGCTTTCCTTCCCTCACCTAGAAACTGACACTAAGGACGGTGCTGTTCAAAACTTACTACCTTGCCTTCCATCAGGCAACTACTAGTCCGCTGGAAGGTATCAATCTCCACAGCTTGCTGCATCTCCACAGGCTGTTTCTGCCTAGGCTTCATGGGATTTGTAGTCCAACATACACAACTGCCCACACCAGGGGTAGGCAACCTTTCCCCTTTAAGGGCCGAGGGACTTCAGCTCCCAGAATCCCAGGAGCTATTGGCCAACATGGGACTATTGGCCAACATGGCTGAGGCTTCTGGGAGCTGAAGTCCCTCGGCCCTTAAAGGGGAAAGGTTGCCTACCCCTGGCCCACACCAACACTACTCTGTATCGTGTTAACAGCTACAATGCACTCCATAGTGGTAGCATCCAAAGAGACACCTGTGTCAGAGAGACCTTTGAGACTAAAGGCCCCTGGGAGTGCTGGATCGGGACCGTGGCAACCACACGCCGTGGCCCCGATCTGCCTTTTTGCCGCTCCTTTTTGGGGTGGGAAAAATCCACCTTTAGCCCCACCGCGGCGGTTCTTTTGCGCCCCTTTTTGCTGGCGCAGCGTGTCTGCATGCTGCGCCAATGGGGCACCCTGATGCCACATGCTGTGCGGTCAGGCGCACGACGTGACGGTGGCGTTGAGGCGGCCGGTGTGCGGTCGCCCTGTCCCAACTGTCCCCAGGCCAGCCCTTTTGGCCAGTCTGGATTGGCTCTAACTCAGGGGTAGGCAACCTGCCCCCTTTAAGGGCCGAGGGACTTCAGCTCCCAGAAGCCTCAGCCATGTTGGCCAATAGTCCCATGTTGGCCAATATCTCCTGGGATTCTGGGAGCTGAAGTCCCTTGGCCCTTAAAGGGGAAAGGTTGCCTACCCCTGCGACTAAACCCAGTTCAGTTCATCTTTGAGGGGTTGCAGACTGCCAGAAATAGTGTGAATTCAGTCCACTTTAAGGGTTAGGGTTAGTGCTAGGGAATCATGGGAACTGTTATTTTTCTGAGACATTGAGCCTTCTCTGTCAGACAACTCTGATGCCACAATAAAATACAGTTCCCATGGTTCCCTAACTCTAACCCTAACCCTAAAAGTGGACTGAATTCACACTATTTCTGGCAGTCTGCAACCCCCCTTTATTATGGTCATAGACCTGTAATAATAAGGGATACAGAATAAAAGAAGGTAGTGGTAAAAACAAGGTAAAAACACAGGCTAGAAAAAGTATTTAAAATATCCTTTTAAAATCCATCTCAGTGCATTTAAGGAAGTAGACTTAAGTCTAGGAAAGCTCATGCTGTCAACTTCTTTCTCTAGTTAGTTTCAAAGGTACTACAAGATAGTACCAGTGCACTCCATAGTATCTCTTGTCCCTCATTTGCACACAGGCCCTTCCCCAGCAACTTCATTTCCAGCCTGCAGAGGACAAAGAACCCTGTCTTCCTCCCTTTTAGCAAGGGAGGCCGCCAGGATCTCCACTCATGTTTTACAGAACTTGTTATTAAAATGGCACGCACACTTGTTTGTGCTCCTTCTGTTTGTGCTGCTTTTCCTGGTAGGGTCCATGATTGTAATAGCAGCCGGGCTTGTGACATGCTGTCTTAGCATAAACATGAAATCCTTCTACTGCTACATCACGCCCGTGAACGTCATGTACCTCCTCAAGCAGAGGGATATTTCACACCCCAAACTGAAGAACACTGCCCCAAATGGTAAGACATTTTAGAGTGGAGTAGGCAACCTTGTTGAGCTGGGGGCCGGGTTGCTGTCCCTCAGACAATTGGGGAGGGGGGGGGGGGTGAAGCACCATAAATAAATAAATCAAAATTAAAATATTTTTTTTAATAAAAATTAAAAAAAAATGCATGCACACACTCTCAGCCCCAGAAAAGCCATGGCAAAACCCCTGTGGAGATTTTGCCAAGAAAACCCCAAGAACAAGTAATAACAACAATAATCAATATCATCATGGCGGGCGGCAGCGGCAGCAGCGGCAGGACCAGCCTGGGGCCGGTCCAAAGGCCTTGGGGGGCCGCATCTGGCCCCCGGGCCTTAGGTTGCCTACCCTTGTTTTAGAGAGCACCTTTATATAGTTTTCTGATCTGTTTCTCTGTGGGGCTGCATCCTCACTGCAGAAATAATCCGGTTTGATACCGCTTTAACAGCCATGGCTCCATGTGATGGAATTTGCAGTTTGTTGCTCCGCTCTGGTGCCACAACAAACTACATGTCCTTCAATTCCATTGCTTGGAGCCATGACCGTTAAAGCGGTGTCAAGCCAGGTTATTCCTGCAGTGAGGATGCAGCCTCCTATTTACAAACGCAAAATCATTACATCTGGAAGCAAGACTGTGTAATCAGCCATCATTATCTATTCGTTCTTTTGCTTGGACTTCTCCCTCCATCAGCTTCCTCTGTGATCAGCCATTTTGTCAGGTTGCAACACAAGGAGAGCCGGATCAATGGAGTCACTGACCTGGCCGTGAGACCAGCAGTTTGGGATAATCCTCTCCTTGCACAGCATGCATTCCAACTAGTTATGAAATTGTAGCTAAGAACTAGTTTGCTTTGTTTTTCCTCTTCCCACTTACCAGTCCTTTTTTTCTTTCATTTGCCCCATGGCTTATTGCTGATCTTTGCAAGTATCTCTGTAAGTCTTTTTCAGCTGAAAGGGGGAGAGGTCAAATACATTAACACTAAAAACTTATTTGAAAGGATGCTTGAGCCCTCTAGAAAGAGCAGGGATTGTTTTTCTGTGTTTTTGCTCCCCGGTCCTTGCTTAGAAACCAGTGTGGTGTAGTGGTTTGAGTGTTGGACTAGGACTTTGGGGAGCAGAGTTCAAATCTCCACTTGGCCATGAAAACCCACTGGGTGATCTTGGGCAAGTCACACTCTCCCAGCTTCAGAGGAAGGCAAGGAAAAAACCCTGCCAAACAAATTCTGCCAAGAAAACCCTATGATAGGGTTGCCATAAGTCAGAAATGACATGAAGGCAGACAACAACAGTCCTTGCTATTAGGTCCTAAATACCTCAAAAGCACCAGATCCCATCTGGTTTTGGAGGGTCAGCCGTGGCGAATAGTACTTGGAAGGGAGACCACCAACAAACAGGAGGTGCTGTAGCACATATTTCAGAGGAAAGAAATGGCAAAAGTACCTCAAGTATTTCTTGCCTAAGAAAACTCAAAGTTATGGGGTTACAATGTATCGACGGGCAACTTGCACACATCCTTGCTGTTTGAGGGGGGGATTTTTCAAAACTAAGGACTCAGTATAATAAGGCCAGCATTTGAAAGCTGTAGTAGAGGCAGTTGTGGGGGGACCATTAGTTGCCCACTCTTGTATTCTGTAAGTGTATATACACTTGTCCCTCCACATTTGCTGGGTTTAGGTGCACAAGACCCCCATGAATATGGAAGAACCACAAATAACAAAAACACCTCTCTAGGAATCTCTAGATCCTCCAGTGCAACTCGGTGGTCAACATCTGCCAGACATTGACCATAGAATTGCGCTGGAGGAGCTACAAAGGCCTAGTGGAGTGTTCTCTCTAGGAATCTGTAGGTCCTCCAGTGCCACTTTTGGTTCAAGTTGACCATAGAGTTGCACCGGAGGACCTAGATATTCCTGGAGAGAACATATAAATAAAATCCATGAATAATCAAATCCGCAAAAGTCAAAGCCACAAATGTGGATGGATGGGTATATTTTATTGAGAGTACAGCAGTGGTATCTAGGGAAATCCTCAACTTGTGAGCAAGGATAGCGTACCCCTGAGGCAAGAGCCTTGTAAATCTCCAGTTATTTATTATTTCAGAAAAACTCCACTGCAACAAGGAGATAGGAAAGTTTGATGCATCATAGCAGCACATGCAATATTCCTGAGACAAAAACAGAGATGAAGGTGTGTGGGGCACTTTGGTTCTGGAAGTAAATTTTGCCATTTCGAGGTCACTATATGCCATAACTTCTGCAAAAATATGATTTTGCACACACACACACACACACACAATTTCAAAACCAGAAGGAGTTACTAGTTCACTTCTGATGCAGGAGATGGGGAGAATGAGACTTGCACCTTGCTTTAGGAAAGTAACTCCTGCAGCCCTGGTGGCGCAGTGGTTAAATGCCTGTACTGCAGCCACTCACTCATAGACCACAAGGTTGCGAGTTCAATACCAGCCAGGGCTGAGGCTCGACTCAGGCCTGCATCCTTCCGAGGTCGCTAAAATGAGTACCCAACTGTTGGGGGGCAATCAGCTCACAATTGTAAACTGCTTAGACATCCCATAGCGTGATATGAAGCGGTATATAAATAAGCTGCTTTCCTTTTTTTTGCTTTGCTTTCTAGGTGCAACAATTCTCCTTTTTGGAATGTCTAAGCGGGCAGGGAGTCATACATGTTGCCCAACTCTGAGCTATGGTATCCTATGCTTCTCATGTGTGTGTGTGTGTGTGTGTGAATGTGTACCAGTTGATTTGCCCTTAGGGAAACTACGAGGGAAGAGAGTAGCAAAATCTGTGCTCATAACTACAGTCTCCACATTCAGTAGAGGAAAAGGAGCCATTCATCTTTTATTATATAATTTTCATGGTTTGTTTTACTACAATACTTACAGCAGGGGTCGGCAACCTATGGCCCGCAAGTGCGGCGCCATTTTGGAAGACCCCAGCACGCCTGCTCCGGGCGAATTCACCCAGCTCATGCGCGCTGGGACCTTTCCTGGGCCCTGGCAAGACCCCAGCGCCATTTCCCCTTCCCCTTCCGGCCCCCTGGCAACAAAGGAACCAGGAGGGCTTACTTTGACTTATTCACAAAAGTGTACTTTGAACATTTGAGTCATACAGCCTAACTTCATTGACTGTTTGAGACAGGAGGGTGCCGTTGAAGGTGCATCTTTTCCCTTGAAATGACAGAGTGAGAAATAAGTAGTGCCCATGACATGCTGCCAACCCAAAAGATGCAAAGCTTTTCCAACTTTCACTGACACTGATCCATCCTCTGTCTTGCCTATTGACACTAATAATTAGCTTGTCACGAACTATGTTTTCAATACTAGTGCATGCAAAGGTGTGTGAATCACTCCCAAGAAAAGAACAGTACGAGAGCTTGGCTGTTCATCAGACTGTATAAAGCTTCTTGTCCTCTTGGAGCTATAAAAAAGAACAATAATAATCCTACTTACTGGCAACCATGTCAGCACTGCATTCATTAGCCCCTTAATATTTTTTTTGCTGGCTTCCTAGGGCTTCAGCAATGCTCTGTGTCATTAGCAAAGGTCTATCACCGATTAAATATTCATGAAATAAGGGAAGGGATGCAGTGCAGAGCCATACAAAATTTCCATTTTCTTCCAGGAAAAAATTCAAGCATGTGCTCAACTTGTACATTGTTGAGCAACTTATTTGTTTCAAATACACATAGGCATGTTCCAACTTTGGATGATGCAAACAATATAGAAAATAAGACTAGTAATAAAATTTAGGGGGGTTGCAGACTGCCAGAAATAGTGCAAATTGAGTCCACTTTTAGGGTTAGGGTTAGTGCTAGGGAATCATGGGAATTGTTTTTGTTCTGAGACATTGTTCCTTCTCTGTCAGAGAGCTCTGGTGCCACAATAAAATACAATTCTCATGGTTCCCTAACCCTAAAAGTGGACTCAATTTGCACTTTTTCTGGCAGTCTGCAACCCCCTTTAGTCTCATGACAATCTAAAGAAGAAATCCTGTGTTGCCAAATTCCAGCCCCAAAGTATTTCTATAATTGTTTTGACTGAGAAAACAAGAAAATAAAATATTTGACTTTGCTAATGCTAAAATTATGCAAAAAAAAAAAAAAAGAGAGAGAGACTAATCTGGAAACTTTATGTACAGAAGGGGAATAAAATGATAGTTGTGAGTATGTGAGTATCAAGTCCCCATATTTTGGAAGAAGGGCAGAAGATAAAAATCATTAAATAAATAATGAATGAGTGGCTGTTCTCCCCTGAGTGAGGAAACTCAAGATGCAGGAATTGTCTACTTTTCATGATAGCATGAAAAAGGGTTTCTTTTGGGTTTCCCTGTGTAGAACAATCATGGTGGTTCAGATCACTGTTTACACTATTTGGCATAAAGAAGGTTTTCTTTTGGGTTTCCCTATGTAGAACAACCATGATGGTTCAGACCACTGTTTACAGAGTGAACGAACAGAGCACAACAGCACTCTCTTATGCATACTTCCCAGAAACTACCCCTTGAGATAATGATAGCCATCACTGAGAGGTGCGTCCCACATAAAGGTGTCTAATCCTCTTTTAAAACTGTGCATATTGGCAGCCATCCTTCCAATACCAAATTGATGATAGCAAATTTAATGATCCACTAGAAACTGTGATATCTTTTTAACTGCCCTGCATTGCTTACCATTCAGCTTTCGGGGTGACCCCACCTTCTCATATTATGAGTGGGGCAGCAGAATATGTCCCTATTCACCCCAAAGCATGTATTACCTTATATACCACCATCAGGCCCCCACCCTTACTTGTCTTTTTTTCTACTCTATAATCTATAATTTCCACATATAGGAGCTGCACCACCTTTTTGATAATTTCAGTTCTTCACTTTTCCTAGTTCCACAATATTGATAATTTCAGTTCTTCACTTTTCCTAGTTCCACAATATTCTGTTTTTGAGCTGTGATTGATTTTTATAATAGCAATCAAATCCTAATGACCCGCAGCATCGACTTTTACAGCAGCCACATACAAGGTTGATGCTTCATCAAGCTTTCTACCACAACCACAGTATTGTTTTCTTGGGTCGTGCTGCTGCCAGACTGAAAAATTGATGCAGTTTGACACCATTTTAACTACCATACCTCAAAGCTATGGAATTGTAGGATTTGTAATTTTGTGAGATATTTAGTCTTCTTTGTTAGAGCATTCTGATGCCACAGCAAACTACAAATCCCAGGATTCCATAGGATGAAGCTATCACAGTTAAAGTGGTGTCAAACAACATTAATTCTGCAGTGTGGACAACAGCCTTGGTCAGTCATCAATAGCTCTAGTCCCATGAGCATATATATGAACCTAGAATGTTATTTTCCCCCTAATGTCTGTCATACTACATTCTTACACTAAATTAAATTTGCCATTTCAAAGAAGACTCTCAGTTTGAAATGTCCTCTTAGAGCTCCTCACGGACACTCTTCTGTGAAAAAAAAATTTTTTTTGTGGTAATCAGCAAATTTGGCCATTTCAGTACTAATTGTTTATTATGTGCCTTCAAGTCACCTGTCGACTCAGGGCGACCCCATGAATTTCATAGGGTTTTCTTAGGCAAGGAATATTCAGATGGGTTTTTGCCAGTTCCTTCCTCTGAAATATAGCCTACAACTCCTGATATTCTCTGGTGGTCTCCCATGCAAGTACTCACTAGGGCTGACCCTGCTTACTCCCAAGATCAGATTGGATCTAGTGTAAGTAGTGTATTTAGGGTACCCATCCTTGAATCTGTTCTCATAGAAGTAATGAGTTGGATGAAGAAAAACAAATTGAAACTGAATCCAGACAAGACAGAGGTGCTTACTGTCTTGGCTGGAGGTGTGCCAACCAGTTCTGGATGGGGCCGCACTCCCCCGAGAGACTGTATTCACAGTTTGAGCATGCTCCTGGATCAGTCCCTCCAAATGTTAGCTGAGATAGATGCAATGGTCTGGTGTGTCTATTATCAGCTGATATGTCAACTGCATCCCTTCCTGGAATCGGAGGACCTAAAGATGGTAGCGCATGCACTGGTGACCTCAAGATTGGACTTCTGCAATGTGCTATACATTGGGCTACCTTTGTATCAAGTCCAGAAACTCCAACTGGTTCAGACTATGGCAGCCAGATTGATTACAGCTACAGTACATCCAGGAGTGATCACCTTAAGGCCGCGGGACTTCAGCTCCCAGAAGCCTCAGCCATGTTGGCCAATAGTCCCATGTTGGCCAATAGCTCCTGGGATTCTGGGAGCTGAAGTCCCTCGGCCCTTAAAGGGGAAAGGTTGCCTACCCCTGCCTTACACCAATCTTAAAAGCACTCAACTGGCTGCCAATTAGTTTCCAAACAAAGTATGAAGTGTTGGTAATTCTTTAAAACCCTACATGGTTTGGGTCCAGGTTAGCTATAGGATCACCTTCTTCCATACAATCCACTCTGTGCACTCAGGTCCTCTGGGAAACGTATGCTCCAACTGGCTAGGGCTAGCCTGGCAACAGTTTTCCAGAGGACTTTTTTGTCTGCTGCCCCCAGACTGTGGAATGATCTGCCAGAGGAGATGTAAGAGCTCAAAACGCTGACTGCATTTAAAACAGCATTAAAGGCATATCTCTTCTGGCAGGCCTATTCAGTCAGTTTTCAATCGTGACTTCTTAATTTGTATATGTACTGTTATGAGTGTATCTTCGTGGTTTCATAGTATTGTGTTTTAACTGTGTTTCTAATTGTGTTTTGTATTTTAACATGCTGTACCTTGCCTTGAGCCTTCAAAAGAGGCGGTAAATAACTAAATAAATAAATTTTTATTATCATTATTTATGAGCAGGTTGAAAACTCTCATTCTGGTAGATGGAGGGGGTGACACTTTTTACACACACATACACACACCATTGTGAGAACAAATAATTTGTTCCTGCTCTGGTTTCTGTTTTTTAACCAGTTATTGATCCATACAGGACTTTTCCTCTTATGACTTCCTAGTTTGGCCATGAACCTTTGGTGAGGGACTTTGTCAAAAGATAAATAAAAAGTCTACTGGTCCACCCTTATCTAAATGTTTGTTGACACTTTCAAACTGCTCTAAAAGGTTAGTGAGACTGGATTTACCTTTGCAAAAAAAAAAAAAATGTTGCTTTTTCTTCAGCATGACTTCTCTTTCTATATTCTTGATCATTTTATCATTAATAATTCTCTCAAGCAATTTACCGGCAGGATGTGTTATGCTAAATAGCCTGCAGTTTTCTAGATCCTCCCTGGATCCTCTATTTAAAACAAGTATTACAATAAAAATATGAGCTCATGTGCAGATATTTGCCTCATATCTGCAGTGAAGGCAGACAAAAATAATTCATTTAGCTTCTCCATAGTCTCTCATCCTTCTTTTGTATTCCTTTAACTCTGTTCTCATCCAACATTCCAGCTGTCTCTGAAGCTGATTTGTTGTTTCTGATGTATATAAAGAATTCTATATCATTCCTCTTGATATTATTAACAATATATTCCTTAAAATCCCTTGCAGTCCTTATTGTCTTCTTCCATTTACTTTGTCCGAGTTTATGCTCCATTTGTTTTTCATATTTGGGTAGGACTTCCATTTCCTGAAGGAAGCCTCTTTTGCTCTAATATCTACCTTGACGCTGCTTATTAACCATCATGGGACTTTGTGGTACCTTTCCTGACCTAAGGTATGCACTCAAGCTTCTTCTACTGTGGTTTTAAATACTCCCAAGCTTTCTTGAGAGATTTGATACTGCTGATTCTTTCTTTTAACTTTCTTTTTACTAATCTTCTTATTTTAGAGGACATTCATATTTTGAAGTCAAATATGACTGTGTTAGACTTTCTTGACCAGCTTTCACTTAGATATAAATTAAATTTGATAGTACAGGAGTCAGTGTTTCCAGTCAGTTTAGTGGCATTAACATTTGCACTACGTTCTGGATCCTATCTCCAGATTCCCTCTTCTCTCATCAGTTCTCTGGCCAGTTGTTCTGCACGGTAATTTGGGCTCCCTAGACATTCTACCACTTTGTGATGGCTAGAAAATGCATTTATTCTAGAGCATGGAAATTTTACTTTTTTGGTCTAGAATTCCTTGGACAGCACTGGAAATTGTAACCAAAATGTCTTTTCTAAGGATGACTGAAGTCACCCACATCCATTATTACAACACTTTCTCCTTTGAAATGGTCCCTGATTTCATTCTCCCTCTAAAGATCTTCGTGAACATATGGGTCAAAGGGATGGTAATATGTCTTCATTGTTGTGGTCCTCTTGGTGCCTAGTACTGTTACCCACAGTGATTGTGTGGAACAGTTTGCCACTTTTGAAAATTCTAGTTTATTTGATAGTATGTCCTCTTCGATGTCTCAGTATACCTCCCCTCATCTTTCCTTTAGAGTTGTATCTAAAGATGATATTTTCTGTGTTTCACTGCATTCTACCAGGTTTCCATTGTGCCCACTATATCTATGTTTTTGTTTTAAATCCAATACTCAAAATCTCTTTGGCTCAGAAGCTTCTAGCATTAATATCTAAACACCTCTGCAAATGCCTTTGACATCTCCATACTTGCCCTGTGGCCCATCAGCCTTTTTGACAAGCTGTCATGTTTCCTTTTGTATATGGCTCCTGTTTCAACCTAGCTCCTCTGTGACCAATCAAACAAAACACAAAATAAAACCCCTGCATACCCCCAGGGTGATTTTTCCACACCAGAAGTTCCCCAACTCCTGAAAACTTTCCGCTCACCCTTAGAAAAAGTATTAAAATGGCCTAAGAAGTCTTGAGATGTTGTCAGGAAGTTCAAGACAAATTTAAACATCATTAGAAGTGTTAAGTGTACAGATAAACTTATATTGCATAAATGAGACAAAACTGTTGTTGAAAACATACATGTATGATACAGGCACACAGCTCCCATGTTGTATTTAAATTAGCAGTTTGTGCAATATAAAATTTTTAATTCAACATGTAAAACTTCAGTTGCGCACACCACACACGGAATCTTAGCTAATACTGAGCCTGGAAAAAGTACTTATTTCTTTACAGAACTGCTTATGCACCAGAAAGAGAATTCAAAAGATCTGTCTTTTAAATGTATACAGAATTCATTTTGTCATCCTTCCACCCACCCCAAGAAACTGATCAAGTGATTGTTTTTAGAAACACACTTTCTTTCTGCTTTATTTTTGCTCTATAAATGCCATAATCACATCAGAAACCGAGAAAACTGTATTTGCCTAATGACGTTGCCCAAAGATCTGCTGTCGTTGCCCCCATCAGTTTATACTGTCAAGTTTTAAAACTGTATCTAAAACTTACATTTTTCTTGAGGGGAGGTACATTCCAACCAAATATCTTGCTCCACCATTGCCTCCTCAGTGGTAGTTTCTGTGGTCTCATCAAAGATGTTCACTTCTGTATGTAGTCCAAGTCATTTACACAAAATAAGAAGCTGATTTCACAGTTTGCCCCCGCCTTGTCCTAATTACAATGGTTGTAGTCTTACTGTTTCCTCTCCAGAAAAGCCTGTAAAACTGGTCCAATAACACTTCTGGTATATGTGTCAGAATATGTAATTGAGTAATAGCTAGTTATATATCCACCCTGTGCACAATCATGCAAGGGAGTAAGGAACGAGTGTTTCACTTGACGTTGTCCTCTCTCTCTCTCTCTTTGCACATTTTCTGTACCTTTATCAGAAGCACAGCAAGCAAGCATTCAAAGGATGACAATTTCCACATCACTGTGTACTTGGGAGAGCTGTATAGTGGTTGATGTGTCGGACAAGGAATGGAAAGACTCAGATTTGAATCCCCATTTAGCCATGCCGCCAGAGAGCCAGTGTGGTGTAATGGTTTGAGTGTTCGACTACAACTCTGGGAGACCAGTGTGTGTGTCCTCACTCGGCCATGGAAACCTTTGGGCAAGTCATATTCTTTCAGCTTCAGAGGAAGTCAATGGCAAGCCCCCTCTGAACTAATGTTGTCAAGAAAATGCCATGATAAGGTTGCCTTAGAGTTGCCATAAGCCAGAAATAACTTGAAGGCAAACTCCCTTCAACTGATGATAATAGGAGGGAAATGGAGGAATATAATCTTTGAGAAAGTGCAGTGGTGTCACTTGTTTGATCTGCTGCGAGTCAGGTTTCCAGCTTTAAAATATGGTACTATTAGGCTGGAGGATACTGGAACCTACATTTATTCCAAAGTATCCAGACAGATGAATATCCAGCTAATCAGCAAAAGATTGGGAGAGATTCCTTTGACTGCTCCAATTGAAAGTCTACCTCCTGGACTCTGCATTGTTCTGGAAGACAACCTCCCTGGGCCAGCAGGCAGCTCAGACGAATGAAGCGTGTTCTCATCTAATGATGCTGTTTTTCCGTATTTTAGAACATATGGACACCCCAAAATGCAATAAGATTAACCCAGGGGAATATAAATTTGCCAAAATAAGATGGGTTTTTGGCATGACTTTTATCATAATGGTCTTGCCTGCAGTAGGACTTCTTTACTATAGTACAGGGGTAGGCAACCTTTCCCCTTTAAGGGCCGAGGGACTTCAGCTCCCAGAAGCCTCAGCCATGTTGGCCAATAGTCCCATCTTGGCCAATAGCTCCTAGGATTCTGGGAGCTGAAGTCCCTCGGCCCTTAAAGGGGAAAGGTTGCCTACCCCTGCTATAGTATATGCCTGTTTCTAGAATCTAGAAACAGCAGGAGGCAGCTTGTAGCATGTCCGCCACCATGTTTATTGAACATCTTTTATCATAGAAGTCATGGGCACCCAGAAGGGGGCGGAAAGAAGCACTCTCTTTCCTTAATATGCCATAATCTCATCTTGCCAGCTTTCATGTAGAAACCAAAATATGAGGTAAAATGTGGAGCCAAACACTAATCTGGATCTTTGTTTTTTAAACAAGTAGACTCTTCCCACAAAATGTCAGTAGATATAAAACAACAACAACAACAACAACAGTGTTGTATGACAGCCCCACAGTATAGTCCAATCTTCTTGTTCAGTTTCTAGCTTGGTAGTTCTGGTACTCAAAGTACAAATCAAATCACATATGGGAGGTCTGTTCTTTAACTATCAGGATTTTTTTTCCATATGCAGAATGTACAGTTCCAAATTTGTTTTGTGTAAGCTGGTGTGAAAAATGGCTGAAAACAGCATGAAAAGTACAATGAAAAATGTACATACCTATAGAATCTCCAGTTCTGATCACCCAAGACGATTTTTTCTCCATGTATGAAAGACCCACTTTGTTACTCTTTACAGAGTGTTTGCTACTGTTTGCAGAATGAAGAAAGTCATTCCAGAACTTGCCTGGCAAGTTCTGTGAAGTTGTCAACATTATAAGGATGGTGATATAGGAAATGCCCAAAACATTCTTATGTGCTGTGCTCATCTGTGTTTTCCACTTTCTTCTTTTTATTTTTTAAAAAACTTTCCACATGGCACATAAACCTTAACTGAAGTTTATGAGATTACTTTTTTTTTTGTCCATTCAACCTTTATTAGCCATACAACGATGAAATTTACAATAACATTTACTATAAAGTAAAATAAAATAAAATACATTTACAATAAAACTTCAGGATCATTATTATAAAATTTAAGCCATGATCTTGTTGCCTCCACCAGAAAATTGGCCATTAACCTAGTAATATGTGGATTCCGATCTTCCAATAAGTATTCCACAGATAACCCATCCAAACAGATATTCATTTCCAATAAGCTTATCGCACGGCACTTACAAGAACAGGAACAGAATGGAGCGGAAAAAACCCGTAAAAGTGGGTAGATTTTCAGACCTTGTCGCTTTTAAAGTGTGCTTAACCCGACGGAAAGTAGTCAAAAGCCACTTCTTTTAACTTTTGGAAAATCCCGAAAGTAAAAAGATGCTACTTTTGACTACTTTCTGTTTGGGTTAAGCACACTTTAAAAGCAATGTGTGTGAAAATCTACCTGCTTTTGCAAGTTCTCCCCACCTTTTAAATCCTGTTTCTGCATGGGATTTCCCCCCATGTGATAAGCCATATCTTTGAATTCTACTGTTATAGTCATAGTTAAGAGTGTTGGCTGAGGAGCAGAGAGACCTGGGCGCAATTCTTTACACAGCTATGAAGCCTGTTGGGTGATCTTGAGCCTGTTACCATCTATCCCAGGGGTAGGCAACCTTTCCCCTTTAAGGGCCGAGGGACTTCAGCTCCCAGAAGCCTCAGCCATGTTGGCCAATAGTCCCATGTTGGCCAATAGCTCCTGGGATTCTGGGAGCTGAAGTCCCTCGGCCCTTAAAGGGGACAGGTTGCCTACCCCTGACCTATCCTCTCTCAACCTAGTCCACCTCACAAAGGATAACAAAACAACACTGTCTGAAACCAAAACACAGAATCCCTGACCAGAGATACCATTGGAATTTCCCTTGAAAATTTTGGGGAACTCTTCCAACTCCATGATTCTATGGTCTCATGAGATTCTGTATTTTGCTCTCAGTTATTGCTTCTAGAGGCCAAGTGAGTCCCATTTGGGATCCCATCAACTCATAGCAGTGAGAGTGCTTTGCAGAAGGAAGCTGGAAATCTTTCCATTAGCACATTCCAATTTCCTGGAATCTCAGCTGAGAATATTTCCATCTCACACCCTCTTTCCCGTGTGGGAAAGTAGCAGAAAGCAAAAGTGAGTTCTCAGCTTAAGTACCAGGTGAAAAATCTCCACCTGGAACCCAGTAACATTGACGGACATGGTGCCACTTAGCCTGTACAAGACTGGGAGTAGAGGGAAACCAATTCCCTACCACAATTTTAATTTCCTGCCCTTGTACTGCAGACACTTAGGTGGATGAAGGGGCTAGGATAAACTTTTCTCAGCTCTGTCCAGCAAAATTCTTCTTGAGAATTAGTAAGTGATGCAAAAATGGGGATTTTCTTTGTGTTCTGGCTGGTTCACTGCCAAATAGTGCCTTAATTTTCCATCTAAATTCATAGACTGAATTTTAGCAATATGTGGAGCATCTTTCGTCCAACTCCTGGCAAATAATTTCTGTTTAAAAGTTATTCAGCTTTGATGTGGCATCTACCAGGGATGTCTGTTGTCCCCAATGCTCTTTGCATAGACTCGGAACTACTGGTATGTGCAAATGGGGTTAGCACTGTTGGAGAGAAAGCTGAATAGTACTGAAGGCTTGAAATCTGCAGTTACTCATAGTCTTAAGACTGAATGTGGGAGGAGGTTGAAAGCATTAACATTAAATTCTTCTAGGATGGTAGTGCTGGAATGGCTTCCTGTTGAACCAAGGACATTCCCTAGGGCTGTTACAATGAAGGAGAACATTTCTGAATAGTACTCCATTTTCCCCTTGATCCCAACATGTCTGCCATTATCAATCAGTCATGGTTGAAACAGCTGAACCCATACTAATGCTTATATGACAAGGACATCTACTTTTTATATCTTACCCAAATTTTGCAGCTTTTCCAGGCAGGACCAATCATTCTTCGGGGTCTGTTAATGAAATTACTCTTCAGATAGCAAAATTTTGTATTCTAGCTTCTTCTACTGGGAGCCTTTGTATTTTTATCAATGACAGCAGGCTCCACTAGGTTCTTCTGGAAGACATTTATATTTCTGCCATTGTATGTTTGAATTTTCCTTGACTTGTAATCTGTACGTGCTTTTCATTTTGTACTTTCCTAACTATGAGGCCTAGTCCATTGACCTAATAAAGTTATATAAGCAATACCCTATTTAAAAAAAAAAAACACTCAGTGGTTACTCAGATTTCACTTAATTTTTAAGTCAAAACTACCAGAGATTGGAAAATACTTTCTTAGTGTTACAACTACTAGGTAGAAAAGAAAAGCAGATGCAAATTATTTTTATACCAACCAAGTTGGAAATAATTATTTTAAAAAAGCAAACAGAATCCAGGGGCTCATTCCCACTTACATTTAAACTGGTTTGCGATTTGCCTTCGCTCCATGTCAGTGAATTGGTTCCAAAAGGTCCGTCATTCCCACTATGAAAGCGGATCTTTTCATTATTCCCTTGTAATCGCTTCTTTTTTGGCACGATTGTCGTTCCCACTAGTTTGCACCCCTTCAAAATGCCTGTCAATCGTCTGCGGGTCATCGGTGACGCAAGCGGAAACACTGTGAGGATGGGGCCGTTCCAGCCACCAAACAGGGCGACTTTAGCAACTGAGCCTTCCTCTGTCTCTCAGCAACCCAGGATGCTCAAGCACACCATTTTTCCCCTTTGAGCAGCCCAGTTTGGAAATGTGTGTGTGTGTGTGTGTGTGTGTGTGTATATATATATATATATATATATATATATATATATATATATATATACAGGATATGTGATCCATTGGTTTTGCAACTACTTGCCTCTCTGAACTGCAGTCTGCCTGTAATTGCAAGTAGTTGCAAATACAATGGATCACATATTTGGTCAATTTTTATATTTAGATCCATCATTCCCACTTGTTGAACACGCTTCAGAATTGATTCTTTTCAAAAGAACCGCCAAAAAACTAGTGTCGGGAAACAGCAGGTTTTTTGCATTTGCCTCGTTTCATTGCAATTGAAACCAAGCTCAATAGGATCAGAACTGGTTTCAAGTGGGAACGATGGTCATATAACTCGATCAGCAATTTGCTAGATTAAATCATAGTGGGAACGAGGCCCAAGATGGAGCAGCTTGACATACAGCTAGCCTAGAAGGGATGTTACTTCTGGGATTAAACTCCCAGCTTCAGTATAAAATCTTCCTACAGTATTTGTAGCAGTCCATTGTTGAATGGCTAAATTTGTTATTCTGCAAGTGTCACAAAAAGCAAAGAAATCTTCCATTATCTAAAACTATTATTTTTTTCAAACCACTGTCTGTTTATTTATTTTTTGATCATAGGAGTCCTTGACACACTTTGAGGTGCAACTGTAAAACCATCACAGCACCTTCAGATATCTAGTTTGAATACCTCCCCTTTTTGCTGCTTTTACTGTATAAGTTGATAAAAGTTGTCCGACTCAAAACCTGGAACACTATTTTGTGACCTCTGGATTGTCCTAAAATGGAACTTTTAAGACAATCTTATTTTCTTCTAATAGGTTTAAGAGGAGAAATAGTACAAAAATAACTTTTGTATTCACCGAGGAGTGATATTTCAGAGGAAGGAACTGGCAAAACTGGATCTGAATATTATTTGCCTAAGAAAACCCTATGATATCCATGGGCTCACCATAAATCAACAGGTGCCTTGAAGGCACAGATACGCAAGGAGCAGTAAGTTCTCTTTATAGAGAACGTTTGCCATCTAGTGACACAATGAGGAATATATACCCTTTAAAAGAAAACTCTGGCCTCCACTGTCTAGAGATGTGGTATTTGTTGCTGTTCTTGTTTTCTAAGTAATCATGAGATGTTTGCTGTCTCTGTTTTCTAGCAATTCTAAGCACCATCTGAGACAATGTATTCCCATTTTTGAGTGGGTTTCTCTCTAATTCCAAGATATAGCAAAAGAAAAAAAAGGTCCCCTTTTATCTTTTCCTCCACACCGCCTCAAAGTTATAGTGCACAAGGAAGTATATTAAAAAGAAGGATCTTGGTTCAGTTTGCCCAGTTAATATGATGGCTGAGCAGCTCTTAAGAGCTGGCAGAAGTTCAGGTGAGTAAGGCAACTCGAGAGCCAATGTGATGTAGTGGTTTGAGTGTTGGACAACTCTGGAGACCGGGGTTCAAATCCCCACTCATTCATGGAAAGCCACTGGGTGACTTTGGGAAATCACTCTCTCTCAGCCTCAGAGATTGGCAAAGACAACTCTTCTCTGAACAAATCTTGCCAAGAAAATCCTGTGCTGGGTTTGTTTGGTGCTGCCATAAGTTGGAATGACTTGAAGGCACACAACAAAACCACAAGGCAGCTGCAACATGCCAATGGACGTTATCACACAGGGAGTTGTGGGGAGAAAGTGGAAATAAACGGGCACAAGCGGAAGTCTTTAATTTACGGGATTTGTCCCGTTCCGGCTCGTCTGATAACTAAATTCAAATTTAAAAGGGGGTTCATTCGAACGAAAACCTGATCTTTTCATTTTCGGGATTTTTGAGGATTTGCAAAGATCAGGTTTTTGTTCGAATGACCCCCCTTTTAAATTCGAATTTAGTTATCAGATGAGGCGGAACGGGACAAATCCCGTAAATTAAAGTCTTCCACTCGTCCCGTTTATTTCCACTTTCTCCCCACAACTCCCCGTGTGATAACGTCCAATGGCTACTTTATTGCCCATTCTAGCTTGTGCAGAGGGCAGTAGGGCTGTGCCTGGACACAAACCAGCCCTGAAGCTGGCCACTTGCTGCATGAGAAAATGGGGAAGTGTTTGCATAAGAGACTACAGGAGATCTTCTTATACAACTACTTCTACAAAGTACAACATCCGATGTTTTGGAGAAATGCATCAATATAATCCCAAAAAAATTCTTACATTTATGCAGAATATTCTAAGGCATACTAGCCTACAGACAGGGGAAAAAAGTCAATTTGGAGTTCAACATTTCCTGGGAATTGAAGGGTAGAACCGAAATATGACCTCAAACTTTTGTTCTGAAAGTTAGGAGAAAACTTGCTTTTTAGATGATTGTCCAGTTATAAACCAGACTTAAGGAAGTTACTTATTTAACACTTATGATGAGAGAGACATGACTTTACCCATCCTCGTTGTTGTGTGCTCTCAAGTAATTTCAGACTTATGGCCTATCTGAGGCAAACCTAAAGATATTTATTCTAACTGTATAAATGCATGTTCTGGTTACAACAGAGATGAAAAATCTAGATAAATTGATAATAGCCATGTGTGACTCTGGCAACAAAGTTTTTGCAGCCTCTAGGACCTTACCTCCTATGATGCAACCTGTTCAGTGGCAAAGTGTTAAAATTCCTTCCAGACAGGCAAAAAATACTTCCTTTAAAGGGATATTGCATGTGACAATGAATTATTTTCTTCAAATGTTTAAAGGTGTTGTTTTGGTGGGATTTCACTATTCTAGGAAAGGCGTCTGACCCTCCCAATGTTGTGGGACTGCAACTCTGCATTTCTCACCAGCTGCAGGGGTAGTCAACCTTTCCCCTTTAAGGGCCGAGGGACTTCAGCTCCCAGAAGCCTCAGCCATGTTGGCCAATAGTCCCACGTTGGCCAATAGCTCCTGGGATTCTGGGAGCTGAAGTCCCTTGGCCCTTAAAGGGGAAAGGTTGCCTACCCCTGAGCTAGGGCTTCTGGACGTTGCAGCCCAGGAACTTCCAGAAGGCTAGACTTTGCCCACCATTACCCTAATGTGCTTGGTATGTGTATGGTTTAATTACTTTAATCTTTATAATTGTATTCTATTTTAAACAAATGATCTGTTTTAATATTGCAATATTTTAATTCCATTTTAATTGTCACTTTTGTAAGTTTTTAATTGTACTGTTTTTAGACTTTAAGCTGCCTTCGGCCCTGATTCTGGGAGAAAAGCAGAATACAAATTAGTAGTAGTAAAAGTAGTAGTGATAATGATGATGATGATGATGATGATGATGTGGGGACAGTGGCTTAAGTGGTTAAGACGCTGACTGTTGATTGCAAGATCAGCAGGTTGGCAGTTTGAGGCCCAGGTGCCATGTGATGGGATGAGCTCCCAGCACTAGTCCCAGCTTCTGCCAACCTAGCAGTTCAAAAACATGCAAATGCAAGTAGATAAATAGGTACCACTTTGGTGGGAAGGTAAACAGCATTCTGTGCAATCACAATGGCCCCATGATCACAGAGTAGTCTCTGACAACGCTGGCTCTTTGGCTTAGTAACAGAGATGAGCACTGCCTCCTATGGTCAGACACAACTTGACAACCTTGTCAACGGGGAATACCTTTACTTTTACCTTTTACTAAAAGTACTACTACTACTACTACTACTACTAATAATAATAATAATAATAATTGGTATGAGCTTTGACCACCAGCCTTTTCCACTTCAGTGTCTTCTTTCTTACACATTCCAAGGCCAAAGAATGGAATTGCTGATGCTTCATTATTCAGCCAGCTGCTCTTGGGCCATGAACTGAAATATGCTGAAAATGCTGTGGAAGAATGAAGGATATCAGCATTATGGCAGAATGTAGTTGTAGGAAACTACAATTCTGATTTGGTGACTTTGTTGATTTTACTGAGAAAATACTTTAAAAGGCAGCATCACTTAACATTTAGAATTTGAAGCTAAAGTGGTGTACGCAGTTAAGGAAGGCTTAATTTTCACCCGATTGAATTCATTTTCATGTTAATAGTGTGTAAACAGTTATTTAGTCCTATGATTTTAACATGCAAATATAGTTCTACACTTCTGTCTTTCTGAGAAACTGAACTGCCTTTCAATTTCAGAGAGGTATGGTTGGTGAAAACAAGAGATGCGGCCTTATTAGTCACTGCCTCTAGATTTTGGCTTCCTCCCTAGGGAGGCTAAAATGGCCGCTTCCTCATTGTTCTACTATTGAAAGGTGAGGCCTTTTTATTTAGACTGTTAGAAGTGAAGATTTTAAAGGAAAGAACTTGTACAAGAGTGCTGTATTGTTTAACAAACTGTGTGACTTGTCTTTCCAAATATATACTGTATATACTCATGCATAGGGCTAGAAATTTTAGTCAAAAAAATTAACCCCATAAAACTGGGTTAACTTATCCACGGGTCAATGTAAGTATTATATTTTAACTCTTCCCCTTCTCTGAGTAGGGTGATGAAAAGTAAGAGTTTAGTTCATCCTGGAAGCACCCAAAAGAAGTGACAAAACCCTCTAGTCTTTCCACCGTGATGCCTTTTTGATTGCTTGGATGAGAAAATGGCAGTGTGCTCAAAGGAGTACAAAGAGGAATCGGGCTTAGAAGGATCTGAATAAGACATTTCTGTATGAAGACAGTATAGTTCATCCTTTATACCCTTTGTTACATGCCCCTAAGTTTTATCCTCGATTTATCCATGGGTCATATTAAAATCCATAATTTTGGCCCCCAAATTGCTCTCAACTTATACATGAGGTCGATGTATAGTTGAGTATATACGGTATTTTAAATGGTTTTAATATTATAAATCAGGGATAGGCAACCTTTCCCCTTTAAGGGCCGAGGGACTTCAGCTCCCAGAATCCCAGGAGCTATTGGCCAACATGGGACTATTGGCCAACATGGCTGAGGCTTCTGGGAGCTGAAGTCCCTCGGCCCTTAAAGGGGAAAGGTTGCCTACCCCTGTTATAAATAGTTTAATTATATTAATAAATATATAAAAAAATAAATATTTTAATATTTAATTTTGTTATGTTTTGTTATTTTTTATACTATAAACATTTGAATTTGTAAGACACCTTGAGTCCCAGTCTCGTGGAAGAGTTGGGTTATTAAATACATACATTGAAGGTTGGGATGATGATGATTAAGCCTCTTGCATTCTGCTACTATACCCATGCTATTGTCTCTCCTAACCTTGTACCACCAATGTGACCTTTGCCTCCCCCCACAACTCCACATGAAAACCAGTGTTTGGCATCTAAGGCAAGGGTAGGCAACCTTTCCCCTTTAAGGGCCGAGGGACTTCAGCTCCCAGAATCCCAGGAGCTATTGGCCAACATGGGACTATTGGCCAACATGGCTGAGGCTTCTGGGAGCTGAAGTCCCTCGGCCCTTAAAGGGGAAAGGTTGCCTACCCCTGATCTAAGGTGAAGTGGTCTTCATTACTACCATCCTGCAGTACAACCTTTTAGACTTGTCCTATATTGAAGAAATCAGCTGTAAAGAGTCACAGGATACATCTGGAATTGATATGGCATATGATTACAGATTGTAAACTAACATTTGATATTTTATTAACAATATTGCACAAGACTTTCAGTGTTTACAACAAGTGTGCCAGTTGAACCGTGTGAACTGGGAACAACAATATGCTGGTACATCATCCTGACTTTTGCTCTTTTGCAGATGCTGAAGATATGATGCTGTCCTTCATCACTGCAAGTAGCTGAGATCCCACTGACAAGGTATCAGGAAGGGAGGACTGTTTTGCTGGGTGATTCATGAGATATATTCCAAAGTTAGTCTGAAAAAATAAATAAATAAATAGCAACTTGTAACTCTATAAGAACAAGTATTGAATAGATTTTCCAACAGTAACTTGGAATGCCTCTGGTTAGTAATAACTTCAGAGTAGTGGTGTAGTGGTTTAGGCATTGGGCTACAACTCTAGAGAACAGGAATAAAATCTCCATTTGGCCATAAAAAACCCACTGGATGACCTTGGGCAAATCACTTGCTCTCAGCCTTAGGGAAAGCAATGGCAAACCTCCTCTGAATAAATCTTGCCAAGAAAATCCCATGATAGTTTCACCTTAAGGTCTGCATAAGTCGGAAATGACTTGAAGGCACACAACAACAACAACAACTGTAATAACTTGCAGTGTTCCCAACTGTTCCAGTCTAAACTGAACAGTCATACTTTGTTAACTTCTTTCCCATTTTCTCAGTTGTTTCAAAAATGTCCCATTCTGCCTCCTTCATTTGGCATGGATTCCATGCTTTATTAGGGCCTTTGCAGACTGCCAGAAATAGTGCACATTAAATTGAGGCACTGCCCTGGCTCAGTGCTAGGGAATCATGGGAACTGTAATTTATTGTGGCACCAGAGCTCTCTGACAGAGAAGGCTCAATGTCCCAGAAAAAAATACAATTCCCATGACTCCCTAGCACTGAGCCAGGGCAGTGCCTCAATTTAATGTGCAGTATTTCTGGCAGTCTGCTTAGGCCTTTATTTTATTTTTAAAAAAGCAACCATCTTACACCAATGAGATATAGTATCTTATTTAGTCAATTCTTCAGACTGAAACAAAACATAAAGAGGAATTTAAGGTGGAGTCTAATTTGCTCTCTAAACAACTGAGACTAAGGAGTTATCCACAAAATGTGATATCCAGTGGATTTGTTAAAGCAGCTGGTAAATCTCATGGGGAACTGTTGCAAAAACAATAGAAATTCCAAACGAATCATCTACACTGAGCTATTACATTTAACTATATTACTAAAGGTATATAGAAATGTATAAATAGACACTAGTACATAACAGAGAATATTCCAGATTGCAAGAAGAAACTATTGATTTTATACAAAAGAACAAGAAATATCAAGGACATAATAATGCATGCTGATTTCAATAATTTGAAACAATCAATAGACAATAATGTAATGTCAAACTTGACAGGACATCATCCTTGCGAACATTGTTTATATCAGGGGTCGGCAACCTACGGCCCGCAGGCCGCACCCAGCCTGCCGACCCCCACCGACCGGCCTCCGCCGACCCCCGCCGCTGCACGCTCCCAGCACCGTGCTTCTGCGCGCGTCGCAGCCACCATTTTGTTTGCCAAAATGGCAGCCACGGCGTGCGCAGCAGCGGCAGCAGCGTGTGTGGTGGCGGTGGCAGCGGGGGGGCGTGCGCGTGCACCGCCATTTCTCCCCCCGGCCCGCCAGAAGACCTGGGGACGAGCAACCAGCCCCAGGTAGGTTAACGTTGCCGACCCCTGGTTTATATAGTACTTATACAACTAAAATGACAGAATTTGTAAATTGTATTGTTCAACAATGATATAAACTAATCCACTTTACTACTTGCAATATTAGTTATGTGATTTATGGCAATGAATGTGCATGTAAAAAACTTTATGTGAGTAGGACATAGAGACCTCTTAAATGAACAATAGGGGATCATCTTTCCAATTTGAAAACAGAAGGCTGAGGGCCCCTCTAGTTTTCATTTTGAAGAAATACATCATTTTGTATTAGGTTTTCATTTTGGGTAACGAAAAAGTTTCACTTTTGGGTAACAGGGAAAAAAAAGAGGTGGAATGGATTCTATAACTGAAATCTCTAGTTCCATTAAGTCTTAATGAGGATCTGGATTTGCAACCCCCAACATAAAATCATTATAGAATAATTACAACATAATATCATAACTGGCTGAGAAATTGCTCTAATAGATTGCTTCAGACATTCTTGTGACTGATTTCATTGTTTCTGCCTCACAATGGTTTGCTGTCAAGTTGAAGCTACTCAGCTGCTCATGTTTTCTTTCATCATACAGGCTGAGAGAAGAGGTAACAGAAGAAGCAATGTTTGTGTGTATGTGCGGGTGGGGGGCACCTGAAGCTATGTAGGCAAGATATATCTATAGTGAAGGAGAGGGAGGAGTATCTGAGGTTGATTCTTGGAGCAGCTCCTGTAGTTAAAATTTCTCCTTTTCCCCATTCGCACCAGTCTCCAGTCTAGGACATGTGGCCTCTGTAAACCCACAACACACACACCGCCTGTATCCCTCTCCACCCTAATGAAGAATTGTGAGTCCTTCCTCACCAGAGAGAAGCTTCTCCTTTTGCATCTGGTCACCTTGGGAGCAACAACCAAGTAGCTGGCTGAGCAACAACCAAGAGGATTCTCATGAGGTATCCCAGTTGTGGTTCAGTCAGGTGCTGGGTTGCTGCTTCCAGGTTGACCAGTTGCAAAATGATTGAGATTGGTTATTTTAAATTTGCAGTACAACAGTAGACCTAATATCAAGAAACATGTATGGGGGGGGGGGGACTAGGGTGGTAGCCAGACAAAGTTTGGAGACCACTACCTTAAGGTCACCATAAGTCAAAAAGGACTTGAAGGCACACAACAACAGCAACAATGTAGCAGCTAAAATGCAGTATCTTCACATCCAGGAAACATATTCAAATCCCTGTATATATTTCCTGGATGTAGAGATAACACGTTTTAGTCACTACAGGAACTCCTCAAGAAAGAGCCAATGGAGTGGGACTTTACTATTTGGGGTTTCTACCCACAACAAAGGTAAAACATTTGGCATTGTTTACCAGAACAGCACTTAAAATTTTCCTTTTCTGTGGATTTTAGATATTATTTGCTTTGCTATATGGCCAACATGGCTACCTCTGAATATGTAATTTGCTGCCATAAAATCAAATGACCATCCCAGCTTCCTCACTTGCATAGTACATTTGAGAGCAATTCTGAGAAACAAAGTGAGTATTCAGTGATGCATTTAAAGAAAAGGAGGTTGGCGTTCATGTTCTGAATCATAAATAATTCAAAAGAAGCTGGTAAAAGCTCTGCTTAAACCTTTCTTTTAAAACTGCATACCTCAGGATATTGTGCTGAAGAAAAACTGCAGTGCTTTATTAGCAAAGCTAATGATATTGCCGATTGCTGCTTAATGAGCTTGCAGGGAAGACTGAAGTGATGCTATAGGTTTCCCATAAGTGCAGTGAAGAGACTCCAGATTTGCTCTTGCAGAGAATTGTGGGTGACTCAGCCCAGCAAAACCTTAATCATGGCCATTGCTCATCTAATTCAAATAATATTAATGGCAGCCATCAATGTCTGAATATAAATTGCTCTGCTCCAATTTTCAGTCTACTGCTCATTGCTGCTGGGAGACAAGAGTTCATTTCCTTCAGTTTCTTCCTCTCTTTTTTTCTTGTTGGCTTGGCAACTTGAGAAATGATCAGTGAGTTAAGAAACAAATAACATTTCCAGATTATTACATTTTCCAATGAATTACATAGGGAAGGTTCAGTGGAACTCAGGGCTTCTTGTGAACCAGACTCAAGTGTATCTGGAAACCAGTGAAAGACAGTAGAGCAGGGGTTGGCAACCTACGGCCCGTGGGCCGGCCCCAGCCCACCAAGGCCTTGGAACCAGCCCGTGGCTGCCCCCCCTACCGCTGCTGCGCGTGAGCACCATTTTGGATGCAAAAATGGTGCCCGTGCTCACATGCACACAGTGGCAGACGCCATTTTGGAAGGCCCCATGGTGGCTGCACCATGCGAATTCACACAGCACAGGCACAGTGGGGCCTTCCCAAGGTCCAACAGCAGCTGCGCAGCTGCCGTTGGGCCTTCCAAAATGGCACCCGTGTCATGTGCGCATGCACGCGTGACGTGGGCCGCCATTTTTGAATGCCCAACAGTGCCGTGTGCATGTGCACGGCGCCGTTGGCCCTTCCAAAATGGTGCCCCCACACGTGCATGCATGTGCATGACGGCAGGCGTCGTGTGCATGCACACGCGCGGGGTCAAGGAAGCGCAAACGTGCCCAGACCCCATGCCATTTCCCCCCTCCCGACCCCCTGGCAACAAAGGTTGCTGACCCCTGCAGTAGAGAATAACTCTCTGGAGCTGAGGTGTTACATTGTATCAGTGTTAAATTGTGGCTTGTGTCTTCTTAAAATTTTAAAAAACATATATAGAGAGGAAACTATCTTGACATGTCTATTAAAAATAGACATTAAGCATATCTATTAAAAAAACTAATTAGTCCCACATGGAAAGGAAAGGAAGCTGGAAGTGAAACAGAGGACAGGATTTCTCCTTGTCAAATTTATGGAGTGGGCTCCAGTTTGCAAATGCCTTAAAAAACAACAGTATGAAGGATAACCACACATGCATATACAAACATTTGTGCCTAAAAATATGTATGGAGGGGCAAGACAATTAACACTGCAGCCCAATGCACACTTACTCATACTTTAGTAAGTGCTTTGGGTTACAACCTATGAGTTATTGTATATACTCATGGATATGTCTAGAAATCAAAAAATTGACTTAAAAACCCAAGTCAACTGATCCACAGATCAACCTAAGTACTGTGCTTTAATTCTTATTTTAAAAAAGAACCATACCCTGGTGAAAGGCGGTGTATTATTTCTCCTAGAAGCACTGACCCCTCACCCCCGACTTTACTCTCTCATTCATAAATTCTTTAGGGTGAGCACAAAGAGTTATGCCTGCTAGAATTGTGTAAGTTCTTTGGCATTGTTTTCCCTTGCTTCCTCCTTTACATCCTTTGTTACATGCCCCTATGTTTTACCCTTGACTTATCCACCGGTCATATCAGTATTCCTAATTTTGGCCCCTAATCTGCCCTCGATTTATACATGAGGTTGATTTATACTCAAATATATACAATAATCCATATATTTACACATGCAAAACCAGATTTATGCTACAGGTTAAGAGCTTGCTGTGCCTGTGAGTAAGAACGTTAACATTTTACTCCACCCTCAGAATATCTGTCTATAGGTGGCTGTAGCAAACCTGCTTGCCTTCTTATGTTTTTGGAGCAAGTATATTTTAAAGCTGACACACAGCCCAACAATATTGACTGAGCCAGTGTGGCATAGTGGTTGGAGTGTTGGACTATGACTCTGGAGACCAGGGTTCAATTCCTAGCTCAGCCATGAATCCTACTAGGTGACCATGAGCAAGTCTCAGCCTCAGGGGAAGCCAATGGCAAAACTCCTTTTAACAAATCTTGCCAAGAAAACCCTGTGATAGGAAACAACTTGAAGGCACACAACAACAGCAACAACAACAACAAATTGTACCTCTAAAAAAATAGGCCTTCAGCTCTGAGATTTCAATATACATGTTATTAAGATTTTTTTTTATTTGCTTACTGACTTCAAAAATATTTTTATTTCATTCATACAACCTTCCAGAACACTCTAAAAACAAAGCAGGATGTTGTGCTGTGAACCTGGTACCTTTGTCCATTGTCTTTGGTTGTTAGCAAGGGAGAGTTGCATTTAAAAATTTGTTAAAAGAAAAGATATAAAGAGAACAAATCTACACACCATTAAAAGCTCATTGCAAACTCCTAAAAGTCTATTGGGAATTTAAATTTCTCTTGGCAGTGGAGAGCAAGCAAGAAGGGAGCCATCCTAGCTTTCTTGGGATAAGAGGAATTCCACATTGTGAGAGCCAAGCACTGAGAAAGCCTTCTCCTTTGTCAAATGGTGCAGGAAGGTGGTGGGACTGACAGAAGTGCCTCACACCAAGATTGTACAGCTTCAACAGGCTCTTATAAGGAGCTACAGTCCTTCAGATATCATGGACCCAAGCCATATAGGTCAAATTAGGAGAGGTAGCTAATGCCTAGAGGACAGGTTCAAAATTCAAAATGACCCTAATAGAGTAGAGAGCTGGGCCCAAACTAAGAAAATGAATTTCAACAGGGAGAAATGTAAGGTACTACACTTAGGCAGAAAAAATGCACAGATGAGAGACACCTGGCTTAGCATCCCTTCTGAAAGACATCTAAGAGTCCTAGTAGAGCACAAGTTAAACATGAGTCAACAGTCAAAGGAAGTAATAGTACAGCTCTGTTCTGCTTTGGTCAGACTTTACCTGGAATACTGTGTCCAGTTCTGTGGTATGATAGCCTGTTTAAGGATGTTGTACTGAACATGAAACAAATTTGTTTTCTACTGTTCAAGAGAACAGGACCTGGAGCAAAGGATTCAAACTACAGGAAAAGAGGTTCCATCTCAACATGAGAAAGAAATTCCTGACAATAAGAGCTATTCAACACTGGAATATGTTGCCTTGAAGTGTGCGGAGTCTCCTTTGGAGGTTTTTAAACAGAAGCTGGTTGGCCATCAATCAGGGGTAATTTGATTGTGTATTCCTGCATGGCAGTGGGTTAGACTGGATGGCCCTTGAGGTTTCTTCCAACTCTATGAGTCTGATTCTATGATTCTAACCATCATTTTGAAGGTTGTGTCTTGTGACCTAACCCTTGCGATTCCGCAATCTTCAGGTCTAGAAAAATCAAGAAGCAATTATGCAAAAATACAAGAGAACTAAATGTTTAGTAAAGAACCAACTAGACTAAGTAAAATTTATCTGCTCTTTATCATTGTCACTTATTCAACTAATTAATAGCTTAATTCTAATGAAATATTTATGCTGAAATTCCAAGAAAAGTCAATAACTTAAGTCAACGAGTAAATTAAGGAGCCCCTTTTCATAATGCAATTTCCTAATTAATTTACCACATAATTGATTTCAATTAGTTAGTACCTGTCACTTACACTGAGCCACAAGTATTTAAGAAGGGTATTTTTATACAGAGCCAGCATGGCATAGTGGTTTAAGTGTTGGACTGCAACCATGGAGACTAGGGTTTGATTCCCTGCTAAGTCATGAACCCCAGTGGCTGACCTTGGGCAAGTCAAATGCTCTCAAGCCTCAGGGAAAGACAATGGCAAACCTTTGAACAAATCTTTCCAAGAAAACCCCATTACACATTCGTCTTCGGGTTTCCATAAGTCAGAAACGACTTGAAGACACTCAATGACAACTAATTTTTATACTGACCTTTCTATCTCTAGTTGCAGCAAGGCCCTGAAGAAATTCCTTGTGTCGTTCTCCAGTTTGTTGATCAATGCAGATAACCAAACATCTGTGACATGGGCCCATAACCTGAAATTTGCACACAAAAGCCTCTAAAATGATTACATAGCTAGAAGTACAGACCTACTTTCTCTCCTGTCATCCCACTCTGCTTTCTTTCCCTCCATGTTGTCTCATCTACACAGTTGATCTGTTTGCCTTCCTTGTTCTTTCTATCATTTTAGGTTGTTCACTGAACCTGCCAAGCTCCCCACTGTTTGGGACACACTCACTCAAGTGGGCGACAACACTTCTAGCTTCCATCTTTAGAAGGTAGCTGCCATCTTATCTGAGAGAATGCCATCTACTATGGATGGAGGCAGTGAGCAGCTCCATAAAAAAAGTGTTACTGTTGCCTGTACAGGTGTGATGTGTTAGAGGGCCTGGGGCCAAGGATGAGATAAACAGTTGCTATTGAAGAATGCTTATCATATCACTGAATGGTTGTGCCATACCATGTCAATTCCACCACTTGCATGGTTAGTTTGTACACAACAGTAATACACATTTCTGAATGGCACACTGTCCCTTAACAATGTTAGCATGGTTACACTGCGCGTGAAGATCCACGTAGACGTGCAGCACCAGGATCACAACCTTTTCAGATGCAGCAAGTAGCCTGTCAGCAGAAGCACCTCTCTCCTTCCAGACAGAGTAAAGAGACTCCACAGACAGACGTCTCTCAGATGAGGCTTTAATCTTAGTTCCTCTATGTACAAGGCTATTTACAGCAATCATCCAACGCAACTCTCCAACTCACGACAACCCCAACCACATAACATGTGTGTCCAGAGGCTTGTGCCTTATATAGCTATGGCTCCACATGGTCTTCTGGCCCTGTCTCTTCCTCCTGGACACCTGTCACTCACCAGTTTTGCAGCAGTTTTGTGTGCTCTCCAGCACCAGGTGACCATCTCCCTGATGTCACATCCAATGACACAGCATGTCAGCATGACTCAGCAGTGATCAAATGCTGTGTCATCATGGTTGTTGCTATTCCCCACATTGTACATTTTACCCCTGGGAGTCCATCCTAACAAACAATTTTTTTGTAGGATCAGCTCCTCTTCCTCCTCCTTCTACTTCATATTTTTGTCTCTTGACTCTTTCAGGAAATGGACTTTTAATTTTCCCAGCATGTTTTACAACATTAAAGGATAGCCATTTTGTACCTTGAAATTAAGAGAACCGATTGTTATCTCTTCCCATAGGTCTTCTTCAAATGGTTCATTTGTGCTGATAACAATATTTGCACGGAAGCGATGGATGAGTTCCTGCACGACAAGTGATTCACCTAGCCTGTTCCACAGAGGTAAAGAAGAAAATATGATGAGCTAATATTAACCAACATGACTTATTTACTTTTGATTTCAGGCTTCTCAGTCCAGTTAAGGCAGAATTCAATTATATTTAAAAGACCATTCTGTCATCCAGCAGAGGGATTTATTTGGGCAGTAGCTATTGCTTGGTATTGGAGATGTGCTGCTCACTTGGATGAGATTTGAAGTCCAAGAGAATTACCGTATAGACCAGGGGTAGGCAACCTTTCCCCTTTAAGGGCTGAGGGACTTCAGCTCCCAGAATCCCAGGAGCTATTGGCCAACATGGGACTATTGGCCAACATGGCTGAGGCTTCTGGGAACTGAAGTCCCTCGGCCCTTAAAGGGGAAAGTTGCCTACCCCTGGTATAGACTCATGTATAAGTCGAGAAATTTAGGTCAAAAAAGTGACCCCAAAAAACTTATGTTGACTTATACACAGGTCAATACGATAATTGACCCAAGCCTCTCCCCAGCTGGGCTACCTCTGCAAGGGATAACTCAGCTGGGGGAGGCTAGGAATAACAGCCAATTGCCCAGATGTCTCTCTGCCTGGGAGGAAGCCCAGCTGTAGAGACGCTAGGCAGGGCGCTTGCTCGCCCAGAAGCCACTCCACCTCGGAAAGTCTGACTCTTGACTTATCCACGGGTCATACCAAAATCCATACTTTTGACCCCAAAAGTTGACCTCGACTTATACACAAGGTCAACGTATAGTTGAGTATATACAGTAGGTCCTTTTCAGTTGGTTTAGGTGCCTCCCAAGGTGACATAACTTTCTTGCCAAAACTAACAGACTATGTTGGATCAAAGAGAGGAGAAAGGGGGGAGGGGAGAAGGAGGGAATAGAGACAATGCCTGAAAGACCAACCACATTATTCTAAGGATGTTCTAAAATTATCTCTCCAATCTTCCGGGGGGGGGGGGGGAAACTCATTTTTAACGAGCATTTCCTTTGTCTTAATGCTGTCATGGATCACTATTTTAAAAGTCTTAAATTCATTTTTGAAACTCATTCCATAGTCCCTGTACATATACTTCCAATTTGGGAAGGATTTTTTATTATTATTATTGAAGACACTTCTACAGTCTGTATCAAGGGCCGACTGTAGTTAATAGGCACCTGGTGGGAGGTCTTGAATCTAAGTAACAGCCTAGATATATGTCAACCCTGCTTAAAAATGGTAGTTGCCAAAATGGCATTGGTAAATTTGCCTCCTGCCATAGAAGCTTATTGCATTCTTAAATAATACGGCTTACCTGATCCGGTTTAAAATTTAAAGCAGGCAGCATCCTGATATTAACAGAAGGATTTAGCCACCAAAATTGCCTCAAAAGTATGGAAGAGAAGGGGAAGCAATTAATTCTGGAAGTCTTCAAAAAGCAGCTAGACAGTTACCTGCTAGGGATTTCCTGCACTGAGTTGGGGGATGGGCATCATGGCCTAGGGATGCTTTCTAACTCAATGATTCTAATTCTTCCCTCCCCTGCCCAAGATACTGGAGTACTCTCTTTCTAAATTAGTCATTGCGCTTATCTTTGCCAAATTTTGCAGGTTTGTTACATGCTGCCTGTCATTTTCAGAATAATAGCCCACAATAAACTCAGGGGGATATCCTACAGATACTCGTGTTGACAGGCTGCAGAGATTCCAGAGCCTAACTGACACTCCACTCCAAGTATGTGTGGGTGTGGGTGTGCACGTGCACACATGTGTGTGCATGTATTTGATAACCTCAGTAGGTTCTGAATGTTAGCATGCAAATTCTTGTTCCATTTTCCATATCATGTAATTTCCTGAAAATACTCTGTCTGTATCCCAGTCAACCCTGACCATTCCTTTGATGAAATCACTATTTGTTGAATTCTTTATTATTTTATTTACTTAATTTATGCACCGCCTTTTTCCATACATGGGAGCCAAAACAGCTTACAACACTGTTAAAACAAGATATAGCTAGAAACCTGATGATGAAAAGTGTTAAAATAAATAAATTAGCTTTCCTATTAAAATCACTAATTTAATACAGTATCAAAGCACTTAAAAACATAAAATAAGCATAGAAGGACAGCATAAATATACACAATATTAAAAGATCCTTCTGCACAACCAGTTAATCATCAAAATCCTGTTTAAATAGGAAGTTTTTTACCTGCTGATGGAAGGAGATCAGCGAAGAGGCCAACCTAGCCTGCCTTGGAGGGAATTCCAAAGAAGTAATTTCTAACAATCAGACTTTATTCTCTCTTTTCAGAGGCATTCTAAAGTTCACTGTCTGGGACACGATTTGCTGAATGGACAATAACATTCCTCTATGAAGATCTGACTTATTTAATTCCTAAAACTAGTCCCAACCTGACACTAGTATTCAAAACAATTTATTCCCTCTGAAGGAAAACATACAACAACAGTATGTATAATAAGTATGCACGTACATATATTTACACAGCCTTTTATATATTATTAGTGAATAATTTAATAACAATGAATAAAATATGCCAATGTCTTAATAGGACTAAGGGGCAAAACAGACCACCCAAAAATGGTGGATTGGGGCCATGGCCCCAATACGCCTTTATGCTGGCCCCCAAAAAAGCAGCAAATTGTTGCTCCTTTTTGTGCTGGCAAACCCCAGGCTTTTCCCATGCTGTTGCTGCTTTATGGTGCTTGGGCAACATGCGGTGTCTAAATGCTGCACTGCCGGAGTGCTGTGAAGCTGGCCCACATGTGGGCAGGTGGGTGGCATGACACTGGCTTCTGGGCGGCTTCAGAGTGTGCAGTGTCAAAGAGCCGTGCTCTGAAGACTCCAGAAACCAGCACAAAGGGGCGGTCTGTTTTGCTCATATGTCACGAATAAGAAAAACAGATTTGTTATCCACCAGGAAAATTCATATAAATACAGTTTATTTTATTAGCAACTATCATAGAAGACAGAAACAGAAATAGAGATAAAGAAAAACTACAAATACTACAGTAATTAATTCATCAATTATTTTAAGAAAATTCTATCTAAACTAAATTCTTGTGAGCAACTATTATTTAGTTTAATTTTTATTTAGTGGGAAGAAGATGACAATTACTGAAACAATCTACCCCCCTAATATGCCTTAATGAGATCAGGATGCTGGAGACGTTTCATGCAACCCTCAGCCCCACCATGGTCCTAAAAGCTGCTGGTTTCCCTTACACACAAATAACTGAAGACCCCCCCCCCCGCTGCCACATGTGCACACCCCGCCCGTCTTCCCCTATGCTATAGCCAGCTGAGGGAAGCCATCTATAGCATGGGGGAAAGCAATAGGGGTGTCTGCGCACACTTCTCCTTTTCCTGTGGTGCTATAGCCAGCTTCCCTCAGCTGGCTATAGCATGTGGAAAGGCAGGAGTGGCATGGTGCACCCTTCCTGGCTGCTTCCTCCCTCCTGGGCTTTCCCTCCCAGGAGGGAAGAGGAGGAGTGCACACGCACGTGGCCACCAACTCACGAATAATCAAAGCCACAAAATCAAGGGCCGACTGTAGTTAATAGGCACCTGGTGGGAGGTCTTGAATCTCAGTAACAGCCTGTCAACCCTGCTTAAAAATGGTAGTTGCCAAAATGGCATTGGTAAATTTGCCTCCTGCCATAGAAGCTTATCGCATTCTTAAATAATACGGCTTACCTGATCCGGTTTAAAATTTAAAGCAGGCAGCATCCTGATATTAACAGAAAGATTTAGCCACCAAAATTGCCGCCCAGGTCCAGTCCGGGCCCATCCCCACTCCCAGGGCCACTTTGGAGGCCATTTTCTTTAGCCAGAAAACTCATGGCTTCAAAAAGAGGCACGCTGAGCATCCCTGGGAGTGGGGATGGACCCGGGCGGTGATTTCAGTGACTAAATCCTTCTGATAATATCAGATGCCACCCAACTTAAATTTTAAACCGGATCAGGTAAGCCGTATTATTTAAGAATGTGATAAGCTTATTAGAGTGGCAAGTTTTAGCTTTCTCAATTTCAGTGTCATGGTTAGTCATGAAAAAGAAAAATACATAACACAACAGGAATGTTCAGTTACAAAAGAAGAAGTACTCACCTTTCAGAAACATGATCTCTCAATGTTAAAACACTTGTTTTGTTTATCAGGAGGTACTGTGCTTCATTTACTAAAGAGAGTGAGGCAGCTACAGCAGATGCTTCTCCTGAAACATATGCAGTATAAGGTGATAGTAATTAGAAGCAGCGACCATAGCATAAAGAATGTGATCTATTTCCAATGGCTCCTATGGATCAGATATAATGGGGGCCAATAATAATCTGCAATTTCCATTCTATTTGTACCCTCTCATGCTTACACATGTGCTGCCTAGGGATGTAAATTTTCAACGATTTCATCCTCATATGAGAAGATGAATAACTGCAGTTTTGTCTTTGCTGCAGGATAAAATCAATCTTTCCCCACACTATGTCCTGAAGTATCACAAAGGAATTATATCTGGAGAAGAAAACAGTTGTTTTTTGCACAAAGCCCATTTTCCATGCAGAAAACAGGTTTCTGCACAAGAAACACATTTTCTGCAAAAAAAATGTGGGGAGTGGGCAGGCAAAATAACCATGTGATTTTCTCTGGAGAGTAATCCTCTGCAACACTTTGGAATATTCAAATAAAAGGAGAAAATGCACAAAATTCTCATTAGTCTATCATTATTCCTGACAGGATATCCTGTCAGGTAACAAGTTTTTCAGACTGGCCATGAATAATTATGAAAATTATTTTCATCCCTAGTGCTGCTCTGTTTGGATATAATGAGTGGAATCCTCTTGTTAATATATGCTGAGGGAACCAATAGGTTATGCTAGTTTAGGTACTTTTTTGGTATTGTTAAGAGACATATCAAGTACCTCCTTATGCAACAGACTTTTCAAGACTGTAGAACAGCTGCCAGAATGTAGCCCATGTGCTAATGCTTTTAATGAACAAACACATGGAACATGGTGCCAGCATGATGCAGTGGTTTGAGTGTTGGACTAGGAATTTGGGTGACCAGGGTTCAAATCCCTGCTCAGCCATGGAAGCCTATTGGATGATCTTGGGCAAGTGACACTCTCTCAGCTTTAGAGAAAGGCAATGGCAAACCTCCTCTGAATAAATCTTGCCAAGAAAACCCCGTGCATCACAATAAATCAGTTGACTGACGTATAACAACTACCAAAGACATATTAAATGCATCTAAAAATGATATGTCTGTATACAGAATACATACATGGATACTCATTTCACCCATAGCTTGTTTAGACCCTTTAGGCCAGTCTATGGAAGAGAGCAACCCAGCCTTGCTTCTTGAGAATTCTGAGGGTTATAGCAATAGCAATCACAAGGACATTTCTATACCGCTTATCAGTGAACTAAGCATTCCCTAAGCTAATTGCCCCCAACAAGCTGGGTCTCATTTTAGCGACCTACGTAAGGATGCAAGGCTGAGTGGCTGCAGTACTGGCATGTAACAACTGCACCACCAGAGTTCCCCTGTCAAAAAGCAGAGAAAACTAGAAAGGATCATGATGTCTCTCCCACACCTCTCCTCAGATACAGCCAGAGCCCCTGGCTGACTTGCTCAGTCTTTTTCTGATAATTTCTATGTCTCTTGTTCGCTCCCCTTCTACCTTCTAAAGACAATTAGCTATTGAGAGGCATAAGCAAGGGATGACTAAAAGTGGCCAGTGGCTCTTCCATCCATGATTCATAAACTACCACTCCACTCATCTACCCATGCCCTAGCAAGAATCCTGCCTTCACTTAATCCCTCCCACCATGTTCAACTACTGGTGCTGGGTGTGGTTTACCCGGTTGATCACCAGCATTTTTTCTCTTGCTCAGCTCTCCATGTCTTTACTATAAACCCAGAAACCCAAGGGAATGTATACATGGATTCATTCAATATGGCTCAAAGAGATTAGTTTTCTCTTTGTCACTATTGCACATTAGCAGCAGAGGGAAGGCAGTAATACAAACGAGATCAGACAACTCTTTCTTAGCCTGCTGCCCTACTATGGGTGAAACCTGCTGGCAAGGAATCAACTATGCAGATGTTTTTTCTCCCACCTATCCCTCAATTTTTTTTATATCATATCGTAAAGATGAACATGCTTGGAAGTCATGGATAGCATCATTTTATAGTTATATCCTAACCATTCTCAGAAGCTCAGAAAACCTCACGTGGGATTTCCATTGGTCTTCCATTGGCCAAGGAGAGATGTGTATGGTCTTCAGCAATGCCACAGCAAGAAGTCAAAGTTCAGATCAATGTATTTGTCTAGAATGGCTCAAGATATTTTCAGATGCAATGTTTTAACCAAACCCTGGATCCATGATATATTCAGTATAAATATCACTTTAGGGATGATCTGAAAGGTTTCGGATGATGAGGCATTCGATATTAAGGAAACTTTAAAGGGCCCTGAGTCCCATACAGGCACTGTATTAGTCATATAACCCCAAGGCCAGATGAAGATGTTTGGGCCCTGGAGCAGTTCCAAAAACAGGGCCTTTTTTTCTGCACGTGTGGCCTGTTCTAGAAGAAGTGGCACAGAAATTAATAATACACATACATGCAATAAACAGCAGCACAAAAATCCTCACATGTGAACTCATTTTCAACCCTGCAACTTCTGTGAGAATCACCATCAGTAAGAGCTGTACAACAGACTACCTCAGAAGCTGATGGATTGTCCTTTGTCTGAGATTTTCAAATAGAGATTGGATGGCTACCTCTCAGCGATGTTTTAGTAGAAGATTCCTTCACTGGCATGTGGCTGGAGTAAATGGCCTCTGTGGTTCCTTCCAACTTTGAGTCTATGCTCTCATGCATTTTTACTCAAGCAATACACAAAATATTGATGAGAACACAAACACTGTGAGCGAAAGTGATAGGGTAAGAAGAAGCAGCAAACTTACATCTTCAGCACTGGGCCTCTAGCCAAGGGAATATATAGCAACTGCAACAATTAAACCATTGGTAATCTAAACTATTGTGTATTTATTTTGTAATTTTAATGCCTCCCTTATCACTCCACCAATTTTTATTTTTATTGGGCACTGAGCATATAAGCCATGCTTGAGTCTTCAGATTTTCAGCACTAGACTATCCCTTCTCTAGCGTTCATGCAAGATATATACCCTTTTCATCTTTCTTATTAGCATTTCTTTTGAAGTCTGTATTCTGCCTGATGAGATGGCACTGCCGGCCAAGAAATTCAGAAAACCAGTCAGCCACTCTTCTTCCACAGTCATATGTCTGTACTCTGTAAGGAAAAAACAAAACAACACTCTGTTTAATACTGAAAAGTAATGTCAGCTTTGTGGCAAAGGATTAGATATTTGTCGTGCCTGCTAACCATGCCTGCATTATCTATTACAGCAGCTTTAAACTACAAGTTTGGCAATAATAACAGTGTCCCCTGACAGCATTGGAAAGAATTGTCTTGTTAACTACTGATATTATTCACTACTATTTAAGTTGCACACATGTGCAGATCCCAAAGCCTCTGGGCCCCAAGACCTGTGCCCCCCTCCCCAATCTAGCCACCACAAAGAAAACCACAACATGGTTGCAAAATAAGCTGTGGTGTTCCTTTGTGTTGCAGCCCCATCACTTCTATCAGTGATTCCTGCCTTTCCTTCTGTGCTGCTGCTGCTGCTGCTGCTGCTGCCTTTCCAGGTCTGTGTATGTGTCCCATTGCAGATTGTTTCTTGGGTGCTATTTTGAATTGTTTTAGAAAACAAGAGCAAGTGAACAGCTATGCAAAATCTTTAGTGTAATATTTTGTTTACACAGTGACAACTAGCTACCTATAGAAAGCACATCGGAAGGGCATTACACAAACAACCACTATACTCCTCATTTTACATTCTGGGATGATAGGTCTGACCAAGGCCTGGACTTCCTGGAAGCCAAAAAAAATTGCTTCATGAACATCTGATCTGATGAGAACATAGAAGCATTAGGAGTCCTTGCATGACAAAAGGTTGTTGTCGTTGTTATTATTTAGTAGACCAGGAATGCATATGGCCACTTTACATCGTTCTGTTATTAATCAGCACAACAATCCGGTGAGGTAGATTTACTGAGATGTTATGGTAGCAATGGCCCACAGCCACATAGTAAATTCCATGAACTTTGAACTTCGTTACCTCTGTTCCAACATATTTAATAATTAACATAATTAATTTGCACAAATTAGATGCATATATTTGAGGGGCTTGAATACTGCAACCTGTCTATAGGAAAGGTGATTTAAGTTTAACATATTCCTTAGTGCTATATTTTGAAAACTGAGCATTCATTGTCTTTTGCATTTAGGTAGCAACTATTGATACTGTTTTGGATTTTGGTCTAAAAAAATAAGATTACATGTTTATGGCAGTATTAAAGATATTTTGTGCCTTTTCTATAATCCCAAAAGACTCACGGCACTAACACGGGAATTTTACTGAAATATATTCTGGTCTTTTTTAAATTCCTGTGCATTCATTTTGGCTTTACCATTTGCTTTTCCAAATAAATTTTAATTTCTAAAATCTTTGTGAAGGTTACTGTTCCAATTAAAAACGAGGAAAGAGATTTATGGTAACTAATAGAACTATGGGGGGCTTTCCCACTTGGTATCAGGGATGAACTTTGTGGAACAGAAATTTACAATTCTCACATTTCGACAGGAAGAAGATAGACCCAATTAAAAGAAAAGATAAATGAATAAAACTTGTTCCAACAGTCAATCAATATAGAACAAGTCTTTAACTGGGATAAACTCTTAACAGAAGTGGAAAGAGAACCAATGAAAGAGATTTCATTGAAAGAGAAGTTTGAATGAAATTAAGACCATGAATATTGGGAAAGAAGCCAAAAGAGGAGTTCTTCTTTTCTAGATTTCTTTGCTTACAGATCTTTGGATGAGGGGAAGGTTGGCATGTGCTGGAAGTCTCTCAAAGAGACACAGAAAGCCATCTTTTGCCACTGTTTGATTAAGCAGGTTTCTGTATTTCCTTTATTACTTTAAGAGGGACTTGAGAGAACTTTGAGAAAATTATTGGTCTTCATTTTCCTTTCCTATATTTCTGTTTTACATATTTGCTTCTTCTACATATTTGCTGTATATCTGTTTGTTATAAAAAACCCTTTCTTGAATATTCCTTAAATGTTGATTTTTCAGCATTTCTTGCTGAACTGCTTCAGGAGATCCTCTACACCCCAAGCTTAATATATATATGATTGATATATATATGATTGATATATATATGAGCAAAAGTTGTGGACATATATTGTTAAATACTAACAAATAAAGTATGCTAAAATAATATATGAAGTATTTGACAGGTATATCATAAATTCAAAGCTACCGGGATAGGACAATTTGTAAAGATAAGCATCATTGAAAAAACAACCTTTCTAGAAATTTGCATAGCCCAACTCAGTTCTAATATCTCTTTTATCTGCCAACCCTACATAAGCATACCCAGAGACAAGCACAGGCAGGATAAATACCAAAGGTATTTAAAACAAAATACAAAAAATATGTATAACAAACCAAAGGTATTTAAAACAAAATACAAACATATTAACAACAAACCAAAGGTATTTAAAACAATATGTATAGCAAACCAAAGGTATTTAAAACAAAATACAAACAATATGTATAACGAACCAAAGATATTTATACTGTTTGTATTTTGTTTTAAATACCTTCGGTTTGTCATCCTGCCTGTGCTTGTCTCTGGGTATGCTTATGTAGGGTTGGCAGATAAAAGAGATGTTAGAACTGTGTTGGGCTATGCACATTTCTAGAAGGATCGTTTTGTCAGTGATGCTTATCTTTACAAATTGTCCTACCCTGTAGCTTTGAATTCATGATATACCTATCAAATATTTCATATATTATTGTAGCACACTTTATTTGTTAGTATTCAACAATGTATGTCCACAGCTTTTACTCTTATGGTCCTGGGGCTGGAACAAGTGTTAGGAGATTTTATAGTTATTTTGCACACATTTAATAGTACTTTATATTTTCCCTTTGTTAATATTTTAGCATTTACTCTTGTTTCATGCTAGTCACCAAACTCTTCAATATCTGACACTCATGCCAAATACTTCCACTTGTGATAAACCTATTTGGGAAAGAGTTTGAAGTCCACGTTATTCAGGACTATCTGAAAGTATGTCCCAGTTTGAATGTAAAAAATAAAATGTGGTTCATTGAAAACAGAATCAAATGCTTCTGACCATCTTCTTGTAGCTGAACCATCAGAAGAGGGAGAAGGGAGAAAGCATGTGCTCATTCACATAGCCGTAAATCATAATTGAGTTGTATAGCCAAGTGCAATTATTCTTTGCTTCACTCTGTACTCATATTGATTGCCAAGGCAAAAGGTGGGGTATAAGAAATTATTATTATTATTATTATTATTATTATTATTATTAGAACTTCCTTTAGTTTTCACAGACACCAGGTGTGTAGTTGCCTAGTACCTGTCTCACCTGTGTGAGCAGATTTTGCTCTGACAAATTTCAGTCAGCTTTCCACTCTTTTCTTCTAAGGATACCGAGATAGGATCCATCCCTATATGGAGAAGCACAGCGAAACATTATTCGTGCCCTCATTATGAATAATGCCCACATAATCCAGCATAGGTGATCCAACTGTGGAAGACAAGCTTCTGCAAACAAACTCCCACAGCGTGCATTCTCCATCCAGCACCACGGGATGCATGTGCACTGCTCCTTGCTAGATTGGGAGTGCAAGAACACTGAATAGTCATTCAGCGTTGTTTATACAGAAATCAGCAATAAGCTCTTCCAGCAGCTCCAGAAGGAAATAATATCTCTACAAAGACCAGTACCTGTATTTATTGCAACGCTTACAGTCCACTTCTGTGAATAAGAATTTCTGGACAGCAGTTTCTACAGTGGTCTCTTGGTATCCACTGGGGTTTGGTTCCAGAACCCCCCATGGGTACCAAAATCATTCATTCATTCATTCATTCATTCACACACATACCCTTCTTCAACTGGCTGCTTGAGTCTGTATCTGCTTCTTTGTAACATACACTTTTTATCAGGTTGCAAGATCACAAAGCCATTTTTTATTTTGAGTTTCCTGTTGCTCTTAGAATCATAGAATCACAGAGTTGGAAGAGACCCCAAGGGCCATCCAGTCCAACCCCCTGCCACGAAGGAACTCTCAATCAAAGCATCCCCGACAGATGGCCATCCAGTCTCTGTTTAAAGACCTCCAAAGAAGGAGATTTCACCATTCTCTGAGGGAGTGTGTTCCACTGTCAAACAGCTCTTACTGTCAGGAAATTCCTCCTAATGTTTAGGTGAAATCTCTTTTCCTATAGTTTGCATCCGTTGTTCCGGGTCCTGTTCTCTGGAGCAGCAGAAAACACGCTTGCTCCATCCTCAATATGACATCCCTTCAAATATTTAAACTGGGCTATCATATCATATCATACCATATGAACACATGGAACAAGGAGCCATATGAAGATGAACCCCAAATTCTAAAAAGTGAGGTGGAAACTGCAATAAGAGAAATAGTGAAAAACAAATAACCAGGAACAGATGATATTCCAATCAAACTGCTGCAATCCACATTGAGAGAGTCAACTCTAGTGCTAACCAGCATATGTCAACAGATATGGGAAACAAAACGATGGCCAACAGATTAGAAGATACAATAGACTGCAGCAACTATAGGAACATAGCACTGATCTCCCATGCAAAGACAATTATGCTCAAAATTCTGTGATATAGACTCCAACCACACATGGAGAGAGAAATTCCAGAGGTCCAAGTGGGATTTAGGAAAGGAAAAGGCACCAGGGATCACATTGCAACCGTACAATGGCTAGTGGAGCACAAGCGAGGTTCAGGAAAGGAAGAGGCACTAGTGACCACACTGCAAACATATGATGGCTAATGGAGCGCACCAGGGAATTCCAAAAGAAAATTAGCATGTGTTTTATAACTACAGCAAAGCCTTTGACTGCATAGATCATGAAAGGCTATGGAATGACATGGGAGTGCCAACACATCTGATAGTCTTGATGAGGAATCTGTATTCAGGAAAAGAAGCTACTGTTAGAATAAAACACAGAGAAACAGAATGGTACCCAATTGGCAAAATGGTCAGACAAGGCTGTATCCTTTCACCCTATCTGCTCAATTTGTACACAGAATATATTATCAGAAAAGCAGGCTTGAACACAGAAGAAGGAGGTTGAAAATAGGAGGAAGGAATATCAACAATCTAAGATATGCAGATGACACCATAATACTAGCAGAAAACCTCACAGACCAGGAACACCTACTAAGGAAGATCAAAGAAGAAAGTGTAAAGGCAGGCTTAATGTTGAACGTAAAGAAAACAAAAATAATGACCACCAAGGACCTTCAAACGTTCAACCTAGAGAATGAAGAAATAGAAATAGTAAAAGAATTCTCATTCCTGGGATCAAACATTGATAGAAATAGAGACTGCAGTCATGAAATCAGAAGAAGATTAAGAATGAGGAGGGTGGCTATGAAAGAACTAGAAAAGATTATAAAATATGAAGATACTCAGCACAAAATACAAAATACTCAGCACAAAAGTTAGGCTCATACAAGCCATTGTATTCCTTATTACCATGTACGGATGTGAGAGCTGGACAGTTAAGAAAGATGATAGGAAGAAAATCAATTCCTTTGAGATAATGTAGTGCTGGAGAAGAGTGCTGAGGATCCCATGGATAGCCAAAAGGACAAACAAGTGAGTCCTAGAGCAGATCAAACCTGAAACCTCCCTGGAAGCCAAGATAACCAAACTGAGGCTCTTGTACTTCAGACACATCATGAGAAGAGAGGACTCATTAGAAGACAATAATGCTGGGGAAGGTGGAGGGAGATAGGAAGAGAGGAAGGACACATGGTAGATGGATTGACTCTGTTAAGGAGGTCACCGGTATTAATGGGTTGCAGGATTTAAGCAGAGCACTGTGGGATAGAAGGTCTTGGAGATGTCTCATCCATAGGTTCACCATGGGTCAAAATCGACTCAAGGGCAGTTAACAACAACAGAATCATGTCATCTCTTAACCTTCTTTTCTCCAGGCTAAACATACCCAGATGCCTTAATCTCTCCTCATATGGCATGATTTCCAGACCTTTCACCATTTTAGTTGCCCTCCTTTGGACACACTCCAGCTTCTCCACATCCTTTTAAAATTGTGGTGCCCAGAACTGGACATAGTTTTCCAGGTGGGGCCTGACCAAAGCAGAATAGAGTGGCACTATTACTTCCCTTGATCTAGAGACACTATACTTCTGTTGATGCAGTCTAGAATTGCATTGGCCTTTTTAGCTGTGGCATCACACTGTTGACTCATGTTCAACTTGTGGTCTACTAGGACTCCTAGATCCCTTTCACATGTAGTCTCATTAAGCCAGGTGTCCCATCCCCCCTTATTCTTCTAAACCTCCTCCATTTGCTTCACTTCTAACTCCCCATTCCTATGTGTGATTTACATTCATTTTTATTTTCCTTCTATAAAAGAAATAATTGCTATCAAAGATATTGTATATGGTTTGAGACTCAGCCTCTCTCAGCTTTGGAGTATGAGGTTTTCCAGAGTTCAAAGCCAAAAGATCCAACAAGTATGTGCTCAGCGCAATGGCTATACATTTATATAATTAGAGACAAAATCCATAACATCATGCTTTGCAAACTGCCCTCAAGTCATGGTTTACAAGAAAACCAGGTGTAGCTTCAGTGGAACAACATAAAACCATTGCTAATTATGCAAAAGGAGGGGTGAATTATCTCAAGAGTCTGCTGGGGAAGGGTGCACATGTTTCTGGGGCAAACTGTGGCCCAAATCCAACTGCTAGTCCCGGCTGTAACTCAGTAATCATAACTTATGTTCAATCAATTCAGTGCATCTATTTTAATTGGGAAAGACTAATAACTAGGTGATTCTTAAGGAGCTGGCATTATAACTATGCCAGGTCAAAAATTATAGTTTCTGCACAGCATTACATTTTGGGGCCTGCAGGGGGCCTCCAAATGATATTTAAGCAAGGATTTGACAGTGGTTTGTGTATAGTATAGCCTTGATTCCCACAGCATATTCGCCAGTATCCAATTTCAGCTTTTAGTAAGGTTATATACCCTCTATATTGCATATGTTGGGACTGGCAGAAATTTACTGTCGCCACCATAACTACTGCCTATAAAAAAAGACAGCCTTATCACACCTCTGCAATCTGTAATAAAAGGAAAATATGGACTTTTAAAAACACTGCTAAGGAGGGAAAATACTGTAATAAAAACACATTTAAAGGAGAAAATACAAATGCCTGACTTTAAAAGTAGATATTTTAAGAAAATATTCATTAGGCAAGCTCAGTTGCTTGAAATATATGAAAAGTACTGTAAAATATATTTACAGATATACATACACACACACCCTCGGGTTGAAACAGAATGGGGAAAAAATCAAAAATAACTGTCGCAGCTATAATTTCCCACCTAAGTATAAAATTATCTGAGGAATATAGTAGCTCATTTATACAATACGAGAAAAATATTGGATATAGTTAATTGAAAATAATCTTACATATCAAAACAAATTATTTTTGTCATCTGGGTAAACATACTTGATTCAAATTTATTTGAGTTTATCATATAATTTCATATGAATGCTTCAGTAATTAAGAAAAAAATTGAGCTGAAAAAAAAATCAGGACAAGCACAGCTGGATAGATTTTTCCAAACATGCCATGATTTGCCCTTATGGTTTAGCATAAATTTGGTAAAATGTTGTTTATCATAGATCCAATCTTGATAAAGCAATGGACAAACTGAGTGGTGAAGCAGATGGATGAAAAGGAGTGACCAGAGGCTGCTCTAGCCCCGATCACTCCAGGAGCACAGGGACCAGACAGCCCACTCCCAAAGCTGGCCGCTTGCAGGAGTGGATTTTCGCAGCTCCTTTTTCTGCGGCTTCAGGCTGCCTTAGCCGGTTTCAGAGCAGCTTTCGGCCACTTCAGGGGTGTGCGTCATCTAAATGCCACACCCCTAAAGCAGCCGGAATTTGGCTGCTTTATTTGGCCCATCTGTTTCAGGCCTGAAAGAATTAAAACAAGTTACTTTTTGGAGCAGTGTATCTGCTCTAGGATTTAGTCCAAAGCTTAAAGATGAGAGTGCACCTACACCAGGGGTAGGCAACCTTTTTGAGCCGGGGGCCAGGTTGCTGTCCCTCAGACGATTGGGGGGCCGAAGCACAATAAATAAATAAATAAATAAATAAATTTTTTAAAAAATATATATATATATATATATATTTAAAATATGCATGTACACTCTCTCAGCCACAGAAAAGCCATGATGGCAAAACCCCTGTGGAGATTTTGCCAAGAAAACCCCAAGAACAAGTAATAATAACAATAATCAATATCATCATGGTGGGCAGCGGCGGGCGGCGGCGGCATCCAGCCCCCAGGCCTTAGGTTGCCTACCCCTGACCTACACAGTCAAAATAATGCAGTTTGACTCCACTTTAAGTGATGTAAATCTATCCTATGGAATCCTAGGACTTGCAGTTTTACAAGTTCTTTAGCCTTCTTTTTAGAGCTGAGCTAACCAACAGGGATAACTTGGTAAATGGGGTGTAAGTGGTGGGATCCTTAGGTGGGAGTGATCATGTTCTCCTGGAGTTTCTTATACAGTGGAAAGGAGAACCTAGGCATAGTCAAACCCTCATTTTAGACTTTAGGAGAGCTGATTTCAACAAACTTAGGGAAACACTGGGAGTGATCCCATGGTCAGGAATACTAAAGGAGAAGGGAGTTCAAGATGGATGAGAGTTTCTCAAAAGGGAGCTGCTGAAGGCACAATCTCAAACTGTTCCAATGAGAAGGAAAAATGGGAGATGTCTCAAGAAACTGGGTTGGATGACAAAAGAACTTTCAACTGAACTAAGTTTTAAACGGGAGATGTATAAGAAATGGAAAAGGAGCAAAATCACTAAAGAGGAATTCAAACAAATAGCTAGCACATGTAGGGCTGAAGTCAGGAAAGCCAAAGCACAGAATGAGCTCAGGCTTGCTAGAGGGGTTAAAAACAACAAAAAGGGCTTCTTTGGGTATGTCCGTAGCAAAAGAAAGAAGAAGGAAATGGTAGGGCCACTGTGCAGAGAAGGTGGAGAAAATCTAATGGGACAGAGAAAAGGCAGAACTACTCAACCTCTTCTTTGCATCAGTCTTCTCACAAAAAGAAAAGGGTGCTCAACCTGAGGAAAATGGAGCAGAGGAGACAATAGGGAAAATGCAGCACAGAATAAGTAAAGAGGAGGTACAGGAATACCTGGTTAACCAAAATGAATTTAAGTCTCCAGGACCAGATGAATTGTATCCAAGGATATTAAAAGAACTGGCAAATGTAATCTCAGAGCCACTGGCAATAATCTTTGAGAACTCCTGGAGAACAGGAGAAGTCCCAGCAGACTGGAGGAGGACAAACATTTTCCCCATCTTCAAAAAGGGGAAAAAAGAGGATCCCAACAATTATCATCCAGTTAGTCTGACATCAATACCCGAAAAGATTCTAGAACAGTTCATTAAACACAGAGTCTGTGAACATTTAGAAGGTAATGCCATAATCACCAAAAGTCAACATGGCTTTCTCGAAAACAAGTCATGCCAGAATAATCTGATCTCTTTTGTTGATAAAATTACCAGCTTGCTAGATGAAGGGAATACAGTAGACATAGCATATCTTGATTTCAGTAAGGCTTTTGACAAGGTCACCCATGATATTCTTGCAAACAAGATAGTAAAATGTGGGCTAGGACAATACAGCCATTAGGTGAATTAGTAACTGGTCGACTGACCAAACGCAAAGGGTGCTCAGCAATGGCTCCTCTTCATCCTGGAGGGAAGTGACCAGTGGGGTGCCACAGGGCTCTGTCCTGGGCCCAGTGCTATTCAATATCTTTATCAGTGACTTGGATGAAAGAATAGGGGCATGCTTCTCAAATTTGCAGGTGACACCAAATTAAGAGGAATAGCTAATATCCCAGAGAACAGGATGAAAATTCAAAATGACCTTAATAGATTAGAAAGCTGGGCCAAAGCTAACAAAATGAATTTCAACATGGAGAAATATAAGGTACTGCACTTAGGACAAAAAAATGAAATGCATAGATATAAGATGGGGGACACCTAGTTTAACGAGACTACGTGTGAAAGGGATCTAGGAGTCCTAGTAGACCACAAGTTGAACATGAGTCAACAGTGTGATGCCGCAGCCAAAAAGGCCAATGCAATTCTAGACTGCATCAACAGAAGTATTTTGTCTAGATCAAGGGAAGTAATAGTGTCACTGTATTCTGCTTTGGTCAGGCTCCACCTGGAATACTGTGTCCAGTTCTGGGCACCACAGTTCAAAAAGGATGTTGACAAGCTGGAGTGTGTCCAAAGGAGGACAACTAAAATGGTGAAAGTTCTGGAAATCATTTCTAGTACTTTCATAGCCGACCTCCCCATTCTTAATCTTCTTCCGATTTCTTGACTGCAGTCCCCATTTCTATCAATGTTTGATCCCAGGTATGAGAATTCTTTTACTATTTCTATTTCTTCATTGTCTAGGTTGAATTTGTGATGGTCCTTGGTGGTCATTATTTTTGTTTTCTTTATGTTCAACATTAAGCCTGTCTTTACACTTTCTTCTTTGATCTTCCTTAGTAGGTATTCCTGGTCTGTGAGGTTTTCTGCTAGTATTATGGTGTCATCTGCATATCTTAGATTGTTGATATTCCTTCCTCCTATTTTCACCCTCCTTCTGTGTCCAAGCCTGGAAGAGAGGGTCTTGTGGCAAAGGCATGTCCTCCAGCCTGGCTTTGTCTTCCTGGAACCTGAGGGACGGAACATCATGATGATGGGCCCGGTCCCGAGGACTCTCTCAATCCCGAGGAGCACCAATGACTGCCTGCTTGGCCTGGTACAGAGTCAGGGATGGAGGCTCTGATTCCCGCATCTCACCCTCTGACTCGGTGTTGATGTGGATTGGAGGCATTGCAGTCTGGGGCACAGGAATTGTTTGGGCTAAGTCACACCTGAAGGAAGCAGGAGGTTTTTTTTGCCAACTCCAAGGGCTGTTCTCGGCCCGATTTCCTTGGTGGTTTAGCAGAACGAGCCCTTTTGAAGCTGACTGATCATCTGAACCCACTCCTTTGGCCTCCAGGTGCTCACGCTTGATGGTCTTTTTGCCAGCACCATCATCATGGTCTTTCTCAGACCTTAAAGCCTTTTTATCTTTGGAGGACCTCTCTCTGGACCTCCCTCTCTCCTTTTTCTTCTCCTTAATGGAGGTGGACGGGATTTCAGATGAGGTCCCATGTGTGGGGCCTGAGTCTGGTTTTAGGGTCTGTTCCCAGAGGGCAGCCTTCAACTTGAAGCCCCGGTTCTCCAAGGCCTGTGTGGTCATCACCTTGCAGTGAAGACAGGCCTTAGCGTTGTGGGCTTCGCCCAAACATGACACGCACTGATCATGGTGATCGGTGGTGGGGAACTACATGCCACACTTCTCACAGTGCTTAAAAGACGCCATTTTGTTCAAGACAAATGGCAGAATCGGCGAGCAAAAACGAAGTCAAACAGTCCAAAGTCGATCGATTAGCAACAATCACAAATTCAGAATCCAAAAGGGTAGTCAAAAAAGCTAGAAATATGGTCAAAATAGCTGTTAGTTAGAAGTGACTCTACATGAACAAAGTTCCTTGCTAGCTGCTAACGCAGCGGACGAACAGAACTGAGGAAAGAGCGAGAACGCCAAGGGCTTTATAGGGGTGGGCAGAGCTAACACCAAAAAGTTGCAATTGAAGTTTTGCCTTGTGAAACTAGAAGTTTCCGAGCTAGCTGTGCAGGCACAGATATAACCCATTTGTGTGATTCGCAGAGATCACGAAGAAAAAGCCCTAGAGCAGCTCTCTGAATGAGAATGACAAATCCCAGGATTCCATAGCATGTAGCCCTTGCAGTTAAAGTGGAATCATGATGCTATAACTGCGTGAAAGAGCCCTTGGTCACAGCAGTCACCTGAGACTGCAGGAACAGTGCTAACAGCTCCCAGCCCAAGAACTCTCCTAGACTGTGAATCTGGCTCTTCAGAAAGAGTGCAACCCTACCCAGAACAGATTATAATCCCAGGCCCAGGCTGGCTTTATTTCTAACTAGGATTTCTGTCTTGTCTGGATTGAAGCTCAGTTTCTTCACCTACTACATCAAATTAATCACTGAATCAAGACACAATTTCAGGACTTCCACTGGCAGCCTGAAAAGCATGAGAATTCTGGGTATCATCAGTGTTGTGGTCAAACCAAACCTCCAAACACTAGAGGACCTCCCCATAATTGTACATATAATTTTAGCCACATGGTTATTTGTGAGGATCCTACTGGCTGAACACTGTCATATATGCTTCTGTTAAACTGTCTTGAACACTACTTGCCTAGATTAATTTTGTTCTTGGTTCCTTCTGCCTGTTTGATCAGACTTGATCTACTTCTTGACTGACACATGGATTACTGACAACAGATCTGGTTTGTCGTTTCTTGATCAAAAATCCCTAACCATATTGACTATCTCCTCCTCTACAGCATACTAACCGTGACATAAGAACACTGACCGTGTCTAATTTGGCCTACCCTCTCCAGGATCTTAAAAATCCTATTGGAAATCCAAACTAAATATGGAACAAACAGGTGCCAAGTGTGCATTAAATAATTAAATGGATCCAATTGTTATGTACATCAATGATCATATGCCTGAAACAATCTTGTTTTTCAACCAAAAAGCTATAGATTTAACATCTGCTCTAATTTTCCTCATCTCTACTCTCATAATTTTTCTGAGGGATGTCTATATACCCAAATTAATTTTTTGTACCATGGCTTATGCTGAGCTTGGGAAGTTACTTTAAGAACTAATTAATTACATATGCAGACCCCCAAAAGTAGTTATTCTAGTTATAATTTAAGAGTAATTATTTCTTCTGCTGTTTTTCAAAAGTACCCTAAATAGTTACCTTTCTGGTTATTTTAAAAACATCTGGATGCTCCAAGCCATTAGCCTGTGGTACATCAACACCTACAATGGAGCCCAAGCTAACAGACTGAGACTTTGCCTGGGACACTACTTGAACCATCTAGTATTCTAACAGTGTAACGAAAAATTAAATTACATTAGTAAAAGGAATTATCTCCTGATAAGTTACAATTGTAAGTTGATGTCACTATACTTTTGTTATTGGGAAAATAGTTAATAGTTACTATTTTATGTATATATACTAATAGTTACTAGCTCTGGATTTATGTCAGTTTGAAGGAATGCTGGTTTGTGCGGTGCCGATTTCTGTTGGAGATTCCTAGTCCTCAACTCACTTAAACAATTAAGATTTCTACAGAGGGCATTATCATTAAATCACTTAAAATCTGTAGAATCTTAATATTTTCTTCAAGGAGCTTCATGCTGTATGTTAGTATCATTATTCTCTGACCAACAAGCATACTTAGGTCTGGTTGCCCACTAGGGACCTCTGCAATGTTAATCTGACCAACAGCTGCTAAAGAGTTCCAGGTAGCTTGGAATGCTGATGGAGTACCCAGAGATGATGTCAGTGATGGACACTGTATGAACAGCTGGTTGCCCAGCAATGGCAGGATCCTACTAATGTGGTGGCAGAGGATGTTCAAATGAGCAGCGCTAAGAAGAGGAGGGGGGCATCATGGAGCAGAGAAGCAAAGAGAAGCCTCCAGGGAATGGAGTGATTGGATGGGCCTCCTGCACCAAGCTATTTGCTATCCCACAGCTGGCTCTTTCAACTCTACAGGGCAGAAAAAAGCAATCTAGAGAGCTGGCTAAGTTGGTTGGTATCCCAGAAAAGAGAATTGAAATCTGTAGTTTGAGGACAGAAAGTTCAACTGCCTAGACCTGAAAAAGAGAAAATTCAGGGTAGCCAGAGTGAAGAAGTCCCACTCCAAACTTCCAAACCAAAGATCCTGCAAAATTCAAATGCTTCCATGATATGACTGCACATGATATGACCCTCTATCACCTAGGTTTATGCTTTAGCACATGTAACATAAGCAGGGGCCTAATTATGACACATTGCTCATGCTCTTGCAGGGCCCGACTCACCACCACCTGATGGACCCTGAGCCTCCCAACCCACTGGCCTGATTCACTAGTCATCTACCCCATAGCTTTGATCTTAGTAAAGTCAGCCTCCAAACCTGGATGGAAGTTATCAACCACAAGGTTAAGAAGGAGATCCTAGAGTGGATGTCCCTAATAAAGGATCCTTTGGGCCCCTGTGTGTAGCAAATATTTGGTGTCAAAACTGGTCTTGAAGCTGATTCAGCTAGAATTTGTAAGTGGATGTGTAATAAAGGCCTAATCTCATTTTCCAAAAGCTTTTCTTTTAGAGAAAAGAATATAGAGGAATAAGACTCTGGAAGAGTTACCCATGGAGAAATTACTTTCTTCCACAATAACTGAAATTTTAAGAAACATGCCATAAATATTAGCGATTTGTGATGTTATACATGCAGCCAACCCATAGTAAAAGAACGAAGACTCTTGCTTACCAACCTTCTGCCTTGATGATCATTATATTTTGTTCCAGATTAATCAGTGGTTGTACAAGGCACAATCTTGGCTCTTGCTTTTGAGTAATACAAACACCATTCTGATTTGCAACCATCCAGTTGCGGTCATACAACAAGCCTTGATTGCCAACGGGCCACTGTGTAACCTAAAAGGGGGAAAAGATGCTGGACATTTAAAATAAACAAAAAAACCAAACCAAAACAAAAAAAAACCCCTGATAAACGTATGTTGTTTTCTACTTATTTCCAGACTAATACACAATACAGTATTTTATGTTATTCATCTGGTATAATACTAAAATCAGAAAAGCTCAAATCACATAAGTAGTGGTTCCGTTAAAAACCTTGGGATTACAATTTTACAGTGGACATACCAGATAATTCTGAAAAGGGATTTCCTATACATGTTAATCCAAAATTATATTGCCCATTTTTAAAATCCAAAGCATCCACTGGTCACTTCAGACTGACTACAAGGCACAGGTAGAGTATTCCTTATCAAAAATCCTTAGGACCAGAAGTGTTCTGTATTTCAGATTTTTTTATTTTTATTTTGGCATACCTGTATTTGCATATACATAATAAGACATAATGAAGCTGGAGAGAGACTGAGGATCTGTGAAATGATAGGAAGCCAAACATAGCACTTGGCACAAATCCATGTCTCCCTCCATTTCACAGATCCTTGCATTTCTCTCCAGCCTTGCAAATATAGTATAGGTACATAGTTCAAAAAGTTTTGGATTTTGAAGTATTTGGGGTTTTGGAATTATGGGTAAGGGATACTCAATCTGTATTAAAATTTGCCCTGACTATGTTGCTGCTTTCCTGGGGAGAATAGCAGCATAAGCAGGGTCAAATCTGAATGAATTTTGGAGTAATGAGTAAAGATTGAAATGATGGTCCTCATTTCAGCTTAATGCATCTATAGTTGTTTTGATGAGAACAGCAACGAGATAAACATAACATAGACTTTGCCTTGGAGGACCCTTCCTAATCATTGTGGTCTGAAAGGCAAATATGGAGGCAGAGATAATGACAGATACTGCCCTTAAGAATCCCTAAGCTTGTAAATATCCGTTTTAGATATTAATTCCATCTTTATTCACCACCACTACCACACCCATTTCAGATACACACACTAATTCCTTTTTCAAAATATGCCAATTCCCTGCCAAGTGTAGTAACTGTTTCTATCAGAAATAACATACCTGGTGGTTGTATGTGTGTGTGTGTAACATGGATTTACTAGCTGGTTTTTTTTTATGTTACTACTTTTCTTGTTAGTTTTTGGAAGCTAAATTTTGAGCAAAAACCTCTCACCAAATTAGGCCACTTCTTACTTTTGGATTAGGTTGTCTTTTTTAAAAAATGGTTCCAGAAAGCAACAAGCAATGTAACAAGTGACCCAATGATCCTTGTAACATCTGTGGCAAGATTTTACTTTGTGGCAGAGTGCTTTACAATGGGGGGCTTTTCTAAAATAATTGGCAAAACTCTCTCCCTCTTCCTTGCAATTTGAACACAATCTGTTGTCTTTCCAAGAAGGTCATCTACATATATAAGGCCAGTGCAGCGTATGTTGGGAAATGTTACCCCTCCAGTGCCTACTAACTATTCTACTGTATTTAGCAGGTTCCCTTTTCTAGTCTCTTTCCTCCTGTTTTTCATCCTTCAGCAGAGGACCTGTCACCACATATATTCAACAATATAATCTGGGAAGCTTTATGCAATTTTTAATGGAGTTAATGTACTATGTCGCATATAATATTTTATGGGTTTTTTAAAAGCATGCTGCTATGAATTTATATTTATAAGTAGAAATGGAATATAAATTATTCAAATAAAAAAACAAAGAGGTGGATCCAATTTAATCTGTCCTCAAAACAGAAACTGAAATCAATGCTACTTCAGCTTGTTTAATGATTAATGGAAGTACCACCAATTTTAACATGTTTTAAGTATGACTTGACTTGGACCAACCCAATACTAATATCAATGTTCATGATAATTTTATAAATAAGTAATAATAAAATTTCTTTCCCACCTCTCCTCAAGGCTCAAAGTGGGGTACAATATGTTAAAATACAAAACAAAATTAAAAACTCATAAACCCACAGTTAAAATACAATGCTATGAAACCATTAAAATACACTTATAAGAGCACATATACATATAAAGTCATGATTTAAAATGTACTGGCCTGCTGTAAGAGATATGGGTTTAATGCTGTTAAATATGCAGTCAGCATTTTCAGCTGTCATGTCTCTTCCATCAAGTCATTCCACAGATGGGGGCAATAATAATAATAATAATAATAATAATAATAATAATAATTTATTTATTTATAGCCCGCCCCTCTGCTCGGCAATTGGGGCGGGTTACAGCATATTAAAACATACAAAGTTAAAAGCATTCCCTCATCCCGCAATCTAACCCTCCCATCCCATTAAAACAAGATTAAACTATTGAAGAGTTAAAATACAATAATACAATTAAAACTATAAAAACAACAAAACAGCAATAGAGCAGGCAGCAATGGACAGTAGGGCAGGCAGCAGCAGGGGGAACAAATGAAAACCATCTCCAGTAGACAAAAAGGTCCTCTGGGAAACTGTTGCCAGTCTAGTCCTGGCCAGTTGGAGCAAACATTTCCACAGGACCTGAGTGTGCAGGGCAGATTGTACAGGAGAAGACAATCCTGTAGCTAACCTGGACCCAAACAATGTGGGGCTTTAAATGTAATAAACAACACTTTTTACTTTGCCTGGAAACTGTGGAGTGCTTTTAAGATTAGGGTACTCCTGGATGTACCCACAATCAGTCTGGCTGCCATATTCTAAACCAGTTGGAGTTCCCAGATTTGGTACAAAGATAGCCTAATGGACAAAACATTACAGAAGTCCACCCTTGAGGTTACTAGTGTGTGCACCACCATCTTTAGGTCCTCTGATTCTTGGAAGGGGCACAGTTGGCATACCAGCCTAAGCTGACCATTTCATCGATCTGAGTTGACATTTGGAGGGACAGATCCAGGAGAACTCCCAAACTGTGAACACAGTCTTTCGGGGGAGTGTGTCCCCATCCAGAACTGGTTGACGCACTTCCAGGCCCAGATTAGGACCCTTGATAGTTAGCATCTCTGTCTTAGCACCCAGTGAGACTTGTGTCTTCAAAGGCGAACACATTTATTATGGTAGAAAGTTCAATGAAACCGTGAAAATTTATGTCAAAATAGATTCATTAGTTTATAAATTCCCCACAAACCTCTTTCTTGTTTTTGCTACAAGAGACTGCCATGGTTACCAATTTAGCTCTGCTTTTCTTGGTGCTTTGAAAAGATGATGAGAACACCCCTTGGCGATGAGACTACATGTTCATGTGCTTCTGTTCATAAGGACATTCCCATGTGGAAATACATTTCCTCTCAGAATGACACTGTGTAGATATCACTTGAAGGGAGAGTCTGCTCCCCCATTCCCAAATGTTATAATGTAAGAGTCCCTGGCAGAGTGCAGCAATGAGGTTTTTCCTTTTAAAGTGTGTGCTCCCTAATGTGTTCCATGATTTTATGGTGCCATGGCATTTGATGAAGGGATTGCTTCAAGTACGTTCACATAACATGAAAAATCCATGCAGGTTGCAGAATTCAGCTTTTCATACTTGTAAAACAAATTTTTCTTACAAGAATACATACATGTTATCTTAAAGTATCTGATGGCATATTTCCCATTCAAAAAACTGCATGCAATAGCAAGGCCACTGCATGCAGTTTTGAATGGGAAATATGCCACTTTCCAATGTTGTAAATTAACTTATTATATTTATACCCAAGAACTTATTATATTTATACTCAAGAAAAACATGTCACAGTCTTGCTTATCTTTCTCATTAATTTTACTTTCAACCACAAACAACAACAAAAACTGTATTAAACCGAAAAATATTTTAAAACCAGGTGGCTTGTCAATGGTGTTGACTTCAGTTTTCAATGAAATGCAAGGACTGTGCTCCAGACTAGGTTTTCATAAAAGAAACTTTTATAATGTCAATAGTCATTAACACACTGTGAAACACTGGACAGAAAAAATAGTTTCTAATTCAGTGTGTAGCCCACCCATGTATTTCATCATACCTCAGTCAAAAAAAGAAAAAAAAATCACAGACAAGGTAACTTATTAACTTTGAAAAAGAAAAGCAATTAAAATCTTCAAAGCGTGAACTTTCAAAAAATGCCACAACAAATGTCATATTTTTGTTGCAAATGTATTTTTAATTATAACATTTCTTTGTAATGCAAATATGTTTCCTTTCAATTATAGCATGTTCAAGGTTTTCTTCCACTGCCGCATGCCCATCACTGCCTGCAGCCGACATCATGCAAAAGTATACAAGCATGCTAATTAGTGATTTAATATTTAAAGTAGATTAAGTTACACAAGATGGAGCACGGGTTGGAATATGTGGTTTTGAAGAAGGACATAGATGTAGAAAGACATAAAGAAAACCCACAGTGTCCTGAAGTCACCTTGCCCTTTGACTTTCCCACATTTTATTGTGTTACAACCTGGAATTGAAATGGATTTCAAACAAGATGCTCACCATTGGGGAGGTGCAAAGTATTTTCATACTAAAGAGAAATTTAATGAAATTGCTGCTACTATTTCCACTAAAGCAGAAAAGAGATCTTTGTCAATATCCTGCCAGGAAGGGCAGAAGTGCTCCTATGAGGAGTTTGGAAAAATATAAGCCGCAAAGTGGTTAAAAAAAAAAACCTTTTGCCTACATCTTTAGTTATGTATGTAATAATGTTTTATGTTTTACATGTTTGATGTATTTTGTTTGATTTCTGTGTAATATATATATATATATATATATTCTAATAAAATTTGATTTAAAAATGATGAAGAAGCCAGTGGAGCTTCGAAAGCTTGCATGATATATTTTGTTTGAATTTATACATTGAAAATGACATCTTCAGTGTTTATTCCACATCAGTTGCCAGGTCATAAGTCAAGGATATTTTTCTTTTTTTTATTGGCTGGTTCCAAGCAGAAGAAATTGATTTAGACTGAGGCCCAGGAATGTATAACATGGGTCCCATGGGACCCTACTTAGTCCAGAGATGGGGTTTATGGGAACAGAATGCAAAAAATAAAAATAAAAATTGTTTACTCCCCCCCCCCTTTTTTTTTTTTTGGATGTTACAATGAATTTTAAGGTAAAACGTCAACCTTTTCAAATGTTCCCTTTTTTCACTCCATTAATTAGATTCTCAGAAGGGTAATTGACTCACAGAAAGGTAAGACCCACTGCTTTAGCCTATATTTGAGGCTAGTCTACACGTAAGAGTACTATGTTAATTGGCGCACATTTCCACACATTCACATTAATAAGTTAATTGTATTCATTTTCCTGCACAAATTTCAGTCTCCCTCTATTGAAAATGTTTAGCCATCTGGATGCATGTGAACGAGACAGATAGCCACACATGTGATAATCTACATTTCTGAACATTTCATCAGATACGCTGATAAAAACTGCAAAGCCTTTTCCCACTGGCTTTAATTAGTTTTTCAGGGCGTGGGGTGCAAAAAGTCCAATCTCTTGAAAAATTGCATGTGGCCAGATCACATTCTATACAACTAGATGGAGAAATATTTTAAATGTGTAGACTAGCCCCTAGTTAATTTTATTTTGTCTGGCATATATTCTGACATTCAAAGCATTATTCTCCATCTAGACAGAGGTCAAATATATTTTAATTTTTTAAAAAATGGACTTATGTCCCCTCCTTGCCGTATAAGAACATGATTTGCCAAATCACCAGCAGTATGGTGCCTTCTAACCCATAATGACTGGTGTTTCCCCTCCAGAATGACCCCTCAATTCCACTTCCAATTCTGTAATTCTTCAATATTTCACTAATTCAGTCAGCAAGTATCAGTAAGCTATTCACTTCATTATCAGTGTAATCTCCTGAAACTATTAAAATACCTATGAAAGACACAGTAACAAACAATAGCAAGCAACATGTTTTAATGAGAACTAGGATGGTCCAAGAAGACATAGGTTGCATCCGCACTGCAGAAATAATGCAGTTTGACACCACTTTAACTGCCATGGCTCAGTGCTAGGGAACTCTGGGAACTGTAGTTTGTTGTGACACCAGAACTCTCTGACAGAGAAGGCTAAATGTCTCACAAAATTACAGTTCCCAGAATTCCGTAACATTGAGCCATGACAGTTAAAGCAATCTCAAACTGGATTATTTCTGCAGTGCAGATGCAACTAAGGATGATATTGATGATTCAGCTTTTCTTCCCCATGCTGGATAAATGAATTCTCTGTGTGTACAGGAATCTGACTTTGCCCTTGCCAGAAACCCCTGTCCCACTATGGTTTTCTTAGGACTAGAGCCTCTGAACTCCTACTTGGAAGTAGGCTGCATGTAGTCAACAACATCAACAAAATGACAAGATTATTTTTTAAAAAGTATCATGAAACACATTTACCTCAAATGCAGCACATGATTTGATGGGGTAGAGATAAATGTTGGTCACAGTAACTGGTCTTGGCAGTGCTTCTATGGAATTCCCCAAAACTTCAGGCATGTCCCTTTCTGCATGTCCCTTAGCATGCTGTAGACTGACTGGCATAATCTCTGATGCAGAATTGGCACTAAGATGAGAATCCCCAGTGATTCTTTCACGAGGCAGCTTGTTAGTCCTTCCATTATCACAAGTGTGGACGTTCTCATTGGGAGATGCTACAAATTCTGAAATGATATCCCTTGAAGAGGTAACTCTAACCATCCTGCAGCCAGCGAGTCTGGTGGTTATAATGAATTTTAGAAAAGCTTGCGCATCTTCAAATGTGGACATATAACCAAAGGAGATTCTCACAGAGCCAGTAGGACGTCCATCAATTACATCAATGTCATCTCCACACACATGACCAGCCTGGTTAAATGCAAAATAAAGGTATTTATGGTACTATCACAAATTAGTATGTACTGTTAAAATATGACATAGTTTACTATTTTACAGCAATAAGATTCTGGGATTTATTTTTTTTAAACAAAACAAAACAACAACCCTGATAGAATGACTCAAAGGTAGAGGTGGCAAAGCAATCCCTTCACTTGTTCCAAATAAAAGCCCCACACACCTTTTTTGGTTTTTTTCTCTCTTTCTCTTTCATTCTTACTCTTTCACTGTTTCCATTTCTTGGGTGTACTTATTAGAATGCATCTCTGGAATATATAATATATATTATATTGTTTTTGAGTGTGTATCAGATTTTTAGGTTTGAAAATCAGCAAGCAATTTTTTTCAATTCTGCACTCTGAAACAATTAAAATAATAACATAGGCCTCAAGCAAACTTGGAGTTGCCTCTGGCCGCTCCAGCAGTGGTCCCTGCCGCTGCCACAGTCCACAACAAACCATTGGCAAGGAGCACTTTCTTTGCGCTCCTTTTGCAGCTGGGTTTGGGCTGCCCTAAGTGGTTGTGGTGCACCTTTGGCCTGATCTGGGGTGTGTGTGTCATCTGGATGGCGTTTTTGGCCCATCTATTTTGGGCCCATAACACAAGTCCTGTTTTACAGAAATAATCACTGGAGAAATTATGCCTACATATGGGGCAGCTGGGGCAGCCAGTGTCAGTGGGTGGTGAAATTGCTCCGTGTTTTACCACTTAGATGTCTCCACAGGAGACATCTAAGATATGAACCATCTCCTTTAAAGTCTAAAATCCTTAAAATTTAGAGCAGGTTCACAGTTCCAATGACATTGCAGCCACCATTTGGGCCTATAGCATTTCATTTTCTTTGGAGGCAAGGTCCTGTTTGCCAGAATATCACCCTCTCATGTATGTGTGATCCAGTCATAGGTCTGTAGAGACATGCTGTCTGTATCCAGTCCAACTCATAGCTCCTTCAGTATATAATCCTATATGAACATAAATTGGGAGCAAGCTGAACTTATAGTGGGATTCACATTCATGCAGTTATGTATACAGAGTGGACAAAACTTATATTTCAAAAATTATTTTTAATTTTTTTTAAAAAAAAAGAATCATATTTATTTTAAATATAAACACATGGTTTCTCTTAAAGAGTAATAAAGGTAATATTTAATAATATGAATAGCAGTATTTTAGCGCTACATTCAGTCTCTAGCAGATACACTGACATTGAGTTAAATGAGCTTTTTCTATGTGAATACAGCAGCAGTAATTTCTCAAATAAAATAATTTGCATTCTGTCCACCAGAGAGAAATATTTCATTTTCAGTTGATGAAAATAAACAACTGTAACCTGCCCAGAAACAATCATATCTTACTTCAACCTGCCAGTCACAGATGTTTCATTTGTTGTTTGTTGCTGTGTTTTTTGGTGGACTGGGGCAGCCTGGACTAAGGCAAAATGAATCCTAACTGTTATGCATTGATGGAGTCTGGGCTGTCAGTGACTGACCAAGAAGGAGACCTTGGGGCTGTGACTGGGTAGTTTAAATGTTGATTCAGTGCACAGCTGCTATGAAGGAGGCAAATTCTATGTTGTGCATAATTAGAAAAGTAACAGAAAATATATTTGCCATTACTGTAAAACCTTTATACAAGTCTGTGGTGCAATCACATTTTGAATTTCTGGTCACCACATCTGAAAAAGTATGTTGTAAACCTGGAAAGGTGCACAAAAGTGCAGCCCAAATTACCAATGTGCTGGAGCAAATTTCCTATGAGGAAAGGTTACAAAATTGGAGATGTTTACCTTGAAAAACTGCAAGTGAGGGCAACATGGTAGAAAGATATAAAACTGTGAACAGTGTGGATACAGAAAGATTCCTCCCCCACTTCACATAATATTAAAACTTGTGATCATCTATTTAAAGAGAATGGTGAAGAACTCAGGATAGGCAAAAGGAAGTACCTTCACAGAGCACATAAACTACAGAATTTGCTACCAAAGATGGAGTGATAGCCAATGAAAGACCAATTAATGGAGAATAAGACCATCCATGGCTACCAGTCATAACGGCTATACCAGGGGTAGGCAACCTAAGGCCCGGGGGCCGGCCCCAGGCCGGTCCTGCCGCCGCCGGCCCCCGCCACCGCCCGCCATGATATTGATTATTGTTGTGGGTTTCTTGGCAAAATCTCCACAGGGGCTTTGCCATGGCTTTTCTGAGGCTGAGAGAGTGTGCATGCATATTTTTTTAATTTTTATTTTTTTAAAAAAATATATTTATATATTTATTTATTTATTTATTTATTTATTTATGGTGCTTCGGCCCCCCCCAATTGTCTGAGGGACAGCAACCCGGCCCCCGGCTCATAAAGGTTGCCTACCCCTGGGCTATACAGTACCATTACCTTCAACATCAGAGGCTGTATGTCTTTCAATACCATTTGTTTGGGAAACATGAGCAAGAGGGTGCTATTTTGCCCATACTCTCTTTGTGGGTTTCCCATGGGCATGGGCATGGGCATGGGCATGGGCATGGACCTGTAGGAAAGGAATGCTGGACTAGACTGACCTTTGGTCTGATCCGACATTGTTCTTGTTCATCTTCATCTTTATACCCAATTGAAAATTAGCATGGTTTAGTAGTCAACCTATAAGCAGCCCTGCTGGCGCAATGGTTAAATGCCTGTACTGCAGCCACTCACTCATAGACCACATAAATGCCTGTACTGCAGCCACTCACTCACTCATAGACCACAAGGTTGTGAGTTCAATACCAGCCAGGGCTGAGGGCTGAGGCTCGACTCAGGCCTGCATCCTTCCGAGGTTGCTAAAATGAGTACCCAGCTTGTTGGGGGGCAATCAGCTCACAATTGTAAACCGCTTAGACATCCCATAGTGCGATATGAAGCGGTATATAAATGAAGCTGCTTTGCTATATAAGATCCACTGTTTGGCAAATACATGAAGTAGCATGAATAGGAAAATTGATGTAAATCAATTATTTAATTTGGCTCTTTTTTCTAGCCAATTTCAATCACCAATTTCCCACTGCTGATTTAAATAACCAATACAAAGCAGCTTGATTTAAATTAAGCCACACTGTATACATAAAATTGTACTGAACAAAAACTAGCAGACAGCATTACCTTTTAGGTTAAAAAATTATTAGAAATATGAAGTGAGGGAGAACATATCCAAGTAAAGCCATCATACTCCTGAGATATATTAGGAAAATGAAGATGAAGTTGTACCTTAAGCATGCTAGCTCGGAGGACTGACAGATCAAATACATACTGACCTGAAGGTTCTTTTTGATGTCATCAGAGCTGATCCCCAAATGCTGCTGACAAGCGCCAGTGTTACAAAAACAACCAGTGCGCATGTGGATGTTGTACAGCCCAGCCAACTTGTCTACCTTGTGGATTCAAAAGGGCCAAAGAAAGGAACATTCTCAATGCTGATTGTATTATCCTCAAACAAGGGATCAAAATTCATTAAGGACTTGTTCCCTTCGCACAAAATAAGTAAGCAATTTATTAGTTAAAGGTTTTTTTTTTAAAAAAATCCATCCTATGAAATATAGACAAAACTCAACTAGTAGCCTGAATCCTGCCAGGCTCAGCTAGAGTAGATCCATTAAATCAACAGTTGAATGGTGACTCAACAAGTACATAAATTCCACTGTTTTAATGGGTCTACTCCAGTTGGGACTATTCATACCAATATTTTAGTATCAGATTATATATCATAAGGATAATTTTTCACCTTAGAGTAGCCATAACTTGGAAATGACTTCAAGGCACACAACAACACAATTCTAATAATTTAATCAGGGCTCTTTGTGGGCTACACTTCCCTTAGCAAGGTCTGATACATCCAAAAGATAAACTGCAAATAATTGTTAAAGAAATTACTAAACTATTAAATCACATAATAAAGAACTATAAAATCAATACAAAACCAGAAGAAAATATTTTTTTAAAACCTACAGCACAGAACAACCAAACTAAAACCAGCAGCAAAATACAATGCTATGTTCTGAAGCACTAATAGTTCTGAAAATACATAGGAGAACAAGAGGGGTTTCATCTGGTGTCAAAAAGAATAATGTATGTGACAGATAAGTGTATTACAGAGATGGGGGGCACAACATCAAAGGCCCTCCCTTTAGTAAGTATTTGCCTCCTATCATTTAGAGGGGAAGCCTAGTGTAACAGGATCCAACCCTATCTTCTGCTCTTGAGTAAGGGGGGGGGGGCACCCGGGATTCTATCTGCAGCTGCCCCCACTAATTCACTGCATCTGACTCAGTAACCTATGGGGAGCTACCAAGGGGTTTAACATTTTTAACTTTTAAGTTTTTTACTCTCTGACTCTGTAGAGACTTCCCTTCTCCTCCTGTGGGAGATGGGAATCCTATATGTATATGCATGCACACACTGAGCAAATGTACATGAAATGTGTATGGAAAAGAGGAGAGCTTTTAAGGAAAGCTTTTATTTTAAGCAAGTAATCTTACATTAGCAAAAAAGGTATCTCATTACTTGAGCCAGCATGGCATAATGGTTGGAGTGCTAGGTTATGATTCTGGAGATCAGAGTTCGATTTACTGCTCAGTTGTGAAACCCACTGGATGATCTTGGGCAAGTCACATGCTCTCAGCCTCAGGGGAAGGCAATGGTCATAAATATCAGAATGATTAGAAACGTGTGCTGAACAGAGGAGGCAAACTGTCTCTGAACAAATCTTGCTAAGAAAGCCCCATGATAGGGTCACCGTAGCGTGTCATAAGTTTTTGGAACTGCACTACCTCCCCAATAAATCCATATTTTATATTGGGCAGTGCATTTTAAAAGCTTTAAAAGGTTTTGCTGAAAGCATGTGATAACAAAACACCATTTCAATATTAGCTCTCTTGTAGTTATACAAAACGTGATCCAATGCTTAACCATGGGCACTTGTGCTAGGTCATCTACTGCACAATGATAAAAATGGTCCAAAGTGAAATAATTACTAGAATTTAAATCTCTTAATCTGGTTTGTATTTTGTAGCCCTAGTCCATCAACTTCTTCCAGTCTCCTGGAGTCTTCTTAATGACTAGATCAATGTTAAAAAATCAATAGCGAGCAATCAGTATAGTAGTTTTGAGACAGCTTTTGGGAACATAGCCAAAAACCCCATTAGGACCACTATGGATATTTGTCTTAGCTGCAGTCATCACACTTAATGTAATGAATGAACATGTTCTTAAAAGCTTTGGAATGATAATTCATAGTCTTTGACAATCACTGAACAGTATATTCTTCATCAGAAATAAAAAAAAAGTGGTAGGGTTAGTTTTGACTCTTTTCAATACCACCTGAAAGACTCTGGTGATGTAACTCATAAAAGGACAAAAGGATAATTTTTCATAATAGTATTAAAAAGAACATGCTGGCCATGCTAAACACTATTCCCAGTGGTCATGTTCAAATTCCAAGAGAACCTTGTTTAGTTGACTTCTGGGGCAGAACTACACGTGTCCCTCCACATTTGCTGGGGTTAGGGGCACAGGACCCCTGTGAATATGGAAAATCCGCAAATAACAAAAATACTATATTTTTACCTAAGAGAACACCTCTCTAGGAATCTCTAGTTTCTCCAGTGCAACTCTGTGGTCAACATCTGCCAGATATTTATAGAATTGCTCTGGAGGAGCTATAAATCCCTAGTGGAGTGCTCTCTCTAGGAATCTCTAGCTCCTTTAGTGCGACTTTAGGTTAAAGTTGACCATAGAGTTGCGCTGGAGGACCTAGAGATATTCCTAGCGAGAACATACTAATAAAATCTGTGAACAATCAAATCTGCAGAAGTCAAAGCCACAAATGTGGAGGGACGAGTGTACACTGCAAATGGGGAGACACTAGAAAAAATAGTTCCATCAAGAGTTCTCCTTACAGTTTTCTGCAAAGTTTAAGGGCTCTTCCCCAGGTTGTCTCCTTACCTTCTCTGCATATCATGCGCTGATACAAGTCTAACAATTTTCAGGGGAAGGGAGGAAAGGATGCAATTTTCCTGACACAATCCCTTTCACCATTTGCTTTATAATAGGGCAACAGCCTTTTAAGAATTCAGACAATACCCTAGAATTGGATGGAATTAACAGCAGAGCCAGATCAGATGGCCTTCACTTTGCAACAAGGCTGCTAGCACCTTGCTGAGACAACAACCTAGTAAGCATGTACCAGATTTCCATCCAGCATTGCTCTGCTGACAGAGTTTGTCTCTGCCTTTCTTGTCATGACTCAGCCCTGGTAATGGATTCCTCTATTTTGGTTAGCTTCCCTTCATCATGACAGGACAATTCTTTCTTTTTGCATTCTTTTTAATTCCCCTCATGCCTACTGTTTCACCAATATTTCCTTAAGGAAGGCTGAGAGGAAAATGCATAATTGCAAGGGCCACAAATAGGTGCATGGAAGCAGAAAGTCCCAGGGAGTAAGACATAAGCTCTCGAGAAAAAACTATGCCTGTCCCTAGCCTATGTGCATTTTACTCTCACAGCATGTTACTGGATTATTGCCAAGGCTGTGGCTAAAAGGACAGACAGAAACAATAATAGATTTTTGTCATTAACCAATAGAAGCGAGATGTGCAAAAATGCATTGCTTCCTCCATGCAGAAGAAAAACTTAAAACAGTCCTGAGTGTTATTATGCATAGCTATTTAGATGGAAAGAGGTCAAACAATCAGCAAGATGCATGAAAATGAAAAAGAAGAATTATTAAAATGTACCTGTGAATAACCGATTATTTCTCCATTTTCATCCAATACATTAAAATTAATTATTGGACCCTGGATATCTGGGCTACTGAAATCTGTATCACTGTATATGTGCACAACAGGTGCCCCATTAACGTATCTTAAGGTAGAAAGGACAGAATAGGTGTAGTGAGCCAAAGCAAATGTATGTTGCTTTATGTTCTCCATTCCACCTAAAAGGGGAGAGCGGGATACCATAATCAGTGCATTGTTTTGTTCTGAACATATTCTACAGGAACATAATAAGGATTCATTAGAATCAGTTTACTTCAAAATCTTTTTAAAACACACTTTTTAGAAAAAGATACAGTAGTGATTTACCCAATGTGCTCCTTGGGTATTACTGAAAGCTCCAGGTCACTTGATGAATTCCGTTGGTGAAAATGCTGAATCTAGGACAGGGGTAGAAACCCCTCCAGATGTTGCTGGACTGCAAATTCCAGCAGTCTGAGCCAGCCTAGCCAATTGTGAGGAATGCTGGGATTTGCAGTTCAACACCTAGAGCAGGGGTAGGCAACCTTTCCCCTTTAAGGGCCGAGGGACTTCAGCTCCCAGAAGCCTCAGCCATGTTGGCCAATAGTCCCATGTTGGCCAATAGCTCCTGGGATTCTGGGAGCTGAAGTCCCTCGGCCCTTAAAGGGGAAAGGTTGCCTACCCCTGACCTAGAGGGCCAAACTATTCTCACTCCTGATTTAGAAGCACCCTGAAGGTGTTAACCTGTTCTTTCAGAAATGTAATCCCATGTAGTACAATGTGAATACTGCTTCCTTAGACCCAAGAGCCACTTATCTACAGCGTCTCCATCTTGACAGGATTCAGCTTCAATTTATTGACCCTCATCCAGCTCACCACCCAAATCCATACACTGGTTCAATATCTGCCTCATCTGACTTAGGGGACAAAGAAAATAGAGAATACTGGTGTTTCTACACTCAAAAACCTAGAATGAAGTCCTCCAGTTGCTTTCATAGAAATTTAGAGTACAATTAAACATCTTCAGAATCTTAAGATAAGCAGACAACTAAACCAAGTAATGCAGCCTTCTTGAACCCAGCCTGCATATTGGACCAGAACTATAATGCTCCCTATACTAGGGATGAAAACAATGTTTTAAAATATTTTTTGAAACATTCAAAAATGGGCTCCTCAAATCAGGAAATCCTGGGCAAGAATCTTTGCAGTTTGGGACTTATTCTGTGTGGGAAATGCATGTTTCAATGTGCAGTGTCAATTTCTATGTAGAGAATGTCGTTCTGTACAAAAAGAGTCACATGATTGTTTTTGTACAGAGTAAGTCCTGAAGGAAAAGAAATTCCATCTCAACATGAAAGAATAGATTTCTTTTTGCAAATTTGCAGATGACACCAAATTAGGAGGGATGGCTAATACGCCAGAGGACAGGATCAGAATTCAAAATGACTTCTGTTTTGAGCATGACTAAGAAGTGTGAATTTATATCTATATTAGTGTTTTTAGGTTTCATTTGGCAATGTCCTACATTTTGTGAGGTCTTGGTTCTGACATCATGACCTCACAGTAATTTCTCTTGCTCTCTACCACAAAGACAAATTACATTTGGAATTACAGAAACTATTATAAGATCCTCTGGGGATCATTTCAATCAAAATATGGTGAACAAAGCTTTAAAACATATAGATAGATAGATAGATAGATAGATATACAAATATGCACAATCCACCTCTCTAGAACAATAATACGTTTTTCACGGGCAGAAACAAAAAGTGGGACTTCCTTATTACAGTACATATTATTTTCTCTGTAAGATGCTGGCCACTTCCAATGTTGGCATGGAGACAATACTCTTTGGAATTGGCTCCTACTTATTGCCTGATGAAATGAGCAGCTGTGGATGGGAAGGGAAGTATATCATCTTGTTGTTTTTAACAGCCATTTGTCCCCAAAGGCCTGGCATTCTTCTCTTGAACATTTTGTCTTTCAAAAGATAGTCAGGGTCTTCAGTCAATACAGACAAATCTTGAACACCAAACCCAACATATAGCATATGCCTTGTTTCTTCATTCAACTCTGTATCTGTGACAACACAGTTTAGGAGCAGAAGTTCACCAGCTCTAATAAGGCATGCAATTCTTTGTGTGTGTGTGTGTGTGTGTGTCTCTTTTCTCTCTGTGTGTCTTCAGCCCAAAACTACAGAAATCAGAAGTTGAATCCTCCAATTGAGGACAGTATGCCATGACCACATGTTAAATGTTTCCTGCATTTATCTTAATGATAAATAATGATTATCTTAACTTTTGGATGTTCCCCATCTCGTTTCACTAAATAGCCAATCTGCACTCATTTCCTTGTGGTCAAGGCTGTAAAGACTCATTATTCTGAGACAACTTCAAAAGAAGCTTCAAAGGAGAGACGGTATTTCCTTGCTCAACCACTTGATTTTTGTGGCAGTCCAGTCCAGACCAAGTGAACCCATTATCATTTGGTTCCATCTCAATGTAGATGGATTGAAAGAACAATCAATATACAAAGCCTATGATGAATCAAAGTGAATCAAAATACAGTTGTCCCTTCCGATTCACGGAGATCCATTCCAGAGCCTCATTGTTTTTAATGGTCATGTGGCCTTGGGCACGTGCACCATTTTGTCCCTCCTGGCTTCCCATCCACAGAAATTCAAAACTGTGAATGGGAAGTCAGCAAATCCAAAGAGACGAGTGTAATAAGATTGTCCAGCTGGAAGGGATAATCACCTTCTAACATACTAAGAAGCACTGTTTTCTTTGTATTAACAAAATAAATTTTTTTCACTGATAATGGCAGCTCCAGAACAGAAGGGAAAAGACAACCTTTTAACCTTGGAATCCAGAAATTTCAAATTTTCCCTAAACTCAAATTCTTCCTCTTTCAATCCAAGTAATTTCTTCTACTGACAAAAAAGCCTGCATGGTTGCTTGTGGTTTTTTAAATGCTCCTCATCACATACTATCTTCTAAATCAGAGTCAGCCCACTTCATCACATTGAGAGACAATTTCTCCCTATATCTGTTTTCAACCTGTCTTCATGTTCATACTTATTCAAAGTTGGTAAGTTTTCTCATGGTAATAATGTCCTGGTATCTTGTAAATTTACTTGCTAAACCAACATCTTGTGTGTGGGAGGGGGGAATAGTGTGTCTTCCTGTAATTGTTGATAGCCATTTTGCTGATGTTAGCAGTATCTGATGGAAACATTTAAATCAGCTCAGCTCTCCCCCCCCCCCCCCATTCCCACTTAAGGTAATTCAAGATAAAATATAACAGAACCAACTACAGTCGTCCCTCTATTTTCAAGGGGGATCTGTTCCGGAACCACTACCCCCCCCCCGCGAAAATGGAAATCTGCAAATATTCAAGCCCCATAGGCTTGAATGGCAATGCGCTCCCACAGGTGTGTGCACCATTTTAACCCTCCCTGCTTGCTGGTCTGCAAAGAACTAAAACCGCGGACCCAAAGTCCGTGAAAATAGAGAGACAACTGTACTTAATTCTAATTACACCACTTCCAAAAATATTTATTTAGGGTTTATAATACTTGGGCATTTATTTATTTATTTATTTATTTATGTTTCTTTAAAAAGAATTATAAAAAAAACATTTGTACAAGTATGCTCATTTTACAAAAATGACAATACACAATAAATGCATTCATTCAAACATCATTTGTTACTTCCTTGTCTACAACTTTAGGAATTTTATCTTTTCCAATTTTTCTATAGAGGGCTATTTCTCAGTGAAACCATAGTGTTTTCTTTCCTACATTGTCTTTAGGGTTGTTGTGTCAAAACCTATTTATTCATAAACTTATATCACATATGAATCTATATTTAAGATTGTTTTTATATACTTTTTCTATTCTTTACTTTAATCCAAGTTTAACCCCATGGTTATCATTTCTCCCATTTCTGGGTTAAGTAGTCGAGACCTTTTTTCCAGTCTTCAAGTTATTTTTTAGAATGTTCATTTTGTAAGCTTCTGGTCAATTTGTCCATTTCAATTATATCTAGTAGCTTCATTACCCAATCCCCAATTAATGGATTTTTTTCTGATTTCCACATTTGGGCATAGACTATTCTGGCTGCTGATAACATATAAAATAAAATGCTTCCACATTTCTTTTCATGTTTTTCATCAAACGTATTTAACAAAAAAGTTTCCAGTTTAAGTTTTATACCTTCTTGCAAAATTGCATTTCTTATATGGTGTGTTTGTGCCCAAAATTTCTTTGCTTTTACACATGTCCACCATATGTGGAAAACTTGCTTTTTCTTTAGAACATTTCCAACATTTACTACTACAATTTCCTTATATCTTCCATAAATTTTCAGGTGTTAAGTATCATCTAAAATATATCTTTAGTAATTCTCTTTTAAATCTTGACACAAAGTATGTTTTAATCTCTTTTTCCAAGTTAATACCCACTGACATAAATTGATTGTGTAACCAAAGTTCTGGGACCATTTTAGCATGCTGTCTTTTATGATTCCGTAGATATTTCCAGAAGACATTTATATATTTTGGACAATATAGAATTTTTGTTCTTCTATTTCTGTGTTATCTTTCCCTACTCCTTCTTGTTTTTTGTCCATTATATATCTTTCTTTCATTAGTCTGTATAAGACACAAATACTTGGTCTTTTATGAGCACTTTTATACAAGACACCATTTTGAATCTATTGTGCTGATTATATAGACTTGTTAATATTGATAATGTAGAAAAGAAGCTGGGAAAGAACCGTTTTACATTCCCCCACCTTTCTATCCCAACTATCATTCTACTTCAACATTTTAAATCTTTGAAATGAAGATGGTTTAATACCCTGAAAGAAGCTTTGCATACAAAATGAATTAAAATGTTTAAGCTTATGAAAGATGCTTCCATAAAGAAACTACCATCAGCAGGAAAGAAAAATGTTGCTCTTTATCTCTGCAGCCCTTTTTTTGCACTGTTTGTGTGAGTGCATCCCCCAAGGCTTCTGAAACATTTAGAGTTTACGTTCCAAAATTCCATCACAGACCAAAGGAACATGTGCAAATACACAATTTCTGTTGATTGTCTCCCAATTTATTCAACAAGCTCTTCCAACTGCATTACTTTCCTTTGTATTTCAAGGGCAGAAGTTGCTGCCTTTCATTTCTTTTAATCCTTTCTGTCATAGAGTTGGGGTACATGTTTCCCTTCAGATGTTGTTTGATTTCTGTTTCCATCAATCCTAGCCAACTCAGGACTTTATCACACAGGGGAAAATCGGGGGTTTAAACAGGCATTTTCCCAGGAAAGTCTCAAGATCACGGCTAAAATTATCACACACATCATGATTAGAGAGGACTTATCCCAGGAATAACCAAGGAACAATCAGCAACAAATCATTCATGGATTTCCCCATGAATGATTTGTTGTTGGTTATTCCCTGGTTATTCCCAGGATAAGTCCTCTCTAATCACAATGTTTCCTCCTTTAGATCCTCTATGTCTTACACTGGATTCATCCAAGGTCATATCAAAATCCATTATTTTGGCCCATGACTTCCCTTATACATGAAGTCAACTTGTACATGTGTATATACAGTATATAATTTTTGTAGCCCTCTGAAGGTCTTGAAATATTAAGAGGCCAAAACACACCAAGTTTTTTTTTAACAATAAAGTACTAAGTCACGCCATCTCAAGATGTGTCTTCTCAACTTACACTGGAAACCACTGAATATGTTTGGTCTTTAGTGGCAGTAGGGTGGTTTGAATCCAGGCACCCAATTCATCAGGTTAAAATAGATGGGAACAAGGAGAAAAGAGCATGTCTGAATTAGTTGTCACCTGGACAGCCAATTAGATCAGGTGATTTCCCACTAGAGCATTCTCTTTAGGGAAGTAGATCCACAGAATGATCTGCATTTAGAAATGCATTTCTACAACCTGATTGTCCTTTTTTGATTGAGATGGATAAGTAGTGAATGCATACTATCTTCCTGGTGATATTGGAATAAAGATGAGGAGAAATCTGTTCGATTCACAAATCAATGCACTGAAATAGTTATCCTTAATTCACCCATCTCCAAATTTTGTGATACAATTCTTTAATATTTTAAAAATGTATCAAATTACATATATTAGAGAAAGCATGCACAATGTGTATATTAGTGAAAAATAACAATAAAATGCATGGCATTAGACAAATGTGCAAAAAGTGCACACAGATCTTCCTGACTTAAACAAAAGCTAGTTCACATACTGACAGAAACAAAATGAAACACAGAGAAGTTTTGGAAATGAGACAGCAATAATGATAAATTCATCCACCTCTAATTATGAGGCTATACAGACCAGCCAAAAGGGCCGCCCTGGGGGTGGAGTCGGGACATGGTGACCGCACGCCAGCCACTCCGACTTTTCCTCAATGCCGCTGTCACACCATGAGCCCCACCACATGGTAGGCGGCGTCAGGGTGCTCCCTTGGCACAGCATTCATACACGCTGTGCCAAAGGAGCACTGAAAAGCTGCCGCCGTGGCGGTAAGGGTGGTTTTTTGCCACTCTAAAAAGGAGCAGCATTTGTCAGCTCTTTTTAGAGCAGCAAACCTCTGGATCAGGGCTGCAACGTGCAGTTGCCACGACCCCGATCCGGCAAGGAAAGTTCTTATTCTCACTTTTGGTAATTGTATTGCAAACCTCTGCTAACAAATGCTTTCCCCTGCTTCTAAAAGGCACACTTCTCTTTTCCTTATCATCTGCATTCCACTGTATAACCTACTTTTTGAAAAAAAAATTCTCAAGTCTAGAACGAATATGGAAAGAAGAAAAAAAGAAAACTACTGCTCAATTTAGTTCTGGAGATAGAGGGGGTGCCACAGATTTAGATTTTGCCACAGATTTAGATAATTAGGGATTAATCCCTTGCTTCCCTGTTGCTTGTCAGTTTAACTACAGAATTTTACATATTCCTCATAGACCTTGATTCTAAAACTGATTTGTTAACCTAATTAATCACTAAAAGTTACACTTATAGATATGAAAAGTATGGGAATGCTAAAAAAAAATGCAAATGTCTCATTGTTACCTAGTAACCAACTTAATTAAAACACCCAAGGAAAATCATGAATTGGCCAGTCCAGAGCCCATATACACTTGAAGTGAATAGAACTTACTTATCCCAGCCCAGACAGTATCAATTTGTGCCCTCATTGAGGTATGTTTTTGGGTTAAGATGTGGTGTACTCTGGTCATACTCACTGCACATCCCATTTTTAAATACACTGTAAATGGCATATGGACTTTGGATCCTTCTACCAGCAGAAGCCTCCACAGGCCATCTAGGTTTCTGGAGTTCTAACTGAAAATGCATGTTTTCATAAGCATGAGGCCCACTTCAATGGTTAGGCAGTATATCTACTGCATCTTAATACTGCTGAATGCACACTGAAATGCTTCATTCCTGTTTTATTAGACACTGATGCTATACATTCCTTTTAAAAAATTGCTTTCCCTCACTCATTATTCAGGCTTCAATCATAGTAACACCACAGTAACACCACTGGCATATACTTAAATGTTGACTTAGTATTCAGTGACTGATTTGATAAACCTATTCTAGTCAAGATTAGCAACTGGATTTAGTTGTTTGAGATCTTTTATGTAGATTTTTAGCATTCCTCCAGTACATCCTAGGTTGACTGCTTCACTTTATCTTATTGACATCATCCCACAGAAACATGATGAAAATAAGTAAACTCTTCCTTTGGGCGCCATTTTTGTTGTTGTTAACTGCCCTCAAGTTGACCCCAACTCATAGCGACCCTGTGGATGAGACATCTCCAAGATCCCCTATCCTCTACTGCTCTGTTCAGGTCCTGCAAACTCAGTCCTGTTTCCTCCCTGATTGAGTCTATCTATCTGATGTGCAGCCTTCCTCTCTTTCTACTCCCTTTTACCTTTCCTAGCATTGTTGTCTTTTGTAATGAGTTGTGTTTTCTCATGATATGGCTAGCCTCAATTTGATTATCTTGGCTTTCAGGGAGATTTCAGGCTTGATCTGTTCAAGAGCCAATTTGTTTGTCTTTTTGCTGCCAATGGTATTCTCAGTACTCTACTCCAGCACCCCATTTCGAACGAGTTGATTTCCTTCTTATCCGCTTTTTTCACTGCCCAGCTCTTACAACCATGTATGTTGATGGGAAATACAATGGCTTGGACTATTTGAACTTCAGTGCTCAGTTGTATATCTTTACTCTTTAGAATCTAGTTCTTTCATAGCTACCCTTCTCTTTTAGCCTCAGCTACGTTCTGTAAAATGGGATTATTTACCCAAATTATTACTACTGAGTACCTGAATTTAGAAAAGAACACTTTGGCCTTTAAATAAAACACACTAGGTCCCCCAGTATGAGCCAGTCTTGGGGCATCTGGCCCCCGGACCTTAGGTTGCCTACCTCTGCTTTAGCTGGTCTGAACAGCTGCAGTCAGACTGTTAAAATTGGGGTGGGTTACAAAGACCATACTATGCCCCTGTTGAAACAGCTCCATTGGCTGCCAGTTTGTTTTGGGGCACAATTCAACATGCTGGTTATAATCTATAAAGCCCAATTTGGCTCAGAAACAGGCTATTTGGCAGACCATATTTCCCAGTATGAGCTGGCCCAGATAACATCAACAATGTTTATTTATAATTCCCTTTTCACCAAAGGGCAGAACACCAGACATATATAATTAAGAAGAGAAGAATAAAATAAACACTATCATATACTAAAGGTAAAATCACCACCATCCCATCAGTTGCTACTCCTCTCAACAACTTTAGGCACAATCAGCAGCTTAATCCAGCAAATTAAAGAGAGTGGTCTTCAGCCCTTTATGAAAATAGGTAAGATCTTCCTCCAACCAAAGATACAAAGGAAGACTGTTCCACAAATGTGGAACCAGGTCCTGAAAGGCTTACAGCCTTAACAGAGCTGTACACGTTGAAGGAACCACCAATAATCCTTTGCCTGCAATTCTTAGGTTTCTAGATGGTACATACCATGCTAGCCAAGCTGCCAAATACTAAAGGAGGTTAGAGTCAATGCCTCAAATACCAGGCCCAAAAACTTGTGGAAGGAAGCCCTGGTGATACAGTAGTTAAATGCCTGTACTGCAGCCACAAGGTTGTGAGTTTGGTCCCAGGGGCTCCAGGGTCCACTCAGCCTTGCATCCTTCTGTAAGTCGGGAAAATGAGTACCCAGTTTTTTGGGGGGCAATTAACTTACACATTGTAAACCACTTAGGGAATGCTTAGTTCACTAATAAACAATATAGAAATGTGCTTGCTATTGCTATTGCTATCTGCAAGGAGCTGAGACATGCAAATATTTAGGTAGATTTAGTGCGGGAAGGCACTATTCTGGATTAAAATCAGGGGGGAAAGAGAGCAGGAAGGCAAGCCTGCCAGTAGGCTATTACAATATTCTGAGTGTGAAATAACCAAGACTGGGACAAGCAGATGGGAAGTCTCAGTGGTCAAAAATCTATGGATTGTACAGATGTTCAAAAGATGGAAGTTACATGTCTTTGCAGTTGCCCCAGTAAAGGAGTGTAGGGCTAAATGATCACCCAGCAGGACTCCAAGATTCTGGGCATCTGAAACAGGAGCCAATGTATTACTGTAAAAACAGTGGAAGGCATGAATGTGGAGGGTTACTGTACAGTCAGGCTAAAACACCAGGATCTCTGTTTTATCCATGATCCAAGATGGTGGGTGTGAAATACTCAACAGGCAGTCCATCAGAGATTTCCGCATGGCAGCATCACTTAAATCAAACCTCTGAAAGATCTGAGTATAATCTGCATAAACCGCACTTCTGTAATAAGATATCCATATATAATTAGAAAAGAAGAGGAGTCAAGTTACAGGGAAAATTGTTGACATAGGTCCCGAAAAGAAACAACAAATTTGGTTTAAAAAAATTAAACCAAGACAAAGCATTTCCCATTATTGCTAATGATGGCAACTGTCATAGTAGGATCTGTTGGTCCAAAGTGTCAAAAGCCACAGAGAGATCCAATAGAATCAACACTGATGTTTGACGCCAAGCCCTTGCCACTAGAATATTGTTTAGAACATGAGTGAAAGCTGTTTCTGTGGAGTGACCTGTACTCATTCATTAATTCATTCCGAGTTTTTATACTCCACTCTTCTGCCAGAGTGGCTTACAAATTATTAATTAGACAGTTCCCCACCCTCAGGTTTACAATTTAAAAAAGACATGACATAAAATGAGAAGGAAATGGCAGTGGGGAAGGGAATCAAGTCCAGTGGTTCTTCTTTCCCTCTGAGGTCTAGGCCATGGCAGATGGACTGGAGGGAAACTGATTGAAATGGGTCAAAAAGAAAATCATGTGTGGCCAAATAAGGCTTCAATTGGGAGACACAGGAAAGGTTTCTTTAATAAAGGCTGCACAACAACATGCTTAAAACAACCCGGAAAAATACCCTTTAAGAAGGAACAGTTCACCAAGTGAGTTATATAAGGCAAAAGCAAAAGCAAAAGGACTGGATAAAGAAATGAAGGGAAAGGATCAGTAGGGCAAAAAGTGGGGGAGGAAGACTACACAATCTGAACCATAGCAGCCTAGGGGAAAATTGAAATTCTGCCTGTGATGGTAGAAACATAGCCAGGGCCAAAGGCTGTGGTAAATCAACTAATGGCAATGGCGAAGGAGATCCATCCACAAAAAATGATTTAATTATTGAGACCATCTTTTGGTCAAAGAGGGAGGTCAAATCAGTTGCAGTAAGATCTTGAACTAAAGGACCCTTGTTGCAGTTAGCCACTGCATTATGTAGGGTTTAAATGTATCAAATAACTGATGAGGCATACAGTCTTGAGCTGGAAACTTTTCCTAGAGATATGATTTTTGAGATTTGTATACATGAAAGTAATAAGTTGTGCAGGCAGTCCTCAAGCTTTGATACAGTTTGTCTGATGGATTCTGTCATCAATGTCTTTCCAACTGATGGGGAGTACATCACTCCATATGCAGCTCTGTGTGCAGCCAAGTTCTTGGTTGATGCTGTATAACAAGGTGAATTCTAGGTGCCACAGCTTCTAGGGCAGTTTTTAATACAGTGTTGAATAATTGATCAGCCAGGTCATCTGGATTTGGTGCACTGTCCACAAAGCTCTGGTCTATTGAGAGATCTTCTAGCTATTGCCTCATTCCACGGTATTCCATTCTTCTATTCACTGTTCCACCACTCCATTGTTGTTGGTGGACTCCATGGCCTAAGATATTACTGGGTAACTGGCTAAGGGTGTGAGAAAAGGATTCCAAGGATATCTTATAGAAGTCCTGACAATGCTTTATTTGTGCAATGGTAGGAAGCGCAGGTGGTACCTTAACTTGACAGGACACCAAAAAATGATCTGACATCTATGGCATGATCCAGCTCAATAGCTAAGTTCCTAAACAGAAACAGATCCAAAGTTCTTCCAAATAAATGAGGAAATAAAAGAAGTGTCTCTATGGATGTTAAAGTCTCTGCAAATAACATGAAAAATGTTTAATGCTACAAATGTGGATAGCCACTCTGAGAATTCTTCCAGGAAGGCCCTATTTGGGCCTCTAAATCCCGGCTAGTGCCACTGCAGGTGACCTATTTGTAGTCTTGAACTTCAAAAGATGTTAATGAGGGTTCACTATTCATGGCAAGAGGCTTAGTGGGCAATGATATCTTATAAATTATTATTTTGAGATCATCAGGAGAGACTCTTCTCACAGTTCCACTACCAGCGCAAGCACGGTTGGTGGGGATGTAAGAGACTGCCTTTTTGGTAGCTGCCCCTTGACTTAGGAACTCTCTTCCCAGAAAGGCAGAATGTTGTCCTTCTGGTGGCAGACTAAAACTTTTTTATTCAGACAGGCTTTTAAAATAGAAAGTTTTTAAAGAAGGTGCTAGGGGGTGCTTCATTGTTTTAAATTCAGTGATTCCCAAACTTTGGTCCTCCAGCTGTTTTTGGACTTCAACTCCCAGAATTTTGGACTGTTAGCCAAGTTGACTGAGGCTCCTGGGAGTTGGTCAAAAACACCTGGAGAACTAAAGTTTGAGAGTCACTGATTATTGTTTGTTAGAACTTTTTAATCTTTTTAATTGCATTTTATTCTTTTATTGAAGTTGACTTGTTTTAATACTGCAAATAGTTTAATTCTATTTTAATGGTCTCTTTTTGTATGTTTTTAATCGTATCATTAAACTGTGAGCTGCTTTGAGTCCCTATTCTGTGGGGAAAGTGAGATATAAATCATCATCATCATCATCATCATCATCATCATCATCAAGCATAACCTATTACCTCACCAAAACATGACCTCCCAGAATGATCAATGAACCTGATACTGCTTAGGGATTCCTCAGAACCACAACAGAGAGTAAGAATTGGATCATTTTGTCTTTTTTTCTTTCAGTTAAGCTTCTAATTTCACTTGTGGTAGTTTATAAACTTGACAAAAATCCCCCCTTTCCCCACAGTGGTTAAATGCCTGTACTGCAGCCACTCATTCATAAACCACAAGGTTGCGAGTTCAATACTAGCCAGGGCTCAGTCTAGACTCAGGCCTGCATCCTTCCGAAGTCGCTAAAATTAGTACCCAGCTGTTGGGGGCAATGAGCTTACAGTTGTAAACCGCTTAGAACAGGGGTAGGCAACCTTTCCCCTTTAAGGGCTGAGGGACTTCAGCTCCCAGAATCCCAGGAGCTATTGGCCAACATGGGACTATTGGCCAACATGGCTGAGGCTTCTGGGAGCTGAAGTCCCTCGGCCCTTAAAGGGGAAAGGTTGCCTACCCCTGGCTTAGACACTGCATAGTGTGGTATGAAGCTGCTTTCTCTCTCTCTCTCTCTCTCTCTCTCTCTCTTTTTTTTCTTTTTCTTTCTTTTCTTTTTTTTCTTTCCTCTTTTTTTTTTTGGTTTGGCATAACCCTAAACATTAAAAAATAATGCTGTACTTTTCAGATGGTTTTTGAACTTAAAAGATTTCTCTCCTCTTTATTGACTGATGGGGATTTCTCACAGATCCCTCCGAGTAATACAAAAAGTGGCTGGTAAGTACCACGAAACAGCTATCAACTGAAAATACAACAGAAATGCATAATTTGTTCGTTTTGTCTAACTGCTGCAATTGAAAGAAAAGTTGAAATTTATTATTATTTAAATAGTAAGACTACCAAAAAAAGCCATTTGGATTGAACCAGAGGCTCTGTAGTCCAGCACTCATCCTGCATTGGACAATCAGACACCTTATTGAAAGCTCACAAGCAGGATGTGAGCCACATAAACTGTCATGTCCACAATAACTGTTATTTAGAGACATGCTGCCTTAAAAATGCAGAGAATAAGTGATGATAATGACAGCCCTATGTCTTCCATGAATTTACCCAATTCCCTGTTAAATCCAATCAGGTTGTAGCCATAAGTACACATGATATCAAATTCCACAGTTTAACAATGTACTGTGTGAAACATAATTCCTTTTTCCTCTCCTGAATTTTACATTCTGCTGTTTGATTGGATAACTCTGGAATCTAGTATTATGATACACAGAGAAAACCTCTCCCTATCCACTTTGTCTACACAAGTGATAATTTTATGCACCTCAATTATATCTCCCGTTTGCACCTTTTAAAAAATCTAAACACTATAACATTTCCTCATAGAGAAATTTCTCCAGCCATGAAGCTTTATAGTGGCTTTCTGCACCTTCTCCAGCAATATAATATCCTTTGTGAGGTAAGATCACCAGAGCTGTACACAGTGCTTCACATAAACCTAGCATACTTATTATAACTTGGGTTTTGTGGTTATAGCCTCAGTGCATCAAATGCATCCTTTCCAGAATTTCAAGTGTGTATGTGCATGCAAATGCACTTGGTTTGAGATGTGGTTGTGGACAATGAGATCAGAGGAAATTAAATCCAGAAAGAACTAATAGCATTAACATTAGCCACTCACAAAACAGCTGTTGATAACACAAACACTTTGGAACTATGTGATCCAGTTAGAACCTGTAGTGGGATAAGAATTTGTTGCTCAAATTCAAATCTCTGGTGATAGACTGGAATTTCATAATGTCATAAAGCATCTGTTCAGTAAACAACCTTGTCATCACTAGCTAGATGAAAATGCAGGCCTGTCAGATGACACCTTCACTTTCTTCCAATTTATTTGATTCTTGTTTGCTTTTAGCTACTAATCAGAAAACTACTGTTAGTTTCTGAGGTATGCCTTCAGTATAAATTATTTCCTCTTTTACAGGTCAAAAATCTCAAACAGCATACTTCATCTAGTGAAGAATTTTATTACAATATATGCAGTTATTAATAGAAGCTGTCAAACAGACTTCATGACATATTTCATGCATTTGTGGCAGAGTAATGCAGAAGCTGACTTAATCCCATGGTGACTTCAAAAGGATTTAACATATCTAGTGTTTATGATTAGTGCCATTTAATCTAGAGCTCTTGAATAAGAAGTTTCACAAAATATGCAAATATTCTTTTTCTTTAATGAGGTCCCTCTGGAATTAGCATATCATTTCTGCATTACAGAAAGAAATGGATCAAGCCAGCAGAGAAACTAAACATTTTGCAAATGAAATAATTTTTGCTCTAATACTGTACCAATCACATTAAAAATATATTCAATCTGGTAAGAAAATACCATTGCTTGAATGTTTATGAACCAGAAAATGAGTTTTATCACCAAAGGAAAGATTGCATTGTACTGCTGAAATGTTGCATCAAAGCAGAAAAGATCAATACAGATTGGGAGAAAAACTGAGACTGAAAATTCACACCTGTAAAGTCTACAGAAGGAAGGGTTTGTTCAGAAGCACAATGTTTCCCCTGAGGCATTCATACGATCTATGAAAGAATTGCATGGATTTCTCCAAATTAAAGGTGTACAGCAGCAAGTTTAAAAACATGTCCTGCAATTATAAGTTAAAATCCTATTTATGACACCCATTTAGCTAATTACCTGACACTTGCCATCCAGGCTCTACTTCTTGAGGTCTAAAAATGCACTTTGTAGTGCACAAGTTTCAAGTCAATCTGATAAAATAATCTACAGAGACAGCATATTAAATAGTATTGAAGCTTTACATCTTTATCCTTTTACTTCAAGTTTTGAAATGGCAATATCATATTCACTGAAGTACTTTATCCAGACTTATTGACCAAGAAGTACCATTCATTGGTTTGGTAAAATTCTATGCATCAGTTCAAAGTTTATTATTTATACCCCATTAAACCCCACTGGAACAAATGGTGAACTTACAGCAGGCAGACTCAATTCTTCATTCTGAAGCTAGAATCTTGCCAATACTTTCATTTAAGATCCCATAACCAGAAATGATGTGAAACATCAAAAACTATGATGGCTTACAACATACCTTCATGTACCCACACTCTTCCTTAGTCTTTCAGGTCAAATCCAATTTGGGGGTTAGGGGGGGAAAGGGCCTGGACTGATGGGCTCCAACAAATATGGCCCTTTGTTGTCCTTAACATATTTTGCCTTACCAAGCACCTAAGTCCTTCTGCATTCTCGAGAATTTTCCTGTGAGTCGACTCATGCTTTTTATTTCCCCCTTTCCCCAATTTGGTTTCAGCTGATGCTAGTTATTTTTACCCTTAACATTCCATGGGGGATAGATCGGTCCATGGGGATTACCCATAATAGCTCAATGGAACCTATAAATGTTCAGTGGCAGTTTATGTCTGTATAGCCATTGTTGAAGGGGGTAAGCAACTGAAAATATTGCCTTAATGTCTATGAGGCCATTATTGTAAAACAGCATGCTGGACAATATGGATTCTTGGTCAGATAGAGCTCTCTTTTCAGATTCTACCACACAGCCTACCCAGCTGTTCAGTGGAATTTGTTGTAATTTTTACCACAAAAATGAAATCAATGCTACTACCCTGTCAAAACTACCATTATTCTGTTTCTTGAATCTGATGAAGTGACCTATAGTCTGTTCCAGTGTTAAAAAAAAAGAAGGAAAGAAAGAAAGAAAGAAAGAAAGAAAGAAAAGGTGTCTTGGGGCACTTTGAAGACTATACTCAAATAAAATTTTGGGGCCCACTTCATCAGTTGAAAAAGGAAGGGCTATAGCTCACTTCATTAGATGCAATAAATAGAGTGGACTGTAGGCCACAAAAACGTGTGTGTGTGTGTATGTATGTGTGTGTGCGCACGGGTGCACGCGCGCATGCATGTATCTTCAAGCAGCCTGTGGACTTATGGTGACCCCGCAAACAAACTCTTATGCTGAAACAATGGACCTTGTAATGAAAGGCAGAACAAGATTCCCTTTTTCCTTTGCCCTAAGTGAAAATTGTTTAACCACTTGAGGGCAGCAATGCAGAACTCATCTACATATTAACCAATTCTATAAAAAGTCTTCTAAAAAAGATTCCTTTTAACTATTTTGGCTTCATACAGTCTGCCCTCAGTATCCACAGGTTCCTTATCCACAGATTCAACCATCAACAGCTTGAAAATATTAATATATATATATAAATTCTGAAAAGCAAACCTTGATTTCACCATTTTATATAAGGGGCACCATTTTCTCATGCCATTGTACTTAACAGGACTTGAGCATCCACAGATTTTGGTATCCACGGGGATCCTGGAACCAAAGGCCCACCTTGTATTTCCTCGTATAATGAAAATAATGTGGCCTGTGGTGGAATCACCATATGATTGTAGGATCACAGCTTTAAATTACTGTTAAAAATTGCTCAAAAAGTTAGCAACTTAATTGCTTGAAAGACTAATTACAGAGCTCTTTAAATGCTTAGATCATCAGAAACTACAATGGAAAAATTCTGGCCCATTTCAAGCCGACTCCTATATAGAAGATAAAGCTGGAATTCTATATACTTATGTGAGAGTAGGTATTATTGAACACAGTGAGTTATTTCTGGGTAATTATGGGTTGCACATTTCAATATTAGAAACAATAATTAAGGCTGAAAACTACAACATTAGTAGATAGAAAATGTTTTCCCTAGTATCAAACCATGTGACCCAGCCTAAGAGGAAGGCAAAGGCAAACCCCATCTGAACAAATCTTCCCAAGAAAATCCTGTGATAGGCTGCCTTAGGTTCACCATAAGTTGGGAATGACTGGAAGGCACACAACAACAGCATCAAACTGTAGGGAAAGGGACATTCTAGTGAAACAAGATTAATTTTAAAAGTAGCAAAAATATGACCAGTCATCATCTTACCTGTTAGAGCAAAAAGCAGTGAGCCTTTCTCTACCAGCTCACTGAAGGATACGAATTCAGCTACTGTGGTTTTAAATTCATCTTTTTCCCCGTTAAGGCTCTACAAGTACTTTAAAGCCTTGTTTATGTAATTATACCCAAGACTGTAAATCAGGGCGTTTATCCAGAAAATCAACAGGCCTTGTTTATGCAAATACAGTAAAACAGTACTGCTGCTCATAATTAAATATAAGGAGTATGCATAAGATACTGACCTGTAAGTTTTTCCAAGACATCAAATCCATGTTTCAGTGCAATAATATCAAGAAAAGAAACTGTACCATCCTCAAACCTGCATGAAGAAAGAAAAGGAAGAAATAATAGTGCAATTATTTTTTTGTTGCCATTCATATTAGCTAAATATAAAATTACTGAAAAGAAATCCCTAGTTACAGTTAACTAAATGCTTGATTCTAATATTATGGCAAAATACTGTTACATAAACCAAGAAGGGGGGAAAAAGAATCGATGCAAAAATGCATAGTCTTTGTTCTCTAAATTTTAAACTATGACTAAACTATAATTCAGAGGAATTGATTCACAATATTTAAACTGACCCACTCACTATAACTGGAAACCTATGAAACCAGGGAATAATTAAAGATAATTACAGAAAAAAACTGTTTTGTGGTTTTACCTTTCAGCCATGGATTGTCTTGGTGAATAGAAATCCTCTTCTGTCAAATATGCAGCTGCAGTTCCGCCTCCAAAATAGGTTTTTTTCAAGCATGAAGCAACTTCATTCTTTATTATTAGGGCACCTAAACCAGTGGGAAACCCAAATATCTTATAGAATGATACTGGCACAAAGTCTGCTTGGTGAACACTTAAGTCTAATGGGGAAGTGCTAACATAAGATGCTGCATCCAAGAGTACAAACCATTTTCCCTGGACCTTAACAGGGCACAGTTTCCCAGATTTTATCTTTTCTATCCAGGCAAGGGGATATTTAGTGCCTGAGAAATTACTCTGAGCAGGAAAACAGAAAAGATGAGGTGTTCTACTGCTCTTCTCCTCCACTACCAAGTCATTTGTCCCTGACAACATTTCCTTTGGTTTCACTGGAACAAACAAGACATTCATTGCAGCAGTAATTCCTCTCATGCCCACCACAGATGTGTGGCTATCTGTGAGATAACAAAACCGGCTGCCAGGATCCTGCAAGGTTTCAGGCATCCAGGGGAAAGCCTCTGCAACCAGTTTGAGTGCAGTTGTACTGCCTGAAGTGAAAATAACAGTATAGTCTTCTACAGTTGTATTGAAGTGCTGTAATATCCTGTAAAAGAAAGAGGAAAATGTAGCAATGTAGTATTTGAAAAGTACAAAAGTATTTTTCTTGGCTGCTTTGTCTGATTCTAAACCAAAATTTAACAGACGAGATAGGTGGCTACATTCTATTTTCCATTATTGAAGTTCAAAGGTATGAATCATATTGTTTAGGAAGTTGTAAATTTTTTAAATAGAATTTAAATTAAACACATGAAGGAAATTAATCCTGGGAATTATTTGCCATTGTTTGTATTTATAAGGAGGGGAAATGTTAATGCACCTATGGATGAGAGATCCACTATCTCATGTGAATGCATGCTGCCTAACTATTACTGAATAGTAGGTTACAACTGCATAGAAGTAGATAATTAATTAGATGAACTACAAGAGATTCCTAAGGAGGCATGAGTAATTGAGTCATCAAGCTTCAGATATGCTTTTAAGTAGATACACTGAACACAGTGAAGTGCTCTTGTTTCATTCATTTGTACAGTCTCCATTTAGTGACCTTTGAAAAGGACAAATCAATACTGAAAAGGTACTATATCAGATGTTTCTTACTGTGCATTAAAGGTCAAAGGAGATTGTCATGTGCGTTAACAATTTCAACACTGTTGTTTTGAGGAAGACATATTGCTAACAATTGGAAGGTAAAATCAGGGAAATTTCAATCAAATCTGAACAATCTCAGCATCAGCTATGAGTGCTAAAAAAATAAAACACTGACGCAAGTCACATTTCTCATACATTATCAATAAATTCTGCCTCTGTGACTAAATACACTTCCTCGGAAAATTCTACTCAAATCAATGGAATTTACTTGCAAGAGAGAAAGAAAGCAAAATTTTGAGATTGGGACAAGATGGTTGTTTCTAACTGGTGTCAATTGATATATTATGAAAAAGAAGTAAGTTGTAATTGGAATTTTAACTATTTAAACAAAAACTTATGGGAGACCCTTCACATGTCAGCAAGAACTGTACAAGTCTTTAATTTATTTCAGCTACAGATATTTTGAGACTTGTCATTTCTAGAAATGAGGAATAGATCAAGTGCAATATAATTAAAACAAGAGGTTTATTATATAAACTGAAATGCCCAAATATAAACATGAAGCACAACAGACATGTGTAAAATGAAATGTGTTGTACCTGTATCGAACATGTTCAATGGTGTCATATGTCAGTTTGCTGCTGATGTTCTTGCTGTGAGGGTTACCTAGGAAGTAAAAAGGCCTCAGTGCTTAGTAAGAAAATAAATATAATCTTTGAAACAAAACACTATCCCCTAAAACATAGCATTCATTTTACATCTTACTGCGCTGATGTGAAAGTCTTAGCAGTTTATCAAAGGAATTACTTAATGAATGAAAGTGAAGTTCCCAAATATACATATAGTGGAGTCTCTTCTCCCACTGCTACTCCTCTCACCACCCTGGAGTATTCCTCATACCTTGTTGCTGAAGGCATTCTCTCTGGCTTTTCATTTTAATGAGGTTGGCAGGCCAATTCACCAAGTAGGTCCAAATCATTTTAGAATGACCCAATCTGATCTGGACTCTGGTCAGGCAAATCCAACCTGGACCTGTTCAAGTCATGCCCATTCAGTTTGGGATTTGAATAAAGTGCACAGAGTTTTCTCTATTCTTATTGGAAGCAACTCTTCAGGGTTTCAAATAGGATCTTTTCTTTCTCTGGCTGGAGACACCAAGAATTGACCCACAGGTCTTTTGCTAGCAAAGCATCTGCTCTGCCACTGAGCTGTCTGTTGTTCCCCAGTTGATACTGTGTTACAGTACCACAACAAATTATTTCATTACAATAACTTTCCAAAGTTGAGGTAGTTCTCTTTAAGTAAGCTGACATGAGAAGGCAGGGATCTTTCCATGAGCGATCCCTAACATAGATTTGGAATCTTTTTCTTTAAAGCAAGGGTAAGCAACTTTTAGACTTCCAGGGATTGCAGGACTGAAACCCTCATCCTCCTCTGCAACATAGGTAGGAGTGATGGAAATTGCAGCTCAATAAAATATGGAGGGTCATTAATTAACCGTCCCTGCTCTAATGGCTTTGTACAGCTCTACATGTTAGGCTGTCTGGCTATTCTTAACTCAAATTCAGCCAACCTGATTTTGCATGCGACTTCCTGATGTTTCCCATTCTAGACATGGTTTAGGAACCATATGGTGCTATTTATTTTATTTTAGTCTAATGATCACAGGACTTTGTGACAGCATGCAGGGGTCAGCTGAGCTGTTCATGGTGATTTTGCCTTAATTTGTCTTAGCTGATTTGTAAAAAATGGACCATTTTTGTCAGCCAAGATATAGCTCATTTATGCAAGTTCATCATTTGAGAGCTGCAGTACCAAGTCATAACTTGTTTGATCTGTAACAGCACAACAGATAATATTTGTATCATCTTAAATTCAGCATTTTTACAGGAGATAGTAGGAATGGATTCTATGGAAACATCAGCTTTAAGTGGCCACATCACACATGTGCATGTTTAGATTGACCCTTAATAGTAGTGATTGGTTTGGTTATTCATGCATTTAAATCTAGGTGCTGGGGTTTCTCCCTTGAGCACCAATATAACATTTTTACTCAATTATATTTCCCTGTTCAAGGTAAATAAGAAAGCAGTACTTCATCCTCTCTATAATTTCTCATTTTCAAAAAGCAGAGTACAATTAAACTACAAAATTTAAAATTTTGAAGCAAGAGATTGTAAAACCACAACACAATAGGCTAGGGCTAGAATTTTGAACATTTCTTAGCTAGTAAATAAAGAATACATTAACAATTCTTTATTACGGCCATTTGGCCAGCACATAAATAATACATTGTTAAACCAGCAGATTTGAAAACAAATGGTTCAGTCCAGCCTGCTTCCTCCTGTTTTTTTCTGTGCAGGTACTTTATATTTTAATGTAGAACAATGTTCAGAACTGTGATTCCACATAATGGGGTTCTCTTTGCCATCTCAGGATTCTATCCACTCATTTCTCTGTATGGGACAACCAATTCTCAATCAGAACTCTGGTACACACAACTTCTGTTCCTGTGCTAATATACTGGAATACATTGCATTCATAAAAGGAAGAACTCTGTTATATTCTCTTTTGCATATTCTAAAAGAGGTTAGCTTAAAATGTGCAGCTAACAAAACAGTAGGTTGGTGGCCCTATACAGTTCTGGCTCATCAGCCACTACTCAATGCTAAATCTGGTGTGTGTGTGTGTGTGTGTGTGTGTGTGTGTTTAAATAAGACAAGTACTAGAGCATTTTAAACTTCTACCATTGAAAAATGAGGTGGAGAAATGATCTAGATTTCTTGATTTCTGCTTGTTGTTGTTAGGTGCTCTCAAGTTGGTTCCAACTCATGGTGACCCTGTGGATGAGACATCTCCAAGAATCCCTATCTTCCACTGCCTTGCCCAGATCCTGCAAGCCTTTCCCCATAACCCCCCTGATCGAGTTTATCCATCTGGTTTATAGTCTTCCTCTCTTTCTTCTACCCTTTACCTTTCCTACCTAGCATTATTGTTTTTTCTAGTGATCCATGCCTTCTCATTATGTGGCCAAAGTACGACAGTCTCAAATTGATAATCTTTGCTTCCAAGGAGACCATAAAATTTCTGCTTACCATAAACATTTTCACTAAGGTCATCAGTGAAGGCTTTCAGCAAACTCTGTGGGAAGATAGCAGTGCCTGCATGATCAAGATAAGTAATTCCTGCAATGGAATAAATGAAAATGTATTACATACTGAATTACTAGGATTGTCATATTCTAGTTCCATAAATCTGGTAGCCTAGTTTTCATGTTGTATACATTGTTTCCTAAATATGCAAATCACATGGTAGCTTGATAGAGAGCTAAGTAACCCTTCACTGTTTTCCCAGTCCACATCATGAGTCACATTCTGGCTAGAAACACTGAAAGATAGAAGTGGGCTCACTTCTCACAAAACAATTGTGCAAAATGATACCGGTATGCACATTTTACCTGTATTTGATTGTTGCCATTATTTTTAATAGAAGCTGGGAATCAAGACTAGTTAGTGATGCAAACAGGGACTGCGTGTTCTAGCTAAAATCTGGATCCAAGCAAAATAGAATCCAGCTTTAAGGAATTTCAGAGAACAGAGTGCAAAATATGTAATGTAAACCAAGGCTCCTCAAAGTGGTGATCTATGGACTGGTGTCAGACTGCAAGCCATTGTCTGCCAGTCTACAGTGCATTTCCAGGAAAGAAAGAAGCAGTTATAGCCAATGGGCAAAAGTATGGTATCAGGCTGTGACACATTAGAAAAATGTCAGTCACCACATCAGACAGACCAAGAAACATGTAAACAATGTAAAAACAAAGTTAAAAAGCAGAACTACCCTGGCTGTCATGCAGTGCTGTCTAGAAATTGCTAGATTCTCAAACTAACAGATTTTTTTTTCTAGTTGCTGTAAATCCCAAGTGACTAACCTCTATATTCTTGGAGCCCACTCTGATCTCAAGACTGAAAGCTGAAAGGTTTAATAATAAAATTAGGCCTATCTATCACTGATATCTGAACCCAGATATTTTGAGCACATTCACTCAGGCATGACATGACAAATGTATACCTTTACACATCAAGTTCATTTTACAAACAAAAATCCGAACAGATGATATAATGCTGCAGAAGTGTAGAATTTCTCTATTTCTTAAACATATTTTTTCTTTTCCTGGTGAATGAAACCACCAAAATAGTTTACTGTACCGGCCTAGATATCTTGTTCAAAAACAAAGTTTAGAGATAATTACTTTAATCGCATTATGCTTGGGTGTGTGACCTGCAACCTTCCTTTGTTGTTAGACTGCAACTACTTTCCTCTGTCATCTTTATGCACCTTTGGATATTCTAGATAGAGCTGGAGGGATTTATAGTCTGATAACATCTGCAGAGTCACAGATTGTCTGTTAGGGTTTATCAAACCTACTCTGAGCTAGGGTCTCATGTTTCCACAGCAGAGGATCCATGTTTAATTTGGCGGCAATAGAACATCTATTATTTATGTCACTGGGTAGTTTTATTTCTAGCAATATGCATTGGGTTTGGCCAAATACTGAATCTAACTGAGCCATTGCAAGGAGTTGTATCTGCTGTCAGAGGGAAAGTGGAATTCCCTCTGAAATGACCTGCCTGTATTACTGCTGTTTTTTAGTCATGAAAGAATGAAGCCTTGTTGCTATGAAGTACTCACCAGTACCCTAACCCACTTGGACAGTTCCCTAGTTGCTTATATAAGTCAGCAAAAGCAATGTTCTAGAACCACACACATGGTAGGTTTTATCTCTCCATGCATCCTGTCTTCATTCTTGGACTTCACAAACTGTAACTTATCAGCTGTAACTGGACAAGCAAGAAGTCAATTTTACATCCTCTGGACCTGTACTAACAATGTCATTGAAATCAGCAAAGTATCATGCAAATCACAATAGGCTATCAATTTGCCTTTGAGAATGGATTCAGCTTGTAGACACCAATTAACCATCCCATTTTCTTCCATCAGGCAAAATTAAATAGGCCTTTTACCAGTGCAGATGAAATAGGAGTGGAGAAGAATGATTTCTTCGCACCATCAAATGTTCTTATGCCAATCCTTGATCAGAATTCTGAATTTTCCACCAATGTTTCTCTATCAATCATCCTACATGCTTCATCACCCTTAGCTCCTTTGAATAAGAGGGAACTTGTTTAGTTCTACTCATTAGGAAAGAGAGTTAACTTAGCCAAATTTCAGATAGACAGCTTCACAAATATTTGTGTTGGACAACAGTGATGTGTGCTGCTTTTAAAATAATATTAATTTTTAGGAGGTGTTGGCTGCTCAGTCCTGGCATGTCACACTTCTTTTATTCCTCTGGTGTTTGAACACTTTCTAAGAGCACCAAAAGCAAAGATAGGAACAACTCAACTTTCAAGATGTTCTTGGATTCTAACTTCCAGCATTCTCCACCAGTTAGGGCTGCTAGGATTGTTAATCTAGCAACATCTGGAGGGCCACATGATTACTGTTGCTGACCTAAAGGATCCCCACCTCTACAGCTGAACAACTTCACAGAAGAAGAGCCAAGGCCGTGGAACATCAGGCAAGCAGGCAGACAGACAGCAGCACTTGGCAGAAGTAGGCAGAGAAGTAGGTAGAGAGGCAGTGAATTGCTCTTCAGATGAGTCTCACTCCTTGAATCAGGGCAGCAAGCAGAGAGCACCAGTCAGTTTAAGCCTGTCAAAGTTTGACTAATGAAAAGATATAGTATTGATAGTGAAATGACAACTAATTTGAGGAGAGGGTACTTTTCAACTGATGATATTCAATGACACAGCAGACAGAAACAAGAGGTGATGAGAGGATGCATTACCACCAGCCCAGTTGTAGAAATCCCCCTGATAATCTCCTTAATCCCCTATGAAGGCATTTAGTGAAGCTTTATACAGGCTGACAATGGAAACCTCTATCTCATGTTTCCATACACCCTTCAACTCATATTTCCATAGTTGCCTGCCTAAGCCGCTTCAGGAGGAAAAAAGACCAAGAACTGCTTCAGCATTCATTCTTCCTGCCCTTCAAACTAGCTACTGGGACTCTTCTGTCTCTGTCCAATACCACATGGTGCTTTCTCTTAAGATGCTTCAGCAGGCTGCTGCTTCTTTAATGCCCTGGCAATTTACCTTTGCTCATTTGTTCACTACGATGAATGAAGATAGTAATCCTGAGATCTGCCCCAACTTCACAGAGGTCTTAGACATCAGTCTAAATTTTCTATGGCAACTCAGGACCGACACAGATGGGCCAAAAGGAACGTCCAAAGGCTGTTCCAACCCCAATTGGCCAGGGACCGTGGCCACTGCACAGTCCATTCTCAAAGGAGGCTGCCACCGCAGTCCCAAATGGGCTGTCAGTAGGAGTGGGTTTTGCCACTCCTTTTACTGGTGGCTTCAGGCTGCCTTTGGCGGCCGCAGTGCAACTTCCAGCCATATTGGGGACATGAATCATCTAACGCCACACCCCCAAAGCAGCCGGAAGCTGCCTTATTTGGTCCATCTGTTTCGGTCCTCAAACTGCCTGCCTGCCATTTCAAGGCAATGTTGTTGTTTGTTGCATTTTGCCCACTTCAAATACAGCTCTCTTGATAGTGGAAGCAGTCTTGCTCCCAGTGCCAACAACTTCTTATGCCTTGATGAGGCTTTCTCTCACTATAGCCAAAACTACCACCCCTTACCATTCTTATTGTAGGCGAACACCAGCCTGTCTCCCTGTGCTCTAGAGGCAACATGTGGATTTGCTTTGCTGTTGCAGAGGTGCTGCATTTGCACTGCAGAAATACTGCAGTTTGACACCGCTTTAACTGCTATAGTTCAATCTTATGGAATCATGGGATTTGTAATTTGCTGTGGCACCAGAGCTCTCTGACAGAGAAGGCTAAATATCTCACAAAAGTACAAATCCATAGCATTAAACCATGGCAACTAAAGCAGTGTCAAACTGCATTATTTTTACCGTGTAGATGCACACTTTATCTAAGGCAGGGGTAGACAACCTTTTTGAGCTGGGGACCGAGTTGCTGTCCCTCAGACAATTGGGGGGCCGAGGTACCCAAAATAAATAAATAAATAAATAAATAAATAAATAATTTTTTTAAAAAAATAAAAAAATTAAAAAATATGCATGCACACTCTCTCAGCCCCAGAAGAGCCATGGCAAACCCCCTGTGGAGATTTTGCCAAGAAAACCCCAAGAACAAGTAATAACAACAATAATCAATATAATCATGGCGGGAGGCGGTGGCGGGGGGTGGTGGCGGCGGCGGTGGCGGCGGCGGCAGGACCGGCCTGGGGCCGGTCCAATGGCCTCGGGGGGGGGCGCATCCATCCCCCGGGCCTTAGGTTGCCTACCCCTGATCTAAGGAGTCATTCTTTTTTTCTTTTCTTTTTTTAGCAGCACAATGCGAATAACCGCACTCATGGATTCCGAGTTTGTTATTCACACTATGGAACTGCATCTCGGCAAGTTTGGTTTCTCACACATGTTAGCACTTGAATAAACTTGGAGTCGACAATACTAATGTGTGTCAAAATGTGTTCAAGGCGTTCAGAGTTTAATCCCGGGTCTATTCACATTGGTTATTCACACTACGAAAGATGCGAATTCAGAAAAAAATCCAGTATCGATTATCCCAGGTTAAGTGGTTTTTTTGGCAGCCCCCCCCCCCAGAACTTTGGGATGCATGTGAACAATGGAGATTCAACTCAGATTCATCCTGTATTATTTTCACCATCGGAATAACCCCTCAATTAGTCTTAAAGTTGCTACAAGATCCCTTTACATAGTGATCCAGACTAACATGGCTATGTCTTTAAATTCTACAATAATAATAATAATAATAATAATAATAATAATTTCTGTTCTGCCTTTATTACAGTCAAGGTTAAAAGGAGAATCCCCTATCACAACCCTCCCCAATCACAATAAAAAACAGTTAAAAGAGAATTAAACTGAGCAAAAGTTAAAACACAGAAATTCCTGTTGTATATTGGATAGGATAAAAGAATAAATACTAGATTCAAATTTCCAGTTTAGAGGGAGAAGGGTGAGCCTTCCCAGGGGAGAGAAAGCAGAGGCCATGACATCAGTGGTATCACTAATAATGATAATAACAATGATAGCAATGATAACAATGATAACCATGACGGGAGGGGGAACCGAAAAGGCTAGTCTGGGAAGGCCTGCTGGAAGAGATCCATCTTAATAGCCTTTTAAAAAGCTTCCAAGGTGGTAATCTGACGGATCTTGTCCAGCAGGTCATTCCAGAGCCTAGGAGCGACTGATGAAAAGGTCCTCTGGATAGTCTGATCTTCTTTAGTTGTAATAAATTCTTCCCAAAGGACCTAAATGTGTGGGCTGGATTGTGTGGAAGGAGGTGCTCTCGCAGGTAGTCTGGACCCAAGCCATATAGGGCTTTAAAGGTAATAACCAACACCTTGTACAGTGCCTGGAAACTAATAGGCAGCCAGTGAAGAGATTTTAGCACAGGTGTAATGTGGGGAGCTCTTGAAGTGCCCATGACCAATCTGGCTGACATATTTTGTACCAATTGAAGTTTCCGAACTTGGCCCCATGTAGAGCGCATTACAGAAATCAAGCCGAAAGATTACCAGAGCATGTGCTACTGTTTCTAGGTTCCAGGAAGGGGCGCAGCTAGCGTATCAGCTGAAGCTGATAATAGGCACTCTTGACCACCACGTCTATCTGGGCTGTCATCTGTAAAGACGAGTCAAGGAGCACCCCAAGCTGCGAACACAGTCTTTCAGGGGAAGTGTGACCCCATCCAGAACTGGTCCTTGTATCTCCATTCCCAGATTGGGGGTCCCTATAGCAAGTACTTACGTGGATTCAGTTTGAGTCGGTTTTCCCTCATCCGGTCCATTACCACCTCAAGACAGGCATTCAGAGAGATGCCAACCTTAGTTACTGCATCAGTCCGAGACATAGGGGGGAAGCAGACGGCTTAAAGAGACGTTTTCGGGCCAAGGAAGGGGAGGGGCAGCCGCACGGTGGGCGCCCCAACCCCTTCCCCAGGTCGTCCTCGGAGCAGCTGGCCCTCCGCACGGCCGGCGCTCTGAGGCGGACTTCCCGCTGCAGCGTTCGCACATGCTGCAGCGGAAGAGTCACCGAAGGCGCGCTGGCAGTCTTTTGTGGTGCACCTTCGGCAGCTTGTAGAAGGAGCGCCAATTTAGCGCTCCTTCCAGGGACGGCGAAGCTGTGCCACAGGGCCGAGGTGTGGGGATACCTCGGCCCCGCAGCGCAGCTTCCCGGGGCGGCCCATGACCGCCCGTCTGCTTCCCCCCATAGAGAAACATATTTGGATTTCATCAGCATACTGATAACACCCCGCCCCATGTCTCCGGATGATCTCGCCCAGCGATTTCATGTAATTGTTGAACAGCATTGGGGGCAGAATTGCACCTTGAGGGATGCCCGATTTGAGCTCCCTCTTGGTTGAACAGCTCTCCCCAAGTGACACCATCTGGAACCTACCTGAGAGGTAGGACCAGAACGTCTGCAAAGCAGTGCCCCTGATTCCCAACTCTCTCAGACGTTCCAGAAGGATACCATGGTCTATGGTATCAAAAGCCGCTGAGAGGTCCAAGAGCACCAACAGGGTCACACTTCCCCTGTCAGTGCCCAGATGGAGATCATTGACTAAGGCGGCTATGGCAGTCTCAACTCCGTATCCTGTCTTGAAGCCGGCTTGAAATGGATCTAGAAAATCCGTTTCATCCAAGACAGCTTGGAGTTGAATGGCAGCTGCCCTCTTGATCACTTTATTTAAGAATGGTAAAAGAGAAACTGGCCAGTAATTATTTTTGTCCAGGGGATCAAGAGCAGGCTTTTTAAAAAGAGGTTTTACTATTGCCTCTTTAAGGCAGGCTGGGAGATAGCCTTCCCTGAAGGATGCATTGATTATATTTTTCAACATCTCCCTCCCGCTGGACAGCCAGCCAGGATGGACAAGGATCGAGGGGGCAAGTCAATCTTTTCATACTACTGAGGAGCTTGTCCACATCTTCAGTACTTACCAACTCAAAGTGATCCAGAATAACAGTATTTGTAGAAGCACTGGATGCCTCTCCTATGGATTCTGTAAGAAAGCCCGAATCCAAGTTGGCTCTTATCCGAGAGATTTTAACTGCAAAGTGATTGTTTAATGCAGGGGTCGGCAACCTACGGCCCGTGGGCCACACCCAGCCCGTGGACCCCCGCCGACCGGCCGCCGCCGACCCCCGCCACCGCCTGCACCGCCGCCGCTGAGCACGCAGCTGCCATTTTTTGCCAAAATGGCGGCCACGACTCGTTTGCGCATGCGCAGTACTCCTGCACATGCGTGAATGAGCCGCGACTGCCATTTTAGAAAACAAAATGGCGGCCGCAGCGTGCTCGGTGGTGGCGGCGCACGGCGGCGGCACGCTCGGGGGGGACTCAAAGTCCATGAAAATGGAGGGGAGACTGTATATTCACAAAATAGTAAAGGTATAAACATAGATAATAGTTGTTTGGTATACTACCTGTTCAACTTATATGCACAACATTGTAAGAAAAGCTGGCTTGGACACAGAAGGAGGAGGAGTGCAAATAAGAGGAAGGAATATCAACAATCTAAAATATGCAGACAACACCATAATACTAGCAGAAAACCTCACAAACCTCGAACAATTACTATGGAAGATCAAAGAAGAAAGTGCAAAGGCAGGTTTACTGTTGAACGTAAGAAATCAAAAGTAATGACCACAGAGAATCTACACTAATTCAACCTAGACAATGAAAAAATAGAAATACTAAAAGAGTTCTCATGTCTGGGATTAGATTAAACATTGATAGCAATGGGGACTGCAGCCAGGAAATCAGAAGAAGATTAAGAATGGGGAGAGCAGCTATAAAAGAAAAGATCCTAACATGCAAAGATATATAATTCAGCACAAAAGTTAGAATCATACAAGCCTTTATATTCCCTATTACAATGTATGGATGTGAGAGCTAGACAGTTAAGAAAGAAGACAGAAAGAAAATCAATTCATTTGAGATGTGGTGCTGGAGAAGAGCACTGAGGATTCCATGGACAGCCAAAAAGACAAACAAACAGGTTCTAGAGCAGATCAAACCAGACATCTCCTTGGAAGCTAAGATGATAAAACGGAGGCTGCCATACTTCGTACACATCATGAGAAGGTATGAATCATTTTAAAAAACAATAATGCTAGGAAATGTGGAGGAAAGCAGAAAAGAAGGAAGGCTGCATGCTAGATGGATGGACTCTATCTAGGTCACGGGTGTGACTTTGCAAGAACTAAGCAGAGTAGTGGAAGACAAGGAGACTTGGAGATGTCTCATCCACAGGGTCACCATTGGTTGAGATCGACTCAAGGGTGGATAACAACAATTACTACATATATTAGTATACATGTTCTTATTACGGCTGCAAACATAATAAAACATTCTCAGAAAAGTCTCTTATTTCTAAGGAACAAACCTCTAGGCAAGCTGAATGGATTGCAGTACACCTCAAGATTAAGAAGACAGCTGCTTGACAAAACTGTAGTTTTATACAACCCTTTGAAGGTTTACAGCCAGTGTCACAATTTGCATCTTTCTGCATCCCATTACACTCTGATCCCATCTCTACATTTATATAACTGTGCTTCAGTACAGCACTTCACCTACGGATCTGAAGAAATGGATTGAAATTCAGGAATGCCTAAGCTAAAATCAATCAGATAGTTTTAGACCTCATTCCCTCTTGGATTTAACCCAAATTGCTAACTGGGGTATATGACCGTTGTTCCCATTTGAAACCAGTTCGGATCCTACTGTGCTCGGTTTAAAATGAGATGAAGCGAGGCAAACGCAAAAGAACCGCTCTTTCCCGACACTAGTTTTTGGGCAGTTCTTTTGAAAAGACCCAAATCCAAACAATCTTTTGAAAAGACCTGAATGGGAATGATAGGCTGGATTTGCATGGTGGGCTGTGCTGGCTCTTGCCATCTTCTCTCAGCCAGCCCCAGGGCTCTGGTGCCGTTTTGGACTCAGCCAAGGCTGGCAGGTGGAGTAGTACATCCTCCCTTCCTACTCTTGGCAAGGAGGGTGTTGAAAGGCTTTCTGAGAGCCAAGGCAAGCCAGGAGCCTCACCAGAATCCTTGGAGCATAGCTTTGCCTTCTCTTCCTTCTTCTGCCTTTCCCAGTCTGGCCATTGAAACTCAGTGGGTGACCCTGGGCAAGACCTGGAGGGCTGCTGAGGGCTCCATGAGGGGAGAAAAAGAGGAGGAGGGGAGGAGGAGGAGGAGGGAGAAGAAGAAGGGAAGGACTCTTCCATAAGACCGTGCTCTCCCTCATACAAGCCTTCCTGCCATGCCACCATCCCTCCTCTACTGTGTTGTTGTTGTGTCCCTTCAAGTCTGTTGTGAGGTTTTCTTGGCAATGTTTGTTCAGAAGGAGTTTGCCTTTTCTTTTCTCCTCTTCCTCCTTCTCTTCCTCCATGGCAGACGTTCTTCTTCTCCAAGTGTGAATGACAAAGGGGAGTAAAAGAGGAGTAAATGATCCCAGAGAGATTTGATCACAAAATAACCCGGTTTCCACATAATTGCTACCTTGAAATGTTAATTCTTGTCTTCAAGCACATCATATTTATTGATGTGTTTTAATTGTCAATTTTTAATTTGTTATTGGTTTAATGACTTTTTAAGGGGGGGAATTAGACTGTGTTGTATTTTATATTGTTTTTTATTGTTGTTAGCCGCCCCGATTGATGATGATGATGATGATTATCTACTAAATTAGTGATATCAAGCACAGCCCTTACAGTGATGACACTTCCGAGAACTGTCAATTCAGAATAGACCTGAAGCACATGAACATAATGTATGAACATACAGTATTTTCTGGCGTATAAGACTACTTTTTAACCCAGGAAAATCCTCTCCAAAGTCGGGGGTCATCTTATACGCCGGGTGGAGGAGGAGGAAGAAGGGGTGGCGCAGCACGAGGCGGGAGGAGGAAGAAGAGAGGAAGTCAGGTTAGAGGAGGAGGAGGAGGGTGGAGGAAGGGGTGGCGTAGTGTGGCGTGAGGCAGGAGGAGGAAGCAGCGGCGGATAAGAGGTGAACCCCTATCCTGGGGTTTTCTTGGCAAGACTGGTTCAGAGGAGGTTTGCCATTGCTTTCCTCTGAGGCTGAGAGTGTGTGACTTGTCCAAGTTCATCCAGTGGGTTTCATGGCAGAGTGGGGAATCAAACCCAGGTCTCCAGAGTGGTAGTCTAACACTCAAACCACTACACCATGCTGGCTCCTATTCCCATGTACTACCTATGAAACAACTGCAGACTTTTTTGTTGTTCTTTTATGTCTTCAAGTCCTTTCCAACTTATGGCAACCCTAAGGCAATCTTATCATGGTTTTTTTTTTTGGCATGTTTCTTCAAATGGGGGTTGCCATTACCATCCTTTGAGGCTGAGAGTGTGTGAGATGCCCAGGGTCACTTACTTGGCCGCAAATTGTACATACCTCAGAATGCATCACCTAGTATAATTGCAGTCCTTCCTCGCAACACTTTCTCATTTTCCCCCGTTGGAAAAGGGGTTGTCTTATACGGTGAGTATATCCCAAACTCTATATTTTAACTGGAAAAGTTGGGGGTCGTCTTATACGCCGGAAAATACGGGCACTGTATATGAATGTCTAAACATATATGGACGTGAGAGCTAGACAGTCAAGAAAGAAGATAGGAGGAAAATCAACGCATTTGAGATGCGGTGCTGGAGAAGAGTGCTGAGGATCCCATGGACAGCCAAAAGGACAAACAAATGGGTCCTAGAGCAGATCAAGCCAGAGATAGCCCTAGAAGCCAAGATGACAAGACTTAGACTGTCATACTTTGAACATATCATAAGAAGGCATGAATTTTAGGAAAAGACAATGATGTTAGGAAAGGTGGAAGGAAGTAGAAAGAGAGGAAGGCCACATGCTAGATGGATGGACTTTATTAAAGAGACCACGAATATGAGTTTGTGGGAGCTGGGCAGGGCAGTAGAGGACAGTGGGGATGGAGATGTCTCATCCATAGGGTCAACATGGGTCGAGACTGACACAAAGGCAGTTAACAGCAACAAAAACATGAACAGCATTCATTTTGATACATAATACAGCTTTCTTTGAAAATAAAGGCACGTAACCAAAAGAAAAAAGGTTTTTACATTATCAGCCTCTATTGCTCACAAATCCCCATTGTGCTAATAACTTGTCACTTGTAATGTGGTAGCAGTAATGTGGTCAATGAAGTCTATGAATGTACCAAATGTCAACTGAGCCAATAAAAAATTACCATTGATACAGCAAATCAAAAAATGGGTGACATATTTGCATTTTTTTGTTTTTTTTGGAAAGGCATACCATATTGTTCTGAGTAAGAACTATTTCTGACAAATGTATTCAGGCTTCTCAAGGAAGGATTAAGATCTGGTGAAATTTGGAGCAGCAGTTCAAACATTTTAAAGGTTTCCTTCCCCATTCAAGCCTGTGAAGTGGTAGTTGCCTATGAAGTGGGGCTGGGTGTGGGGAGATGGCAAGGCAGCGATTTTGGCAGCTGGAGCCAAGGGATGACAGTTATTCACAGAAAAATGAAAATGAAAATGCCATAAAATGAAAAATGAGCATGTCTACTCAGAAGCAACCCTTAAGTCAAAGAGCTTATTGCAAGGCCCTTAGACACAGGATTGCAGTCTGAAGCAGCCTGAAGCAAATTAATTCAGAACATGCCCACAAACCAGGTAGTGAAGGTAAAGGAAGACAAAAGCAGTTCTAGAGCTACATCAACATCCCATTGCACGCTAAAAACAACAACAGTGAAGGGTTAGGGATGCTGGTAAGTACGAAATGGTCCTATGCACCAAAATGGAACAGAAGATTCATCTTTTTTTTCTTTTTTAATAAAATTAAGAAGTTGGCAGCTCTCAGGACATTCCACATGACCTGATGTCAGACAAAAATCAGGGGGAAATAGGAACAAACAAAAATGTTTTGAAAATTAACATTAACTGACACAAATTAGGAAGCCAATGAAGGAAGGGTTCAGAACTAAATCCAAAAAGGAAAGTGCTTTTAAAACCACTACTTCTGAAATACAGAAAGTTTTACAAATCTGCTTTAGGTTCAGACTGACATGTTTACAACATTTCAGCTTTATAAGGTCAACCATTTCTGAGAAGAGAAAGACTTCTGTCTGAAGAAGTTTTACAAGTATTATCTTTCAGGGATTGCCAAGAATAGCTGATTGTAGATGGACGATGTAATGACATAAAGCATATTTGTTGTTAACTGCCCTCAAGTTGACTTCGACTTATAGCGACCTATGAATGGACGTTATCATACGGGGTCTAAAGCAGACCCAATCCACACTCGATCCCGTCCTATTGCGGTTTTTCCCCCCGTGTATTCACACGACGTCGCACACAACCCCGTCCCAACCCCGTCCCAATGTGGCATCATCCCCATTCTTTTGAATGCCGGTTTCTTGAGGAAGTACAAGTGCACGACCAAAATGATACTGCAATGATAGCGCTTTCACCGTATGTCTAATCACCAGATACGTATCCTGGAGCCCAGGCCCCGCGAAGGCTTGGGAAGGGGTGTTTGTGACAGCCGGCTGTCACACACACACACACACACACACACACCTTCCCAAGAGAGAGCCGCTCTGAGTAGAAGTCCTCAGAGCGGCTCTCTTTCCTGGCTTGGGTTGGGAAGGTGTGTGTGTGCCTGGTTGCTTTCACTGGGACGAGGCCGCTTCCAGAGCCGGATGCGCCCCCCTGAGGCCTTTGGACTGGCCCCAGGCTGGTCCTGCCGCTGCCCCCCACCGCCCCCTGCCACTGCCCGCCATGATGATATTGATTATTGTTGTTATTACTTGTTCTTGGGGTTTTCTTGGCAAAATCTCCACAAGGGGTTTGCCATGGCTTTTCTGGGGCTGAGAGAGTGTGCATGCATATTTTTAAATTTTTTTAAAATATATATATTGTCGTGGGGCCACAAGGCACTCCTCCCACTCCATGCTTCTTGGAGGTATCCATTTCGGCGAAAGAAAGGGCAGACCACTTAAGATGTATGCTCTATACCTTTAATCTACTCGGAAACCCATTCACCAAACAGTTACTAAAAGAGGGGAGAGATGTTGTGCCACACTCTCTCTTTAATATTCTCAGTCCATTCCTTTAATCTTCCCCTTTCACCATTCCTCCTCCTCAGATTAGTCTTCAGCCTGCAATCCCTGCCCTGGAGGGTTCTAAGGGAAGCCCCTTATGACCAACACCCTGGTTTGGCTTCAATTGACTTCGGCCCTAGGGTTGTAAGAGCAGCGACCAGTTCCTCCAGAAGCCCTTCCCTTGGGCTGAGTTGGCCCCAGTCGATTACCTCCCCTTCTGTCAGTGTTTCTCTTTCCTCTTGAGCTCCCGTACTGCTCGCTTCTCTTTCCCTTCCACCGTCCGCCTCACCGAGCCTTCTTCCGCGTTTCTCCCTCTCCCCGAATGCCTCCTCCTTTTCCCTTTTATCCTTGGGCCCCTCCCTCCTGGGTCTTGCTTCCCTTTCTTCTTTTCCAGGTGTCGTTAGATCTCGTAATTCCCCTCTCTGGCTCCCTGTTCTTTCCCTCATTAACCCTTGCTTTCCAGAACAACCCTCTTCCATGGGCCAGCCTTCCTTCACTTTATCACATAACCCCCCCGACAAGAGGGTTGTTCCGTCTCCACAAGCCCACGGACCCTGTCGAGAAAAAAAATCAGCATTAGCATGATGTCTCCCCGCCCGGTGTCGGACCGTAAAGGCATAGGGCTGCAGAGCTAAATACCACCGCGTCAGCCGGGGATTAGCATCCTTCATGGTATGCAGCCACTGTAAAGGGGCATGGTCCGTGACCAAAGTAAACCGAGCTCCCCACAAATAATAACGTAGAGCCAAAACAGCCCATTTCACTGCCAGAGCCTCCCGCTCAATGGCTGCATACTTTCTTTCTCCCTGCTTCAGCTTCCGACTCAAATAAAGAACAGGGTGTTCTCCGTCCTCCCACTGTTGAGCCAGCACGGCCCCAATTCCTCTCTCGGATGCATCCGTTTGGAGAATGAACGGTTTATCAAAATCCGGAGCTCGTAAGACCGGCCGACTACATAACAGCCGTTTCAGGGTGTTAAAGGCCTCCTCCTCCCGGACACCCCACCATTGTCTCTTATTCCGAGATTTTCGTGTTAAATCTGTCAAGGGTCCTGCTATACTGGCAAAATGAGGGATAAATTTCCTATAATATCCGGCTAACCCCAAAAATTGCCTCACCTGTTTCTTGTTCATAGGCCGTGGCCACTTACTAACCCGGTTGACCTTATCTTCCATGGGCCTTAACTGTCCCCTTCCAACCCAGTATCCCAAATATTTCACTTCTTGCCGCGCCACCGCGCACTTTGCGGGGTTAGCCGTCAAGCCTGCCTCCCTTAATCTCTGCAGCACTTGTCGGAGGTGTTGAACATGTTCTGACCAAGAGTTGCTAAAGATAATTATATCGTCAATGTACGAGGCAGCGCAATGTTCTAGAGGGGCCAGGACCCGGTCCATTAGCCTTTGGAAAGTTGCTGCTGCTCCATGAAGGCCAAAGGGCATTCGTACAAAATGAAATAAACCCTTAGGCGTTGCAAAGGCCGTCTTTTCTCGGTCCCCTTCCGGTAACGGGATCTGCCAGTAACCTTTTGTTAAGTCTAAAGAGGACAAGAACTTAGCCTTCCCCAACTTTTCTAGCAATTGGGTAGTCCCTGGCATGGGATAAGCATCAAACCGCGACACCTCATTGAGCCTTCTAAAGTCTATACAAAACCTAATCGACCCATCAGGCTTCGGGACCAGTACCGGTTGACTTCGCCAGGGACTATTAGAGGGTTCAATGACCCCCAGCGCTAACATCTTATCCACTTCGTCGTTAATCCCTTTCTGTAATCTCCATGGCCAAGGTCTCGCTGGAACCCTCACCACCACCCCGGGCTTTGTAACTATTCTATGGCAAGTCATGGACGTGAAGCCCGGGTCCCTAGAGAAGACATCCGCAAAGTCCCGCCTTACCTGATGGATATGTCTAAGCTGTTCCTCCGAGAGGTTAGAGCAGATAGGGAGATCATCAGGACCCTCTTCGCGCCCAGCCTGTGGGCCTAACTCTTCTTCTACCTCGTCCCCCGTTACTACTTGAGCCAAAAAGGCTTCCCGCTCTTTCCATTCCTTAAGGAGATTAACATGAAAAACCTGTAACCGAGGACGGGCCCCCAGCACTTCCACCTCATAGTCCACAGGGCCCACCTGCCTTTTGACCTCAAAGGGGCCCTGCCACTGAGCAAACCACTTCGCTCTCTCCGAGGGCAATAGTACTAGCACTTTTTGGCCCACCTGCAAGGACCTAGGCCTGACACGCTGGTCATAAGCCTCCTTCTGTCTTCTTTGGGCCTCCACCAGATTCTGTCTAGCTATCTGCCCAATCTTTTCCAAATGATCCCTCATCTGTAGCACTCTTCTTAACACCGTAGACCCTTCGCTAACCTCCTCTTCCCACCCTTCTCTAACCAAGTCCAACACTCCTCGAGGACGCCTTCCGTACAACAGCTCAAAAGGCGAGAACCCCAAGGATGTTTGTGGGACCTCACGATACGCAAACAAGAGAGGTCCTATTAATAAATGCCATTGTGATCCCTGTTCCATTACAAACTTTCTAAGCATGGCCTTTAGGGTCCCATTAAATCGTTCCACCAACCCATTGGCCTGTGGGTGATAAACGGAGGTCTTTAGGGGTTTGACTTTGAGGATAGACCACATCTTTTGCAGGACTCTACTCATGAAAGAGGTGCCCTGATCTGTAATAACCTCTCGTGGAAACCCCACCCTCGCGAAAATTGTCAACAACTCCTGAGCCACCCTACCTGCTTGCATGGATCGCAAAGGGACCGCTTCTGGGTAACGGGTGGCGTAATCCACCATCACCAAAATAAACCGATGGCCTGCTGCTGACTTCCCCAGAGGCCCTATAAAATCAATGCCCACCCTTGTAAAGGGTTCGTCTATGACGGGCATAGGAATCAAAGGCCCCGCGGGAGCTCCCCTTCTTTGGGTCACCTGACAGCGGGGACAAGAGGCACACCAGTCTTTCACCTCTTTCCACACCCCAGGCCAATAAAACCTCTGTAAAATGCGACTTATAGTTTTATCCACCCCCAGGTGTCCCGACAGAGGAATGTCATGAGCTAAGGAAAACACCGCAGGACGTAGTGGTCTGGGCACTAATATTTGCCAGTGTGCCGCCTCTCCTTCCTTCATCTGTTGAACCCTATACAGTAAATTATTTTTAAAAACAAAGTAAGGTCCCTTCTTTCCCCTCTCCTCCTCTGGAACCGCTTGCTTAAACGCTTCCTGTAGGGTCGCGTCATTTTGCTGCCAAAAGGCCACTTGCTCTCTATTAACCCTGGCGATATCTACCCCTTCCGCCCTGACCTCTGCCGCGGCGTAACCCTCCTCCTCCTGGATTAATTCCCTCCAGTTGGGCCAATCCCGCCCTAGGAGCATTTCTCTTCCCATTGAGGGTACCACCCCCACCCTCATCTCTTGCTCCATCTTTCCCACTCTCACCCTCACCTTGGTGGTAAAATAGGTTTTCACATCCCCATGGATACATTTCACCGCCACCTGTGAACCATACGCCTTCCCTGGTACCCTCCTTACCAAGGAGCGGCTACAGCCCGAGTCAACTAGGGCTTGAACTCTCTGTCCATTGACCCAGGCCGGGACCACCCGAGCATCCCTACCTGTCAGGTCCCTACTTACCTGGGCCGCCTCCCAGGCGTCTCCCCATGCACACTCCATGAGAGGACAGTCCTTCTTAACGTGTCCCTCCATCCCACAGGTGAAGCAGTTGATTGGACGCCGGGGACCTTCCTGGGCACCCAACAGCAACGGTCTTCGGGCAAGGGTCGTTGGTTTGCCTCCCTCTACTCCTCCTTTCAAACCTTTGCTCGCGATTCCCTCGGCTCCAAATCCGTCTCCCGGCGCCATTCCCCGCCGTTCTGGTGGTCTACCCCCGGCGACTCTCATTCCCCGCGATACCTTTGGTTCCGCCGGTCCCCGAAGGTGCCCTAATTCGGCCTCCTCAGCCCCTGAAAAGGCCTCCATCAAAGTCACAGCCTCTTCCAACTTGGAGGGTTTGTGGCACCGCACCCAACTGCGAGCTGTCATTGGTAAGGCATTAATAAATTGCTCAACCATCACCATTTCAGCCACCTCTTGCGCCGATCGCACTGCCGGCTTCAACCATCTTAAACAGCTGGCTCTAACCTTTTGCCCCAGGGCACGAGGATGCATGCCCAGAGTCCATTTTAACTCGCGTAGTCGGCGTCTATAAGTCTCCTCCGAGATGTTGAGAGTAGTCAAAATGGCCTCTTTGACTTTCTCATAAGAAGAGGCTTCCTCGGGGGCTAAGGTATCCACTATCTCCTGGGCAGGCCCCGTAAGACATGGGGTTACTATAAGAGCCCATTGTTCCTTAGGCCACTTGGCAGCTATGGCCACCCTCTCAAAAGCGTGTAAAAATGCCTCCGGATCATCATTAGGGCCCATCTTGACCAATCTTATTGGGGCTGGGGCCCCTACCAGTGACTCCAAGGTAGGCTTTTCCCCCTCCCTTGGGAGCTTCAGCACCTCAGCCATCTGCGTTACCAACTGCTGTTGTGTCACCTGCTGGGCTGCAAACATTTGCTCCATCAACCGCACCTGGTGAGCGTTCACACTCCGCAACAACTTTTCCTGTTGGTCAGCCAACCATGCAAACCAAGCCTCACTGGGTCCTGTAGCCCCGCCTTGTACCGGAGATCCCACTTCTGACACCAATGTCGTGGGGCCACAAGGCACTCCTCCCACTCCATGCTTCTTGGAGGTATCCATTTCGGCGAAAGAAAGGGCAGACCACTTAAGATGTATGCTCTATACCTTTAATCTACTCGGAAACCCATTCACCAAACAGTTACTAAAAGAGGGGAGAGATGTTGTGCCACACTCTCTCTTTAATATTCTCAGTCCATTCCTTTAATCTTCCCCTTTCACCATTCCTCCTCCTCAGATTAGTCTTCAGCCTGCAATCCCTGCCCTGGAGGGTTCTAAGGGAAGCCCCTTATGACCAACACCCTGGTTTGGCTTCAATTGACTTCGGCCCTAGGGTTGTAAGAGCAGCGACCAGTTCCTCCAGAAGCCCTTCCCTTGGGCTGAGTTGGCCCCAGTCGATTACCTCCCCTTCTGTCAGTGTTTCTCTTTCCTCTTGAGCTCCCGTACTGCTCGCTTCTCTTTCCCTTCCACCGTCCGCCTCACCGAGCCTTCTTCCGCGTTTCTCCCTCTCCCCGAACGCCTCCTCCTTTTCCCTTTTATCCTTGGGCCCCTCCCTCCTGGGTCTTGCTTCCCTTTCTTCTTTTCCAGGTGTCGTTAGATCTCGTAATTCCCCTCTCTGGCTCCCTGTTCTTTCCCTCATTAACCCTTGCTTTCCAGAACAACCCTCTTCCATGGGCCAGCCTTCCTTCACTTTATCACATATATATTTATATTTATTTATTTATTTATTTATTTATTTTTGGTGCTTCGGCCCCCCAATTGTCTGAGGGACAGCAACCCAGCTCAAAAGGTTGCCTACCCCTGTTCCAGAGGGTTATATTGCTCCGGATAGATTCGACGGGGTAAGCATAGTGTGAACTTCACATTGGGTCAGATTCGGTATTGCATGCATTATCGAATCTCTCCAGATTTCCCCAGCACAAAGTGCTAGTGTGAATGACCCCCATCTGGAATGTGGTATTCCTCTTTTCCTACAGCTTTCTACTTTGCTAAGCATTATGGTCTTTTTTAGTGAGTCACGTCTTCTCATGATTTGGCCAAAGTACAACAGCTTCAGTTTAGTCATCTTGGCTTCTAGGGAGAGTTCCGGCTTGATTTGCTCTAGGGCCCATTCATTTGTCTTTTGAGCAGTCCATGATATCTGCAGAACTCTCCTCCAGCACAGCATCTCAAATGAGTTGATTTTCTTCCTATCAGCTTTATTCATTGTTTAGCTTTCTCAGCCATACGTAGAAATGGGAAATACGAAGGCATATTTGGACAATGCTAACTTTAGTATTCAAATATATCTGATATATCTTTACACTTCAGGACCTTTTATTTCCTTCATAGCTACTCTTCCAAGTCCTAGGACCTTATTACACAGGATGGAAGCACCCACATCCCGTGAATAAAGTGGCCTTAACTTTCATGAATATCCCGCAAGAGCAGGCTTGTTTTCAGATGACGTCCCCCAACATTGGCATTAACCCGGTATTAATCCATGAAGAAAGCGGCAAAATTGTGCCACTTTTTATTTTTGGGAAAAACCCATTTCTCAACACTGGGGTACAAAGAATTCTTGGTAAAGCAATGTAACCCAAAGGAAGATCTTTTTAAAATGCAAAAGTGCACCTACACTAAAGTAAGCCAAAGTAGCAAGACAGGTTATGTAGCCTACAGGAAGTCCTTTATAAGGCAAGCTAGTTTTAGCAGCAAAGAACCAAAGGAACTGATAGGATAAGCACATACCCTGAAGCAGTTTTAACAGAATGTAAGCAATGAGAAGTAAATCTTCAACCTGAAATGCAGAGATACCTAACCAGAATACTCTTTCCTTTCAAAAGTTAACAACCTAAGGCAGTGAGCAGCCAGAAATACATAGCAGCAGGTCACTTTGCTTTCAGGCTTTCAGAAGTCTGGTGGGAGGGGAGCATGTAACAACTGTAGTGGTCCAAGATGCTAGCCACAGATGCTGGCGAAACGTCAGAAAGAAACTCTTTCAGAACATGGCCACACAGCCCGAAAAAACCCACAAAAAAACGATCCAAGGAATGTTCAAATGCAAGGCTACAGACCTAATGAAGCCATCCGGAAGGGTACACAGAGGCTTTGCAGGCTAGATCAGGCCCCTCTCTGGGCTGCATTAAGCTTGCAAACTAGAAGTTCCCCTCTCCTAGTCTAGAGGTACAAACCACCGCCGGCCTGCTTGCCTTCCCTCCTCCGCCTCCCAGCACTCTGAAACAGAGAAAGTTGTTTATTGTAAAAGCAGGCACCTCCCTTCAGCTGCTCACCTGCTCAATTCCACCACCTCTGAGTTACAAGATGGTAACTTATTTAATCACCCACACTGTCACCCAGTAATAGAAGGCATGTGATCAGGCAAGGATGATGACTGCTTTTTGATGGAGCAGCCACATTTTGCTCCTTTGAGGTAGCAATGTCCAATTCATTGTGCTGGATCCCCCCAAGATATAGGATAGTGAGGCACCGGGAGGACACAAAAGCTCAGAGACAGTAGCACTCACCACACTTGCCCAGTCCTTGGTGCCCAGCATTCACATCATGACAGCAGCTACTCCTTGCCCCTCTCTCTTGGCAAGATCCATACTTAGGAGCAGGCATGGAAGAATGGAAGCCAGAGATGGCAGCAGCTGTTCCTTGTTTCCTTCTCATGCTCCCCCTTTCCTGGGCATCCCAAGGACTGAGTCCAATAAACTGAGTCCTTCACCTGAGAGGACTATGAGCAGGAGCTTCCTTTTGGCAAGAAGGATTGGGTGACTGAGGAATGCCCTGCCACTCTTTCTTGATTGATCCCCTGCCTTTTCAACGCTCCACTAGGCAGAGTGTACCTGTTTGTACATCTTCTCTCTTTTCTTTAAGGCAGGGGTCGGCAACCTTTTTTGCCGACGGGCCAGGGGGGGGGGAGAGAGATGGCGCTTTAAAAAGAAAATGGCGGTGCAGCGCGCCCCCCCGTGCGCGCATGCGCACGGTGGCGGGGGCCCCAGGAGGGCTCCCTGCGAGAGGCCCAGCGCCGCTACGGGTGCCCCCCAGGAGGCTTCCCTCGGAGGCGACAGGCCTCATCCGTGGTGCCATTTTGGCCATGCGTGCCACGGCCGCCATTTTGCTTTCCAAAATGGCAGACGTGGCTCATTCGCGCATGCACAGAAGTACTGCGCATGCGCAAATGAGTCGCAGCCGCCATTTTGGAAAGCAAAATGGCAGCGGCATGTGCGGTGGCGGTGGGGGTCCACCGGGGCCTGTCGGCAGGGGTCCGCAGGCCAGATGTGGCCTGCGGGCCGTAGGTTGACGACCCCTGCTTTAAGTCAACAGGAAGGACTGGGTTTAGCAGGGCCAAAGGAACGATCATGGTCTGCTCTGCCTACTCTTCCTTCTCTCACTGGGTGGCAAGGGGCAAGGAAGGCAAGTGATCACAGAAAGGCAGCAGCAGCAGCCACCAATGCCACCTGCTGATCCTCCTTGCCTCACTTGCAGTGTGGAAGACTGTGCTAGCAGCTGGACTCATTACCAACCACAATGCCACCCAGAAAGTGGGCACATGGAAGTGGGAGAGAAGGAGGGGGCTGCTCCTTCAAGGGCCAGCCTTCACTGCCTAGAAATAGAAAGCCAAGCAAGCAAAGGCCTCTCTGCTCACTTTCTCTCTAGGCAGCATTGTGGGTCCTGTCCTCGCAGCTGTGGCACAGAGAGGGAGAGTGGAGAGAAAAGCTGCCTCCACACTGGAGAAATAATCCGGTTTGACACCACTTGAACTGCCCTGGCTCAAGGCGATGGAATTCTGGGAGTTGTAGTTGGTTGTGGCACCTGAGCAGAGCAGATAGTTCTGATAGAGTGTGTGTCAGGAGCAGGGAGGAGATCCTGTCAATGAGGGGGGCTTGGGAGAGATAGTTCTGCCATGGGGGGAGGGAGGAGATCCTGTCAATGAGGGGGGCTTGGGAGAGATAGTTCTGCCATGGGGGGAGGGAGGAGATACTGTCAAGGAGGGGGGCTTGGGAGAGATAGTTCTGCCATGGGGGGAGGGAGGAGATCCTGTCAAGGAGGGGGGCTTGGGAGAGATAGTTCTGCCATGGGGGGAGGGAGGAGATACTGTCAAGGAGGGGGGCTTGGGAGAGATAGTTCTGCCATGGGGGGAGGGAGGAGATCCTGTCAATGAGGGGGGCTTGGGAGAGATAGTTCTGCCATGGGGGGAGGGAGGAGATACTGTCAAGGAGGGGGGCTTGGGAGAGATAGTTCTGCCATGGGGGGAGGGAGGAGATCCTGTCAAGGAGGGGGGCTTGGGAGAGATAGTTCTGCCATGGGGGGAGGGAGGAGATACTGTCAAGGAGGGGGGCTTGGGAGAGATAGTTCTGCCATGGGGGGGAGAGAGGAGATACTGTCAAGGAGGGGGGATTTGGGAGAGATAGTTTTGCCATGGGGGGAAGGGAGGAGATACTGTCAAGGAGGGGGGATTTGGGAGAGATAGTTCTGCCATGGGGGAGGGAGGAGATACTGTCAGGGAGGGAGGCTTGGGAGAGATAGTTCTGCCATGGGGGAGGGAGGAGATACTGTCAGGGAGGGAGGCTTGGGAGAGATAGTTTTGCCATGGGGGGAAGGGAGGAGATACTGTCAGGGAGGGGGGATTTGGGAGAGATAGTTCTGCCATGGGGGAGGGAGGAGATACTGTCAAGGAGGGGGGCTTGGGAGTGATAGTTCTGCCATGGGGGGAGGGAGGAGATACTGTCAAGGAGGGGGGCTTGGGAGAGATAGTTCTGCCATGGGGGAGGGAGGAGATACTGTCAGGGAGGGGGGATTTGGGAGAGATAGTTTTGCCATGGGGGGAAGGGAGGAGATACTGTCAGGGAGGGGGGATTTAGGAGAGATAGTTCTGCCATGGGGGAGGGAGGAGATACTGTCAGGGAGGGAGGCTTGGGAGAGATAGTTTTGCCATGGGGGGAAGGGAGGAGATACTGTCAGGGAGGGGGGATTTGGGAGAGATAGTTCTGCCATGGGGGAGGGAGGAGATACTGTCAAGGAGGGGGGCTTGGGAGTGATAGTTCTGCCATGGGGGGAGGGAGGAGATACTGTCAAGGAGGGGGGCTTGGGAGAGATAGTTCTGCCATGGGGGAGGGAGGAGATACTGTCAGGGAGGGGGGATTTGGGAGAGATAGTTTTGCCATGGGGGGAAGGGAGGAGATACTGTCAGGGAGGGGGGATTTAGGAGAGATAGTTCTGCCATGGGGGAGGGAGGAGATACTGTCAGGGAGGGAGGCTTGGGAGAGATAGTTTTGCCATGGGGGGAAGGGAGGAGATACTGTCAGGGAGGGGGGATTTGGGAGAGATAGTTCTGCCATGGGGGGAGGGAGGAGATACTGTCAAGGAGGGGGGCTTGGGAGAGATAGTTCTGCCATGGGGGGAGGGAGGAGATACTGTCAAGGAGGGGGGCTTGGGAGAGATAGTTCTGCCATGGGGGGAGGGAGGAGATACTGTTAATGAGGGGGGCTTGGGAGATATAGTTATGCCATGGGGGAGGGAGGAAATACTGTCAAGGAGGGGGGCTTGGGAGAGATAGTTCTGCCATGGGGGGAGGGAGGAAATACTGTCAAGGAGGGGGGCTTGGGAGAGATAGTTCTGCCATGGGGGGAGGGAGGAGATACTGTCAAGGAGGGGGGCTTGGGAGATATAGGGCCTTTACAGACTGTAGAAATCGTGCAGCTTGAGGCCACTTTAACTGTCCTGTCTCAGTACTAGGGAATCATGGGAATTGTATTTTTTTTTTCTGGGACAGTGAGCTTTCTCTGTCAGAGAGCTCTGGTGCCACAATAAACTACACTCCCCATAATTCCTTAGCCCTGAGCCAGGACAGTTAAAGTGGCTTCAAGTTGCATTATTTCTGGCAGTCTGTAAAGGCCCATAGTTCTGACAGGGATCACACAGGATCTCCTTCTCACCCCACTCCACCCCACCTCAGTCTGTCCGAACTATATCTCCCAGGCCCCCCCCTGCCTCCTCTTTCCTTGAAAAGCAAGGCCTTGACCTTTCCCCACATAGCTGCCATCCGAGTCAGGCAGCCCCTGAGGGCCAATTCACAGTTGTTTTGCTTCCCTTCTCTCTTTCTCCTTCACGGTTACTTAACTGAAGAAGCCTCCAGACTGGAGAAATGATTGGGTTTCATACTGCTTGAACCTGCCTGGCTGAATGCTAGGGCATTCTGGGAATTGAAGTCTGTGGTGGGGCCCAGCACAGACTTCAATTCCCAGAATGCCCTAGCATTCAGCCAGGCCAATCCAAGCAATATGAACCCCAAACATTTCTCCAGTCTGGAGGCAGCCGCTCTTAACAAACCGCCCCCCTTACCTCCCAGCCTGGCGCCCTCCTTCTGCCTCAGGCCCTGAGGGCTCTCTCGGCCATAGCCATAGCCATAGGCAGCCCCTTCAGGGAGCCCGCTTTGGAAGGCCTGGAAAGAGAGCAGCTCCCGCCAAGGCTCCATGGGCAGCACCTGAGGGCTTCTTCCCCGGGGAGAAGAGGCCAAGGAAGGACCGGCAGAATAGGAAGGGCTATGGGGAGGGAAGGAGGGAGGTGTCGCCCTTGGCTCCTCCCGCCATTTCCCTCAGGTCTGTCACAAGACGCCCTGACTCTTGCTATCTTTGGTGGGAACGTCCTGTACTGTGAGGAAAATGTCACACGCACAAACACAACAACACCCCTAATTAAGCACAAGGAAAGTTGGAAGAGCAACACTACAGACACAAGAGCCTGGGAAGTTATTTTCCCAAAGTAATTTCATAAAATCCTAGAAGTTGGTTGGGACAAACAAGGGCCATCCAGTCCAACCTGCCCTCCCTTTTGCTATGCAGGAATTCACCATCAAAGCATCTACAAGAGCCTCTGTTTAAAAACCATCCAAAGAGGTCATCAAGGGCCCTGCTCAGATTTTGAAAAGTCAAAGCCACCATTTTACTAAGGGCCTTTGCAGACTGCCAGAAATAATGCAAATTGAGTCCACTTTAACTGTCCTGACTCAGTGCTAGGGAATCATGGGAACTGTAGTTTATTGTGGCACCAGAGCTCTGAGAGAGAAGGCTCAGTGTCTCAGAAAAAAATACAGTTCCCATGATTCCCTAGCACTGAGTCAGGACAGTTAAAGTGGACTCAATTTGCACTATTTCTAGCAGTCTGCAAAGGCCCTAAGGGCCTGAACAGACTGCCAGAAACAATCCAGTTTGAGGGTCTTTGCAGACTGCCAGAAATAGTACAAATTGAGTCCACTTTAACTGCCCTGACTCAGTGCTAGAGAATCATGGGAACTGTAGTTTATTGTGGCACCAGAGCTCTCTGACAGAGAAGGCTCAATTTCTCAGAAAAAAAAATACAATTCCCATGATTCCCTAGCACTGAGCCAGGGGAGTTAAAGTGGACTCAATTTGCACTATTTAGCAGTCTGCAAAGGTGAGACTACTTTAACTGCCTTGGCTCAGTGCTAGGGAATGATGGGAACTGCAATTTATTATGGCACCAGAGCCAGGGCTCAATATCTCAGGAAAAAAACTACAGTTCCTATGATTCCCTAGCACTGAGCCAGGGCAGTTAAAATGGTCTCAAGCTGGATTATTTCTGGCAGTCTGTTCAGGCCCTAAGTTTACCGCTGAAGCCCTACATTTCTGAATTTAGGGAGACGCTGGGCTTGACAATTAGACCAAGAGTTAAAGAATAATTCCAGTAATCAGCATAGGTGATACACAAGATAACCAGAGTTGTTTCTGTCTCATAACCAGGCCTGGTATCATAGAGTCATAGAGTTGGAAGAGACAAGGGTCATCCAGTCCAACCCTTGCCATGCAGGAACTCTCAATCAAAGCACCCCTGACAAATGACCATCCAGTCTGTTTAAAGACCTCCAAAGAAGGAGAATCCACCACTCACTGAGAGAGTGTGCTCCACTGTCAAACAGCCCTTACTCTCAGGAAGTTCCTTGCAATGTTGAAGTGAAACCTGTAGTTTGAATCCATTGTTCTGTGTCCTGTTCTCTGGAGCAGCAGAAAACAAACTTGCTCTATCTTCAGTGCGACATTCCCTTCAAATATTTACACAGGAAAGGAAGAGGCACAAGGACCACATTGCAAACATACGATAGTTAGTGGAGCACACCAGGGAATTCCAAAAGATAATCAGCATGTGCTTTATAGACTATAGCAAAGCTTTTGACTGCATAGAGATCATGAAAGGCTCTGGAACATCCTTAAAGATATGGGAGTGCCAACACATCTGATAGTCCTGATTAGGAATCTGTACTCAGGACAAGAGGCTACTATCAGAACAGAACATGGAAAAACAGAATGGTTCCCAATTGACAAATGAGTCAGTCAAGCCTGCATCCTTTCACTATCTGTTCAACTTGTATGCAGAACATATTATAAGAAAAACAGGCTTGGACACAGAAGGAGGAGTGAAAATAGGAGAAGGGATATCAACAATCTAAGATATGCAGATGACACCATAATACTAGCAGAAAACCTCCCAGACCTGGAACACCTACGAAGGAAGATCAAAGTAAGTACTAAGGCAGGCTTAATGTTGAACATAAAGCAAACAAAAATAATGACCACCGAGGACCTTCACAAGTTCAACCTATACAATGAAGAAATAGAAATAGTAAAAGAATTCCCATACCTGGGATCAAACACTGATAGAAATGGGGACTGCAGTCAGAAAATCAGAAGAAGACTAAAAATGGGGAGAGTGGCTATGAAAGAACTAGAAAAGATTCTAAAATGCAAAGATATACAACTCAGCACAAAAGTTAAAATCATACAAACCATTGCATTCCCTATTACCAGGTATGGATGTGATTGCTGGACAGTTAAAGATGATAGGGGAAAAATCAGTGCATTTGAGATAATGTGGTGCTGGAGAAGAGTGCTGAGGATGCTGTGGACAACCAAAAGGACAAACAAGTGGGTCCCAGAGCAGATCAAGCCAGAGATACCCCTGGAAGCCAAGATGACCAAACTGAGACTGTTGTATTTTGGACACATCGTGAGAAGAGAGGACTCTTTGGAAAAAAACAATAATGCTGGGGAAGGTGGAGGGAAGTAGGAAGAGAGGAAGGCCACATGCCAGATGGATGGACTTTATTAAGGAGATCACAGGTATTAAGGGGTTGCAGGAATTAAGCAGAGTAGTGGAAGACAGAGGGTCTTGGAGATGTCTCACCCATAGAGTCAAGATCAACTCAAGGGCAGTTAACAACAAACAAAGTCATATCACCTCTTAAATTCTCTTCTCCAGCCTAAACATACCCATATGTCTCTCCTCATAGGGCATGGTTTCCAGACCCTTCACCATTTTGGTTGCCCTCCTCTGGACAAGCTCTAGCTTCTCAACCTCCTTTTTGAATTGTGGTGCCCAGAATTGGACACAGTATTCTAAGTGATGAATTTGTTACATACAGTAATTTGTTATGTATCTCATTGCAAGCCCCCCCACCCCACCCCATACAATTCTTCTCATAACTCATCCAGGATGTTACTTTTTACCTTTATGTTGTTTCTTTTTTAAAAGAAAGACCTTTAGGATCAATAAGGCATAAAACTTGATAAATTTCAGCTCAGAGCATCTCTAGAAATGCCCTTAAACTTTTTCTTAAAAAGTAGTTTAAAAGAGTGTTACCCCATATCGAATGCATCTGCATTGCAGAAATAATCCAGGTTGACACCGCTTTCACTGTCATGGCTCACCGCTAGGGAATCTTGGGAATTTGTAGGGTTTTTTTGTTGCACCACAGCAGTCTGATAGGGAAGGCTAAATGTCTCACAAAGCTACAGTTCCCAGAATTCCATAGCATTCAGTCATGCCAATTAAAGTGGTGTCAAACTAGATTATTTCTGCAGTGTGGATGCAGCTTAGTCAGAGAGCTCTGGTGCCCCACCAAACTACAAAGCCCATGATTCCATAGCATTGGCAGTTAAAAGGATATCAGCCTGAATTATTTTTGCAGTGCAGATGCAGCCATCAACAGCATCCCCCCCCCACTGATTTTTCTCCTTCATTAAATCATTTTTAAAAGTTGTCTTTGTTACATCTGTTGTCCAAAGAAGTAACAAATTATGCTGCTTGTAACTATTTGCTTCTGGCTTCTTGACTTCCTTACTCTTAACAATAACTCATGAAGGTTAGCTAGAACAGTTGAAGGTTAGCCAGAAAGGAGGTATTGGGTAACTCAAAGCAACACCTCTTTGGACCTATGGACTCTTCTAATATTACGTCTTTACAAAGTTACATTGTCGGTTCATTCTGACAATGACATGTCACATTCACCTCATGTTTCATACTGCCAAATATTTAGATAGTATCTAGTTATTAGTTAACTAGGTGATATAAATTCTTGGCTGTGACCGAAGATTAATATGTTTGTTTCATTTCTTTTCTTGACATTTCTAACATTAGATTTCCAAAAAGCAATATACATGATCTCAGGCCATTTCTGTGTTTTCTTCCTTTAAGTTCCCTATTGTCTTTTGACTAACTTTATCATGGTACACTTTCAATGCTATTCCTTTCTTAAAATAATTCACTTATTTATGTCAAAAGTTAAAATAAAAATAATAGTGATAATATTAGCATGAGTCAAGCAGAAGGGATTTTAAAAATCAGAATAATTCAAATTTAATACGAGAGTAAACTTCCATATTCCATTTAATATCCTCTAAAAGATATGAGACACAATAGTGACAAGTTTCTACAGTTTGTTACCAACAATTTTCATACAGTGCAAGTTAAAAATGCCAAAATATTAATGATCAAGTAGTAAGGCTTGGGTGTGAGGCAAATAGAATTAAGAATATAGGAAAATATACTGATAAGCAGTGTAGACTCCCTGTTTTCTCTAACTTAATTTCTTGCAAACTGCATGAGGACCTATTATGCACTTCCAGTGATGCACTAGGATTTCTTAGGAAAAATTGAAGGGTTCCTTAGCAGATGAATGGAGGCCAGGGATCCTTGAAGGCAGAAGATGTGAAATATCACTGATTTAATCCAAATGTGGCCAGAGATAGATAGTCCATCAATAATTCTCAAGATGAGGGCTTCAAAAAATACAGCCTTTTAAATCCTGTACAAGTTAATTTTAGGAAAATATGTATTCTCCAGTATCTTGATCCTCATAATATTCTTCATTTACCTGCACAATAGAAATCACAACACTAATCCTTCCCCATTTTATTCCCTCCATCAGGGTTACCACTACAGAACCCAGTGAATTGAAGGCTTAAAGAGAAAATCATATGTTTTAAGGCCCCCAGGTGCATATAGTGGCTCTGTGTCAGATTGGATTTTCATGCCCTTATTTGTTAGTAAAAAGGTAAAGTTCAGCTGACTGCTACACATTTAATGGAAGGAGCTGTCTAATCGTAGATATCTGATTCGATGCAGACTCCAAAAGTGTCTCTTGAGTCCTACTAGGCTCCCTGCTTTCATTACTATTCAAGTTGCAGATCCAATGTGTCAGGCTACCACAGCTATGCAAAAAAAATGTGGGTCTCACTTTTTATAGAAAAAGTGAAAAATGAATTTGCAATATTAACAATAATTGTTTGGGAACCAAAAGAACTATGGAGAGAGGCCAGGGATGTAGTCAAAGAGGAATGCAAAAAGATGCTAGCTGTGGCCAAAAAAAGAGAGAAGAAAAAATGGATGATAGATGAAATGCTGCAAGCTTTAAAAGAAAGATGAGAAGTAAAAGAAAAGGGTGACAGAAACAGAACCAGGATGAATGCAACTGTTCAATGACTAGTGCAGATGGATAAAGAGAATTATTATAATAATCAATGCAGACAAATAGAAGCCAACAACAAAATAGGAAGAACAAGAGACCTCTTTCACAATGAAAAATCACATTAATTTGCCATGCAAGCAAAGTCATGCTTAAAATTCTGTAGCAGAATCTCCTACCACATACGGAGAGAGAAATTCCTGATATGCAAGCTGGGTTAGGAAAGGAAGAGGCACTAGGGACTAGTTGCAAACATATGATGAATAATGGAGCAGACCAGGGAATTCCAGAAGAAAATCAGCATGTGCTTTACAGCAAAGCCTTTGACTGCATAGATCATGAAAAACTATGGACTGAACTTAAAGAAATAGGTGTGCCAGTACAATTGATTGTCCTGATACATAACCTGAACTCCATATAGAAGAATACTGACAGAACAGAATATGGAGAAACAGAATGGTTCCCAATTGGCAAAGGGGTCAGACAAGGCTGCATTCTATCAACCTATCTATTCAACCTGTATGCAGAGTATATCATACACAAAGCACGTATAGATATGGAGTAAGGAGAAGTGAAAATCAGAGGGGGGAATATCAGCAATCTAAGATGTGCAGATGACACCATACTATTAGGTGAAAACATCAAATATTTTGAGGAAAAGACTCCAACAGTTCTTCTATCAGGCAAAATGCACAATAATAATAATAATAATAATAATAATGGAGCCCCCCAAAGGAGGGGGTATAATATGCATAATAGAGAGTAGGGTGGGGGGCCTGAGTTCATTGGATAATATCAGCCTGTGCTAATCAGCTCAGAAAATAAGGCATGTCATAATCTTTCAACATGTGTGATAGCAGTAGTTATAGCTTGCTAAGAATTCCAACAGGTGGCTTGTTTTATTCACAGGAAGATGTGGAACAAGCCATTTCAATATTTCCAAGACCTGGAAAGAAAATGTAGGTATATAATTTGAGGAGAAATGTAAAAGACTTGCTGTAATATTAGGAAATAAAATGCTGCATGATGTATGTAGCAAACATTAGTAACACAATTGTTTTTCAACCTTCGGATCTTATCTTCAAAAAAGAAGATTGATGGGAAAGTGAATATGGAAACATGGGTAAAGATCGAAGGGAGTACACTTCACAGATGATGGGGGTCAGGAATCCAAAAAGGAAAAAAAAGATGCTCCCAGGAGAAGCTCTCTAAAACCCAGAATAAGTAGGCCCAAGGTACATGTTATGGAGAGCCACAATTGGTGCTGATGCCAATTCACCAGTAGCATAGGCATAAATCCAGTTGTTAGTTCTAACTTGTAAGCTTATCACACAGCACTTAAGGAATGGGAACGGAACGCAAGGGAATGGAACGGAGCAAAAATGCATTTTACTGTATGGGAGAATGCTACCAATGCTGCCGGGAGTCCCCGATCCGTTCCCCAGCCGTTCCTGGCAGCCAATTTTTGAAGGATGATTTTGATTCTGAACGGGGTCGTTCCCCTGAGGGTCATCGGGCTAAGAAATCCTTGAAGAGAAGGTATTCTTTGGAGAGAGGGAGATCAAAGGATTCATCTTCCAAAAAGGCCCATCCCTCTTCTCCTGAGGGTTTGAGACCTAAGGAGTCAATACCGTCTTCTTCTCGGTCTCAAGACCCATTGCCGCCTCTTTCCTGGCTTCTTTCACCTCCATCCTCAAGGCCTCCATCTCCAGTTGCAGGACCATCCTCCTTGGTACCGAAGCCGCCATCTGCTCTTTGGGGTGTGTCTACTACGGTACCAACCTTTGTGCAGGAGGGGCCTCTGCTCATTGATTCTGAGTTTGAAGGAGAGTTACACAAAGATGTCCCTGTATTCAGATTCCATCTCTGCTACAGTCGGAGCAGGCTCGAGACCGGCCTTCTGCTTCTGTTACCTGCTGGGACTGAGGAGTTCTGGGCTCGGATGCTGATGGCGCTACATTCAAAGTGGAAGACCCCATATTCAGAGAACATCCTGAATTGGTATACGACTCCATCTCGAGATTCTATCTGCTGCCCAGATTCTACAATCTCGTGCCACGACATCACGTACCTCAATTGCTCAAGCCCAAGTCCACAGAGCAGCCTCCTCCAAGCCACCCACTCCTCCACCGAGGCACCAGTCTCTTCACCAGGGACATTTGCCAGACTCTCCCTGGGGATCTCGGTCCCGTTCTGTGTCTCCTCGGTCCAGGGGTTCCCATCATTCTTTCTCCTCGAATCGTTCAGTATCATCTCATTCTCCATCCCCGAACTCTGACCACCAGTCTGTGACGCTTGTAGAACACCACCCTGCGTTTCTGACAGATGATGTGAAGTCCTTCGTGACCAGATTGTGCGCATGGGAAATGCACTGGAGTGTCCTCAACTACAGCCAGCCTCAGTTCCCACAGCTGCTAGGGATGGAAAGGGTGAGCTGCAAACAGCAAGGCCAGCCACAAACCTTCCTGTAGTTGAAGCACCAGCAAAGCAGAGTCCAGAAATCAGCGTCAGTCAGTCTAAGGGCAGGGCAGGCAGCAATCAGCAAAGGTCCAGTCCGGTCCAAGGTCAAGGCAACAGAGTTCCACAAGGCAAGAGCGAGAGGCACAAAGCAGGAAACAGGACCGTAGTCTCCCAAGGAAACTACAATAAGTCTTGGCACTGAGGAAGCCTCTTGCAACTGTTTAAATCAGGGGTAGGCAACCTTTCCCCTTTAAGGGCCGAGGGACTTCAGCTCCCAGAATCCCAGGAGCTATTGGCCAACATGGGACTATTGGCCAACATGGCTGAGGCTTCTGGGAGCTGAAGTCCCTCGGCCCTTAAAGGGGAAAGGTTGCCTACCCCTGGTTTAAATAGTCAAATCCTACCTCAGTGCCAGCTGAGGCTTGTTCAGCAGCTGCTTTTCAGCTAGTCTCCTGGACCTGTGACTGCCAGCACTCTCAGCTCTCCTCTGCCTAAAGGAAGGCACTGGCTCTGCTGTATCCTCCTGCTTCTCCCCACTAGGCAGCTGAGCCTCCAAGGAAGGAGCACTAGGACCTGGCTGCTCTGGGGCTGGGAGAACCGGGCTTGGCTCAGACAGAGCAGAATGAGAGCCAGGTGGAGCCTGTATCTCTTCCTGCTCTGGGGCTGGGAGAGCAGAATGAGAACCAGGTGGAGCCTGCATCTCTTCCTTCTCTGGAGGAGACCCATCCTCCTCCTCATCCTCCGAGTCCTCCTCAGGGCTGACCATGACATGAGATCGAGGTGGTGAGATCTGATGATGATGCTGTCGACGCTATTGAAAGGAGAGTGTATGGGAAAGTCCCAACATCCCCGGCCTTGGGCTTCCTTCCATCTCTCCACAAGATTGCTCAGTGATCTTGGACCACTCCAGCCACCATCCCTTCAACTTCTAGGAAAATTGAGAACCTGTACCGCATCACCCCAGCACAAACATCTTGGCTCTTTGAACACGCCAAATATAATTCGGCCATTGTTGAAGGTGCCCAAATTCTGTCTACTCCGAAAACATCCATGTCTCCAGTTGACAGGGACAGTAAGAAAATTGATGGTCTTGCGAAAAAAAATTACCCTTCAGTGGTGCTTGATATGAAAGTGGCAAATTATGCTGTGTGTATGGGATCCTACCAGTAGCATTTGATGGAGAGGATGTTGCCCCTGCTGGACGACCTGCCAGAGGAAAAGAGGCCTTTAGCACTGGTCCTCCAGTTGGAAGCCCATTTCATCAGTGGCCAGCAGATCGTTTCAGCTTGCCATTCTGCTGACTGCACAGCTAAACTGATCTCTGGTTCCATAGCTTTGAGGAGGTATGCATGGCTCAGGTCCTTGGATCTGAACCCCCCCACCCCACCCCACCCCCGATAAAAACATGATTGAGGACATGCTGTTAGACGACTCTAGCTTGTTTAACAAGAACATAGATGAACGCCTGAATTTCCAATACCAGATGAAGTCAGCGGCACGTAAACACAGTATGTCCTCCTCTCGATCACAACGCTGCTGTTTTGGAGGCCAGCATCCCTGGTATCCTGCTCAATAGCATAGGCCTTACTTCCATCAAGAGAGGCAACCTGAGCAGCCCAGGTAAAGACACTTCTAGTCGACGTCCACCCACCCAGCCAAGGTACCAACATGAGTACCATAAGAAGGACTCGGACTGCTCCAAAAAGGCCCTATGAAGTGTTGCTACACACTTTGCCCCCAAACCCTTTGGAGATAGGTTGAGGCCTTTTTCCGACACATGGTATCTAATAACATCTGCCTCGTGGGTCCTTAGCATCGTGGCCCATGGCTATGCCCTCGAGTTCACCGAGCTCCCTGTCACCAGGGCTTTTATCTCTACACCCCCCCCCAAACACCCTACTTGACGAAGTGAGTACTTTGCTGGACAAGGGTGCTATAGAGCCCATGGATCCTGTTAACATCTGATCCTATTTCTTCTCCCGCGACTTCACGATACTGAAAAAGGATTCAGGGCTTCGGCCTATCTTAGATCTTCAGCTCTTGAACAAGTGTACAGCCTACAGGCATTTCCGTATGGTAACCCTTGCATCTATTCTACCGTTGTTGCAGGAGGACCAGTGGATGGTGACCCTCGATCTCAAGGACGCTTATTTTCACTTTGGGATTGGAGAGGACCACAGGAGGTTCCTGGCCTTCACTGTAGACTGCCAAGTGTTCCAGTACAGAGTGCTACCTTTTGGTCTTTCAGTGTCTCGGTCCCTGTGCTGGTGGCTCGATCCCAACAATGTGTGCACAGGTATGCCGTTCATACTTCCACAGCCTCAGATATCCCTGACGACGGATGCGTCAATGGAGGGATGGGGTGTCCACGTCCTCGACCTCACTATCAAAGACCATTGGCTTCCACAAGAGTGGCAGCTCTATATCAATGAGCTCGAAATTCTGGCTGTAGAGAAGGCCCTGCGGGCTTTTGAGCCCTTGCTTCAGACCAAGGTGGTTCTCTTATCAACAGACAACACCACGGTCATGTATTACATCAACAAGCAAGGAGGTATGAGGTCCCTGTCACTTCTTGAGATCATACTGCAGATTTGGAACTGGTGCATCCTAAGAGGAATTTCCCTTCAGGCAATTCATCTTCCCGAAGAGGAGAACGAGCTGGAGGATCAACTCAGCAGATCCTTGAGCTCGTGCCATGAGTGGCGCCTCCATCCCGAGATGGTTGCCTACCTGTTCTGGACGTGGGGAGAGCCCGAGATTGACCTCTTTGCCTCCCATCTGAACACTCACTGCCGCCAGTTCTGCTCCAGGTTCAAGTCCCCAGGATCTCGAGGGGACGCATTCCTATTCCAGTGGTCTGGGAAACTGGTTTACATCTTCCCACCATTCCCTCTCATCACGAGGGTGGTCGCCAAGATCAGAGCAGACCTTTCCAACCCCATCATCACCACTTGGTGGCCGAGGTAACCATGGTTCGCCCCTCTCTTGAACCTATCCAGAAAGAGGTTTCTCCATCTTGACTCTCGTCCCGATCTTCTTTCTCTCCACAACAGCCAAATACACCGCCCAGACATAGAGAACTTACTGCTGGTGGCCTGGAGGATTCAGTCTAGAGAGCCTTCCACTCTCTGTCATAACAATAATATGTGCCTCTCTCAAGCCCGCTATGCAGAAGTCTTACGCCCTGAAATGGGCAAAGTTTGTGGATTTCTTAGGTAGCAAGAACCTCCACCTGTCCTGTGCCTTGGTACCAATCATTCTGGAGTTCCTCATGACTTTGGTTGACTCTGATCTAGGACTGCAATCCATCAAGTGCTACTTGTCAGCCATTTGTTCCCACTATCAGTTTCAGGACAGACACTCCTTTTTCAAAGAGACCTTGGTAAAAAGCTTCCTCAAGGGCTTGGCTAACCTACACCCTCCCACCTTGGTACCAACACTGAACTGGAGCCTTGATATTGTCTTGTCAGGCCTTTTCTCCAAGCCCTTTGAGCCAATGGCTACCACGGACTTAAGACTGCTGTCCTGGAAGGCAGCTTTCTCGGTGCCATCATTTCAGCTTGCCGCGCAAGTGAACTGTGTGCTCTTAGAATGGACCAGCCCTTTTTTATGCTTTCACAGGGACAAGGTTGTACTCCACCCCGATATCACCTTTTTGCCCAAGGTGGTGTCGGCCTTTCACTTGAATCAGGACATCGTGCTTCCCACCATGGCCCAAACCCGACTACTGATACAGAGCACCACCTGCATCTACTGGATGTCCATCAGGCACTGGCCTTTTATGTGGACAGAACGTCGGGCTCGATGTGATCCAAGTGTTTGTTCGTTTGTTACTCGGAGGCCAAGAACGGTCTGCCCATATCTTCTCAGAGGTTTTCCAAACAGGTGGCCAATGCCATCCATCTCTGTTACAAACTTGCAGGGAAGGGCCCTCCGGCCAGGGTACGAGCTCACTCAATGAGGGCGGTAGCTGCATCCTCTGCCTTTTTGTCTGGGGTCCCGTTGGAGGATGTGTGCAAGGCTGCTGTCTGGTCCCAGCCTTTGACATTTATTAAACATTACAGACTGGACTCAAGAGCCAGATGGGATGCAGCCTTCGGGGCGGCAGTGTTACTGGCTAGTTTGCACTAAGGTGATCATATCTTGCCTTTATATTCTTAAAATGATTGAGACAAGTGCACTTGACCAATGTTTAATGTTTAATGTTTATTGTTCTGGATAAATACAGTTGTTGAATTACAGTCAGTTTCAAGACACTCCCTCCTCCACTGACCCAAGCTTGTCAGTCTAACCCATCTGTGTGATTCGCAAAGACCACGAAGGAGGACAGGTTGCTTATCTGTAACAATATTTCTTCAAGTGGTTACCTGTGCATTCACACAAATCCCACCCACCCTCCCCTCTGTTGTGTTCTGCTCACTATTTAAACTCCTGCTGTCACAGCTTGCAGCAAACGTGTCAGAATTGGGAAAGAGCAGGACCGCTAGGGGACTTTATATGGATGGGCGGAGCTACTGCTAAAAGTTACAACTTAAGTTCTGCCTAGGGATTCCAGAAGTTTGCAAAGTTGCAGCGCATGCACAGATAAAACCCATTTGTGTGAATTCGCAGATGACCACTCAAAGAAATACTGTTACAGGTAAGCAACCTGTCCTTCACCAGCTTCCACTTTTCTTATAATTTCCATTTTCATGGCCAGACTTCAATCTACTGGTTCCTGGACAGCATACGTGTCCTATGCCATAGCAAATGCACAATGGAGTTATAATTCACTTACCTCATTTTTTATGCCAAGGGAGGCCAGTATGTGTTCAGTGTTTAATGCTAATATCTTATCACAAATGCTATATGGAACACGAGTATGTATGTTTAGCAATCTTGTGGCTCTAGAATCTGTCTAAACAAAATTTTTGAGAAGCATTCTCAGCTTTCCAAGCTGTGTGCACAATGTACTTTTATGGTTAGAGACTGGTCAAATTTCTACTGAGTCTCAGATCTGGATATACGGGTTAAAGTTTGGGTTAAAATTGTTATTCATGCCTAACCCATGACCCTTATTGATACATTTCAGTCAAGGAGGAAAAAAAATATAAGCAAGTTATTTGAGAAAAAGGTTGGTTAAAAAAATGTCTTGCCTATTAATTTGTGAGAATTTTTAGCTTGAAGTGAAAGAGGATACATTTAAAAATAAAATCCCATTATCTCTGTGATTGTGTAAACTACAGTTAATGCATGTTTACTCTGCCAAGTGATAGGATTTCTGTCATATAAATAATAAAATATATAGCCAGGGCTAGCCATGTTGTTAGTTGTTAGCTGCCATAGAAGCCTGAGGGCAGGGAAATGTCTAATTAACCATTTGTAAGCTGCTCTGATAGCCTTTTGGCTGAAGAGTGGAGTATAAATAAATAAATAAATAAATAAATAAATGATGAAAAAATATTAAGTCTAGAAGTCTCACAAAATGCCATTCTTGCTGTGGAATATACAAAATCTAAATAAAATATATACCAGCATATCAGAGATACTGAGCTGCAAAAATAACATAAGGGCTGCTTCCATTTGTCTAGCTTTTAAAGACAGGGGTAGGCTCTTCTTTTTGCTGATCAACCTAACTGTTCCAAAATACAGGAAAGCAATCTGACTAAATTCAATCTACAGTATTGAATGGAAGATATAATAAAGTACCATATTGTGAACACTCATGCCCTTGTGAGGCAGAGAAAGCAGAAACCATGGGACAAGTTTTTCTTGTATTGTTCTTTCTACTATGACCTTCAACACCACTTTACTAATTCAATTTTACAAAGTATACCAGGGAGTTTTGATGTGTTCCACATTGATTACCTTTTGGATGATCAGTTTCCTGAGATTACAGCTGAGGCAGCTAGCTTTTGTGTGGCAGCAATAGCTCTTTGGCATAGGATGCTGTCCTAGTATTAAAGGTATTATTGTTTTATTCTGTGTTTTTTTAATCACTGTAATATAGACTTTTAAAAAATATTTAACACTGTTTTTAACTCTGTATTTAATATTGTATTTTAATCCTTTGTGTTTTATTTACTCTAATACACACACACCTTTAACTGATCATCAACCAAAATCAATATCTGTATATTTATAGCCAGATAGCTGGTGAGGCAGGCTTATCTGCTATTATTATTATTATTATTATTATTATTATTATGAAGTATTTATATCCTGCTCCACACATGCTCAGTAAGGTATTCTGGAGATTGTGTTGAAAGTTACCTTGCCTACTGTAGGCAAGAACACAGAGAGTTTATCACATAGGGAAGATTGGAAGTTTAAATGGGTAAGAACCCGTGTTTATCCAACATGTTAGGCTCAATTGCACAAATAGTTTTCACACGATGTTGCACGCAAACTGCTTGGAATCTCACAGGAAAGTGACATGAACCAGCAAATAAGCATTTTTGGGAAAATACCATAAATTCATTTCCGTTTCATTCATGAATTCACTTTTTTTGCGCAATTGTTTTAATGTAAAAGCCATTTGCATGATTCTCCCCATTTCTGTACTTGTTGCCAGATTTCCCATGGTTCTTTGGGGTGAGTAGCCAAGGCTCTTAAAGGAACAGTTGCTGAGGCAAAGTCAGGGACACAGCGAAAAAGCTTGCTTCTCCCTAGTCTGTGTGAATGTCCCTTCCCCATTAGATGGGGGTCTTAAAGGAACAGCTGCTCAGGGAAGGCAGGGACATCGGTTGCCCAGAGGGACGCAGCCTTTTATGCTGTTTTTCTTCAGCTCCCGGAAGCCTCAGCCATGTTGGCCAATAGTCCCATGTTGGCCAATAGCTCCTGGGATTCTGGGAGCTGAAGTCCCTCGGCCCTTAAAGGGGAAAGGTTGCCTACCCCTGGTTTACATGGTGCTCTAACCCAAAACCAAATGTCTGGGTTTCTCCAGCCCTCCTTTTTATCATCTTCCCAATGGCAATGCTGCTAAACAAACAAACAAACAAACAAAAACAAAAACAAATCTTCTAGCTGCACAGAGAACAAAGAGGAAAAGGGAAGATGGCTATGAAAGATTACTCAGTATATTACTGAGGAGATTCAGAGGAAGATACAACTCACTAATGTCTGCACATCTCCCTACAGTGGTGCCTGGTCCTGAGAAGTTCTTGCCTTTGATACTAAAATTAAGAATGTGGGAAGACTTCTATGAATTTTAGAAATGAAGCAATCATAACATGATATAGGTAAAGAACATTGATTACTGTTTCATCAAATTGGTTTCCCTCAAGATCTGTGTACAGCTCACCAGCTCTATAAATAGAGGGATTTTAGCACGATTTTTGGAGAAATGTTTCTAATCCACTCTGTGCCCATTGGTTAACAAGGCAGATACATTCACTGTTGTTGTTGTTGTTTGCCTTCAAGTTGTTTCCAGCTTACGACAACCCTTAAGGTGAACCTATCATGCGGTTTTCTTGGCAAGTTTCTTCAGAAAGTGTTTGCCATTGCCTTCCTCTGAAGCTGAGAGAGTATGAATTGTCCAAGGTCACCCAGTGGATTTATATGGCTGAGCTGGGAAATACATACATTTCATTAGTCTACAATTAACAAATAGCATTTGGGGTCAAATTGGTCTAGCAACTGCTTTTATATATGAGGATGATTTGTTGCTTTTTTAAAAAAAGTCTACCATTTCAAAACATAGAACATGAACTAACATTTGTGAACATTCTCTCCCTCTGTATGTAGAGAGATCTTGTAGCACCTTTGAGACTAACTGAAAGAAAGAAATTGGCAGCATGAGCTTTCGTAGACTTCAGTCTACATCCTCAGATGCATTTTGTCCTTCTGTTTCAGCTGAATGAGCTCCAACAGATTCTATTTCTTGTTCTCAGAGATCAGCAAAGCATTCTTAAAAGACAGAGAAGGCAGAACATTGGAGTCTGAGGAAATGGTGGCCCCTTCTGGCAGGAGTGAGAAATGGGAAGAAGAAGGGAACATGCCAACATGGAAGGGTCCTTAAAAATAATTTAAAGAGAGAGAAATTGGGAGGGTATGTAATAAGATCACTATAAATCAACAGGTGACACACAAATTGAAGAAGTATACAGGTGGTGAATATTGACAGCCATCATTTGCTGGGGGTCTTAAAAGTCAGTATATGATCCCACCTGAATGTCAATTTTCAACACATTTTGTACATTCACTGTACGTTCTGAGGTTTACATCAAAACCAAAGCAAGCTTATGGATTCTCCTTTGCTGGACGTATTTAAGCAGAGACTGGACAACCATCAGGCAGGAATGTACCTGCATCCTTCAAATGGAGGGGATTGTACTAGGCAAGATTTATTCAGAAGAGGTTTACCATTGCCTTCGTCTGAGTCTGAGAATGTATGACATGCCCAAGATCACTCAGTGAATTTCCATGGCACAGTGGGATTTCGAATCCAGTGGCGTTTTCACACGGGGCTTTAGGAGGACTCAATCCTACCTCCGTCCGGCCCCACTCCGGCTCCATTTCCAGCTCGTTCACACACGCGCGGCAGCAAACCCCGCCCCTTCCGGTGCCATCCCTGCGTCCGTCCGGCTCCTTGCTCGTGTGTTCAAACGCACGGAGCCGTAAGTCCGGCCTCACTCCAGTCAAAAGACCTGTAACTCCGGCTTCAGCGGCAGAAAGGTAATTCCGGGTGTCAAAAGGAATTAGCTTGCCGCCGCCGGAGCCATTCCGGAATCAGCGGCACGGCCTGTTCCGGAATGGCTCCACCCGGTTTTAGGGAGGGTAGTTTGAAAACGTCCCAGGTCTCTCTGATCTGCATTGCAGAAATAATGCAATTTGACACTGCTTTAACTGTTATGGTTCCATCTTATGGAATCCTGGGATTTGTAGTTTGTTATAGCACCAGAGCTCTGATAGAGAATGATAAATGTCTCACAAAACTACAAGTCCCAGAATTCCATGGCACTGAGCCATGGCAGTTAAAGTGGTGTCAAAGTGCATTATTTCTGCAGTGCTGGTAAACCTCAGTCCAACACTCAAATCACTACACCATGCTGGCTCCATCTGTGATTCATTAACAGCCAAGAAGAATTTTCCAAGCATTCTGGAGTTACCTCTCTCAAAGGAAATCTATTGGTAAACAATTAAGAATAAACATAGCCCTTTGAGAGCAAAGTTCTGTATATAGTTTCTCTAAATGCTAGACATTTATTTAAATGGTAGATATTTGAAAAAGACAATTGAGCAGGACTGTCTTCAGATACTATCTGGATCTCAGAAGAATACTGTAAAACTGGAGAAGGTTTAACGAACCTATTGAAAATGGATGCTTACAAGAAGCATCAGATCATTCTTTCCTCTGTGATATCCATTGGAAGGCGATTTATAAACAGCATACAGTATCAGTTAGAGAATTCCCAAGGTCTAGCATGGAATTTAGAGGATGTTCTGGAGACAAGAGTGGATTGTCATCTAAGTCAGTACTACTAAATGTGGTGGTCCATGGACCAGTGGCAATCTGTGAGTTCCTGGCTGCTGGTCCACAAAGAAAAGGGGCTGAAGCAGATGGGCCAAAAGGAGAGGCCAAAGGCCGCTCCGGCCATGGTCAGCATGGGACCACAGTGACTGCACTGCCTGCTCTCAAAGCCAGTGACCGCTGCGATTCCAAATTGGCCACCAGCAGGAGTGGCTTTTAGCTGCTCCTTTTGCTGGTGGCTTCAGGCCACCTTAGGTGGCCTTGGAACTGCTTCCAGCCACTTTGGGGATGTGGATCATCTGAACACGATACCCCCAAAGCTGCCGAAAGCCACTTTATTTGGCCTGTCTGTTTTGGGCCTTTGTTAGTTAATAGACAGCACTATGATGCTTGCCCCTGAGACATGGGGAGAACGCATGAGTTCATGTGAACCTGAAGTGTGTGGAGTGGAGTGTGGACCTGGAGCAATGGATTCAAACTGCAGGAAAAGAGATTCCACCTAAATATTAGGAAGAACTTCCTGAAAATGAGAGCTGTTTGACAGTGGAATATGCTGCCTCAGAATGTGGTAGAATCTCCTTCTGTGGAGGTTAAACAGAGGCTGGATGGCCATCTGTCGGGGGTGCTTTGATTGTGTATTCCTGCATGGCAGGGGGTTGGACTGGATGGTCTTTGTGATCTCTTCCAAATCTATGATTCTTTCCCCAATCAGTTGCTCAAATATGACAACTTGAGAATCACGTCTCTAAATTCACAATATGGTGCACGCCCTCTCTCCTCATGTTCCCCCATCCCATCCCCTAACTCCCCTACATGAATGAGTGAGCAAATGAATGCACACACCCTTCCTCTTGGCACTCCCCTATCCCATCCCTTTCCTCTCTGCCCACCGGTGTGCACCAGTGTTATTGAAGCCTCTGTTAAAAGTGGTGTAGGACAGCAGTAAATACAGTAATCCATGAATAATCAAATATGAAAATGTTTAACAGGCAAATGTGGAGGGACAACTGGAAAGGCTTTCTCCATCAGAATTTTTCTGTCGGGGGTGCTTTGATTTTCTGTCGGGGGTGCTTTGATTTTTTTAAAAAAAAATTCAACATGTTGTTCCAGCTTTTTGAAGATGATTTCTGAATCTTGAATTCTGTGCAAAGATCAGCTTTCCTCACATATCCCATGTTGCATCCTGAGTGCTAGCATTTAATCACATACACTGGTGGAATCACATCATATTTTTATCTATATGACTTTTATTAAGATTTTCCAAATACAATAAAAACTACAAATATTTAATCATAGAGAAAACATAAATCAAAGAAAAGAGAAATACAGAAAAAAGCAATAAGATGTAACAAAAATATAACACAGAAAACTAGAAAACCAGAGAAATGACTTCTGATGTTCTTTTCAGGAGTTACACCTATCCCTGTACCTTCCAGATCATATACTTCTCACAATAACCAAATCCCACTAATTTTCAAAACCCACAATTTTCACGTTTTTTGCCTCTTCTTGAAAAAAATAATTTGATTCTTCCAGTCTTTTATCTCTAATGTGTTTCCCCTAATTAACACAAATAATATACCATATATACTCGTCTATAAGTCAAAATATTTATGCCCCAAAATTGACCCTCAAATACTGGGTCAACTTATATACGGGTCAATATAGTAATGCCAATGGCAGCTCTTTCAGATTTCTCTGCCTATGGTGGGGAGAGAAGAGGATGTCTTAACAAAATGCCAATCTCCCCCCCCCCCTCCATTCCTCCCTTCCTTTCATCAGGCTTAATCTTGTTATGGTATAAATATCCATGCCCACCTGTATGATCCGTCACACAGTCACATGTACCATGCACCACTTTTACAATGCATAGGTGCATCAGTGTGCCCAGTGATACATTGGCAATACAATCTCATTTTGTACTCCTGAATTCTCAACTTAGGGATGGTATACATGGGCCAATGGGCCTGTGCTCCCTCTGGTCTCATGTCATCCTATATGAATGATGCAAGCCTTTAGCCCCAGGCCAAAACTGGCCTGTTCACATGCTGATCTGGTGGTCTGGACTGATCCCAAAGGGTCCTTTGTGTGTCTCAAACAGACACTCTGTTTGCCACAGAGTACTGTGGAAGCTCCATGGTGATAGCTGGTACACCACATAGCCCTGCATGTGCCATACCTGCCACCGCCATTGTATATGCCCAGAAGACCCTTGTCACAGCATGCTATCCTGCCTGTCTGCTTAGGCCCATAGTGACTATTAAAATTCTCATCAGCCTTAATCTTGTTATGGTATAAATATCCATGCCAATCAAATCTCAAATTGTAGCAGCAACTGAGTGCAAATGACTGAGAATTGAGACCAGGGTAGGAAACAGACTTTATTTAGCCAGCAGTCTTTCAGTGGGATCATTCCCAAAGAAATGAGAGCCGCTCTTAAACTCAAGCAGTTATTTTTATAGCAACAGAACAAAGACAAGCTGGGCGTCAACATTCAGCCCAGATATGCTCCATATCCCAGATGTGTTGGAGGTCTTTAAACAGAGGCTGGATGGCCATCTGTCAAGAATGCTCTAATTTTGAGTTCCTGCATAGCAGGGAGTCGGACTGGATGGCCCTTATACACGTAAACAGCTCATGATCACTGTATGCTTGACTCATAATCCCTTCCCCATTGGTTCTACCATCAGCACATACACATCTTGACTTCTGATCAGTCTACTGTGGTCTCTTCTGACCACAACTCAGATTTCACTTTGAGGACTTCTTCACATCTGTGTCCTGATTTAGACCAACCTACCCTTATTCGTTGCAGTTAAGTTACATCCTCTTGCAAGCCAGAAGCCTCTCTGTTTCGCCTTGCCCCGTTGCTTACCTTAGCCATTGATAATCTATTAATTATCTATTAATTATCTTATCTATCATAAAATCAAAACCTTCCATTTGTAATAATCTTGGATTTTTCAAAGTAGTCCAATCTTTCATCCAAATCAAGCAACAAGCAGCATAGTATAACTTCACAACTGGCAGGCCCAGCATCTTGCAATAACTTGAACCTTATTCTCAGGGTTGGAGCAGCTGAGCAAGAAAAAAAGGCTTGATCCTGGATTTTCTGAAAGTGGGTAAAAACTCCGCTGTCTACAAGACCCACTCCCAAGGCGGGCTAAACACCCACAGGCTGTCAGAACCACATGGCTTCAAATTGAACGGCACAGGTTTCTTTCCCCTGCCTCCCCATCATACATGCGCACTATTGCACTAACACACCACCTGCAACCTCCAATTTACCTCCCTCTTCCCACCCAGATGCCATTCCATTGGACACCCACCTGTATGATCCGTCACACAGTCACACATACCATGCGCCACTTTTACAATGCATAAGTGCATCAGTGTGCCCAGCAATACATTGGCAAAGCACAATCATGGAGGCCCCCCATGCATGTTACCTTCACCCCCCTTCACCCCCTATTTGACTGTCTGGTTTGTGTATGTTGTAATTACATCCATTGCATTATTGGTGACCTGCCCTGTTTGATATACCTTCACATTTTTGCTTTGCTGCAGTCCCGTACTGCGCTGGGCTGTTTATATGATGGTGCAATAATGTTCATTTTCTGCCATTTTCTCACACCTTCTTTTGCTCTAATTTTTAGCCCTGGAGTGTGCCTTCATTTTGCTTTCCACCTAGTTTTGCTTCATGGGTCATCTAAACAGCTAGGCTTTAGAGCAAATTGAAGCTGCTTTATTTGGCCAGTGTGGACGACCCTTCAGTTTCTTGACCTGCCAAGTGAAAATAACAATGTAAATTTCAGTCCCTTTGCCCACATCCTTTCATTGCTCCATATGAAAATTATATCCAAAATTCTTTGCCCATTTTTTCATACAATCTTTCACTTGTTTTTCTTCCATATCAGACTTGAACCATCATTTATGCATTTTATCAGTCACACGTTCGTCATCTGTACATAGTTGCAGTTAAAACAGATTAGTCTTGTTCAAAACCATAATTCTTTTTGTCCATCTTAAATCTTTCAAATAACTAAATACATGTACCATTGAAAGCTATAGCTTTCTGCAAGTAGTTGCTCATTTGATTTAATTTTGTATTCTCCTTCATAGTTTTCCAAAAGGTCTTGATAAAGTCTTTCTTTGCCTATTGTTTTGTTTAATGTGATTTTACCTGTGCTTCTTCTTGCACAAGTTGTGTTTTCACATAGATATGAACAAGTGATGCAACACTTGGATGCACAATGATGTGATCCAGGATTTTCATTTGATATTTTTGTTTCCACTTTTACCAGCACTACTTTAGAGTAGGCAGTTGACAGAAAGCAACAACAAAGGGCTTATTACAGGCTGAATCTTCCTGATCTAAAATGCTTGGGATCAGAAGTGTTTTAGACTTTGGATTTATTTATTTATTTATTTGGATTTTGGAATCTCTGTGTGTTTGTGTGTGTATTGAGATTATCTTGGTGATGGGACCCAAGTCTAAACATGACATTCATTTATGTTTCGTATAAAACTTATAAACATAGCTTGAAGGTAATTTTATACATCACATTTTTAATAATTTTGTGTATGAAACAGTTTGTGTATACTGAAATATCAGAAAGTGAAGGTGTTACTATCTTAGCCACCCATGTAGACAATGTTGGATTTTGGAGTATTTTAATTTCAGAATTCCAGATAAGGGATATTCAACCTTTAATAGCTTCAGCAAACATAGCTAGCAAGCTTTCTTTAATTGCCAAGTAGTAAGTAAGAATTGATGTGTAGAAATCAACCACATTTCTGCCCTGGTGGCGCAGTGGTTAAATGCCTGTACTGCAGCCACTCACTCATAAACCACAAGGTTGCGAGTTCAGTACTAGTCAGGGCTCAGGTTAGACTCAGGCCTGAATCCTTCTGGGATCGCTAAAATGAGTACCCAGTTGTTGGGGGGCAATGAGCTTACAGTTGTAAACCGCTTAGACATCCCATAGAGCAATATGAAGCGGTATATAAATGAAGCTGCTTTTGCTTTGCTTTGCACATGACTGTCCCCATATTTATTGTTTTTTTCTTATGGAGAGAAATTCTCTAGCAGTCTGACGGATGCTGTGCTCAGTGATGAGATGGATATTCTCTTCAAGCAGTTGTCATTTTCCTTCCTGGGTTCTTTGTTGGTAGATAGTATTATTGTTGCCAATATATTTAACCTGAGTGTCATAATATTACTATATATGATGTTGTTCTTTATATCTTTGAGATGGCATATGAGCATCAGTTGGTTTACAAAACAGATATGTAACAAACGTGTTATGTCTGATGGTTAGAATAACATCCAGGAAAGGGATTTAGGAATCTTCAGTGGTGCTGTTACAGTTGAATTAGGATGAACAGAGTTGATGTAGTTTGTAAATAATTCCAAACTTTCTCTGCACTGGTCCATATTGGGAAGACACCATCAAGAGCTTTATATTGGGAAGACGCCATCAAGTTTTCTTTTCTGAAGATGGTTTGCTATAGTTTACCCATAATTAACATATGATGGAACCATCTATGTGCTCATTACTGTGCCTTCCATTTGAAGGCAATTTGTAAACTGCTTAAGGAGTACTTAAGTGCCTGATAAGTGGTATAGAAATGTACTTGCTATTGCTATTGTTATTCTCCCAATACAAGACCCAAAGCAGCTTACAACTTTACAACAAAATACAGCTACAGTCTCCAAGTTATAAAGATCAATTTAAAAAAATCAGTGAAATAAGCTTTCATTATAAAACTAAACACTAAGTTAAAACTATTCAAAAACATTTTAAATATTAAAAAATAACAGGAAAGAGGGAGTATACACCTTCCATTATAAGACTCTTCCATGTCAGGCAGTTAGAAGCCAAAAACCTTCCTGAATAAAAAGGTCTTTGCCTACCAATGGAAGGAGAGCAAAGGGGACCAGCATAGCCTTCCATAGTGGGGAGCTCCATAGCTTGGGAGTAGCCACTGAGAGTCATTTCTTGTGTCCTCACCTATGTTCATGTGAGAGTAAGGGAAATGAGAGAAGCCTTTCCTCAAAGTTTAATAAACCTGGGTAGGCTGATCAGGAGAGACATGGTAATGTCAGATACTCTTGAGTTAAGTTGTATAAGACTTTATAGATATTAACAAGCACTTTGGAAATGGAAATGGACAAGTAGCCAGTTGTTGTTATAAGCTGTTATAAAAGGAGTAACAAATAAGTATTTTCATATTTGTCATAGCCTTTATTCTGTGCAACTCTGAACAGTTGCTTGCTATTGCTACAGGTGCCTTATTTAGTTTAAATGCACGCTTTGTTTTGCTTATTAACATATACCATTAATTATTTGAGGGATTACAATTAGATCTCACAGTATTTAACTCCAGACATGCAGACTGCCAGAAATAGTGCACATTAAATTGAGGCACTGCCCTGGCTCAGTGCTAGGGAATCATGGGAACTGTATTTTTTTCTGGGACATTGAGCCTTCTCTGTCAGAGAGCTCTGGTGCCACAATAAATTACAGTTCCCATGATTCCCTAGCACTGAGCCAGGGCAGTGCCTCAATTTAATGTGCACTATTTCTGGCAGTCTGCTTAGGCCCTTAGGAATGGTTGGAGGACCTAGTCAAATCAATGATACTTAAACCAGCCATGGCTACATTAAATTTCATTTCTTTCAGTGGAACCACTCTAAAAGTGACAAAATCTGGATCTACTCTCTCTTTAGATGTATATGTTTCAAAATAATCTAGATTTACATTATACTGAAAGAATTTTATTGAAAGAATTTGAGCTTCCATAAGCAATTGTCCGTTTCACTAGATACAATTCAGATAAACTTTATTATTGTAGGTTTTTTGTAAGGGGGTGTCTATAAAAGATATTTCCATTAAATGGCTCCCAAGATGACTTAGTACATTTTATAAAAACATCAGCTGTTATAAGAAAACAATAATGATGAAATAACATATCAGGGGGAAAATGTAATTCATGTGGCAGTCTTATACACTCTTACCTGACAGTAAAGTCCTACTGAATTATATTGGATTTTCTTTTCAGCACACATGTACAGGATTTTACATCTGTACATAAGCTATTAGGCAGTAAACCAAAGTTACCAACCAACCAAGTAGAGGAAAAAATGGGTACTAAGAGCAAGCACTATAATGAAGGCATCAACAAGTAGCTAGGAAATACATAACAAGTGAACTCTTCCTAGAAGCTAAGATGACTAAATTGAGGCTGTCATACTTTGGCCACATCATGAGAAAACATGACGCACTAGAAAATACAATAATGCTAGGTGAGTACCAGGGAAGTAGGAAAAGAGGAAGACTGCATTCCAAATGGATAGACTCAGTCAAGGAAGCCATGGCTTGAACTGCAAGACCTGAGCAGGGCTGCTGCTAATTGGGTGACCTGGAGGTCTCTCATTCATGGGGTTGCTATAAGTCAAAGTTGACTTGAAGGCAGTTAACAACAACAGCACAACTACACAGAACATATTTTGCTTTGCCTCTGGAGGTTAACAATGAAAAGCACCCAACAGATCTCCTTTAGGAGACTATGCTCTTTGCTGACAGCAGAGGAGTACCTAACCTCTGTGCGTAAGCGTATCTTCCAGAAGGACTTGCAAGAATGATCTCAGCTTCCAGACAAAAAATGACTATCTCTGTTACCAGACAGTTAGGAATAATGTGAGAACAACAGGCAGCCCTGGAATATCCTAGTTTGAGCAATCCTTGCAATCAGTTTTTCCCCCCCAGTCTTTCAAGGTACAGTTGACTATACCATGAATTATATTCCAGAAATTCAGGATATAATATCAAAAGTATTTTTATTTTCATAATGTCAGAAGAAACAAAAGTGCCTATTTTGCCATGTCATGCTCCACAGAACTACACTAAAATTAGATACTAAAGAGTTGACATATGCAGCACAGCCAAATTATTCTGTTTTCCAAGGCTATTGCTCTTAAAAGATTTCATCTACATCTTTTATGTTTCACTTCATAAAAAATTCAGAAATAGAGTTTCCTACAATTAGGCAGCTCTCTGCACTTTTGTAATGGAATGCATTTTTAAACCCATTGAATGTAGCATTCCATAATTGAAGTTGGCATGTGACAGCCTTTACTCCTACACAGGAATCTATGTGAATATGCCTACCAAAATCATTGCTGAGTGTTCAAGAACAGCTGACTGCCTATTGGGAGCTTTCAGTCAGGTGCTTTTTTTACCAGAATATAGCCAGAGTACTGGAAACGATAAGGTATTTATAGCACATAGAATCTCAGGTCAGTGAAAAAGAAAAGAGTGGGAAATTATTTTCTAGCTATCATTACATTAGCAGAAACACCTGAAGAAAAGTTATTATATGGAGCACTCTATGCTTTCATAAAAGGAGAAACTGCTTTGGTGGTTGCTATTGGTGGTGTTGAAGAGCTTCTAGGACTAGGTAGAGTTGAGCCCTGGAAATACATAGGAACTGGACACACTCAAACCAAGTGTCCACCATGTCAAACATCCTGTTTATAAGAGGGACTGACCAAATAACAAAAGGAAATGTCCAAGTAGTGCGGCAAGTCAGCTCCCCACACTGTTGCCTGAAAATCTCACTGTAAGAGTAATTAATGGAATTAGCCATGATCTAGAAGTTTTGATCAGTCATGCAAAAGTTAAAAATACAATAGTTGTATAAATTCCAAAAATAATCTATTTAAGTGTGCTTGCCATGCCTACTGACTGAATCTGTTAAATAGATCTCTTTCTTGCAATATGCTGGGTGTCAGATGCCAAAGGTGAGAAGGCTTTGTTGTTGAGGGAACTTGTCTGTGCCTCAGTTTCAGATTGCAAAATAGGAAGGAAAGAGGATCGATAGAACCCCAGCTTATGATATCAAAGTACTGGCCATTAGAGAAACAACAAGGACCTCTAAACCTGCATATCTTGTTAAGGGCTGGTGGATAGGGATTCATGTTCTACCTCAAGATGAGACTCTGAGAGGGGAAGGGATAAGAACCTGGTTGCTCTCATGGCCAGTAGCAAGGCTCTGTGGAGTGTCAAGGGGCGGACTTCTCAGGGATCTGCTGCCACAGAATCTGAAGTTGGCAGTGGTGGATGACAATGAGGTCTCCTGATGTCTAAGATCAGGGGTAGGCAACCTTTTTGAGCCAGGGGCCAGGTTGCTGTCCCTCAGACAATTGGGGGGGCCGAAGCACCATAAATAAATAAATAAATAAATAAATATATTTTTAAAAATAATAATAAAAAATTAAAAAAATATGTATGCACACTCTCTCACCCCAGAAAAGCCATGGCAAAACCCCTCTGGAGATTTTGCCAAGAAAACCCCAAGAACAAGTAATAACAACAATAATCAATATCATTATGGAGGGTGGCGGCAGCGGCAGCAGGACCTGCCTTGGGCCGGTCCAAAGGTCTCGGGGGGCCGCATCCGGCCTCCGGGCCTTAGGTTGCCTACTCCTGTCTAAGATGCTACCTAACATAATTTGCATTGAAGGAAAAAGAGCAGAGTGATGAATCCCAAGTGTTTCTGAGTTTGGGGAGCCAATGCAGGAGTTAGGCTCATGGATGGACAGTAATAACACCTAGATGTGGATGAAACTGGTTGTGATCTTTATTGGCTACAGCTTTACAACAGGTTTTGGCTTTGCATATGGCTGGATCCCATCACTGGGTAGCCTGATTGCCAATGCATTCTCTATACCAGTGGTTCTCAAATTGTGAGGCAGGGCCCAGGCAGGCAGCATGAGAGTTGCTTAAGGGAAATGCAAGACTTGAAGGCCCTGATCCCTCTTCCTCCACTTCCCAAACTTTTTCTGTCCTGGAGAAGGAGGACACTTGGAGTGTTTGCCTGAGGCAGGAGGAGAAAGAGGTAGAAGAACAGTGAGGGGAGCTATTTCCTTATAAAATGTTAAAATAATATACATGAATGTGTGAATGAAAATATGCACACTAAACAAATAAAATATTTTTCCATATACTATCTTGGTGGGGCACGGCTTCTACATATAGGGGGTTACAAAGGTAAAAGTCTGAGAACCACAGATCTATTCTCCAGCCTGACTGCTGAAGGAGCAATATGGGGAGTGATAGGAGTATCAAAGTATACCCTGCTCTTTAGCTACACTCTCAAAGCAAATACAGATTGTTAATTTGAAAGTTATATGCCCTCAGGTTTGAAGACTAAATAACATAGGACATACAAGGAAAAGGGAATAGTAATTGGGAAGGGGCTTAGGTCCAGTAGATATTACAGGTTCTTAGAATCATAGAGTTGGAAGAGACCACAAGGGCCATCCAGTCCAACCCCCTGCCATGAGGCACTCAAAATCAAAGCACCCCCGACAGATGGCCATCCAGCCTCTGTTTAAAGACCTCCAAAGAAGGAGACTCCATCACACTCCATGGGAGTGTGTTCTACTGTCGAACAGCTCTCATGTCAGGAAGTTCCTCCTAATGTTTAGGTGGAATCTCTTTTCCTGTAGTTTGCATCTGTTGTTCTGGGTCCTGTCCCCTGGAGCAGCAGAAAACAAGCTAGCACCCTCCTCAATATGACATACCTTCAAATATTTAAACACAGCTATCATATCACCTCTTAACTGTCTATTCTCCAGGCTAAACATACCCAGTTCCCTAAGTCGTTCCTCGTAGGGCATCATTTCCAGACCCTTCACCATTTTAGTCGCCCTCCTCTGGACACGCTCCAGGTTCTTAACATCTTTTTTGGAATGTAGTGCCCAGAACTGGACACAGTATTCCAGGTGGGCCTGACCAAAGCAGAATACAGTGGCACTATTACTTCCCTTGATCTAGACATTATACTTCTATTGATGCAGCCTAAAATCGCATTGGTCTTTTTAGCTGTGGCATCACACTGTTGACTCATGTTCAACTTGTGGTCTACTAGGACTCCTATATCTCTTTCACAGTTTCATTATGCCAGCTTTCTTATCTATTAAGGTCATTTTGAATTTTCATCCTGTCCTCCAGGGTATTAGCTATTCCTCCTAATTTGGTGTTATCTGCAAATTTGAGAAGCATGCCCCCTATCCCTTCATCCTAATCATTGATAAAGATGTTGAAGAGCACTGGGCCCAGGACAGAACCCTGTGGCACCTCACTGGTCACTTCCTTCCTGCAATGATTTTAAGGTATTCTCTGAGAGGATTGTTGACAGGGTTTTCTTTGAGTCATTCATAATTTATCCCATACATTTTGTTCTACTGTTATAACAATTCATGGTCCAATATTATTTTAAATCTGTTTGGTATATTTGTGTCATTTCAATAAGATACAGATAGATTTTTGGATATTAATTATTTTGCACTAATCATATATTTCAATAAAATACATTCAGATTTCATCATATTCCTGGTAATAACTGTCAATATGGGATTCATAACAAGATAGCATTATCACATTAATGAATGAGGATCCAATTTATTTGCTTTTCTTGTAGCTTTACCTTTAATTTTGCTACACTCAGAGAGGCTTTATTTTCACAAATATATCTAATTCTGTAAAATCCTTTTGTTTCCATTCTCTGTATTGCTGTTCTCTAACAGCATGAGCAAATTTTGGGTGCAGTAGGACTAGAAGCAATGGATGTATTTCCTCAACTTTTTCAATTTCTTTTAAAAAAAATAACATAGAAAATAAAAAGGAATCCTCTATCCTTTTCAAATCCCCTATTTCCCCCCTAAAAATCGAATTTGCTCAATTAATAGTAATGTTTCCTTATTGTGTCCAGATATGATACCACAATTCTTAATTTATTTGCATTATTAATATTTATTGATGGTTTAGATTCTCCTTGATCTAATTTATTTTTGCCTCAAGGTTCCTTATGAGTTTTGATATTTACCCTTAAAAGTTCAAATACACACACACACACACACACACACACACTGTTAAATCTGTCCAGCCAATTATTATGGATGAAATAAATAATATAAATTGGGCAGTGCTGCCATTTTTATATCATTTGCCAAACCAGTGTGACAGACCTATTTCTCCCTTAACATCACCCTCCCAAACTTTATCCCCCCTTCTCCTCAATATAATGCCATGAGTTATGAACTGCACCACACTTCCCTTCCTGGAGGACATCTGCTGCTACTGCTGCTGTTGATTCACCTCCTCCCTTATTGTGCTACTCCTGAGTGTAATTCCCTTCTCCCCCCATCCCTTGCTTCACTTCATTCCACTACTGTACCTCCTCTCTGGGCCCATCACCACTCAATGATGTAGACTTGGTTCAAGTCACTTCAATGACTCCACTTGGACTTGACTCAGCAATAAATGATGCACTGACTTGACTTGACTTGACTTGAGACTTATATATTTTTAGCAACCAACCTGCAGGCCTAATTTCAAATGGAAACAGCAAATGGGCTTGAGGCGGGGGTTGAGGTCTACTCAGCAGCCAGCCTATCCCAGAGGAGCCTTCTAAAGCCCATTGCCTAACACATTTGCTGTTCCCTTCCAAATATTTTCTTTACCTAACTTTGGGCCTTTGCAGACTGCCAGAAATAGTGCAGATTGAGTCCACTTGAACTGCCCTGACTCAGTGCCCAGGAATCATGGGAACTGTAGTTTATTGTGGCACCAGAGCTCTCTGACAGAGAAGGCTCAATGTCTCAGAAAAAAATACAATTCCCATGATTCCCTAGCACTGAGCCAGGGCAGTTAAAGTGGACTCAATTTGCACTATTTCTAGCAGTCTGCAAAGGCAGCTGGTTTCGAATCAATGTTGGATTTCTTGATTTTCTAGTTATTGAAATCCCTCCCCCAACATACACACACCCCATCACCATCACCTGTTTTTCCTGTTTAAAGTTGTCTCTCAGACTGGAAACTCGACTTGCGGCTTGATTTGAAACTATCTTGCAAGGACTTGAGGCTCAATTGGAGACTTGAAGTAGAGACTTGAAACTCGACTTGAGACTTGGACTAAAATACTTGAATATATCACTGCTTGCACTGCACTTCCCATTCTCTTTGTTTCACTTTTTACTATCAAATTTCCCTCATTGCATCTTGCTTCACCTCATGGTCCCCACTCTTGCTTTTTGCACCCTCCCTCCCCTTCCTTCACCTCCCTTGTCTAATGTTATGCATTCACAATGCCTCACTTATTTCTCATACTTATTTCTCATACTCTCCTAGTACACTACTCCCTCTCCATCCTGTCTCTCACCTCAGGGCTTCTAGGGGGCAGTAGCAGTGGCAGGCTGGTCCACCCTTCCTTCCCTCCCAGAAAGGTCCAGAGCTGGCTGGGCAGCTGTGTGGGCTGGGTGAGGCAGCAGAAAGGAAGGAAAGCCAAAGTAGGGCGGGAATAGAGGACAGAGCAATGCTCTGTAGTTGTGGCATCCTCCCCCACTTCCACAGCCCCCCTTTCCCCCTTTTGCCAAGGTCCCCTGGCTGATGGTAGAGGCTAGGGGCACGTAGTGCGAGATGGATGACGAACAACCACCACACTTGGTGTTCAACTCCCCTCTAAGTTGTCACCAGGTGTGGGCCACACCTCTCGCAACCCCTTATTGAAACCCCCACACTGCTTGCACCTTTCACTCTTCATTCCTTCCTTCCCTTTCTCTTTATGCACCTCATGCTGATGCACCTCCCTTCCCTTGTACTCACCACCACACCTCTTACATTTCTTTCCTTCTCCTTAGCTTGCCTCACCTTCTACCTATGCTGTGCTTCCCTCCCTTGCACCCACTGCCTCACCTCATACTCCTGCCTGCTTGCTTTATAAAGAATCAGTGGCTGCAGGAATCTGCTGGGTCTGCTTTAAATAAAGGGCTGGCAGGTGGAGTTGTTGTTGTTGTTGTTGGTGGTGCTGCTGCTGCAAAGAAAAGAAGCAAGGCACAGCTCCATCATGCGTTGGCCCAGAAGCAGATGGAAGGTCCTCCCTGCATCCCAACTGCCACTGCCTTGGATTCAGAGGTAGAGAAGATAATATTATATTATCTTGCAAACAAGATAATAAAATGTGGTCTAGACAATACAACTGTTAGGTGGATTAGTAATTGGTTAACTGACCGAACCCATAAGGTGCTCAGCAATGGCTCCTCTTCATCCTGGCAAGAATAACAAATACAAATAATACAAAATGTTGGAGAGACTGTAGTCAACAAGGGTTATGTATCCATATCTACCAGTAATGTCCTATTGTACAACAGTTTGTAAAATACTGGTAGTAATGGCACATTTTGTGCACCATTGTACACATGACTCACCAGGATTAGTGCTTGTTTACAGTTTGGGAGGAACAACATGTAGAAGTGATATCAAAGGAATTAATAGTGTTCATAGTGATGGCATTGTGCAGAGGAACAGCTGGAAAACTGCAGCGTGTCTAACATTGCACCCTTGATGCATGTGGCAACACTCACCAAAGTCCCAAAAGAGGCTCTCCTGAGGAGCAAATCAAAACACTGACTCATCAGCTTTAATTAGCTAATTAGCTGAAGGCAAAGATGAAATAACATTTTTTATGCAATATTGTGAAGTTTACTTTATTTATATATAAATCAGGCAGCCTTTTCTCAAATTATGGAAAAGAGTCTAAACATAAAACTGTTTCTACAAAAACAGTGTAGGAAATCTCCCAGTTGCCAGTACATTCTATGTACATGTTCATGTAGAGAGAAAAGGATGAAAATATGCTAAAACAATTTACCTTCTGCCAGCAGTCAGTAACAACCATTACTTTCATTTCATATTCTTCTGGTTTTTTGAGGTGTGGGCCGATTGTTCTTTCTTTTAATTTTTTCCCCTAGGGGAGACATATGGCTTCCATGTCAGTAAGGTGATGAATCCATTCTGGATTTTAGTCTAAATATTAAAGTGCAGAATCTATTTTGAAGTTAGGGTTTGGCAGCTTAAACAACTCCTTTAAAGTTCAAACTAAAATCTGGAGCAAATTCACAAACCCACTGATATGGGAGCCATCACTGCCCCACTCACATATTAGGAAAATTGCTTATCTATAATGAAGTCTGTGCAAAAGAGAGAGAAAGGGCTCGTTCCCACTGACATTTAAAATCAGTTTGCAATTCGCTTTCGCTCCAAGTCAGTGAATCGGTTCCACTTGAGGCGTCGTTCCCATTATGAAAGTGGATCTTTTCATTATTTCATGGATTCACTTCTTTTTTGACCCCATTGTAGTTCCCACTGGTATTTGCACTGCTAGTTGGTGTAGGCTCAGAATCGAACATGATTGATCCGTCCCGGTGTTGTTGTTTTTTAAATGTCAATCATCCAATTCGCATCTCTGCATCATTGGTGATGCAGCCATGCATCATTCCAGTGACATGGAATCCCCATTAGGAGAGCCCTTGCTCACTGTAGAAGTTCTACAGAACAATGAGAAATCGCATATTCTATCATAATTTAAAGCACACACACATACACAGATCCCCCTCCTAAAGAAAACCACACCATCGTCTTACCTCTTGACACACATTAGAAAAATGAATGAACAGATTCACAGGAATTGATCAGTATAAAAGTGAAAATTAAAGCCACCACACACACACGGGTCGACAAAAGGCAGTGCTCAAACAAAAATGGCGGATTTCAAGCGACCAGAGGCTGGATGGGTGACACCCCTCAGCAACCCCTCTGCCATTGTCCCTCTCCTCCGGTAAGATGCGATTCAGATCCGAACATAATTCCCACTTGCTGAACATGCTTCAGAATCAATTCTTTTCAAAAGAACCGCCCAAAAACTAGTGTCAGGAAAGACCGAGTTTTTTGTGTTTGCCTCGCTTCATTGTGACTGAAACTGAGCACAGTAGGATCGGAATCAGGTTCAAGTGGGAATGACGGACATATAATCTGATCAGCAATTAGCTAAATCATAGTGGGAGCGAGCCCAAAGAGAGTGAGTGACTTTAGCTGGCCAGAACCTGCCTTCCTTGAAAGAGAAGTTCGGACCTATTGTGTTTTCTTAAATCATGCACCAGAAATAGTTTACCTCTTCTGCTGAGCCAAGCAAAAAGTCCACTTTATTTCCCAGCCTCCCAGGCTGAGAATGGTCCTCCAACTAGGTTAATGAGCATGAGTGAAGGTGATAGTTAATGATGTGCCTAGAGATCTATATTTCCTTCAAGTTGGTCCCTGTGACAAAAGAAGAGAGGTGTCAATAGATGTAAGCTAGAGGATTGCTACCTGCCCATGTCCTGGATCTTCACGAACCCTGTGATCCTGTTTTGCTACCATGGTCACCATCCCTGTTTTGAAGAACTGTCCAAAATGCCATGGCCGAAATGACTTAGTAGAGAACTCTTGTGAATTGATACCTGGCCCACCCACGTGTGAGGAAAAGGCTCAGATTCTTTGGTTGGAGGGCCACGAAAAACTTGTGCATTCCAGATGAAAGGCTCTGGTGTAATGTTGGCCCTTTTCCCAGCCTGCACTGTCTGTGAGCATTAGATGTGGATACGAATCTTGCCTTTGTAAAAGCTGACATTCTGTCATCCCAATGTCCAAGAATAACAGCTGATTTGGAATGCTGCCACCAACCCCCAGTGTCTGGAAGAAAGCTGAGGAAAAACTCTCCTGAACATGACAATCTTCAAAAGGGAACACCAGGCTAGGTTAAAACCCAAGCTGGATAATAATTTGAATGCTTTAGATCTCTTGGGGATCCAGTTTAGCACCAATCTTCAGCCACATTGAACATAGAATGAGCTGCAAGGATCTAGATACCCAAGCAACTTACTGGGAAAGCAAATAATAGCCAGATGTGTACATGTCCTGTTCATCCCTGAGGGATAAAAGGTATAGGAGGACCATACAAAGTGATCAGGTCAAGACTAGGTGCTGAAGTCTGACTGATAGCTAAAAAGGCACAAGGAGACTCAGCTTCCATTAGGTGTGAATGATATGCAATTGTGGAAACTACATTCAATGCTCCCTGCATTATAGTGGCTCTGAACTGTTTGGTGATCCTGTTAGAAAGGGATACAGGATGGGCCCTGCTTCTGGTACTAGGGATCAACTTCTCCTCCTGAAAGCACAAGGAGAGATATATTGTTGTATACCTCTATACCACTCCTAATTTAACCTCTGGAAAATATCATTTTGAGGAGATACTAAAGTATACCCCCCACAACAACACATTCTCCTAATCAATATACACAACTCCACCTGGTTATTGCATTAGTAGCAAACCTTCTTATTTATTCATTTAACACTGACAATCTAATTTTCAGTCAAAATCAAAATATATATTATTATACCAATACAAATCCAATTAAATAATCCTATTAGAATTACTAATAATCACAACCACAGATTATTACATTGTTATTATTATATTATTACCTTGTTACATTGTCAGGTTTTGTATTGCTCAAAAAATCCATAAATAGTTTCCAATCTTAGAAAAAAAAACCTTCATCTATCCTTTAAAACCCTTGTTAGTTTGACCACTCAGCAGCCTTAACAATCCATTCTTCCATCATTAAGAAAAGTAGGAGAAAACATCAAAGATATGCATGACAGAGGGGAGGAAGGAATTTTAGTTTACATGTTTAATTTGTATAACCAAATTGCTTTGTTAGTGTTCATAATGTCATTTTATTTCTCTTAAATAATATATATATTTTTAAAAACCACAAAGCAATCTATTTTTCCATCATAGGTGCTTCAGTCTGTTTTCTATAAGCTTATCGCACGGCACTTACAAAAACGGGAACGGAAGGGAAGGGAACGGAGCAAAAATGCATTTATTACACTGGAGAACGCCACCGATGCTGCCGGGAGTCCCCAAGGCATTCCCTAGCTGTTCCTGGCAGCCAATTTTGAAGAACGACCGTCCTTCAAAAATCAGCTGCCAGGAATAGCTCAGGAATGCCTTGGGGACTCCCAGCAGCATCGGTGGTGTTTTCCCGTGTAGTAAAATGCGTTTTTGCTCCATTCCCTTCCCTTCTGTTCCATTCCCATTCTTTAAGTACCATGCGATAAGCTTAATAGTTTGGGCAAACAATGTTCTTGCTTCTGTTATCATGTAATGAAGAAGTAATTCATGTTTACTGTCCAATTCTTTACCTATAATGCCCAGCAGGAACATTTCCTGTAACATTACAAAATCTATCTTTCAGATTTTTAAAATCTACATCTTATCTCCTCTTCTTATCCTTCACCTCCTCCTCCTTTCTTATCTCCTTCTTCCTCCCATACATCTCTTAAACCTCCCTTCCTATCACAACTCTTCCCTAATTAGTAATTAGTGAGTAGGAGATGAGTGAGAAGAAAGTTGAAGGAATGAAGAATGTGAGAGTGAAAGGAAAAGGATGGAGAATGAACTAGAAAGACCAAGAAAGGTAAGGAAGTGTAGAGGAGGGATAGGGAAGAGATTGAAAAGAAAATATGAGTAAGGTGAATGAAAGTATGAGTGAAGAGAGGTAGAAAGGAGAGGGGGATGTAGAGGGAGTGAGGATGTCACAATGAATTGGTATATTTGATTTATTTAGATGTTACATATGGGTATTTAAAATTAACAAATATAAGATTGGGGTTTTATGGAAAATAGGAGTGGGTGGGAGGGTTAACTATTATTACTGGTATTAATTATTTAGGAAAGAGGATAGTTAGTATGATTGAATGTAATTAGTAAATGGTTTTTTCTTTGTAAGGGTGAAAATGTTATGTTTGTTGATTGATGTTTGTAACATTTGTTGTATTTTTTATTTGTTTTTTTAATATAAATTTTATTAATAAGAGAATAAACACAAATAAATATAGAAAAGACATACAAAATACAAAGACAATTCAATTAGATTAATTAGGTGTCAAGTGTTGTCTTTTAAAGTCCTGCCAGGGAGAAATCCCACCTGATCTTTTTGAATCCAAGATGCCAACCAATTCTCAATTCTATTCGCCAAGATTGTTGTGAATATCTTGTAATCGTTATTTAAAAGAGAGATGGGTCTATAATTTTTCGGTTCTAATTTTTCCTTATTCTCTTTAGGGATGAGTGTAATATTTGCCTGGAGCCAGGTTGGAGGTATAAATCCTTCTAATATTCCATTAATTGTTTCAAGTAATGGGATAGCCAGTTGATCTTTACATTTTTTATAGTACTCGGCGATAAAGCCATCCGGACCAGGTGCTTTGCCTTATTTCAAAGATGTAATAGCGTCTAGTAATTCTTGCAATTGAACTTTCTTATTTAATTCAGATCTTTGTTCCTCCGATAATTTAGATATGGGTTGGTTCTTAAGGAAGGATTCGATATGGATTTTATCTCTATTTGTTTCTTTATACAGATTAGAATAATAATTTAAAAATATTCTTTTAATTTGTTTTTGAGACGAGAAAACTTGTTCCCCTTCTTTTAGTTCAACAATTACTCTTTTAGCTTGCTCTTTACGTAGAAGAGCTGAAAGCATTTTCCCAGGTTTATTTGAGGACTCAAAATATTTTTGTTTAACAAATTTTAATTTTTTATATATTTCATCCATGGTTATTTTTGAAAGTTGACTACGCAATCTTTGAATATTTTCTTTTATTTTAATCCGGTTAGGGAACAGTTTCAACTGATCTTCATTTGATTTTAACTCTCGTTCTAATTCTTTGGTTTCTCTTTCTTTAATCTTTTTCATTTCTGCTCCTTTCTTCATGAAGAAGCCTCTCATGAAGGCTTTTGAAGCATCCCATACGATATTTATGGGAGTATTCTTATTTAAATTCAAATTGAAATAAAGCTGTAAATGTTCCTGAGCCTCCTTAAGTATTTTGTCATTCCTAAGTAAGTTTTCATTAAGTCTCCAAATAAAGTCCCTAGATCCAGTTTTCATTTGCATTGTCAAAGGATTATGATCAGACCATATGGCCGGTAATATATCAATCTTAGTTATTTGATTGCATATTTGAGGGGAAATCAGAAACATATTGATTCTTGACCATGAGGAGTGTACATGTGAAAAAAAGGTATAGTCTCTAGAATTGGTGTATAATACTCTCCAAATGTCTATTAGTGTTAGGGATTCCTGAAAAGTAAAAAAGCTTTTTGGCAATTTCCCTTGATCATTTTTTATTTGTTTTGATGAAAATCTATCCAATTTAGGGTCAATGACACCATTCCAATCACCTAATGCTACTAATGGTTGGTTATTTGATTGCAGAAGGGTCATTAATTTTCCCCCCAAAAAATTCTTATTATTCAGGGGAGCATATATTCCTAACATCAAAAGTTTTTCTCCTCCTATATTAACCTCAATTAATACATAATGGCCTAAGGGATCCATTTCTATCAATCTGGAAACGGATCCCTTAGGCTATTATGTATTAATTGAGGTTAATATTATTTGTTTTAATATTAATAAACATTATATTAAACATTCATGGATAGCTGTGTTGGCCATTTAGCAAATTCACACAAAATCCACCAAACAGTGATACCTTTATCAGCCAACCAAAATGCACAATATACTTTTGCAAGCTTTCGAAGCTCCATGGGCTTCTTCATCAGGCAAGATGTTACAAATCAAACAGGACAAAAACAATTGGAGATGTTAGTCAGATGCCTACATGTTGTTTCAGTCTTTAGTTAAGATGGTATATGATGGAGAGGATATCTTTTGTAGGCAGGATCCTCCTCCTTTTGGCTCTGTGGCTATACAGAAATTAAATTAAATCTTTTTTAGCACATACATCTTAGACCAAGAACTTTTTACCTTATTCCAAGTCTACCACATATGAAAGAAAGAACCCTCCTTATCTTGACATCTCCAACATTGGTTCAAAACATTGGATCGAAACATGCTTGGCCATTCTTGACAATTTATATGGGGTAAAGTACCATCTGTACATCATTATATACAGATTTTCTTTTAAATTACTACACAAAGTAAATTTTAGATCTCTGTACCACATGTTCCCCATACATCCATTTGAATATTATACCCTAAATGTTGTGTCCACTTTATCATATACTTTTTTACAGGTTTATCTTCTGTCTCTAGTTTCAAAAGCCATTTTTACACCCCTGGAGTATCCTGGCCAGTGCAGATAAGGCTTGGGTCTCTTTTAATTTCTTTCCAGGCTTCTGCATAGTTGTTTTGAAATAATAAACTATTATTCTTTATGATTGTAACTCCTGGAAATGTAATCCCTTTTTTCACTTTAAAATTTGAAAGAGTAATTAGTTCATGTTCCTCTTCTGAAGTCAAAATTTTAGTCAGCAACTTTGTTTTATCACTGTTCATTTTAAACTTGGGGCAAAGGCCTTGGTTTCCCCCCCAGAAGAGCTGTCATTGAGTCCAATGGGCTATGTGTCAACATCACAAGGTCATCCACATATTCCACAGCTTATGCTATTCTTTTTTTACCCTTACTCCACAGATTCTGTCATTTTGTCTGGCATCTCTTTGGGTCCCCAATGTCAAAATGAACAGTAAAGGTGAAAGAAGACAACCCTGTTTGGTTGCCTTTTATATTTCAATTGGTCTTCTTGCTTTGCCATTTACTAATATCTGGGCCTTTTGAGTTGAGTAGATTGTCTTTATTGCCCAAATAATATTTTCACCAAAGTCTGTTTTCTCCAGTATTTGAAATAAATACTCCCAAGAGATATTGTCAAATGCTTTCTCTGGGTCTAATAATAATAATACTATTTTAAAAATCAATACAGCTTTTCTGTTATTATGATGTTCGAGAAATTCAATAGTATTAAGAAAATTTCTTACAATTATTGCTTTAGCTATATTTTTTGGGGCAAAAATCCACTCTGATCCTCATTGCGAGAAATATGTTTTCTCAGTCTGGTTGCCGAAATAGTAGTAAACATCTTATAATCATTGTTTAATAATGAAATAGGTCTATACTTCTTTATTAGTGTCTCAATGGTACCTTCTTTATGAATCACTATAACATATAAGCTTATTGCACCAGTACCTGTAACGTTCCCACCGAGTCCCTGGAACATAACGATATGGGAATGGGTGTTACCACATTAGGCTATTGATAATGCGATAGTAACATTATGAGAACACATATTATCACACGGCATTTACTGTTGTACCGGTACCAGCGCTAAAAGTAGTTCCTCAACTGTCCCTCATTGGCACATGCTCACTGTTGCGAAAACCCCAATGTCTGCATTGGAAAGAATCCTCCCGAGAGGTTTAGGTAGCGAACATTCATTATTTTTTCTTGTAAACACAATGCAATTAAATCTACAAAAATAAAAATAAAAATAAATTACCTGTGGCACTTTCATTGCATCAACACCGGACAAGTTGAGTTGAGTTTGTGGACCTTCTAGGATGGGAGGAGAAGAGGTAGTCTTAGCCAATCAGAACATGAGGATAGATTGAGACCAGGTAGGATTATTACACACACATCACCTGGAACGATCTGTAAGCGTTCTTGCTGGCTGAGGATGCATTTTTACAGTTCTCCTGCTGGAACGGGCTAGGGACTGTCAGAGCACAGAATGGGAACTCGATGAGGATCATATAATGTGATAAAGTCAGTTCTGTTCTTATTATGTACTTATTACATTACGAGAACACCGTGCGATAAGCTTAATAGGCATTTTTCCAAGCCTGGCATCCACCCTTTTCCTTGTAAATCATTGCACACAATTTTTAGTGGTTGAAGAAACTCATATGGCCACTTCTAAAAAAATCTCTCCCTGGAACCTCTGGACTTCAGCAACTATAGACCAGTTTCAAATCTCTCTTTTCTAGGCAAGGTGATCAAGAAGGCAGTTGCCTTCCAACTCTAGGCCTGAGCATTGACAAGGGAAGCATGTCCCTGCTGGTGCTTATGGACCTCTCAACAGGATTTTAAATTTCTGTGTATTTTAATTGATGTGTTTTAACTGATGTGGTGTGTCTGTTAATTGTTATTGTTCCCCACTCCACGGGGGGAGGTGGGTAAGAAATTATTATTATTATTATTATTATTATTATTATTATTATCATCATCATCATTATTATTATTATTATTAAATTTCTTATTAAAAAACTACTGATAATCCATCTGGACCTGAAGCTTTTCCAACTTAATCTTTTTAACTGCTTTAGCAAACTCCATAGTTGTCACTGATCCAAACTTTGCTTTTGTTCTAACCATAGTTTATCTAATTGAAGTTCTGCATATCTGATATTTCCTTGTTGCCTCTCACAGTCCCCTGTAGTAGTCCTGTCCACTATAGCTCACTCAGTCCAAATACTGCAATGTTTATATGTTCCATTTCTTACTATATCTAATATCCATTTCTTACTATATCTTCCCTTGATTTGTGCTTCTCCTGTTCCTATCATGTGTGTTGTGCAGCTTCAGACTTTCTTTTCAGCTCTGAGCATGTCACCAGCAGAACGTTCTTTTGGCTTGAGTCCAGATACATCATTAGCCACAGAACTACTTGAAGTTGTCCTCTGCTTTTCCTCAGTACTCCACTGAGTGCCTTCCAACCTGCGACAATCTGCACACAATTGCCTCATCACAGGGTTTCATGGTAAGAGACATTCAAAGTGGGCTTACTGTGTCTCCTTTTGTGTAGTACCAAGAAGCGATAGCTATGGTGTCACTGTCTTTGTCTTTGAGAGATCTTCTGCCAGTGTTACCTCTCTTCCCACTACTGCTGCTGCCCAGTAGCTTTTTGGCACATTTAGTCTGGCACTTCAGCAAAACCTGTCTGGCATTGGAGACCCTACCAGCAGCATAACCTCTTGCCTCACCATCACTGAAACATAGTGCCATGGGGAGGGGGGGGGTTGAATAATAACGAATGGAAAAAGTAATTTGTCCTCTCCTTGCAAGTTAGGGAAAATATAGTAAGCTGCTTTGGGTCCCAATTTAGAAAAAAGGTGGATATAATTTTATTAAATAATTAATAACAACTTGCTTGCTAACATTGAGCCTCGTACCTGAGTATTTGGACAAACTGAATTGCACCCAGAAAGACTGCATGGTTGGTGAGTGAATTTTAAAAAGTTTTTTCCTAATTTCATCTTTTGTATTACTATTTCCAATGTTTGCTTTTTGTTTTCCCCATTAATGTGTTTACCTTCCAGTTTGAGAAGGGGAAAGTAATTCATATTCTGCAGCTATTAACAAATATATGTCACTAAGAAGAGCATGTGGTGAGATACACATGCTCTTTTAGGTCTGAATGCTGAGGCAGAATTCAAATTTCTTTACTGACAAACAACAGACATAAAAAATGTTAATTATGCTGTTATAGTGGATGTTGCTTACAAAAAATAACTACAAGAAATGCTCTTCAACTGCATTGTTATAGGGCAATATAACTCTGGAATGCAAACCAGAATAGGTTTCTGAACTTTTAGATGGCACCTCTGTTGAAAGTAACCAAATTAGGTCATCATATTCCGGTGCCAGTTGCATTACTGCCATTGCCACCAGGTTGTCCTAAAAATTGAACTACTATTGGTACAGCCAAATTTGCATGACTTTAACAGTTATTTAAAATATGTTTAAGAGATGTAATCTAAAATATGTTTAGCTCATTGAGTTCAATGGAACATGCTCTCAGGTAAATTTGCATAGAATTGGTACCCACAACAGTAATGTATTGGGGCATTGAGCTTCATGATGCTGTGCACTGATCTCATACATATAATAAGCATAAAACATTTCATTTATCCACTAAATGTGTTTTGGTTTGTTCTGATCATTTTATTATATCTGGGGATGACTGTGTTCCTTGTAACTGATGCTAATTTTCTTTGACATACAGACTAATGGGTATTTAATAAACAGAAAATGAAGTGACAGAACCAATTAAAATCCATCTGTTCAGCTGAATAAAGGACTGTGCCTAAAGGTTCAGATGAGACTTTGGTCAGCAGTAAAATCACATCCGCACTAATTCTGGCAAAAGAACAATCACTGTCTGCAGTGTTCCATCTAATCTCATCACTGGATACAGTGAGGTGACTGTGGAACCTACAGCTATTACATAAAGATATCTGCACGGATAACTTTGCGGACATGTGAATAATTTCATTAAGGGCTGAATTCCATTAAGGCCTGTTATGTTCTAGAAGTCCTAACAGCTAGTGCCATTGAAGTAGTAGTGGATAGAACAACTCTGTATTTTTAACTTAGTGCAAATCTTGCTAAAATAAAATTTCAACTAAAAGAAATTCTCCTATTACTTCAAATGGGTAGTGGTGCAGTAACAAGGGAAATCCTATCTGGGCAAGATATAAAAACTTTATGACACCTCTAAGATATAGTATCTTCTCCTATTCTAGTCTTGACAACTCTGTACTTTCTTAGCTCCCTATTCTGTGACCCTAAAACTTACCAGTTCTCTCTTATTTCTTGATTCTAATTATGCTAGAAGGCAAGTGGCTGTTTGCTGGACCAGCTGCAGTTTTATCTTGATCTTTAAAGGAACCACATGCAACATACTTTACAGCAGGGTTTCTCAACAACTCTTCCCTGGAATTCTGGAGTTCCATGACAGGTTGCTAGGGGTTATTGGGGAAAAAACATTTTTTGAGATGTAGATGCAATATGTTTTATGCAAAGGTTCACTGAAGTGACAATTATTTCAAGGGTTCATCCAAAATAAAAAGATTGAGAAAGGCCGCTTTGCCATATTTAAGCTCCAAGTTTCCAAACCAGAGATGAGTATAGCACAAAAACATTACAACCATCAGCCATTGCTCAGCTGGGATGTTGCTATCACATCCCTCCCACTCCCAAATCTCTCTGCTTCCCTCAGATTCTCTAGGTCAGCTATCTGCTTCGGGGGAAAGTTGCACAAAGACATACTAGATACACCTGCTTGAACATCTTCAAAATTACTTACATTGGCATAAGCCCAAATAATTCCTGCATACGTTACCCAAAGGATTTCAGCTTACATATGCCTACATTTTTCCAACATGGGACATCCACTGCACCTTCTAGAAAATGACCATCTAGTCTCAAAGCACATGCTTCTTGCATGTTCATTCTGTAGGTTCATGTTAGGCCCTACTAAAAGCTTCCCATGGCTATCCCAGAGAAAAGATCATCTATTCCCCTTTGATTACCTGCTTTGTTCTCACAGTGTCTATTTTCTGTTTCTGACAATATTAAGCTATGATACTTTCTTCACTCAAGTGTAAAAGAATGCATTTCCCACTCTACTAATTACAATTTCATACACGAGGCAAGACACTTTGGAAAAGCTGACAGTGTGTAAATCTAGAGATGGATAGTATTTAATTCTGTTAACATTTTAAATTAGAAGCTTTTATTCAAAGGGTTAAGTGCTGCCTATAAGTGCAATTAATGCAAGTGGTTGGGATGTTTATCAATTTTTAGATCCAATCAACTGTGCCTACTTTGAGGTATACAGTATATCCCAATCCAACTCCCAGTAATGTTAAATGTTATATTTGAATTGAACCTAGATAAAGTAGGAAGTTTACCTTAATCACCCCTAGATGCTATGCAATTATCAAGGTAATGAAATATATTATAACATCTTTCCACTACTATTTCAGTGACTGCACATGGTGGAACAAGAGTGCAGAGGCTTACCAAATATTTTGGATTAATCATTATGAGAAATTCACTTGCAGTGAGAGCCCAAAGATTTAGGATCAGGCTGTTGGGAAATGTGACAGATAGTGGATATTGGATCTCTCAGGATGAGTAATCATATTGGCAAAGCAGAAGCTGAACAGCCAGCAGTCTCACACTTACCAGCCTGCCCACAGGTGAAAAGAAACCAGTTTAGTCTTCTTTGTAAAAATATAAAAGTATATTTATTTATAAATTACTTGTTCATAGTGAAATACATGGTCTAACAGAAGAGAAAGTGAGAAGAAAATTGCTTATAGGTTAGAGCAGGGGCCCTCAAACTATGGCCCATGGGCCACATGCGGCCCACCAAGGACATTTATCCAGCCCGCCGAGTGTTTTTGCCACCGCTGCTTGTCCTGCTTAGCAGCCGACTTGTCCCAGGCCCACAGTGCGCATGTCTGGCCCTCCAATGGTCGGAGGGACAGTGAACTGGCCCCCTGTTTAAAAAGTTTGAGGACCCCTGAGTTAGAGTGATGCAGGAAGAGAATAGTGAAACAAACAAGTCTGCAAACATGCACACTAGTAGTTACTGAGTATAAGTATGCAAACACTGCTAACTCTAACAAGGCAGTGCAGTCTCAATTCAAAAATGTATTGGCTGTAGCAGATTAGGATTACGTGTAAGCTTGCTCTCCCAGCAGATCTCAAACAGCAGCCTGCCAGCAGAAGTGTTCTGCTGGTTAAGATCTACTAGCAGAGGTTCCAAAAAAGGGATTTAGAATGGATGGGGCAAAACATCGCAATTGTGCCAGGACCACAGCAACCTGAAGCGGGCTACCGCTGCAGTCCCAACATGCCAGTAGCTGGAATGGATTTTTTCACTCTTTCTGCCAGTGAAATGGCTTCTGGCCATCTTAGGCAGCCTCAGAGTGGCTTCTAGCCACTTTGGGGGCATGCATCATCTGCACGCTATGCCCAGAAGCAGAAAGAAGCTGCTCCTTTTGGCCTGTCTGTTTTGGATCAATGATGAAAGAGTCAAATTACACCTGCTGTAACTCAAGGACATGGCCATAATACTGACAGCAAGGTAGATCAAGGGAGAGTAGCCCTTCTGAGTAACATCTCTAGACTGGGGTGGGGGATGCTGTTATATTGTGGCTAGCTAAGTTTTGTGACAAAGCCTACATCACAAATTTGTATTGATTGATAGGGTTGCAGTCACAGGCCTACACTACAGATGAGATGGATAAATCAGATTCAGCCATTGTGATTTGCAATAGGTGCATGTGTGTTGGAGGATAGTTGCTATGGTTTACAATTAGAAAGCTGCTCTATGAGTTGATCTGTAACCTGGCAATCTATGAGTGGCGTATTTTTAGGACTTTAGTCAGGTGGGTTACTTTTTTTGCAGTTGTTTTTTCTCATAGACTTTGCTGTTGTTGGGCTTTGTTAGCCTTTTTTGCATATTATACAAGGTGATATTGGGATCCATAGAAGAGAGCTGCTGAGAAGCAAGAAGAAGATACCTGGGCATGATGGGAAGTTTCTGGGTGCATTGTTATAACCACCAAAGGCCTTTAGTACCCCCAATACCAGTGGGGACTCCCCCAAATGTCAGGCTGTGTCTGAAATGGAAGTATCACTACATTTGATAGTCCTGCGAAATCTGTATTTGGGACAAGAGGCTACTGTTAGAACAGAATATGCAGAACAGAATGGTTTCCAGCTGGCAAAGGGGCTAGGCAAGGATGCATTCTATCACCTTATTTGTTCAACTTGTATGCAGAAAATATCGTGTGAAGAGCAGGTTTAGAATTAGGAGGAGGAGGAGTAAAGATGGAAGGAAGGAACATCAGCTAAGATATGCAAATGATATATTACTAGTGGAAAGCATCACAGTCTTGGAACAATTACTAAGGAAAGTTAATGAAGACAGTGCAAAGGCAGGCTTATTACTGAACAAAAAGAAACCAAAAATAATGACCATAGAGAATTTACATAAATTTAACCTATATAACATGGAAATTTAAGTAGCTAAAGATTTCCCATACCTTTGATCAAACATTGATCAGAATGAGTACTGTAGTCAAGACATCAGAAAAAGATTAGGAATGGGAAGGGCAGCTATGAAAGAACTAGACAAGATCCTAAAGTGTAAAGATATACAACTGAATACCGAAGTCAGAATAGCCCAAGCTATTGCATTCCCAAAAACATTTATGGGAGCTGGACAGTGAAGAAAGCGGATAGAGGAAAAAATCAACTCATTTGAGATGTGGTGCTGAAGAAGATTGCTGATGACCAAAATGTCAAACAAATGGGTCCTAGAACAAATCAAGCCTGAACTCTACCTGGAAATCAAGATGACTGCTGTACTTTGGCCACACCATGCAAAGGCATGACTCATTAGAAAAGACAATAATGCTGGGAAAGATAGAGGGCAGTACAGACATAGAATCATAGAGTTGAAAGAGACCACAAGGGCCATCCAGTCCAACCCCCCTGCCATGCAGGAACTCAAAATCAAAGTATCCCCGACAGATAGCTATCCAGCCTCTGTTTAAAGACCTCCAAAGAAGGAGACTCCACCACTTTCCGAAGGAGTGTGTTCTACTGTCGAACAGCTCTCACTGTCAGGAAATTCTTCTTAATGTTGAGGTGGAATCGCTTTTCCTGTAGTTTGCATCCATTGTTCCAGGTCCTATTGTCTGGAGCAGCAGAAAACAAGCTAGCGCCCTCCCCAATATGACATCCCTTCAAATATTTAAACAGGGCTATCATATCCCCTCTTAACTGTCAGTAGAAAGAGAGAAAGACTGCAGACCAGATGGCTGGACTCAATCAGGGAGGTCATGGGCCTGAACCTGAAGGCCTGAGCAGAGATGATGAGAATAAAGGGTCATGAAGATGTTTCATTCAGAGGGTTGTCACAAGTCAAAGTTGACTCAAAGGCAGCTAACATCAAACAATAGCAAATCTGACATTTCTTCATTCTAGCAAGCATGCCATGCTGTCCTGAAGAATCACATTAACACCTTTTTATGCAGGGGGCAGCCATGCTAACCTGTCACAGCAAGAAGAGGTAAAAAACATGAAATGATCACTCATTTGTCACATATTTCTACACATCCTATGTGGATGTGGGGAAATAGAAATGCAAACTGCATTGGACAAAGTAAACTCAGTTTAATTTTGCATATAGATTTTAAAAAATAGCAAGGATCTTTGAATAGATATGTTGATTTATGTTTCACACTAATCTGAACATCATCTCATTAAACAGTTTGTATAATGTATGCTATTTGATTTTATATCCAAACCTTTGGCCAACAGAGTACTGGGCTCCTCTGGCTTCCATTTAGCACTGCAATGCATGGGAAATGTAAGATGTTGTGCCTGAACCATAGTTATAAAAATGAACTGACATATTTTGCTCTTTGGGGATATGATATTATCTGTGAAACTTGACTGAAGAAAATGTGTGTGTTAGTATGCATTCTTTGCAAACAAAAGCATGTGGTGGGAGTTGAGAACTACAATTTCCTCTTCTATTTTTAAAGTCGGTGCTGTGTTGTTAGAGCTTTCTGATGTTTTATTTCACTCAGTGGCTGTGGCCTGCTAGTTTTATAACACAGATTATTACTACTGACATAAATAATTCCTGCTCATCATATTTTCATCTGGAGAGAGCATTTAGTTGGAATTTCTGGAATGTTGAAACCATTAGGCCAGCACAAGATTTCTTTTCTTCTTTCTCTTCAAGTGATGAGTGCATGGACTGATGTCTTTTAAAAAGTTCATATCCTCATTATTATAGGTCCAATGTTGCATCCCTTTTTGAAGCATAAGAAAAATCAATCATATTCCAGCATTATAATCATAAATAGGGAGTAAATGCTACAGGCTATACTTTGAAAATTATTTAGTAGTTGTTGTTTTTTACAACTTGGTGGTGTAGAAGAGAAGTATCTTCAAATTCAAGAAACATTTTCAGGAGTAGCTGTGTTGACCATGTAGCAAAATAAAATGAAATCCAAAGTCCACGAAAGAGCAATACTGTTTTTGGCTAACAAAATGCACAAAACACATCATGCAAGCTTTCAAAACTCCACTGGCTTCTTCATCAAGCAAAAGGTGTTAAAAATGTTTTAAAATTATGCAGGAGATGAAAAGTGATGATATTAGAGTCACAGGCCTACATTTTGAATCAGATGTTGCTGTTGTAGTTCAGTTGTTCTGGAGGGATCTCAATGCAGGCAAAGGCTATGCAGGGACTGAGTAAAAAAGGACAGTAAAATTTAAAGTCCATTAGTAGAAGTAAAGTAACTCCTGTTGGGACCCAAGCTGTCTACAGAGATTTAAATTTTACTGTCTCTTGTCTCAATCCACACATGGCCAAGAATATTCTCAATATTGCAAAGTGTAAACTAAATATGTAAAGATTATGTTAAGTAGCACAGGCATAAATACCATGAAGGCACCAGACCCTATCTGATCTTGGAACCTAAGCAGGGTGAGAACTGGTTAATATTTGGATAGGAGAAAATGAAGGAATACCAGATGCTATAGGGTGGCTATATTTCAGAGGAAGGCAAGGGCAAACAACCTCTTGTCTAAGAAAACCCATACAATTTATGGGGTTGCCATGATTTGACAGGTGACTTGAAGAGGTGCATGTGCACATACATAGACACACACAGACAGAGTGTGTTAAGAGGGAAGAATCAACTCTCCCACACTTTTTTGATACTTGTTTGGAAATACTTAATAGTATTTCCCGTTCTTATACAAAAGAACATTTTCGATATAATCATATAGGATATAGTACAGTTGTATAGCATATAACTTTTTCACACTAAAAAATCAACAGAAGAAGATTTTTAAGAACACCAATTCAGGCATAAAATGAAGTGTCCTACTCAAAACCATACTAATCATGTGTTGTAACAGCACTATACATGGTGACATTACATGTTTCTTTTCTCTCCATTTATCCCTACAACAACCTTGTAGGATAGGTTTTGGCTGAGAGGTAGTAAACAGCCAAAGCTAACCAAATAAGCTTTGTGATCAGAGGGACTTCAGCTGGGGTCTCCTGGTTCCAGGTCCAGCATTTCAACTGTTACACTATGCCAACTCTCTGATCAGTGCTTCCTATATGAATAGTTCTAAGGCTGAAACATAGCAGTAGAATCTACTAGAAAGACAAGCAATGCCACAATTAATATGTGTCATTTGCATATACATATTAATTTGCATATTCTGTCCAAATCTGGAAAACCAAATATGGCAACCCAAGATACCACACCCAGTGAAGGTCCTTATGGCACACTTCCAGACAACTCTTTTGCTTTACTCTTGTGTTGCATTACAACTCAATAGGAAGCTTTTCCTGACAATTCCCTTTGTCTACAGATAACAACACTCTTGTGGACCTCATGTTCTGGCTCAGGCCTGACTCTGATTTTTCTTTTTGCTACTTCCTTGAAAATGTAACTTATTGTCTTAACCCTGTTGGGGCACTTTCAGTCACAGAACATGACATATATAACTTTTAACCATCTTGTCTGTTATTTATTTCAATAAATTTGAAATCATTTTATTTTTAATTCATTTTTATTAAATACAAGTAACACAACAACAAACATAAATATAATTTATATATGTATGACTAAAATGCAAAAATGTCAGCAAACAAATCTGAGCATAGACAATTCTTGCTGCTGTAATCATATACTGTAAAGTCAATCCATAATTCTTCTCGAGAACATCATCCATTACTCCCAACATGAAAGTCTGTGGGTTCCAATGAATTTTTATCTTAAAGACATCTTCCAGCATTTTGTGTATCAGAGTCCAACATTTCTGTGCTTCCCATACAAAAAAAATTTCAAATTTTATTCTTACATTTTCAACAGGCATCTGAACTATTGTTAAACATTTTCAATAATCTATCAGGAGATATATACCATCTATATATTATTTTATAAAAAAATCACTCTAAGAAAGGAGAGATGTAGTAGTGATGGGTGACTACAGCTATGCCAGTATTTGCTGGAAGTTAAATTCAGCCAAAACTTTAAAGTCTAGCAAATTCCTCACTTGCTTGGAAGACAATTTTATTGTTCAAAAGTTGGAGGAAGAAACAAGAGGATCAGCTATTTTAGATCTAACCAACAGAGATGGCCTAATTAATGGGTGCAAGACGGGAGATCCTTAGGTGATAGTGATCATGTTCTCCTGGAGTTTCTTATACAATGGAGATGAGAAGCCAAACATAGTCAGACACACATTATAGACTTTAGGAACGCTGTTTTTTAGTAAACTTAGGTAAATACTGCGGGTGCTCAGGAATACTAAAAGAGAAGGGAATTCAGGATGTATGGGAGTTTCTCAAAAGGGAAAATTCTGCAGACTTTCAAACTGTTCCAACAAGGAGGGAAAATAGGAGGTGTCTCAAGAAACCAGGATGGATGATTAAAGAACTGACCTAAGTTTTAAAAGAAATATGTATAAGAAATGGAAAAGGGGGGGGGGGGAAGAGGAATTCAAACAAATAGCTAGCATGTGTAGGGGTAAAGTCAGAAAAGCTAAAGTGCAGAATGAGCTCAGGTTTGCTAGAGAGGTTAAGAATAATAAAAAGGGCTTTTTGAGTATGTCTATAGCAAAAGGAAAAAGAAGGAAATGGTAGGGCCACTGTGTGGAGAAGATGGAGAAATGCTAATAGAGGACAGAGAAAAGGCAGAACTATTCAACACCTTCTTTGCCTCAGTCTTCTGAGAAAAAGAAAAAGGGTGCTCACCCTGAGGAAAATGGAGCAGAGGATGAAATAGAGGAAATTCAGTGCAGAATAAGTAAAGAGGTAGTACAGGAATACCTGGTTAATCTAAATGAATTTAAGTCTCTGAGACCAGAACTACATTCAAGGATATTACGAGAACTGTCAAATGTAATCTCAAAGCCACTGGCAACAATCTTTGAAAACTCCTGGAGAACAGGAGAAGTCCCAGCAGGCTGGAGGAGGGCAAACATTGTCCCCATCTTCAAAAATGGGAAAAAAGAGAGGATCCCAACAACTATCGTCCAGTTAGTCTGACATCAATACCAGGAAAGATTCTGGAGCAGATCACTAAACAGAGTCTGTGAACATTTAGAAGGGAATGCCATAATCACAAAAAAGTTAATAGGGGTTTCAGAGAAACAAGTCATGCCAGACTGATCTGATCTCTCTTTAAAAAAAAATAAAATTATCAACTTGGTATATAAAGGGAATGGTGTGAATATAGCATTTCCTGATTTCAGTAAGGCCTTTGACAAAGTCCTGCATGATATTCTTGCAAACAAGCTAGTAAAACATGGGGTAAACAATGCAGCTGTTAGGTGGATTTGTAACTAGTTGACCAGCTGAACCCAGACTTAACATTGTTTCATCGATTTTGGAGAGATTCTTAGTAATCATCACCATTTTTTTTGCACTGACATTAAAACCTGAAAACTCACCAAAGTCATTTAATGTTTTCATCAATTCTTCAATGCCATTTAATGGAGCTTCCAAAAATAAGACTTCTTCTGAAATAGCCTGGGGGGCAACAAACAAACAGACAAAAACAATAACAAAAATTTTGCAAAATTGCCCCTCATCCTCCAAAAAAGGGGCAAAATTGGATACTCTGTGGGCCTCAAAAATAGCCCTGGGGTAGCCTGCAGGCCATACTCTGCTACCTGAACATTAGGGGAGGCTAATGGAGGGCACCCAATGTACATCTCAATTTCCCCCCCTTTTTACCGTGTAAACATAAGCTTTTACTTTGCATATTTTTTCTGGTGAAATGGAGATTATAAGAGTCAGGATGTATGAAATGCTCAACAACAGCAAAAAGCCTGAGCCATTCAGTAACAATCATCATTTAATTGCTAAATGCCTAATATAGGTTACCGCACAGGTAGCCTTTAGCTGAGATGTGCATTGAAAATCATCCATATTACCCAAGTAGAAATGCAGTGAAAGTTTAAAATCTCTTCCTGTAACATCAGAACATACTTGGACAAGTGATTGTTCATAATTAGCATGCTCGGCATAGATAAGAATACATGCAGCATTACTAAGAATTATAACTTCAAAGAATTCTGCTTTAATCTATAATGATCCCCTTTACTTAATGATTATGAACTTTTCCAGTATTCGTTTCTGATTTTACCCAGCAAACCTCTGGTAGGCTTCTTAGCAGCAAACACATTTCTCAGGAAGGATACATAAGATTTTTTTTTCTCATTATCATGCAAATGTGACAGTAATGCTCTGGCACAGATTCTCCAAAAGTTTAATCAAATGGCATCTCACATGAATTAGCTACTAGTCGTAACTTTCACTCCCACTAGAAAAGAGTGATTAAAAATCCATAAAATGTATGCACCAGTAAAATGGCAAAATAAATGTTACTGCTCCTCAGCCTCAAGATATCTCAAGAATAATCAATTAGCAAGCACACGAAAATATAATCCTTTAAAGGCATGCTAGTAGAGCTGTACCTAAAGGTAAAACAATAATTACTGTTACTATTACAAATACAAGTTGGAAGGAGTTCAAGGGTTATCTTACATATAGTTCCCTATAGTAGAGTGGAGGGTTCTTAACCTGGGACCTCTGGACCCCTAGTGGTTCCATAGATGAGCTTCAGGAGGCATAAGAACTGTGTGTAAAATGACCTTTTCTTTGATTTTCTTCCACAAGCCTATTAGAAAGTCAACAGGTGCAGCTTTGCCAGGTACTGAAATTCCATGGCAGAGAAGTTGTACTTATTCAGCTAAAGACTGAAACAACATGTAGGCATCTGACTAACATCTCCAATTCTTTTTCTCCTGTTTGGTTTGTAACATCTTGCCTGATGAAGAAGCCCATGGAGCTTTGCAAGCTTGCAACAAGTATATTGTGCATTTTGGTTGGCCAATAAAGGTATCACTGATGGATTTATTTATTTTTTGGCTATTCAGCTAAAGTTATCACGGCAAACTATCAGCAAAGAATGAAACAACTCATTTTCACATCACAAATTCAGGAACAGAGTAGGCAAGAAGCAGCTGGAAATGGCAACTGGAAGTCATTTTGATTTTTGGGTTTCTCAGGCATTGTTAAGGTATTGGAAAAGGCTGGGGAAGGTTGGTGGTGTCTGGAGCAAATCCATTACTCCTGAAGTCTTTCAGGAATGGTGGTTTAAGGGCATGTTTTTAATCTACAACAGCTTGTGGGGGAAAGGACTTGGTTGGTTTGAGGACTACAAAAAGAGGTTGCTTTGCAGTTCCGCACTCCCACCTTGGATCCCCACCCCACCCCTGCATGACATGGTGAGAATCAACAGGTTACAGCCTGACCACTAGTGTTTTGAAGGCTGGATCATGATGATGCAAATTTCATCATTGTGTAATTGCTATCAGTATGCAGTCAGTGATGATGGTCTTCTTCACCAGGTTTTCCCCACACCTTATCAGCTGGGTGAGACAGGAAATAGGTGAGTCTGAGGTGGGAGGTTGGAATGGGTCCTTGAGTGTATTCAAGGATGGGGGTGGGTGGAACAAGAAAGGTGTTTTAGGAGGATTCTCCTTATCAGGGTTCTCAAATACTTTAAAAGCCTCTTTCTTGATGTTTTTTCTTGAGCATTCTAAGACACTAGGGCTAAGCAGACAGCGCAAAGCGCCGTCTTCAGAGCAAGGAAGGGGAGGGGCAGCCACATGCTGGGCGCCCCAACCCCTTCCCGAAGACGTCGTCGGAGCAGCTGGCCCTCTGCACGGCCAGCGCTCCGAGGACGCCTTTCCGCTGCAGCGTCCGCACATGCTGCAGTGGAAGAGGCGCCGAAGGTGCGCTGGCATCCTTTTGCAGCGCACCTTTGGCAATTTGTGGGAGGAGAGCTATTTTAGCGCTCCTTCCAGGGGCGGCGAAGCTGCGCTGCGGGGCCGAGGTGTGTGGATACCTCGGCCCCGTGGCACAGCTTCCTGGGGCGGCCCCGTGCAGCCCGTATGCTTCCCCCCAATGTTTATCTTCCAATGACCTATTGCAAAACAAAACATGCTAAACGCAAAATAAGTATGTGAGAATAATTACAAACATCGATAAACAGATATCTTTCACCAGTCAATGGACCACAACTTCTATAAACATGTGAAATGTCTCATCTAGTATGACCGTGTGATGTTCTGCTCCAAGTGCCTGGCAAATTTATTATAGTAGGCAACTGAGGGCTCTAATCCTGGCCTCTCTGAGCATGACCCCAATAGGCTCTTCACCACTCAGAAAAGCTCTGCTGGATGGTATGCTAAAGTTAGACTAGAGGAGGCATGGTAAATTCTTTTTGCTGCCTTGATTGCTGCATAGTAGGCACAACAAAGGGTCTTTGCCAGATTTTGGTCGTATTTAGTCCATGGTCTGTGCCACTTGCACTCTAGTCTTCACTCATCCTGTTTCATTGCCTAAAGATTTTCTATAAACCAAAGTGAATTACAGGTTCTATAGCACTGGATTGGACACTTAGAGGCGATTGCATCAATGGCAATCCATTTAACCATTACACAGTGAGACCAAGGCCTCAACAGAATTGCTTTGAGTCTTCTTTAGGAGCCACTACTGCTGCTGTCAAGAGTTTGCACTCCAGCTACTGTAACTGGTGGAAGATGTGTTAACTTTGGCTGCACTGGGGATGTAGCTCTAGAAGTCAGGGATGACAAGCCCTACAAGAGCAGTATCCTAATTGCCATAGATGAGAAAGACAAGAAAGAGCACAATGAAGCAGACACAGGGTTTTGCTTTATTTTCTACATCTATGCTTTGTCATATCTTCCAACATTTCATAGATGGAAACCAGCTGTGGCCATGCAACATCAGAGTGTGGTCAAGATGGGGAAAATATTCGTAAGTCTATAAGAAAGTGCAAAATTCATGTTGGAAGCAAGAGGAAAGTGGATTGTAGCATTACTGCACTGTGAAATTGGTCATGATGTAGCTTTAAATCATGACCTTTTCCTAGTCAGTTTCACAACCCAGCCAGGAAACAGCCTTGCTTTTTCTAACTTGTCTCTTCATTTTTCTCACGTTTCACAATCACATGAGAATTCTACCAAATCTCGTGTCATGGTTTTAGAATCAATTGCTTTTTTCCATCTCTACAGACATATTACAACATTTTAGTGGTTCAATAAAAGTATTACACAATCCTGATTTGTTTTATGTTGTTCGTAGTCCACATGGTTTGTTCCTTCTTCCCTACTCATAAGTAACTTATTTTGAGTTCAATTGAATTTAATATGAGTGAGAAAATTGAATACAGTGCAACAAAACCAGAATCTCAATATGATTTTGCTGATATTCTTTTCACTGGAGCCTTTGTGGCAAGAATAGGGAGGATGGTATTTCAGTTCTATTTTTACTTAATCTGTTTTTCAGTGATTTGCTCCCAACATTATTGACAGCAGAAGAATATCCACCACAAAGTTTAATAAAAATATATATCATGAAAATGCATCCACTGTTCATTTTATAAAATCCAATGTTATGCTTTTCTCCAAATCATGGGAAAAGCTTCCTAGGACTTAAAGAGGAACATGCTACAACAGGTTAAAAAGAATAGGTAATCAGCAGCCTATTTGCAATACAATCTTTAACTGTTTAACAGAATCAATAATTAAAATATTTTTGAAATATTAGGATATTTTTAATATGTTGGTATCTTAAAGAGTCAGCGACTCACTTGTTATATTTTATATTGATAACAGGTATTATTTCTCAGGTTGGCCAATACTGGTGTGGAAAAACTTCAAGCACATTTTTAACATCATCTTTTGCAGAAATCAAACCATATGAGACATGAAGTCGTTTATTGGGTTTATAAGAACTAGGAAATGGTCTCAAATCCTAACATAGCTATGTCTTTACTATTCCTTATCTTCAACTAGATTTGCATTACTTTATGCTACCAGATTCTTTGGTGACTTTATAATATTACTTCCAATAATAACTGGATCAGATTTCAAATTGTTTTATGTCAAGTGGTTAATTTTCTCTCATTGTTATGCATCTCAGAGTCCAGCTAAGCTGAATTAATTTACTCTTTTCATTTTCTCTTGTTTTTTCTTATTTATGTTTTATTTCAGTCTAAACAAATCATATTACCTCAGTATGTCAGAGTTTATTATTTGTGTATTTTATTTATCATATTTTATCTAGAGAGTTTCATTACGTAGGTCCAAAACACACTGCAGAAATAATCCAGTCTGAGACTGCTTTAACTGCCCTGGCTCACTGCTTAGCAATTCTGGGAACTGTAGTTTTGTGAGACATTTAGGCTTCTCTGTCAGAGAGCTCTGGTGCCATAATAAACTACAATTCCCAGGATTTCCTAGCATTGATCCAGGGCAATTAAAGTGGTCTCAAACTGGATTATTTCTGCAGAGTATTTTGGACCTTAGTCATATACAGAGTAAACCTACTCAAATAATGGACCTACATATTTAAGAATATAATTCTTTCTACAAAATGCACAGACAAACTAGAATACATTTTTTTCCAAAAGACTGGCAAGAGAAGCAGTGCAATCCTATATATGTTCCAACTAAGAAGTTAGCCCTATTGAGTTCAGCAGGATTTATTTCCAGATAAGTGTGCATAGACTTGCAGCCTAAATTGTTTCATAGCAATATTTTGCATAGTGTTTTCTTTGACACATAGACAGTACTGAAATTGCTCCATAGAATAATATGAGAGCTATAATGACCATTAAGTGACCTACTTGCAATTCCATGTCTAAGAATGGATGCATTATAACTAAGTACAATCTTATCAGCCCCCAGATATTCTACTCATGCTGACTGGCTGGCTTATTCATAATTTACTGTGTTAGAAACTGGCAAACTAGGACAAAAATTTACATTTGCTCTTCACTCCTTACTTTGCAGTTGCTATTTTGATTACAAGTCACTATACAAAAGGTAGAGAGAGAATTAGCTTGCAGGGTTCTGTTGCACGTTGTTATTTATGAACGGCTCCAACAGAAAAGTGTGTTCTCTAATTGGCCATATCCATGAAGTTCAGCAAACCCATATGCTGAATCATGAGTCTTGCTGACCTTGGAGGAAGGGAATAGCTGGGTCATATTTTCACAAGGAGAAGCTATTTTGAAACATTTTCCTATTAGCTGGACAGAAATAAGCTTCCCTTTATTAGCAAGGGCAGTCTTAGAGGCTTTGTAATATCTTGATATTCTTTGGCATACCTCTTAATATTGGTGGTTGAAATGAAATGTCACCTTCCATTAATTTCATAGCTTTTACATACGCTATAGGATCTCATAGTTGCTGTCATTTGCTCAATAAATGATGTAGGAGTTGCTCTTTCAGAAATGTCTGAAGTTTGGTTCCAAGCTGCCTCTTGATGTAGGTCTTGAGAACAGTGGCATCTCTAGGGTTTGTGTCACCCAGTGTGGTCACTCATGGGGGGGGGGGAACTTATGGGGGCAAGACATCTAGTGTGTGACTTCTGGTGCACTTCTGGTGCATGTGCACCCGGAGGTGCCCTGTGCGTCCCCAGGTCCCAGGGAGGAGGCTTTTGGCCCCACCATGACCCCAGAGAGCAGGCCCAGGGCCTGGGGAAAGCCAGGGACTGAACAGGTGTCACCCCCCTTCTGGGGTGTCACCCGTTGCAGTCCACATCCCCTGCATCTCTCCGCCCATGACACTACTTCTTGAGAACACACATAGGTTGATATACATTGGGCTTTTAAAAACTAAACAAACTAATAAATAGACCTTCTTTTCAGAATCGTGAGATAGCTCTCTACTTTCTTTGGAAAGAAATGTCACCTTCCATTAATTTCATCAGTCTTACATATAGCATCTTATTGTAGCACCAAATCCTTTAGGGGAATTTTATTGTTAGCTCAAATATTGCAAGAGGGGGGCCGGCTACAAGAGCCCAAGGGATCGCCCTCCCGATGTTTATACCAAGAGACCAGGGGGTTCCAAGAAATGAAGCTGAGACTGATGTCAATAGCTAATTGTCCAGTTTATTGAAATAGGGGAGACACATTCGCTGTGCATACACTCACACACTCATTCAAGGCTCAGGAAAATCAGGGTTGGAGATTGGAACAGAATTCAGGCGTTACTAAGGGTGATGCTTACCACGATGTACTCTTCCTCCGGGAAGCGAATGGGATGCGGGATGATGGGAGACAAGTCTCACTCCGCAGCCTGAGTTTGAGCTGACTTGCCGGTAACTAGTTTCAAAGGTCAGAGTGACGTGGAGTCATTTAGACCAAGAAGGTAGCACACTGACTGGCCAAAATCTAGGGTTTATATAGAGCCAAATGGGCCATGGGGGCAAAAGGGCAATAAAGGTGGCACTGGTACCCTGCATAGGATCTCCTTTGTAGTTGACAGTCCCCATCCGAGGAGCCCCTTTCCCAGGGTGAGGTGTCAAGATGCTCTTTCCGATGGGAGGTTTTTTTTTGTAAAGTTGGGGTACATTACACCTTTGATGTCTGCGGATGTTTGTGCCTGGCTGACACAAAGCATCCATCAATGGCTCATTGACGAAAATCCCTTCCGCAACTCTCCTGGACTATCTGGGGGATTTATTACAAGAGGGGTCTGCCCAAATCATGGGAGCCAAGGACTTTTGCTTCCAATTTCCCTGCCAGAGTGCATCTGGAGGTCATTAGGGAATTCCTCGGTTTTTTGATATCAGAGGAACTATGGGTAGTGTCTGAGATTGAAGGCACTCTGGGTAACATTATGGTTATTGTCAAATACAAGGTCTTGTTTCTGTTTATTGCTGTTTTCAGATTACTTAATAAGACTTTGGGCCTTTGCAGACTGCCAGAAATAGTGCAAATTGAGTCCACTTTAAGGGTTAGAATTAGTGCTAGGGAATCATGGGAATTGTTTTTTTCCCTGAGACAATAAGCCTTCTCTGTCAGAGAGCTCTGCTGCCACAATAAAATACAGTTCCCATGATTCCCTAACCCTAACCCTTAAAGTGGACTCAATTTGCACTATTTCTGGCAGCCTGCAAAGGCCCTTTGTCTCTTTGTCAATTATGATGAATCTCTTTCATGTGTGTGTGTCTACAACAAGTAATTTAGCATTTTTTCCACCATGAGAAAGTCTTTGAAAACTGTGCAATATATCACTATATTGTTCTGCTGTTACTCACGCCACTGCTCATTCAGAAGAAAGGATTTAGGGCACGAAGATGGACTCTGTATTAGGGCTATCTGATGTGGGGTGGGGTGGCAGGGTTTCTTTCCACCAATGTACCAGGGTCTGGTGCTGTATTTCTGCCCATTGCTTCTTTTTCTCCTGGAAACTTATTGTGGATTGGCAGCCAATAGCTCATGGGCAAGCAGCAGTCCATGGACCACCATTTTGAGTATCAATGCTCTAGAAGACATGCACAGGTGTGGAGAAATCTAGAGCATAATTGACAGCAGACTGAGCACCAAGTTCAATTTTTGCTCTAACCTTTAACTAATTGGATTGTCTGGTTAGTTAATCAGATTGTCTTAATGCAGGTAAACAGCATCCCACCACTCCCACCACCATGTTTCTAACGACTCTTTAGGCTTTATGATAGTAAGTTTATTCTCAGAGGAAGCAGATACACCAAAGGTTAAAATTAGCTTTAAGTATAGTTTAAATGAGCTCTTAGTGTTTTTAGAACTGTATTAAGTGTATCAGAAAAGTAAGAACAAGGGAAAGAACAAGGGAAAGTTGAAGAAAAACAGAACAAAAATTATCACAGTCACATCAACATATTTTGCATATGTTCACCTAAAGAAATAGATGCATTCCTGGGCATTATTTCTTTAACAAAATATTTGGTACCAGAGACAGAAATAACATAGAAAGAATGATGATAGGTTTCTGCACCACAAAAAAGAAGAGTAGTTCAACATGTTTCAGGAAACTATTTACCATATATACTCGGTTATAAGTCAATCTCATGTATAAGTCAAGGGTGGGGTGTGTGTGTAAAATCATGGATTTCATATGATCTGTGGATAAATCAAGGGTAAAACTTAGGGCCTTTAACAAAGGATGTAAAGCATGAAGCAAAGGAAAATGATGCCAAAGAATGAACAAAAACACGGCAGGCATAGCTGTTTATGCTCACACTAAAGGCTGGAGGGATGAGGGGGGAACTATGGTAAATGGTGGCTGTACGATGTGTTGCAGAGGTGACCAGGTGCAGGCAGGGCTAAGAAAATGTGCACATGTCAAAAAGGATGAAAAGGCAAGGCAATGAAAATGGCAACTGTGTTAGCAATGATTACAGCCTTTAACTTTAATGTAATAACTTTGCCAGAAAAGCTGACGAACATACACAAATGTCTTATTCAAATCTGTCAAAGCCCAATTTCTCTCAGTGCTCCTTTAAGGGGAAGTCACAAAGATGTCAAGACCATGTGGCACCTTGGTCTGGAAAAATGACATGGATGTGGCCACTGAAAGGACCTGGAGCAATAGTAAGAGGGTTACTACAGCTCAAGTGACAGGTGTATGAGTCAACATTTGGAAAGCTGTGCATCATGGGAAGTTTGATGCAACATGCACAGTGGATGAGACAAGCCAAGTAGGCATCATGGGAGGTCTGATGCAACGGGCACAGGGGATGAAACCAGCCAAGTTTCATTAGTGCATGGCTGTCACATGTTCCCAAGAAGACCACCTATATAAGGGAGAGAGTTAGAATCTCAGTTGTTGGTTAGTTGTGGTTAGTGGTTGGCGAAGCACTTTGTTGGTCTGTATAGCTGTGAGTATTCAAGACAGACGTCTGATACTCTGTGTATCTTTGTAAATATTTGCAACAAAGATTAAAGCCCTCACTGAGTGAAGCCTCGCTGTGCAGCTATTCATTTCAGAAAGCTGAAAGCAGTACCTGCATGTGGGAGGATTTTTCCTGTGCCATCTGGAGCAAGATTCCTCACAGAAGACCAGCTTCTAGACGTTTCTGCCTATGTGTTTCAATTCTGCATGTGTGTATGCTAGATCCCGCTGTCTGCATACCCCAACAAAAGAGTGGCAGCCACCATCATTTGTCAGCCCAGGCATTCAAAAAGGTCAGAAGTGGCACCACAGCAGAGAGAGTAGGGGAGGGTGTGTGTGTCTGTGCTTCTAATAGGTGCTCCCAGGATAGAGACTAAGCTCTCACCTTTTGCCATTCTACTCAGAGAAGGGGATGATTCCTTTTTTTTTTTTTTTTTTTTTTAGGGAAAAAAAGAGTTAAAGTACAATAATTACCTTGGCCCATGGATAAATCAACCCAGGTTTTTAGGGTCAATATTTAAACTAAAATGCCTAGACTTATATATGAATATATACAGTATCCAAAACTAACAATATCCATATGTGGAAGGAAACAGCCAGGTCAGGTAAGCCTTGCATAAGTAAACAACATTTTTTAAACCTTTTAGAGAACACTTAAAATGTCTTCCAAAATGCATCAATGGATGATTTTTTTTGTTTTTGCTTCATGAGCCTCCATTTTTCTTATGATTTCCATTTTGATGGCCAAACCTATAGATCTATGCTTGTTTAACATATTGGAGGTAGCTAATGAGGTAGGCATATCTGCTTCCCCCTATTCTTTCTGTTTTATCCTTCATATATGCTCAGTAAGGGTACTGTGGAATCATATTATAATCATGCCTGAGGTTTCAAAAGTTTCAGAGATGGCACCTATTAATCTAAAGCATTACCATGTAATGCTAGAATTCATGGCTGAGGGATAGGCCTTGGATTTCAAGAAAGCTGATTTTTTTATCAAGCTCAGGGAAATCCCATGGCCAGAGATGCTAAAGAAAAAAGACATCCAGCATGGGAGGGATTTCATTAAGGAAGTGTTAAAAGCACAATCACAAAAAATGTCATGGAAGAAGAAAAACGGGAAACATCTGAAAAAGCCAATAGGGCTGTATAGTAAACTAAGGAGGAAGTGAAAAGAAAAAGAGCATTTAGAAGGAAAGGGTGGAAAAATGAATTATCAAATAAATACAGATGTGTAGCCTAAACCTTCAGGAATAATGTAAGGAAAGCTAAAGCTCAAAATGACCTGAGACTTGTGAAGCAAGCAAGAAGCAACAAAAATGGGCTTTTCAAATATGTTGGAACAAGAGAGTGATGAAGGAAATGGTGGGACTACAGCTCAGCAAGGATAGTATATTCATATATTTGTATATTATTTTGGTAGTTAAATATATTATAGTGTTATGTTTTATTGTTTTGTTCTTGATTATATATGTCTGATGTCCCACCCATTGGTGAAAAGGTGGTTTAAAACATTATATAAATAAATGTTGTTGTTGTTAAAATACTAACAGATCACAGTGAAATGGTAGAACAGATTAATACCCTTTCTACTGAATTCCCCCCCCCCCCCACGAGGACTGTGTGCTTCCATGCATCAACAGAGATATTGGGAAGGAATCCAGGTTGAAAACAAAGATTGATAAAGAGTTACCATATATACTTGTGTACTAGTTGACCTCATGTATAAGTTGAGGGAAGATTTCAGGTTCAAAATCATGGATTTTGATATGACCCATGCGTAAGTCGAGGGTAAAATGTAGGGGACTATAAGGAAGGATGGAAAGGAGGAAATACCACTTTCATCCCTCCTTCTCCTTCTCTGGACCTCTCCCGACCACCTAACACCAATTCCCAGGTCCTGGAGGAGAGGTTTTAACATTGGATTGAGAAGGGAAGCAATTGGTGTTAAATGAGGAATTTTTTCCATGGAAAGAAAAGGCTTGTGAAATAGACTGGGGAGAGAAGCAAGTAGTGTTAAATGGGGAGTTTCTTCTATGGGAAGAGAAGGCTTGCAAAATGGACTGAGAGAGAAGCAAGTGGTATTAAATGGGGAGTTTCTCCATGGGAAGAAAGGGCTTGCAAAACAGACTCTGAGAGAAGCAAGTCGTGTTAAATGTGGAGTTTCTTCTATGAGAAGAAAGGGCTTGCAAATTGGACTAGGGGGAGAAGCAAGTGGCGTTAAATGGGGAGTTTTTTTCCATGGGAAGAAAACGCTTGCAAAATGGACTGTGAACCTCTTACACAGAGAGAGAGAGAAAACAAAACACGTGCCTCAGGCACCAAGAGTGGGGCATCAGGCTTGCTAGTTTTAGGACCTTTCTAAGCAGTACTAGTGTACTGACCCATATATAAGTCAACCCAGGATTTTAGGGTCACTTTTGGGGCACAAATTTTTTGACTTATAGTCAAGTATACGGTAGTCATGCATCATCTATTTAACCCAAATGAAGTGGCATCACTAGGATGAGAATGCACACTTTACCAGGTGACACCATCAGAGGGGGTGATACCACCAGGGAATGGGGTGGTGGTACTCCTGGTGTCCCGAATATATTCCATTGCCCTGAGCTTCTCAGAAAACTAAGGAGCCTCTATACTGAACCCAAGTTGAGGAGTAGTAGAAGAAATTGTGCCAACAACCTAGGTCATTTCTCCATGCAAACGGATCAACTACTGTGTGCCATGTTTAGCAACTGGAAATTGCTTCAGAGCATTGCTTATCAAATTGGCAGATGACACCAAGTTAGGAGGGGTAGCTAATACCCCAGAGAACAGGATCAGAATTCAAAATTAACAGATTAGAAAACTGGGCCAAAACTTAGAAAATGATTTTCAACAGGGAGACGTGTAAGATACTACACATAGGCAGAAAAAAAATGAAATGCACAGATATAGGACGGATGACACCTGGCTTGACATCAGTACATGTGAACAGGATTTAAGAGTCTTAATAGACCGTAAGGTGACAATAAGTCTACACTGTGATGTGGCAGCTAAAAACCCCGATATGATTCTATTGAATCAAGAGGAATATAGTGTCTACATCGAGGAATATACTCTATTCTGCTTTGGTCAGAGCTCACTTGGAATGCTGTGTCCTGTTCTGGGCACCACAATTCAAGAATGGTGTTGACAAGCTTGAGCATTTGCAGAGGAGGCAGTAGCGTCATTGGAGTGGTGGTGGTGCAGACCAACCAGGTGACACCCTAAGTGGAGGTGACACCACTGCTCTGTATTTTGGCAGAAATGGGCTGTGGCATTTGCCTGTGTCCCTGTAAAATGGTGAAGAGATAGTGTGAATAGGGTGAGGCTCAGTGAGAGGAGAACAGAGAGGCCCCAGGTTTTGTTTTTTTTAATTAAAATTTGAAATTTCATTTTTTTAATTTTTTAAAAATATATTTTTAGATTTTCTTTAAACAATTCACCAAAGAGAAATGGCTTAGGGAGCTTGGTATGCTTAGCCGTGGGAAGAGTAGGTTGAGATGTGACAGGAGAAGAGATTCCATCTCAACATGAAGAAGAACTTCCTGACAGTAAAAGATGCTCGATAATGGAACACGTTCTCTCTGAGTGTGGTGGAGTCTACTTCTTTGGAGGTTTTTAAACAGAGGTTGGATGGGCATCTGTCAGGGGTGCTTTGATACAGGGGTTTATTGGTGCATGGCAGGGGGTTGGACTGGAAGGCCCTTGAAGTCTCTTCAAAGCCAATGATTCTACAATTATATGATTATATTCTTTTATACAATTATATTCTTCCATATCCATGATATCTCTGTGGGCAGATTTTAAGTAGGTCTTCCATTTCTGCACCCAGCAATCTAACACCTATTTGGGGTACTGATTAGGATTAGGAGAGTTGGAAGAGACCATTCATTCCCATAATATTGCTAGCAAAACCAGATCAAGCATGTGCCCTGCCACAGGTGTAGGGCCAAACATTAATTAAGACAGGCCCATAGTTACCATGGATGGAAACCATGAAATCCCAAGATGCTTCAGTATGGATGTTAAAATAATCCAGCATGAATGTTAAAATCTCCTAGCAAAATCAGTTTTGGAAGATCAACACTACCTCCAAGATATCCAACAGATCTGGCAAGGAGACAACTGGGCAACTGGGTAGGGACAGGGGTGGTACACTAACAGAATATGAATTCTATCTTCTTGTCCTGTCACAAGGTATACACAAATCTGTGAGATTGGTAGGCAGGATACCTTAGTAAGGGATGCATTCACATTAGATCATTATTTAAGTCTCCTTATATGCCCAACAGATCTTGCCTGTGGCTGGACCTAAAATGCTGATCCTGAATCACACAGCTCTTCTCAGTCTCTCACTTAATGTTAAGAAGCAGCACTACATAACCTAGGGTGATCCCAGTAGAGCAGGGGTAGGCAACCTTTCCCCTTTAAGAGCCGAGGGACTTCAGCTCCCAGAAGCCTCAGCCATGTTGGCCAATAGTCCCATGTTGGCCAATAGCTCCTGGGATTCTGGGAGCTGAAGTCCCTCGGCCCTTAAAGGGGAAAGATTGTCTACTCCTGCAGTAGAGCAATCAGGAATCTTGTTTGGATGTAAACCAGAATACAGAACAATTGCAAGATATCTCCTCTTCCTTTCTCCTCCAATGACCTGTTCTAACTTCCACAGTCATACCTCCACATACCCACTAGAACTGAAACAGCAGAACACCCTCCCATCCAAACACATGCTTGGTTCAACAAGACAAGCCTTGCTCAGAAGCCTGATAAAACAAATGACTCCACTTAAACAAGCTACAGCTTGACACACTAAATATCACTCAGTGGACTGACACAGATTAGCAAGTGCAACTCAAATGCCTGATTGACCACTCTTCTCACCAGTTCCCTTTCTTTATTCAGATGCAGCATATATCAGTGCCCCAGAAGCTGGTCTTTGCTTCCTACTCTACAGTCTTCACCTACAGACGTATGAGTGCTTTCATATTGTCTACTCTGTTGTTGTTGCTGTTAATCATAGAGTTGGAAGAGACCACAAGGGCCATCCAGTCCAACCCCCTGCCATGCAGGAACTCAAAATCAAACCATTCCCAACAGATGGCCATCAGCCTCTGTTGTTTTGTCTTCAAGTTGTTTCTGATTTATGGTGACCCTAAGGCAAACCTATCACAGGGTTTCCTTAGCAAAATTTGTGCAAAGGGGGTTTGTCTGCCTTTCTCTCAGGCTGAGTGTGTGACTTGCCCAAGGACACCCACTGGGTTTCCGTGGCTGAGCGAGGGTTCAAACCCTGTCCTCCAGAGTCGTAGTCCAACGCTGAAACCACTATTCAATGCTGACTCTTGTCCACATTATTGCCATTATATTAATGCCTATTAAGTTAGTCTGTATGCAACTCTAGCACTTCACAAACAAAATGAAAGTTACCTTCTCTACTGAGATACTTTGTTTAGACTCTCTGAAATGTGAAAAAAGAAGTGAGTTCAATTTGTCATCAACTGCCTCACTGCCTGAATTGCCAGAAGTGCTCTTAAAAATGGTGTTGGGTTTCCGGAAAGTGATTGTGTTCAGAATGAGGCCCTATCTTCAAGAAAAGCACAAGACTGTATGATTTCCTTCCATAGCCATTAATATTAACTGTTACGAATTTGCATTAGTTAATCTATTGACTGGCAAATGTGGCATGGCACAGTCTTAATCTAATTTTTGTTAGTTGGAATGTGGATAGTGAAGTTTCAAAGGATTACTATGGCCAGGTCATTGCCTAACAGAGTATCAATTTGCTGGGACTCCTAACCTCTGCAGAGCTGAGAGACCTCTTAGAACTGTAGCTAGCTATTGGATTGGCAATACCACCCAAGCCTGACTGATCTGTGGAAAGGAGAGACAGTATTCTATTTGATATAAGTGCTCTATGTGCTTTCTTCTCCCAGGCACATAAGGTGATGAATTCCTGGATAGACTAGAGTGATGATGGAGAAACACTCAGGATGAATACAATAGCACAGGTGAGATCCAATTTTAGGACCTGTTCCATGGCAGTGAGGGCAACAAAATAGTTCTTTTTCTCTGCAATCATTATTTCATTACATTATTTAGTTTGGGTTGAAAGCAAAGATGATATGAGAGGACAATTTATAAAATATGGTTCTAGCTTTAAAAAGGAAAGAGAAGCTAAAAAGACAGAATTGATGGAAGAAATACAGACTTTGAAGGCAAAACAGAAGAATTTTTTTTAAATAAAGGGACTCAACAAAAAGTAAGTTACTCCAGCAACAGTTGTCATTGTTTACATTCCAAGAAACAAATGCTAAACTACTATATCTTAAGCAAAATAACTTTGAATTCACAAATAAACTTAGGAAGTGGCTTTCCTATAATACTGTCAGACTTGAGCAAATTCAGGAACTCTGTGTATCAATAAGTCCTGTGAGTTGAAGTTTATTGAGAACACATAGTCAGAAATTCACCAGTCAGCATTTAAACCAGAACTACCCCCTTCAAGCCTAACAATATCTTAAACCCCCCAAACCTAAACTCTTCCCAACATCAAAACTAGCACCCACCTCCAATTCCCACAGTATTTCCCCCCCATCAAGCCAGCCCCTCTTTCCAAACTTTCTCACCAGCACTATCTTTCACCTATCTCCCCTCCTTCCAGTTACACTCAGACATCAACGCTCCGCATCCCACCACTTACACATTCAAAAGGCCTAACTTTCTCAAAACTATTCTAGTCTGGTACCAATAGTCCCAATTCCCCATACCAGCTAACATATTTGCTATGGTTACTAACATATCCACAATCCCCTATCAACTACAACTTTTAGAATACTAAGACATTTAGCCCAAAAATAATAAAAACCTGACAGAATCCATTATTATTATTGTTGTTGTTGTTGTTTATTTATAAAGTGCTGTCAATGTACACAGCGCTGTACAAAGAGACAATCAAAGAATAAAGTAGAAATAAAAACCTGCCAATCTAAAAATACAAAACAATAGGTAAAATAATAAAAGTTAATTAAAAGCAAGGAACAGGCATAGTTCTGACAAATATGAGACATGAAAGATAAAGAAAAATGTAAAGATTAAGAAGAGAGATCAGCTTGTAATGTTAAAAATTAAAATATTAAAAGCGTTTGAGGAATATTGTGTGTTGTGTGTGTGTTTGTACGCCTTTAAGTCAGGGGTAGGCAACCTTTTTAAGCCGGGGGCCGGGTTGCTGTCCCTCAGACAATTGGGGGGGCCGAAGCAGCCCAAAATAAATAAATAAATAAATAAATAAGAATAAAAAAATTAAAAAAATTAAAAAATATGCATGAACACTCTCTCAGCCCCAGAAAAGCCATGGCAAAACCCCTGTGGAGATTTTGCCAAGAAAACCCCAAGAACAAGTAATAATAACAATAATCAATATCATCATGGTGGGCGGCGGCGGCAGCAGGACCGGTCTGGGGCCGGTCCAAAGGCCTCGGGGGGGCGCATCTGGCCCCCTAGGCCTTAGGTTGCCTACCCCTGCTTTTAGTCGTTTCCAGCTTACAGCAATCCTAAGGTGAACCTATCACAGGGGTTTCATAGCAAGTTTCTCCAGCGGGGTTTTTTCATTTCCATCCTCTGAGGCTGAGAAACTGTAACTTGCCTAAGTTCACCCTGTGAGGTTTTCATGGCTAAGTGGGGATTCAAACCCTGTTGTCCAGAATTCTTTTACTATTGGACTCAATAAAGGCTCTTTGGGAAGTGGAATGATGTTTTGGACACATTCTGCATTTAAAGTGAATTGTGACAAAGCAAAATTTCTTATATATAATTTTTATTAACAATATAAAACAACAACAACAACAACAGACAAAACAGACAAAAGATGACTTCCTGAACTGTACATAAGAAGCATCTTATGTGTCATTGCAATTTCAACTATAACTCCTTTCTTACCATTAAATAATACATCCAGAATCGAATATAATACTAATTGTCTAAGGAGAATTTTACTCATCTTAAAATATAAGCTGATTAAGAGACTAAAACAGAACAAAAGGAAAAAAGAAGAAAAAAAGAAAAAATCCATTCACTAATAAGGGAAGGAAAACAGCATAGAAAGTCGAAAATCGGTAATAATCAGTACTAAGCTAGCAGTTCATAATATCCTTCATAATCATCATAAACACAAAGTTGTTGATTATTATTAATAACTATGTAAATTAAAGTATTCTAATTATACCAATCCAGAGTATTAAATCAATTTAAGTTCTATCTACTGATATAAACATTTTTATCTTAAACTATAAGTGATTTATTCTACTAGTTTATAACAAAGGCTTACTCCACTAAGGCTATATATCTCTTTTCATTACCTTGTTCTTGCATATAGGAGATCCACAATTTCCACTCCTTATAAAAACCTGATAACACCTTTTTTAAATTAAATATAACTTTTCCAATTCATATAAATCATAAATTTTTAATTTCCACTCCTCAAGAGTTGGGATCTCCTTCCTTTTCCAATATTTAGCATATACCATCCTAGCAGCTATTATTACTAAAAACACTAATCTCCCTTCTTTTACCAATTTTGTGTCATCAACGATATTCAGAAGATATAACTTGGGATCTGGGCGACTGTTCAAATTAAAGATTTTTCTCATTTCCCCATGTATCATCTTCCAATATTTAACTCCCTCACAACAATTCCACCATATATGAAGACATGTTCCGAGTTCACCTCCACACTTCCAAAAGGTAGGTTTGGATCCTTTAAACATTTAGATAGTCTAAATGGGGTCAAATACCATCTAAACATTGGTTTGTAAACATTTCCCCTTATTTCAACACTTGATGAGCATCTGATCTTAACCTTCCAATTTTTTTCCCAATGTTCCATCTGGATATTCTGTTTTAAGTCAATTGCCCATTTTATCATATAATCTTTGACTGTCTCTTCCTCGAGCTCCCATTTCATTATTAGTTTATAAAATTTAGCTATCACTTTGGCTGGTTATCCCCTCAACATTAGCTGGGCCAATTCCACTCATTTTATAATCCATTTTAAATCTTTCCATCAATTGCCTATAAGTAAACCAATTACAATTATAGCCAATCGTCAATAGTTCCTCCTGAGTTTTAAGGGTCATCAGATCTTGTTTAACTTTTAGCATGTCCTTATAACAAATCCACATTTCTTTACTGTAGATCTCCCTTTTTAACAAAGCTTCTACAGGAGATGCCCAAAAAGTAATTTTTGGACACCATTTACTCCTATATTTCACCTAAACTCTAAGAAGGGCTTTGCGGAGAAAATGATTATTGAAACTTCTATCAACCTTAATTTTATCATAAAATAGATAGGCATGAAAGCCAAACTACAATTCATAGACTTCTAGGGTCAACACTCTGATATTCCTCAATTTAAACCAATCCTGCAAAAGTAAAATTTCTGACTAAAAATATGACTTCAGAAGAGGATAATGAACTAACTGCTCTTTCAAATTTTAAAGTGCAATAAAGTGGAATAAATACTTGGGAGTATACTCACACAGTATTATTATTTCAAAATGGCTATGGAAAAGTCTGGAAAGAAATTAAAAGAGACTTATAACAATTGCGAAAATTAAATTTATCTCTTTTGGGTAGAATTGCAATAATAAAAGAAAGATATTGCATACCTTTTGTGCAATGGCAGAAAGATATTTTTAGGTTTCTCTGGCAAGCAAAGAAACACAGAATAAAAATTTAAAACACTGCACAAAGCTAACAAAATGGTTTGGGGAATCCATAGTGTCAAAGTATGATTCAAGAATGGATGTTGCTTAGAGTCATGAGATTCCTGGAACTTGAAGGCCACAATTTAAGATTTGGTTGGCATGGTTATCTTTGTTTTGATAAAGTTAAAGGACATGCTGAATTTAAAATTTGTTGTATTAGAATGGCTCTTCTACAAGTTCAGTGTAAGAATAAACAGCCTTTTTCCAAAGATAATATTAACTACAGGCCTTTACAGACTGCCAGAAACAATGCAGCTTGAGACCACTTTAACTTCCCTGGCTCAGTGCTAAGAAATCATGGGAACTGTCGTTTATTGTGGCACCAGAGCTCTCTGACAGAGAAGGCTCAATGTCCCAGAAAAAAATATAATTCCCATGATTCCCTAGCACTGAGAAAGGACAGTTAAAGCTGCATTATTTCTGGCAGTCTGCAAAGGCCCTACCTTATTTTTTTCAGTAAAGAATGGGTCAAAAATTAGAGATAGTAGCTGTATAAAGATTGTATTTTGAACAAGATAGCTGGAAATTTAAATCAAGAGAGATATTCTTAAGAACAGCAAAGGTCTTAATTGGTTTGCTTATATGCACCTTAAGGACAGATTTAATTACAAGAGAATTGTAGCCATAGAGATGAGAGAAAATTAGTTTTATTTAGAGTTGTGTAATGATGATGACCATGTAATTAATAAAGTGTATAAATGGTTTCTGAAAAAGAGCCCTCCTTCCCTTGACATCCCCAAGAGACAGAAGATGAGCCTGTAAAAGGTAAAGTGTTGGGCTAACATCCATATGGATGTATGGGGAAAATGTGGTTCTAAGACATAAAATTTACTTCAGCAATTTAAAAGAAAACTTGTATGTGAAGTTTATCATATGGGGGAAATCCCGTGCGGAAACGGGGCTTTAAATTGGAAAAAATCCACAAAAGTGGTTAGATTTTCAGATGACGTCGCTGTTAAAATGCAGTTAAAGTGAGGTTAATCCGAATGGAAAGTAGTCAGAAACTGCTTCTTTTTACCTTTGGGATAATCCTGAAAGTAAAAAGAAGCAGTTTTTGATGAGTTTCCGTTCAGATTAACCTCATTTTAACTCCATTTTAACAGCAATGTCGTCTGAAAATCTAACCGCTTTTGCATTTTTTCCCAATTTAAAGCTCCGTTTCCGCAAGGGATTTCCCCTGTGTGATAAACTCCTATGATTGTGTAGAGTTGATACGTAACTCTAAATAAGTTGTTGAAGATATTCTAGTATTTTGGAGATGTCAATGGAAGGAGGGCTCCTTTTTCCAAATGCAGTGGATTTGTAAGAAGGAGAAAAGTTACTGGTCTAATGCTTATATTTTAATTTTAAGAAATTCTAAAGGTAGATTGTGTAATGTTACCAGAAATGTTTCTGTTGGACAATATGGATAAAGAACTGAATAGTAATTCTTCACAGATTGTCAATCTGTGACTAATGAAAAGAAGAAAAAGAATGGGAAAAACTCATACAACTAATATGCCATAGGGCTCTGACCCCTCAGACCCCATAATCCTGACTGTAATGAAAAGAAAAAAGAAACAAGAAAAACTATTTCCCTACTATTACAGAGCTAACCAAATAATCCTATTAAAATTACTAATATGTGACTATAGTTATTAGTAATTTTAGTATGATCATTTAGTTAGATCTGTAATGGTGGAATAATAATTTTGTTGTTTCTTTTGCTTTTCATTACAGTCAGGATTTGGGGGAATCAGAACCCTACTATGTATTAGTTGTATGAATTTTTTTTCTTTTTTCTTTCCATTTCTTTATCTTTGATTGTATTTTACTTTGAATACAAATTAGACTGTTCATGATAAAAAAATTAATAAAAACCAATCTCAAAAAAACATATACCTAGATCATAGTGTTCAGCCCCTTTGCTCTTAGCCACTGGAGGAGTAAACAGATGCCAGGTGGCCCATCAACAGAGGAAGGTTGAAGAGGATGTTGAAACACATGTTTAAATGAAAGCAACAACAACCAACTAATTATATAAGCCGCCTGGATTGGTTTTCCAATAGGAGGGGTATTAAATAAATTTTATTATTATTATTATATTATTATATAGAATTTTATATAAGAAAAATATTATTTTTATATCCCTTCTCTGCAGATCAGCTGAAATTTTGGAACAATTAATATCAAGGTTTCTGGATAGTGTCAAAGGCTTCCTTTAGCGGGATTACAAAGAGATGAACTCAAACAAATGAGAGTGCTTGCCCATAGGGAAACCATATTTGCCCATAGGGAATTGTTGGAGGATACTTGCCCATAGGGAAACATTGCAGAATACTTGCTCATAGAGAAACATTGGAGAATACTTGCTCGTAAAGATTCATAGGAGAATACTTGCCCATAGGAAAGCATTGAGGAATATTTGCTTATAGAGAATCATAGGGGGAATACTTGCCCTTAGGAAAACATAGGAGAATACTTGCCCATAGAGGATCATTGGGGATTACTTGCCTATAGGGAGATGTAGGAGAATACTTGCTCATAGAAAAGCATTGGAAAATACTTGCCCATAGAGAAGAGAATCATTGGAAAATACTTGCCCATAGGGAATCATTGGGGAATACTTCCCCATGGAGAATAATTGAGGAATACTTGCCCATAGGGAAACATTGGGGAATACTTGCCCATAGGAAATCATTGGGGAATACTTCCCCATAGAGAATCATTGAGGAATACTTTCCCATAGGGAATCATTGGGGAATACTTGCCCATAGGAAATCATTGGGGAATACTTGCCCATGGAGAATCATTGAGGAATACTTGCCCATAGGGAAACATTGGGGAATACTTGCCCATAGGGAATCACTGGGGAATACTTGCCCATAGGGAATCACTGGGGAATACTTGCCTATAGGGAAACATTGGGGGATACTTGCCCATAGGGAAACATTGGGGGATACTTACCCATAGGGAAACATTGGGGAATACTTGCCCATAGGGAATCATTGGGGAATACTTGCCTATAGGGAAACATTGGGGAATACTTGCCCATAGGGAAACATTGGGGGATACTTGCCCATAGGGAAACATTGGGGAATACTTGCCCATAGGGAATCACTGGGGAATACTTGCCTATAGGGAATCATTGGAGAATACTTCCCCATAGAGAATCATTGGGGAATACTTTCCCATAGGGAATCACTGGGGGATACTTGCCCATAGGGAAACATTGGGAAACATAGGGAAACCTGCAAGTCTTCCCCAATGACTCCCTCTGGGCCAGGATGCTTTCCCTCTGGGCCAGTCCCGTCCTTTGTCTTGAGCCCTCTCCTCCCTCCCTCCCTCTGGGCTGAAGCCCCCCAAAACTCTCCCAGGGGCTGTTCCCCATAAAGAGGCCGCCCGAGCACCGCCTCTCGGAGCCCTTCTCCGGGAGGGAGCCAATGAATGCCATGGCGCCTCGCCTGGCATCACCAGGAGCAGGAGCATCAGGAGCAGGACGGAGCCTGTCTGGGTCTGTGGCTCACAGAAGGAGGAGGAGGAGGCTTCCCTCTTTGGCTGCCAGACCATCAGGACGACCAAAAAGAGCCAGGGAGGCAGCCCCAGCATCATCATCATCATCATCATCATCATCATCAGACCCCCAAAGCCTTTGCCTCCTTCATCCTGGGAATTTCCATCCCCTCAGCAGGACCCTCTGAGAAGAAGAGTGCCAGAAACCCAAACACCTGGGATTTGCTTTCTTTCTTTCTTTCTTTCTTTCTTTCTTTCTTTCTTTCTTTCTTTCTCCTCCCCACCCCATTGATATCATTACCAAGAAGACCTCCTTTCCTTCTTCAGCTTCGCCTGGGTGGTTGTTGCTCCGGAGTCTCGCCTCTTCAGCTCCTCAGTCTCCTTCCTTCCCTTCGCCTTTTGGGCTTTGGATACTCGCCTCTTTGGGTTTGGGCTCCTTCCCTCTCACCTTTGGCTTCCTTTCACCTGGCTTCCTTGCTGCCCTCCGACGCAAAACCCCATCCTTTTCATTTTTGGCGGGCTAAAAAAAGGTGAGTCGGGTCTTTCCCTCACTTTTCTTTTGGAGTGGAGGAGGAGGAGGGGGGGGGAGAGAGAAACAGGGGAAAGGAAAATATTTTTTAAACATCTTTTATTTATTTATTTTTTAAATTAAATTTTAAAATTTTAAATACTTGCCCATAGAGAATCATTGGAGAATCTTTTTCAATTAAATTTTATTATAATACAAAAGAAGAAACAAAAACTCGAACGTATCTTCCCCATCACGACCACCACCCTCCCTTTAGAGAATTCTAAATTTATTCTAAATTCTGATTTTGTCAGAATTCTCTAAAATATATATCCAATGTTTTTTATCATCTCATATATTCACTTAGCCAACTCATAAAGTTAACTAATTGTAACATAAACCTTCTTTATTATCCCATCTAAATGTTGCATGTATATATGTGTGTGTGTGTGTGTGTGTGTAGGCACAGCTCCCAAAAACACCTCACCACTTGACTTTCCCTGAACATTTTCAGCAAGACTTTTATTGGGCAACCAAAATAGACTTGTTGTGCATTTCGGTTGGCCAATAAAGATATCACTGATGGAATTTTGTTTGAATTTGCTAAATGGCCAACACAGCTACCCCTGAATATTTTCAGAAAGAGTTCAACCTCTTTCGGGCTGATTTTTCTAGTCTTGCATGCTTGAGAACAAGAATAAGGACCTCAGGAAAATCTCTTTCCCTCAATCTGCCCCCCTCCTTTTCCCAGTTTCTGGTTTAAGGAGTTCTTGAGAGACATCTTGCCTAAGAACTGTATAAATAGGCATCCACACTGGAGAAATGATCCAGTTTGACATCGCTTTCGCTGCCCTGACTCAAGGCCATGGAATTCTGGGAATGGGAGTGTGTTATGGTCCCAGAATGGCGGAGCAGAGCTCAACAGACATTATGTTTAAAAACTGTATATTGGTTATAGACAGGTCGGTTAAGAAAAAAAAATACACAAAATAATAATAATAAAAAACAAATACACAAAATAATACAGCAGAGCTCTGAGCTGGGGCCACAACACACTACCATTCCCTGAATTCCATAGCCTTGAACCAGAGCAGTTAAAGTGGTATCAAACTGGATTATTTCTCCAGTGCGGATGCAGCCTTCCTCAATGGCTCAGACCCAATTGCACTTCCCATAATGGTAAAATTCTGAACTGGCTAATAGATGGAAACCACTTCAATGGAAGAAGGAAACAAATGTCTCCTGATCATCTGTCAAAATTAGCTAGGGCTCTTAACATCCACTTCCAGCCAAAATTGTAACAGGTCCAGTTCTGCGAATCACAAAGTTGTGTTGCTTTATGGGCACCTTTCCTCTGAGAGAGTGTTTCATCAATAGGAGGATGCCCTCTCTTCCTCTGTTTTCAAATCTGAAAGGCAATAAGGTTGAGGGAGGATCTGGGTGAAAGGATGTAGTCAAAGAGGAAGGTAAAAAGAAGATTTCCAACAATACTTTATCTGGATTTGGGAATATAGGTCTGTTGCAATGTAATGATTCTGTGGATTTGTGTCAGACTTTATCTGGATTTGGGAATATAGGTCTATTGTAATGTAATTATTCTGTGGATTCGTGTCAGACTTTATCTGGATTTGGGAATATAGGTCAATTGTAATGTAATGATTCTGTGGATTCATGTCAGACTTTATCTGGATTTGGGAATTTAGGTCTATTGTAATTTAATGATTCTGTGGATTCATGTCAGAAAGCGTGGTATCGGGTCATGTGTTTTGCAGTTTGAGTCACAGTTGTGCTGTGCACTGAAAGTACAACAAAAATATGAGTGTCATATCTCCCTCCTTTTGAACTCACATCTTGGTTGTTCAGATTAGAGTTATGATGCAAATAGCGGGAGTGAGGGAAGGAGAGGAATGGGTCCAATAATATGGAAAATATGGCTTATGTTAAAAGTTCATGCAAACTCAGTTCTCTTTTGCTAACATTGCTTAATTAAAATATGAACATGTGATTTTTAGTAAACTATGAAGCAGTTGTACATGCAGGGAGTCCGATGAAACCTCTGCTGTATGTTCAATTACTCTGGTATAAAAAGATCATGACTCATTTCAGACTCTGATCTGAAAGCCGAAACAGAGTCAACAGCAACCATGAAGATGAGCAGAGTACCAGATTTTCCAGTGACAAGTAACCTAGACCACACAGTTAACCTGTGACTGTGTGTGTCACTTACACGACTATAGAATTCTTTGCTGTACAGATCTAACCAAACAACCCCTGAATCCTCCGCTGTGTAAACACTCCCTACAGAACACAAAATTTACAAGATACATCTGTCGAGAACAAAATAAATGCCAGAGGATGCTGTCCCCTGAGATGAGAGACATTTGCTGTTATTATCAAAATAGCTTTTTCAGTAAGTATTTTCTTTTTTGTAATGGCTTATGCTACACGATACATTTGCTTGCTTGCAATTTTGCAATTACAGTATTGCAAATTTTATTTTGTATTTTAAATTGTATTTTAAATTGTATTTTGCAATTACAGTAACATGAATATGTCCAGCTGCTTACATGGCATATGTAATTTTTGGTTTTAGGAAATTCATATTTCCTACCCATTTAGCAATATAGCCACTACCAGAAATCTGTTTTTATAAGTAATCTTGTTTGACTTTATTCTGTGTGAGGTTTCTCTCCACTGCTGGGGTATCAGAGATCTGGCAGTAGTAGCATGCAAAACACAATGGTGCATGATTCCCATCAATGTTGTACAGCAAGATTTTGTACCAAAGCCTAGTTTGGACCACCATATTTTTCGCCATATAAGACGCACTTTTTCTTCCCCAAAACAAGGGTGGGGAAGTTGGTGCGTCTTATAAGGTGAATGCTGAGGCTGAGGCTAAAAGGAGGCCTCCTTTCAGCCGCACCCTCGGTGGTTCAATGGGCTCCTCCCATCGCTGGAAGAGCCCATTGAACCACCCAGGACGGGGGTGGAAAGAGTCCCCTTTTCCTAGGTGCTTCAATGGGCTCCTCCTCTTTCCACCCCTGTCCTGGGTAGTTCAATGGGCTGCTCCTGGGGTCAGAGGACATCCTCCCATCCCAGGAAGAGCCCATTGAAGCACCCAGGCCGGGGGTGGAAAGAGGCCCCCTTTTCCTGGGTGGTTCAATGGGATCCTCCTGGGGTCGGAGGATGTCCTCCCAGCCCAGGAGGAGCCCATTGAACCACCCAGGAAAAGGGGGTGGAAAGAGGCCCCCCTTCCCTGGATGGTTCAATGGGATCCTCCTGGGGTCGGAGGACGTCCTCCCAGCCCAGGAGGAGCCCATTGAACCACCCAGGACGGGGGTGGAAAGAGGCCCCCGCGTCCTGGGTGCTTCAATGGGCTCCTCCTGGGGTCGGAGGATGTCCTCCGATCCCAGGAGAAGCCCATTGAAGCACCGAGGATGCGGCTAAAGGGAGGCCTCCTTCCACCCGTGGAACTGATTAATTTCGTAAGTAGAGGTACCACTGTATTTGGTTAAGAATCTTTTTTTCCTAGATTTTCCTCCTTTAAAATTGAGTGCGTCTTATATGCCGGAGCGTCTTATATGGCGAAATACGGTGATCTGGTTGGAGTTTCCAGACAGATAATTATTTTGTGTATCTGTTTTTTTCTTAACTGACTTTCTATAACCAATATATAGAGCCTCTCGGGAATCTCTAAATATGACATTTAGAAGTGCCTTGTAAATATTGTATTTTGACTGTAACAGCCTCAAATATTTAATAGGTAATGTAGTGGTATCCGTAATACTTGTTCTGTGCATTCCAGCATGCTTAGTGCTGCAGTTGCAACTGTTGGGCAGAATCCAACTTAATTTAAACCCTTTTCCCTCATTGTTTGCACTGGATGTTTACTGAAAGACTTCTATGCAAACACAAACCTATTGGGTTTTGAGTGTTTCAAATCCATGATTAATATCTGCAGATCTATAACATCTTAATAAACATAGAGAAATGTAGTGATCTCAATACTTCCAGATAAGTGTTGAAGAACAGATCAGATGAATGCCATCTCAGATATGACAGTCACTATTTGAATGATTGATTTCTGAAGCCTTTGAGATGGGTAGCTAAGGGCCTTTATTGACTGCCAGAAATAATCCAGCTTGAGACCACTTGAACTGTCCTGGCTCAATGCTAGGGAATCATGGGAACTGTATTTTTTTCTAAGACGTTGAGCCTTCTCTGTCAGACAGCTCTGGTGCCACAATAAACTACAGTTCCCATGATTCCCTAGCACTGAGCCAGGGCAGTTAAAGTGGTCTCAAGCTGAATTATTTCCGGCAGTCTGTTCAAGCCCCAAGTTTTATATATGTACTTTATATATCAGTATAACTAAAGGCCTTTACCGACTGCCAGAAATAGTGCAAATTGAGTCTACTTTAAGGGTTAGGGTTAGTGCTAGGGAATCATGGGAATTGTTTTTTTTTTTTCTGAGACATTGAGCCTTCTCTGTCAGAGAGCTCTGGTGCCACAATAAAATACAGTTCCCATGATTCCCTAACCCTTACAGAAATAGTGCAAATTGAGTCCACTTTAATGGTTAGGGTTAGGGAATCATGGGAACTGTATTTTATTGTGGCACCAGAGCTCTCTGACAGAGAAGGCTCAATGTCTCAGAAAATCACAAACAATTCCCATGATTTCCTAGTACTAACCCTAACCCTAAAAGTGGACTCAATTTGCACTATTTCTAGCAGTCTGCAAAGGCCCTAAGCAGAGGAGCTAGCATGGCATAGTGGTTTGAGTGGTTTGACAAGGGTTTGACATGGACACAAGGGTTAGGATCCCTGCTAGCCATGGAAATGCACTGGATGACTTTGGGCCAGTCACACATTCTCAGCCTCAGAAAACCCCATGATATGACCTTAGGGTCACCATAAGTCACAAGCAACCTGAAGGCACACAACGCAACAACAATAACCAAGTAGATCAGGTTTTAAAGGTGCCCTATTAGTCAGCTGATGAAGTTTTGTTCAAATGCATGCCAAAAAATAAGAGAATGGAGCTGGATTTATTAATTATATAGAATGAACTTCTTCCAACATCTAACTTCCTGTGATGGATGACTAATCACTACCACCATGGATAAAACAATTGAGAATTATCCTCAACTGTTAGTACTGTTCTCGATTTTCAGAGTGTTAAGGATTAAAGACTTGTGGTGAGTCATTTTGTCTTTGATATAACCTAAAGTGAAACAGTTGCTGCCTTTGAGCTGCAGTTGACACAATCTCACTGCCATTCCACTGGCAACGAGCACAATTTTGCCCCATGTATACAGTTGACAGCTAGCTAAAAGTCAACTAAGGATCCCTGATGGGAATATCGGTATGAGATATATTTCCCTAAACATTTCTTTGGCATTTAAACTAGATTTTTAGGTACAGGTTTATTACAAATTGTGTTTAGATGTTAAAGCATAGTGTATTTTTATGATGTAATCATTTTATGAACTAGAATCCACTTCTTTTTATGGACTAGAATAAACTTGTATGCCATAATACATTTATTATTTTTATGTTCTTTATTATTTGTATTCTTTATGTTGCTTACTACACCTTTTTGGGGTGTGTGTGTTTGCAACAGACTCACATGACTGTTTCTCTATAAATTGTTTTAATGTATTAAGTGCCCTTTAGACTCCAATACTACTCATGATAATAGCACCCATGTTGCATTGCATTTAGATATGATTTCTTACCCATCTGTGAGAACTGTTTTTTAGACAGTGATTGTCTAAAAGCAATTTGTGGTGCCGGCATCTTCTTTTTAAAGGAAAAAGTCAATAATTCCACTTATCTTGTAGCTTTTCTGTATAACTGACTTTCTAGGATGATCACACTTTTACAGGGTCTGTGTTCATACAAAGTATTAACTCTTTGTTGATTGTTTAATGTCCAACATCAGTATTTTATTTCATGGTCATAAACTCCCGATTCAAACCATTCAGTGTTGCTTTAGTCATGCACCTGATTTTGGAACTTCATCTCATTCCTTATTTGTTTTAGCACCCCAACTCCAGCTGCTTGCCAAGCAAGACATGCATGAAGCAAGAGCAGCTAGCAAACATAATTACTTCACAGACTAAGCAACTCGCAGTGGCACTTTTCCAGAACTGGTCCCATTCTGTCTGTCTTTTCCCTCTATTCAGGTACTTTCTCTGCTTTGTGAGGTGAGGAAAATTCAAATGTACCTTCACCGATATTACAAACATGTATTCCAAGAGTCATGATGAAAAGAATTTCATACTAGGCCAGGTTACAGCCAGATAAACAACACTGAAGGGAACCAAAGAAATGCTGTGTACACCATAGTCCTGAAAGCTTGTGATAGAATTGATTTATTAGTCTTTATGGTGCCACAGGGCTGTGGCACTATTTCATAGGTGCCCCCACCCACACTCCAAGATCAGCTCTGTTGCTAGGAAAATTTTATTCACAGGACAGCAATGTTTTTCTCGCTTCATTGAACAAACAATGACCCTGAAGACCTATTTTGGTAGTGCCATGAAGTCCTGGCACTTTTGTCTCATTCCAAGTGTAATAATTCCTCACATTGGGGTTCAGGTTTCTTTATGGCAGGCCACATCCTCGGTTTGGCAGAGAGCTAACTATCTTGAAAATATTTGTGCTCCTTACTGCAAAGGATGGATTACATTTTTTAGTTAAAGAAATTTTATTTGATGTCAAGTGCCAATTACCTAAAACAGTTTGGCAAAAACTTAGAGGTACTATTTATTTATTTATTTATTTATTTACTAATTGCTAACAGAAGAGAGGCTTAACCAGTGTGGGTAATGGTTTGGGTGCTGGATTGTGACTCTGGAGACCAGGGTTCGAACTCCTACTCAGCCATGGAAATCCACTTGGTGACCTTGGGCAGGTCACACTCTCTTAGCTATAAAAGAAGGCAACAAATCTTGCCATGAAAATCCAGTGATAGGGTTGTTTTAGGACTACCATAAATCAGGAAAGGCTTGAAGGCACACCGCAGCAACACAGTATCAGTTTCCCTCTGGGATGGTGCTGTGTGTTCTAACTGACTGTCTATGTTCACATAATCCTTTGGCTCAGTTAGTTGAACTGGCATCTAATGTCTATCAAGTTTAGTCAGTCTCAGGATCATCCATGCCAGTTTTGAGGTAGAAAAGAGAGGAAAATGCTTTTGGAGGGTGGGGACAAGGTTTCAACAGGGTACGTCAGCAATCTGACAGGTATTGCCTGTTTTCTTTCTACAAACTTTGCTGAACTTTAGATTTGCAGGACAGTTTCTCTGTTTGCTTAGTAACATTTGGGAATCAGTATTTTTTAAAAACCTTTTTCATCCCATGGACATTATAACCTCTGTTTTTGCCTTGGTCATCTAATGCTGCCTGCCTAGTAAATTTTATGTGGGGATGTCCAGGGAGGAAGGATTAACCTGGCAACAAGTAATGGCTAAAGAGCTACTGGGATGTAGTGGTTTGAGCATTGGACTACAACTCTAGAGATGAGGGTTCAGCTTCATTTATATACCGCTTCATATTGCGCTATGGGATGTCTAAGCGGTTTACAACTGTAAGCTCATTGCCCCCCAACAGTTGGGTACTCATTTTAGCGACCTCGGAAGGATGCAGGCCTGAGTCTAGCCTGAGCCCTGGCTAGTATTGAACTCGCAACCTTGTAGTCTATGAGTGAGTGGCTGCAGTACAGGCATTTAACCACTGCGCCACCAGGGCTCATTGAAACCAATTGGATGAATTTCAGCAAGTCATACTCTCAGCTTCAATAGGAGGCAAAGACAACACACACACCCAACAAATCTTGCCAAGAAAATCCCATGGCCTTAGGGTTGCCATAGGTCTGAAGCGACTTAAAGACACTCAACAACTACTACAAAGTAATGGCTAGTTATGAAGGGAAATGAGAGAAAATTCAGAGGTGGCAGCCCAGTTTAATTTACCTCAGGGATGAAATTTCCCATAGCCCAGAGGGTGATATCTACCTGGAAGTTAAAGGACACATGCTAACTTTAAATTGCTCATTGCAGGAGTAAGGATCATACAGCCCTTTGTTTGCTGTTGGACTGTAACTCTCATTCATGTTAGCCAATGGTATGGAATGCTGGGAGTTGCTGTCCAACCACATCTGGAGAGCTGCAGTTCCCATCCCTGGTTTAATCATTCACACTGTCATTATGCTGGATTGTCTACATTTATTAAGTTATTGGCAAAATGAACCAAGAATTTTTACGAATGGGAAGGAAAACTTTTTCTTTGTCCAATATGTACAGCTAACCAGCTGTGTATATAGGTCAGTTGAAAAACAATGTGATTTTAACAATTATAATCAAACAAGGGTGATACTAAAGGACTCTCTGCTAAGTTGTATGTGTTATTGTTGTCATCAGTAAAATTAGTTGCTTGTGGATTTAAGCACAGATACATACTTTAATTGTCAATGAAACCAGGGAAGATACATGGTGATGCAGCTTTTTTTCATTAACTTCAGTGACAATAGAAATTTGAGAGAAAATCAATATTCAGTCGTCCCTCCACATTTGTGGTTTTGAATTTTCACAGACAGCAAGCCAGGAGGGACAAAATGGTGTGCGTGCGTGCGTGCGTGCGCCACACGTGGGAGCGCACCACCATTATAGTCAATGGGACTTGAATATCCACATTTTTTTCTATTTCACAGGGTCAGGAACAGAACCCCTGTGAATAGGGAGGGACGACTGTAAAATGTTATCTTTAGTACTTAACACCTGCATATATTTAAACAAGGCTTAAGAATGTGTTGGAGATGTGGAGCACCTGTTGATGACTTCTTTCATATGTGTTGGAGATGTGTATTATGGGCTCTTGACAAAAGGTAAAATATATGATTGACCACATTTTGGGATATAAAATTGTACTTAAACCCCTTGATTAGGCTGTTGTGGTATGCGATGCTGATCCAACACATCGAAACTCACTGTAGAATGCGCTAAGTAGGGTATAAATAATTCCACAATGAAGGAATCAAAAAGTACTCTGACTAAAACTATAGCTAATTAAGATATGACAAAAATGCAACTTTGAAAAAATTAGCAGAATATATTAATTAAAGAGAAAGGATCATTAGAGAAAGGGTGGGGGTTTTTGGTAACTGGAAATTTCTTTTGGACTGTATAGAGGAAAAATATAGATTCTATATTAGATTGCATATAAGTACTAAGAAGTTGTAGTCTATTTACATGAGTGATAACTGGTTGATCATGCTAGATATGAGGAGTATTTAAAGATAATTGCTTGTTATATCAGTATGGTACTACAGTACTATTGCTTTTGGTTTTCATTATGTCTAGTATGAATGACAGACATCTCTTCTGTTTATAAAAAAAAATCTTTATATATATGCTTGTTTGTATATTGTTATTGTTTTATATGTTTAATAATTTTAATATATTTAATAACTTTTTATAAAAGTACTCAAAGCAGCTGACATCATTATAAACAAACTAAAAATTAAAAACCATAAAAAAAATTAAAAATGGTGAAGGGTCTGGAAACGAAGCCCTATGAGGAACGACTTAGGGAGCTGGGGATGTTTAGCCTGGAGAAGAGAAGGTTGAGAGGTGATATGATAGCCTTGTTTAAATATTTGAAGGGATGTCATATTGAGGAGGGAACAAGCTTGTTTTCTGCTGCTGCAGAGACGAGGACCCGAAACAATGGATGTAAGCTCCAGGAAAAAAGATTCCACCTCAACATTAGGGGGAACTTCCTGACAGTAAGGGCGGTTCGACAGTGGAACACACTCCCTCAGAGAGTGGTGGAGTCTCCTTCTTTGGAGGTCTTTAAACAGAGGCTGGATGGCCATCTGTCGGGGATGCTTTGATTTGGAGTTCCTGCATGGCAGGGGGTTGGACTGGATGGCCTTTGTGGTCTCTTCCAACTCTACGATTCTATGATTCTATGCTCAATAAATACCAGAACAGTTTAAAAGTCAGAGTAAGGAGATTTGCCCTTCCTGAAAGCAGCGAGAGTGCAAGAGTGGAATGGTATCAGTAACATGTATCATTTAGTATCTTACACTCTGAATGTTGCACCGTCTGAAACAATTGACAGAGTTCAAGAGTACCTCCATACCTGTTGAGTATAAAACTATTTCAGTATAAAGCTATTTCAGTAACTGCTAGTTGATAATTCCATTTTGTGATTGGTGGACTTGTCATTTCTAGCTTTCGCATTGGTCTTAATGATTTAAAGTTTGCAAAACTCTTGGTTCAAATCCACATGTAGGCCAATAATTTTTAACCTGCATTTCCTCCCTGCCTCTACTGTTACTTTTTGAAGTTGCAACATCCAAAACGGCATAAAGCTATGTGATTGCCATTATAGGCTTTATGTTAGATGTTATCCTTGATATGTGTTTACTCTAAATTCGTGTTGTAAAGATATTTCTGTGCCTGTTCTATTCTCTGAAGGGGTTTGGGAAGATTGTTTTGAGGAGACTGAGGGCCTGTACAGACCTGCCAAAAGGGCCAGCCTTTGGGTGGAGTTGGGGCATGGCAACCGCACACTGGCCGCCCTGACTCGGTCCCAATGGTGCCGTCATGCCTCACACCCCACCGCATGGTGTGCGGCATCAGGGCACTCCCTTAGCACAGCATACAGTCATGCTGCACCAAAGGAGCACAGAAGATCTGCGCCGGTGATAAGGGCAGCTTTTTGCTGTTCCAAAAAGGAGCAGCATTTGCCAGCTCTTTTTGGAGTAGCAAAGTGCTGGGTTGGGGCCATAGCTTGCGGTGACCGCGGCCCTGATCTAGAGCTCCCAGGGGTGGCATGGAGCTGCCCATTAGGGACCGTCTGTATAGCCCCTGAGTTCTACCTGTTGATGTCAGACCCTCTGAGGTTGTATGCACACAGAAAACGAAAGGAAGTGATAGCCAAAGATAGAGTTTCAGAGTCCTCATCTTTTATTTCAGATCTCTGAAGATGGGTCAAGGCTAGAAAGAACATGTACAGTGGGCCCTTGGTATCCACTGGGGTTTGGTTCCAGGAACCTCTGTGGATGCTCAAGTCCCATTAAATACAATGGTGTAGTAAATTAGCATCCCTTATATAAAATGGCAAAATCAAGATTTGCTTTTGGGAATTTATATTTTTTAAAATATTTTCAAGCCGTGGATAGTTGAATCCATGCATAAAGAATTCATGGATACAGAGGGCCAACTGTACTTTACATATGCTCAAAAGCAAGTTCTTTTATTTCAGCCAGTTCATATATTTTGGACAAACAGACATGTGCCTACATAGTAAGCAATTTAGAAGGAGGTGCAGAAAGATTCTTAGAATGATCAAGGAGGGAATGACCAAGAGCCATGAAACATACATGCTATTCCACATATTCCACCAAAGTTTGACACCTTTGGCACATCATTTCTCAAGTTTCTTTAACCTGTCAAAAAAAGTCTGATATCTAGACTCTGAAATACTGCTCTGCTGTTGCTATCACCTCTGGATCACTTGAAAATTTCCTTCCTTTCAAACTCTTTTTAAGGTTTGGAAACAGGAAATAGTCAGATGGAACAAAATCTGTTGAGTAAAGTGGATGGCGCATGCATTTAAACTCCAGTTGCTTGAAAACATCCATTGTCTTGCCAGCCCTGTGAGCAGGTGCATTGTCTTTCTGTAGCTTCCTTTGCTATTTTTCCTTCAGTGATTCCTTTAATCAGCACAGCAAGTTAGAGTAGTATTCTGCCTTAACTGTTTGGCCCTACTGAAGTCATCAACATTTCTTCCTTATGTCCTCCAAAATGTGGCCATGACATTTCTTGATGACCTTTCAGTCTTGAATTATTTTGTCCATGGAGAACCTGAGTGCTGCCACTGCAAGGAGTACTGTTTGGTCTCCGGATCATAGTGATGCGACCAAGTTTCTTCAACAGTGATGATTCATTCCAAAATAAGGATCACTAAAAGGTAAAGGTAAAGGTAGTCCATTGACATGAATGTCTAGTCATAACCGACTGTAAGGGGTAGTGCTCATCTCTGTTACTAAGCTGTGGGAGCCAGCGTTGTCCAAGGATGACTCCAGTAGTCATGTGGCCAGCATGACTGCACCAAATGCTGTTACCTTCCCACTGAAGTGGTATCTATTTTTCTACTTCTATTTGCATGCTTTCGAACTGTTAGGTCGGCAGAAGCTGGAACTAATGACAGAAGCTCACCCCATCATGTGGCACTAGGGCCTCGAACTGCCAACTTGCTGATCTTCCAGTCATCAGAATTGGCGTCTTAACCACTAAGCCATTTCATCCCTGCATCACTAGACCACTCAAAATGCTGCAAAATCAATTTGGAACCATACACTTGATTTTGTTTCTTGTCTGCATTCAAACATTTTGGCATCCACTTGGATGACAACTTCTGCATAGCCAATTGCTCATGAATTATAAACCTAATGCATCCCTGGGATATCTCTAGTGTCTCAGCAAATGTTTTAGCTGAGATTTGCCGATCTGCCAAAATCAAGTAATGAACACACTCAACAATTTCAGAAGTTGACACTGTTGAGGCCTCCTAGACCTTGCCTCATCTTTGGTCTCAGAATCATCATGCAGAATGTTGTCATGCCACTTCTTCACAGTTGAGTATGATGAGCACTTGTCACTCAGTGGATACACTCATTAATTCATACTCATGGAATCATACATTCATGGATTCCCTTTGGAATTTTCTTCTGCAGGAACATCATGACTTGAAAATTCCACACTTTTCATTGACGTGGTTCTATCAGTGATCTGAAAACAATCAGAAAATAGAGCTATAATCGTGCAAATTGGCAATTTACAGTTCAAAATAACACTCTTTCAAAAAACAGTGACAAATTATGTTCAGGAAGTGGGTTAGGCCAAAAACTTTTCAGTACCCCATCATAGTCCTGTTTGACTACACTGGTGACTTAAGGAGGGAAGGGGAGAGAGAGATTGCTTCTGAATGTGGAAGTTCCACTTTGCTTTAAGACAGTTTTCACAACTGGGAACTAAAGGAGAAAGCAAGTGAGCTGTTCCAAATCTGAAAAACTCTCCCTTCAGTGGGAGCTTCCCAATCGGGGGATGGTGTGTGTGTGGCATAATTTGATACTCCTTGCAACATGCTGCTTGAAGTTGCTGCCTTACACTACATCAAGAAGCCTCCGGGGTATCCAATCCAGTAGTTAAATAGTTGAACATTCATGTTCAGGTGCTGTCACTTCTGAATTAGGTCACACAGTAAGCTGTATCTGAATATAGAGGATTCTTTTTTCTAGCTACATCTGGCAACTTTTGCCTCACATTGAGATCTCTTCCCCCCAGATAAGGACTGTGTTAAATGAAGAAAATCACGGTCAACTAATTGGATGTATTTGCTCAGAATGGTCACTTCAATGTATATTTTTAAAAGAAAATTTAAAGAGCAACCATCCTATCTCCTGATGCTATGAATACTTTTAGTTGCCAAGTAAATGCTGTATGTTTCATGGATGATGCCTTTTAAGGCATCCCAAATGACAGTAAGGAGTTGTTCTAAATGAGTATTGTTACAGGAATGATTGGTGATTTCACCCACTGGTTTGTTAGCATGGGGCTGGGATCTCGATAGAGAGGTTTTAATTGTCTGGTAAATATAAAAGAGCACCCTGAGGCCCTGTCCTCCAGGGGCAGCCAGGAGTATCGTGGCCCCACAGCTGCCCAGTTCTGCCCCTGTTACCTTGACCTCTGTTTCTGCACCACGGCAGCTGTCTGCATTGACATCCTTCTGGGTCACTGGACATGTCCACCGCAGCCATAGGTCATTTGCTTCTGAAGTCAGAACAAGGCACCCATGACAGTGACATGCTGGGCACCTCATTCTGACCTCAGAATGAGTGGCCTGCAGCAATGGCAGACATGCCTGTCAGCCCAGTGGTTTACCTGTGCTGACAGCGACCGCAGCACAGAAATGGAAGTTTACTGATCTTACCAGAAGATCAGGAGCAGCAGGTAAGGTTTTTTTTTTAAAAGTTCATATTAACCTTATTGTGCCCCAGTTCTGGTGTGGAACATGCCAGACATCATCAGGACTGCCCACACCAGAACTGGGGGTTCGTCCATGCGCCATCCTAACATGATGAAGTCAGAACAGGGAGGAAATGAGCTTTTTGGCCAGTACAGACAAGGCTTGCAAGAACCAGATTCAAATACACTGGGGAGAGTGTGGGGTTATTAATCCAGCAATGATATATTTCTTCTTCAAGATGGAGGGAGAATCGGTAATTAAAAAATACCACCCACTGAAAAGCATATTGATTTGTGAGTTGGTCCACCTAGGTTTGTTGCTTACATCAGTAGCTGTCATGATGACTTAAAGAGTGGGAGACGGAGGTATCCTCTAAAGCAGCTGGAGTGAGAGTGGTACTGTTGTTCCTTGGAGAGTGATGCTCCTAGCTGTACTTTTTAGCACCATTGTGATTGACAATAATGCACTAATGAGAACTGTCAAAGCAAGTTCTGAATTCATCCATTTCATTATGGTGTTTGTTGGTTAGTTTGTTTTTGTTTTGTTTTATTTTTTAAAAAAACTAACTGTAATTAAAAATGGCCTTTGTGGGAATCTTTATAATAGAAGGAAGATGCCAAACATTAGCAGAAATTCAATTTACCAATGCTCAAAAGAGAGGTTTTGGCTTTTCTTACTGATTCAGTATGATTCAGTCCAATTCAACTATGTAATAAAACACAGATTCAAATACACTTCATAATGAGCACTCTGAATACTGGTGGAACTACCACTGAGATCATTGACCCAGGGCAATAGAATTTCTGGCTATTAAAATACAACATTAGGAAATCAAAATTCCCTTTTGAAAATAACTTAAAATTTGAATCAGTGGAATAAAACACACTCCCATTTCCTTACTTGTCTCCTTTCTGGAACAGCACTAGTTCTCAAATCTAGGCAGATATTTTTGAGTATATAGAAAGAAAGAAATAGAACAAGAGATCTGAATGTGAGAAATAAACCTATTTCAACTGAGAGCTGAGAAGTTACAAGAGGTACTACTAGACTGAAAGGTGGCTTAGCCTCACAGTCTTCATAGACAGAGAGTTGCCTAAATTCATTAGTAAATGTATGTAGACCAGAGCATCAACTAACTTTGTAACAATTTGTCTATGCTCTTAAAGACATTGATTGCTGTATATATGGATAACTGACAGAATATCTGTGTGGAATAACAAAAGACCTTAAGACAGCATGGCTCCAGATATTGGTTCCAGTGGAAAAGAAAAACAATAGAAAGCCAGATGGAATAAGCAGCAATTAGGGAAACACAACTTTGATCCAAAACACACTGTAGAAATAATCCAGTTTGAGACTGCTTTAACTGCTGTGGCTTAGTGCTAGGGAATCCTGGGAATTGTAGTTTATTGTGAAGCTAGACCTCTGTGACAGAGAAAGCTAAATGTCTCACAAAACTAGTTTCCAGAATTCCCTAGCATTGAGCCACAGCAGTAGTAGTAGTTAAAGTAGTCTCAAACTGGATTATTTCTGCAGTGTGTTTTGGACCATAGAAGGCACTTAAGTCTAGTGCAGGGATGGGCAACTGTGGAAAGCTAGGAGGGTATATTTGTGGGCCTGACAAGATGTCTCGGGAGGTGTGTTGTCTCCCTGGGGCAAAAATCCGAGACATGACAGAGAGGCTGACAAGACTGGTCAAGCCTACTGACCAATACCCCTTCCTTTTGGTCCATGTGGGAACGAATGACACAGCAACACACAGCCTTCAGAACATCAGAAGGGATTATGAGGCTCTAGGTAAGAAGCTGAAAGAAATGGAGGCACAGATTGTCATCTCGTCTCTTCTGCCAGTTCAAGGACATGGTCCAGGAAGAGAAAGGAAGATAGCAGATGTCAACAATTGGCTCCGCAGATGGTGTCGTCGAGAACGATTTGGATTCTTGGATCATGGGCTGCGGTTCCATGAGGGTGGACTCCTGGCAAGGGATGGGCTGCATCTCACACCAGTTGGAAGAAATGTTTTTGCCAACAGTCTCAAGAATTTGATCAGGAGGGCTTTAAACTGAACTGTGTGGGGAAGGGAGACAACGTCCTGGAAGACAAAAGGACTGGAGAAAATAGTCAAAGTGTCATAGAGGAAACAAGGCAAACAGTACAGGGACCCAACAGTGGGAGGCAAAAAAATGGGCACAGACAGCAAGTAAAGGGGACACGTGGTCTTAGATGTCTCTACACTAATGCACAGAGCATGGGAAATAAGCAAGATGAACTCGAACTCCTAGCACAACAAAGCAAATATGATATAATAGGCATCAGTGAAACCTGGTGGGATGAGTCTCATGATTGGAATGTAGAAATACGGGGGTATAACCTTTTCAAGAGAAATAGGCCAAACAGGAAAGGAGGAGGAATAGCATTATATGTCAGGGATATTTACACCAGTGAAGAAATCCAGGACATCAATCAGGTGGAGAGCATCTGGATACAAATTAAAGGGAAGGGAAACAACAGGGATGTTTTTGTGGGAGTCTACTACAGACCCCCAAGTCAGACTGAGAAATTGGTTGATGCATTTCTAGAACAGATGGCCACAGACTCAGAAAGGAGAAATATGGTAGTGATGGGTGACTTCAATTTGAAAAAAAGCCAATACAATTTTAGGCTGCATCAATAGAAGTATAGTGTCTGGATCAAGAGAAGTAATAGTGCCACTCTATTCTGCTTTGGTCAGGCCTCACCTGGAATACTGTGTCCAGTTCTGGGCACCACAATTCAAAAAGGATGTGGAGAAACTGGAGCGTGTCCAAAGGAGGGCAGCTAAAATGGTGAAGGGTCTGGAAACCAAGCCCTATGAGGAACGACTTAGGGAGCTGGGAATGTTTAGCCTGGAGAAGAGAAGGTTTAGAGGTGATATGATAGTCGTGTTTAAATATTTGAAGGGATGTCATATTGAGGAGGGAACAAGCTTGTTTTCTGCTGCTCCAGAGAATAGGACCCAGCACAATGGATGCAAGCTCCAGGAAAAGAGAATCCACCTCAACATTAGGAGGAACTTCCTGACAGTAAGGGCTGTTCGACAGTGGAACACATTCCCTCGGAGTCTGGTGGAGTCTTCTTCCTTGGAGGTCTTTAAACAGAGGCTGGATGGCCATCTGTCGGGGATGCTTTCTTTTGGAGTTCCTGCATGGCAGGTGGGTTGGACTGGATGGCCCTTGTGGTCTCTTTCAACTCTATGATTCTATGATTCTGTATTGGATCCCCAGGAACTTGTTTCAAAAATAGGACCTATATTGGCCCGGGGTGTGTGTGCCAAAATGTGGAGGAAATACCCCAACATTTCTTAGAAGGCATTTTGGGGCAATTATTTTTGAACATTTCTCTATGTTTTGAGCCCTGAGTGGCCTCCAAATGACGCGGAAATCTGGGAAGCCTCCAAATGAAGGGTTTTTTGTTTTTTTTAACTCCAGTGGAAGACATACTGAATCAGTTATCAAATGATAAGTCAACATTTATGTAAGTCCTATTGCTCCAGCGATTGGATTTAGGTCTAACTTTTCAACCTATGCAAACAAGTCCTATAGTAGTACATTTATTTATTTATTTATTTATTCATTTATTTATAATAGAATAATAAACATTGATTTTGTAATGATTACATACAATTTTACTAGCAGAAGATAAACAAGAGTACACTATACACTGGAAAATAACTGCAGGATATTGTAAGTAGGTGGTTATTAAAAAGTATGAGAAACAGCATTATCAGAAAGACTGATGTATTGATGTACATTGAACAAAAGGCTATAGCAGAGTTATTTATGGAATTCCTTTTGTTTCTTATATGAACAAGGGGTTTTAAATATATGTCCCCTGGTGGTCTGTGCTTCTTGGAGGGAGCTAATGAACTGACAGTATACTGCATTGTTCTTTATTTTGTTACTGTTTTAAATAGAAAATTGATGTTTATCTATAGGTTTATTTATTTTTTTAAAAGAGGCATTGAACAAAGATACATATTGACAGTTTGAGATGTGGAAAGTGGATTGACTGTGAGCAGGAATAGGTTGCTTCATTATTTACATAGCAATAGACTTAGGAAAGTACCTCGTCCTCTCTAAGGGACGTATTTAGAATCTCAAGTTAGGAAAATGGAGCTCCCAAATTTTAGCCTGCTTATCTTTTCTGTTCTATAGATGCTTTCAAACATGGCACCTAGAAGCAGACACTCCCCCCCCCCAATACAGCCTGTATTCTAACAAAAATTAGAGGAGAAGCATTACTTCCAATGACATGGACACAATATGTATGTTAATGTAATTTAATTTTGTTTTTAGTAAGTTCATCATGCTGCTGGCTTATATCAAGTTTCTGATCCACTAAGGGCCTTTACAGATTGCCAGAAATAATGCAGCTTGAGATCACTTTAACTGTCCTGGCTCAGTAGTAGGGAATCATGGGAAGTGTATTTTTTTCTGCGACATCGAGCCTTCTCTGTCAGAGAGCTCTGGTGCCACAATAAACCACAGCTCCCATGATTCCTTAGCACTGAGCCAGGATAGTTAAAGTGGCCTCAAGCTGCATTATTTCTGGCAGTCTGTAAAGGCCCTAAGATTCCTGGGTTCATTTCACATGTACTGCTGCCTAACAAGGTGTTTCCTTGTCCTAGGCTTCCATCATTTTTCATAATCTTAATGCAATACTTTATTTCTTTTGAAATTTCATGTTAGTTTTGGTCCAATGTTCCAGAATGCCCAGATGCTTCTGAATATTGATCTTGTTTTCTCTAATAAGCACACCGTGCACATTGTTATCCAGGTCATTTCTAAAAAATGCTGACAAACACAGGACTTGATACAGGGCCCAACAGCACTCCTCTTGAGTTGTCCATCCAGGAGGATGTCAAAACTTTATCATCACTGACGTTACTACTACTGCTATGTTTCTCAGACATAGTTTTTTTTTAAAAATGAAATCATCTTACAAGTAACATATACAGAAGTTAACATAAACAATAAAATCAAAATAAACTAATGTTTCCCCTCTGAATAAACTTCAAAGAAAATTAATTGCTGTAAGGCTAGCTTGAGCCCTTGAGTTTATTGGAGAAAAGGTTTACAGGGTTTGGCTACACACTTTAAAAATCCATACCCACCTTATAGTCGCTGCAATCAATTGACATGATGTTTGGGACAATTCACATGGAATTGGTTGATAAGTTATTGGTTGGTAAGTTGGTGCATGCTGGGATGGGGGAGAAAAACACCAGGAGACCACACAAAACCATGTACCTGAGTATAATGCAAAGTAGAAGACCCGTGGACAATCCCCTTCACCAAAGTGCATCAGGTGGAAATGTGTAATTGGTTAGGTGAATGTCACCTGGCTGTCTCTGTGTATGGCATTAATAAGGTTGTTGCAGGGTCAATGTGGACCAGAAAAGTGTGAGGCTGGATTCTTTTCCTCAGTTCCTTTACAGACTGACAGCCAAAATGCAGCAGTAAAAAAATTACTGGTAGATACCTTCATAGCCTATGTATTTTCACTCACACTCTTCTCCATCGTCATGCTGCCCTCTGGGATTTTTAAATACCCTTTGTTGTTGCCTTCCCAAACTTCATGACTATTTGCCTGTTTTCTGCTCAGATACACACAAACTTTTATATATAATGATAACTTTTCTATTTTTTTATTCAACGTCCTATGCAGTCCTGGGATTGGCAGTTTAGGGGTCTGTGTTCAGAATCCTTAGCCAAAAAGCTCTCATGCCTCACCAAGCTACAAACCCCAGAATTCTACATAATGTTTCCATGGCAGTTAAAGTGGAATACAGTCCTTCATGTGAAAGGTACCCAGGACTGTGTGACAGTCTCTTATACCACTCCCATGTAAAACTCAGTTTGTTGGTCCTGTTCAATCCCTCATAATACAATATTTTTTGATTGGGAGATGAATAAATGATGATACTGAAATGATGAATATAGTAATTTTAACACAAAATAGTATGATATCCATCCTGTGATATTTCTTAGATTTTGAGACAAAGGTTTAATCAAATAGTCTTGAAATAAAAGCTAGGCAACTTACATGTCAGCCCTATCATGCTGTCTTGTATATACAAGCATCTGTACAAAATGGGATGAATAGGAAATCATCAGGTGTGTTCCTTCAAATGCTAGGAATTCATAAACTGGATGTATTCTTCAGCATATACAAATTTTAAGTCAGAATTTCAGTGGTTTAAAGGAAGGAGCTGCTTTTTTAGGAGCATGGACTTGGCTTCAAGAAAGCTGAATAAAAAGAGGAAGACTACAATCAAGAGTTCAGATATTTGGGAACAAGGTGAACTCAGTTGAGAGTAAACTTGCTCAGTCAAACTTTTAACTAAACGTGTATTTTAAATTATTTTGGCCTGAAACAGATGGGCCAAAAAAGTGGCTTCTGGCCCCTTTGGGGGTGTTATTTGCATGACACATGCTCCTAAACCAAGGGTAGGCAACCTTTCCCCTTTAAGAGCCGAGGGACTTCAGCTCCCAGAAGCCTCAGCCATGTTGGCCAATAGTCCCATGTTGGCCAATAGCTCCTGGGATTCTGGGAGCTGAAGTCCCTCGGACCTTAAAGGGGAAAGGTTGCCTACCCCTGTCCTAAACAGATGGAAGCTCTGTCAAGGCTGTGCCAAGACAGCAAGAGTCATTCCTAAAAGGCCTGGATTAAATCTGCTCCTGCCAGTGGTCTGTTTGGTACCGCAGTGGCAGCCCACTTCAGGAGCAAGCCATGAGCTTGCTGTGGTCCTGGCCTGACTGTGGGCAGAGTGACTCCTTCCAGGCCATCTGCTTCGACCCATTATTACCATCATCAGATACTTTGGTTCATCAACCTGGTCTATTGACTCCTTTTCCTCCTTTTGCTACAGAGGTACCTATGGCTCCAGTGACACAACTGGATCTAGGAGAACACCCAGACTGAAAATCTGATATTTAGGACAGAAACAGCCGCTTCTTCAAACAGGATGGGATATGACCTTCTCTGAGGGATGCATTGACGATCTCCGTAAGGAACATCCTCAATGCATCCCCCCCTCAATGGCCAGCCATGATGGGCAAGGGTTGAGAGGGCAGGTCGTTTTCTTCACTTTACCAAGGAGCTTGTCCATGTCATCGGTACTCACAGATTGAAACTTATCCAGGATAATTTCATTAACGGAGTCGCTGGACACCTCATCAGTTGTTTCCGTCAAAACACTGGCGTCTAAGTTGGCTCTTATCTGAGAGATTTTATCTGCAAAAAAGTTGTTAAACACATCACAGCAGGCAGTTGTTGGGTTGAGTAACGGGTTCTGCGCAGGTGGAACCTGTGTCAGTTCCCTTACCACCCTAAACAGCTCTGCTGGACGGGACTCTGCAGACACAATACGTGCAGAATAGAAGGATCTCTGTGCTGCACATATTGCCTCTTGATAGGACTGAAGAAAGTTCCTATGATGAGTCTTGTCAGATAAGAGTCAAGTTTTCCGCCAGGAGCACTCTAGTCGTTGTCCAACCCACTTCATTTTCCTATGCTCTGGTGTATACCATTGCTTCCGATTTGGAGCGGGTTGGAAAGGACGCTTGGGAGTGATCGTGTCAATAACCTTGATAAGATTGATGTCCCAGGTATTAACCAAAGCTTTGACAGGGTCACCAGCGTTACCAACCATTAAACCCTCCAAGGCTTTCTGGAATTCTATTGGTTCCATTAGCCTTTGAGGGCGGACCATTCTAATGGGTCCAATTCTAACCAATTTTGACTTATAGTTTTGGTTCTTAATGCATTTTAGAATTGTGTTGATTCAGTTTTACACCAAGTTGTAAACTGCCTCAAGCAGTGGAAAAGACACGTCATACATTAATTTAAATAACACAGTGTTTACGCTGGTGGATGTATGGCTCTATCCTTCCTACATTTAAAAAGAACAGTTTTCAAAGTAGAAAATGTAAGTAAGCACTGTCTTAGTATTAATGAGTTTGCAAATGCCAAATAAAAGCATTTGTCTTGAACCCCCTAATTGCAAAGAAATCACTGAGTCATGATATTGAAGCTTTTAAGTAGTTTGCTTTTAAGTGAATGTACACTTGAGAAATAGTTTGTGAATACAAAATATAGTTGAAATGCACCACCACCTTAAAAAAAGCAAACCTTGTTTCTTACAGTATTAATAACCCATGGGACACAACAACGAAATTAGTGAAATATATGAAATGATGTGTAGGTTTTGAAAAAGGCTTGCAAATAACCAATCTCCTGTCCGGTGAGCAAACTAGGAATGTGTTGCAAATTGAAGTATGAGTTCGTTACTCACTGTTCCATATTCTGCAGGTTACAAATGCACCATATATTAAAAGGGAGAGCAGATAGAGAAATGATGACTTTCTCCAAGCCTACATTTCATAGCCCTGATGAGAAATCTGTATTGGACAAGAGGCTACTTTTAGAACAGATTATGGAGAAATAGAATGGTTCCCAGTTGTCAAGGAGGTCAGGCAAGGCTGCATTCTATCACCCTACTTGTTCAAGTTGTATGCAGAAAATATATGAAGCAGGTTTCGACTCAGAAGGAGGAGGATTGAAGATAGGAAGAAGGAACATCAACAATTTAAAATATGCAAATAGCACCATGTTACTAGCAGAAAATACCACAGACATGGAGCAGTTATTAAAGAAGGTAAAAGAAGAAAGTACAAATGCAAGCTTACTGCTGAACATAAAGAAAACAAAACTGATGACCACTGAAGATCTACATGAGTTCAGCCTAAATAATGAGGAAATGGCAATAGTTAAAGAGTTCTTGTACCTTGGCTCAAACATTGATAAGAACGGTGACTGCAGTCAAGAAATAAGACTAAGAATGTAAAGGGCAGCCATGAGAGAAAGAGACAAGATCCTAAAGAAATACAACAGAGCACTAAAGTTAGAATCATCCAATTCATTGTTTTCCCCATTACTATGTGTGGATGTGAGAGCTGGACAGTGAAGAAATCTGATTGGAAGAAAATCAACTCATTTGAGATGTGGTGCTGAAGAAGGGTGCTGAGGATACTATGGAAAGCCAAAAAGACAAACAAATGGGTTCTAGAAAAGATCAAGCCTGAACTCTTCCTGGAAGCCAAGATGACAGAACTGAGACTGTTATACTTTGGCCACATCATGAGAAGGCATGACTCAATAGAAAAGACAATAGTGTTAGGGAAGACAGAAGGCCGCAGAAAGAGAGAAAGACCACACACCAGATGGATAGACTCAATTAGGGATGTCATGGGCCTGAATTTACAGGATTTGAGCAGAGCGGTTGAGGACTGGGGATCTTGGATATGCCTCATCCACAGAATTGTTGTGAATCAGGGTCAACTGGAGAGCAGTCAACAACAACAACAAGAACAACAACCAAGCCAAGTAAAAAAAGAATTTCCAGCCACTGTCATCGCTTTGCAAATACCAAAGGGAGGGTCAGCCCTCCCATTGGCCAGATTGAGGTATCTCCTTCATTAAAGAGAGTACAGGAAATGTTGAATTAGGCTGCTCCCCACCCTGGAAGGGCCTTTCCATCATGACTTCTCCAGAGAGCCTTGCTCTCCAGAGTGGTCTAGGACCCAAATAAATGAGGAGTCTTCAAAGCTAGGCCTTGATGGCCCTATTTACATGGGCCAACTAAAACATCCTGTCCTCTTGGTGGGGAGAGCAGACAATGCACATCCCAAACCCTAGTTCTGCTCCAAACAGATTAGCTGACATCTAGCCTGTTCAGCACCAGAACTGAGGTATACCCCCTTATAATGGATTTTTAACTTACTATTTGCTCCAGTTCTATCTGGAAGATCCAGAACCCTCCATTCAGATGCTGGGCAGCTATTTAAATCACCTCTTGATCACTCACCCCATGCTGCTGCTGCCACTAGTCACTCACTCTGAGGGCAGAAGGAGGCGCCCAGCCATGTGATCATGGCTGGGTGGCTTGTTCTAACCTTGGAGTGAAGTGACCTAAACGGCAGATATGCCAGGAAACAGAGTGGGACATGCATGCAAACAGCTGGCCAGCATTGGAATGGAGGGCTGAGGTACTGATGGGAGGTCAAGGGCAGCTCCAGGGCCATGATATTCTGAGCTGTCCCTGGAGTATCCTGGCCAGTGCAGACAGGGCTGTGGATAGAGTGGTGTTGAATGTTGCATGTCCTAGAAGAGCTGATTTCCAAAGTCAACTGTTCCAGAATGCCTTGTTTTAAAATTCCTCCTGAGTAGCAAGGAAAGCCAGTCCATCAGGGTGAATAGGGCACTGCCCCACTCAGATGATCATTGTGTACAGGTCTCTCCATCCTTTGGTAGAAGCCACCAAGACAAGATTGGACTGTTGGAAGCATACAGGATGCAGAATTGTCCAATATTTCAGAGAGCATAGTGTTGAAATAGAAATATCAAAAGGGGGGAAATCCTCTGCAGAATTGCTGTGGGTGACAGTACATGGACCAAAAATTAATTTAATACTGGGGGTATAAAATTGTCCGTTGACCAAAAGTTCATAGTAATCTTGAAGTTAAAAAATGGAAACAAGACATCCAAAAGAGGAAGTAAATCAATGGGCAGTCTCTATTACCCTCACATACATTGGATAAATGTATGTTCTGATCATATCAATGAGTTAAAATTTTAGATCTCCTAAGTGGTATGACCTATTATTATTATTATTATTATTATTATTATTATTATTATTAAACGGGAATTGAAAGGGAGAATCTAGATAGTTTCTCCAAGTATCCATGGCATGCTCAAAACCACTAAAATAGATACCTTTCCTAATATAATTTTTGTAATAGAAAAAACTTTTATTTAAGTTTTGAAAATTCCTCCAGCAGTCCAAGCATACTCCAAAGTAAATTATAATCTTCTAGCAGCCTGCCATACGTAGCCCAGCATGGAGCCAAAGATGTTATTAGAAAATAAATATGACTGGTGGGCAGAGGTTTGTGTTTGTTTTGAACAATACCCAACTACCCGTAAAGAGGGCAGGTAAGGGGAGAAGGCAGGGCAGCAGAGCAGGGCTAGGGGAGGGAAGGAGTGCTGTGGGGAGGCTGGAAGAGCTGCAGGCCTGTAAAGGCCCATGGGTGACTGCAGCAAATGGCAGGAGAATGATCTGGAGGACAGAGATAGCAGCAGGGTGATGAGGACTGGCAAAAATTATGGAGAGACTGAGCAGAGTAAATGGGTGGAGAGGGCTGTGGGGAGATTGCAGAGGTCTACAGAGAATGATTGAAGTTGGGGAGGACTATTGGTGTGGGACAGGGGATGTTTGTCGGTGTTTTGTGTGTGTGTGAGAGAGAGAGAGAGATGGGAAAGGGGTTTTAGAAAGGGAGATATGACATGTATATGTGTGTTTGTGTGTGTGAGAGAGAGGTTCTAGAAAGAGAGAGATATGACATGTATATGTGCGTTTGTGTGCCTGTGTGTGCGTATGCGTGTGTGCCACAGCAGGCATTTTGTGAAAGGACATATCTACATAGCAGCCATTTAATGAATTCCAAGCATGCCTACAAACTTTAAAATATTTGAGATCAATTCAGGACAAAATCTTTCAACAGTGTGTATAGCAGAGGTGGTCTTTGACTACAAAAGGACTTAACAAATGAAATAAACAGACTTTTCAAAGTGCTCAGGGCACATTTGATTAGTTGGTTTGATTTCGGGTACTTCTGTTTAAATGAAAATGAGGGATAAGCTTGAAGTGGGACATTAGCAGGGAAGAGTTTGTTCCTTCTCTCTCCTTCTTTGTTGGTGTCCTTCTGGAACATCAAATTTTCATTATATTTAATTATTGATTGGAAGCATTTTTCTTGCCAGAGCAGCACTTTGCACACAGTGAAATCACTTCTCTGGGGAAAGAGAGAATGTTCATGTATTTCATGGTTTGAATTCAATTTTGCATATTGTTTGATTCCCTCCCCCCTTTCTGTGTACCCAATACATTTAACAAAATGATAAGAAAGATTATCATGGGTTCATGAAACACTGAAGTTCCCAGATTTTAAACTTATTCCTGCTCCTGGTATACCTCTGAGAGCCTTATTGCATGAGGCATGTTATGATAACGGGAGTCCTCCTATTATCTAAGCCTTCTTCCTAAGTAACAAAGGATTAAGTGAGGTGAAGAGGTTCAGTTATATTTTAATGGGGGCTCAGCATCAGAGAGGTAATGAGAGAGCAATTGCCTAAGAGATAAACAGTGAGTAGAAGAGCAAATCTTTTGAGATCTTTCCCAGCAAAGGTTATAAAAAAAGCATGAGAAAGGACCACAAGACCCAGAAGCTTATCACACTGTGTTCTTGGAACGTAATGAGTACGTGATGAGAATGGAACGGAATGTATTTTATCGCACGGTGTGATCCTCATCGAGTTCCCATTCTGTGCTCTGACAGTTCCTAGCCCGTTCCAACAGGAGAACTGTAAAAATCCAGAAGAACACTTTCAGACCGTTCCAGATGATATGTGTGCGATAATCTTACCTGGTCTCAATCCATCCTCGTGTTCTGATTGGCTAAAACAACCTCCTCCCCTCCAGTCCTAGAATGTCCACAAACTCAACTCAACTCTTCGAGTATTAATGTAAGGAAGGTGCCACAGGTAATTTAAATTTTTTTTTTGGTAGATTGAATTGCGTCGTGTTTACAAGAAAAAACAATTAATGCTCACTACCTAAACCTCTCGATAGCATTCTTTCCAATACAGACATAGGGCTTTTCGCAACAGTGAGCATGCGCCAGTGAGGAACGGCTGAGGAACTACTTTAGCGCCGGTACTGGTACAACAGTAAATGCTGTGCAATAATATGTGTTCTCATAACATTACTATTGCATTATCAATAGTTTAATGCAGTAACACCCATTCCCATATCATTACGTTCCAGGGACTCGATGGGAACGTTACAGGTACTGGTGCGATAAGCTTAACAGAAGACTCAAAGAGACTCTAACAAAGGGATGTCTGAGGCAAGGAGCCTCTGTCTCACCCTGGGGAAACTGGTCAAGACTGGACAAAGGAGTCCAGATTCCCAGTTACCCCATGAACATCAAGAAGTACAAATCCCATCTGTGAGTAGAATAGGAGAACTTATTAGCTAGCCATGTCAGGAATGTTTATTACTTTTCCTGACTTGACTGAAATTATCTAATCTGTCTGTAACCTGTAACTTCTAATCTTGTGCCTAAAGGAAAAGATCCTTTCACTATGGAGATTTCTTAGTTAGAATAAAATATTTTCCTTTAAAAGAACTGCAAATGTCATGCTTCTCTTTCATGTGTCTTTGTTCAGTCTAGTCCCTTCACTAGGTAGGGGGTAGGGGATGGGGAAGCATCTCTGTAGCATCAGAGATGGGAAATGCCAGTAAAATCCTAGCAACATCCCACTGTAGTGCTATCAAGGGACAATTAAAATCAATGGGTAGTGGCAACTAGTTGCTCTCTGGAGGTCCCATTCTACTCAGCAGAAGCAGGAAGAGGGTACCTCAGAGGCATTACACAGATAAATTGCAGTTGCATCATGATAACAATGCTTTGAATTGGGGCTTACTGCTTGACATCTTCCCTCTTCTATGTTCTTGCATTAGAGACCATTTTAAAAGTGTTTCTTTGTATTAACACAAAAAATCCATGATTGATTCCTTTCTCAATTTTGTTGTGCTATGGTTTCTTATGTGAAAGTTCAATAGCATTTTATATTTGTGGGGGAACTGTGCAGGTGTGCTAAACAATGAAAAGGGACAGGGATTATGTTTTGGAGGAAGAGTAGATGGATGGTCCTAAATGCTATTGTGTGTGATATGGAATATGGGAACTTTGGTGCAAGCAGATGCTGTAATCCAGGAGTGGCTCTAAAGATGTTCAAGGAATGAGAGCAGTCCCACTTGAATAGCTTTTTTCCCCCCCAGACAATGCTGTTGTAGCAGGAGAAGAGCCTCATGCAATAAGGTCCGACCTAAATAATTAACAAAGCCACTTCAAGATTTTAGAGAAACAGCTATTGGTTGTCACTAAAGAACCAGTATTTTGTCAGATGGTATATTGTTTTGTTGGCTGGCATGTTATGTATATGTTAGGAAAACACACACACTCACCACTTCCCAAACACTGAGAATTTCTGAAGGCTGGTTTCTTGATAAGTGCAAGCACTGAAGATTTAACGTTCCTGTAATATTTGCAAATATGCATGCAGAAAATATGAGAATTTCTTCAGTAAACAACATTCAGCTAACCAACTCTGCATCTGATTCACAGACAGGAATCTTGAACACATTTCAGCTTTTTCTGCCTCTCCTTAATGGGGGAAAAAACATTTAGTATCATTTTTAATGCAGAAAGGTTTTCTCTACCGCAATTAGAAAGTATTTGTTTTTCAAAAATCTACTGGGTATCAAATTCCGCAAACTCAAGAGATCTCCAGCTGTTAAGAGAACACCTCTTGTCATTAGTTCCTGTTGATGAAACATGAGCCAATCTTCTTGGATTATTAGCATTTCATCAGTCTAACAATTATTTTCCAGAATCTGTTAACCATACTTGGTATGATAAAGGATATCTTTAAAGGGGAAATATTTAAGCAGTCCATCCTCTCATTATTCCTCTTCTTGCATGGTTTTTCACTTGTGAGGTGGGGCACTAGAAGACTGTTATGTGTGTCAACCATCCAAAACGCTTAAAAGGCTGGCCATACATAACGTTTAAAACAAGACAGTACCACCACCACCCCACCATTTCTAACTATCCTGTCATTTTAACATAAATGACAATTTTGTCCCGTTTTTAATAAACCTTGGTCAGATCAAGCTTCCTGGTAGATGCACACTGCCCAGCCACCACCCTCAGCTCCTTCTGGATTTGGATGGGCTGCTGGCCAACAGGAAAGTGAAGTGGCAGCAATGGTGGCACCAGGGGTGACCACACACTTCTCCCTTGCCCTCAAAGAATCTGTGAACATGCTGGCTACCACTTCCTCACTTTCCCTCTCAAACAAACCTAGAAGGAGTCGGTATTCTCCACTCCACCTTTTCTTTATTTTAACCCCTCCCTGCACACATTGCCATAATTCTTAATTTCTTATCATTATTTCATCACCCCTGAGGGCATTATAATTTTTTAAATTTGCCTGGGCAAATTACTCTCCCCATTTCTCCTTTCCTTTATTTTATAGCACCCACAGTCAATTTTTATTAATAATTTTGTTCTACTTCATCTTCAAGTCTCATTATTATTACTATTACTGTTACTATTTTACCGTTCACTCCCCAGTGCCAGTCACATTTCCTTTATATTACATGACCTACAAGCATTATTTAATTTACCTCCCCTGAAGATATTGTTATTGTTTTTGATGATATTTATGTATATATATTTATTTTGCCCAACACACCCTACTTTCAAGACTTTTGAAATATTGTAGAGTTTATTCATTGTCTTCCAGGAAGTGCAGTTGTTGAGAGAATATTTTCTGTTATGAACAGTATGTGGTCAAAAGAGAAATGTAGATTAAGTGGTGAGATAATGAGGGCTATGTTAGTTGTAAAACAAAATTGTGTCACCATGTGAGAAGTTTTATGATTAAGTTATTGAAAGACTGAAGTTTGCCACATAAGATTACTTCATTGGAGAAATATTCATGGTACAGTTGTGATTAAACACAGTCCCTCTTCATGTCTACTAAAAATTTTTATGAGTTATGTCACTGAGAAATAATTGTTAGCTCAATATGTTCATGTAATAACACTTTTGCTATCATCTTCCTTTTTCATGAAAAAGGACTATTACTAACCCCATCCCATTTTCACCATCCCAGTGTCCCATTTTTTTCTCAAGGAAATATAGTCAGTCTACTTAAAAGAACTTTGAGTGTCCCATTTTTTTCTCAAGGAAATATAGTCAGTCTGCTTAAAAGAACTTTGAGAGCTACAGCATCATGCTTACTAACTGGAATCAGACTTATGTGTGCATCAGGTACACTAGCTGCTTTTGGTCCATTTCCATTTCCAGTTCTTCATCTTGAAGAATTCTGTGAAGCCTTGTTAGTTCTGTGAAGCCTTGCTAGTTCTGGGACCAGGTTACCTAAAGGACCATGAGCTCCTGCATGGCATTAAAGTTGGCTTCTGACAGCCTGCTACATGTCCCTGGTCGCTTGAAGAAAAATGAACGGTTACTGGTTTAGAGTATCTTTGCAGTACACTGTCTTTAGACTTTCTGGTTTTACTTGGAAGGTTACCTGGAGATGTTCTCATTTTCTTCTTGGTGACAATTTGATTTTTTAAAAATTGCACATACCTTTTGTTTATTTTATCCTGGAATGTTCTCTGCTCTCTGCAATCCATTTTATGCACAGCTATATCCTGTGTATGATGGTTTTCTAATTGTCAGCATCTCCGATAGCCTCAATTCAAGAGCAGATCATTTTTTAAAAAGAAGGAAATTGTCCCTTAGAAAGCAAGCATAAAAGTAGTCAATCCAAGTTATTTAAAGTTGTATTTTGCTTTCAGTGTGTTACATTGAGGTTGAAAGAATGCAAACATTAAAAGATGAAACACTGTTCCAATTGGAAGACCATGAGTTACATTTTGGATGGCATGCTTATGTGTGGACAAATTGACTATAATGATTAAGGAGAAGTCTGAATAATTTTTTTTAAGATTGGGAACCATTTTTAAATTATATTAAAAAGAGAGAAGAAATGTTAATGCTCCTGATTTTTTAGTATTAAGAATTGTGAGAAAAGATAGTTAGAAAATTAACTAATGTTATATATATATTTGGAGGAAAAGATTAATATATGTATGTTTACGTTTTCAGTTTGCTAAACAAAGTAAAAAATATTATATGCTTATGGTAAAAAGAAGGAAGTGCTATAGTCTTAAAATCTGTCTAGTTGGTATGAGTGTATAGTGTGTATTGGTTCTTTTAATGTGTACAGTTGGTGTGTAATAACAGTAAAGATAATTTAAAAATTAATTTAAAAAAGCAGTCCATCCACCATTTCTGTGGAATGAATTTTTCCCCCTGAAATTGTGAGAAGCCCTGTTTCAGTAGCCACGGGGTGAAATCATGAGAATATTCTATTAGAATTATGTGTGCAATTGAGAAAAAGCTACTTAGAGCCTCAAGTTCCTTTCTAGAGGCAGAATTTTTGTTCTCTTTCCTTGAGATGAACAAAATAGCTTTCTATGATGATGCAACCTTTCTGGGAGATTTTTGTCAATGATGTCTGAGCAAGTTGCTGTTTATTGGAGAGATGTGAAGTGAGATTGAACGCAGTAGTGTATGAGAGAGATCTAGAATATGGCTGACTTTTGACTAGTCATACATAAAGAGATGATGGTTATGATTCCTTATAGAGTGCAGAAAGATCTTGAGAAAACTAAGAACTCATACTTCAAGTATCTCCTTGAGATCAGTGTCTCTCGCTTCATCTAACAATGATAAATCTAAGTACAATACTTAGAATATTGAACTTCTTGAAGCTCAGTAATTTTGTTCCCTATGTTAAGGAAAAAGCAACATGGGATATACAGTAATAGAAATAAAAATATGTATGTGAATGTCAAAGTGACTAAGCAGGAGCAATCAGGAAGATACACAGGTGAAAAAGATAATATAATTAAGAAGCCTTGAGAGCCAAGGACAAAGTTATAGAAGGTATATTGAGAACACCTGTGATAGATTGCAAACACCTGAGACTCATTAAGTGGTCAAGGTAAAGTGATGAAACACTTGGGTTGGTCTTAGGTATGGGATGATCTATGTGGACCAATCAAGATGTATGTACACACCCACTGGGTGGAAACTGACTGGGGGGTGGTGTCTAACAATGGCTATACATTGCAATGTTTGCTAATGTACATTGTGGAGTGGTGTGGAGTAGTTTTGGAGATATTGTGAAGTGTAGAGATTGTGATTTGTAGGGCATATAGTATTTATATATAGTAGAATAAAGTAGATCTTTTATATAAGACTACTGAGTTGTCTGGTGTCTTGAGGGAAGATACAAGAGCCAGAAGAATCCTGGAGAAGTTTGGAGACATCTCAGGAAGAAGAGTGAGAAGGCTTGGAGAGTTTGTCAGGGTCTTCAGCCTATTCTCTGAAACTCTGCTGCTTGGGAACGAAGCATCAACCACTGATCAAAGCTGGTCAGCTCTGCTGCATAACAAGGTGGTGAGTTAGAGCCAGAGGTGAAGAGCTACAACTCCCATCATCCCTGACAAGGGTGATGGGCCCAGATACTAGAGCAACCAGCATCCACAGAAGCTGAAAGTTCCAGAGAGTGGAAGAAAGTTTTGTGGAGACTTGTGAGTAAATCATTTTGTGTTTTGTCTGCTGTGCATACTCAGAGGGACTGTGTCAAATTGAGTCACTGCACAAATTAAGATGGAGATACTAAAGTTTAGTAAATTAAATAGAAATAACTACTCTACCTGGAAGATATATGCCCGTTCTCTACTCATAAAGGAGTCTCTGTGGTCGACAGTTGAATCAGGGCTGGCAGCTGATGCTGATGAAGTCGCTCGAGAAAGAGACGCTAAAGCAAAAGCATGTCTTTATCTCATGCTAGAAGAAGACTTGATTAACGACGTAAGAGATAAAGTGTCCGCCAAGGATGTGTGGGATACCTTGCAGAGATTACACACTCCTTCAACTGCGTTTGCAAAAATGCTTTGGTCTAAAAGAATTTACAGACAAAAGATGACGAAAGGACAGTGTGTGATAGAACACTTAAAAACAATGCAAGATTTATTTGTGCAAGCTGAACTGAGAGGAGTGGAAATTAGCAAAGAGCAGCAGTGTTACATTTTACTGGAATCGCTAGACTCTTCTTGGGACAACATTACAAATAGCTTGCAAAATTTGCCAGAAGCTGAGCTGAACAGAGACTTAATTGTTGCCAGGATATTGGAAGAAAACTTGAGAAGAAAGTCTGAGCAGGGTGACTCAGCAAGTTTAAGGACTGTGCCAAAACAACAAACAACGCCTGATCTACGAAAGCAGGAAGAAGCAGCTTCTACAAGGGAGCAACGGAGGTGTTTTTATTGTAAAAAGACTGGTCATCTGCAGAGACATTGTAAACAATTTGCTGCTGAGAGAAGCAAGCAAGGAGAGAGCAGATGGCAGCCGCGGCAGTATCAAAAGCAGTCCAAACCTCCATTTTTGAAGGACAGTGGTAACAAAAAGGGGTCTGCAACCATGATTAAGGAAAAACAAAATGATAATTGTAAATGGTTAATTGACTCAGGAGCATCATCTTCAATGTGTAACAATATTAATTTGATAAGTAATAGAAAATCAGCTAATGTAAATGCTGTAGTTTTGGCTGATGGGAAAGAGCTCAGTGCTGTAAATCAAATGGGTACAGTTTTCATTCCAGGGCTAAAGGAAAACTTTAATGATGTGTTACATGTAAAGGAGTTAGAAAATAATTTGTTATCAGTGAGCAGGTTAACAGACAGAGATTACACAGTTATATTTGAAAAGAACAAGAGTAAGATAAAACTGAATGGGGAATTGCGAGGCATAGGCTTGAAAAAAGATAAGCTTTATTATTTGGAGGACAATATTGATTGCTACAGGGTTGAAAATGCTAATAACATAGACAATAGTCCAATTCATAAAGACTGCATACATGAACTACACAGGAAATTTGGTCATGCTAGTTTCAAATGTTTAAAGAAGTTAATCAGTATGTGTCCAGATTTAAAAGTTGCTGAATGCAAAAATCACTTAGATTGTACTGTATGTAATCAGGTAAAGGTCAGAGCTTTTCCAGTAGCCAAGAAAACCAAAAGAATTGCTCAAAGACCATTTCAGTTTGTACATGCAGATGTTGCCCAAGCTAATTGTTTATCTTTAGGGGGAAGCAAATATTTCCTAGTAATTGTTGATAGGTTTACAAGGTTTGCATTTGTAAGAATATTGAAAAACAAATCTGACGCTGGGCAAAGTTTAAAAGCATGGGTGAGAATGGTGGAAAGACAATTTGATATTAGAGTAGGCACCATTGTTACTGACCGGGGAGGAGAGTTTCTAAGTAATCAATTGTTTAATTGGTTTCAAAAGGTGGGAATAAGGCATGCAACTACTAATCCCGCTTGTCCTAACGAAGATGGTTTAGTGGAGAAAAAAATATAAGATATAAAAAGGATAACTGCTTGTTTGATGGCAGATGCAGAGGTAAAAGATAGTTTCTGGGCAGAAGCAACTTTGACAGCAGTACATATTAGTAACAGACTGTATCATTCAGAAATTGAAGACATTCCCTACAGGGTATTGTATGGGAGAGTGCCAAATTACAAGTATTTGAGGGTCTTTGGACAGTTTGCTTATGTTTACATACCAGCTTGTTTCAGGAAGAAAGGAGAACCCAAAAGTAAAAGGCTTAGGTTTTTGGGTTATTCTGGAAATAGCTACAAGTTTCATTTAGGTGGAAGGGAAGTGCAGTATTCTAGGTCTGCAGATTTCGAGAGACATGCCGGTTGGGACAAACTGCATGCAAATAAAGAAGTTTTCTTGAGGTTAGGAAGTTCAAATGAGCCAGAAACACAAACTGAACCAACTTCAGGAAACGGAGGGGTTTCAGTTAAGCCAGAAGCATCCACTAGCAGCAGTGATAGTTCTTCTGATAATGAGACACAATCTAGACCTATTACTACTAGAATGACTGAAGACAAGAGATTTAGTCATAGAACTACAACTTCCAGTACAGAAAGTGAGGATGAAAGAGGCAGATCAGCAGAGTTTATTCCCAGACGTAGTCACAGAGTTAGAAAGCCACCAGATAGGTTAGTTGTGACAAATGCAAGAGCTTGTTTAGCAGTGGAAGAGCCTGAAAGTTTTGAAGAGTTGGAAAGTTTGTCTAGAGAAGAACAGGAAAGATGGATTGATGCAATGGATGATGAGTTTGGTTGTCTGGTAAATAAAGATGTTTTTGAAATAGTTGATAGACCCAAGGACAAGAAAGTAATTGGCTGTAAGTGGGTGTACAAAAAGAAAGAAATGCCAGATGGAAGTATTAAGTATAAAGCTAGGTTAGTAGCTAAGGGTTTTGCACAACAGCAGTATGAGAACTATGATAAGACATATTCTCCAACTGCAAAGCCAGAAAGTCTGAGAATGGTTCTGGCTGTAGCAGCAAAAATAAGTTTAGTTGTAGAGCATTTTGACTTTGAAACAGCCTACTTAAATGCTAGTTTAGATGAAGAGATATTTATGGAGCAGCCACAAGGTTTTGAAGAAAATAGTAGTCAGAAAGTTTATAAATTGAAAAAAGCATTGTATGGATTAAAACAAAGTGCCAGAGCATGGAATTTGTGCATTAATGACGAGTTAGTTAAGCTAGGATACAAAAGGAGCGTTGCAGATGCATGTGTCTATACAAAAGGAGACATAATGTTAGTGATCTATGTAGACGATTTATGCGTGGCAGCAAAGTCAAAACAGGAAATTGAATCAGTAAAAAGAGAATTGTCTGAAAAATTTGTTTTAAAAGATCTAGGTTTATTGAAGTCTTATTTAGGTATTGGTGTTGAGTGGACAGAAGAAGGACATTGTTAAGTCAGAGAAAGAAAATTGAAAATTTGATTGAAAAGTGTGGATTACAAAATGCTAAAATAGTAAGAGCTCCAATGACAACTGGTTTTGTATCTGAAAAAACAACTAGAGATTTTGAAGACAAGACTTTATTCAGGAGCATAATAGGATCTTTACAATTCATATCTTGCCACACCAGACCAGACATTTCGTATGCTGTAAATGTATTGTCCAGAAGAGTTAATGATCCAAAAATTGAAGACTGGACAGCAGTAAAACACTTATTGAGATATTTGAAAGGAACTCTAGATAAGAAATTGATAATTAGAAACAGTCATTCAGATTTAGATTGCTATGTAGACAGTTCTTTTGCATCAGAATTAGGAGACAAGAAGTCAGTTACAGGAATAATAAGTACAGTGAAAGTCCAATAGTCTGGAGAAGTAGGAAACAAACAAATGTAGCGATAAGTACGACTGAAGCCGAATTTGCAGCTTTAAATGAGATAGTGAATGAGGTACAGTGGGTTGAGCAATTGTTGAATGATTTAAATGAAAGTTACAAGATACCAGTAGAAATTCTGGAAGATTCACAGTCATGCATAGCAATGGCTGAAACTGAAAGTTTGAAGAACAGAACAAAATATGTTGGAGTAAGATATCAAAATGTGTGAGACATGGTTCAGAAGGGTAAAATAGAATTGAGATATATAGAAACACAACACAACATAGCAGATTTGTTCACAAAAGCATTGACGGCGGAAAAACATGAAAGACTGACACAAATGGTTGGAATGACATTGTAAGACACATACAATATTTTATTTCGGAGGGGATTGTTAAGGAAAAAGCAACATGGGATATACAGTAATAGAAATAAAAATATGTATGTGAATGTCAAAGTGACTAAGCAGGAGCAATCAGGAAGATACACAGGTGAAAAAGATAATATAATTAAGAAGCCTTGAGAGCCAAGGACAAAGTTATAGAAGGTATATTGAGAACACCTGTGATAGATTGCAAACACCTGAGACTCATTAAGTGGTCAAGGTAAAGTGATGAAACACTTGGGTTGGTCTTAGGTATGGGATGATCTATGTGGACCAATCAAGATGTATGTACACACCCACTGGGTGGAAACTGACTGGGGGGTGGTGTCTAACAATGGCTATAAATTGCAATGTTTGCTAATGTACATTGTGGAGTGGAGTAGTTTTGGAGATATTGTGAAGTGTAGAGATTGTGATTTGTAGGGCATATAGTATTTATATATAGTAGAATAAAGTAGATCTTTTATATAAGACTACTGAGTTGTCTGGTGTCTTGAGGGAAGATACAAGAGCCAGAAGAATCCTGGAGAAGTTTGGAGACATCTCAGGAAGAAGAGTGAGAAGGCTTGGAGAGTTTGTCAGGGTCTTCAGCCTATTCTCTGAAACTCTGCTGCTTGGGAAAGAAGCATCAACCACTGATCAAAGCTGGTCAGCTCTGCTGCATAACAAGGTGGTGAGTTAGAGCCAGAGGTGAAGAGCTACAACTCCCATCATCCCTGACACCCTAAATGTTGTTTTGTTTGGTAGTGTAATGAGCATGACAAATTATAACCAGAGAAAAATGGTCATGAATACCAGCATGGTTATCAGCATGTTCACTACTCGGCCTGTAACAGGCTGAAATGCATTACATAGGTCTGTAATTATGGGTAACAGACAGACCCGCCACAGTGAACTCTTCATCCTGACACCTAAACATTGCAGCACAGCTAAGATTGTACTCTTTCAGATGAAAATTAGTGGGCTTTCATTCTCTCACCTCTTGGCCTAGCTATGGGAGACAGAGGAAGGAGAGGAGTTGGCTACAGTTTCTCTGAATCTCCTTTTTGGGAGCTTCTAGAAGGGAAGGGGGATGTTTAAAAGCACTAGATTTCCTATGCTGCAATGACCTTTTTCTTAGGCAGGGAACATGTACATGCACTTGTGAAATGGTTTTTGCAAATGGTTTTGGGGAGTAATACCTTTGTGAATACCTTGTTTTAAACATTTCATCCATAATTCTAAAAACAAATATCCCAGACTCCATATTCCATTCCCTCCTCTTTATCTATGGGTTACTAGTAAATTCATTTATTTTTTTCCCCATTAGAGGCCATATTTGCTGATGTAACTCTTGTATTTGAGACACACTTCCTCAATGTAGCTTCGCTCCACTAAGGCCCTGTAAGAATGTAATAATGAATATTTTATACTTATGAAGTATAAATTTATACTTAGCACTCATCTTAATACTGACAGATACACATGTGAGGAAGCCCTCCCCCAACCTGTTATGCAAAATCCAACTAAGTGCCTTTCAGATGTTTTTGACTTGAATACTCATCAGTACTGATCATTGGAAATGCTGGCTGTGGCTTATGAGAGCCATGGTCCAAAACATAGGGTTGTGACATCAGGATAGGGAAGGCTGCTCTAAAATGACTTGCTTCTACTGAAAAAATATTGGTGGAGAGACTGGTGAGTAAATGTACTGCTGGGATTGTCTTTTGGTAAAGGGAATTGAAATGAGTACCATGAAGTGGGATTCTAAAGCGTCAATTGCCATATTTTTCGCCATATAAGGCGCTCCGGCATATAAGACGCACCCAATTTTAAAGGAAGAAAATCCAGGAAAAAAGGAATCCTCCCTTTAGCCGCTGCCGATCTTCTCCAATCCCAGCACCAGCCCATTGAACTGAGGTCGCCCATTGAACTGAGGTCGCGGGGGGAAGGAGGGCTCCTTCCCCCCGCGACCTCAGTCTTTGAATGGGCTGGTGCTGGGATCGAAGCGATCCCAGCACCAGCCCATTGAACTGAAGCCGCGGGGGGAAGGAGGGCTCCTTCCCCCCGCGACCTCAGTTGTTGAATCGGCTGGTGCTGGGATCGAAGCGATCCTAGCACCAGCCCATTGAACTGAGGTCGCGGGGGGAAGGAGGGCTCCTTCTCCCCGCGACCTCAGTTCAATGGGCTGGTGCTAGGATCGCTTCGATCCCAGCACCAGCCCATTCAAAGACTGAGGTGGCGGGGGGAAGGAGCCCTCCTTCTCCCCGCGACCTCAGTTCAATGGGCTGGTGCTAGGATCGCTTCGATCCCAGCACCAGCCGATTCAAAAACTGAGGTCGCGGGGGGAAGGAGCCCTCTTTTTAGCCGCAGCCTCGGCCCTTCGCCTTATAAGGCGCACCAACTTCCCCACCCACGTTTTGGGGAAAAAAAAGTGCGTGTTATAGGGCGAAAAATATGGTAATTTTCATATTAGTATCAGCCACTTTACATCAGCTAACATAATATGGTTTTTGTGTGACTTGAATTTTTGGACAGCACAAATATACATTTAGAAGTACTTGTACTAATTGCATATAAAAAAGTTCTTTTCTGAAATCTGAGATAAGTATGGGAGGGTTTCTTTTAACTTAACCTATATAGTTACTATGACTGTGATTAGATTGCCTAGATTATATTTAATAACTGTTTGTAGAACTTGTCCATGCCAGGAAACAACAGAGGAGTGTGATGTGATTTAGAATTGTTAAATGAGGTCTACTAATATGCACTTTTGGAGGGGAAGTACACAATTTAACAATAAGGTTATATTAATTTCATTACCAAATGTTGAGTGGGAGAAGAATGTCTAACCCAGGGGTAGGCAACCTTTTTGAGCTGGGGGCCGGGTTGCTGTCCCTCAGACAATTGGGGGGCCGATGCACCATAAATAAATAAATAAATAAATAAATAATTAAAAAAAAATAAAAAATAAAAAATATATATGCATGCACACTCTCTCAGCCCCAGAAAAGCCATGGCAAAACCAATGTGGAGATTTTGCCAAGAAAACCCTAAGAACAAGTAATAACAACAATAATCAATATCATCATGGCAGGGGGGGAGGCAACAGCGGCAGGACCGGCCTGGGGCCGGTCCAAAGGCCTCAGGGGGCTGCATCCAGCCCCCGGGCCTTAGGTTGCCTACCCCTGGTCTAACCTTTCATTAACAGTGATACAAGACATAATTTTCCTGCTTGACTTTGAATACAGCTTTCTAATTTAAAAGCTTTGCTGCTAGAATGATCCTGAAATGAGCAAAGCAGAACCAGAAAATACAGTTCAGTATAACACTAATTACAGTGTTTTTAGCTCAGTCTTTATATTCAATTTGTTTTAAATGGAATGCATACAGACGATATCTTAATTATTTGCATCTCATAGAAGCATCTAAAATTACAGAGATTTACAAATTTGTTTTCTGCAGCTTTTGTCAGAAGGTTAGCTATAATAATCATATAGCTTTTGTAGATGCAAAACTTGTCATATTACTATGTAAGTCTGAAAGCATTTCATTGATGTTAGCTGTTGACTGAATCAGGCACTTTGACATTATCCAAACAGCAAAATTGGGCTCTGGTTGACTTCACAGAGAAAACTACATTCTGAAGGTTTTGAGGCTGAAAGAAAAATACTCTGTGTAATGTTCAGATCACTCCCCACCTCCTACCAGTGTCATCAGTGTGCTGCTATAATTCAATTCCAATTTCCATTAGCCACTAATGCCACATTAAATTGGGCTGGCTAAATTAGATCCTCTCTAGTTGTTTGCTCTTAGCTCTCATATCATGTGTAAGAGCAGCAACCTGGTTTCCTGAATTTGCTTCTAATGTACTCTGCCCACCCTGTTGACTCTGTCTAATCAATTTTATTGTCTACATTAGTGGTTTCCTTGCCTTAACATTTTAGGGCTTGAGATATAATTTTTTCAAAAATCCCAAAGCGATAAAGAGCAGACCCTTGGAATTGATAAAATTCCACATTCTTGGGATGGATGAAATGATGGCCTCTTTCAATACTTTATGTATATATTGTTATGCTAGCTGTATGAGGTGATCTAAAATGCATGAAATAATACCTCGTGCTAAACTTTTGAATCCCAGTGGCTTCTTCTTCAGGTAAAGATAGTAAAACACTATGCAGGTGAAGAAGAGTGATGGTGTTAGGGTCACAAGTCTGCATCTTGCTTGAGGTGCTATTGAAGGAAGGCCTATGAAGACAAAAAGAGTTAGACCAAAATCCTCATGGTTATGAGGTGACTTGAAAGAAGAGCAATACAAATTTCCTTTGCTGTTTGAAACAACAATGACTTCGGAGGTCTGGGTCTGTCTCGAGCCCTTATTTTATTGCATAATGCTATCCCTACATGATTTTTTTACCATCTTTGCCAGATGATGAAGTCTGTAAGCTTGGAAAACTAATGTGGTATTTGTTGTTGTTAACTGCCCTTAAGTCGGCCCCGACTCATGATGATCCTGTGGACAAGAAATCTCCAAGCTTTTCTATCCTCCACCACTCTCCTTAAGTCTTGTAGATTCATGCCTGTGACCTCATCTGGTTTGTGGTCCTCCTCTCTTTCTATTGCCCTCAACCTTTCCTAGCATTATTGTTTTTTAGAATGAGTCATGCCTTCTCATGATATGGCTACAGTACAACAGCATCAGTTTCATCATCTTGGCTTCCAGGGAGAGTTCTGGTTTGATCTGTTCTAGAACCCATTTGTTTGTCTACTTGGCTGCCCATGGTATCCTCAGCACTCTTCTCCAGCACCCCATTTCAAATTAATATATATTTTTCTTAAATGTGCTGCCATTTCCAGAAGTCACTCCGAGCTGCTGGTCTGCTTCAACCCCATGTTCCTTGCATTTTGCTGGGTTTTGTCATCTTTGCATCTGCTCATTCCAGTCTTTGGGGGGCATTATTTGTAGCAATTTCTTGGAACTTGGCACTGGGGCTCGTCTGAATGTTTTTTAAATTGAGGCATGGTTTGCTGAAGTGATCCTATAGTTTGAAGAAACTTCCCAGATAGTGAAAACAAAAACAAATACACCATAAATGCAGCAAGAACACTTGTAATTTCACCCCAGTGGTGTGGGATTTTTGAGCTGTTTAATTCATGCATGTGAGAATGGAATCAGAAATGATCTATATCATTGCTTTGAAAGCTAGTTTGAGTGCTTCTTCTAGCTACAAATCTTTTTATAATCTTTATTTGGAATGGAACTGATTCCTATCTGAATTCATATTGAAATTATGAGATGCATCACTGAGAGCAAACCTCACAAGGAAGAAAAAATAAGCAATTTGCTTCACCTGGGATGTCTAGAACATCCTTTTATTATGGACATATTAATGCTTCTAGCCAAAGGATTCCTTGCACTACCAATCAAAAGACATTGTGTACCCATTCCCTCTTTTCCTCCTTAATGCATGTCTTCTGCTAAGATGAAATATAAGCAGTCAGGTGAAAGCATGGAAGGATTACACCAGGGGTAGGCAACCTTTCCCCTTTAAGGGCCGAGGGACTTCAGCTCCCAGAATCCCAGGAGCCATTGGCCAACATGGGACTATTGGCCAACATGGCTGAGGCTTCTGAGAGCTGAAGTCCCTCGGCCCTTAAAGGGGACAGGTTGCCTACCCCTGGATTACACATTCTAGCTTGCAGTATCTAACTCCCTTAGCCTCCATGAATAAAATTCTGTTTTTAAGGCATATGATTGAAAGACAAAAGCCTCATTCTATATCTCCAGCTGCAAGCCAGTCCTTTAGCAAAACTTTACCATATGGATTTACAAGCCATCATATACCTCTTCATAAAGACAAAATGAATGGAACTAAGGAAGCTGTGAAATTCACAGATGCTATTTTTCAGTGACTTTAGTGACTACAGCTACATTAAGTTGTAGAATTTTTCTTCCAAATATTAAGAAAAATAGTCTGGAAATGACAATTGCTCTAAAATAGAGTCCCTAGATTGCTAACTAATCATATCATACTGTTCCTTCAAAACCTGCAGTCCATATTTGATCCCTTTTCAAAGTCCTAGTTTTAGCCTTTCAAGCCCTAAATAACTTACTTGAAGAACATCCCCTACCATACGCAGCTATCCAGACCATAAAATCATAATCCAAGCCTTCCTCTGGGTGCTCCCATGAAAGGCGGTCCCTACAGGTAGAGCCTTTTCTATAGGAGAATACCATATGTAAAAGACTTCCTGGAGTAGCTCAGTTTATGACTACATTTGGGATTTTCCAGTGCCAAGGGAAAATTCCCCCCCCCCCATTTTCTCCAGCTTTTGAAGAACTTTTCTGAAGACTTTATCACATACAGCTTTTAAACCACAATTAGAGTTGGGGGAAAACACGACTACATCTCCAACTCATAGCTGCTGTGTCCCCAAAGCACAATTACACTGTCCCTTTTCCTTGATGGGGAAAACCTGTTAATGAGCTGGCAATTGCACTAGTCCCCAGGTGCGATATTGGTGTCAATGCTTGCATCTGCATTGCAGAAATAATCCACTTCCACAACATTTTAACTGCCATGGCTCAGTGCTATGGGATTCTGGGATTTGTAGTTTTGTAAGATTTGTAGCCTTCTCTGTTAGAGCCCTCTGGTGCTGCAATAGACTACAATTCCCAGGATTCCATAGCACTGAATCTTGGCAGTTAAAGCAGTATCAAACTGAATCTTTTTCTGCAGTGCAGATGTAGCCAGTGTCTCCTGCTCTCCCCTTTCCCCCTCCTCCTCTCTACTAGGGCAGGGAGATGAGGCTAAGAGGAAGACAGCATGTTGGCAGAAGCATCCCCACTTATGTGGTTCAGAAGATGTGTGATAATGGCTGCTCACAAACAGATATAGTTAGATATATGGTTGCAGCAAGAACAGGACTCATGTGGTAATGTCCTGAGTATGTTTTTAGCTTTGCATTTTTATCCTGCTGCTGATTTTTAATCTGTTTTAATATGATGCTGGTATTATCTTGGAATTATATTTTCTTCAGAGGTTGTTGTGTATCGTATATGCTTCAGAGGATGATTCTGTTCACAGACAAGTAGACTTTTTTGTTCTGACAGTGATTTGATACACACACACACGTTGTATATTGCCCATGTTGTAGAATTTGAACTGTGGGTTTTTGGCTCCACAGCCCCAGGTCCTTAGCAGCAGAGCAAAATTAGAGAAGGAAGACCACTGATGAGATACAAACAGGGTAAATTTATTAATGTGCACAGTGTCCCAGGAGAAACTCGTGTTTCCAAACCTGGGCAAAGGACAAGGAAAATGGCAGCTGTTTTTATACCCAAACAGACAAAGAACTCATCTCTTACATCTTATTGGATGCTCTAAACTTTAAATATATAGAATTCTAAGCAATAAGAGCAAAGATCTATTCATACATTATAATCTGTTTAGGATACCATTTGTGCCTGAGCCACTGCATCTTATCAGCAGAGACTGTTACTTCCAGGACCTTTCAGGGTCTCTCTGCATTAATTTATTGTTATGGCTTTATGATGCATCCTGGCACCTCTTTGTTACAGCTTCAGGGTTCCTCTAAGGCCACTGTGTAAATAAACATTTTGACATTCCAGCAATGTGTTTCTGTGTTAAAGGTATCAGTTATTGGAGGCCTCTAATTTCTACACACAATAGTACACATTTCTAACTTAGGCATATAAAACATTGATTATCATTGATTATCAAATTATAACTACTTCACCCAGAGAACTTTAGTAACTGGGTGGTTAAAAGTGCATTAAACAACAGACATATAGATTTGAAGGTATACACCCTGGTGTCTAAGCATCATTTGAAATGGATTGCATAGTATTATAACAAACAAAAGAGTCAGCATGGTATAGTGGTTTGAGCATTGGGCTAGGACTTTGAAGACCAGAGTTTGAATCCCTGCTCAGCCATGGAAACCCACTGGGTGATCTTAAGCAAGTCACACTCTCTGAGCCTCAGAGGAAGGCAAAGGCAGACCCCTTCTGAACAAATCTGTCAGGACCTGGGAAGACTCAGCAGGACAGATTTATCTCTTGACAAGGATGGCTTTTGCTCTCTCCTGCCAACCATCACTAAAAACCCTCAGCCAAAAAAAAAGTAAAAAGAAAATAAAAATAAAAAAAAACTCATGCTGATCTGACTCTTATGCTGGTGTAAGTCACCAACAGAATTCCAGCAATAGCAAAATGGACAATCCAGCATAATGGAGGGTACTTTTCTCCAGAGAGCCATGATGTAGTGGTTTGACTGGAGATTATTGCACATGCATTTCATCCTGATCTGTGCACGGGATGGGATCGGGTTTGAATGGGGAAAAATGGGTGTTATGCCACACAGAAACGCCGCCGTTGCCAGTTTAGTGTGGCTCGGGGACAGGCGGTGATCAGTCGTTGGCATTTTTGTGTGCAATAACATCCATTTTTCCTTGTTCATGCCCTATCCTGTCCCGTGCATGGATCGGGCTGATAAGCATATGTGATAATCTCCTATGACTTTGGAGATCAGGATTTGAATTCCCACTTAGCCATGGAAACCCATAGGGTAACCTTGGGCCAGTCACATTCTCAGCCAGAGGAAGACAAAATAAAATCTCTTCTGAACAAATCTTGGCAACAGAACCCCATGATACGCTTAGGATCTCCATAAGTTGGAAATTACTTGAAGGCACACAACAACAATAACAGTCAGACTAATAATATCTCATCTAATCAAGCCAAAGAATGTGAATCAACAGAAAATATAAAAACAAGAGAATGTTGGTAAGGAGTGGTGGCAATGACAGAATGATGGCTTTCATTAAGGGGGTTGTCTTAAAACCATGTTGCACCCTGTCTGAAAAATGATATGGATGTGGCCACTGAAAGGAACTGGAGCAATAGTAACAGGGTTATTACAGTTCAAGTGGCAGGTACATGAGTCAGCATTTGGAAAGCTGTGCATCATGGGAAGTCTGATACAACATGCACAGTAGGTGAGACCAGCCAGGTATGCATCATGGGAGGCCTAATGCAACAGGCACTGGGGATGAAAGCAGCCAGGTTTTATTAGTGCATGGCTGTCACATGTTAATAATAATAATAATAATAATAATAATAATAATAATAATATCCCGCTTATTGAAAGACAATCCAAGCGGCTTACATAAAAACCCCATGCAATATATCCACAAAAATCAACCCACCCCCCTTAAAACAGTATTAAACGTCTCATAATTAAAAAATAAACATAAAAACAATTCATATAAACAAATAACAATAAAATTTATAAAACAACAAAACCCGGCCGACCTCTAAAACATTCCTCATCCATCAAATGATGGGGCCATGAGAGGAAGAGGGAGGCTGAGAACCCATGAGGCCGGGGGCCCAAGGCCGGGATAATTAATCTGGAAAGGCCTGCCGGAAGAGATCCATCTTGACAGCCTTTTTAAAGCTGTCTAAAGATGTCCGCTGACGGATCTCGTCCAGCAGGTTGTTCCAGAGTTTGGGGGTGACAGCAGAAAAAGCCCTCTGGGAGGTCGTCGCAAGCCTCAGTTTTTGAGGCTGCAGCAAGTTCCTCCCAGAGGACCGGAGTGCGCGGGGAGGATTATATGGGAGGAGGCGCTCCCTGAGACAGCTTGGACCCAGGCCATTTAGGGCTTTAAAGGTAATAACCAACACCTTGTACCGTGTCCGGAAGCTAATATGCAGCCAGTGGAGGGACCTCAAAACAGGAGTAATGTGGTCCCTCCTAGATGTTCCAGAAATAAGCCTGGCTGCCATGTTTTGGACCAACTGCAGCTTCCGAACCAAGCACAAAGGTAGCCCCATGTAGAGCACATTACAGAAGTCGAGGCGTGAGGTTACCAGTGCGTACACAACGGTCTCAAGATCCCTTACGTCCAGAAAAGGGCGCAGCTGGCATATCAGCCGAAGCTGATAACAGGCTCTCCTGAGCGTCGCATTTACCTGATTTGTCATCAGGAGCAACAAGTCCGGCCTCACCTGGAATACTGTGTCCAGTTCTGGGCACCACAATTCAAAAAGGATGTGGAGAAACTGAAGCGTGTCCAAAGGAGGGCAACTAAAATGGTGAAGGGTCTGGAAACCAAGCCCTATGAGGAACGACTTAGGGAGCTGGGGATGTTTAGCCTGGAGAAGAGAAGGCTGAGAGGTGATATGATAGCCATGTTTAAATATTTGAAGGGATGTCATATCGAGGAGGGAATAAGCTTGTTTTCTGCTGCTCCAGAGACTAGGATCCGAAACAATGGATGCAAGCTGCAAGAAAAGAGATTCCACCTCAACATTAGGAGGAACTTCCTGACAGTAAGGGCGGTTCGACAGTGGAACACACTCCCTCGGAGAGTAGTGGAGTCTCCTTCCTTGGAGGTCTTTAAGCAGAGGCTGGATGGCCATCTGTCGGGGATGCTTTGATTGGGAGTTCCTGCATGGCAGGGGGTTGGACTGGATGGCCCTTGTGGTCTCTTCCAACTCTATGATTCTATGATTCTATGATTCTAAGTCAAGGAGCACCCCCAGACTGCGAACACAGTCGCTGGAGGAGAGTGTGACCCCATCCAGGACTGGAGGTTGCAACCCAATTCTTGGTTTCGGGGCCGCTACCGTGAGCACCTCCGTCTTGTCTGGATTCAGTTTCAATCTGTTTTTCCTCATCCAGCCCATTACCGCTTGAAGACATTAATTGAGAGAAGAGATGCCATTGGAATTCGAGGCCGACGAACGAGACACGGAGAAATAGATTTGGGTGTCATCAGCATACTGGTAACACCCAACACCATAACTCCGTATTATCTCACCCAGCGGCTTCATATAGATGTTAAATAACATTGGGGACAAAATAGCCCCCTGAGGGACCCCACAAGTGAGGTCCCTCTTGCTGGAGCTAGTGTCCCCGAGCAGCACCCTCTGAGACCTACCCGAGAGGAAGGACCGGAACCATTGCAAAGCAGTGCCCCCGATACCTAACCTCCTCAGGCGGTCCAAGAGGATGCCGTGATCTATCGTGTCGAAAGCCTCTGAGAGGTCTAAGAGCACCAACAGGGTCACACTACCCCTGTCTGCTCAGACGCAGATTGTCGGTCAAGGCAACCATGGCAGTCTCAACCCCAAAGCCTGTCCTAAAGCCGGTTTGAAATGGGTCTAGATAATCGGTTTCATCCATGACAGCTTGGAGCTGAAGAGCAAGCGCCCTCTCAATCACCTTGCTCAGAAATGGCAGCAATGACACAGGTCTATAGTTTCTCATATCCAGGGGGTCAAGGGAAGGTTTTTTCAGAAGCGGCCTAACACGTTCCTAAGAAGAGCATCTATATATGGGAGAGAGTCAGAATCTCTGTTGTTGGTTAGTTGTGGTTGGTGGTTGGCAAAGCACTTTGTTGGTATGTATAGCTGTGAGTATTCAAGACAGATGTCTGATACTCTATATGTCTTTGTAAATATTTGCAACAAAGATTAAAGCTCTCATTGAGTGAACTCTCGCTGTCCAGCAATTCATTTTTCCAAGCTGAAAGCAGCAGCCTGTGTATGGGAGGATTTTTCCTGTGCCGTCTGGAGCAAGACTCTTCACAGAGACCTTCTAAGTGTTCTTGCCTACGTGCATCAACTCTGCATGTGTATATGCTAGATCCCGCTTGTCTGCATACCCCAACATGTCGGCATGTCCATGTTGTTCTATTTACTCATTAGATAACATAATAATGATATGGCATGGAAAACCCAAAGATGTTCCTGGCACTAAAAACAGACTGACTGAAAAGACACAGAATACTGTCAAAGTAACACAAAGCTGTTTTGAATGCTATGGTGATATTTAATTGATGAAGCAAAACAGGTTGAAAATAATAAGAGGCAAATTGATAAGCAAGTTTTCTTTGTCGATAAAATTGTATTCTACTCAAGGCTATTACATATAAGAAAAAAACATTGAATGGTAAGAGGTGAAGGTGCTTGTGTGTGTCATGCATCTGAAAACTAAGGGCAGTTTCAGATAAGGCTTTTGTCATGCACACCCTTGCCCCATTCACTGAATTTTACAGGGTCTTCATACAACATCGTCCTTTGTAATGCTCCGCTTCTCCACTGCTCTTTCATCTTTTATATCCTTAGGAATCTGGCTTGTTACAGTAGCACCATATGCCTTCTGAAAGCACCAGCTACACATCTTAATGAAGAAAAATTATCTGGAATTCATACTCCTGATGAGATAGAAGTAAAGCACCTAGATTCTGCAATCTTGAACCCTTGATTCAATTTCCCAGGTAACTTACAGGAGGAGGTATGTTTGGTGGCAGTAGATTATACTTTGGCCACCAGTGTTCAGCAATGATGTACAGAAGGCTCATATATTCATCATGCATTGATGCTGGGAATGAAGGAGAACAGAGACTTCCTTTCAGTGCATTTAAGTGCATCCCTTTGGGTCATATAAATTATTTACAACACAAATTACTTTTTAAAAAAGGCTTTCCAAACTCTGACTCCAACGAAAAGTCTATGTGATGTCATCAGATATTCTTATTCACATATGTATAGAAATGCAGATCTGCATGTGTGTTCTTGACTGACACAGGTATTTGGGGATCATTTTCCAGTCTTGGCACCCATGTAATAAAAGGTGCACTCTACTTGGACAAAGCAAGTAAACAAGCTCAAAGACACAAAAATAAATTTTATGGAAGGGGGGGCATGTGAAAGGCAGGATGTATAGGTTAGAACATGAATGAAAAAGGGTGAGGGGATCAGAGAGGTCATATTTCACTGTTTCAGAAGAAGAAAATGGGCTTCTCTTCCAGGTTGGTTGTGGTCACATGGAAACTGGCATGAAGCAATGATCATTTTGGCCTTCACATTTTACACATGCACAAATAAAGTTCTGTTGAAATCTGTGTCTGCAGGAGAACAAAGGCCACCTTTAGAACAGTACGTCAGCCATGAGCTCAGTCTCATTGATGCCAAGAGTACTGATGAATCCCTGAGCAGAATGCAGCTATAAAAATAGAATTTGTAATGGAGAACAATAATGCACTAGCAGTCCTTTGTCCTGGACTAACCTGAGAAAATAAATAGAAGGAGGCAAGGCCACTGAGGAACTCAGGCAAAAAGGAAAGCTAGCTAAGGGCTGGGCATATCTGTCTCAAGACCCTGCTCCTTCACCCCTAAATGTGACAAATGATGCACTACTGACCATAAATACAAATCTCCTAACAGTTCTACCACTCATTTTCACTGTGCGATAAGGCTGTACCCCAGGAAGGTGTAACTATAAAGATCTGCAACCTCGGAGTGGTCTAAAGAGTGGCCCTCAGGTATCTCTAGATAGATAGCTGGTTTCTGTGGACTGGGCAAGAGCACTGAAAGAAATCACTGCCTGAGGAGCTGAAGGGACCCAGCAGCATTGATCCTGCTGGCTCCCCAGCCAAATCTGGAGCAGACAAAGAAGTTGTCTGCTCTGACCAGATGACTTCATAGATGAAAGCATTTATTGAGCAGGAGAAGATGGAGTATTATTCATTTCCTGGTTGTCCTAAGCAGAGACAGCAGCAGCAGTAGCAGTGGGAGGATGAAAGCAGAGAGTGGAATTGGCAGGGATTTGCAGCAGCTGCAGTCCCTGGGTAAAAGCATGATGTTGCTGCTGTCACAGGGCAGTTTCATAGAATCATGGAATCACAGAGTTGCGTGAGACATCAGGGGCCATCCAGTCCAACCCCCTGCCATGCAGGAACTCACAATTAAAGCACCCCAACAGATGGCGGTGACTCCATCACACTTCAAGGGAGTATATTCCATTGTCAAACAGCTCTTACTGTCAGGAAGATCCTTAAAATGTTTAGGTGGAATCTCTTTTCCTGTAGCTTGCATCCATTGTTCCATGTCATGTAACAGAGAGGGGCTGATGAAGAGACTCTTTGCCCTAAATCATCTAAGGGCGAACATGTGGAGAACTCATGTAATAAGATAGTCTCTCAAGAGAGAATGTGAACTCCAGTGCTGTAATGGATCAAAGGAAGGATTCAGGGGATGGACTTTAAATGAAGCATATGTGAACACATTAATGCAATGTGGTCATAGGATTTATGGACCAGGAGTGGTTTAACACTGCTCTGCAGAGAAGGACACAACACATATTGCCTAAACATATTATCAGTTGTTATTTGTTTTAATCTCTTACATCTTGTCTTGGCTTACGAGGGTTAATTCAGCAGGCTTAGCCCTCAGGCTCACTAGCTCAATAAGACAAGACTTGCAAGGAAAGGGGGATGGTGGAAATGGGCAAATGAAGTTTAGTAGCAGCAACTAGGTCTAGGTGGGATAAAAGTGAGTCTGGCTGCTCTTCTGCTCCCTCTGTGGTAAGAGGAGTGGCAATTGGAAAGCTGGAGAGCAGGATCTGGGGCCCAGGGTCAATGCAAGTTAGTCCAAAAGACACCCAGAATGGCTCATAAAGTAAATAGTAGAGCACCCCTGTCCTTTTACTTACAGTCTAAATTTAAAAGGGGACACATAAGAAATAAAGAATGGGGCAGGAGAAGGTGGACAATAAAGAGCTTGGAATGACCAGCTTGTTCTGGCAGTCTTCTTGATTAGCTTCTGGTTTTTAATGGTTGAGGCATCTCTCTGCTCATGCCCATTGTCCTCTCTGTTACTGCATTTGAGAAATGCTACAGCAGACATGTAAAATGCTCACCCAACTTGCTGCACAAGGAAACAGCTGAAGGTCTGGGCATAATCATTCATAACTTAATCACCTCAGTTTCAGTTACTGTAATGCAACTCTGTGCAGGGTTGTGTTTCCTTGAAAAGTGTTTCAAAATGTGAGAGCAAGACTGAGCGGGAACATGCTTTATATCACTTTATTCCTGTTCGGAAACAACTTCATTGAATCCTGCCTGTTTTCCACACCCAGATCAAGTCGTTGGTTTTGACCTTAAAAACTGTAAATAGTTTGGGTTCAGGATAACCAAAGATTTGCTTTCTCCTGTACAGATATGCCCATAATTTGTTATCCTCATCAGCACTCCTGTAAAAATCCCATTATGTAGAAAAGTTCATGTGGGACATAGAACCTTTTTGATTTGTGTGCCTTCAAGTTGTTTCTGACTTATGGCAACCCTGAGATGAACTGATCACAAGATTTTCTTGGCAGGATTTATTCAGAGGAGTTTTGCATTTTCCTTCCTCTGAGTTTATGACAAGGAAGCAGTAATTCCTTCTTTGGCAAGCTGGGTGGAAGTGTGGAGAAGATGGCACTGGAGTAGGAATGGGGCGAGGGAGGGGAGGGAGGTGGGGACACTGAGCCACATGATGGCCTAATATTGGAACAGCCATGAAAAGAAGTTACTGCACTTGAGAAATGCTACAGAAGCATGTTTGGTAACTTATTGATGGGTGTTTCTCATCAATGGAAAGGGATGCTCTAAGAGTGAAGAAGCAATGAAATGGCTACAAGGTCATGTAATAAGTATCGCCAAAGATGCTAGCCTTGATAGCAGATTTAAAGGCTCATTTGGTAGTCAATATAATTTAATCACCAGAGGTTGTTGTTGTTGTTGTTGAACAAAAATACATACATATTTCTACTATTGGTGTGTCTTTTGACTATATATATAAAACAACTGTTTGGGTTATTATCCAAAGAGATTATTGTTCCTATAATGACATGTGTTCTGAAACACGGAGGACAATTCTTCTGCTGGGTCCTCTACATGACTCCTCCTTTCATCATTGTTTTGATTAGACTTTTATGGCAGTCTTTGGTTCACATAATTAGCTTGTGTCACTGAAGAATGAGGATGTTGGCTTCCTAATGCACTGCTACATCTCTTTATGAAAAGCCAGCTCTCTGGTGGTTATTGAAACAAAAGAATGGGTATTACTGTAATGGGTATTACAGCTCTTTTTCAGTTCCCTTGTTATTGAAGATTAACAATTAAACACAGGCAGCAATATTAACTGCATATTTGTCAGGATGGTGGATGATGTGTGTTGCAGTAGTTTTACCATTCAGCAGAGCTGACAGGAAAAGCTGACTCTTCTCCTGCACGCCTCCAGACTTCTTCCCATCTGGAACTTGATGACACTGCCTCAGCTCTCCCAGCTTTATCAGCAGTCAGGAAAACACACCGGTTGTAGGCAAATAAAATGAAGCTTTATTGCTACAACTAGATACTATGTACAGTCCTTGTATAATTACAAAACAATCCTTGCAACACACCACGCAGCGAATAAACCAGATGAACCTTCCAAACTCCCTCTCTCTCACTCTCAACAATACACGGACAAAGGATTTTGTCTCATCCCAAGCTACCACCCACTTGGGTGTGTACCTATTGAGTCCAACTTCCCCAGATCTCCAGTCCATCCCCTTTTGTTGATGTCCTTTATCCATGTGACCTGCCATGCTGACGTTGTGTGTTTTGGTTAAGACATTTCCTTTCCCAAAACACCCTAGTGTTTTCTACTCTCTGGTCCTTTGTTATTGTCTGGTGTGACACCTGTTGTTTGTCTGGCCCAATCTTGTTTTCCAATCCCTTCCCACAGGAAAAATCCTCATACATCTTGTACATTTTATGTCTGACTGTATATCCCAGGGATAGGCAACCTTTCCCCTTTAAGGGCCGAGGGACTTCAGCTCCCAGAATCCCAGGAGCTATTGGCCAACATGGGACTATTGGCCAACATGGCTGAGGCTTCTGGGAGCTGAAGTCCCTCGGCCCTTAAAGGAGAAAGGTTGCCTACCCCTGGTATATCCCATCCAACAAAATTCTGACAATATTAACTTATTCTTGCTCAGAAGATGCAAGGAGAATTGTTATGTTGTCTAAATGTCATACTGAGCAGAAGGTTTCTTAAAATCTGTCAGCTATCAAGGATTCCTCTGAACAACTTGAGAATGACATAATAATGTTCAGGAGGCATGTTAACTTTCTACTCAGTGTGTAGTGTCAAGAATTTTATACATTACTTATGTTAGAAATTATATTTGCCTTGAAAAGGAGAAAGAATAATCATATCACATTCTTGAAAGTGAAAAACCACAAGAAAACTAGGACTTGGAAGGGCAGCTGTGAAGGAAGTATGCAAGCCCATGCCATTGTATTTCCAATTTCTATGCATACTTTTGAAAGCTGCAAAGTGGAGAAGGGCAATAGGAAGATAATCAACTAATGTGAGATGCCCTGCTGAAAGAGAGTTCTGTAGATACCCTGGATTGCCAAAAAAGACAAAGGGGTCTTTTTCAGGGCATCATCATAGAGCAAATAAAGCATGAACTATCTCCAGAAGGCAAGGTGATTAAACTGAGACTGTCTTATTTTGGACATATCATGAGAAGACATAACCTACTAGAAATAAAATCAATAATGCTTGGCAATTTGGAAGGCAATGGGGAAAGTAGGAGATCATATTACATATGGATAGACTCAGTGAAGGAAGCCACAGCTTCCTGAGCAGGGCTACTGATGAAAGGGTGACTCAGAGGTCTCTCATTCATGGGGTTGCCATGTGTTGAAGTTGTCTTTATAGCATTTAATAACAACAACAGTTCTTTATATTCCTACTCTTCATCTATACAACCCTGCCTGGCCATTAAAAACTCCTTCAGGCCTGACAAATGTGTCAGGAGATGGCAGTTTTTACTACTGCTGCTTTTTCCAAATGACATTTGGTTTATTACAGGGTATTTGGGACTTTCCCTCTTCCTATCCTGACTTTTTTTTATTCCTACCATTTGGATTTCCCCCCCCAAAAGACCAATATTTTTTCAAAAAGACTGATAGTAGTGGGTTCAATATGGGTGTCTCTAGTCCTATCACCCTTTCCTGTTTACCAGGTATTCCTTGCAATACATGGTTTTCTTCTGTTTCTGTCTCCAAATGCCTCATTTTAATTTCTAATTCTTTTTCTTTTGTAATCTCTCTGCAGAATTTTCAGTATATCAATAAGGCCCAATTACATTGTTGCTGTGCTTTGATAAGATCAGTCCATCCCTGCCAAATGCACCAGTTGTACATGATCCACTCAGTATAACAAGATTGCAGCCCAGAATTGTAAGTGCAGCTCTGGAGCAGGTGAAATAACCAGTTTTGTGGCAACTCACTCCTTCCCCTCCTTCGGCCAGGCTTCTTCTCCCATTTGTTCCTTTCAGCATTCAGTTGTGCATTTTGACTTTTAAGTGTGTTTTGTCTGTTTTAGGTGTGATGTGTGTGAAAAGGGAGTGGGGGAGAGGCCACCCATAAGAATCCCCATTTGGTTTAAGGTGCCTCAAAACACTTTTTGTTTGAGCTATTTCAGAGCTGAACTTAAATTTATGGACCAGAGTCCCTGATTTATATGGAGTGGGTTTATGGAAGACTGCTCTGTATATGGAAGTGATCTCATCCACAGCAACAATTGCTTTGGAGATCTGTGTTACAATGATAATGCTCCAGAGCAGTGATTCTTAACTTTTTCTTTACCACAGACCCTTTTTCAATATCCTTTGTTGCCACAGACTGCCAAGATTTAAAATCCTAAAGTGCATCAGATATTTATTTAAAGTTTCTCATCAAGAGTATTTAAATTTAGAAAGAAGGGAGAAATAATGCACACACTCCTCTTATAATATTTGTTTTGGAATGATTCCATACAAATTTAAAATAACAACAACAACAATACCTGAACACGGTCTAATGTTATTTGTTAATTTTAATTAACTAATTAGTGAGAAGGCTGGTGCTGCATTTCACTTACAAGACTTGTTATATTTTTCCTGATAGCTGAAAGTTATATTCTGAGTTCTAACTCTATGTTTTTAAAATAGTTTCTAAACTTATTTTTAAGAGAGCAGAGAATGATTTTTCACGTAAGTATGTCATTATGAAAGGCATCAATACTTTCATAGCCCTCTTTGATAGTTCCAGAAAATCTGCTTGTAAGTGAGCCCAGAAATTTGGAAGGGACTGTTCCTTGAACTGCAATTTCAGAGCACCATCCATGGATATTGCTGTGAGCTTGTCTCCCTCTGCTACTGTGAGCCCCTCTAGTTCATACACATTAAAAATGGCTCTCTAATCCAGTTTTTGCTTGCATCAGGAAGAGAAAAATATTCACAGAAACTATGTTGCAAATCTTTAAAATGTCATTGTCAGGAGTTGAGTCTTTCAGCTTGGCTGTCATGGTTTTGAATGTTGGGCTAAGAAGGTATAGCTCTACTTGCTTGTTATTTGCTTGCATATAATGGGTTATACAGTACTGCAGTTGAATGATGGGAAATATAGTAGTGTGTTAACTGATAGAACTGTTGACCACATTTCTTTGTGGTTAATGAGCAGATAGAAAGTAGTTAAGGGTGTGCTGGGAAGATCCAGGGTCAATCTCTTGGGAATGTCTGGAGTGGAGAAGGAGGAGGGCTCCCATGGGAAAGTGCGAGGAAAATCATGTTTTGTTTTTGTAATGAATGGGAAGGTATTCTAATGATATTAAAAGAACTGGCAAATGTAATCTCAGAACCACTGGCAGTAATCTTTGAGAACTTCTGGAGAACAGAAGCAGTCCCAGCAGACTGGAGAAGGGCAAACATTGTCCCCATCTTCAAAAAGGGGGGAAAGAGAGGATCCCAACAACTATCACCCAGTTAGTCTGACATCAATACTGGGAAAGATTCTAGAACAGCTCATTAAACAGAGTCTGTGAACATTTAGAAGGGAATGCCATAATCAATAAAAGTCAACATGGGTTTCTCAAAAACAAGTCATGCCAGCCTAACCTGATCTCTTTTTTTGATAAAATTACCAGATTGCTAGATGAAGGTAGACATAGCATATCTTGATTTCAGTAAGGCTTTGACAAGGTCTTCCACGATATTCTTGCAAACAAGATAGTAAAATGTGGGCTAGACAATACAACTGTTAGGTGGATTAGTAACTGGTTGGCTGACCGAACCCAAAGGGTGCTCTGCAGTGGCTCCTCTTCATCCTGGAGAGAAGTGACCAGTGGGGTGCCACAGGATTCTGTCCTGGGCCCAGTGCTATTCAACTTCTTTATCAATGATTTGGATGAAGGAATAGGGGGCATGCTTCTCAAATTTGCAGATACCAAATTAGGAGGAATAGCTAATACCTCAGAAGACTGGATGAAAATTCAAAATGATTTTAATAGATTAGAAAGCTGGGCCAAAGCTAACAAAATGAATTTCAACACAGAGAAATGTAAGGTGCTACACTAAGGGCAAAAAAATGAAATGCATAGATGTAACATGGGGGACACCTGGCTAAACAACACTATGTGTGAAAAGGATCTAGGAGTCCTAGTAGACCACAAGGTGAACATGAGTCAACAGTGTGATGCCACAGCTAAAAATGCCAATGCAATTTTAGGCTGCATTAGTAGAAGTATAGTATCTAGATCAAGGGAAGTAATAGTGCCACTGTATTCTGCTTTGGTCAGGCCCCACCTGGAATACTGTGTCCAGTTCTGGGCACCACAATTCAAAAAGGATGTTGAAAAACTGGAGCGTGTCCAGAGAAGGGTGACTAAAATGGTGAACGATCTGGAAACCATGCCCTACAAGGAATGACTTAGAGAACTGGGTATGTTCAGCCTAGAGAAGAGATGGTTAAGAGGGGATATGATAGCCCTCTTTAAATATTTGAAGGGATGTCATATTGAGGAGAGTGCTAGCTTGTTTTCTGCTGTTCCAGAGAATAGGACTCAGAGAACAACAGATGCAAATTGCAGGAAAAGAGATTCCACCTCAACATTAGGAGGAACTTCCTGACAGTGAGAGCTGTTCGACAATGGAATACACTCCCTCGGAGAGTGGTGGAGTCTCCTTCTTTGGAGGTCTTTAGAGGCTGGATGGCTATCGGGGGTGCTTTGATCTTGAGTTCCTGCATGGCAGGGGGGTTGGACTAGATGGCTCTTGTAGTCTTTTCCAACTCTATGATTCTATGCTTCTACCCCACCAAAGGTTTGAAATTGTGCATACTTAATAATTATGCTTGGCTAATGCTTGCTGGTTAGTTTTGACAACAAACGTCTACAGAGAACATCTGTAGTGTCTGAATAAAGGTTTTCTGTGTTTTCACCAATGAAGCCTGGATGCAATAAGGGATGTGCCCTCTTCAGACAACTCTTCGTTGGTAGAGACAAAAAAAAATTGTGAAGTTTGAAAATATCTCATAGTTTAGGTCTGATAGGCAATGATGACACAATTCCAACTTTTTCATCATTGCTTTGATCTTGTCTCTGACTTGAAAATCTGTAACTTTTTTTTGAAGATTTAAGCTGAGCATATTTAAATGAGTGAAGATATTTGACAGAAATGCTAATTGTATTATCCAGGAAAAATCTGTCAGTCTCTGAAGTGAAATTGCAGTTCCATGAGGAATAATCTTAGGAGTTCCAGGTTGAAATTGGTGCTGCAAAGCTGCCTCCCAAGCCATTCCGCAGAAGGGAGAAAGCACTGACTGTCGCAGTCACCAGTTACACAGTCCTTGCCTCCCTGGTACAGGAGACTTGGAAGTGAACCTTGCATAAGTCAATTGACATTTCTGGCATTCCAGGACACATATTTGTTTTGCAAGATGCGAGAACTGAGGAGACAAAAAGGTGACATCATAGCCTGCCACAGTCAACCTTTTAATGACATCCATTCAGCTTTCTTAACCACTTTGTAATGCACTTGCAGAAAGCAACAGAATTAAGGAGTTGCAAATTTATTGGCAATATATCACTTCTGTGAGTAGCTTCTATGAAAGAAAAAGCGAGCAAACATATGAGAAATACAATTTTTTGTTATTAACTGTCCTCGAGTCGATCTCAACTCATGACGGCCCTATGGATGAGACATCTCCAAGACCCCTGTCCTCCACTGCTCTGCTTAATTCCTGCAACCCCTTAATACCCATGATGTCCTCCTTAATAGAGTCCATCCATCTGACATGTGGCCTTCCTCTCTTCCTACTTCCCTCCACATTCCCCAGCATTATTGTTTTTTCCAAAGAGTCCTCTCTTCTCATGATGTGCCCAAAGTATGACAGTCTTATTTGGTCAAGTTGGCTATTGGGAGATTTGCAAAGACCAGGAAATTTAAAGTCCATTTGCATCTCAACAAGGACTCATCTCTTGCAATCCAATATGTCTCCATTCCTATGAGGTCACAGGCCTTTTTGTAGGCAAAGGACAGTGGATTTCTCAAGGAGTCTTCATGATTTGCACTACATTTTGGTAGGTGTTGAGATAAAACATGCCAAGCCAGTTCAAATTTAAGAAGAAAAACTTGTTTTACCTTGCTTGGAGGTCCCAATCCACTGGTTCACTCTTCAGGATTCCCCTGTTGCAGCTACAATGTGGTATCTCACAATCCTGAAACATTCAGGGGTAGCTGTGTTGGCCATTTAGCAAATTCACACAAAAATCCATCAGTGATACCTTTATTGGCCAACCAAAATGCACAATATACTTGTTGCAAGCTTTCAAAGCTCTATGGGCTTCTTCATCAGGCAAGATGTTACAAACCAAACAGGAGAAAAATTTGGAGATGTTAGTCAGATGCCTGCATTTTGATGTTTCTGTCCTTAGTTAAGATGGTAACATGAGACTCCTTGAGAAATCCATTGCCCTCTGCCTACAAAGAGGCCTGTGACCTCATAGGAATGGAGGCATATTGGATTGCAAGAGATGTGTCCTTGTTGAGATGCAAATGGACTTTAAATTTCCTTGTCTTTGCAAATCTCTCAATAGCCACAAGGTCAGAAGGAAGAGGGGCCAGCCTGCAAAAGATACCCTCCACTTACCATCTTAACTAAGGACAGAAACATCAAAATGCAGACATCTGACTAACATCTCCCAATTTTTTCTCCTGTTTGGTTTGTAACATCTTGCCTGATGAAGAAGCCAGTGGAGCTTTGAAAGCTTGCAACAAGTATATTGTGCATTTTGGTTGGCCAATAAAGGTATTACTGTTTAGCGGAATTTTTGTTTGAATTTGCTAAATGGCCAACACAGGTATCCCTGCATGTTTCATTATTGCTTAAAATTACATTTCGACAGCTGTCAAAATGGCTTTTGCTTACTCTGACTTGCCAATTGACATGACAGATGAAGAACAGATTATCTTTTTTGAGATTAAACAGATGAAGATGGAGATGTTGCAGATAACTCTGGATCTCAAAGATGATTTTAAACAGATAGTGAAAGAAGGAATGTAAGAAATTAAGCAATCACTACACCAGATGATTGTTGGGGTGGTACAGTCAATTACAGAAGATGATTATATTGGTGAGTATTGTGATAAACTAGAGGACTTCATCAACAATAATGTTTATAAAGATTAAAACACAGAGATTAAGTTGGAGACTGGAAGAGTTGCTAAAGATGCTCATCTGGTATAAGGTATGAAGAGATTTGGGTAGACAGGGAAAAAAGCTAGATGAGAAAAGGAGAAGGAGAAGGATCATAATGACTGGTGACAGGAAAGAATCAAGTTACTCAGCAACACTATAGGAATGGATTGGTGAGGGATGAGCTTGAAGAGAATCTTCAGGAGGGCATTTTCACACAAGAAGATCAAAACAAGATCAAACAAAAGATGAAAGGGGTTTATATAAATAATGTGATAGTCTGTGTTTTGAATTTATTCCTCAGGAATTGTTCTCTATCTCTGTAAAATGGAAGTAATTCCATAAGATACTTTATGTCAAATATAAGAAAATAGCTGTTTAAGCTGTTTTGTTGGATTTGGTTTGGGAAAATGATTTTGAGGATTGAACTTGGAACAAGATAGATAAAGAAGAGAATGAATTTTATGGACTCATGAAACATAATGAAAAGAAAAATATGTGGTAAGATAGAACTGAGTGCTAGTTTTTAATAGAAAGGAGAGGCAAATTAGTGTATGATTATTGTTTTTGTAAAATAATTTCCCCTTTATTTTGGTTAGAATAAGATTGGCTGGATGAAACCATAAATTATCAAGTTGTTAGTATTAATGCAGTATTGATTAGGTAGTTGCAAAAAAACTTGTGATTTTGTAAATGATAATAGAAGTGAGATTGGGACAACTATATGATTATTTAACAGTCAGATGCTTATGTAATAGTAGAATGGATTTATAGATAAACAGCGGTAAGGCAATGCACCAGAGGAAGTAGAATAAGTAGATAATTATAGCCAAGGACCCCTTCCTTTTTGTTTTGTTTTGTGTTTTATTATGCTCAGTGTATGTTATTTATATCTTTATTTTATTTGTAGTTTTATACTATAAAAATTGTAGAATTCAAAGATATAGCCATGTTAGTCTGTAGAATCAGTATGTAGAGAGATCTTGTAGCATCATTGAGCACCAAAGTGCTACAAGATCTCTCTACATATAAAATTTGTGTTTAATAAAGATATTTTTAATTCCTCAAAAATGAATTCTCATTTCCCAAATATGAGACAAAACTTTACCACATGATAACTAGTGAGCCTCACAGTGTAACAAAAGTTGATGGTATTCACTGTCCATAACTTTTCAAAGCTGCTCTAAAGGTCTTGAATTCAATGATTTGCCTTTTATAAAATTGACAGTTTTGAGTGATTCCTTTAAGGCCTGTTTTAGCTTTTCTAGTATCTTATTACCAACTGGAGCTTCCCTATGTATGCAACAAAGGTACCAAGTCAACAATGGTATGATTTCCTTAATCCATGCTACATGTCCACTGAGCTTTCCAGACATTGCTTGAGCCTTGTCTGTATGTATTCCAACACATTTCAAGTTATAAACTTGTTTAAGCTGTTTAATACTTCTTCAGCTGCAGTGTGTACCAATGAGGAGATCATCTGTAAGTCTTTGAAAATATTTTTCTTGTGCTCATATCTAATATATCACAATAAGGTTGCTTTGTCATGTCTGTGCAGGGCAAAATAGGGAGACATGTGAATTCTTACTAATAACTTTTTCTTGATATTGGCTGACAAACTGTTGATTCACGTCCTAAGTCTGACTGATTGCATACAGTCAGCCCATCTCATCCACAAGCCAGCCATTTGTGAATTAGAGCATCTGCAGCTGGCCGCACCCTAGTATCGTCAATAGCATTATGTGGACGCAGCCATGCCAATGTGGATATTGGTGTCCATCAGCAATAATGGGACTTGAACCAAATCCCCCGCAGATGGGGTGAGCCAACTGTATTAAGGAAAGGTCATTGGCAGCTTTCTCATTGATCAATGCAGAAACCCTCCATAGTTCTTCAGCTATTGTGTATAGCAGGGGTAGGCAACCTTTCCCCTTTAAGGGCCGAGGGACTGCAGCTCCCAGAAGCCTCAGCAATGTTGGCCAATAGTCCCATGTTGGCCAATAGCTCCTGGGATTCTGGGAGCTGAAGTCCCTCGGCCCTTAAAGGGGAAAGGTTGCCTACCCCTGGTGTATAGTTTTCTGTTTTTTGCTATTAATTGAGAAAACTCAGTGGCCTTCACTGCATTTTCATTGTTACAACAGGTTGCAGTCTTTTTAAACCATTATCTTACTTTCCGAAGCTCCTGATCCTTACTGTTGAAAAAAAAATCGATGCTCTTTGTGGCATGTTTGTTATATTTAGTATCAAGCTCTTTTCACAATTTTAATGGTTTCATGGCCTCGGACAATATATTCTAACACAACATACACTGTGGTAGGTGCTTGTCTTCTGGGCCATGTGAAGCCAGTCAACAGATATTCCTTGCTATAACAGTGACACTTTTTAAGATGATTGCAAGAAGCTTTATTTTGCTTCAAACAGCATGCATCCTTATCAATATCTTTTACATTTCAAATTCAATACAGCCAAAATGTATTATTACACAATTCACCACGATAACATCAAAAGTCACTTTACCCAACAATAACCAATGCTTTTACTCACAGAAACCAAAGAAGAAGCACAATCATTTTCAATAATCTACAGTTATTCTGAAGTCTGTCTGAACACTCTCACTGACTGACTCCAACTCTCTCTTCCTGCGAACACAGTCTTTCTTTTGTACATTAATTTTTTTAGAACATTTTCTACACAGTTACAGAATTCTGGGAAGCAACAGATGTTCTGAGACTGTGGTGGCACAGCATGGACAACACTAGAGTTTGGTGAAGCTAGGAAGGGGACTTTTGGTTGTATGTAAGGTAGCAAGAAATGTCAGAGGCTTTCTCCAACTCACTCAGAATCGTTCACTTCCATGCTCTCACCATGTGCAGAATTAGAAAGTGATGAGGACATCTTTTGCTATCAAACAGTTGTTTTCATAACTGATTGCAACTTTTGTTTGTTTTTAATGGAGGCGGTAGGTTAGAACAATTAGTGGATCAAGCTGAAATTTGTCACAAAAATAACTTGGGTAAATATTATTTCTTTCTTTTTATAACTGTAAAAGCTCAACATTTCTTCAAGCCTTCATAGACACCCCCCCTTTGAGGAAATCATAGCCACTCGCGGATTCTTGGACCACATTAAGAACCACTGCTCTAGAGAGATTATTAAAAGTCAAAAGGAGCCTTTGGGGGGGTGGAGTAGTAGTAGGAGATCATGGCTTTAAAAAAAAAAAGAGTATGAAGAAGCAACAGGAAATGGTGGTTGATTTTTTTGTGATTTTAATGGAGCAGTACAAATCAACACCCGTTGTCAATCTGGACAAGCATGATGAGTGGTCTACCAACAAATTCCATTAGGTTGACAGGCATAAGAGAATTTTTTTTCTATGAGGGCCCTATTACTATGAATCTCCCTGTCATGGGAAAATTACATGGATTCTTCACTAGGGCTTAAAAACATGGCTGTTAAGACCCACCTTTGCATACTAATTTGATATCAGATTTTTACAATGATAATTTTAAGATTATTGCTGCTTGTTTTTACTATTTATTTTAGGTGCATTTTTGTGATTGTTGTGCTGATTTTATATTCTGTTATGAAATGATGGGAGCCCCTTGATAATTCTTCACTAGGACTTAAAAACATGGCTGTTAAGACCCACCTTTGCTTACTAATTTGAAATCCCCACAATTTGAATGGCAGAAACACTCTTAAGACAAATGTAGCATAATCAGTGAAAAAACACAAATTAACATCCTTTCTCCCAATATTTAGGCCAACAACACTTCTTTTTGAGAAAATTGTATTTATACCTCCAGAATCTCATTATGCATACCAAATATAGGAAAAAGCTGTTCCTGCCTCATTGTTATCCACGGAAATAGGAATGACAGAGTAGTACTGCTGGGTGGGGGGAGTGCCTCAGAGTTGACTCTATCAATGTGGATTGCAGCAGTTCAATTGGAATATCATCTGTTCCTGGTGATTTGTTTTTGGCTATTTTTCTTATGACAGTTTCCATCTCACTTTTTAGAATTTGGGGGTCATCTTCATATGGTTCTTCATTCCATGTGTCCTTCATTTTGTCATCTCTTTTGTATAATTCTTCTATGTATGGCATCCAACATCTTTTTATTCCTTCCTTCTTGTGTACAGTCCTTTTATCTGTGTTGCATTTATGCTTCTAATGGATGAGAATAAGTTCTACGTGGGAGATAAACTAGGTCAAAAGCTTCTATTTGAAAGGAAATACCAAGTTGAGAATTTCTCTGATAAATGATACTGCATTTTTATGAGAATATCCAAGACTTTGAACCAATATTAAAAGATCAAAAAATCAGAGCCAAATCTAGATTGGTTAGGTGTAATATGTCAAGGAGGCTAGCTTAAATAGATAGCAATGATTCTCTACATTTGCATTTTAAAGCACTCCACAGGAAAGCTCATCTCTGAGATTATACTACATCAAAAGAATTACAATTAATATTTCTGTAAAAGAAATTCAGTGTGCACATACACACACAGACAATCTTTGGGTTTTTTTATCAGACTGTTAAAGTAAAAAGTTATTTTACAAAGGAAGAGAAATGTAGATGCATGAACTTGAAAATCCTTTCCGAAGTAATACCTAACTAGGGCTGTCATTTTAATGCATTTAAAATGGGCTTTGTCAAAACTCTTGCTGTGCATCATTCAGATACACTGGGAAGTGACTGAGCATCATCACCACATATAGCAGAGCTGGGAATCATGCATCCCTCAGAGAATGTTGTTTTCATCATTCCTTGCTATTAAGTGACTAGGGCTGCTGGAAGCTGCAATCTAATAACATCCAGGATGGCTGCATTATTCCTATCCCAACATTTAGCTCTGTGAGCCACCAGCAAATGCTTTTTCCAGTAAGCAGTAGAACTAATTTCCTTTGCTAACTGCCAGAAATAGTGCAAATTGAGTCCACTTTTAGGGTTAGGGTTAGTGCTAGGGAATCATGGGAATTGTTTTTTCCCCCCTGAGACATTGAGCCTTCTCTGTCAGAGAGCTCTGGTGCCACAATAAAATATTCCCTAACCTTAACCCTTAAAGTGGACTCAATTTGCACCATTTCTAGCAGTCTGCAAAGGCCCTAAATCTAAATATAATTGTAGTTACATATATTTGGCCTTTATATGTACAGTACTATGACGCCCTACATATAAAGACTAAATACAGGCTTGAAATAAAAGGACCACCAAGAAGGACCAAGAAAAGGAGCAATAAGGATGTGAATAATTTTTGCAGGCAGGGAAGTTGTGAATGGAGGAGCAAAGTTCACAGACAGAGACAGAACATAAAATGGGAACAGAAGGCTAGGTGTTGGCCATAGCTCTGAATTCCTTTAAAGTGCAGGTCCAAATAATTTGCAGTCAATATGAGAGACATTGTATCACATGCTGTAAGTTACTAGTGGTATGTGAGCATGTCCTATGAACCAAGTCCTCTTATGGGGACTACCCGTTTTAAGAATGAAGTGCTTCACCATCAGCCTTCCAGAATGGTTCTGTCCCAATGCTTTTAGTGTCCTAGATGAGAGATTGTGACAAAATAAGGTACATACAGTACAATATTATTTACACAGCTTTTGCTGTGAAGGAAGTATCACAACCTGGCTACCTGGCTTACTCTGTCTGCGTTCTATTTGGATGCCACTTGGGTTAGTAAGCTCAGGTGCTTAATAGCTTCAGTTGCAGAGATTCCAGGTTTTTCTTCCAATAAACAGACAAACCTGGGATTTAGATTCACTCACCTCCTCCTACTGATAGCCATCCAGCTCCAAGGTAATAGAGTTGAAACTTGTTTCTTGCCAGAGGAAGAGCAAATCTATGTCAGAAACTTAGAAATGGCATGAGTTAAACCATTCAATGTTATGGTTTCCTTTTATTCTCCTTCCACCACAGTGATGGTTCATATTTAATCAAATTTCACCAGCTCTGACAGAACTAAACTGTGAGTATAATAATCTCTTGCATCTGTTGTCATCCCCTCATCCCAATTTCCCCATCTTGGTTGTATGGTGTTGATGAACACCACAAATTTCTACTGAGCATGTGCACCACTATTCCTTAATGACCACCACATGCCAAAATTGGCTAAAAATTGCACTTTAAAAAACAACCCTGTAAACATGTGTTGTACTACTCTAAGGACAACTCACAGTAGACATTCCCCTTGGTTAAATACAGAAAATAATTTTAAAAGACTATGTGGAAACTCAACTGACTAAAGCAGGGGTCCTCAAACTTTTGAGCCGGGGGCCGGTTCGCCATCCCTCAGACCATTGGAGGGTTGGAGTAAAAAAACAAACCAAAACCAAAGCAAAACACCATGACCTTGAGCAAGTCACACCCTCTCTGCCTCTGAGGATAACCATGGCAACTCTCCTCTGAAGAAACTTGCCAAGAAACCCCCCATGGATAGGGGTCGCCATAAGTTAGAAATGACTCCAAGGCACTGGATTCCCTGGGCAGGTCACACTCTTTCAGCCCAAATGGTAATGGAAACCCTCCTCTGGAGAACCTTGCCAAGCAAACCCCCATGATAGGGTCAAAATAAGCTGGAAATGACTCGAAGGCACTGGATTACCCTGGTCAGGCCACACTCTCTCAGCCCCAGATGGTAATGGAAACCCTCCTCTGGAGAAACCTGCCAAGCAAACCCCCATGATAGGGTCAAAATAAGCCGGATATGACTCGAAGGCACTGGATTACCCTGGTCAGGCCACACTCTCTCAGCCCCAGATGGTAATGAAAACCCTCCTCTGGAGAAACTTGCCAAGTGGTATGAGCGTTGGACTACTACTCAGGAGACCTGGGTTTGATTCCCCACTCTGCCATGAAAACCACTGGGTGAACTTGGACAAGTCACACACTCAGCCTCAGGGGAAGGCAATGGCAAATCTCCTCTGAACAAACCTTTCTCTAGAACTCTGTAGTAGAATAAAGTCTTTCCTTTAAAAAGTACCTTGCTTCCGTCACACTCCGTCCACGTGCCTAAGGGAACTGTAGTTTATTGTGGCACCAGAGCTCTCTGACAGAGAAGGCTCACTGTCTCAGAAAAAAATACGATTCGCATGATTCCCTAGCACTGAGCCAGGGCAGTTAAAGTGGACTCAATTTGCACTATTTCTAGCAGTCTGCAAAGGCCCTAAGCTCGGTTGTTGCTTGCTTAAGTTAGCAAGGGTAAGAAACTAGAAATCCCTAACAAAGTCCTGATGTGTTGCTAGGAGGGAGATCAGGAATTCATCAGATGGTGGCAGCTGTATAGATAGTCTCAGGAGATCCCCTTTAGCTCAGTAGGGGAGTGGAAAGGGTGATCTAAGAAACCATGGGAAAACAATGATCTGCTGTGGTCTGAGAGCCACAACAGGACTGTTGGTTGGCTGCTTGGGACCCAGGGGATCATCACATGGTGGCATGTGGTGTGAACTTGGTGTATGTTAAAGAAAAAGAAAATTCTAGTTTTTCTCTCTGTCTCTCTTTTTCTCTCTCTTTTACCTGTTTAGCGACAGGATAGAAGGGAAGTGTGAGGAAAGAACTTGCTTCCTTTCCCTGTATCTGCTTTTCTGGTTTGGGTTGTTAATAGAGGAAGGGAGGTTATTATATGTATATTAAAATGAAAAATAAAATAAAAAACATTCAAATCTTGAGTTGGCGGTGGGACCGACTGTTGTTATACTAGTCGATGTAGTATGGTATGGTCATGCTGAATGGAGGAAAATATTCCATTGCTTCTGCTTTTAAAATGCAACTTATGCCTTACTGGCAAGTTTTATATACATAGAAAGTGCAAAAAGGGAAAAAATCCATCAAAATTCCCACTCAAAACAATATTTTAGGAGTAACACTGGAGGATTAATTATTATACAAAAATGTAACCATGTTGCCAGCTTTACATTACTTTTGAGAATGACATCAATTGTGATGTTACCTGAAAGTTAGGCATTATAGGTAACATTGTTACTTAGATGTTATTGCTACCAGACTCTTAAAAAAATGTACATATTAGAGCTACAGATCCTTCTTAAAGAAATGGGTGTCCCACAACATTTGATTGCCCTGGTGTGTAATCTCTTCTCAGGACAAGAGGCTACTTTAGGACAGAACAAGGAGAAACAGAATGGTTTTCAATTGGCAAACAGGAGTCAGTCAGGACTGCACCTTATCACTCTATCTGTTTAACTTGTATGCAGAAAATATACATAAAGCAGAATTAGATTTGGGAAGAGGAAGCATGAAAATTGGAGGAAGGAATATTAACACGTTAGGGACCTTATCACATGGGGTCTAGAGCAGAGCTAATCCAAAGGGTACCTGCAGCTAATACATATTATTTCCCCGTGTTTACACACGACGCTGCCCTAGAACACGGAGCTAATCTGTATTGTTTCCCCGCGTGTACACATGACGCTGCCCCGAAACTCCACAGAACCCGAAGCTAATCCGTAGCGAGTAGGGAGATTTTGACATTCGGTTTGTTGGGGAAGTACAAGCGGAGCCTTCGTATTCATTGCGCAATGGTGGGCGGGGCGGGGAAGCAGGGAGAGCTCTCCCAAGCAGAAAATCCCGGCGAGGGGAAGGGATTGGCGAAAGGCAAACCAGATTGAGAAAGAGGAGGAGAGGAGAGGAGGAGGGAAGAGGGAGGCGATCTCTCTCTCTCTCCATCTCTCTCGCATTTTTCCCCACCAACACCCCTTCCCTCCTCCAGTCCTCCAGCCCTCCTCCTCCTCCTCGGTCCCCTTGGCTGCCTTTCCTCCCGACTCCTTCATCCCATCCTTGCCATCCACAGAAGCGCCTTCTGCGACGCTGGCTTTTTGGGTGGCGGGAAGGGAGAGAGAGAGAGAGAGAGAGAGAGAGAAGAAAATGTGTGTGTGTGTTTTCCTTCTTCCCACGTGAACCGCATCCCGCGGCGCCTGATGGCTAAATCCCCTTTGGAGCCTTCGTATTCATTGCGCTATGGCCACCAGGGCGAAATTCAGTTCGTTTCGGTATAGAACTGAATTTATTCTCACTTCGGTTACTTTTCTGTTACTTTTCGCTTCGTGGCCAGCGTTTGATAAGGTCCTAGGTCAGGATATGTAGATGACACCATACTACTAGCAGAAAAAAGAGCAAAGATTTGGAATGATTATTGAAGAAAGTCATGGGAAAATTGCAAATGCAGGTTGACAGTTGAACACTAAGAAAACAAAAATAAGGGCTACAGATGATTTACATAACTTTAAAGTAGATGAAGACATCAAGATAGTTCAAGATTTGCTGCACCTTGGCTCAGTCATTTATTGGAGTGGAGATTGCAGCCAAGAAACCAGAAGACTAGGGATTGGAGGAGCAGCTATGAAGGAACTAGACAAGATCCTCAAGTGTTCAACTGAGGAAGAGCATTGAATTCTAAAGTTACCATTGTCTGTGCCATCATATTCCCCATTTCTGTGAATGGCTTTGAAAACTGGAAGAAAATCGACTCATTTGAGATGTGGTGCTAGAGAAGAGTTCTGTGGATGCAATGGACTGCTAAAAAGGCAAATAAATGGGTCCTAGAGCAAATGAAGATGAATAGACCCAATCAAGGAAACTACAGCCCTGAGTCTGCAGGATGTTGGAAGTCAGAGCAGCATGGATATCTCTCACAGGTAGGTCACCATAAGTTGGAGTCCACGGTAGTTAGCAACAACAAAATACCCAATAAAGCACTGGATATGATTGTTAAAAAGGATATATAGTAACCTTCCAATTGTCATGTGTGTGTTTTTTTTAACCTTAAAAACAAATTTTTGTGGTCTGGTATCCTTGCAAAGTATAGTTAAATTAACAATATGAATTGTAAATAAGGAGATGGCTTAAGCATTAAGACATTCATTAGGCAACTTCCTCCATCACTTAACAATTAGAATGCTTTCTAGAGAGACAGGACATAATGTGTAGAAAATATGTGCTCATTTTGCATTCCAGCATATAGCTGTTCTACAATCAGTGGAACTGCCCAAAAAGAGCAATTTTGTTTTAAAACAGATGGTAGCAGTGCTGTAGATTTCCCTGCAGCTAAGCTTAGGGGAAAAAAATACTAGCTGTTTTTGTGGCACCAAGTGCTGGCTTTATGATGCAGAAGAAAGCAAATTCCCTCCTAATGGAAAGTCTCATGGGTCATTGAGTACAATAAAACCATATTGGAACAAATGTCTTTTCCCCAGCATATCTCTATACAGTACTTAGCTGTGGCAATATCCTCAGATTAATCCTAACCATTTATAAAAGGAAGATTTAAAAAAAAAAAGAGTCTGCCTTGCCATGCCAATTGTAAGATCAACCAAGACTGGCCAGAAACTCTTTTTGGAAGAAAAAGGAGGAGAAGGAAAAAGAAAAAAGCATGGGATATTGTTTGCACTGGGTAGGGGATGGATGGGAAGGCTAATGCAATAGAAAGGGCCTCTAGATACAGTTTAACTATGGTGGGAGAAACCAGGTCCAAATTAAAAGCATCTCCCATATTATTATTATTATTATTATTATTATTAACCCGCCCCTCTGCTAAGCAGCACACAACAGGTTAAAACAATACAAGAATAAAACACCTTAATCAAATCACTCCCCCTAACCCACCCACCCTTTAAAAATGAATTAAACTAAGATAGTGTTAAAACAACAGAGTAACAAAACATCAAATAATAAAATCACAAAACAAAATTAACTTACTCTGGCCTGAGGAGAAAAGACCCATGAATGTTTCCATACTGTCCAATTACAACAGTTTGATACCATTAACTGCTGTCACTCCCTCCTATGAAATCCTAGGATTTGTAGATTGGTGACTTTTTTTTAAAAAAAGTAAACTCCCCTGAACACTGTAAAAAATATTCTAGGTTTCTCACAGCCATATTGAAGTATGGGGACCACTGGTGATTGTACTCAAGAGAAAGAAACAAAAACAACAGTGAATTGGCAGAAAGAGGAAGGAAGAAAGGAAGGACACTGAGCATCTAAAGTGGAGTAAGCAACTGCACAGGGGGTGCAAGCCATTTTACCTCCCAGAGCCTGTCCAATGAGCCATACCAGCACATTTCAGGTGCCCAAAGTGACATGATGTCACTTCCAGATGCCTTTTGGATAATTTTGGGTTGTTTTTTCCTCTCTCATTTTTTGGTATTTTGAGAAGGTTTGGGTGGCTTTGCAGGATTGGGGGCGGAATGCTGCATTTTAATGTAGTTTTGGCCTGTTTGAGTTGAATAATTGTCTGAAAATCAGCCCCCAATTTTTTAAAGAACTGTTGTTGTTTTTAAATAGCTGAGAGCTGGAGATGCCTTTTTGGAGACCCCAAGGGCTGCTCTTAGGGGTGCCAAGGATCATATGCAGCCCATGGGTTGTACTTTGCCCCCCCTCCCCAGTATAAAGTCATCATGGACCTCGTTTCACTAGCATTTAATCCGAATTGCTGATCGGGTTATATGTCCGTCGTTCCCACTTGAAACTGGTTCTGATCCTACTGTGCTCAATTTAAATCACAATGAAACGAGGCAAATACAAAAGAAGTATTCTTTCCCGACACTAGTTTTTGGGCGGTTCTTTTGAAAAGACCCGAATCCGAACCGTGTTCAACAAGTGGGAACAACAGGTCAGATTCACATCGAGGGGCTGTGCCAGCTCTTACTGGCTTCTCTCAAGCCCTGGTGCTCTGGGGGCTGTGCCAAGGGTGGGTCAGTGCAAGGAGGAGGAGAGGGAGATGGAGCGCCGCCACTGCTATGGGTCGAGAGTGTCCTGCGGTGGGTTCTGGCGAGCAGCAGCAAGTTGAAGGGTGCACCAGAGGGCAGCCCATCTGGAGGAGGCAGAACAGGAGCCGCTGGGGCCCAAGCCTTCCTGCCATGCCACCATCCCTCTATTTGTTGTTGTTGTTGTTGTTGTTGTTGTTGTTGTGTGCCTTCAAGTCATTTCCAACTTAGCAAGGTTTGTTCAGAAGGAGTTTGCCTTTTCTTTCATCTCCTCATCTTCCTCTCTCCGTGGCAGCATTTCTTCCTCCCCTCCCCTTCAAGTGTGAATGACAAAGAGGATTAAAAGGGGTGCAAATGGCCCCAGAGAGATTCGATCACAAAATAACCTGGTTTCTACACCGGGTTATTTTGTAGTGGGAATGAGCCCAGGGATATTAAGCCCGGAAGCTCAGAACTGAACATCAGGCACAGAAAACCTGGAAAGAGGTTTTTTAACATGCATGTGTCCATTGCAGACAAAGAAGAGGTTGTGAGAATGAAATTGCTTTACCATTTATATTAGGTTTGAGAAGAGTGGATCAGCACTTGAAGACAGTGTGTGAAAATGAACTCCACACACAACATTATGTTTTGGTTATAATACCAAGTTGTTTTGATGCCAGCTTCATCCCCTAAAGAACCAAACAATAGAAAAATAATAGCATCCAGGCAGTTATTGCCTTCCCCAGTGTCCTACTTTGCCAGGTGCCTAGGTAATCTACGCTTATCCTGGGGAGGATGAAACAGGACCTAGAGTGACATTCCTCAGAGGAGGTTCAGTATGTCACATTATACTTCAAAGGGGAGACAGTTAAGAAATCACCTGTGACAGATGCAGAAATCTAATCTTATCTGGGGCTTATACCTCACAGAAACTGAATCATGCTTTTCCTTGATTACCCTAATGAGGTTTCAGAGCAAAGAAAGCAATTTGCAGAGGTGAGAACTGGCTAAAGTATGTGACTTCAATATTACCTTAGGTATTTGATTATTTGTGTGTGTGTGTGTGTGTGTGTGTGTGTGTGTTTGCGTGCCTCTTCTCACAGACTAATCAAGAGATTTCATTCTCTGTGACAGCTGAGTAATGTCTGTTTCACACTGGAGCAGCCAACCACCAGAACGTCTCAGGTGTTGCTATCCTAGAAATGTCCTGCAAATGTCAGTGGTGAAAAGACTAGTTATTATCACAGAGTATGCAGCCAATTTTTGGAAATCGTAATGCTTTTGACACTTTACTTTTAAGTGGAAATGTATGACTTAGCCCCCTAGGAGTTAAGCTTTTGATGCATAATGCCTGTCTCTGAACCCCCCCACCCCCCCCTTTAAAAATATGATTTAGGGTTTTAAAGAGATTCTATGATGCAGTTCAGGAAGTTGACAACTTACCATCACAAGCATTCAAACTAATCATTGGAGACTTGAATGCTAAAGTTGGCAACAAAGAAGAATCAAAAACAGGAAGATTTGGATTAGGAACAAAAAATAAAGCAGGAGAGCATCTGATAGAATTCTCTGAGGCCAATAATTTATTCATTGCAAATACCCGCTTCATGATATTTGGAATGAGGAGCCATATGAAGATGAACCCCAAATTCTAAGAAGTGAAGTGGAATCTGCAATAAAGAAAATGGGGAAAAATAAATCACCAAGAACAGATGATATCCCAATTGAACTGCTACAGTGACTACAGACAGATGCAACTTCAGTGCTAACTGAAATATGCCAGCAAATATGGAAAAGAAAGCGGTGGCCAACAGACTGGAAATGCTTGAGATACATACCAATCCACAAGAAAGGAGATACAAAAGACTGCAGCAACTATAGGACAATAGCACTAATCTCACATGCAAGCAAAAATAATGCTTAAAATTCTGCAGCATAGACTCCAACCATACATGGAGAGAGAAATTCCAGAGGTGCAAGCAGGATTCAGAAAAGGAAGTGGCACTAGGGATACAACTGCAAACATACGATGGCTAATGGAGCACATCAAAGAATTCCAAAAAAGAATCAGCATGTGCTTCATAGACTACAGCAAAACGTTTGATTGTATAGATCACGAAAAGCTATAGAATGCACTCAAAAGATATGGGTGCCACTACATCTGATAGTCCTGATGAGGAATCTATACTAAGAACAAGAGGCCACCATCAGAACAGAATTAGGGGAAACAGAGTGGTTCCCAATAGACAAAGGGGTCAGGCAAGGCTGCATCCTGTCACCCGACTTGTTTAACTTATATGCTGAAAACATAAGAAAAGCAGAATTCGAATCAGAAAAAGGAGGAGTTAAGATAGGAGAAAGCAACATTAACAACTTAAGATATGCAGGCGACACCATAATATTAGCAGAAAACATTCAGGAATTGGAACAGCTAATAAGAAAGGTCAAAGATGAAAGTGCAAAGGAAGGCCTGATACTGAACATAAAGAAAACAAAAATAATGACCACAGAAGAAATACACATATTCAATCTAGACAATGAGAAAATTGAAATAGTTAAAGAATTCCCATATTTAGGATTGACCAGAATGGAGACTGCAGTCAAGAAATAAGAAGACAACTAGGAATGGGAAGGACAGCTATGAAAGAATTGGAAAAGATACTGAAGAGCAAAGACATACAACTGAATCATTCAGGCCATTGTGTTCCCAATTGCCACGTACGGATGTGAGAGCTGGACAGTGAAGGAAGGAGACAGAAAGAAAATGAACTCATTTCAAATGTGGTGCTGGAGAAGAGTATTTAGGATACCATTGACAGCCAAGAAAACAAACAAATGGGTTCTTGAACGGATCAGACCAGGGCTCTCCTTGGAAGCAAAGATGATCAAGTTGAGACTATCGCACTTTGGCCACATAATGAGAAGGCATGGATCAATAGAAAAAACAATAATGCTAGGAAGACCACAAACCAGGTTGATAGATTCTATCAGGGGGGTTATGGGCAAGGGCTTGCAAGATCTGGACAAGGCAGTGGAAGATAGGGATTCTTGGAGATCTCTCAGCCACAGGGTCACCATGAGTTGGAACCAACTCGAGGGCAGCTAACAACAACAAATCAGGCTGTCCAAAAAGACCATCAGTAGATCAGTAGGAAAAAGAGGTGATACTCACCATGAGTAGGCAGCAGGAAACGAGGAAGACTGTATGACAAATGGATTTACCCAATAATGGAAGCCACAGCCCAGAGTTTGCAATACCTGGCTATTAACAACAGGATTTGTTGGAGATCCCTCATTCATAGGGTCACCATAAGTTTAGGCCAAATTGATAGTAAATAATAACAACACTACAGTTTTGAGAAGTATGAATGAATGCTCAAGTTTTTTCAACAGTTTTCTCTACTCGAAATCAGTTCCTAAATGCTTATTAAGTTGTCTGGTCCTAACTACATAATAAGTGAAATGATTAGATAGTTCTTTTAACCTAGGAGAACTGTGAAATTTTACTGAAATAGTAAGGGAGCTGTAAATCAAGAAAATTTGGGAACCTTTGCCCTAGTGTTTCTTGTCCTCATACCACTGGGTCCTCAACCCATTGCTGGAGTCTAGTACGTGATACATAGTCATGACTGAATTGTAGCTGTGCAACTACAGTCTTGTAAGATCTCTTTCCAGCTTCTATCCCATGTGTGTGAATCACAGAGTGCACAAAGTAAAATAGGTTGCTGTGTTAACTGTGCTGCTTCAGAAAGCCATCTGTGGCCACTTGACAACCCTATCCACCTTCCCTTCTGCTTTCTTGTTTTACTGTTATGGCAAACTTGGACCTGAGGGTTGTATGAAAGCTGCATGCTTGATGGGTAGCGGAAGAGTTCATGCAGGAAAAAAAAATCCTTTGCACAGCCGTAGCAATTTCTGAGGTGATGTCTTTGGAGGTGCAGGAAATCCCATGTGTATGTTCAGATGACTACTTGAAGAACAAGAGTTATAGATAAGCAGTCTGTTCAGCTGCATCATAGACCCCTTTATCCAGTGATCATATTAAACTCTGAATGCATAGCCCATATCATTATCTGAAAGTACAGACCAACATTTGGCTTAATTCAATCTGGGTAGCTCCTGTGGGAGCCCTCTTTCTGTTTCAGCTGCAGTTCTTACCCCAGGCTATCAGTGTCAACAGAAGAAGCACTATAATAAGCAGGCTGTGTTTCTGCAGCCCCAACAAATATAGATTGGGTGCTGGCAATTGTTACCAGGGGGGAAAAAGATATAAACTGCATTCTTATGTGTCAAGCAATGAAAACAGATGCAGGAGAAACAGACTTTTGACAAACCATTATTCCTTAGTGATGACTCTAGCTAGAGGCATGATCTATTGAGGTACCAGTCAAACCAGATCCTGGGATGACCAAAATGAAACAAAGCCACTTGTGTCACAGGATATCTGACAGTTTATTGACTGGGTGATACATAGACAGAATTTTGTTAACTGCCCTCGTTGATCTCGACTCATGGTGACCCTATGGATGAGACATCTCCAAGATCCTCTGTCTTCCACTGCTCTGCTTAATTCCTGCAACCCCTTAATACCCGTGACCTCCTTAACAGAGTCCATCCATATGGCATGTGGTCTTCCTCTTTTCCTACTTCCCTCCACCTTTCCCAGCATTATACAACTTGCTAAATGCAAAGGAAGCTTAGCCATGCCTTTGAGGGAGGATGAACAACTTTGTTCATTTGGGATTGTTCACCTACAATAAGTCTCCTCGGGGGATGAGGTAAGAGCAGGGGTAGGCAACCTAAGGCCCGGGGGCCGGATGCGGCCCCCCAAGGCCTTTGGACCGGCCCCAGGCTGGTCCTGCCGCCGCCACCACCGCCCGCCATGATGATATTCATTATTGTTGTTATTACTTGTTCTTGGGGTTTTCTTGGCAAAATCTCCACAGGGGTTTTGCCATAGCTTTTCTGGGGCTGCATGCATATTTTTAAAAATATTTTTAATATTTTTTAATTTTTAATTTATTTATTTATTTATTTATCTTTGGTGCTTCGGCCCCCCAATTGTCTGAGGGACAGTAACCCGGCCCCCGGCTCAAAAAGGTTGCCTACCCCTGGGTAAGAGGGAACCAGTACTAAATATCTGCAAGATGATTATTTGTTTGTCTGTTTGTATGCCACTTTCACCCAGAATAGGACCTAAGGTGACTCCCAAAGAGAATCAATTTAAAAAATTAATATGGTTTCAACTGAGCCGCTCAGCTATGTGGAAAATGCACAATATATAGCAGGACAGGGTTTCTTGTCTACCAAGAGTTCTGATACTTGCATGGTGTGGTTGAATCCCATTGGATATGGGTCTGGTTTTGTTCCTTATCCATTGGAGCATGTGCAGGTCTACATAAGCTGCTTTGCTTTGCTTTGCTACTACTGAAATGAAATTCCCACCCTTCCTGATTATCACAATTGTAGGAAAGACATTTAGTTTCATCTCATTTGGCTTTTATTTCAGTAATTTTAGCATTCATTTTGAGATTGCAAAACTATCTCAGAATTTAAAATAAAAATAAAAATGGGAAAGAGCAATTGTACTACTTAATATATTTGTTCCAAAATAAGATAGGAAGAAGATTGTGCTAACACCTCTGCATAAACAGCTTGAGCTCATTAGACAGTGCATATATTTAAAAGGGAGCTGAAAGTACAGATCTTAATTGTAATACAAAATGAGCCAAGATAAATCTATAGGCCTATTTCATTCATAAACATGAAGATATGAATCTATATCCATTTGTTTTCTTCTCTGCAAAGTCTGGCTAGAGGTAGTGTATTAGTGGGGACTCCCTCAGGTAACATGTAATTATTTTAGATCTGCATAGCTTTTTTAAAACCCAGTAATCATTCAGATTTGGTATCCATCTCCCATTCATGAGAGTTTTCTTTCCCCCTTATTTTTTTTATCTCATTTGCTGGAAATGTGACACTTCCCAAGTTCTGATAATACATACTGCCCTATTTTCAGATACTCTTCTTACACAAACATGATTAGCTAACATACACCACTCTGAGAAACTGTTTCAACCTGAGAGAGGGGGAGAGATGTGTAAAAAATAGAAGAAAGACACAGTAAAAGAACTGGTGTAATACAGCACTCAAGAAACTGAGCTGTGAGTCAGGAAGAGCCATCTTATCTCAGCCATATGCTAACTTAGGGCCTCAGCAGACGGAGGCCCCGGAGACGCCGCGGGTCGGAGCGCCGCCGGAGTTCAGCCTCCGGACCGCGGCGCTCCTGCGGCGCATCTAAAAGGAGCACCAAATTGGCGCTCCTTTTAGATGTAAGGGAAAGTGCGCCCTAAAAGCGGCGGGCGCACTTTCCCTGGCTCAAACGGCGCAGCGCATGTGGACGCTGCGCCGTGAGGTCATCCCCGGTGCGCCGGCCATGCGGACGGCCGGCGCTTCTGGGGGCGACCTCGGGGAGAGGAAGGGGCGCCGCTCGTGCGGCTGCCCCTCCTCTTCCCTGCCCGGAAGACGACTCTTTTAGTCGTCTGCCTATCCTTATAGTAGCCTCAGGCAAGTCTTGATCCACCGTCTCCATCTAAAGGAGTAATCACACTCACCTACCTTACAGACTTGTTGCCATAGAAGGATAGTGTACTTGAAGCATTTTTGCCAAATACTTGCACACAAAATGTATTTCTTCTTTACCAACGAGAACTCAGGCTTCAATTTCCCATACATTCTGCTCTGCAGTCAGAACTCAGGAAATACAGAAATTTCCTTTTAATTAAGAACAACACATAGAAGCATAACCTACTCCAGAAAAAAAACATGCTAGGGTGGTGGTGGTTAATAGTATCACTAGGGTTGGTTTCACCTAATGTGGTAATTTTGGTGGAGGGCAACAGCAGCAATCTTCCCCCAAATGCCCCCCCGAACCCCAGGCACTGTTTCCTTAGGACAGGGCCTGGCTTTTTTTGGGGGGGGGGAACACTTGGAAGGGAGGGAGGTGCGGACCATCCTACAAAAGAGAGGGTGCTTCATGGGGGACCTTGTCCTTCTCCATTTCTTCAGCAGCAGTGGCTCAACTGAGCAGAACACAGGCAGGTGAGGAGGCTCCTCTTGCTTCCCACCTATCCACGCTGCCTGGCTGAACTGCCATGCTATTACCGCCACCACAGAATAGCCTGGTAGGCAACACAGAGGCAGTCAGTCAGGGAGACACCTCTCATACTGCCTGCCTGCCGGCCGGCCTGCCTCTGTGCTGCCATAATAGAGTAACCTGGCAGCTAGACCAGCCAGCACAGAGGCAGGTGGGCAGGGAGACTCCTCTGCCTGCCTGCCTCTGCTGTAAAGCTGAGCTGTGGCCCCTGCCACCGAGAGCTGGAGGAGGAGAAGCTACTGGATGGGCAAGAAAGGGAGGAGACTCCCTTTCTCACACAACCAACCAAGCCACCAGACCCAGAACTTCCTCACCTGTTCCTGCTACCCCACAGCTTTTCCAGGTCTGAGAGAGCTGCTGGCCAGGCAGGAGAGGGGGAAGAGTCCCTTTCTCACTCCTCGAAATAAACCCACCAGACCCAAACTTTCTTCATCTTTTTCAACTTTTAGGTGGCACAGATACATTTTCCTCTCCATGCTGGGAGTAGCTGTGCCCATTGAATCTGGTTGTTGCAGGTTGCACTTGCCTTTCAGATGGTTTTGATCATTATTTTCAAACTTTACAAATCTCAAAGTTGAAGATTTTTGAATGCAGGGGAAAGAGAAAACAATGGATTTTCCATCCCTAGTGGTAACTAAAACAACAACAAACAGAAAAGGAGCCAATTTTCATCAGGGACACTAATCTCCAACCATAAAATGGAATTATTAGCTCTTTGAAATCTCTAACCATCAACTCTTCCCAAGGCAAATAGCTACCTGTGGAAGAAAGGTCTTGGTTTAGTATGGGCTAATGGCAGGGAAAAAGCTGCTCACTTTGTGAGTAGCTGAACATATTTCAGAACAGTGCTCTGTATTGCAACCACCCATTGGTTTTTATTTTCTAAGAGCACCAATGTGCTCTACATTCAGTTTACCACCTTTCAGTAAAAAAAGGTAAAGGTATTCCCCATGGTTGTCATGTCCAACCATAGGGGGTGGTGCTCACCTTAGTTACTAAGCCAAAGAGTCAGCGTTGTCAGAGACTACTCTGTGATCATGTGACCAGCATGATTGCACAGAACACTGTTACCTTCTCACTGAGAAGTGGTACCTATTTATCTACCTGCATTTGCATGCTTTCGAACTGCTAGGTTGGCAGAAGCTGGGACTGCTAGGTTGGCAGAAGCTAGTGACAGGAGCTCACCCCATCATGCAGCACTCAGGCCTTGAACTGCCAACCTGCCGATCTTGCAATCAACAGAGTCAATGTCTTAACTGCTTGAGCCACTGTATCCCTTTCGGTAAAAAAAAGACTAATTCTGAAAAACTAGGGGTCACAAGGAGGGCATATGGACCACACTGGACATATGAGAGCTAACTAGTAATTATTTTAAATGGAATTGATAAGTCATCAAAGGGAGGCTTTGGGGGGAAAGATCAGCTCTGTCTTGGCTCACCAGATCAATTACTGTAATTAAATCATGGGTGACCATACTTCAGAATGGCAAGCTTTTCTTAATTTGCCCCTAAATAACTTGGAGGAGGTAGATGAGGTTGCCAAGCTTGTTCATGTCATCCAATTATTTAGGGTGTTGAAAAGAGGGCAGCGAACAGCTCTTTTAAAAACAACATTAACTCTAACTGGTTTTGAAACTGAAAATGCATTTTGGTTAAAAATTTGTAATGTGTTTTTTGGGGCCCAAACTTCTGACTCCACATATATAGTGGTGGAGACTGAGTTGGCAGTGACTGGCCAGGAAAGCTGTGGTTCACATTGAGGAAAACCATTGAACCAGTGCACAGATGCTGTGAAAAGGGCACATTCCATTTCTGGGGATCATTAGGAAAAGAATAAAAAACAAAAGTGCCAATATCATAAACATTTATACTGATCTGTAATGTGAGTATAATAATATGTACAATTCTAGTCACAACATTTCAAAAATGACATTGAAGAGCCAAAGAACATACAAAAAAGATCAATCAAAATGATTTAAAAAAATGATCAAGGAGTTGGACCAATTCCTGTACAGCTAAACCTTACATTCTGAGGGGCTTTAAAAGTTAGGAAAAGGATGAAGTGTATAATATAAGAAAAATGTATAAAATATGTTTGATGAGGAGAAAGTGGGTGGGACCATGTTTTCCTCCCTGTCATGGAATAATATGGTGAAGCTGAATGATGGCAACTACAGGACAGCTAAACTGAAGTACGTTTCATACCACACATAGTTAAACTGTGGGATTATCTGCCACAAGATGTCTACCAACTCAGGGCCTTTGCAGACTGCTAGAAATAATGTATAAACTGTAGTTTATTGTGGCACCAGAGCTCTCTGACAGAAAAGGCTCAATGTCTCAGATTAACAGCTACTGAAGAGACGATCCTCATGTGGCCCCATCAAGTGATGGGAGGATCGTCGTGCCAGGCTTAGGGAGTCACTGGGCTGGATGGTTATATTTTAATCTTAATTGTTGTCTTTATATTGTTTTTAAATTGTCTTGATTTAATTCTGTTTTAAGGGGGGGAGGGTTTGTTTTATAGTATGTTTATTCTGTATTGTATGTTTTAATTGTAAGCCGCCCAGATTGGATTACCAATGGGCGGGATATAAATAAATTTTATTATTATTATTATTATTAAAAAATACAATTCCCATGATTCCCTAGCACTGAGCCAGGGCAGTTAAAGTGGACTCAATTTGCACTATTTCTGGCAGTCTGCAAAGGCCCTCAGACAGCTTTAAAAAGGCAGGACTGGAAAACATGTGGCTCTTCAACTATTGATGAATGTTTTGTTGAAACAAAACTGAAAAGATAAATGTGTGTGTGTGTGTGTGTGTGTGTATACAATCTCTGTCTATCTCTGTTGAAAATTAACAATGCGTATAACATAACTATTCAAAACATACAGACAAAAGGTTCAAAATGAACAAGAGCAACAATGGCAAGCAAAATGATACAAAATAGCAAACATACTAAACAATAAAAACGAAATTGAAGCAGGGTAAGAGAAAATATAGTGCAAAAGGAAAAAGGTTAAGAGAGAGCAAAAGGTAAAAGTTTCCCCTTTGATGTGATTGTCAAGTCATGTCAATCTGCGGTGGTCATCTTCATTACTTAGCTGAGGGAGTCAGCGTTGTCAAAGATGACTCCGTGGTCATGTGGCCAGCATGACTGCACAAAATGCTATTACATTCCCACCAAAGTAGTACCTATTTATCTGCTTGCATTTGCATGCTTTTTAATTGCTAGGTTGGCAGAAGCTGGGACTAGTGACAGGAGCTCACATACATGTGTTCAGTGTAATGTGTGAACAGCTCTGTATCAAAGGCTCATAGAAGGTGAAATTTTACATTGGTCCCAGTACTATCTGTGCAGGGCTATGGAGGTTCTCCAAAGTGGTGGGGGATCTGTAATTACAAGCCCACGGAAAGAGTAGCCTAGGTGCTTGAGTAGAGACCACCCAACCATCATGAATGGTGTGGTATTAAGAGAGTGACAAGGTATTTCAAAGGAATGGAGGATTTAAAATTAAAATTAAAATCTGTCCTGTGGCACCTGGGTCTTGACCTGCTGACTTTGTGGTTGTCAGAGTTAGTGTCTTTTTTAAAAAATATTTTATTTATACAAATGTTTTATTTACATAAAACATTTAATTACAAAACCATTCATTATCTGCATTCATACCTCCAACATCCAAATAAAATTTCTTCAAGACTTTCTCTGCCAACTCAAAACATTTGCCACTTCCTTGGTTCTTTACATCTTCGGTGCTTCTCCCCCCCCCCTTTTTTTTTTATATGACTATCTGATTTTCCCTTTTATTTTTATTGTCCACTTTGCATCTTCTTTGGATTCTTCTTTCACCTCAAATTCTCTGAAAGCATTATCTTCTGTTCATCATTTTTTTTCTTCTTCCATTATTTACTTCTTTATTATTTAGGTCTACAGTAACTTTATAACATTCTATTCTATACTACATACAATAAGCTTTTCTATATATTTTATGACATATACTTTAACATTTTATCCCATATTTCTTCTTTTTCACTATTTTTTTTATCATTTATTGCTATCGATAACATATCCATTTCTCTCATTTCCAGTAATTTAAAAATACATTCTTCCACTTGTGGGCATATTTCTGTTTTCCAGTATTGTGCATATAGTAGCCTTGCAGCTGTCAGCATATAAAATATTAGTTTCCCTTCTTTTTCCCCCAGCTCATTATCTATCTGGTGTACAGTTCAGTTCAATATTTAATATATCTTTTATTTTTTGATTAATTTGTTTCCTATATTTATTTGCTGTTTTGCATGTTCACCACATGTGGAAGAATGTACATTTTTCTTTTCCACATTTCCAACATTTCATATTACCAGATCAATATATCTTGTTTAATTACTCCGGTGTTAAATACCATCTATAGATTATTTTATAGTAGTTTTCTCTTAAATTTTGACTCATTGTATAATTCATCTGCAAATTCCACGTCTTTTCCCATTGGTCTAATTCCAGATTTTTAGCACAGTTTTGAGCCCATTTTATCATCACTTCTTTAATAGTTTTGTCTTCAGTATGATAGGTTAATAATATCTTATATAATCTAGAGTATGATAGGCTAAAAATATCTTATATAATCTAGATATTACTCCTTTTTTATCTGACCATATTGCTTCTTCAATTTCTGTTTTTTTCTGTGATAAATCCCTTTTCTTTTGTTTCTATTTTAGTTGTTTCTAGTAGTTGCCTGTATAAAAAACAACTACATTTTTTCTCTTCTTTTAGCTGTTCATATGTTTTTAAGAGGATTTTTTTTTATTTTTATATTAGTATGTCCTTATATTTGAGCCATTCTCCATCTTTCCATGGGTCTACAGAATACATTGCCTCATGAGGGGATGCCCATAATGGGATTTTTGGGCAGATTCTTTCTTTATATTTTTTCCAAACTTTTATTAGACTTGTTCTCAAATAATGATTATGAAACTCTTTGTTTGCTTTTTCTTTATCATATAACAGATAGGCGTGCCACCCGAATCTTATTTGTGTACTTTCTAATTTAAGTAAATTTCTATTTAGTTTGATCCAATCCCTTAACCACTGAACTATCACATTGACTAACAAAAGAAAGCTAACTTCAGTGGCCTCATGAGGTTGGTGGTGGTGGTGTGTGCAGAGGAGGGTGACATCTGTTCCTCAAACATCTTCCTTTTGGCAGAAACAGGCTGTGGCATTCACCTGTGTCCCATTAAAATGCTGAAGAGATGGTGTGAGTGGGGTGAGGTTCAGTGAGACGAGAAAGAGGCCCCAGTTTTCTTTTTTAAAAAAATTACAATTTCAAATTTAAAATATATATTATTATTTTTTAACAATTTTCTTTAAAAATATCACATTTTATCAATTTTTCACTTTAAGCATGTGAAACTATGCATTTGTAAATACATTGAGGCTGTATGTATGATACTGTTATTTAAAAGTATAATTCTAATTGTGCTCATTGTTTCTGTCACAACTATTACCATTACATTTAGTGACACATGGGAATTACGATTTATGAGTAACATTAGTACAAAAAACATTACTAAGAATTCTGTATCGTGTGGTAATGGGAGGAGGTCAATGGGGGAGTGACACCATGAGTCACCTCATAGGGTGACACCAACCCTGGTGATGCTACCAGCTAACCTTATAAAGACTCGGCAGTTGATTAAGATAATACATACAACTGAAAACCATTTCCATCTCATCAGCTCACCATTTTAACCAAAGTTAGACATATTCAACATTTCATGAAAAATTATAAATTTCTGTATTCAATATTCAATATCAATCATTCTCTTTTGATACAAATCCTTTACTAATTAACATTTTAATCCCATAGTTCTACTTCTAGCTTTAGTACTTTCCCTTTACATATCACAATACAAGCTTGATTGTTTTCAAACATTACAATTCATGCAGGTTCACTAATGCCAAAATCCTTTAGCAAATGAAAGATCCATTCCAATTAATTACATGCACTTGCTGCTGAAATAACTTCTGCTGATAATTGAGCCACAATATTTTGTCTTCTACTGCTCCAATTGATAAGATTATTGCTGGGGGGGGGGATATCCACTAATTGATCTACAGTCTGTTAGCTCTTTTCCTCAACTAGCATCAATATATTCAGCCAATCTAGGATTTTCACAAGATGATAATTTTAATTTTAAATCCTCCATTCCTTTGAAATACCTTGTCACTCTCTTAATACCACACCATTCATGATGGTTGGGTGGTCTCTACTCAAGCACCTAGGCTACTCTTTCCGTGGGCTTGTAATTACAGATCCCCCACCACTTTGGAGAACCTCCATAGCCCTGCACAGATAGTACTGGGACCAATGTAAAATTTCACCTTCTATGAGCCTTTGATACAGGGCTGTTCATACATTACACAGAACACATGTACAAACTTCCTGTTCCTGTGTTCTGCTATTTATTGTGTACATGTGTAGAGAGAGAGAGAGACATAGCTCATATTCTGATAGATATACATGGATAGAATGAAACTCGCATTTTTCAAGGGACTGAACAGCTTGTTCTGCTGCTGCCAGCAAAAAGGAATGATATCATTGATGCCAATTAAATACTGATTGAACAGCTTCTCTTTTACTGGCAACAGGGCAGAACATTCTGAGTTTGTTTCACTCCTTAAAACAGTTTCCTGCTGAGATATAGAGTCAGAAAGTTTAGATGGAGAAAGTGGTTTGTAACTTTTACATTTTTCCTGTCCAGTGTTCTGGGGAGAGGTACATATGGTCATTTTTCGTGATGAGCCTGACACAGGTACAGTTAATTTGTACATGTGTTAAGCACAATATGAGGAAAAAGCCCTAGTTATTACCACCCTGCTTTTCACTGTCCTACCAGCCATGGAAAGGGATCAGTTATGCACAGCTCCATCTCCCTTCTTCAATTGTTCTGAAATTTTGAAATGTCAGGGCCTAACTTCTATAAGTAAATGTAGCACCTTAAGCTGCAAGGAGTACAGTAGTCCCCTGGAAGAAGTGGACCAGGTCTTTGGGAATCTCAGGCTACCTGATGGTCCTTCCAACTAACCATCTGAAATGAATGGCTCAATTAGTGTTTTTCCAGGCTACGTTTATGGCCACTGGATTTTGGGCAGTCCATCACCCTGGGGTTTTCTCAGTCTATGTAATTTTAAACATTGGGCACACATTTAAAATACTGTGGAAATCCTTCATGAAGATGAGCAATATTAGTTGCACTCTGGATATCTTTTCAACATTACATTCTTCCAGGTGCAGAGACACCCTCTGAGGCTGTGCGTCATGAGCTGTAGCTGTGTAGAAATAAAACAAACACTCCCTTTCCGAAGCACTTGTAGTGAGGTAGACAATGAACAAATTGGGGCAGAGAGTCTCTGGGTGTCCAGGGGGCAAAGCAGATGATGCAAAAGGTCCAGCTGGGACCATGCCACCTCCATTCACCCCAGGACTGTGACAGCCACACATGCCCTCGATACAGGCTGCAGCCACAGTCCTAAACCAAGTGCCAAAAAGAAGCAATATTTTACTGCTCCTTTTTGGGTTGGTTATTTGGGAAAGAGCCCTTGTGGTCTCTTGCAACCCTATGATTCTGATTTTATAGGTGCATTTGTATTAGGATAGTTGTTGTTAACTGCCCTCGAGTTGATGTTGACTCATGGTGACCCTGTGGATGAGACTTTACCAAGACTCCCTGTGCTCCACTGCTCTTCTTAGATCCTCTCAGTCCATCCATCAGAATGTGGTTTTCCTCTCTTTTTGCTTTCCTCTGCCTTACATAGCATTATTGTTTTTTTCTAATGATTCTAATGATTTCTCATGATGTGGCCAAAATACAACAGCCTTACTTTAGTCATCCTGGTTTCCAGAGATGGTTCGGGCTTGATCTGTTTAACAACCTATTTGTTTGTCTTCTTGGCTGTTCATTGTATCCTCACCACTCTTCAGCAGAACCATATCTGAAAGGAGTTAATTTTTTTTTCTAGTGGCTTTCTTCATTGTCCAGCTTTCACATCTGTACATGGTGATGGGGAATATGATGGCTTGGGCTAGCCTCACTTCAGTGTTCAGAGTTATGTCTTTGCTATTTAGGATCTTGCATATTTCTTTCATAGCTGCCCTTTCCAATCCTAAACTTTTTCTAATTTCTTGACTACAGTCTCCGTTCTGATTAACGTTTGAACCAAGATATAGAAACTCTTTGACTATTTCAATTTTCTCATTATCTAGGATAAATACTTATAGATATTATATGGTCATTATTTTTCTCCCTTTAATGTATAACATCAAGTCTACCTTGGCACTTTTTTGTGTTGCCTGCATATCTTGGGTTGTTGATGTTCCTACCTCCAGTCTTCAATCCCCCTGACTCTGTTTCTAAATCTGCTCTATGTACAATGTTTTCTGCATCGAGGTTGAGTAAATAGGGTGATAGTATGCAGCCTTGCCTGACCCCTTTTCCAATCAGGAACCATTCATACTCACTCCTAACAGCAGCCTCTTGTCCTGAGTATAGGTTATGCATCAGGATGATAAAATGTAGTGGTACTACCATTTATTTGAGAGTGTTCCACAGTTTTTCACATCTATGGAATCAAAGACTTTACTGTGGTCAATAAAGCACATGCAGATTTTCTTTTGGAATTCTCTGGTGTGCTTCATTATCCAACATATGTTTGCAATGTGATCCCTTTTGCCACTTCCTTTCCTGAACCAGCTTGTTCCTCTGGGATTTTTCATTCCATATATGGTAGGAATCTTTGTTGCAGAATTTTGAGCATGACTTTGCTTGTGTGCGAAATTAGTGCAGTGGTCCTGTAGTTACTGCTGTCTTTTCTCTCTCCTTTCTTGTGTACAGGAATGTATATTGATATTTTCCAGTCTGTGGGCTACTGCTTTGTTTTCCATATTTGTTGGAAGATTTTAGTTAGAATTGTACTTGAATCTGTGAATTGTAGCAGTTCTATTGATATAGATGAGCAGTTCTATTGATTGGATGAGGAAAAACAGATTGAGGCTGAATCCAGACAAAATGGAGGTACTCGCAGTCACAGGCCCGAAACCAGATCTGGGAATACAGTCTCCAGTCCTGGATGGAGTCACACTCTCCTTCAAGGACTGTGTTCGCAGTTTGGGAGTACTTCTAGATTCGTCGATCCACATGACCAGTCAGGTGAATGCGGCGGTCAGGAGTGCCTGTTATCAGCTTCGGCTGATATGCCAACTGCGCCCTTATCTGGATAGGAGGGATCTGTAAACTGTGGTGCATGCCTTGGTAACCTCACGTCTGGATTACTGTAATGTGCTCTACATGGGGCTACCCTTGTGCTTAACCCGGAAACTGCAATTGGTACAAAATATGGCAGCCAGGTTAATTACAGGAACATCTAGGAGGGAGCACATAACACCAGTGCTTAAATCCCTCCACTGGCTGCCAATTAGTTTCCAGGCACAGTACAAGGTGTTGGTTTTGACCTTTAAAGCCCTACATGGCTTGGGTCCATCTTATCTTAGGGACCGCCTCTCCCCGCATGATCCCCCCCCCCCCCGCGCCCTTCGGTCCTCTGGGAGGAATCTGTTACAGCCAATAAAAACCAGGCTGACTTAGACCTCCCAGAGGGCCTTCTCTGCGACTGCTCCCAAGCTGTGGAATGACCTGCTGGACGAGATCCATCTTATTACTACTCTTGCTGCCTTTAAAAAGGCAGTAAAGACGGATCTCTTCCGGCAGGCCTTCCCGGAATAACTGCCCAGCCATATGGAGGTAATCTGCTGCTCCCACTTCTCTGGCTGCCATGACATGTTTGCTAATTGGTTTGTATTGTATTTTATGACTAATTTGATTTTAATTCTATAATAGTTTAATTTAGTTTTAAGGGGTGGGAGGGTTGGGGGTGGGGATGGAGGGCGTGGGGAGCTGGAATGTTTTAATTGTTGTACTTTTTAATTTGCTGTAAGCCGCCCCGATTGCCGAGCAGAGGGGCGGGTTATAAATAAAATTTATTATTATTATTATTATTATTATTATTATTATATGTCATCTGTTCCTGGTAATTTATTCTTCACAATTGCTGTGAGTGAGGCTTTCACTTCGCTTTCATGAATTTGGGGTTCATCTTCATATGCTGGTTTGCTGGGATGGTTTGATTTTGAGTTCCTGCATGGCAGGGGGTTGGGCTGGATGGCCCTTGCAGTCTCTTCCAACTCTATGATTGATTTCAAATTATTTGATGCCCTGTATACCTGCTCCCATTCATATGAAATCCTAAAACTGTGTTCAAATGTCTTCTTCAAGTTCTTAATGTTTAATTTTGTTACTGTTTAAAGTGATTTTGCCTAAGAGATTACAGTAGAGGGGGCTGGATTGGCCCCTTGGCTCTTAAATGAATTCTGTATAGGTCTGTGTTCCTCTTGACCTGGGTTGGGTGGATGTTATAGGGTGATGTTAACCCAAAGTTGGCAGATTGCAAAATACTCCCTTTCCACATTAATTCTTTTCAAAAGATGTTCCTTCCAAAATACATCTTCCCACCAAAAGGTGCTCTCTAAATGGCAAGCACTTTTCACTGTAAGGCTCTGGTGGAGAACTTCTTTTGGATGTATGCCAGTGGCCACATGTTAGCAATGAAGGTGGGCAAAGCTTTAGTAAGAAAAAACAGTATTGGCTGTAGGAAATTGTGTCTACTCCTCATTCCCTCACAGCAAGGATAGGCAACCTTTCCCCTTTAAGGGCCGAGGGACTTCAGCTCCCAGAAGCCTCAGCCATGTTGGCCAATAGTCCCAAGTTGGCCAATAGCTCCTGGGATTCTGGGAGCTGAAGTCCCTCGGCCCTTAAAGGGGAAAGGTTGCCTACCCCTGCCTCACACTATTAACACCACACACTTTCCCCCACTAAGGAGGAGATATGAGAGGGGAGGTTTAAGCCCCTACTTTCCAACAGTCTTCCCCTCATGTATGGTCCAGCTTACTGCTTGAATTTTCCTTAAGAAATTTGTGTTCCTTTTTATGTGCCTCATTAGGTCTAGACATCTGGTTTTGGTAAGAATTCTTTTCTTTCTCTAATATCTTTCTTCACTGCTTGTTAGCTATGCTGGTGACCTCTTCGGCTTTTTGTACCTGTGGTATGTCTCTATTAAACTAACCCTCTATTAAGATGGTTTTGAGTAGCCTCCCAGTATCATGGTGAACTCTGACCTTTTTCATTTCTCCTCTCAGTTTCCTTTTTACCGGTTCCTTCATTTTAGATAAGTTTTAACTAGGTTGGAATTCCTTCTTAGTTTTCCACTTACATATAAATTAAATTTGCTAGCAATGTGATCATTGTTTCTAATCAGTTCAACCACATTGACAACTTGTACTAAGTTCTAGGCAGTACTACTTAGGATTCAATCCAAAAAGTGAAGATGATGGTTCCAGATGCCAAACCTCAGTGTTTATTGCATGGGCATAGGTCTGGCTTCAGAGTTTATAGACAAATTAATTCACAATGAAATTTTCAATAAAGAGACATAAAGTGATGAGACCTGTCTGTCCTTACCGTGAGTTGTGCTAGTGCATCCCTGTTCTATTTAACAGAACCCCCTTTAACATTAACTTTAACTTTCTCTTCAACTAATAATGCTTGAGCATGCTATGTCAAGCTTTTATTATTTCCAGCAATGCCACATATTGATTTTGAAACAAACCCAAACAGAATAAACTTGTTTGCCTTTTTCATGCTTCTTTCTCTTTTCTTATCTGTACTCCAAATTTGTATTTGCACTCCAGAATGTTAATGCTACCTCAACACAATGCCAAAATCTATGTGGATTTGTTGTGATGAGTGATTTCTGATGATGATTTGATCACAGATCAAACAAGAAAAGATGACATGCATTCCCATATATCCAGTGGCATCACTGTGGTTAGTATCACTGCCCTGTCTTCCCTCCCTCACTCTTGGAGCCTTGCCTGGCCAGATGCCACCCAGCAAGATCTCTGCTGATGGGTGGTGCTGTGGCATCAGCATGGCTGTTTAGGGTCTTCTGTAGCTCTGTGCTAAACCCCAGACACAGGGTGGTGCTGCAATCTTCATATGGCCATTTGAGATCTGACATAGCTGTTCAAGGAGAGCAGCCACACCAGACCCCAAACATAAGGTACTCACTGTCCCCCAGCAGTGGCTGCTTCTGGAGGGGCAGTGCTGTGGCTGCTGGATGGCATTTAGGGTCTGGCACAACTCTGTGCCAGACCCCAAATGGAAGGCACCGTACCCTCCAGCAGCAGCCACTTCTTTGTTGTGGTACTGCAGCCTCCAAAGAGCCATTTGGAATCTGGTATAGCTGCTCAGGGGGAGTAGCCATGCCAGATCTCAATTGGAAGGGACTGCCCCCCAGCAGCAGCCATTGTGGAGGGGGGGGGGGAATGCCACAGCCTCCGGATGTCCATTTGGGGTCTTGCATGGCTGCTGGGCAAGTGAGAAAGGGATGTGACACCCTTTCTCACTCGCCCAGCAGCTGCACCAGTCCGACTGGGTGTACCACCCCACCAGGTATACACCCACTTCTGAGGTGTACACTCAGTGTGGTACATATTCCCAGCATCCCCTTAATGACACCACTGCATGTATCCACCACTTTGGTGTATTGCCCATTTAAGAGAACTGTAGGAAATGCTTTTTCAGCAAATGTGAAATTGGATCTAGTACTTCTGTGAATTGAGTCTAATACTAGGCCTTAATAGTCCTGGTTTCAAAGTACATATATGTTGTGCCTTGCCATGTCTGAATCATATTAACAGATACTGGTGTTTATAGAAGACTTAGGGCAGGGGTAGGCAACCTTTCCCCTTTAAGGGCTGAGGGACTTCAGCTCCCAGAAGCCTCAGCCATGTTGGCCAATAGTCCCATGTTGGCCAATAGCTCCTGGGATTCTGGGAGCTGAAGTCCCTCGGCCCTTAAAGGGGAAAGGTTGCCTACCCCTGACTTAGGGGCTGTACAGAAAGCCTCAAAGGGGCAGCTCCGTGCTGCCCCCGGGAGCACCGGATTGGGGCCATGGCCCCAATCTGGCACTTTGCCACTCTGAAAAAGAGCTGGTAAATGCCGCCCCTTTTTGGAGTGGCAAAAAGCTGCCCTTGCCACTGTGGCGGCGGTTTTTCTGCGCTCCTTTGGCACAGCGTTGTGCAGACGGCGTGAGGACAACGTGGGGGCAGAGTCAGGGCAGCTGGTGTGTGGTCGCCATGCCCCAACTCCACCCCCAGGCTGGCCCTTTTGTCTGGTCTGTACTGGCCCTTAGATATGTTGAGATTTAGCAATAGACATTATAGCTGCACTCTAGGAGGCTTAGGGCCTGAAAAGACTGCCAGAAATAATCCAGCTTGAGACCACTTTAACTGTCCTGGCTCAGTGCTAAGAAATCATGGGAACTGTAGTTTATTGTGGCGCCAGAGCTCTCTGACAGAGAAGGCTCAATGTCCCAGAAAAAAAATACAATTCCCATGATTCCCTAGCACTGAGCCAGGACAGTTAAACTGGCCTCAAGGTGCATTATTTCTGGCCCTGAGATACCAAAAATAATTTTGTTTTTTGCTTTTTTTTTATTTTTGAACAGTCCAAGTCTCCAGCGGCCCACAAGCTCCAGAGGTCTAGTGCCCAGCAGCGGCATCCCTAGGGTTAGTGTCACCCAGTGAGGTAACTCATGGTGTCACCCCCCCATTGACCACCTCCCATTTCACACCATACAGAATCCTTAGTAATGCTTTTTTGCACTAATGTTACTCGTAAATCGTAATTCCCATATACCACTGAATGTAATGCTAATAGTTGTGACATAAACAACTAGCACAAATTAGAATATCATACACACAACCTAAATGTATTTTCATATACATAGTGAATAATTGGTCAAAATGTGATGTTTTTAAAGAAAATTTTCAAGGAGTATTTTTTAAAAAAATTGATTTATTTTTAAAAATTATAGGGCCTTTCCTTTCTCCTCCCACTGAGCTTCACCCTACTCCCACCATCTCTTAAAGTATTTTAAAGGGAAGCAGATGAATGCCACAGCCTGTTTCTGCCAAAAGGTAGGTGTTTGAGGAGCAGTGGTGTCATCCCACTTTAGGGTGTCACCTGGTGTGGTCCGCACCCCCCAGTGATGCCACTGGTCCCCAGGCATTTTGCCCTTTTTGTTCCCCTGCTTTGTCTGTGTAATTACAATGTCTAGCCCAAAGTGTTATATCCTACTATTTTACTACAATTAAGATTGAATTTTTCTATGAGACTATTGTTACCTTCAGAGGCTACACTAGATTGAAGTGTATTTTGATTCACATTTCTGAGGCTTGCAGTTCATGTTTGCAAAGAAAAATTGTCCACAAAACCAAGCATGCATAAGAAAAATCTACACCAGTAAACTATGTATTTGCAAAATGCACATATACATTCTTCACTCTATAAAGAACAATTTATAAATATGTACTCATATAAATACTTACCGGTACTAAAATGTACACTTTTTTAAAAAAAGCTTTCATCAAAGTGGTGAAAGACAAGATGAAAATGACAGGGATGTTCTGAAAAATGCAGGGTGTGTGTGGAAATGAAAGATTTTCACATCTCTGCTCTTTCATTACTTTGCATCCTGGAGTCTTACTATAAAGAAACTAGTTTGGCAACACAACTTAGAATCATAGAATCATAGAGTTAGAAGATACCACAAGGGCCATCTAGTCCAACCCCCCTGCCATGCAGGAACTCTCAATCAAAGCATCATCGACAGATAGCCATCCAGCCTCTGCTTATAGACCTCCAAGGAAGGAGACTCCACCACACTCCAAGGGAGTCTGTTCCATTGTCAAACTGCCCTTACTGTCAGGAAGTTCCTCCTAATGTTTTGGTGGAATCTCTTTTCCTGGAGCTTGCACTCATTGTTCCGGGTCCTAGTCTCTGGAGCAGCAGAAAACAAGCTTGTTCCCTCCTCAATATGACATCCCTTCAATTATTTAAACACGGCAATCATATCACCTCTTAACCTTCTCTTTTCCAAGCTAAACGTCCCCAGCTCCCTAAGTCATTCCTCATAGGGCACGGTTTCCAGACCCTTCACCATTTTAGTTGCTTTATATCTCTAGCTTTATATCTCTTTAGTTGCTTTATATCTCTAGCTCTGTAAAACTGTCATCAATACTTAATGTTTCCTATGAATTATCTCGAAATGTTGCTGTATAATGTGATGTTGTGAACTTCTTTGAGCACAACTCACTATGGAAAAGAGGCATACATTAAAGTGATGACAATGAGGATGATGACAATAATGGGGAAATCTCATTTAAACGATGCAGGAAACTGACAAAGCTGGCATATAGATGGAGAGTATGAGGGGAAAGTACATAGACCCAATGCTCATTCTAATTTCACAGGATATGTTGTTTGAAGCCAGCAACATTATGTCTGAGTTGGCCCATAGTGTTCTAGAATGAAAGAGCATCACATAGAGTGGGCACTAGTGCCTTCAAAAATACATAATATAATAATAATAATAATAATAATAATAATAATAATTTATTTATATCCCGCCCCTCTGCCAGGCAATCGGGGCGGCGTACAACATTTCAAAACATCAGAACAAATAAAATCATTTCAAATCCCATCCCTCCTTCCCACACCCACCCATCCCCAAAAAACAAATCAAACAAACAGATTGAATAACAATAATTAAAAATATACAATTTAAAAAATACATAATTTTTCAATGTCAATATACAAATACATTTAGTTGTGATCAGAGAGAGGGCCTTTTCAAGAACAGTACACAGGCTACTCCCTGCCCCAACCCAGTGGCATCACTAGGGGGTGCAGGGGGTTCAGACTGCACCAGGTGACACCCTAAAGTGGGGTGACACCACTTCTCCTCAGACACCTACCTTTTGGCAGAAATGGGCTGTGGTATTCATCTGCTTCCCTTTAAAACACTTAAGAGTTGGTGGGAGTGGGGTGAAGTCAGTGGGAGGAGAAAGGAGAGGCCTCGGAATTTTTAAAATTAAAATTTCAAAATTCAAAATTTTAATTTTTTTAAAACGAACTTTTATTTTTATTTGTTATTTTCTTTAAAAATATTATTTTAACCAAATCTTCACAACGTATTTGTAAATACATTTAGGTTGTGCATATGATATTGTAATTTGAAGATATAATTTTAATTGTGCTAGTTGTTTATGTCACAACTATTAGCATTACATTCAGTGGTATATGGGAATTACGATTTACGAGTAACATTTAGCATTGCTAAGGATTCTGTATGGTGTGAAATGGGAGGTCAGTGGTGTGTGTGTGTGACACCATGAGTTACTGCACTGGGTAATACCAACTCGAGGGATGCCACTACCCCAACAATGAATGCCCCTCACATGAATTGATTTCATTTCACATGAATTGAATTGTGGAAAGGTAGGGTGTAAGTGTTTTAAGGGCCTGAGCAGATGGGGCAGGATAGCCTGGGCTGAACCTGTGCTATCCTGACCCCGGTGCTCACTTGGGTTAGTCCCTGGGTCACACATCCATCTCTGGGTGTTTCTTCTTGCTTCATTAGGAGAGCTTTGGGGCCTTGAGAGGTTGTGCTTAGTGCATTGCTTCTAACTGGCTAGAAGATATCGAATCTTAAAGGCTAATTGTATTTATATTTTTATATATATATTACATTTTTATTCTCCTGTATTTAATATTTTCTGCTTACATCTTTTGTTACTCTCTTGTTTGTTGTTTTTATTTTTGCTATTGTTATTTTTTTATAATCTCTCATGAATTGAATTGTGGAAAGTTAGGATGTAAATGTTTTAAGGGCCTAAGCCAGGGGTAGGCAACCTTAGGCCCGGGGGCTGGATGCGGCCCCCAAAGGCCTTTGGACCGGCCCCAGTCCGGTCCTGCCCCTGCCCCCCTGCCCCCCGCCATAATGATATTGATTATTGTTATTACTTGTTCTTGGGGGTTTTCTTGGCAAAATCTCCACAGGGGGTTTGCCATGGCTTTTCTGGGGCTGAGAGAGTGTGCATGCATTTTTTTTAATTTTTAATTTTTTAAATTTTTATATTTATTTATTTATTTATTTATTTATTTATTTTTAGTGCTTCAGCTCCCCAATTGTCTGAGGGACAGCAACCTGGCCCCCGGCTCAAAAAGGTTGCCTACCCCTGGCCTAAGTGAATGGGGCAGGGTAGCACAGGCTGAACCTGTGCTATCCTGCTCCTAGTGCTAACTTGGGTTAGTCCCTGGGTCACACACTCATCTCTGCACCAACCCAAGACCTGGGGATGCTCCTTATCTTGCCAGTGTGTGAACCATCTGAGAAGCCCCCTAGTCACCCCATCTGATGTGAAAATGGGGTGCCCTGCTGCGCCCATGTGGTCAGGCACCTCATTTTTGCATCAGACAGAATGATGGGGGATGTGGGGTTTCTCAGATGATTTGTATACTGGCAAGGTAAGGAGCCAAGGAGGGGGGCTGTCAGAACAAGCCCTTTACTCCAGGGTCAGGTCAAATCTTCCAGATCTGCATCTGTATTGGCAGAATCGGGGCCAATCCCTCCATGGAGTTTTCAGTCTGCATTGTCTAACTTGATGATGTGAGCTGGAGGGAACTTGGGCCATTTGGCCCATGTGGACAATCCCTAAATAAATATTGGGGGGGGGGGGGAGATTTACCATTTTTTCAGATATTACACATGTATCTATTTAATTAAGATATTTATAAGACTGCCTTTCTGCCATATGGCTGTCAAGGTGGCATGGGCAGAAGTCATAGAAACCTCTTGACCTCCATGTGTCAGCACTCCTGCACAGTGCTTGAAGCAACTCATCCTAGTAAGTTTTTACAAGGATATTGGGATACGAACCGTGTTCCATGTACAAACCATTTCTTTTCTAAATTAAAATGAATAAGTGATATGCTCACCTTATCAAACAAAGGCGAGAACAATGACAGCAGGTGGATCTGATGCCAGTGAGAAAGTATATCTACTTTGGACTTGAAACTAAACTTTTAAGGGAGTATTCAGTGTACTGAAGCTATTTGAGTGATAGGGTTCACCACCTTGGACATCTCCTTAAAAGTTTGGAATAAACCCATGAGTCGATTCACTGCCCTGCTGACCCTGGACCCAGCAGTTTGCCCTAGATTAACTCAGGTCAGACATCCACATTGTCAAAAGCTGACCTCTGTGTTCTAAAAAAATTGATCTTCTTTGGCTACACTTTGCACCATAAAGCAGACATAATTTGTCTCTGCGAAGGTGACATCTTACTATCCTCAGAAAGGCCTGGAACTTTTAAGAAATTGAAACCTGAATTTCAGCTAAGCTGAACAGAGTTTAGTTTTATAGTTTCTTTCTTGTACATAGCCACACAAATATTTCTTTTTCCCAGAATGTCCCTTGCCCTGCTAGTCAAATGAAGTGGGCTTGTTTGTGATTGACCCAGGACATTTTGTAATTCTGGGTAGAAACAAACAAACCCATATACACATTTAAAAAAAAAATACGTGTGCACTGGAATAGACACATGGTGTCTGTGCAACTCAAGCTATCATTTTATGGACACTACTAGTCCATATTAAAAGTATCGAACTGACCACAAATTTCACCTGCATAACAATTACAGATCGGGAAGGAGTCTTTTTAATTTTGCTTTGTTAATCAACATTAAATCAAAGTTCCCCAGTACATACTGAAGCACCCTGTCTTAATGCAAGTCAGGATATTTTTTTTACTGACACCAGCATGAGAGGTGAAAAGATGGAGAAGGGAGAAGTGTGTATCCCTGATTTGTATTAACATTGTATTATGAGCCAAGAAGTCATAAATGAACTTAATGAAGCTGAGTCATGAGCATATGGGAAACAAAAGGAAACAAGCAGAGCTAAACTATGATTCTACTGTTGTGTGACTGTTGCATGGCTCAAACTATACTGTAGTTTCTTAGTACATAAATAGAGTTTTCTGGAATGTGTGAAGCAGAGATGGGGAAGAATTTTGTGTGATCAGCCTTAGTAATTTACATTTCCTGAACAAAAAATTAGAAGGCAACTATCCTTCAAATTGGCAACTATCCTTCAAATTGTTCACTTGCCTGAATTTTGTGGCACTGTTCTCAGTTCAGAAATACCTACAAAAATGTGTATTTTAGGAGGAATAATACATAAATGTATATATTTCAAAAAATAGTGGATCAAAATTCAAAATGACTTGAACAGACTAGAAAGTTGGGCCAAAGCTAACAAAATGAAATTCAACACAGAGAAATGTAAGGTACTGCACTTAGGGCGGAAAAACGAAAAGTACAGATATACGATGGGGGACACCTGGCTGAATGAGACTACCTGTGAAAGGGATCTAGGAATCCAGGTGGACCACAAGTTGAACATGAGTCAACAGTGCGATGCAGCAGCGAAAAAGGCCAATGCAATTTTAGGCTGCATCAGTAGAAGTATAGTGTCTAGATCAAGAGAAGTAATAGTGCCACTCTATTCTGCTTTGGTCCGGCCTCACCTGGAATACTGTGTCCAGTTCTGGGCACCACAATTCAAAAAGGATGTGGAGAAACTGGAGCGTGTCCAAAGGAGGGCAACTAAAATGGTGAAGGGTCTGGAAACCAAGCCCTATGAGGAACGACTTAGGGAGCTGGGGATGTTTAGCCTGGAGAAGAGAAGGCTGAGAGGTGATATGATAGCCGTGTTTAAATATTTGAAGGGATGTCATATCGAGGAGGGAACAAGCTTGTTTTCTGCTGCTCCAGAGACTAGGACCCGAAACAATGGATGCAAGCTGCAAGAAAAGAGATTCCACCTCAACATTAGGAGGAACTTCCTGACAGTAAGGGCGGTTCGAGAGTGGAACACACTCCCTCGGAGAGTAGTGGAGTCTCCTTCCTTGGAGGTCTTTAAGCAGAGGCTGGATGGCCATCTGTCGGGGATGCTTTGATTGGGAGTTCCTGCATGGCAGGGGGTTGGACTGGATGGCCCTTGTGGTCTCTTCCAACTCTATGATTCTATGATTCTATGATTCTATGAAAAACAAATAGGATTTTGTGTATTTTTTAATTTTCAGACTGATGCAGGCACAGGACAGAGTTGACATATGACTGAACATAGATGAAACAGATACGGAATGAAAATAGACTGATTTGTCCATCACTTGCTCACAGGAGAAGAACTGCAACTTAGGTGAGATAAATAACATGGATATCAAAAATAATAAACTGTCATATTTTAGATTGTTAATATATTACTATTAAACATGCACCCATTTTGTATGAACACAGACTGAGAATTTAAGGGTTACTTTGGAACTTATTAGTACATGAGTCTAGCTGCTTTTAGTAATTTAATGATAGTTGCTTGTTGGTTCCAAAGAGAATCAGGAATTGTCAAGGTGAGCATCACTCAAGATTTCATCTTCATTTATATGACCAATTCATTCTCATTTAGGAGTCCAGTTTCTTTTTTCTGAAAGGTGAAATAAGAAAAAAAATAAGGATGTCTGCCCTTAGCTTAGGCCAGGGGTAGGCAACCTTTCCCCTTTAAGGGCCGAGGGACTTCAGCTCCCAGAATCCCAGGAGCTATTGGCCAACATGGGACTATTGGCCAACATGGCTGAGGCTTCTGGGAGCTGAAGTCCTTCGGCCCTTAAAGGGGAAAGGTTGCCTACCCCTGGCTTAGGCCTTTCATGTTTATTCCCAATCTACCCTTTGTTAAATAAATGGAGAAATGAGATCTTCAAGACTAGAGGCTAGCTATGAATAGATAATATACATTAGATAATGTGCAATAGATATTAGTATATATTTCATGCTGACACAGATTGTATTGCATCTCTCTTTAAACAGTTTTGAAATAGTGCTGATTAATGATAAACAAGGCAGGGCAACTGCTGAGTATCATAATTCTTCAGTGGTGGGGTTTTTTTGCAGTTCATCATTGCATTCAGTTAATAACAAAAGCAAATTTTGTTTAGCATGTTTTGGTCCTCAAGCTCCAAAATATTGTGAAACTACATTCCCATAACAACCACATTATTTAAGCAATGTGGATATGGTTATTTGATCATTATTAGCTCCAGTTTCACCAATAACTTAGACTAGGATGACTTGTTCGTACACTGGGAAAACACTTCTGTTGTGTACCCCCAAGTCATTTCTGACTTATGACAGCCCTAAAGTGAAACTATTATGGAGTTTTCTTAGCAAGATTTGTTCAGTGAGGTCTGCCATTGCTTTCTTCTGAGGCTGGGAAAGTGTGACTTGCTCAAGGTCACCCAGTAGGTATTCAAGTCCTGTTTCCTGGGGTCCCAGTCCAACATTCAAGCCACTTCAGGTCAAGTCTTCCTTATCTGGAATCCCAAAATCCAAAATTATTCCAAAACTGTTTCCATGGATGGCTGAGATAGTGACACCTTTGCTTTCTGATGATTCAATTTACACAAACTTTGTTTCATGCACAAAACTATTTAAAATGTTGTATAAAATTACCTGCAGGCTATGTATGAAACATAAATGAGTGTTGTGTTTAGACTTGAAGCTCATCTCCAAGATATCTCATTATGTACATATATACAAATACAGGTGTTCCAAAATCCAAAAAAATAGAAAGATTAAAAAAAAACCACTGAAAAAAATGAAAATTTCCATTTGATAGGATCAATCTGCATTTTGGTGGTATTTTTTTTAACATCCTCATTCATATTTCTGATAGGGGAGCACTGATAAGAGGAGCGCTGCAATTTCTGAGACAATCGCATTCTTACATGCAAATTTAACTTCTGAGGTGAAGTTATTTCAACACCCGCTGAGGTAAAGATTTTTCTAAAATTGCCACACGCCTCTCTGGCGTGCTTGGCAAAGCTCCTTTGTACTCTGGGGACAATTTTTCTTTCTGAAAGTGCTCCTGGGGAAAACATTTTAAAACTTCACCCGCCTCACTGGCTTGCTTGACAAAGACCCTAATTCCATTTTTACTACTGAAGAGAATGTCTTTTACAGCTGCTCACCCTGCTTTTGTGCCCTGCTAAGGCCCATCGTACTTCTGAGGAGAAGTTTTTATGTGGCCATTGACCTCTACGTCGCATGGCTAAAGCCCATCACACTTCCAAATTGAATTGAGTGGCCATTCGTCTTGCTGTAGCGCTTGGCAAAGGCCCATCCTTCTGAGGAATCAAGCTGTATTGTGTGAACTCAGTCTAATTAAGGCTTGTGGGAGATTGAGAAAGGATCTACTTGGAGTGATCATTGGCTTCTTGTTACTGGCTCTACTTCCATCCTCATCAGTCCCTGACTCCCCGGGGTCAACCCAATTGGCTCGCAGCCCTGCATCGATCCTCATAGGTCCCTGACCCTCTGGGGTCAAACCGATTGGCTTGCAACCCTGAATCGATCCTCATCAGTCCCTGACTCTCCGGGGGTCAAACCGATTGGCTTGCAGCCCAACTTGGATCCTTGTCAGTCCCTGACTCTCCAGAATCAAACCGATTGGCTTGCAGTCCTATGTTGACCCTCATCGGTCCCTGACTCTCCAGGGTCATACAGATTGACTCACAGCCCAACTTCGATCCTCGTCAGTCCCTGACTCTCCCAGGTCAAACCAATTGGCTTTTAGCCTTACTTCGATATTCGTCAAGTCCTGACTCTCCGGGGTCAAATTGATTGGACCACAAGCAGGTTTTTTTAAATCTTTTAAAGTATTTATTAAAAACATATATAAACATTAAACATACATACAACTTAAAATAACATAACTAATCTAACAACATAACACGACATCACAAAACTTAACATAACATAACATAAACTTCCATAGTTCTTCGACAGTATGTATATATTTATTTCAGCTTATCACATCTCCTACTTCTTTATTTTCCCCCTTTCCTTTAGCTCTCATTAGTCTACTTCTCCTTTTGATCATTTTATTCATTTTAATAAAACCTATTTTTGTCCTTCGTTCTGCCTTCTTTATTTATTCGCTTGTTAACTTTGCTGTTTCATCCCCACATTGCTTTAATATATTCATCGATTGGAGCCCATTCTCTTTCCACTTTAGTAATGTCTTTTTGATTAATTAAAGCTGTCAACCTGTCCCTTTCCTTCATTTCCATTAGTTTTGTTAACCATTCCTCTGCAGTAGGAATTTGCTCTTTCTTCCATTTTTGGGCAACTAATAATCTTGCTGCAGTTACCATATAGAGTATCATTCTCCAATATTTTTTCTCAAGTGTCTGTCCCAACTTATTTGTCATATTTAATAGATATAGCTCAGGGCATAGTTCAGATTTGATTTTCAAGATTTCTTGTATTAGGATATGGATCTTCTTCCAATATGCTTTCATCTTGGAGCACTTCCATCAAACATGTATCCAGGAACCCACATTTTGGTTGCATTTCCAGCAGTTACTCGTCTTTACTTTATATATTTTTGCTATCTTTAATGGAGTTAGATGCCACCTTTGCTCCATTTTCCAATAAGTTTCCTTCAAATCTTGCGAGCAAGTAAATTTCCCTGTTCTTGTCCTAGCATTCTCCCAGCTTTCGAGTTCTATTGTTCTCCCAAAATCTGTTGCCCACTTTATCATATTTTCAGATATTTTTTTCTGTTTCGTTTCCTCTCTTCATTAAAAATTTATAAATTTTAACCACAAGCAGTTTTATATGGCACTTTCCCTAAGCATTGGGTGGTAGCCAGGTTGGCATTGCCACAGTCTGCCCTGATACTCCTTTGGGAGAATAGATATTAAGGGCCTAACGTCAGTACCATTCTTAAGCTGCATAGGAGGAGTCAAATGCAGCTGGCCTTTTAGTTTCGAGGCCGTTATTGGTACCGTCGCATGCTCCTCATTCACGAAACCTGGTTGATTTCAAAGCCACAATTAACTCCTCTCAAGGCCTTATGGCTGATGCTGGTTCGAATTAGAGGCTGTGGTTGTTCCCTCTATACTGGAGTCAACTACCACCAAGCTCTCTGTTGATTTGGAACCATGGTTACTCCCTCTATATTAAGGTGCAGTACTGGATCATGCTCTCCCTGATTCGGGACCATAGCATTTCCCTCTGTACTGAGGCCACTACTTGTGAGTGCTGTGCCAAAATCGGAGCCGTTTGTCCTCCCTTTCAAGGCCTATAGCAGCTCCTACAATTCATCCCTCGGGATGCTGCTACTAATCACTCATTTGGCTTCAAGCTATGGTCACCCTGGCACACACTCAGTTGGATTCGAGGCTGTGGTTATTGCCTCTATACTGAAGTCTGTAACTGCACTCTTCATGCCGCCTCTCATGACATTCGAATGCAAGCCGGGTTTAAGGTTGCTCTCTTGATACCAAGGGATGGCAGAGTCATTGGCCAGATATGCAGCACCAAATTTGCCTTCTTGCCAAGACCCAATATCATGGCTATCCTTATATAGCTGATTTGGAGGACATGGTGCTACCTCCATACCAAAGGAGGACACCACCATGCTTTTGTCTCTGTTCACTGTTGACATGTTACTATGTGCAGGTACCCTTGATGGCTTAAATTGTCCTCCCTACTGTAGGCGACTAACTTCACTTAATGTAGACATTAAATCTGATGCCCGAGTTGTTCCCCATAACCTTACAGGCACTACCTGCATGCTTTTGATACAGACAATCCTCCACTCATCACTCTCTTTTCATACCGACTGTTAGTAACATTGCCTGACCCACAGGACAGAAGGATCAAATTCAACGACTGGTTTGCTCCCTCTATACCTAGGGATACTACCATTATGCACTTGGTACCAACACGATTTAGATTGTCTTGTCCCCCCGCCCCCATGGGGGACTTTGGTACCATCACTCATGCTCTAATGCCAAACTATTCTTGTAGCACTCATTTGATACAAATATATTCTAGGATGTGCTTGGTCCCCCTGTACTGAGACCAATACTATCATTTCCTTTAGATTACCAAATCAAAGACTTGATTATACTCCCATACTGAGAGCCAGTACCATTCCAGGTTTGCCATGACTATTAATGGGGTGGTCATATCCCCCCTTTCAGATTGGCTTTAATGCCTTTGTTTCCTCCCTACTGGTGGCTTTCAGGATGTACTTGTTCCCTCTGTGTCAGAGGAATGTTTTTCATTTCCCCTGTACAAGTGTTGGTGAAAACGGTTGGTGCCTTCTTTCCAAGGACCACCACATGTAATGAGGAATACAGGTCTATGCCCATACACACTCCCCTTCCAAGGGGTTCTTGTTGGTACCACTCACATCTATGAAACATGTGGCAAACAACTGTTTGGTCTCTAACTGGGATAAGCTCATCTCATATACTGACCCCCGATTTCAGTGCAATCTTCTTGGGCCTCATTTCAGACGGGAACTGCATCAATTCTTCCGCATTTGCCTCTCTGGGCAGGAATGCCCTCTGGGGACATCCCTCCAACTGAGCCTCCATTTCACAGATTTATCCACCCCTGTGGACACTTTGGGATCTTAGAACATGCCTCTCTGGGCATACTTGTCCCATCTCTCCAGGCTGACTGATGTCATAACATCTTGGTTCTCCTGAATCTCTAGTCTCAAGGCATCATTTTGGTGAGGTGGTGATATTTCAGGTCTCCACCTGCAATCCTGCCAAGGTTAACTATGCACTCTGTCAATGTCCTGAGAGTTCTCTCTCTGTGCAGGGAAGCCTGTGCTCCCACCATTATTGTGCCGTACTTTATGCTGCATCACGCATCCCAGATCTATACGATAAAGGGTTTCACACCTGGCTAGGAGCTGGACTCACAGAATCATAGAGTTGGAAGAGACCACAAGGGCCATCCAGTCCAACCCCCTGCCATGTACAAACTTAAAATCAAAGCAAAATCGAAGACTTTGTGGTTCTTAAGGTTTATTCCAGCTCCCCTGTTCTAAAATTCTTCTTCTCATGACCCATTCATGATGGATTGACACCATATCATTCCTGGTATACTGTTGCTTATCAGTTCTCACCGTTCCTGCCAAGCCATGTTATCCTTGATACAACCTTCAGGACATCACGGGATGAGATTACATTCCCACAGGGATCTCTTTCTACTTTACAGTGTGGAATCCCTTTACTTTTATAATGCTATGACTAGTCTTCTAGTCATCACACCAGCCACTGTTATTTTCTCTGAAATTTTCACCAAGAACTGCATGTTTCATGCTGATAGCCTGAAACATTACGTTCACACACAGAGTGTCTTGTGGGTCACAACAATTGGATATTGTGATATTCTCACTGTTCCCTGTTGTCAGTGTTTTGTTGTGACTAGATGAGGTACTATTCCTCCTCTCTGATGTCCACTGCTATTCCAGAAATTGTTACTGGAGGTTTCTCCAGTTCAATGCCATTAGTCTCTCTCTGTACGAATGGACTATCCAGACATCCTACTGCCCACTTGTTTTCTGCTGCCAACCATCTCATTGCTAGCACAGATGGTCTATTTCGCATTCTATGTCCAAGGGGACACTTAGTCCTAGACTATTTAGTATTCTAGACTTTGTCTGTCAATGCCATAATCTTCAAACAATGGATTTGGGAGACTTTATCAGGTCACTGCCCTTTTTCCATTTGAAAGATTCCCTTTTTGACACATCTTCAAATTTGAGGGCTTGGTAAGCCCCTTTTCCCTGATTGCCAGTGTCACAACCTGTGCAGCCTCACATTGTTGCAAGTCTGTTGCCCTTCGCGTTAGCTTCCATTCATCTCCTTGGATCAGACATTCTGTATACTTTGCCTTCTTGTTGTGTATTTGTCTACTATTCCTTTACCACTTACAGTAGCTTCTTTTGCTTTCACACCACCTACCTACTGGATAGCCTTGACATAATTTCCATTGCTCACAAACCTGTGCTGTCTAGGTCAGTGGTTTTCCCCTTGACCTTAGCCATACACCTGCCATGTTATCGCAGACCATCAAGGTCTATCAACAGACTGTGCAACATATGGGTTAGCTGGCAAGCATGTTTTTAATGCCACTGTGCATGTTCTCACTGGCATTGGTGACTGTTTCCACTACGTCTCAGTATTGGAATTTCAGCTTGACTCATGTAGAGTCATCATATTTGTGAGACTGTTCATCCCTATATTTACATGCCTTGGGCTCGGATTCACAAACTGTGATTTTGTTTGGGGCAATGTGCCATCTTATGTGGCATGGTACTCCCTCCTCTACTGACTGAATCTTGTCAGTCTGTTAACCCATTTGTGTGATTTGCAGAGACCATAAAGGAGGACAGGTTGCTTACCTGTAGCGATATTTCTTCAAGTGGTCATTTGCGAATTCACACAAATTTCACCCATCCTCAGAGTGGTGCCCTGCCTATCCTTCGATCCTGTGCTGCTGCTTTGGTGTCCATGGAACTGAGGGTTTAGGCAGGAAACTGGCCAATAAGGCAGTTGGAGAACGGGCAGAGCTACTGCCAAAATGCTTCTAATAGCTCCAAGTAGGTTCTGAATGGCTCTGCGCAGATAAGCAACCTGTCCTTCTTTGTTGAAACTTTAGGAGAGGACTGGAAATGTTGTGGCCCTCCAGATGTTGTTGGTCTGCAAGTTCCAGCGCCCCTAGATAACAGTCAAAGATAAGGGATGCTGGGAGGTAGAGGCGAACAACATCTGGAGGAGCACAAAACCTGTTTTCTGTTGCTCCAAGGACTAGGACATGAGGCACTGCATTCACATTACAGGAAAAAAGATTCTACTTAAAACATTAAGAAGAATTTCCTTAGTGAAAGAGCTGTTCAAGAGTGAAACAGACTGCTTCAGATGATCATGGACTCTCCTGCACTAGAAGTTTTAAAACAGAGGTTGGATAGCTATCTCTTTGATGTGCTTCAGCTGTACATTCCTACATGGTAGTGGATTGATCCCTTCCAACTCTGTATTTCTGCAAATATGTAACTTTCAGAATTCCTTGTTTATGCTAACCTGGGGCCTTATAGGCAGTCACAAAAATCACTATTGGAAAGGGTGCATGTGCCCCACAATCTGTGGCTTGGTGCCCACTCTTCTGTAAGCTTCAATGGTTAGTACCATAGGAGTGCCAACTGTAACAAGAGCAAATTCTTATTAGAACCATAGTGTGGACTTAAACAATTGAATAAAAAAAATGAATCCAAGAATCCAACAATATAAAGGAATGTAAAAAGAGTGTTTTGATTTTCTATGGTAGTCTTGTGCCAATTAAATTTTAATATAAATAATTATTAGAGCCAAGTTCAATTTTTCTGAAACTTGAAATACTGTAATATGCTTTTCAAATTGCCATGATGAAAGCAACATACTGTTATGAACATTAACCACTCCAGGGGGTGTCCACTTCTTGAAAGACAAAAAGGGATAATTTCATTTAGGGTTGTTGGAGAACAGATGATGAGACAGCCATTCTAATAAAACTGAAAATACCACTTTCTTAAAATATATTTTGCTAATGAATCTGTTAATCTTTTCAAAGACTGTCACATCATTCAGAGGATAGAAATGCAATATTAATGTTTATGGGGGTTTGGTAGGCATGAAAAATGTGTTTTAGTTGTTACAATCAAAGGCGATTGCTAGAACTTTTTAAAAAGCAGAACAAATTGAGTAGCAACAGGGGAAACTGCAATAGCTGGAACTTGAACCTATTTAGCTCACTTTTCTCAAGACTTACATATTGTCATTTTTAAATCAATATATCAAAGTTGTAAGTCATTAGTTTATCAGGGCAGTAAAACAGAACAGAGATAATTATGCCACTTTCAAGAACTGAATTTTAGTCAGATGTTTTATAATAATAATAATAATAATAATAATTTATATCCCGCCCTTCTGCAAAACAATCAGGGCAGCTTACAACATTAAAATTACCATACAGATATAATACAATATAATATAAACTCATCCGAAAAGAACCCTGAAACCCACCCACCCCTTAAAAAAGTATTAAACATTAAAACATATTTAAAATAATCTTGCTGGAGCAACAATAAGAAGACAGTAGCAGTGACTGCAGCAGAAGTTGGAGAAAAGAAGTTGAGCTAACTCCTGAAGCCAGGAAATCTAGTCAGGAAAGGCCTGCCGGAAGAGATCCGTCTTAACAGCTTTTTAAAAGCTGCTTAAGGTCGTGATCTGACGGATCTCGTCCCGCAGGCCGTTCCATAATCTGTGAGTGGTCGCCGAGAAGGGCCTCTGGGAGGTTGCAGACAGCCTCATTTTTATTGTTTTAAAGTGCATTCCAGATGACCTAAACCTTTCTCTCTCCATAAAGCAGATGCATAGATTTCATCACAAGCATGGGTGCTGAACATTTGTAACCTAGTGCCATGGGTTGAAATTGACTCTAGGGCAGTAAACAATAACAAACTTTTCTGATGGCTACTTTAACACTCTCCTATAACTGAAGTTATAGCATTTTGCCAACCGGAGGATTTAAATTATGTGATATTAAAGACCTACTTATGTTATATTTATGACATGGGACCCTCTGTACCTCATGGTTCCTTCCCACTCTGTTTAGATAATATGAGAATCCTTAGGCCTGAAGAAGGAGCCCACAGTGCAATCCTTCCCCACTAGTGCTCACTGATGCCTAGTAGGGCTGGAAAGTGTGCTTGCCATTATTTGTTTCCTGGCCAAAAAATTAGTATCCTGGCACTTGGAAAACCTGGAGAAGAATAATAATAGCATAATGGTGAGAATTCTGTGCAGTGTTCATCCAGTACTTGCACATCCTGAAGTGTTCTGGGAAATTATTCTGTGCAGAAATATAAGTGGGATTATTCTTATATTAAAATAACGTTATAGTTTTATATAAATTATTTTTTATATACAAATAATGGAGTTTTGTGGAAAGAAACATTTTCAAGCAAAAAACATTGCTTTCAGATAGCTATGTTGGGGAAGAGTGATTGTGTAAAAACCAGGAATTATGCACAAAAATATAGTCGGCCCCTAGTATCTGTGGCGTTCCATTCCAATTCACACACCCCCGATGCCAAAAATCCCAGGCTCAAGTCCCATGGTTTTCAATGGTGGCACATGTGCACTGCCATGCTGCCACAGCTATGTGCACATGCTGCCCTTAGGCTAATGGGGCTTGTTATCTGCAGCTGCTCAAATGCATGGGTTTTAAGCCCATAGTTGAGGCGGGCAGGCTGTTCTATGAGGATTTTTTCTTGCCAGGAAAGTGGATGAGTTTTTGCATGAAAATATGTTTTTAATACAAAACCTGCATATTTTTGCACCAAAAGAAAATGCTTTCCTGAAACCACATTTTGGAGTGTGTGTAAACACCAATTTTGCACATGCAAAAATGTGGCTATCTGTAAACAGGGGTTTCTTTGCATGAAGACTGTGTTCTTTTGCTCACATGAATGAAAGTTATTTTTATGTAACCCCCATGTGTATTCCTGCACAGAATAATTTCCCAGACATTTCAAGATGGGTGGATGCCAGGTGAAACCTACAAAGAAATATTCATTTTCTCCTGCTGCAGACATAAAACTGCAGTCATTATTAATTGTCACTTGCAAGGCTAAATTAGTCAAATACTTAGATCCCTAGGGCCCAGTTGGGCTGGTAAAGGAGAGACAGTGTCACCAAGGATTCACCAGAATAGATTGCTGGAGTCAGCTTTGGAAAAAGAACCATATGAACTATGAAATCATGAGTGCAAAGTGCATGGAGATCCATACAACTATATAAAAGGCACTACTCTTTTGTGTGTGTGTGTAGAAAAAAACTTTGGATTAAGGTAAAAATAAGTTGTAATTAAAGCTTTACCCTAAAAGCAAGAGCCACAAATCTCCCCTCCACAGCTAACTCAATTGACAGAGCTTTCTTGTACAATTGAGTTAGCTGAGGAGAGAAGATCTGTGGCTCTTACTTTTAGTTTAAAGCTTTAATTATAACTTTTTACTTTAAATACATGGACTCCAGTCTTTGATTCCCTACAGAGAAAAACACTCTGAATTAAAATCAGAGTTGAGGAAGTGGAAGGCCTCCCCCCCCCCCCCCGAGATCACATACCATGCCTGCAAGTAAATGCTATATGTGACTCCACTTCCATCATGTTCCCTATTTCATAGATAAAATCTCTCAGATAAGAGTTGATTTAGATGCTGCCATTGTAGCAGAAATGGACAGTGGAGTATCCAGCAACTCTGTGAGTAGAATTACACTGAATCAGTTCCAATTGGTGAGTACCACTGACGTAGATAAGCTGCTGGGCAAGTAAAGAAGACAAGCAGTCCTCTCAAACCCTGTCCTTTCTGGCTGATCATCCAGGGAGGAGATGCAATTAGATTTCAACTACAATATATTATTAATGCATCTCTCAGGGGTTCAAAAGAAGCAGTGGTATGGCCATTTCTAAAAAAAGCCCTCCCTGGACCCTCTGGACTTCAACAACTATAGATCAGTTTCAAATCTCCCTTTTCTGGGCAAGGTGATTGAGAGGGCAGTTGCCTTCCAATTCCAGGAAGTTGCCTTCCATCTCCAGGATGATATCTAGATCCATTTCGAACCGTCTTCAGAGCAAGATACAGAGTTGAGACGACTATGATCACCTTAGTGGATGATCTTTGCCAGAACACCGACAGGAAGAGCGTGTCCCTGCTGGTGCTTTTGAGCCTCTCAGTGGTATTCAGTACCATCAACCATGGTATCCTTTTGGAATGCCTGGGAAATTTGGGAATCAGAGGCACTGTGCTACAGTGGCTCCAGTCCTATCTCTCAGGCAGGTTCCAGATGGTGGTGCATGGGGATAGCTTCTCCTCAAAAAGGGAGCTGTTATATGGCATACCACAAGGTGTCGTTCTATCCCCAGTGCTATTCAACGTGTACATGAAACCCCTGGGAGAGATCATTCAGAGGCATGGGGCAGAGTACTATCTGTATGCTGATGACACACAAATATATTTCTCAATGCCTTCAAAAACAACCTCAGCTAAGGATAGTGTGTCTCCTCAGAATGAATGCCTGGAGGAGGTAATGGGCTGGCTAAGGAAAAACAAATTGAAGCTGAATCCTGACAAGACAGAGGTGCTAACTGTCAAAGGTCTTAACCTGGGTTTAGAGATGTGTATGTCCCTTAAATTGATGTGTATTTTAATTGATGTGTTTTAACTGATGTGGTGTGTTTGTTAACTGTTGTTGTTCCCTGCCTTCATCCATGGATCGAATAATCCATATCATTATTGTTGTTGCTGTTATTGTTTATTATTATTATTGTTATTGTTATTTCCCTCAGACATTTCATATTGGTGTACCCCAGTATTTGCTGTGGCGGACCATTACATCTCAATGTAAACTGCTGTTGTTTCAGAACTGGAAGAAGTGTGCATATTTAGAGGGGTTGTTTACAAATGGGACTGTTCAATATTGACACAGACAGTGTTACCTTTGATGAAAATATTTCAGAATGACTTTTTTGGATGAGAAAATGGAAACTATTTTTAAAAAGTAGAAAAAGCTGTAGAAGAGGATCTTTATTGATTGATTTGATTTATGCAGTAGCCCATTTGTTTTTGCGGACTTGAAGTCAATGTCGCTCGCTTATTCGTGAGGGACGAATGGAGGGGCACAAAATGGGGCTTGTGCCCACTCACCCCCATGGACACACACCTCCATTCAAGCCAATAGGGCTTGAATATTTGTGTTTTTCCTTTTTTGCGGGGGTGGTGGTCTGGAACGAATCCTCTGTGAAAAAGGAGGGGCGACTGCACTCTGCATAGGTGGCAAACCAACTTACATAAAATTATTTAGTTAAAATCACAAATCACCTGTAATATCTAAAATCACACACTATAAGTATCACAATATTTGTTGTTGTTAACTGCCTTCGCATCAGTCTCAGCCCATGGCAACCCTATAGATGAGAGGCCCTCCTGTCCTCTACTGCTCTGCCCAGCTCCTGCAAACTCATGTTCATGGTCTCTTTAATAAAGTCTATTCATCTAGCATGTGGTCTTCCTCTTTTCTGCTTCCCTCTACCTTTCCTAACATTATTATCTTTTCCAACGATTCATGCCTTCTGATAAAGTGTCCGAAGTATGACAGTCTAAGTCAGGGGTAGGCAACCTTTTTGAGCCAGGGGCCGGGTTGCTGTCCCTCAGACAATTGGGGGGCCGAAGCACCAAAAATAAATGAATAAAAAATTAAAAAAAATATGCATGCACACTCTCACAGGCCCAGAAAAGCCATGGCAAAACCCCTGTGGAGATTTTGCCAAGAAAATCCCAAGAACAAGTAATAACAACAATAATCAATATCATCATGTCGGGCGGCGGCGGCGGCGGCGGCAGGACCAGCCTGGGGCCGGTCCAAAGGCCTCAGGGGGCCGCATCCGGCCCCCGGGCCTTAGGTTGCCTACCCCTGGTCTAAGTCTTGTCATCTTCGCTTCTAGGGATATCTCTGGCTTAATCTGCTCTAGGACCCATTTGTTTGTCCCTTTGGCTGTCCATGGAATCCTCAGTACTCTTTTTCAGCACCACATTATCTCAAATGCATTGATTTTCCTCCTATCTTCTCTCTTGACTGTCCAGCTCTCACATCCATACATGATAATCAGGAATACGATGGCTTGTATGATTCTGACTTTTGTGCTGAGTTGTATGTCTTTGCATGTTGGGATCTTTTCTAGCTGCCCTCCCCATTCTTAATTTTCTTCTGATTTCCTGACTGCAGTCCCTGTTCCGATCAATGTTTGATCCCAGATATGAGAACTCTTTTACTATTTCTCTTTCCTCATTGTCTAGTTTGAATGTGTGTAAGTTCTCTGTGGTCATTATTTTTGTTTTCTTTATGTTAAACACTTTGCACTTTCTTCTTTGATCTTCCTTAGTAGTTGTTCCAGGTCTGTGAGGTTTTCTGCTAGTACTATGATGTCATCTGCATTTCTTAGCTTGTTGATATCTCTTCCTCCTTCTGAAAGACAAAAATGTGGTGTTAGATCTCTGATCAAAAGTTGTTCCCTCACCAGAGTGCCATAAACAAAAAAGGCATCTTACATGTGGTAGCCCTATAAATCGCAGCACTTGGCAGCAGCAGCACCTTTATAGCTAAAGCTACAATTCTACCCACAAATTACACCAAGCAGAATCTGTTTTACCTGGACTAAATCAGTGAGACATGACAAAACTTTCCTCCCTAAATTTGGATCAATAGAACTGAACTAGTAGAGGCTGTATAACTGCCTAAAACTATCCTGGGGTGTAAAACAACTGATTGTAGATGTTGACATGACAAAAGCTTGTGTTTCATTTCAGTTCTTCCATTTTATTAGTGCTGTATTATGTGGGAAGTGAACTTTCTAGTGGGTTTATGATGTAATGCTTAGTTAGGGTGAACATTAAGGTACAAGAAGAGTTCATCAACATGATAATAGTTAATAGGAGTGGGGTTGATCTGAATTTCCTTGTTTTCAGGAAGCATTGCTTCAGCCATAACTTTGCCAAAAGGATTTTCCTCTATCTGGGGAATTATAACAATAATATTCACTTTTGTACTTTGGGCATATCATGAGAAGATTTGACTCACTAGAAAAGACAATATTACTTAGGGCTTGTTCCCACTAACATTTAAAACTGGTTTGCAATTCGCTTTCCCTCCATGTCGATGAATCGATTCCACTTGTGGTGTCATTCCCACTATGAAAGCAGATCTTTTCATTATTTCATGGATTTGCTTCTTTTTTGACCCCATGTAGTTCCCACTGGTATTTGCACCACTAGAATCGATCGCAATCAATCTGTCCCAAGGTTTGATTTTTAAATGTCATTCATCTGATTAAAACCTCCCTGTCATCGATGTTGCAGCCATGTGTCATTCTGGCAACACGAAATCCTCATTAGAAGAGCCCTTGCTTGCCGTAGAGGTTCTACAGAACAATGAGAAACTGCATATTCTATCATAAAATTAAAACACACACAGAGAGAGAGAGAAATCCTCCTCCTAAAGAAAACCACACCATTGCCTTACCTCTTGACGCACATCAGAGAAATGATCATGACCAGATTCACAGGAATCGATCAGTGTAAATGTGAAAATTAAAGCCACTACAAACGCGCAGGTAGACAAAAGGCAGCGCTCAAACAAAAATGGCAGATTTCAAGCAACCGGAGGCTGGATGGGTGACACCCCACAGCCAACCTCTCTGCCCTTCCCTCCAGTAAGATGCGATTCAGATCCGAATGTAATTCCCACTTGCTGAACATGCTTCAGAATTGATTCTTTTCAAAAGAACCTCAAAAAAACTAGTGTCAGGAAAGACCAAATTTTTTGAAACCAAGCACACTAGGATCGGAACTGGCTTCAAGTAGGAATGGTGGACATATAATTCAATCAGCAATTTGCTTTAAATCATAGTGGGAACGAGCCCTTAGTAAAATGGTAGGTAGTAGGAAAAGAAGAAGACCACATTGTAGATAGCCACAGCCCTGAGTTTGCAAGACTTGTGTGGAGCTGTTGATGACGTGACTTGGAGGTCTCACATTCAGAGTTGACATGATGGCAGGTAACAACAGCAAATCTCCCAGGAAATCCTTTGAAAGACTAAGATTTGCTAACAGAGACTTATAAACATCACTACCAGCTCCATTTTGCAGCAGTAAAGTTATGACTTGTTGTTGTTGTTGTTATATGCTTTAAAGTCTTTTCTGACTTTTGGTAACCCTAAGACAAATCTCTCAAGGAGGTTTCCATTGCCTTCCTGTGAAGCTGACAGAGTGTGATTTGTCCAAGGCCACCCAGTGAGTTTCCATGCTTAAAAAGGGATTCAACTCATGGTCCCCTGGACTCCAAGTCCAACTCTCAAACCATTACACCAAGTTGGCTCTCTTATTTATGACAAAGTAGTATAAAACCTATATATGTTTCCATTTCAGATATGTCGTGGAAGGGATCCACAGCTCAATTATTGACCTGTTGTAAAAAAACAAAACAAACAAACAAACAAAAAACAACCCACACAGGTTAAAACAGTTTAAAACAATAAAAATAATTTAAATAAACTAAAAACATATTAAATGTAATTAATATGTTAAACCAGATTTAAAAGATTAAAACAGTTTAAAATTAAGTACATTAGTATTTGGGAGAAATCAGTGAGGCTTTGAAGAAATCTGAACCAACTGGATCTCTAAGGGGAAAGCATGCCATAATTGGGGTGTCATGGCTGAGAAGGCACTCTTCCACGTCCCCATAGTGTGTTGATCTCATTGGTGAGACACAGAGAAGGCCCTCCCGAGCAGACCTCAAACTTTTGGCAGGTATATATAGGGAGAGGCACTCACTCAAGCATCAAAGTCTCAAGTGATTTAGGGCTTTTAGTGTTATCACAAGCATCCTGAATTTAGACTGGAAGCATATTTGCAGCAAGACCGGCATTATATGTTATCTGTATGGTATTCCATTTAGCAATTGAACTTCTGCATTTTGCATTAGCTTCCATGTCTTCTTTAAGGACAGTTCCATATAGAGTGTATTACAGTAGTGTAATCTGGACGTACTTCTGAACGTAGAATGATTTTCATTCTGTTTCTGATTTAGATGTTTACTGAAGCATAAAAACACAACAGTCTAGAGAAGTACTTCTGTTGATGCATTCCTATGATTTCTCCCTCTCCCCACCCCACTCTTACACCATCTGTTTGATTTTAAATAAGGATGCATCACCTGCATGGTTAGATTTGATTTGCATAGAATTCATAGTTGCTCTGTTGCATCTTGAGTGGAATTATGAGATTCATTTTGAGAAGAAATGCATACCCATCATGCTGAAACAGATCAGCATAAGCACTTTCTATATCATGAGTAATGTTTGCTAGAGGAAATCATATTACCATAATACAGGCCATCTGCTTTTTCTTTGCATGTAATCAAGTAAGTGGTTTATATCAAGAGATCAAATTGAATCAATACTTTTTGTACATTTTTAATATGTAGGAAGCCCTATTTTCTTTTATTAGAAGTAAAAGTCTGTGACTAGTGCAATAACCTAGTCTATGATTAGTGCAATAACTTCCCTAATTGGGAAGTTACCCCATTGGGGGTTACAGTGAATTCAGTAGGAACTAAGAATCTCATTTTCACTCTATAGACAAGGAGGAGAGAGAACTGGGGGAAAGAGTCTGATGGGGGCAAAACAGACTGGCAGCTTCAGCCAGCTTGGGGGCAGTGTGGGGGCATGATGTTTGGACAACACACACTTCAATGCCGCCCCCAAGCCGGCATCACACTGCCTACCCAACCACAAGGCAGGCAGCATTGCAGCGCTCCAGTGGCCACAGGAGTGCCAAAAAGCTGCCGCCACATAGGAAAAGCCAGCTTTTTGCTGGCTCAAAAAGGAGTGGCTTTCTGCCGCTTCTTTTTGAGCTGGCAAACAGCCAGGTATGGGCATGGTGTCAAGTTGCCCCTTTACAGCCATCTGTTTTGGCCCATGGTTTTCTCTGGTGAACATCAGACTACATCCTGAAGACAAAGACAGGGGACTCTTTGCCTGAGGGAGCAAATATAACAGGGCTGTTGGTCCTGATCCATTAGTGATGCTGCTTAGGGCTGATGGGATTTGCTATCTAAGAGCATTTGGAAGAACACATGCTTCCTATCTCATTTTACTTTAAATGAAAAATATTCGGTATTTGAACATACTTTGGAAAAATCTTACGCACTTATTGTTATAATGCAATGTTTAATGTTATTACTGCAGTTAGATTTTCTGAATTATAGATTTTAAACCCATATTGCTTAATCTGTGAATACTTCCAGGTTTTTCAACCTAAATCCAATTTTTTGTTCAAACAAGAGTAAACCCATTGAATCAGTGGGTTTACATAAGTGTTGTTTTATCTAGTTTCCATTTATTTAATGGATTGAGTCCAATTTGAACTAAGGGCCTTTGCAGACTGCCAGAAATAGTGCAAATTGAGTCCACTTTAACTGCCCTGACTCAGTGCTAGGGAATCATGGGAACTGTAGTTTATTGTGGCACCAGAGCTCTCTGGACGTTTTCACACGGGGCTTTTGGAGGACGCTAGCCGGCCTCCGTCCGGCCCCACTCCGGTTCCATTTCCAGCTTGTTCACACACGCGCGGCGGCAAGCCCCGCCCCTTCCGGTGCCATCCCTGCGTCCGTCCGGCTTCTTGCTCCGTGTGTTCAAACGCACGGAGCCGTAAGTCCAGCCTCACTCCAGCCGAACCAACGCTAACTCCAGCTTCTGCGGCTTAAAGGTAATTCCGGGTGTCCAGCAGGAATTAGCCTGCCGCCGCCTGAGCCATTCCGGAATCAGCGGCACGGCCCGTTCCGGAATGGCTCCACCTGGCTCCACCCGGCTTTAGGGAGGGTAGTGTGAAAACGCCTTCTGACAGAGAAGATTCAATGTCTCAGAAAAAAATACAATTCCCATGATTCCCTAGCACTGAGCCAGGACAGTTAAAGTGGACTCAATTTGCACTATTTCTAGCAGTCTGCAAAGGCCCTAACAATTACATGTAAGCCTTCAGTTCATCCATATACACACACACATGCACATACACACACACTCACAAAGAAAGAGAGAGATCTCCTTTTAATGAACAATATTGTAAACTTGGGCATAAATAAGATTGAAATACTTTAGATAAGAATCAGGGTGGAGGGAATTGTAGTTGGCATGACAGCAAGCCTTGGGCTTCTCTTCTTGAAATTGTCATCTAAGCAGTTTTGGATTCCTGTCAATCCTAAGGCACAGAAAAGTAAATGCACACTGATGCTTTTGTATCATAGCTCAAATGCTGTCAAAAGATTTCAATGAATAACAGGCAGAACCATAGCACTTTAAAATAATTCTTTGCACTCACATACACTCCATGAGCTATTGGTGATATTGCTCGGGCTCTGTGATTGGAACTGCAGGTGACGCCAGCAAGAATGAGTTTGTCTGCCTTTTCTTCTCTAGGACATACAAGGTGGCTTGGAATGTATTTTGTCGTCCACCCTCATCTAACAGATGTAGTTCCTGTGCTAATACATTGTTGGTGCCACATAAATTATTCATAGTTATAAACAGTTGGCTCAGATCTTTTTCTTCTTCTTTTTTGCAAACAACTGTGATCTTTGTTGCTTTGTGGCTGGCTTTATGTTTTTCTTTTTTTAAAAAAAGCTGGATACAATTGGTCACTGTGGAACATTCTTGGTGGAGAAGATCTATTTGAGGTCCAGGGAATTATGGTTTTCAAAACCAGATGGGACCAGAAGGCTCTATTTCAAAAGAATTTTTCATTTCTTACTATGCTCAGAATTCTATAATATGACCCATACATAGGGTGCCCCAGCTGAGAGGAAACTGTTACTGAGTTTCTGATAGAAATAATCAAGTATAACCCTGGCAATTCTTTACCCATGGAACATGAAGCCTATGCTGATATTCTTACGAAGCAATAAGACAATATACATTGATAATTATTGGATGGTAGTAGATATAAACATTGGTGTTTTGGTGTCATGCAATATTTTTTGGTCTTCTCCACCCCTAAGAAGTCCATAATATAGTGGTTCCAATTTGCCAGAATATTGAGTCTAGACCAGCATTTACCTACTCTGAAATCTAAAACTAATGCAGCCTTCATAGCTCAGCCTTACTCTTGGATGCTGACATACAGAATACCAGGCTTAAATAGTTCTAAGTCCTACTGAATGAGGCAGATTTAAAGAAAGGTAATGACTGCATTGAAAGTTTATAAACATCTTTCATTGCAAAATACAATATGTGAAATTATTTATATATGCAAAAATAAAGTTGATTCTTTTTTTAGAAAATTACTAATTGATGCTCCCTACTAAGTACTAGAAATCTGTATCTCTTGTGGATGAGAATATTGAGCGACAGAGAACTGAGTCAAAAATGTAAAGACTTTTGTTTGCCTTTCTGCTGTAACATACAGCAAGCTCAAAATCTAAATTCCCAATATCTGGCCGTTTTAAACATGCTTCAGAAATCTGTTTCAGCTTTGTGATTTGATCTGGGGTTTTTTCATCCATTCAACAACATACTAAAAATTTTTCATGCTAATTGATACACTTATTACAGAGACACTTATCTTTCTTCTTGCAATACAAATATCAATTTAATGATTAGTATTCAACATGGCTTATAACAGAAGATAAAAACCATATGAAAAATAAACTCAATAAAATTAAAGCAATTATTTTTAAAAAAAACACAAAACTAAAAAAGTAGTAGGAAAATTAGAATAACCGAATAAATAACTGAATAAAAACACAGAATTAAAACATTTGTTGTGTTTAAATAACTAGATCCTCCATAAGAAGAAGAAACTGGTGCAAAATCCAGGTACTTGGATTTGAAGAGATATGCAAATGACTGTTATCAGTCCAGTAAAATGTTATAATGGGAAAATTATAAGTGATGACCTTTGGGCTTGGATTAAGTTAATGCAGACTACCAAAGCAAGAACAGTGGCATTTATCAAAATAACAATGGCTGCAGAAGATGATATTGGCATTCTGAGATGTGCGGTGTGAAAAAGAGAGAAATGAAAATGCAGATGTCACTGAAACAGCACCTGCAAGGGGGTAATTCTGTTATAATTCTCCTTTGTTGGAAAAAGTGATTGTACTACTATACTTAGGGCCTTTACAGACTGCCAGAAATAATCCAGTTTGAGACCACTTTATCTGCCTTGGCTCAGTGCTAGGGAATCATGGGAACTGTAGTTTATTGTGGCACCAGAGCTCTCTGACAGAGAAGGTTCAATGTCTCAGAAAAAAACTACACCAAAAAGAGGCAAAGCAGTGGTAGCACAAGTCTTTCACAAGGAGGGGAACAGTGCAATTCATTGCTCCTGCACTCTGCTTCCCGGGGGCATCAATCTCATGGTGCTACTTTTGGGAAAGGAGCAACTGGGAAAAGGCAGGAAGAGAGATTAGGCAGAAGATTACTGTAAAATATATTTTTATTTCAAATTTGCACAAATAAAGATAGAATTGAATAAAGAAAAATCAAAAACTTTCACAAACAAAAGAAAAAAAGCAAATCAAAACCAAAGCAAGACAGAAGAAAGTATTTACATCAAACAACATCAGATAACAAAAACATCAAAATATCCATTCTCCCCTCCCAGAACTTCCCAGCTTTCATTGATGACATTCAAATCAACTTCATTATATTAATACTCCTAAGTTACAACCTTTTATAAGTGTCACCTTTTCTGTTATATGTGTTAAAAATTTGATACATAAACAAATATATAGAGGTTCTTTTTCTTAACTCTCATTTCTTATATACACATAAGCTCCATATTTTGTTCTCTATAAATGTTAACAATGGCAGCCGTGTACATAAATATACTTGTGTGGAATTTCCTTTTATTAAATGTGTTAATTTATATGCTTCTGTTAAATCCATCAATTTGTTTATTCATTCTTTAATAATGGGAGTCTTTTTCTGTTTCCAATATTTTGTCTTGATCAATCTTGCTGTTGTAATCAAACGACATTTTTTTTCCCCTTTCAATTTTGTTTTCTAAATCTACCATGTTCGGAAGAAAGACTTAGGGCAGGGGTAGGCAACCTAAGGCCCGGGGGCCAGATGTGCCCCCCTGAGGCCTTTGGACCGGCCCCAAGCCAGTCCTGCCGCCGCTGCCGCCGCCTCCTGCTGCCCGCCATGATGATATTGATTATTGTTGTTATTACTTGTTCTTGGGGTTTTCTTGGCAAAATCTCCACAGGGGTTTTGCCATGGCTTTTCTGGGGCTGAGAGAGTGTGCATGCATATTTTTTAATTTTTTAAATTTTTGTAATGTTTTAATGTTTATTTATTTATTTATTTTTGGTGCTTCGGCCCCCCAATAGTCTGAGGGAACAGCAACCCGGCCCCCCGCTCAAAAAGGTTGCCCACCCCTGCATTAGAGCAATGGAGTGGGTATGGTGTAAAGCAGGTGTGTGCATGCATAATTTTTAATTTTTAATTTTTAAAAAATAAAAAATAAAATATATATATGCATGCACATTCTCTCAGCCCCAGAAAAGCCAAGGCAAAACCCCTGTGGAGATTTTGCCAAGAAAACCCCAAGAACAAGTAATAACAACAATAATCAATATCATTATGGCGGGAGGTGGCGGCGGCGGCGGCGGTGGCGGCAGCAGGACCGGCCTAAGGCCGGTCCAAAGGCCTCGGGAGGCCGCATCTGGCCCCCGGGCCTTAGGTTGCCTACCCCTGCTCTAATGGAATAGTATGCCCTATATTCCTTTCCCATTTTACCATACATTCTTTTATTTCTTGATCTTCAGTTTCAAATTTCAGTATCTTATATAATTTGACTATGTTTGTCATCTGACACTATCAACTTTTCAATTCTGCTTTATGTAAATCAATATTATTTTTATCTTCTTTAAAGATAGTAACCATTGTATTTTTGTCCTTCATCCACTAATTGTTTGATTTGATGCACACAGCCCGTTTGGGGGGGCAGAAAGCTGCCCTGGGAAGCGGCAGATCGGGGCCATGGCAATCCCATGCTGCGGCCCCGATCCTTCCTTTTGCTGCTCCTAAGAGAGTGGCAAAAGACCACCCTAAGAGTTGGCGCGGTGGCTCTTCCGTGCCCTTTCGGCGCTGCGCCAGAAGGGCGTCCTGATGCCACGTGCCATGATGGCGTCGTCGGGGAGGGGTTGAGGCGGCTGGCGTGTGGCTGCCCCACCCCAACTCTACCCCCAGGCTGGCCCTTTGGGCTGGTCTGCAACGGCCCTTAGTCTCAGCGGTGCTACAAGATCTCTCTACACAGTGAAATTGTTTCTTCTTGCATGATAGAGACACTTTGTAACTCAGGACAGCTCCTTTTGATGACTTCTTTCTGATGACCTGGGCTTCAGCACCCATCTCTGAAATTCAGCTCCTCCCACACTGTTCATTATGCTTTGTTCACTGACTGAATAGGGAGATGGGACATCAAAGCCAACGTGCTGAGGACTTCAGACATCCCCTTCATGCCAACAGCCCAACAGTGCACCGAGGTTGACGCTAGATGGCACAGTCACATAATGCTTGAGGGAGGGAGGAGAACTGTAGATGGGTCAACTCCCCAGCAAGATCAGGCACAAAGGCAGACTTCCATTCTGGATTTAAAAGCAAAGAATGAGATGGAATTCAGTTTCAAGAAGGTGGCCTTGTTTTAAACACAAGAGAGGACCAGGGATCATCCAGGGTTTAGTAATATTCAATATTTGCTGGAGACCCTAGACATGCAAGGTGTCCGCTCACTCTCCTTCCTCCTTAGGACCACTGTTTCCATTCTTCACAAAGCACCCAGAAAGGTATGGTGAGATAGTTCTTAATAAGCAGTTCACATCACTCCTCTTTCAGATCAAGGAGGCATATTGGAGTGTGTTAGTTCAGCAGCTCAAAAGTCCTGGAACCAGCCCTAGGAAAGGCATCCTATCTATTTTGAAAATGTCAGCTAATGACAATGCGTCTCAAGACCAAAATACAAAATGACACAACTCGGCAGCATGTTACATTACTGTGCAGCTCCTTCCTCCTTTGATGAGGTTTTGTTAAGCTGCCTGGCAATCAAGCAGCAGTCTCCCATTGAAGAGAGAGAACAAGTTTTTATTTTATTTTATTTTGTTACTTTATTTTTATTCCATGGAGTAGCAATTTCAGTGCCCCTATTTGCAATGCTGGTTTTAGCCTTTAATAAATTATTGTTATTACTAGACTGCAAGACTTCTATTTGTGAGCTGGTTTAAAAAGCCATCCCTAGTTACACAGATGTTTAAACTGCCTGTTGTGTCATGGCTTCTGTTAGATGAAAATTATGTCTTTGTGTTGAAAGGGGTGCAGAAATAGTCGATGATTAAATGCATAATTAGAGGTTTCATATTTAATCCTGTCACTTCAATGACTCACAACCTCTTTTATTATGTGTAAGTGATATATATTAGGGTTGAACTGCTAAAACCTATAATCTTGGACTTCAAACACAGCTTGTAGGTATATTGTATCAAACCCAGTAGGTAGGCTGTTAAAGCCTATAATCTTTGCCTTCTGTCACAGCACATAGGTATGCTGTGTCATAATCCAGTATGTAGACTAGGAAGGCGGCCCTTGGTAGCAGGGGACAAGGGGAAAAGAAGACTATCTGAATTCTCTCTGTATTTGGCACCCTGGTCTAAACTTTAAATTGCCTCCAAACTGGAGATAATGCAAAGCTTTTTCCGTCATATTGTGGCCAAATCAAACAACCTTTTTGTTCTTGACACACAAATGCCCCAAAGAAGGTGACAGAAAATATATAATTACATCAAAACAACAGTTCTCATGTGGAAACAGTACAGTACAAGCAAAACAATATGTCTAACAGAATTTATGATGAATGAAGTAAGATACCAGCCTCTCATCCTCACTTTCACCACAACGCTTCCTTCCTCTCATTCCCACTACCAATCAAATCATTTTCCAGAACACAATCCACACTTGTCACTCAGCCTTTATATATATATTTAGCCTTACCACTAAAGCATCATGCCTCAAAGAGGAGAGAGGGTGGACTCGGGAAAACAGGCGGTCCCATGGACTCCTTTGGGGTATTAGTTGCACATCCAAGGAGCAATGGTAAGAACTCTAAGGCAGTGACAAGCAACTTTGATATTCTATGCAAAGTAATGGTTTGTTTCCCTAGACATAGTGTATCTCTGCTGTTGCTTGTGAAATAAATGTACAGAGAATAAACTTGAAGAGAGCCATAGTTTCACAAATGAACAAAAAGACGGAAAAATATCTTCCCTGCTAATCCTCTTTCTTTGTCAGCAATCTGATATCAGAACCATTTCTCCTCATTCACCCCTAGAAATGGAGGTTTAGGGGGGTTGCAGACTGCCAGAAATAGTGCAAATTGAGTCCACTTTTAGGGTTAGGGTTAGGGAATAATGGGAACTGTACTTTATTGTGGCACTAGAGCTCTCTGACAGAGAAGGCTCAATGTCTCAGAAAAAAATACAATTCCCATGATTCCCTTGCACTAACCCTAACCCTAAAAGTGAACTCAATTTGCACTATTTCTGGCAGTCTGCAACCCCTGTTAGACTTCTTAAAAATAATACTCAAGGCATATTCACTGTGAAATCTGCTCATTTCATATTTCTTTAAAAAGAGTTAAACACTGAATTGAATGGTGTGATGATTCTACTTTAATTACCATGGTTGTAATATATGTAATATGGGGATTTGTAGTCTGGGGGAGGCATTTAGAATTTTCAGAGTGTTTTAGTATCTCACCAAACTGCACATCCCCAGATCCATAGGATGCAGCCATGGCAGTTGAAGAGTGGAATCATTGCACTATAGTTGCGTAGTGTGCATGCAACCTCTACTGAGAGAGATGTAGGCAGTAAATAAATCTTACATAACATCACAGGAGCTGTGGTACATTTGAATGTTTTCAAATAGGAATAAATGGTACAGCCAAAGACTATGACTGTAATTTGGGAAATGAAGGAAGTGAAGGGTAGAATGGTGCTTTGGTCATTGCTGCCTTCTGTGGGCCAAGACACTGTAAAAGAAAACTTTATCCAGGAAGGGAACAGTTGACTATGCATAGAGTGTCATTGGGAAAGGTTTGGTTCCTTGGATAGTGAATTTCACTAACAACATGAAAGATTTTGGGAAGGAAAGGGTTCCACTCTGAATAACAATAACAATAACAATAATAATAGTAATAATAATTTATACCCCGCCCCTCTGAGTACAATCGGTAATAATGTGTATGTTTGGGAAAGTTGAAAGAATGCCAGATCAAAAGGGCTATACATTAAGTCCTGAGTTAGGAGGAGGCAAAAGACCAGAGCTAAGTACATTAGGAGCAGGAAAATGTGTGACAAAGCACAAAGCAGGACCATGGAGGTAGTGCCTGGTCATTTGCAGATACAGCTGAGAAATATATAAGGTGAAACACTCATAGCCTCTAGTGTGTCCTGTGAAATGCCTGTGGCCTTCTGTGTATTAATAGGGACAGATGTAAGTTTATAACAGAGTTCACATAACTGTAATAATTGATAACCATAATTGATGGAAGGATCAGAGCTAACAGGAAGAGAATGGAAGTCATAAAAAATACTGAGTATGCCTTTAACTGTAGGGATGGAAAGAGTATTTGTATAATACTCACATGGAGAATGAAAAAGGGTTTTCCACAAGATTTTGAAATAAATACATAGATACAAGATAATAGGGATCCATAACTTTCTTCATGATCTAACATTTACCCTTTTGGGTGGGTTTTTTTCATATTAATGGTCTCATCTGGACCTCTGGATCTCAGTAAAGCATACCCTTCCCTTGCACCATGGAGGGATTTATGGGTGAAGGAAGCTCAATAAAAAAAGAATAATTTAGTTAGGGTCAGTGCAAGAAGAATATCAAGGAAGGACCCATTCTGTTGCTTATGGAAGATGGTAAAGTGTTAAGATGCTGAAGCAGAAAAGGCAGAATGGCTGAACTACTATTTTGCCTGACTTCTCCCAGAAGGAAAACTATGCTTGACCTGGGGGATACACAACAAAAGGTGAGGGGGAGCTTGCAGAAGGACACATCTGGGGTACACTTAGCTATCTTTAGTGAATTCACATCCTCAGGATCAAATGAATTATGCCCTGAAGTGCAGAATGAATTTGCAGACATCAGTTTAGGATGCTGGTCTTAACTTTGAGAATTATTGGCGAATAAATAAGATATTAGGATGTTGGAGATGGACACATCCTGATCTTCAAGAAGATGGAAATGGTGGACAGACTCATCAGCTTGACACTGATAGTGGGGAAAAAATCTAGAACAGTTTATGAAACAGTCAATATGTGAACATTTAGAAAAAAAAAGTAGTGACTATTAGCCGCCAGCATGGATTGAAGGGGTGGGACTTGACCTAGAACAATCAACTCCCTTTTTCATAGAACAGTTAAATAGTTAACTTTGTTAGTCAGATGCAGCAAAGCAATCAAGATTCATGAAGCACTCTTAAGACTAGCAGATTTATTATAGCATGAGTCATTGTGACAGGGTCAGCTTCACTCATAGGCAAAGGTACAATGTGTCATAACTATGAGCATCCTAAACAGAGAGATTTTACAGATTTATTGTGCTTACATCTCTGTCATTCCAGCTCACCAGCACCCAGCACAAGACACATGCCCACTATCCCTGAGAAGGATCCGACCTCTCAGTACATTCCCCACAAGAGCAGGTTCCTAATCACCAGTAGTCCTGCAGGATTGCAATCTTGGCTGAAATTAAGTAATGCAGGATCAGGTCCATAGCTGTTGTATAGTCAAGATTAGGCCCACAAGAGACATGAGTAATGCAGGATCAGTCCTGGGTACCACTCCTATCTCAGAGGCAGGTAGTGTGGCACAGGCTCACTCTGGACTAAGATCCTTAGTTGGCCACAGGAAGCTGTTAACAATAGATGGTTAATTGCTCTGAACACTGCCAGGGTCTGTTTTTCATCCCCAGGCCTTTAAGCTAGGCCAGAATCTGCAAGCAAGGGGAAGAGGAGGAGAGGTTAGTTCCCTGTGCAAGAAACCTTTAGATTGGCTACCCTCTAAAACTGTGCTCCCTTATCTCTCAGTCTTTTTCTCTCTGTTCTCTCATTCCTGTAGGTTTTCTGTAGCATTGGCCACAGCCCTACTTATTTCCCTTGGAAAGGAAAGATTGAATGACATGATTTTTCTTTCTGCCACCCTCTGTCCTTGGCCTCTACATTCTTTAGCCTCCCTGAACTTATTTTGCTACATCTATTCCCCTAGTCTAGGGGTAGGCAACCTTTCACCTTTAAGGGCTGAGGGACTTCAGCTCCCAGAATCCCAGGAGTTATTGGCCAACATGGGACTATTGGCCAACATGGCTGAGGCTTCTGGGAGCTGAAGTCCCTCGGCCCTTAAAGGGGAAAGGTTGCCTACCCCTGCCCTAGTCCCTCCTTTCTCCAGCCAACAGTCATTCCAGCATCCCTTGATTGCCAGGCAACTGGCTGCAAACTGCCATCTCTGCCAGATTTCTTCCAGCTGATACAGAGACTGCTGGAAGCATCACTGAGGTCTTGGCAGAGATTGAAAGGTAAAACAATGCAGGCAGGGTCATGGTGACTCCCTACACCCCAATGCAGTCATGCACAAAAGCTCAAAAGACTCTGTTAGGAGTTTATCACACGGGACGGATCCCATGCAGAAACTGGATTTAAACTGAAAAAACCCTGCAAAAGTGGGTAGTTTTTTAGACAACGTTCGGGGTTAACCCAAACAGAAAGTAGAAAAAAACCTGCAAAAGTGGATTGTTTTTCAGATGATGTTAGTGTTGATGAGAATTAACGCAACATTAAGTTGAATAGAAACTAGACAAAACACGCTCCTTTTTACTTTTGGAAAATCCCAAAATCCCAAATATTTGGTTTTGCCTACTTTCTGTTCTGTTTAATGTCACATTTACCCCATTGTGTGTGAAAACCTACCCACTTTTGCAGGGTTTTTCCCCCCCATTTTTAAAATCCTGTTTCTATATGGGTTTTTTTGCAGTTTGCCCTCATGTGATAAACTCCTTAGTCTTAAAGGTGTCACACATCTCTGCTTTCCCTATTGTTCCTTAATGTTGTAGATCAGGGGTAGGCAACTTTTCCCCTTTAAGGGCCGAGGGACTTCAGCTCCCAGAATCCCAGGAGCTATTGGCCAACATGGGACTATTGGCCAACATGGCTGAGGCTTCTGGGAGCTGAAGTCCCTCGGCCCTTAAAGGGGAAAGGTTGCCTACCCCTGTTGTAGATCATGATTTCCACAAAACTGTTTGATTTCAGCAAAGGACTCCTTTTAAGTCCTTCCTAAAATGATGGGTAAAATGTGTGCTAGACAATATTATTCTTACAGTACTACTCTCCACAAGTAATTCAGCAATCATACTCAATTGATACTTGCTGCTGGTTTTCTGTGGCCTATCCGAGTCATTTCTGACCCTATCATGATGTTTTCTCGGCATTTCTCAAGTTTCTTTAACCCTTTGAAGAAGAAAAGTTCTGATGTGTGGTCACTGAAATACTGCTCTGCTATCACTTCTGAATAATTTGAAAATGTTCTTCCTTTCAAACCTTTTTAAGGTTTGGAAACTGGAAATAGTCAAATGGAGCAAGATCTGGTGAGCAGGGTGGATGGTCTATGCACTCAGACCCCAAATTCTTCAAAACATCCATCATTTTGTCAGCCCTATGAGCAGGTGCATTGTCCTGCAAAATCAGGACACTTTTCCGCCGCTTCCCTTGGCGTTTTTCCTTCAGTGCCTTCTGTAATTGATGCAGCATGTTAGAGTAGTCTTCTGCAGTAGTATTAACTGTTTGGTCTTTCTGAAGATAGTCACTAAAATATCTTCCTTATCCCAAAAAACTGTGGCCAAAATAGGACAGAAAAAGAAGTTTTGACAATGGAAAAAAATCAGAAAAACATAGAAGTGAAGGATCTTGAAGCTTGAGACTTCGGTGAGCTGATGTCAGCCGGAAGCATCAGGAATCTGGGATGCACAGAGATAGTCAATCATCTGACTCTGTTCAACAGTCTCCTAGGTTGTTTGAAGGAGCACTGACCTGGAAAAAGAGGATTCAATTTATAATGCAAACTGGGGAAGGATTTTCCATTGAAAAAGGAATTTAAGTCAGTTCATAAGGCAGGTTAAGAAAGGATTGGTAGTTGGATTCTTTGGTTCGAAAAAACAACAATTGAGTGGTAGCATTTTTGATATATTAAACCCTCATGCCATTTTCCTTCTAATTTTGTGGTAAAGTGATTGATTTGCTACAGGCATAATAAATGTATTTTGGATTTTATTTTGTCTTATGGATCAACGTGGTTTATTTTGCTTTTGTGTTTGCTGAGTTTTATTATCATTTTTTATTTATATCACCTGAAAGTAAACAATGCAATCATAGAGAATTATTTTGTCAATGAAATAATATAACAGGTTTAATTAGTGCAGTGCTTTTTGATCTTCAGTCTCCAGACTGATATTCAACTTCTGAAATTAAATTAGAAACAGAGTTCTATATCAGATACAACAGTACTACCTTGTTAAAAGGATAATTGTATAATCAACAGAAGTAAATAAATTATGCAGTGCTGTGGATCTTTAGATAAATTATACACTCTGGTTATATAGCAGTTTCCTGTTTTATGTCATATTGGTAGAATGGAATCATATTTTAACACACCAGATTTCTGATGGAAAGTTTTCAAAGCATATTTGTGTTTAGACAATGGAATGGAGGGAATCCTTATTTCTGGATAATACAAAACTAGGAGGGAAAGCTAAAACATTGGAGTACATGAACAGAATTCAGAAGGACTTTGATAAACTAAAAAATGGTTCAAAATTAATAAAATTAAATTCAGCAAAGACACATGCAAAATTCTGCATTTAAGCAACAAAAACCAAATGCACAAGTATAGGATGGGGGATACTTAGCTCAGCAGTACATATGAAAAGGACCTTGGGATTATTATAGATTGTAAGTTGAACATGACACAGCAATATGATGCTGCAGCAAAGAAGGCAAATACTATTTTAGGCAGTATTAATAAAACCATAATTTCCAAGTCAAGGGAAGTTCTAGTCCCAATATATTCTACACTGGTTGGGGCTCATCTGGAATACTGCATTCAGTTCTGGGAGCCTCATTTTAAGAAGAATATAGACAAGTTAGGAGGGAGGTTTCAAAGAAGGGAAACAAGGATGGGACAAAAAAAACTATAGTGGATAATGTTGCATTGAGGGGGTTTTAAAACCTGTCCCCCGTACCATCTTGAAGGTGTATGTTTCTCCCCCAACTGCCCATCTCATTGGACAGTTGCCATCTCATCACTTGTGATGCAGACCTTCATTAAAATGTAATAGTACCTCCTCCCACCTTTTAACCTTTTGTTATCTGGGAGGGAGGATCTGATAAATGAAGGGACTCCCATTTATCACAAGAACAAAGCATGAGGAAAGGTTGAAGGAACTCGCAATGTTCAGCTTGGTCAAGAGAAGACTGATGATAGTACCTTTAAATACCTCAAAGATTGTCATGAAGGAGAGGGTGCAGGTTTGTTCCTTCCTGACCTAGAGGGGTAGGACCACATTTAATGGTTTTAAATTCCAGAACGGGTAGATCTTGATTGAACATTAAAAGGAATTTCTTGACAGTAAGAGCAGTTTAGGGCTATGCAGACCAGCCTAAAGGGATGGCCTGGGGGTGGAGTTGGGGCAGGGCAGCCGCACGCTGGCCACCCCGACTCAAACCTGATGCTGTCCTGACACCGTGTGCCCATCCGCACGGCGCTTGGTATCAGGACGCCCTCCTGGTGCAGTGTACACACGCTGCGCCAAAAGGGCATGGAAGAGCCGCAGCGCCGGCTTAGGGCGGCCTTTTGCAGCCCCTAAAAGGAATGGCATTTTGCCGCTCTTTTGGGGGTGGCAAAAGGGAGGATCAGGGCCACGGCATATGGTTGCTGCGGTCCCGATCTGCCTCTCCCAGGGATAGCTCTGTGTCGTCCCTTTAGGCAGGTCTGTAAAGGCCTTTTGTCAATGAAACCAATCACCTAGAGGTCTTCTCTGGACATCTTCAAAAAGAGGTTGGACAGCTACCTGCTTGGGATGCTCTAGCTGAAGATCCTGCAGTGAACAAGGGGGTGACCTCGCCGGCCCATGGGACTCCTTCCACCTCTATAATTCTACATATAAGGGTATGGTGGCTGCTGCTGAGGAACTTCATAATTAAAAGATCTGTTCTGTTTGTGAATCTTTTTGTTTTAAATCTGGATTTTATAATAATTCAAATATGATTATGAAGAGCCTAGTATTTTGGCAGATCTTAATAGAAAGAACCTAGTGATTTTGGCAGATTTTGAATAGCTTTGAACAGCCTGCTTTCTGCTGTTGGAAGCAATACCTAATCCAGATTACTAGTTGGTACAGTGCTTTCTAAAATCCAAACTAAGAGCCAATTCACATCACATAAATATAGTGCTATCTTCCATTTTAATTGCTCTGGCAACATCCTAGTTAATCCTGGGTCTTGTAGTCTGTTGAGCACTAGAGTTTATGGCTGAGAATTCAAAGGCCATTCCCTAAACTGTTTCTCTTAGGATTCCATGGGATGTTGCCATGGCAGTTAAAGTGGAATATAGCACTATAATTGTGTAGCGTGAATGGGCCCTAATGTGTTTTGTTGTTGTTGTTTTTGTCACTTTGAATAGCCATTTCCTTTTTCTTATTTCAGCTAAATCCTCTACCTTTTCTACAAGGACCGCTGCTGCAGTAACATTTAGCACAATGCTGATCACTGAAGAATGATCTGAAGAAGTGGAAGTGTGGGCTGGTAAGTTTCAGATTTTATTTGTTTTCCCATCACAACACTGGAACATGAGGCCGGAAGATCTAGTTCAAATGTATGTGCCTTACCAGAAATCAAAAGTTAGAATGAGAGTTTTCTTTCATTAATAGGTATGCTTCAACAGTTATGAATGTGAGGACATTAATCTTTTAAAAAACAGAAAGTTACCCTTTTTTGGTACGAGTTTGTAACTTTTTCAGCTATGTTAATATACAAGGAATTTCGAGACATTATTTGTCCACAGGGGATTGTATGCAATGTTTTATGATACATCATGTAAAGTGCTTCAGCTGACTACTGCTAGCTGCTAGAAAGAGACCATTATGCTTGGTCTTCCATATTCAGTTAATGCAATCAATTATAAGACTAGAGTGAATACCTGGAATGTTCTACTTCTGTCATGAATAGTGTATATAGGCATATCTCAGTTGACGAAGCCTCTGACAAAAAAAAGCTCCCTTTTACAAAATCTTTTCTATTTTCTTTCTTTCTTTTCTCCCCATCCCTTTCCCTTGATGTCCATTGTCTAGCTGGAGGTATTTTAACTGTATGAGCATTTGGAAAATAGTGCAGGAGAGCTAGAGAAACACAGACTGTTGCAGCAGTATGTCTGCAGTAAACAGTACAATAAAGCTTGAGCTGGGAAAGAGTGGGATTCTGTTCTAGGCAATCCTGTTGTAGCTGTGTGTGCATGCTTGTAAAAGACAAGTAAACAGTAGCTGCCTTCAGAATCCCATTGTAGGAGAAAGGTGGGATATAAATCCTGGAAATAAATGAAATAAATAAATCCCTTACTGAGCAGGTGCAAATAGCAAAATGGCCAAAAAAAAAAAAGTGGGGTGCAGATAAGCTTTCCTCGCCATCTAACTCCCAACAAGTTCAAAAAGTGCAGATCCATAAGTTCGGCAAAATGGAAATCATAAGAAAAAATGAGACTGATGAAAAAATAAAAGTAATCCTTGGATGCGTTTTGGAAGTAGCCTTCAGATAACCTCTAGAAAATGTTCAAAATGTTTTGTTATCTATGCAAGGCTTACCTGAACTGGTGTTTCATTTCCCATGTGCATATTGTTAGTTTTGAATAAAAGTTTGCTGAAAGATGTTGAGCTGCTCCTTTCTTTTTTTCCTTTTTTTGTGGTGTAGGAAAGCATCACTATTCTTTCCATGTTATTTCTGCCTTTGGTTAAAATTTTCTGTTACAGAAGTAATACCCAGGAATAGATTTGCTTTGTTAACTGAGGTGTACCTGTAGTCTAATGCTTTTTATTCGTCCATAATAGGGTGCACTCAATAAATCAGTGGGAACTTGAAAGGTCAACATGTACTGAAATTCTATTAATCCAATGGATATACTCTGTTTGAGGAGCTTATCGCATTGCCAAAAAAATGTCTTACCTTTTTCTGGCTTCAGTCTTCTTCCGGGATGCACCCAGATGTTATTACATGTAAGTCACCGCTGATTCTGCTGCAATGCCGCCAGCCAAATACAGCCCGGGTCAGATGCGGGTCGAAGCCTTGTTCAGCCGGGAAATTTTCAAAAATGGAAGCTTCTGACTTCAAAAATTTGCCGGTTGAACATGGCTTCGACCCGCATCTGACCTGGGCTTTATTTGGCCAGCAGCATTGTGGCAGAATCACAGAAGCACACATGATTAGGGTGAGAAAGGGATGGGTGGGAAGAAAATTGACGATTATGTCTACCTGATTCAGCTACCTAAATCATTTCTCAGGCTCAGGCAGCAGATGCTCTTTGAAGATGAGGAAATTCCTCCCCTTGCCAGGAGGTTTCATAGTTTAGGAGAGAGGGGAAGATTGAAAAGTTTTGCTCTGTCTTTGCTGTTATTAGAATTCATGGTTTTAGCTCAACATTACAATGACCAGGCTGGATTCAGAAAGGAAGGAAGCGAACTTACTATTTTAATTTTCTTCAAGATCATTTGTTCTCAATAATCTGTAGGCTGCTTTGGTGCTCCTGCTCATTTGGTCACAATCAGAGACATAACTTTTCTGGCAGCTACTTGAAAATGCAGCATTTTTGCTTCTATAAGTATAGACCACAGCAAGTTATTGCAAAGTTCACACTATATTCCATTATATTCTTGAATCATTGGATCCTCTTATTTCTTTGGGATTTTCCGTTAACTGAGAAGCCCTTTACTACACTCTGTGTGACTAAGGGGATCATTTTCACCATCTTTATATCTACATTTTAAAAGAACAGCATCTCCAACTACTGTGTAGCTGGGGAAACAAATTAGAACCTGTACTGAATAAGTTGTATTTACAAAAACTCTTATCTAGGCACTGTGGAAAAAGAGAATGCATTAGGCACAGTATATTCACTATGAGAGGCCTTGTGGGTGTTTTCAGACTCAGCAGTTATTCTTTAGATTCCACCTACATAAGATGTTTAGAATTGCATGCATACATGTACATTTTAAAACAAATCTTGCTCCTGTCAAAATGTCTTGCACTCTCCAAGAGCTGCTGTACTCAGGGGTGACACTAGGGAATGTGGGGGTTTCAGACTGCATCAGGTGACACCACTGCTCTCCAAACATCTTGTAAATTCTTGTAAACCTTTTGGCAGAAACAGACTGTGGCATTCACCTGCATCTCTTTAAAATGCTGACGAAATGGTGTGATTGGGCCAAGGCTCAGTGGGAGGTGAAAGCAGAGGCCCCAGGTTTTAAAATTTTAAATTAACACATTTTCATTTTAACCATGTGATACTATGTACTGTACATGTAAATACATTTAATCTGTGCGTATGATATTGTAATTTAAAGGTGTAATTTTAGTTTTGCTAGTTGTTTATGTCACAACTGTTACCGTGACATTCAGTGATATATGGGAATTATCACTTAATGGGTAACATTATTACAAAAAACATTACTAAGGATTCTTTATGGAGTGGCATGGGAGGAAGTCAATGGGGGTGTGTGAGACCATGAGTTACCACACCACGTAACACCAACCCTAATGATGCCACTGGCTGTATTTGTGGCTTGTGCCCCATCCTATCCTGACTCTCACAGTTGGGTCGCTTTTGTGCATTCATTCCGTGTCCTGAAGCTACTAGACCTAAATATTTATTTTTCCAACAGTGGTTTCATTTGGAAAACAGCAAAAATAAATAAATAAATAAAATGTCCAACCAGAACAATATTGTTTACATTTATTATTGGAGATATAAGCTGAAGGTGCTGCAGAAAGACAGAAAGCATTCCTTTCTGCAACATGTCAAAATATAGGCTCACTATCACGCCAGTGGCTCCCTAGGGGAAATCCTTAGAGCTTTCAGGAGGATTCCTTGGCCCCTGTAGTTTTTCATATACTTTGGCAGAAAGGGAGGAAACAATTAAGGAAAATAAAAACAAAGGTTGGTTTTTTGGGGGCAGCTATAATGAGTACCATAGGAAATCCCAATTTTCACTGTAGGTATGAAGGAATGTTTGGGCACCTCTTTGTATGGGAAAAGAAAGAGCATTTTTGTGCCCTTGTTACCTCCCAAAGTACCACATTGCTGGAATATCATTACAAGCAGCACAATACCTCTAAGCGTTGTTCTCAGGTTACCTGGGGGAAAGAGGGAAGCACTCTCGTGTAGAGAGCAGCATGGAGTAAAGGCCATTAGTCTCATCAAGCAGCTAGATCTGATGGCCTTCAACAGGGAAACAGCTATTTATTCAACACTAGGGATTGGTGAGAATTTTGATTCAGTTCATTAGTTAATAAGTAATTGAGTAAATTAGTGAATTTAATAAATTAGTAAATAAGAACTTACAAGAGCTCACATATTTTCTCATTGTAGGCTAGAAAGAGCTTAAGTCTTTTTTAAAAACAAAAGGTTCATGAAACTGAAGCTAATACAGTTGGCCCTCCGTTTTCATAGGGATCCGTTCTGGACCCCCCCCCCCATGAAAACAGAGATTAACAAATATTAAAGCCCCATAGGCTTGAATGGGGTGCACCCCGTTGATTTAAATGGAGGTCGCCCCTCCGTGAATATGTAAAACCACGGACTTGAAGTCCGCAAGAATGAAGGGGCAACTGTATATTCATCCATGCAGAGACAGGGCTTTGAACTCTTAACTGTTAAAATTAAATCCTTGTGTATTCAGTCATTAGTGCTGAACTAGAATTAAGTAAAGGTAAAGGTATTCCCTATTGACAAGGTTGTCAAGTCGTGTTCGACCATAGGGGGCGGTGCTCATCTCCGTTACTAAGCCAGCGTTGTCAAAGACTACTCTGTGGTCATGTGGCCGGTATGATGGCACAGAACACTGTTTACTTTCCCACCGAAGTGGTACCTATTTATCTACTTGCATTTGCATGCTTTCAAACTGCTAGGTTGGCAGTAGCTGGGACTAGTGATGGGAGCTCACATGGCACCTGGGCCTCAAACTGCCAACCTGCTGATCTTGCAGTCAACAGAGTCAGTGCCTTAACCACTTAAATTGCTACCTATATATTCAGTAGTACTAGTCAAGATCCTCAAGTGTACAATGTTGTCTACTTCCTTCATAGCTTCCCTTTTATGCTCTACTCTTCTTCTGATTTCTTATCTCCAATCCGCATTTTGATTAATGATTGAGACAAGGTTTTGGAAATCTTTCCCTATCTCATTGTCTTAATTATTTAATTAAGGGCCGGAACAGATGGCTCTGAAGGGGCATCTTGAAGCCGCCCCTTCCGAAGAAAGATTGGGGCTGCAGCAAACATACGCTGTGGCCCCAATCTGCCTTGAACCCAGCCAAAAAAGAAGCGGATAAAATCCTCTCCTTTTGGCTGGGAAAAGCTGGCTTTGCCGGTCCCACCACAGCACCATGGCAGCTTCATGATGCAGTATGTGGCATGTTAATGCTGCGCCACCGGAGCATCATGGAGCCGCCTGCATCTGGGCAGCCAGGCAGCTTCAGGCCGGCTTTCCAGTGTCACTGAGATGTGTGGTGTGTAAAGGCCGTGCACTGATGATGCCCGGAAGTGGTCTTTTTGGGACAGTCTGTTCTGGTCCTTAAACTTACGTAAATCATCTCTTAAGAGCCAATGTGGTGTAGTGATTTGACCATTGGACTATGACTCTGGAGACCACGGCTTGAATCTCTGTTTGGCCATGAACATCTACTGGGTGACCTTGAGCAAGTCACAATCTCTCAGTCTCAGAGGAACTCAAATGCAAAAACTTCTCTGAACAAATCTTACCAAGAAAACTCCATGATAGGTTTGGCTTAGAGTCCTCGTAAGTTGGAGATGACTTGAAGAGACACACACACCACCAACAACAGTCATTTTTGTTCTCTTAATGTTCAGTTTTAAACTTACCTTTGTACTTTCTTTCTTGACTTTCATCAGTAGTTGTTCAATGTCTTTGCTGTTTTCGTCTAGTAGTATGCTGTCATCTGTTCTGTTCATCTTTTTTATGGTCATAGACCAGCACAAGATGTCATCTGCATATCTTAAATTGTTGAAGCCCCTTCCTCTACTTTTCACACCTCCTTCTTCAGAATCTAATCCAGATTTGCATATGATAGTTAAGCACACAAGTTAAACAAATAAGGGGATAAAATGCTCTCTTGCCAATTGGAAACCACCCTGTTTCTTTATATTCTGTCTTCAGTGGTCTCTCGTCCTGAGTACATGTTATCTGTTACGATAATCAAATTTTGTAGTACACCTAGGGTTGCCATAATTCTCTTCCACAAAATGTAGGACAAATGTAGGATAAAATGGAGGGCATTCAAGAAAAATGGAGGACATGACCTACTAAAAGCCAAAAACATAAATAAAATTAAAAAATTAATATAATTTCATGCTTCTCAGCCATGCTCAAAATGGAGGACATTTTGACATTCTTCCTGGACAGAAGGTTGGGATGTAGCTTTGTGTGGTTCGTTTGTTGGACTAGGACTCTGGAAACCAGGGTTCGATTCGCTGCCTATTGGGTGACCTTCAGCAAGTCACACTCTCTCAGCCTCCTCAGTGGAAGGCCATGGCAAACCTCCTCTGAACAAATCTTGCCAAGAAAACCTCAGGATAGGTTCATTTTAGGGCTGCCAGAAGTCAGAAAACAACACAACAGTGAATAACATGGGTGAGAGCCAGCGCCTGGTCGAGGAGCCGTGCAGAGGACCCAGAGTGATGTCAACAAGAGGATTGGTGGGGCCTGGGGGCAGGGATGGGGCAAGAAGGGGGTCCTCGGTCTCCTCGACCCTGGAATGGAGAGGGGATAGGGGGAAGGGAGTCTCTGCTGGCCAGAACTGACTCTGAACCCTGACCCCCCCTCCCGAGCAGCACCTGGAGAAGATCCAGTTCTGGCAGGACCAGCTGAGAGAGAAGCTGGAGCAGATCTGCTGGGAGATGGGGGAGCTACTGGCCTTCCAGAGGCAGCTGGAGAAGATACTGGAGGGCTGAAGGGAGCACCTCCTCATAGCCCAGCAGTGCCTCCTCCACTGGTGAGAGAGACAGCTGCCCAGGGCCAAAGAAAATGGGGAGGCTATGTCTAGGGGTCCGGAGCCCTGCTGCCACATCACCCCCATCATCTGCCCCCCCTTAACCCACAGAGAGCACAGGGTGGGGATCAACCTGGTCTATGACACAGTGAAGAAGGAGCTGCAGAAGGAGGCAGTGGTGCTCCAGGGAGCCATGGCTCTCCTCTGGAGAATGAGGGAGCAGACCATTGAGCAGATCAAGTGTGGGGCACCAGGGGCACTGGGAGGGACTGGAAGGAGGAGGCCAGAGCCCCAGCAAATGGGATTGTCCCCCTCCTGGCTCCCAGGGCACCTCTGGAGACTAAGTGGGGTCCTGGCCTCCCCATTAAGGAGGCATCTGAAGGGGGCCGAGTCCAAGGCCAGGGAAGGGCCATAGCTGAAGAGGAGGTCACATGAGGGAAGGAGCCAACCTTGCCTTGTTCCAGGCAGGCACATTTTGTCAATCTCCACTCCAACTGGAGATTGACAAAATGTGGCCTGGAACAAGGTAGGAATCTGGGATTGTAGGGTCAAAAATACCCAGCCGGGCCAGGACATTTTTTAGACCCTCCAATCTAGTATTATCCCAGTTTTCCAGACATGTGGCAACCCTAGGTACACCCATTTTCTAACTTGTTTTTTAACTTGTATTGTATTTTTGGATTGTCTTATTCAATGTTGTAAGCCGCTTTGATCAGTTTTCTGGAAAGGCGGGGTATAAATAAAACTTTTATTATTATTATTATTATTATTTCTTTAAAAGCAATTGATATTTTTTGATGATCTACACCAGCGACAGGCAACCTTTTTCTTACCTGGGCCGGTCTGCCGTCGCCCAGGTCGCGGCTGGGCCAAGGGGGGAGAAAATGGTGGTGCGCGCGCCGGCACGCACGACCCCCGGACACACAGCCAGCGCGATCACTACTGCGGTCGCCGCCGTAGCGCGCACGGCTCCAGCCGCCATGACGCATGTCGCGGCCACCATTTTGGGGGTCAAAATGGCGGGCGCAACACATTTGCGCATGCACAAGAGTACCGTGCATGTGCAAACGTGTCGCGACCGCCATTTTGACTTTCAAAATGGCGATCGCCGCAAGTGCACCCGGAAACGCGCTCGGGCAGCGGCAGCAGCGTGCGATGGCGGCAACCTCCGGCCGGGGCCGGTAAGTCCGGAGCCCGGGGCCTAAACCGGCCCCCGGGCCGTAGGTTGCCGGTCCCTGATCTACACAATCAAAGGCTTTTTAACCTAGTTAACAAGGAATATTTTAAGCGCTTTCATTTCTAATGTTTTATTGCAGAGAGACACCAAGCCACAAACCACTTCAGTAAAACAGCCTAAAAACTTTCAATCCATCAAAACTTTTAGTATTACATAGTGATTTTTTGGAGGGGGGGGAAAGGGAATTGAAGAATGACGTTTGAATAAATCTTCCCTGAAAATTTGATTGGTATTCCAGAGTGAGATTATTAGTACTCAGCAAGCAAATTCTAAGACCCACTTAAACTTGCTATATTAAAAAGCTTATTTTTTTAATTCCCATGTTGCCGTTAGCAAAATGTATTTAATACCAGAGTGTGAGATAATGCGCAGGGGGCAACATTTGTCAGGTGAAACCTTACCCATGGATAATAACTACTTGAATCCTTAATGTTTTATTGATTTTGGCTGACTCTGAAAAGCACACCAAGATCTCTATAATGCATTAGTTTATGTTTCAACAGCATTCCAGCATTTTTTTAAAACTCAGCAGCTAGAGATTTAAAATGCCTAATTTGGCTTCACAATAAAATTGTTCTGCTTGGGACTGAAAAATACAGGGATCAAAAATCAGGACAGCAGAAATGTCACTGTTACTCATCCTGTACACACTTTTAAAAGTTGTTCAGGCCATTCCTCTAAAATTATTTTCTCAAGGAATGATATGCAATTCAGGTCAAGTCATACAAGAGATGCATCTGCAAAGAGGGTGCTACTTTTACAGTTGCTTAAACCAAGTAGAGGTTACTTGTGTATCAGTAATGGCCATTTAGTGAAGTGTACCTAGGTAAGCAGAAATGCAACAAAAGTGTTGATTCTACAGAAATACTCATGTGAAATTGGGTGAGATTTGTCTCTTTAAAAAACTTTCTAGAAAGGAAAGGAGCAAAGGTGGAAGGGCAGGGGAAAAGAAACTTCAAACAGTTTCACCAGAAGTTGGGCCTTTTTGTTTGTTTTTTCTGCGGGGGTTTCCCATCAACCTACGTTATTATAAAACCTTGCATAACTGTAGGATAGGGCAAGATCAAGGCTCTTCTGTGAAAGGAGATAACTGCAGTGGAATAATTGTTTTTTGCATGGTAGAAAAGCAGAATTTAAGAGACAATGGATTAGAGTACTTCTTATGATGAGACATTTTGTTTGTTTCCTGAGGAAATTAATCTTTTATGTATTATAAAGGTCACTGGATGGCCACTGGAAGACATTAGTTCCATTCAATGACCATGGGAATTTGCTGGAAATTTTTAGGAACCATCTGAAGATCAAATTGTTGCTTCCACACTAGTCTTTAGGGAAAAGCTCCAACACAGCATGTAAAGGGGTATTGTAGCACCTTTGAGGCTAACTGTGGAACAGCAGTTTTTGATGCTCTTCAATTAGTTAAAAATAGAATCATAGAATCATAGAGTTGGAAGAGACCACAAGGGCCATCCAGTCCAACCCCCTGCCATGCAGGAACTCAAAATCAAAGCATCCTCAACAGATGGCCATCCAGCCTCTGTTTAAAGACCTCCAAAGAAGGAGAGTCCACCACTCTCCGAGGGAGCGTGTTCTACTGTCAAACAGCTCTCACCATCAGGAAGTTCCTCCTAATGTTGAGGTGGAATCTCTTTTCCTGCAGCTTGCATCCATTGTTCCTGGTCCTGTTCTCTGGGGCAGCAGAAAACAAGCTAGCACCCTCCTTAATATAACATCCCTTCAAATATTTAAACAGGGCTATCATATCCCCTCTTAACCATCTCTTCTCTAGGCTAAGCATACCCAGTTTCCTAAGTCGTTCCTCGTAGGGCATGGTTTCCAGAACCTTCACCATTTTAGTCACCCTCCTCTGGACATGCTCCAGTTTTTCAACATCCTTTTTGAATTGTGATGCCCAGAACTGGACACAGTATTCCAGGTGGGGCCCGACCAAAGCAGAATACAGTGGTACTATTTCTTCCCTTGATCTAGATACTATACTTCTACTAATGCAGCCAAAAATTGTATTGGCCTTTTTAGCTGCAGCATCACACTGTTGACTCATGTTCAACTTGTGGTCCATTAGGATTCCTAGATCCCTTTCACACGTAGTCTTGTTAAGCCAGGTGTCCCCCATCTTATATCTGTACATTTCATTTTTTTGTCCTAAGTGCAGTACCTTACATTTCTCTGTGTTGAAATTCATTTTGTTAGCTTTGGCCCAGCTTTCTAATCTATTAAGATCATTTTGAATTTTCATCCTATCCTCTGGGGTATTAGCTATTCCTCCTAATTTGGTGTCATCTGCAAATTTGAGAAGCATGCCCCCCTATTCCTTCATCCAAAACGTTGATAAAGATGTTGAAGAGCACTGGGCCCAGGACAGAACCCTGTGGCACCCCACTGGTCACTTCTCTCTGGGATGAAGAGGAGCCATTACTGAGCACCCTTTGGGTTTGGTCAGTCAACCAGTTACTAATCCCCTTAACAGTTGTATTGTCTAGCCCACATTTTATTATCTTGTTTGCAAGAATATCATGGGAGACCTTGTCAAAAGCCTTACTGAAATCACGATATGCTATGTCTACCGCATTCCCTTCATCTAGCAAGCTGGTAATTTTATAAAAAAAAAAAAAAGGGAGAGAGAGAGAGAGCAGATTAGTCTGGCATGACATGTTTTTGAGAAACCCATGTTGACTTTTAGTGATGATGGCATTCCCTTCTAAATGTTCACAGACTCTCTGTTTAATGAACTGTTCTAGAATCTTTCCCAGTATTTATGTCAGACTAATTGGGCCATAGGTGTTGGGATCCTCTTTTTTCCCCTTTTTGAAGATGGGGACAATGTTTGCCCTTCTCCAGTCTGCTGGGACTTCTCCTGTTCCCCAGGAGTTCTCAAAGATTATTACCAGTGGCTCTGAGATTACATTTGCCAGTTCTTTTAATATCCTTGGATGTAGTTCACCTGGTCCTGGAGACTTAAATTCATTTAGGTTAACTAGGTATTCCTGTACTTCCTCTTTACTTATTTTGTGCTGCATTTCCCTATTGTGTCCTTTGCTCTATTTTCCTCAGGTTGAACACCCTTTTCTTTTTTTTGATAAGACTGAGACAAATAAGGTGTTGAGTAGTTATGCCTTTTCTCTGTCCCCTGTTAGAATTTCTCCATCTTCTCTGCGCAGTGGCCCTACCATTTCTTTCTTCTTTCTTTTGCTATGGACATACCCAAAGAAGGCCTTTTTATTGTACATAACTGCTCTAGCAAGCCTGAGCTCATTCTGTGCTTTGGCTTTCCTGACTTTACCCCTACATGTGCTAGCTATTTGTTTGAATTCCTCTTTAGTGATTTCACCCCTTTTCCATTTCTTATACATCTCCCATTTAAAACTTAGTTCAGTTGAAAGTTCTTTTGTCATCCAACCCGGTTTCTTGAGACATCTCCCATTTTTCCTTCTCATTGGAACAGTTTGAGATTGTGCCTTCAGTATCTCCCTTTTGAGAAACTCCCATCCATCCTGAACTCCCTTCTCCTTTAGTATTCCTGACCATGGGATCACTCCCAGTGTTTCCCTAAGTTTGTTGAAATCAGCTCTCCTAAAGTCTAGAATGAGTGTTTGACTATGCCTAGCTTCTCCTTTCCACTGTATAAGAAACTCCAGGAGAACATTATCATTCCCAGTTAGGTTCCCACCACTTGCACCCCACTGACCAGGTCATTTCTGTTGGTTAGGATCAGATCTAAAATAGCTGATCCCCTTGTTGCCTCTTCTACCTTTTGGACAAAGAAATTGTCTTTGAGATAAGTGAGGAATTTGCTAGACCTTGGAGTATTGGCTGAGTTTGACTTCCAGCAAATATCAGGATAGTTCAAATCACCCATCACTACTACATCTCTCCTTTCTGAGTGTGTGGTCATCAGTCTGACTTGGGAGTCTGTAGTAGACTCCTACTATAACATCCCTGTTGTTTCCTTCCCCTTTAATTTTTCTCCAGATGCTCTCCACCTGATTTCCAGGATTTAAGTCCTGGATCTCTTCACAGGTGTAAATATCCCTGACATATAATGCTATTCCTCATCCTTTCCTGTTTGGCCTATTTCTCTTAAAAAGGTTATACCCCTCTAGTCCTACATTCCAACCATGAGATTCATCCCACCAGGTTTCAGTGATGCCTATTATATCATATTTGCTTTGTAGTGCTAGGAGTTCAAGTTCATCTTGTTTATTTCCCATGCTCTGTGCATTAGTGTAGAGACATCTAAGAGCATTTGTCCTTCCCACTTGCTGCCTGTGTGAGGTTTTTTCCTTCCACTGTTGTGCCCTTGCATCATTTGCCTTGTTCCCTCTATAACACTTTGACTGTTATCTCCAGCCCATGATGTACTCCTGCCTTCCAAGATACCTTCCAAGATACTATCTCCCTCCCCAACATAACTCAGTTCAAAGCCCTCCTGATCAAATGTTTGAGACTATTGGCAAAATCGCTTCTGCCAACTGATAGGAAATGCAGCCCATCTCTTGCTAGAAGTCCATCCTCATGGAACCACAGCCCATGATCCAAGAATCCAAATCATTCTTGGTGGTACCATCTATGGTACCACTTATTCATGTCTGCTGTCTTTCTCTCCCTCCTGGACCCTTCAACTGGGAGAAAAGATGACAGAACAATCTGTGCATCCAGCTCTTTCAGTTTCCTGCCCAAAGCCTCATAATCCCTTCTGATATTCTGGAGACTGTGCCTTGAAGTATCATTGGTTCCCATGTGGACCAAGAGGAAGGGGTGAGGTCAGTAGGCTTGGCAAGTCTTGTCAGTCTCGCTGTCACATCACGGATTTTTGCCCCAGGAAGACAACACACCTCCCGGGACATCTTATCAGGGCCACAAATCACTGTTTCTGTACCCCTCAACAAGGAGTCCCCAACCGCCATCACACATCTCCTCTGAGCAGCTTCATTTATATATATATATACTGCTTATATCACGCTATGGGATGTCTAAGCGGTTTACAACTGTGAGCTGATTGCCCCCCAACAAGCTGGGTACTCATTTTAGCGACCTCAGAAGGATGCAGGCCTGAGTCAAGCCTCAGCCCTGGCTGGCATTGAACTCGCAACCTTGTGGTTTATGAGTGAGTGGCTGCACTACAGGCATTTAACCACTGCGCTCTGAGGCTTAGCAGTGGCTGTTCCCTGCGGTGGTACTCTTTGGATCTCTTCCACTGTCCCTGAGGACAGTCCCTGCTGCTCTTCCTCTTCATCCTCGATAAGGGAGAGAGCTTCAAATCGATTCTGCATTGATTCTGTAGCTGCAATCGATTCTGTAGCTGCAAGCTCCCAGAACGATCCCTGGTTTCCCTACTTATATGTTTGACGTTCCTCCAGGTGTCCACCTCCTGTGTGCATGAAATTACCTCCTCCTCAATAACTTCCTCTGTTCTTTCTGCTCTGTCCAGACCGTTCTTTCTGCTCTGTCCAGGAAAACCTCTTGCTCCCTAATATGCTGAAGCGTAGCTACCCGGGCCTCCAGCTGCTTGACTTTCTCTTCCAGGAGGGCTACAAACTTGCACTTGGTGCAGGTGAAGTTCCCCACATATCTTGGCAAGAAGAGAAACATCCCACAAGTGTTGCAGGTGATTGCAGCAACTCCCTCAGTGTCCATATTGAGAAATCTGAAGTAAGCACTGGAAGAGGACTGTGGGCCTCTCCCTCAAAAAGTCCCCTGGTAAAGACCCACGTAAAGGGCCCCTGTGCTCTTGGTCTTTTCACCAGGCTCTGTCAGCGAGTTCAATCAACTGGGTTTTTAACTCTACAGAGAGCTCCTGGATGCTACCTGATTCTGGAGGCAAGTCTCTGTCTTTCTCCCTCTGAGCAAAAAACAACAACCTCGAAGCCCCACTCAATATGGCTGCTCAGGAACGGCTTTCCTTCTCCTTCCTAGCAGAAATAATTGGGATGCACGCAACCAAAAGTGACTAGAAGTCTACACGCTTGCCTTTCTCACCTTCTCCAAATGTACTTGACTTATTCGGGCTTCCCAGATTTTCTGTGATCACTTACATGCATAACAACATCCCTCAAACTCTCCATTCAAATGGTCTATCCTTCCAAATACCCATAGGCAGATTGGAGAGGTAACTGGTGAAAAATAACTAAGTATTTGCAATTAGATTTTTCACCAGCAACAAAATTACTTTCTAATGATTAGCAGAGGCACAACAAGTGTATAATGCCCTTGAAATTTAGTCATTTCCTGTTGCCACTGTTCACCTTCTGGGATTCATTCAAAAGATGTTGATATAACAAACTTAATCCTATAACCAAAATTGATTCTCTTACTCAGTTTTGAAGGCGTATTATTGGGTTGCTCTACTTATCTCTCCATTCCAGATGTCACTGTTTGCTGACACAGGAATGAGCTGTTTCTAGAATGCTCTTTAACATGAACTACCAGAAAATAATGGAGAGTTCCTTTCCACTCCTCAACTTATTTCATCTTGGGCTAGCTTAGCTCCCTTTGAGTTACATCTCTTAATTTTACTGTGAACGATTTCATGTTAAGACAGTCTTAAGCCAAAGGTGTCATAGGCTACATATTTATTTTTGCAACCCTAAGACCATCACAACAGCCTGAAAATGCATTTTTGTGTATGCATGTTTAAAACTAGAAATGATATCTGGCTTGGAACAGCCTTTCTGTTTGCTTGAAGACTGCATGTCTTCATTCCCTATATATCTGTGAGGAGCTCAGTAACTATACTATGTTTATTGAATGGTTTTAAAATTGTGCTTCAGTATAGTAAACCCAGCAATATCTCAATATTGTGCCCTAATTAATTTGGAGCTGTGGGGGAGGGGAGCACTTGGTTGGTTTGTTTTTGCTTGTTTGTTTTGGGTTGATTTTTCCAAACATTGGAATATGTTGCAAGGAAGTAGCTGTCATTAATTTTTTTTATATAACACAACCACTTTGAAAGATTCTTCACTCAGCATACAGCTCCTGTTCAACAAACTCTCAAAGGAGCAAATCCGATGGTGTCACAAAGAGTAGTCTATTTTTAACAAACCATTGAATGTGCATGAATTATTTATTGATATGTCAGACTGTTGCTGGTATTATAATCTTCTTGCAATACCGAAGCAGCTTGAATGGTGTAGTTCTGCTTCTTAGAAAATAATGTGCATCAAGAGAGAAACTCTTCATATTTGGAAAGTTAATTATTGTTGATTAGTGTTTTTGCTATTGTACTATGAAATTATCACAAACCATGACTTTAGTCAGATTTCATAACAGTACTGTTTAGGCCTGAGGAGATGTAAAGGATTACATTCAAGCCAGCAGAAATTGCTCTTAAATTCATATGAACAACCCAGTAATTTTCAGGTTAATTGGAATTCCTAAGAATTTCTAAAGCTTTTAAACAAGAAAGGTCTGTTTCTGGACTCTATTAAAAGCGTTGGTCATGGCTTAGGGTTAGGCTATCTGATAGAAGATTATCGCAGCACTAATAAAACTGGCTTAACATTTAAAATGGGCAACATCCTGATTTTATCACAAGGATTTAGTTGCTGCAATCGCCACCTGGGTCCATCCTGGGTCCAGCTCAGCGTGCCTCTTTTTGAAGCTGAGAGTTTTCTGGCTTAAGGAAATGGCCACCAGAGCAGCTCTGTGAGTGGTGATGGACCCAGGATGGACCCAGGCAGTGATTTCAGCTGCTAAATCCTTGTGATAAGATCAGGATGCCGCCCGTTTTAAATTTTAAGCCGGCTCAGGTAGGCCAGTTTTATTAGCACTGCAATAATCTCCATAGATTGTATCTCTCCACATGAGCATTACTGGATCCTGAGATTCTCCGGAGAGGCTCTTCTCATTCACTCTCACTGCTTTCACAGGTACATCTGGAGTGGATACAAGATAGGACCACCTTGCTGGCAGCCTCTAGACTCTGCTAGGGAGGCCAGAATATTCTCACAGGCTTTTGAGAACTGGATGTTTTTAAAGAAAGATCTACAGTAGAGCACTATATTATTTTAACTGCATTGTTTAAAAAAATATTATTTTTACTTGTCTATTTTTAATTGTTATGCAACTGAGAGTTCACTTGTATTTTAATGTCAACCCTTCATATGTTTACCTATATTATATTTGTTTTCATTTGTGACTTTCCTTGAGTCCCTTTTTTTAGAGGAGAAGGAAGGATATCAATAAGGAGGAGGAGGAGGAGAAGAAGGAAATATAAATGGCTCAGAGCAAAGATAATGCTGCCCTATTTACTACCATGCTTAGAAGATTGGGAGCAGCTCACATTCTCATGCAGTTCCTCAGGCATTCTACCTTATGTTCAGTTTTGCATAGCATTTACATAGCATTATGTCTGTAATAGGCTGTCAGGTCCCAGGACACAGAGGAGAGAGGTGGTGTACAGATGCATTTGGGCGCACCATGCCATTTCAAGCAAAGCAGAGAGGAGCTAAGGAGCAGCAGTATAACCCATGGACCTTCTAGTTGCATGATCCCTTGAAGGAACTGTGTATGGCCTGGAAAAAAATCTCTCTGGGACTGGCACTGAACTTTTCACAAGACACAGCAGTCATGTAGGGAGAACCCCTCATGTGTCATATGAACTCTCATCTCATGTGAGATGTGAGACCTAGTGGGAATGTCAGCAACATCTCCAGGTGCTGAGCATTTTCTGGTGGGAAGGAACATAAAACAAATAAAAACCCTAAAGATCCCCCTGTGTTTGGATTGCCGTATTATCTGGTTAACCAAGCTTTACCCCAATTTGGTCCCATTTACTATCTACTTTGCTCCTGCTGGTGCCTATTTCCCAGCTGGCCAGAAAGAAAAGATTTTGATCTCTTCCCTCATAATATTTGCATGCCCCAGTTCTGTAACATTACAAGGACACTTATTCTACCCGTGATCTCCAGTTTTGACTTCATGTAATTATAATGTAATATAATATTAATTATAACTTGACCTTTGGTTAGGCTGGAGTACAGACAATAAAACAGCTTTGGCTTTGGGCAACTGGAACAAAATTACAACTGTGCAGAAGAACAGTTAAAAGTTATCCAAAAGCACAGAAAATCCCATGACTAGTGAAACAATGACTGCTAGGCCCAAAAGCCTCAGTGAATAGAAGTTTTACTTCTGGATCTAGGGTACCTCATCTATGTCTACCTAGCTTTTTTGAACAGTCTTTAAATGTGCCTTTTGCTTGAACCCAGTCTGTTACCACAGTCTAAAACATTCAGGAACATAAAAATCTGCTTTATACTCATATGGTAGTACAGTGGGGGCTTGCCATCTGTGGGCTTGCCATCCGCAGATCTAAGCATCTGCAGACAGCAAGCCCCATTGTTTTCAATGGAGGTGCATGCACACAGCCACTTGCATGTCACACCGCCAATTGGGACAATGGGACTTGAGGTGCTGCATTTTTTCTTATCCATAAAGGGATCTGGAATGGATCCCCCACAAAGAGGAAGGGCCAACTGCATTATCACTTCTTTCAGGCAAGTTTCTTTCCTTTCTTTTCTGACACCACTTAGGTTCTGAAATCAGATAAGACTGGATATGTTCAGGATATCAAGGAGAAGAAGCTTAAATTTTATTACCTGTCTTTTATTGCTTTTTGTCCCTGATCCTCACAAGACCGAGAAGGGGAGTGGCCTCTGCCTGCATTGCGGTTCCTCCAGAACAATTGAATTACAATAGAAGCAACATCTAATATAAAAGATAGGTCTGTGACTCTACCATCATCACTTTTCTTCTTCTGTATGATCTTAAACATCTTTTCCCTGATGAGCCAGTGGAGCTTCAAAATCTTACATGATTTTCTGCATATGGTTGGTCGATAAAGGTATTACTTTTTTGTGGATTTTGTATTTTGTTTAATGTTGCTGCATGGTCCATACAGCTATCCCTGAATATACCTCCTTTGCCAACAAAACAGCTAGGCAACAAAGTGGATGGGAGACTATCAACATCCCCAAATGCTGTTCTGGCAGTTACAGAAATTGTTCCTAAATGAGGATGATAGAAAATATACACTACTGTCATTTACTTGAAGAGAAGGAGGGGGGCTTAACAGCACAGAGAAAGAGATGCACACTGTAAGTGTTGCTTGAGTGACAGGAGGAAAGGAACAGTGATATATTTAAATCTTTTAGTCCAAGTCTCAAGTCAAGTCTCAAGTCTCTACCTTTAAGTCTCAAGTCTGGGAGCCAACTTTTAGCAGAAAAAAGGTAGGCAGAGTGCATTTCTCAGAAGGAAAACAAGCATATTAGGCAATGGTCTTGAGGCAGGGCTTGAGTTCTGCTTGGCAGCCTGTCCCTGCTACACATCAGAGGAGCCTTGTAAACCTTTTGAAGAGCTTTAAAAGAATCCTTCTGCCTCAAGCTCATTGCCCAACACATTTGCTGTTCCCTTCTTAGAAATGTGTCATGCACTTTGGGGGTGGGTTTTGCTTGCTACTTGAAGTGAATGGCACCAACAAGTCAGTCACTAAAAATATATAAGTCTCAAGCCAAGTCAAGTCAGTGTGTCATTTTTACCAAGACAAGTAATTGAAGCAACTTGAGTTCGACGATTTAGATCCAAGTGAGTTGACTCCAGTCTACATCATTGGAAATGTGGTGTCTTCCACACACACACATATACAGGTATGGCTACTTATTTTTGATCTAACATTTCAGCAGTTGCAAAGCATGGAGTGGTGGACAGCAGGGAGGATGCAATAATTCATACAATCATCTGAAAGAGGGATATTAAAATGGGATTTAAAATTACAAGCTGAACCAGGAAAGATATGAGGCCATATGTGTGTCTTCTTTACAAAATATTGATTAATTTCCAGATATTTGGTTTGACATTTGAGCAGGATACACCAATGTATATGACTAGCGACCATCTATAAAACTACATTTGTCTATTCGCATCTGTCTCTTCTTTTTTGTGAGATGTAACTTGTCCTTACATTTTAACAAAATCTTTGGTTTTAGTAAGGACATTTTTATAGCCATTTTGTCAAGAACCATTATAAGAACCTTCAGTGTTGTTTCTTTCAGAATACAGATATTGTGCCTATTGGATATTTACCAGAATTTTGTTCAGTCTTGCTTAAATGTCTCAGTTAGTAGGATTTGAGAGGGCACATCTCATGGACGATAATTTCACCAGAACATAAATTGCACTGGCAAGGAGATTTGTCTGATGTTCAATATCTCAGGCCAAACACATGCTTAAAATTGCTAGTGATTTTAATCTTAAAATCCATTCTGTCTCTGAAACTTATCTGCTGTTTTTGGGTTCTAGAGTGAATTAACAACAAGAATGAAGATGCTCTTATATAAAAAGAGACAGAATGGATCTTAAGGTTAAAATCACTAGTACCAATAGGTTTAAATAAAGATTTGAAATGATAGTCTCTAATATAAAGACAAATGTGGTAGACATGTGAAGCAAGCTGATGAAACATTCAGGGTAGTTGTGTCAGATATCCTTGTGGCAAATATCAGAGAAATTATTGGCTTCTTTTCTCTCCTGACTATATTCATGCATAAATAAGCCAAAATGGCAGTCTCTTGTTCTCTATTTAGTGGTCCAATTCTTTGGCGGATGTCTTACACAACTCTAAAAATATCTGTCTGAAGGTATGGTTGTACACTTTGACACATTGAACAATGTATCTTATATGTTTATAGAGAATACTGTTGAGTTTGTGTTGTCCAGGCTGATATATTTAATAGAATTTTATTTGTATTTTATAGTTTAGCCCCTGAATAAGGCCAGTTTTGATAAAGGCCAAAACTTGTTGGGCTTTTTAAAGAAATAAGAAAATAAAGAAATGACCATCTGTCAGCATGTGGAACCTGTCTCCCATTTTGCTTTTATTCATATACTTGCTTATGAGTTTTCTCCTTCAGTTGTACAAACAACTATGTGTTTTTATTTCAAGTTTTTTTTAAAAAAAAAAAGTGGAACCAGATTCAAGAAAATCAGCTTCCTGACTATTTTTACAACAGTGTGCACATTTTACAAAAGTTAAAATACAGTGATTTGCTTCAGTTGAATACATTGCATACAGGCACATATCCCTCTCCCCCCTTCTCCTATTGAATTTAGAGAGTCTTACTTATGCAGAGGCAAACATGGGATTGTTCCGTTAGTCACTGCCTTGAATATACTCAGTCTAAGCAGGAGAAAAGAAATGTCATGTTGTGTAGGGAGCAGGGAAAAACAGAGAGCTATCCACCTGGCATTTATCCCTGCAAACATAACCATACAAACACCATTCACATGCAGATATCACCACCACCCACTCACCCACCTACTACCCCGTTTCTAGGTATCCATTCTGGGTCAATGGAAGCAGGGTCTTCTCTTCTTCACTACTCCTTGGTCTAAGATAGGGAGAGAGAAATTGTTCTGTTTTCTCTGGCAGCAGCTTTGGGTAGGACGAATTTCCCTTCTCTCTATCCAGCATGGATGGTCAGAAACACTTTCATCTGATGCTGATGCTTTTCTTTTTCTTCAAAGACTTTTCTCCTTCACTGGCTGATGTCAGATATGCACCCTTTCTTCTCCCCAATGCAAAGACTAAAGGTAAAGAAAAGCTGTTGTTCTGGTGGGATCGAAAAGACAACCCACTGCCACTTGAGGCAACAAGATCCTTGTGGAGGGGTGGATTCCCCTCATCCCTTGATTTCAAACCTTTCTGTTCTCCACTGCATATCATTGTAGAGGAAGTTTCCAAAACACAAATTGAAGCCTAAAACACATACAAACACAAACCTAGGTATGAAATATATAAATGAACATTTGATTAAAAGATTACAATTTTAAATACAAAAATCAAAGGAAAATTGAGGGAGAGACATGCAGTGTACATCCCTACAATATAACAGCTAAGTAAGCAGCATCCAGGAAAAAGGCATAATAATTGGTCAGGAGGCCAGGAGAGACAGGGGTGTTGGGACACGGACTGTATGTGTGAAGACAACATGTAAAAGATAAATGCTGTCAGATAACTTTGTGCTATCTGTGCCCTTTCTGATATCCAGTCCACTCCCCAGCTTCAGTAACCTTGCAGATCAACAATACTTTTAGACTTGTGGGTTGTTGTTGCTGTTTCTATGGACGTTTTCACACGGGGCAAAAGGAGGACGCTAGCCGGCCTCCCACCGGCCTCACTCCGGCTCCATTTCCCGTGTGTTCACACACACGCGGCGGCAAACCCCGCCCCTTCCGGTGTCATCCCTGCGTCCGGCCGGCTTTTGGCTCCGTGTGTTCAAACACACGGAGCCCTAAGTCCAGCCTCACTCCGGCAGCGGCAGGCTAATTCCTGGCTAACTCCGGCTTCAGGTAATTCCGGGTGGCAAAAGGAATTAGCCTGCCGCCGCCGGAGTCATTCCGGTGTCAGCAGCACGGGGTCCAGCCGGCTTTAGGGGAAGGGCTCCAGCCGGCTTTAGGGAGCCCCGTGTGAAAACATCCAATGTGCCTTCAAGTCATTTTCAACTCATGGTGACCCTAAGATGAACCCATTATGGAATTTTCTTGGCAAGATTTGTTCAGAGGAGTTTTGCCATTGCTTCACCTGAGGCTGAGAACATGTGACTTTCCCAAGGTCACCCAGTGGGTTTCATAGCCGAACTGGGAATCAAACCCTGATCTCCAGAGTCACAGAGTTCAACACTCAAACCAATACACCATGCTGGCTCTCCTAAGGCTTGTGGGTGCTGCTAATAAATGCTGGGTTGGTGAGAGGAAAGGTGCCATTTATCCTAGAAGAACATGCTGTCCTGGCTTTTTTTTTTAGTGAAAGCTGGTTAGATGAAGGGATATGTGTGAACCTCTGCCAGATGTGTCCTCCACATCTGAATATTACCTGAAGGGACACAACTTTGCCTTTTTAAAATTATTATTTATTTTATCAATTTATATCCCACCTTTCCCCTAAATATAGGATTCAAGGTGGGTTGCAGTTAAATACAGTAAATGATTGTTGTGCATTTTCAAGTCATTTCTGACTTACAGCGGCCCTAAGGCAAACTTATCATGGGGTTTTCTTGGCAAGATTTGTTCAGAGAAGGTTTGCCATTGCCAGAGTCGTAGTTCAACACTTAAACCACTACTGAAATATAAAATTAATACAAGAATTACAACAACACTAACACACAAGACAACACCCAGGAAAGATGATACAACACCCACCCAGATAAAAGGCTGTTCAGTAACATGCAGGATGAGCTTCCAGTGGCCCACCAAATGGAAATGCTTTTGTGTTCCAACAAAAAAACAAGAGGAAGGCCAGCCTAACCTCCTCCATAAATAATATTCATCCCCATTGTCATTTGTAACTCTCCAAAAAATAAGACTTTTTTGTCAGATGTCCTGTCTGTATTGTACTCTAACGCTTTGTTTTCTGAATTCAAGTGCAGTGGTACCTCTACTTACGAAATTAATTCATTCCACAACCCATTTCATAGGTAGAAAATTTCGTAAGTAGAAGCAAATTTAACATTGAAATGCCCTAATCCGTTCCAAGCCCATAGAACAGCCGAGGCTGCAGCTGGAAGGCCGCCTCCTTCCAGCCGCAGCCTCGGCTAGTCCATGGGCTGATCAGCCCAAGGATAGCCGAGGCTCCGACTTGAAGGAGGCCTCCTTCCAACTGCAGCCTCGGCTATTCCATGGGCTGATCAGCCCAAGGAATAGCCAAGGCTGGGGTGATCAGCCCATGGAATAGCCGAGGCTGCGGCTGGAAGGAGGCCTCCTTCAAGTTGGAGCCTCGGCTATTCCTTGGGCTGATCCTGGAAGCGGAGAATTCCTCTGCTTCCAGGATCAGCCCAAGGAACGGCTGTGGCTCCGACTGGAAGAGCAGTTCGTTCGCGCCAATTTCGTTAAGTTGGAACGCTTTCGTAAGTCGAAGCAAATTTCGGGAGGCGCGTTTCGTAAGTCGAATTTTTCAGTAGAAGAAGCATTCGTAAGTAGAGGTACCACTGTATAATGTTATATCAAACCTAAAGGTCCTTGAATTTCCAAGGGATACAGACTTGCACACTTGCCCATAGAGTTAAGAAACTAAATGGCAGCACAGCCAAGCAGCTGACATCAATTTTCTGGTTTACTCAATGGGATTAATACCTAAGTGCATTTTGAGTGCAATGAGGAAGTGATATCTTACACAGGAAAAAATATATCCAGTATGAAATCACACATTAGTTCTAATGATTTTATCTGCTGGAGGCCAAAAATTCCAAGACCATTGATGGGGCAAATGCTACTGAAACTAATGTATCATTTTATTTTTACATTTTGAAACTAAGATCAGTCATGAATACACATGCTAGTCTGCTCTATATAAAGCACACACAGAGGGGGAAAACTTAAGAAATATGACTGAGGTTTCTTGTTAAGCCAGCAATCTTATACCCAGTTTCTTTTAAATAAGCCCCAGTGAATTCCGTTTTGCCGGAGGTTTTACATGAGTTGGCAAAGTATGGCAGGAGCCTCTCCCATGTGGCTTGGCCTCATTCTGCTGACAGTCAGTAACAGTGGTATTATATAGCTGAATCATAGGCAGCAAAGAGCTTACTATGGTGCACTGTGCCACATGGATGCTCACTAATGCATGGTGTCACTGAATATCCGTAATTGCTACAGAGGACAAAAGTTGGATGGGCTATTTGTATATTAGCAGTTAAGAAAGTTACTATTAGAATTAATGCATGTGTGTTTTGCTGTTCCACTAATTAGTCAGGGGCAAGGTGGCACACATTTTATTCACAAAAATATCTTGTGAGATTAAGTTAAAGAACAGCTAGTTCAAAGTCACCATGAAGGTTTGTGGCTGTGCAAATTTAAACCTGGGTTTCCATAGACTAGAATACTAGTCCATAGTATTCTAAACCACTACTGTGCACTTATATTATGCAATGAAACCACTGCTGTGCACTTATATTATGCAATGGAGGAGTAGGTAATATCCCAGAGGACAGGATCAAAATTCAAAATGACTTGAACAGACTAGAAAGCTGGGCCAAAGCTAACAAAATGAAATTCAACACGGAGAAATGTAAGGTACTGCACTTAGGGCGGAAAAATGAAAAGCGCAGATATACGATGGGGGACACCTGGCTGAATGAGACTATGTGTGAAAGGGATCTAGGAGTCCAGGTAGACCACAAGTTGAACATGAGTCAACAGTGCGATGCAGCAGCTAAAAAGGCCAATGCAATTTTAGGCTGCATCAATAGAAGTATAGTGTCTAGATCAAGAGAAGTAATAGTGCCACTCTATTGCTTTGGTCAGGCCTCACCTGGAATACTGTGTCCAGTTCTGGGCACCACAATTCAAAAAGGATGTGGAGAAACTGGAGCGTGTCCAAAGGAGGGCAGCTAAAATGGTGAAGGGTCTGGAAAGCAAGCCCTATGAGGAACGACTTAGGGAGCTGGGGATGTTTAGCCTGGAGAAGAGAAGGTTGAGAGGTGATATGATAGCCTTGTTTAAATATTTGAAGGGATGTCATATTGAGGAGGGAACAAGCTTGTTTTCTGCTGCTGCAGAGACGAGGACCCGAAACAATGGATGTAAGCTCCAGGAAAAAAGATTCCACCTCAACATTAGGGGGAACTTCCTGACAGTAAGGGCTGTTCGACAGGGAACACACTCCCTCGGAGAGTAGTGGAGTCTCCTTCCTTGGAGGTCTTTAAGCAGAGGCTGGATTGCCATCTGTCAGGGATGCTTTAATTGGGAGTTCCTGCACGGCAGGGGGTTGGACTGGATGGCCCTTGTGGTCTCTTCCAACTCTATGATTCTATGACATCTTTTCCTTCAAGCTCACAAGTCTCTTCCTTCAAGTAGGAAAATATTACAAAATGAACTGAATTTTTACAATGTAATTTGCCTTCTCCAGTTTTTTTCATTTTCCCTTTGTCTTCCCATAAACTTCTGTGTACCATTTGTTTAAGACCGTGAATCAGCTAGCAATTCTGCTTTCATGAGGAGTCTGTGGCGCCAGAGTGAAGAAGAGCCATAATTGGCCCTCCTGCCTTCACTCTGGCATCCCAGTCTACTCATAAGGAGACTGGGCATTGAAGTAAAGAAGGGCCGAGTGTGCCCTTTTGGCCACCCCCTCCATGCTGGCCACCACCCTCAGCATCCCCCCCCCTGCAATCCCCTGTACCAGGTGACATCAGGGTTGCAATGCCACTGGATAAATTAATAGGGTATATGCCTTTACATTTTAATTTTTTGGGGGTGGGAGGATGGAAATGTCTTTGTTTCTAGATAGGAATGCAAGATGCTTATAAGTGCATTCACCCTTTCTGAAAGAATCAAGCCTGCCAAATTTTAAAGGAATTTGTACAGCAATTTTGGGGCAAGACATTTTTCCATTTCGAAAGTATCCAAGTTAGCCTTCCATTATATGCTCTGTAGACTACAATCCTGAAAGTGACAGGCCATGTAAAGGTGGTCTTAAGTAACGACTCTGCAAAGTTTCTTAAGGATAAGTGCAATAGTTACTGTGGAAGAAAAGCCATCAGATTTGAAGGCTTCTCTTTCCCTGACCTTCCCACCATTTTAAAAAAAAGTTTACTAAATTTTCAGATTCCTGTTCTGAGGGGTCTTTATCAGCAACAAGGCTGGCACAGCCCAACAGCAGCTGCACATCAGTTTATAGTGATAATATCATATTTCTACGTTTTACCAAATGGCTTTTGGGCCTCCTTGAGGAATAGACAATGCTCCAGCTGAATACAGTAGGTCTGTGATACAGTTAAATAGGCCTTAAAGCAATCTAATACGTGTAAGTGTGATAATCTCTTATAAGAAAAATAGTATAAAACATCTAAGACTCCTAATAACTAAATTGCTCAACAGTCTTCTACAAACAGAACCCACTAGAAGAAGCTAACAACATACTATGTTTAAAACACAGTTTAAAGGCTTTTGGTGAGTGAAACATTGCAGCACTGGCAGAATGGCCTTTTGCATCTCAGGTCTCTTGGTCTCAAGCATGCCCCATCCTGTATCATCTGTATTTGCCATTCCATCAAACTATGGTACCCAGTATCCATGCAGAGGCAATGTATTTGAACAGGCACTACTACTACTACTACTACTACTACTACTACTATTTGTGAGTGTTTGTGAGACAAGAGGTAGTGGATGACATTCTGAGGTTCACCTCTGATGAGCCCTCGCCTCCAGCCTCCAACTCCATCACCTTTATAGTGGAAGAAGTTATGGCTTAGTTAAGAGTGTATCTGTGTGAAGGAAATATGGTAGGAATTCTTGTGTGAGCAAGATGAGACGAGAGGAAGGGAGGGAAGAAGTGACAGAGAAAAGAAAGAAAATTTGTTCCTTTTCTAAAGCAAAATATAATGCTGTAGAGCTGATAGTAGCTATCAGCAAATGCTTGAAAATGATATCAAACAGAGCAAAATAATGCTATGATTGACGATACTAGACTTTGAGCTTGTCTCTGTTTTCCCTCACAGTCCTCTCTAATCTCTTTCTGTCAGACTTCTCTCTGCTCCTGGCTGACCTCCTACAGCGCCAACACTTAAACCATTGACACTCTGACACCCACTGGCACCAGCATTACTTGCATTAAGAGGAGGGAAGTAGAAAACTGACACAACTACAGGTTCATAGAATCTCCCACTGCTGCTACTAATCAAAAGCTTTAGGCAAGAAGAGACCAGCATGGGTCACATAGTAATAATCCAATCTCCCACATGGTAGGATGCGGCTAGGATTTTTCACTATCATCCCATCTGCTCAAATTCTGCCTGCCCACTCTGCAGGAGTCTGCTGCAGTAAAGGACTTCAGCCTTACAAAGCCTCTTTATTTAAAATTCCATAATCTGCCCTTCCTTAGGGATGTAGTAGGATTTTTTGAACACCTTGCCCATCTGCTCAGAGAATATTTGCCTGCCCTATAGGATTTTGGTACAATACTAAGCTCCACTTTATTCTTAAAATTCTTCCACATTTTACCATTAGGATGGTGCCACAGGCTATTCAACCTTACTTCTCACTTACACATTTGGAAAGCCTTGCCCTGCTTTGAAGCTCACATCTTATCTGCCTCTGCCGTCTCTGTGGTCCTCCCTAATCTCTCTCTGTCACTATCTTCCCCTCTCCACTGACCTCACATAGAGCTAGAACTTAAAGCAATTAATATTCATCCTCCTACACCATTACTGAGGCATAACAAATAATGAATCAACATTAATTAGTGTTAATGCACAAATGCCCTCCTTTCATTGGATGCTGGAGGGATAACACTTTTTAGTCACATGAGCCAACAAATTAACATTAGTTTGTTATTCCTAATGCACTAATTCCATGTTATTTGTTATTCCTAATGCACTAATTCCATGTTATTTGTTATTCCTAATGCACTAATTCCATGTTATGATTAACCCTGGTGCTGTCACCTCTGAAACATAGGTATAATAGATGGATTGCCTTCAGTTGGATGCAAGTACTGGGAGGAGTGGACAAAGCTGTCAGCAGAAAAGATGATTTGTGGAAGGAGACGATGGTGGTAAGGGCAGTACCACCTTCCCCTTTACCCACCACTTAACCACTTTTGCGTTGTGTGCTTTGCATGTCCTGCAAAGAGATACTGTTAGGCAAGCGGAAACAACATCCTAGATCTACTTTTTTTTTATTCCATTTCTTTGCTTCATCTTCTGTTATGTATGTATGTTGTTCTATACCTCAGTGTGGGTAAAACGTATAATAAAAATCTGCACAAGTGACTTAAGGAGTCAGTATGCTGTCCACTATCTACAATATTATAAGTGAATATAGTTGAATACACAATAAAGAAGTGCTTCCACTAACATTTTCAGAAAGTTCATCAGTTGAGGAATAACTTGACTAGAATACCTGTTTTTTAATGGACATCCTATTGAGTTTAAGACTTATAAGCTTATGCATTGAGTCTTAAAGACTTCTCTTCTCTTCTCTTGGAAGAAATATAGAAATATATAGAAATATAGATGTATTTGATGTTTAAAACTAATCAACCCACACTGATGTACAGAACAACATGCAAACATAATAGAAGATGAAGCAAAGAAATGGAATAAAAAAGTAGATCTAGGATGTTGTTTCTTCTTGTCTAATAGTTTCTCTTCGCAGGACATACAAAGCACACAACGCAAAAGGGGGAGCATGAGTAAAGAAGCAAAGAGATGAAACTGTAGAAACTGGAAGAAGAAAAATGTAATAAGGAAGGGAAGAAATAGCACAGAAAATTAAAGTAAAGGGACAAACTAAGAAGGAAATAAAGGATTAAAGCCAGTGAACTGAACACCTCCTTCCTCCCCTAAATAACTATCCAAAGTAAGCTCTTTCAACTTTAGGCACTATATTTCTTTTTAACTGGAATTAGGGATTAGGAAAGAAGGCTAGAAGGCTGAATACTGGCAGGATGAAAAAAGGGGAAACATGACATACAATAAATAGGCAACTGCCAATAAACTGCAAAATAAACTCCAATAAACTTGCAAAAATGTCCCTGCTAGATAGAGGAGGAGAAGAACAGAAGAGGATGATGATAAGAGATTCACCATCCCTATTTTGCACTGATAGGAGAGTGCAATTGAGCTTCTACCTAACTGGAACCAAGAACTATTCAGAAGCACCCCCTTCCCTCCCTTGAGCAGCCTGGCATTTTCCTTATATGATACTGTGTTGCAACATCTTTGAGATATCCCATCCAGTTTTCTTTTACTGCATGTTGATGTCCAGTTTGCAAAATTAATCCAAGTAATTCTGAATTGATCCAAACCAATTTGGGCCTGATCTGTCCCAATCTAGTCCAGTTCTGACCTAATCCAGTTCATACTGATCATTCCAATTTGGCTCAGAATTCAGACGAAATGTTGCATAACCTTCCCAAATGTAGCCTTACACTTTGCCTGAGACTGAACTAATCTTTCACCTTAAAATCCTTCATTTTACCAATTTAATCCATAGTCCATTAATCCAAGTCTATCCTGCTGACTCCATCTGTGTGGCCAGTCATTCATTTCCAATGTTTTTCTGTCTCTTTCTTGCCAAAACCTTTAACTAGGAAGAGTAAGGAAATACCAATTATTTTCCAAGATCCTTCATCCTTTTACTCAGACCACATAGTCCTTTGCAGTATATTGTGTGTTGTGTCTGGCAGTATAATTTGGGAGAGATGACATCTAATGCAGTGTTTCTCAGGCTATCTGATGTGGGAACCTGCAATTATTTTTTTTCCAATATGCCAAGGACCAGTACCATATTTCCGCCCATTGAGTACAACTCTTACTCCAGGGAACAGCAGCCAATGGCCAGTCCAGAGAGTCACCACTTTTAGTAGCACTGGTCTGGAAGATTTGGTGAATCCAGCCTCACAAGACTTTTGCCACAGTCTAGAGAAGAGGTGGGCAAAGTGCAGTGTGGAGTGCATGACGCCTCCCTTTTATTTTATTTTAAGTTTTGTTTTTTGTTTTTTAGCTACACTAGAGAGTATAGAGGGCATTTCCACCATGTTTGGGTGCCACTTTGGACCCCCAGGGGTAAAAAGGGTTTTGCAAAATTCTTCAGATAAACTGTTTTTGCCAGAAAATGCCCACAAATGCCCTTGAGGATGTATGTGGGTGTTTCCACCACATTGGTGGGCTGAACAGGCCCAGGAGAGGTTTTTTCTCAGCTTGAATCCTATGCTGGGAGAAAGATGAGATATAAATTAAATTAAATTAAATTAAAAAACTAATTTTGAAACTTCAGGAAGTGACTTTCTCTCAGCTTCCTGTTGTTAAAAGAACCCACTCCTGGAACTAAAATGTTCCAGGAAGATGTCAACATATGGTGAAAATACTCCCACTCCCAGAGAGTGTAGAGGACACAATTGGGACAAAAGTATGTTTATTTATTTTTGGCTGGAGCAAGTGTGATGAGTTATGCAGCCCTCAAAAGTTCTCTTAGGGGCCTAATGCAGGCCTCTAGCCTTCCACAATTGTCCACCGATGCTAAAGAAACACCATATGACCACTCAAATCCTAGTCAAATCAGATTTGAGGATTTGCTAGAATGAAATACTTACTTGAGTGCTTAGACAAAGGTAATTCTCCTTGGTGCAGGTTTGTATACCTAGCCATCTCTCTTATACCTGGAGCTGCTCTCTCAGCCTCAGAAGCTCTCTCAGAGGCTGAGAGAGTGCTAATATCTCCCTATGAGGCAAGGAACAACCTCTCAGTAAGACAGTGGAAAATACCCTTACCAGACATTGATGGGTGGAACCAAGCAGCTGCAAAAATATTTACATGAGGGCTGCTTGATACAATTTATTTCATATAGGAGACACACTTGATGAACTTGGCTGCCTGCTAACTTGATTAAATTAGCTTGATTTCTGCTGCTTCAGAAACTATGACCTGAGCTAATAGATTCAAACTACAAAAAAGAAGATTCCAATTTCCTGGCATTAAAAGCTGTCCGGCAGTGGAACAGATTAATCCAACTCAAAGTAGTGGTCCATGGACCGATGCCAGTCTGCAAACTATTGGTCTGCTGGTGTACTGCAAGTTTCCAGGAAAGCAAGAAACATTTGTAATCAATGGGCAAAAATGTGGTGTCAATCCCTACTGTATTAGGGAGGGAAATCCACCATTCTCCCACATCAGATAGCTTAAGAAGCAGAAGAATAGAGTACCTTTGAAGGTGGTGGACATTTTTTGTTGGACATTTTCAAATGGAGGTTAAATGGCCACCTTTCATGTTGCTTTATTGGTTTATTTCCAACAAAGGTATAAGGTTAAATGGCCCTTGGGATTTCTTTGAAACTGTTGTGATTCTATGGTCCAAGGCTGTAAGAAACAGTGATGATACATTTTCAAACAGATAATTACGTAGTGTTTCACTCTGAAAATAACAATCGTAAGCAAAAATGGAATGGCATTAATAATGAGGACAGATGTAGCGAAAGCAGTCAGTGATGCAATCCAATAATAATATCATTAAAATTTCATGGAAAGCCTATCAATATAACCATAATCCAAGAATATACTTATACCACAGAAGTAGAAGAAGAAGAAATAGAAAAGATTCTATGATGTAGTCCAGGAGGAAAGTGCTGTCTTCCACAAGATCCAAGAAATCAAAGAGTAGAGATACTATATGATTAGCAGAGAAACATATTAGATGAACAAAAAAAGAAGACGGAAATATGTACTGAAGAACTATACAAAAGTGATGAAAAATAATAACAAAATATTCCTCCAGGGAAGAACCTTTTGATGATGAACCCACAGGCTGCTCTTAATACTATTGGGAGTAAAAAATAAATCATCAGGAACAGATGACTTACCAGTAGAACTGTTTGAAGCTATAGAGACAGCTTCTGTCAAAAATCTAATAATATACATTTTTAAAATGTGCCAACAAATATGGAAAACAAAACAGTAGCTATCAGACCTTTGGGAATATTCTATATGCATTCCAATACCTAAGAAGAGGGATACTAGGGATTGTAGTAACCACTGGAATATTTGGGCAAAGTGATGCTCAAGATTTTACAAATCTCTTACCAAAAATGGAGTGAGAAATGCCAGGTGTCCAAGCTGGATTCAGAAACAGAGAAGACACTAGAGGTCATATTTAAAACATACATTGGCTAATGGAGGACATCAAAGTATTTTGGAAGAAAATCAACCTAGATGTTTTATAGATTATAGCAAAGCCTTTGTTTATATAGTGAAAAACTATTAATTTTACTAAAGGAATGGCATAACATCTGATAGCCCTGATGTATAACCTGTACTCTGGACAAAAGGCCATTTTCAGAACAGAATTTCAAGAAACAGAATGGTTTCCAGTTGGCAAGGGAGTCAAACAAGGCTTAATTTTCTCACTTTATCTATTTAAATAATATATGAATGACATGTCATGTAGAAAGCAGTGTTAGACTTGGAGGAAGGAGGCATACACATTGGAAAAGGAACATCAACAATTTTAGATATGCAGACGACACCATATTGCTAGCATAAAATAGCAGAGACTTGGAATGACTACTAATAAAAATAAGGAAGAAGGTGAAAGAGCAAGGCAACAGTTGAATATTACGAAAACAAATATAATGAACACAAGACAATTAATATAACTTAAAAGCAGATGATGGAGACATAGAAATAGAAGTATAGATGTTGGCCTTACAAAATTCAATCAGTTGCCCTCCTACTTCATTTCTTAATCTTAGGCCAAATTTCCTTCCATCATTTGCTTTTAAGTTATATCTTTGATTCTGCTCTGCCACCTACTTTTGTGCTCCATTCATCTATAATTATCAACATGTCATGTTCTGGTGTGTGATCAATTTCTTTCTGGACTCCAGCAGAGAATCTTTCAATATCTTCTTCTTCTGCCTATTTTATTGAAGTACAAACTTGTGTTATGGTTATATTGACACTTTCCCCATGAAATCTTATTGATATGATTTGGCCAGACTATGCATTATACTCCCTGGCTATGATTGCTACATCACTCCACACTATTAATGCTACCCCCATTTCTTCTTAGATTTTCATTTCCTGAAAATTAATCAATTAAAATGTAATTGTCTGACTCAAAATGTCCTATTCCCATCCTCTTTAGCTTACTCAGCCCACGTATTGCAATGTTTATATGCTTTATTTCTTGTTTTACAATCTCTAGCTTCTCATGATTCATCCTTCTCACATTCCATGTTATTATTATATACCTTATGCCACTTCAGAATTGGCTTTTACCTCTGATTAGGTCAGCACTTAAACATCCATTTGGCTTAATTCCAGTTGCATTATTAGGCAGAATGCTACTTGTACTTGTTCTCTACTCTTCTCCAGCACTTGTTGAGTGCCTTCTAATCAGGGAGTCTCATCTTCTGGCACTATTTTTTGCTTTATTTTGTCTCATCATAGGGTTTTCATGATGAAAGACAGAAGTGGTTTAACACTCCCTCCTTCTGCAGAGTACTAACCAGTGTTAGCTATGCTGCAGCTCTCATTGTCTCTGAGAGATCCTATGTCAGTGTCACCTTCCACTAATGATGCTGTGTGGTAGATGTTTTGCACATTGAGTTTGCCTCCTAAGCAAAGATATATCATTAAACACCAAAATCAGAATCATCCATACACAGTATTTCTGATCTCGAAATCTGGTCAGCAAAGAAAGCCAACAGGAAGAGAGTCAGCATTTGAAATGTGGTATTGAAGGAGAGTTCTATAGACACCATGGACTGCTCCTCTCCAAAAGGTGAATAAATATGCCTGAGATCATGCCTGAATTTCCATTGGAAGTCAAAATGGCTAAACTTATGCTATCAGAATTTGGACACATCATGAGATGACATGAATCATTGGGAAAGATAATAATGCTCAGTAAAGCAGAAAGCAAGGGCCACATGGTATAGTGGTTTGAGCATTGGACCATGACTCTGAAGAAGAGGGGTCAAATCCCCACTTGGCCATGGAAACTCTCTGGGCAAGTCAAGCAGTCTCATCCTCACCCTGCAAAAGCAAACCCCACCTGAACAAATCTTACCAAGAAAACCCCATGATAGGTTCGCCTCAGAATTGCTAGTCAGAAATGACTTGAAGGCACAACAGCAAAGTGGAAAGCAGTAGGTAAAGGGGGGAAGAGCACATCCATTACAGATGGATTGATTCAGTCAAAGTAACCCAGAGGCCTGAATTTCCAAGACTTGAGCAGGGCTGTTGATGACCTGGAGGTTGCTCATTCATAGGGTTGCCATAAGCCAAAAACAACTCAATGTCAAATATCAACAAAATATTCTAAATTGAACCTTTTATGTTCAGTAAGATAATTCTCTACATAAAGATCACCTCAAGGGGGTTGTTTTTAAAATGCAATGACAACCTGCAATCACAAGTAGTTCAGTTCAGGGGCAGGGGACCCCACTATTCTCCTGAATGTAAAAACTGGCCCTTTTTTAAAAAAAATAACTACTGCCAGATTATCTCCCTAAATTGGTAGCAGTTGTGTTGTTTTAGGGATTTCAGGCTTATAGTAGGAATTAATCTAAATGCTACAACATGATCATCTTTCACAACAGCACTGGATTCAAATGACCTTCAGTGTGGTTTGGAAGTACACATAAGATATGTATTTCCAGAGGGACTACTGAAACTTGTAATGCTAACAAGCAGCTTTAATGTAAATTTCTAAGTATACAGGTTACTAGGATTGGAGAAAGGCTAATGTGGATGAACAGTAATAGATCTCCTTTGTCCTGACTTACAAGGTAGGTTTAATTGTACAGCTTATTTAAGCATACTTTGTGTGAATAGAATCCCTGTTGAACATTCTTTGTGCTTTTTCAATTCATTCATCAAAGAACTGAAATCATATCCATGTCTATTAGTTCTACTCAACAAAACAAAACAAAAAATGTTGAAACTACATTCAAGGTCTTGGCTGAATGAGAAATACATTTGAAGTCTTTGGTATTCACTGTAGCATCTAAAATCCTGGTTCACCTTAGCACATCTCAATTTCTCATCTTTTCCAGACCTTTTCAACAAAATCTGATTAATGGGGTTTCACCTGATCAGAAATTCAAATCCTCACATGCATTTTAATAAACTAAATACTTAAATGTACATGCATATTTGCATATGATAAAAAGTTCTGAAGCCTACTTGCTTCTTAAAAGAGATGTTCATGTGTTGTTAAACCCCACCTTAAGATAGGTACTCTCTTCTCTGTAATCAAGAAGACCAATGCTTCTTCTAAGGTGGTACTTTCTAGTTGTGGTGGTTATATGTAATTGTATCTACAAATAGCTTCTCACTAGAAGTAAAAGTAAAGATCTGTATCCAGATTATCATGGCACCTTTTAAATCACTTTGATCCTTTTGGAGAAAGTGTAGTTCCACAAAACCTTTTGACACACACACACACACATACACACACTTTTGGGGCGGGGGGGATGAAATCTTGTTTTAATAAAAAATATCCTCCCCCATGGGTGGGCAATTTTTTCATCCTCCCTCCAGGTTGTTTTAGACCCAAAAGGCATTTATTTAACAAGGAAGTAAACTGCAAGGGATGTGGTGGCTCAGTTGTTAAGACACTGACTCTGACTATTGCAAAATTGGCAGGTCAGCAGTTCAAGGCCCAAGTGCTGCATGACAGAGTAAGCTCCCATCACTAGTCCGATCTTCTGCCAACCTAGCACTTCAAAAGCATGTAAAAGTGCAAGTAGATAAATAGGTACCACTTCGGTGGGAAGGTAAACAGCATTATTTCAAATCACGATGGCCACATGAGCACAGAGTAGTCTCTGGCAATGCTGGCTCTTCGGCTTAGTAACAGAGATGAGCACTTCCCCCTACATGACTAGACAATCTTATCAAGGGAAAACCTTTACCTTTACCTTCATACTGGAAGTCTAGATGTCTTCTTGATTCAAAGAAACCAGAAAGAATTAAGTCAAATATATTGTTAAAGAATTAAGTCAAATATATGACTTCATGTTGCTTGTTGATTTATGGTGCCTCCATGAATTTCAAAGGGTTTCTTAGACTAGGAATATTCAGAGGTGGTTTGCAATTGGCATTCTCTAAATATACATAGCCTGCAGCACTTGGTATTCACTGGCAGCCTTCGATCTAAGTAACCAGGCCTGATCTTTTTTAGCTTCTGAGATCAGACAGGACCTGATGCTGTCAGAATATTTAGGTAGTTTTTCTCCTAAACACAGCAAAACTATATTCTACCCTTTCTAGAGGATTTCTTGTTGTTATTTGCCATCAAGTTAGTTTCGATTTATTGTGACTATGAATGAGAGACCTTCATGAGCCCCAATCATCAGCTGCCCTGCTCATGTCTTGCAAACATAGGGCCATGGCTTGTTTAGTTGAACTATTCCACCTGTAGTGTAGTCTCTCACTTGTCCTACTGCCTTCTACTTTACCAAGCATTCTCACTTTTTCCAGTGGTTCATGTCATCTCATGATGTGTCCAAAGTAAGATAGGTTCAGCTTAGTCATCTTGCTGTGAATCTTGTGGGTGCAGAGTTGTTTTTAATTGATGTCTAAGTTTAATTCTTTTTGCAAATCCAAGGATGGAATAAAAGCCCCTCCAAGGTTATGCAGGGGACCGTTGCAGTCCCCAACCTGTATCAGTTGCTCACCCCTATATTAAATCAAACTGGAGTATTTGTAATTTCCTAATCTGATGTCAGTCATAGTATGTGGAGTGTGGGGTATCAGATAATAGGGAACAAATTGCTTATATAGTGCAAAACGAATTGTGTGAAGGAAGACCATCATGCTGCCCTGCAAGAGCTTAGTTGGATAAAATCAGAACAGGAAAAATCTGTTAATGTTAAGTTTGTATGCTATTTTTCTAGGTGATGATGACAGTAACATATGATAACTGAGTAGAGGTCATTGGCTATCAATACCTTTTGTATTTGTTGTTGTTGCGTGCCTTCATGTCGTTGGTTGAGTCCATGGTTGAGTGAAAGTTGTAATTTAAGAGAGGAAGATATTAAAAATGCAAATATTTATTGTTATCTTAATTAAGAAACAATAGAGGAGCTGATTGACATATGCAATATGATTTTTAAAAATTGTATAGAACTTTGGACTTGCCTGTCCTCTTCCAAGTTGAGCTCGAAAACATTTCTCTTTACTTATTCTCTAAGAACAATAGTTACTATAAAATAATACCAAGGCCAAAACACAGCAATAAAATTAATCTGTAGAGTTTGCATAACCTAATGCATTTCCAAAGTATTAATATAGCTTCCAATTTAATTGTATTTATAAATAAAATTATAAGTTTAATCCAGAAATATTACAACATTGCTTTCTGGTGTTGTTCTAGTAGTTCTTCTAAGTTCATATTTCTCTCTACCTTCAATATTATGCCAAACTGTCTTGTCCCTAATTAGAACTAATGACAGGGATAATAGTGTAGGGGTTAATTTCCTTTCATATATTTATATATATAGCTTTGCCAGATTTTAAATAAAATATTAATACATGGATGTGATTTATCAGTTCTTCATCTTTCTTACAACATATCCACAATGTTTTCTTTATATTAGTAAATCATATTGTTCCATCTCTTTCCCTTTCTCTAATAGAAACCATGAACACTCAAAGTAGCTGCAATATATCACTTTATATGACAGAGCAGCACTAAGATGCCTAAATTCCTGGAATGATCCTCCCCCAACAAATATAACTGGAAATTATTGCTTTTCTTATTTAGAATCACTACATTTACCTGTAATGAAGGCCTAAATCTAATTTTTAGTTCCAACTAGAATAGATCCACTTAATCAATTAAACTTATATAACTGTAGACTTATTTTGCTGTTGTTGTGTGCCTTCAAAGGCATTTCTGACTTATGGTGATCCTAAGGCAAACCTATAACAAGGTTTTCTTGGCAAGGTTTGTTCAGAGGGAGTTTGCCATTGCCTTCCTCTGAAACTGAGAAAATGTGACTTGCCCAAGGTCACCCAGTGGGTTTCCATGGCCAAGTAGGTATTCAAATCCTGGTGTTCCAGAATTCTAGTCCAGCACCCCATTACACTACAATGACTCTCAGTTCCCATTAATACAATAGTTTGCTCTAATTGGGACCAAGAATTGGATTTAGGCTGAAATATTTAATAAGAAACAGTACTCTTACCAATACAATCATTGTAACTAACAATATCTTCTCTGCCCAACCAAAATGATTTTGTAACCATCTTTTAAAATCTTCAATAATTTTGAGAAGCAATTAGTTATGGTTATGAATCACCGTGTCATACAAGTTGGGACTAATCCATATAGCCATATATTTTTCTAGAATTAAATATTACCTTTGAAAAGAGTTCAGAAACTTCAGCTAGTCCAATTAGCTGCAGCGAAACTGTTAACTGGAGCTGGATACAGGGAGCCCACAGGGCCTGTATGCAGGGACCAAAAGGCCTGTGCTTCCCTCAACCTCACATTGTCCTGTCTGGATGACACAGACCATTAGCCCCACACAGGGACCAGGCAGAATGGACATGAATCTCGCAGATTCAGCCTGATCCCAGCCCAAAGGGGCCTTAGCCTGTCTAAAAATACCAGCTGTTTGCTGCAGAGTTTCTAGGAAAATCCATGGCAACAGCTGACAGGCCAGATGGCCCTACGCACTCTGTACCTGCCTCTGCCATCATGTTTGGTGAGAGGATCCCCATCATGACCTCTGACATGGAAAGGGGGCATCTGGCCATGTGAGTAAAGCCAGGTGCCTTGTTTCCACCTTTACCAGTGATGACAGGTATCTTCTAACCAACATGATGGCAGAGGCAGGTACAGGGCATGTGGTGGTATCAGGTTTATGGTGTGGCAGTGGGCAGGCGTGTAAACACACCACCACCTGTCACTGCACCGGCTTGGGGGCTGCCATAGGCCAGGACCAGGGACAGGACAGCACAGGCTTGGCCTGCGCTATCCTGCCTGTCTGCTTATGGCAGTCTCATCTTGCAACAGCTCCCCTGGCTGCTGCTCTGTTTCAAGGCATAATTCAAATGGCGAGTAATGGCTTACAAAGCCTTATACAGCTGAGGTGCTTGTTATCTGAAGGATCATATCTCTCCCTCTATGAGCCTGTCTTGAGATCTTCTGGGGAGGCCCTTCTCTCTGTTCCACCACTCTTACAGGTACATCTGGTGGGAACATAGGAGAGCGCCTTCTTGGTGGTTGCTCTCAGACTCTAGAACTCCTTTCCTAGAGAAGTTAGGGGTGAAACAGACTGCCCCAAAGGGGTGGCTTGAAGCTGCCCCTAACAAAGCCAAATTGGGGCTGTGGCAGCCACACACCATGGCCCCAATCTGCCTTTTTGCAGCAGCAAAAAAGCTGGCTTTCCCTGCCCCCCTATGGCTTCAGCATGCGGCATGTAAACGCCGTGCTGCTGGAGCACCCAGAAGCTGGCCCAAGTGCAGGCAGCCAGGCGGTGTGAAGCCAGCTTCCAGGCATCTTGGGGGCATGTGTTGTGTGTATGCCACACCCCCAAGCCACCAGGAAGCCATCTTTTTATGCTGGTATGTTTTGTCCCTTTGACTGGCATCCTCCTTCCATAGGCAGTTTCACCATGTCTTTGAGGGCTTACTGCTCAGGGAGAAAGAGCCTTTCATGTGCTGCTATTATTATTATTATTATTATTATTATTATTATTATTATTATCCCACCCCTCTGCAACGCAACGCAATCGGGGCAGCTTACAGCATTAAAAACATCCATAATACAATAATGCCCTAACCCACCCTCCCCTTAAAAAGTATTAAACTAATCAATTTTTAAAACACAAGTACATTAAAACCAAACAACAAAAGGAATAATGCAGCGGATTAAGTGGTACAGTGGCCTCTCCAGGGGCTGGTAATCGATTCCTAGGGCCGGGAGGCCTGCCGAAAGAGATCCGTCTTGACAGCTTTTTTAAAGCTGTCCAAGGTGGTAATAAGACGGATCTCATCCAGCAGGCCATTCCATAACCTGGGAGCGGTGGCCGAAAAGGCCCTCTAGGAGGTCGCCGACAGCCTAGTTTTCATAGGCTGTAACAGGTTCCTCCCAGAGGACCGAAGTGCACGGAGGGGATCATATGTAAGGAAACAGTCTCAGAGATAAATTAGACCCAAGCCTTGTAGGGCTTTAAAGGTCATAACCAACACCTTGTACTGTGCCCGGAAACTAATAGGCAGCTAGTGAAGAGATTTAAGCACAGGTGTTATGTGCTCTCTCCTAGAAGTACTGGTAACCAGCCTGGCTGCCATGTTCTGAACTAATTGAAGTTTCTGGGTTAGGCACAAGGGTAGCCCCATGTAGAGCGCATTACAGAAATCAAGGCAGGAGGTTACCAGAGCATGTACCACAGTTTCAAGATCCCTAGTCTCCAGGAAAGGGCGCAGCTGGCGTATCAGCCGAAGCTGATAACAGGCACTCCTGACCATCGCATTCACCTGATTTGTCATGTGAAGCGATGAATCTAGGAGTACCCCCAGACTGCGAACACAGTCCTTAGAGGAGAGTGTGACTCCATCCAGGACTGGAAGTTGTATTCCCAGACCTATGTTGTTTATATTTGTTGTTCTTTTTAATGGTTATGCTTTTAACTGCTTTAAATGTTATTAATAGTTTAGTTATATTTTTAATTTTTTAATATGTTAACTTTTTAGCTGTATCTATTTCAACTTTTCTCAGATACAGTATATAAATAAATATAATAACAGCAACTTTATTTTTTATTATTATTATTACTATTTTATTTGGAATTTGCACCATAGCCATAAGATGTTACAATTTGTTCAAATCACCTAGAATCACCTAGATTGAGATAGGATGAAATAAGTCTATGTAAATATCCCATTAGCCCTTCAATTGATGGATTTTCTGATGCAGTGTTTTCTGTATTATGTGCTACATGCATTTACTGTCGTTTTAGGACTTTGTACAACTCAGTGATGTCCTCTAAGATGTGTATTATGTAGCTCCATCGTCACTTTTTAGTTGTGTTTCCAACAACTTATCTAGCTTACTCCTTCCTTAAAAGAATATTGTTTCAGGTATTGTAAGGATCTCTCCATTAATATACAAGCAATTAAATTAATAACAAAAATACAATAGGTTGAGTAATCATTATCATTGTTGCCCCTCACAATTTTGGCATGAAATAAATAAACTATAAAGTATTCACAGGCTTGCTGCTGTAGTAATTTCTTAGCAGATTGATTGCTGTAGTCAGGCTCCAGCAGGAGGCAACCAAGGATTTACAATATGTATCAGAAAGTACTCCTTATAATATAGTTCTGGTAAAAATGAGAAAATGCTTGAAGTCAAAATATATAAAGCACCTTATGAAATCAAAGTTCATTTATTATCAACTCTCTTGTATACTAGCATAGGAAACGGATCTCCAAGATCTCCAAAACCAGCATAACTAAGCTGTTTCTATCCAGTTAAATGCAATGTTAATGAAATAAAGATTGGTTGTTATTTAGACTACAATCCTATAATATATATCTAGGACTAAGTTCCACGTGGACTCTGTGTGTGTGTGGGGGGGGTTAATTATGTATTTATTGTAAAGAATAAAACAGTGGACAGCAGGGCAAAGACAGCTCAAATATCATCAAACCATCATTCATGCTCAACACAAGACCAAGTCATGGTGTGAATTTCCAATACAGACACCAGACATGGTTGAGGACCCCTTGTCTGCTTTTGTTTTCTGTTTACTCATAATTCTCCTTTTATAGATGCAGCAGCCTTCAAAATTGGAGCTGCTGCCATAACAATGGTTTGGTGGTCCTTGCAAAATGCCAGACAATGAGATTGGTCCCAGACTTAATAAATGAACTTAATCAAAGTCATACAAGTTATTTGGAAATGTTCTGAAGATGATTCCCAGTTTGCAAGACAATAGCAAGCCATGGTTTGACAAATCAAATCATCATCAAACGTTATTAAATATGGTTGTAATGATGCTGTGGTTGAGCCAAATTACGTAGGTGCCAAGTGTGAACAGATTAAGTGGTCAGAGGTATGAAGATGGAGGCAATATCCATAGCAAGAGACAACAGAAGAGTACTGGAGAAGAATAAGAGTGGAAATGAATTTGGGCTGGTGTCTTGGGTAAGAAAAAATCTGACATTTTACCCAGGAAAATTGCTAAAACCTGTAGTTCTTCAGAATGAGTTAAGATATGGATGACATCAAAGAGCTCACCAATACTGAGTTAGGGTTGTAGGCTAAAGGTTGGAATTCCAGTATGTCTGGAATATCCTTAGGAATCTTCTTCCCACCTTGCCTCCAGAGTTGCTTTCCTTTTCACGCTGTAGACCAGGGTTTCTCAAGCAGGGTTCTCTAGGCTCCATAAGAGGTTGCTATGGGTTCTGCCAAAGATCATGATGGGATGGGGAATTGAGCTGTAGATGTAATAATTTTTCTGCAGGGGTGCCTTGAGACCTGAAAGTTATTTCAAGTGTTCTTCAAGAGTGTAAAGACTATGGACTTTATCACACAGGGAGAATCTATAGTTTATCCTGTACAAATCCCGAAAAAACGTGTAATTACGCACAGCGATTTCACACAACATCACACAAAACCCATCATTAAAGTGGTCAGAAGTGGTGTCATCCCAGATCTTTTTACTTTTGGGATTTTAGCGAAAATGCATTTGCGATATTACTGTAATTGTGCATTTACTCTAGTGTGAAAGTCAAATTATTCACACAATAATTCTCCTTTCACTCATTTTTCTGGTTTTCCTATGTTTCTGTAGGGCTGCTTTTACTTCCTGTTTTGCTTGGGTGACAAATATGCCTGGCAGACATGAGCCTCTCTGCTTTCTCTTCCTAAAATGTCCTGTCCAGTAATATTTAATGATGCTATGGGATGTCTAGTATAGAAGTATATCGGAGTTGTTATTGTTTTTGTTGTAGGGATGATCACACAGGAAATGAAGGAAGGAAGGTTCTTGTGACACACTAACTATGCATCCCTCTGTGCAATATATGCTCTCCATATCTTACACTCAGCATACCATAGCTACAATCTGTGTGTTTCTCCATGTCAGGTCCTGGTCAGAACCCAAAAGGGTCTTGGTTCTGTCATTATGGATGAAATTGGAAAATGTATATATAAAGTCTCTATTGGTTGTGTTGCATGTATGGAGAGGGGGGGGGGGAGAGAGATTGTTTTATATGTATTAGGCGAGTTTGAATTTTGGCATTGTTTTCAAAGAACAGTTGGGAGGAGTTTTACTGCAGTTTCACCAAGACTATTGCCTGAGTCCTTGGAACAGAGCTGATTGGTACTGACAGTTCCATTTGGGAACATCTTTCAAACAATTGAAGGAAGACAATAGTGATGATTTCTGCCCAAGAGTCTTCCATAGAATCACATAATCATAGAATTGGAAGTGGCAACAAGGGCCATCCAGTCCACCCCCCTGCCATGGAGATATACACAATCAAAGCACTCCCAACAAATGGCCACCCATCCCCTGTTTAAAAACCTCCAAAGAAGGAAAATCCACCACATTATGAGGGAGTGTCTTCCAATGTCAAACACCTTTTACTTCCTAATGTTGAGGTGGAATCTTTGTTCCTGTAGCTTGAATCCATTGCTCTGGGGCTGGGGCTGGGGCTGCAGCAAACAAGCTTGCTTCATCTTCATTATGACATCCCTTCAAATATTTAAACAGGGCTATCACATCACCTTTAAAACTTCTCTTCTCCAGCTAAACATATCCAGCTCCCTAAACTGCTCCTCATAGGGCATGGTTTCTAGACCTCTTACCATTTTGGTCACCCTCCTCTGAACACACTCCTTTTTGAACTGTGGTGCCCAGAATTGGACATAGTATTCCAAGTGAGGTCTGACCAAAACAGAATAGAGTGGTACTATTAGTTCCCTCGATCTAGACACTATATTTCTATAGATGCAGCCTAGAATTGCATTGCCTTTTTTAGTTTTGCCACATCATACTGTTGTCTTCCTGTAGCCACATGGACAGAAGTGTGAGGTGCCAGCCTGCAAGAACCCCTCCATACCATCTGAACAGAGAACAAAAACAGCAAAAACAGCAAAACTTATGTCTACAATTTTTTCTCCTGTATGGTTTTTAACACCTTGCCTGATGAAGAAGCCAGTGGAGTTTCAAAAACTTGCAACATGGATATTGTATATTTTGCTTGGCCCAGTAAAGGTATCACTGTTTGGTGTGGTTTATTTATTTATTTATTCATGTCATTGGAACTGTTAATTCATGTTCAACTTGTGGTCTGCTAGGACTCCTAGATCCCTTTCATATGTACTGTTGTTAAACCAGGTGTCCCCCATCTTATATGTGTGCATTTCATTTTTTCCTGCCTAAATACAGTACTTTACATTTCTCCCTGTTGAAATTCATTTTGTCAGTTTTGGCCTAGCTTTCTAATCTATTAAGGTCATTTTGAAGTTTGATCCTGTCCTCAGGAGTATTAACTACTCCTCTGCTACTCCTCTTAATTTGGAATCATCTGAAAATTTGATAAGCCTCCCCTGTTTCTTCACCCAAATCATTGATAAAAAAATTTGAATAGCACTAGGACCAGGACAGAACTCTGTGGTACTCCACTAGTCATTTCTCTCCAGGGTGAAGAGGCATCATTGGTGAGCACCCTTTGGGTTCAGCCAGTCAACCAATTACAGATCTAACAGTAGCACTGTCTAGCCTGCCTTTTACTAGCTTGTTTGCAAGAATATCATGGGGGACCTTGTTTAAGGCTCTGTCAAGAAAAGCTACATCCACAGCATTCCCTTCATCTAAAAAGCTTATAATTCCAGCTATATGAATCTGTAGGATTCCACCATAGTCCTCTTTATCAATATACTTTATCAATTCTGTACAGGATAGAGACATCTGTGATAAGCTCAGAGGTTGGTTATTCACAAAAATACTTTTTTTTTGCATATTCTTGCATGCTTCTGCTACAGATGTTTCTGTTGCATCATATAAACTCATATTAAATCTCCCTTACTATTTCAGATTTGTGTTGTGTGTTTCCATCCTTCTTCTAGTGAATCATTAATTGTTGTTCTGATGCCCTCTCTTTGCTACAGCTCTTTTCTCTTAGGAGAGAGTGGGTAAAGATGGATGGTAGGTGCTGAGGTGGTCCTCTCTCTCCACATCCTACCCCTCCTTCATATCACTCTTCTTCTCCATTGGTGACATCATAGCACCTTACTAACATGCAGAGACAGCACTAGAGGATGCATCTCTTCTTCACAGCCATTTGAGAAAAAAGATACTAAAACTCCATGAATGGACTGTCCATACTTTTACACAAATAATGTGCCTCAAATTAATGCAGAAACAGAAAGCTGTCATCCTTCAGATGTTTTGGGATTACAGCCCCCATAATTCCTGACCATCCCCATCTCTGCCTTGTGCTAGGTACTAGGCAGAGGAGTGGAATATTTAAACACATAAAAAACCACTCTATAAGGATGAGGTGGGTGGGATAAGGTTACTTGATGAGATGCTCAGAAGACAGAGAAAGGGGCAGCTTGCAGAGGTTGCCAGAAAAGAGGGTAACTTTTAAACTGTTGTAAAAAATATTTTGTATGGCTGCGATTACTAAGAGCCTGAACAGACTGCCAGAAATAATCCAGCTTGAGACCACTTTAACTGCCTTGGCTCAGTGCTAGGGAATCATGGGAACTGTAGTTTATTGTGGCACCAGAGCTCTCTGACAGAGAAGGCTCAATGTCTCAGGGGAAAAAATACAATTCCCATGATTCCCTAGCATTGAGCCAAGGCAGTTAAAGTGGTCTCAAGCTGCATTATTTCTGGCAGTCTGTTCAGTCCCTTAGGGCCTTTGCAGACTGCCAGAAATAATGCACATTAAATTGAGGCACTGCCCTGGCTCAGTGCTAGGGAGTCATGGGAATTGTATTTTTTTCTGAGACATTGAGCCTTCTCTGTCAGAGAGCTCTGGTGCCACAATAAATTACAGTTCCCATGATTCCCTAGCACTGAGCCAGGGCAGTGCCTCAATTTAATGTGCACTATTTCTGGCAGTCTGCAAAGGCCCTTAGTCACAGCACTTGACATGATGTAAAGGCTTGCAAAAGAGATTGCATCATTCTAAGTGGCAACAGGTGATGACCATTATGCTACTCTCTATATAAGTGCACTGAGACTCAATGCATATGTGAGTTGTTGGTGGTTGGATTGTGATATTACAGATGGTGAATGTTGAGAAGAGTTTATACATACTTGTAAATATTGCCATTGCAATTTATGATAAAGAACCTCCAAAGGCTTGGAAGATATCAACAAGTGTCTGTAAGTTTATTCAAGTGTGGCCAGTGCATTGTCAATACTTAAAGTGAACTGGTGCTTCTGTACTCTGCTACTATTAGCTACTTCTGAGAGTGTTTACCTTAGACAGTGCTGTAAGTTGACATCTCTGGTGGGCCAAAGGTTCTGTTTTTTGTTACTGCACTTCCAGCAGTACAGAAGAGATCCAACAAACTTATCATGTCTTTTATTTACTTGGAGGGTAATCCCAGGAGCAGCAATCAATTATTTGTGAGAGAGTCTTCTTTGCTGTACATGTTTATTTTCACATGCATGTTCAACAGGAATGTGACATGGGAAGGCAGTTTGCATGGTCCCATAGTTGTAAATACAACTGTTGGCTTCCTGGGCAGCAACAGGATTAATAATAATAATAATAATAATAATAATAATAATAATTTATTTATATCCCACCTTTAGCCAAGACTATCAAGGCAGCTTACAATCTAAAAGCACAATTCCATGCAATACAAAGAACATTCATCCCCCCCCAAAAAAAACCATATTAGATTCATAACAACATTAAAATTTAACTTAAAATTACAAATTCAATACGATTATACAGGGCACTCTGATTATAAAGGAGTGATCTAATGGTGGGGGAGAGATTATGGGAAATATCATTCTGGGAACACCTGCCAGAAGAGATCCGTCTTGATGGCTTTTTAAAGATTCTGAATAGATTATCACAACTAGAGATTAAAAATGTATGTTTTCAGCATGCTCTTTTCTTATTGTGTGCAAACCACATATTGTAATTACCTAAATTCTCTGGTTGGGTCCCAAGACCACAAGTGCCACTCTTGATAAATTGCCCCAGGTGGGGGAAGTGGTTAGGTTGCTTTTTGTGCTTTGATTGGTTGGTGTTTCCATAAAAAAATCCAAAATGAGTATATGAATTTGTCTTTCCTGTTGTTTTTTGAACCAAGCATAGCTTTAATACATAAAATTGGAAGAAAGCAATTTTGCAAGGTGACTAGACATCTCATGAAAGGCAAAGGGTGGGATGGGGAAAAAGAAGGGAAGGAAGAACTTGCAAATGAGGTAACACCTCCAACAGAGCTTCAGAAAAGTCATGTCCATGGTGACATGACATCATGTTGAATAATGGGAACCGTATTGCTACAGTTCTTGGGACTGGCTGCTCCTCCTTCCCTTCACCATGCACCTTTCCATTCACTCTCCTATTTTTATTTTGTTTTAGTCTGATTTATTTCTCTTGTGGCTAACTGATGGAACATAAGCGACGTTTCCCCTTATTTTCTGGCTTTCTTGTAGCCTCCAGATGACCTTCCAGTCATTAACCAATAATTTCAAAGGCAAGAGAAACCACCACTTATTCAGCTTTGATTGTTCACTTCCAGAAGCCTTTTTTATCCTTAGCAGGGGTCCTTGTTAAATCTTTAATTGTAGCTCTTTGTAGTGTTTGGCTAAGGTTCATAAATCAGCTGCAGCTGGAGCAAAAAACAGGGTGGTGGTGGAAGCTAGAGAGTGGGGTGATACAGAAGGTGGAGTGAGTGTATGTAATGTGGGGGTGGGGGAAATAGAAGTGACAGAAATGTGTGGACTGTAATTGTGTGATATTATCTGAGAATCTTGAAGGAAAAAGCTATAGCCCCAATCCATTTGTGCTTCAATCACATCCATTTTGTGGTTTTGCCATGCCTATCTTCAACATGTGGCCCCCAAGAGGTTTCCACAATCGACATGCCATCCAACCGCGCCCCCCAAAAAAGTTCACCAACCCTGACCTAGAGGAGGAATGGGAAATATGTAGTTTTCCTGATGTTACTGAACTGCAATTCCCATTAGCCATTAACATTGACTGATGGGAACTGGAGTCCAATAACATCTAGAGTTGGATTGCCACACCACCCAGATAGAGTTTTATTCAGATTCTAGTCATGCCCCCTGGTGCTTTCTTGGACCACCATTTGACCTGGATTCCAAGTTTTCATTTAAAAAAATCCCAAGCCCTTGTAGAACCTGAGATATGGGACAAAACATGGAGGCACTACTGTATCAAATAATTCTACAAGAACCAAGTCTAGATGGGAATTTCAGGCCAGATAGAAGCAAGAGTGATCAATGTTGGTGATGGAGAGGCACACTGTGAGTGTGAAAGTGAGCCAAGGGAAGAAACATGAGATCAGGAAAGTGACTGTAGCAAGTGGCAGAATGCAAGAAGCAAAGGGGGGAGCACACTGCAAGGGTTGAATGTATAGTGAGGAAGAGAGTAGGAGTAAAGGAAGAGTGAGGGCAGCAGAGCATAAGAAGCAAGAGAGGGATACACTGTGAGGGTGCAAGGTGAGGTGAGGCAGACAGATGGGAGACTGAGGGCCTTTGCAGACTGCTAGAAATAGTGCAAATTGAGTCCACTTTAAGGGTTAGGGTTAGGGATAGGGAATCATGGGAACTGTATTTTATTGTAGCACCAGAGCTCTCTGACAGAGAAGGCTCAATGTCTCAGAAAAAAAACAATTCCCATGATTCCCTAGCACTAACCCTAGCCCTAAAAGTGGACTCAATTTGCACTATTTCTGGCAGTCTGCAAAGGCCCTGAGTGGTGGAAGCAGTGATGTGTAAGAAGCAAGGGAGGAGGAGGATGTTGCAAGAGGATGAGATGAGACAACAGAGTGAGTAGGAGAGAAGAAAGAGTGAGGCAATAAATGGTGCAAGAGTGAATGGAAAGTGAATAGCATGAATGACAGAATGCAAGAAGCAAGGGAGAGATGGAAGCAAGTATGTAAAGTGAAGTGAGAAAGTAAGAGGGGGAGGGGGAGGAAAAAGAAGGGAGAGTGAGAGTTGCAGAGCTAGGATGCAAGGAGCAAAAGAGATAGGTATGATGAGGGGCAAAGTATAAGGGAGCAAGCTGTGGTGTCAAAAAAAGAGAAAAGGAAGTGCAGCATCGGAATACAAAAAAAACAAGGGAGGACATGGCAGAGGCATGAGGTAAGTCCAGGAAAAGAGAAAAGGGGAGCTGGTTAGGAGCACAGTGGAGCCAAGGCAGCAGTGGTCCTCCAGAAAGAGGGGAACAATACAATTATAAATTTATTATTATCTGTAAATTTATTGCTACTGTGCTCTGCTCTTTGAGGCAGTCATCTCATGATGCTACCCTGAAGAAAGAAGCAGCTGAAAAAGGAAAGATGAGAGGATAGACAGAGGTGTATGAAGGTAGTCAATTCATTAGCGATGTGGTACTGGAGAAGAGTGATGAGGATATTGTGGACAGCCAAAAAGACATACAAATGGGTCCTTGAACAGATCAAGCCTGAAGTCTCCCTGGAAGATGATTAAATTGAGGCGGTCATATTTTGGCCACATCATGAGAAGGCAGGACTCCTTGGAAAAGATAATAATGCTAGGAAAGTTAGAGGGCAGGAGAAAGAGAGGAAGACCTCATGCCAGATGGCTAGGCTCAATTAGGGAGGTCATGGGCCTGAATCTACAAGACCTAGGTAGAGTAGTGGAGGATGGGCTTAGAGATGTCTCATACACAAGGTTGCCATGAGTTGAGGTCAACTCGATGACAGCTAGCAATAACAAAAAGCTGTGACACTCTTTCTTATTGTTTACCTCACCTAAGTCACTTTACTTTTCTTCTGACTTCCAATGTATTTGTGAAAGTGCTTCACTCCTGTATAAATGTCAAAGGTTTATTTTAACTATGCTGTAAAATACTTTGACTGTTAGGAGCGTGGATATTCAATCAAGTTGCAGACAAGCTTTTACTAAAATAATAACAGAACATTATTGTTGTTGTTGTTGACTACCTTCCCGTCGATCTCGACCTATGGCAACCCTATGGATGAGACATCTCCAGGCCCCCCGTCCTCTCTACTGCTCAGCCCAATTCTTCAATAAAGTCCATCCATCTAGCATATGCCCTTCCTTTGTTTCTACTTCCCTCCACCTAACATTATTGTCTTTTCCAACGATTCATGCCTTTTCATGATGTGTCCAAAGTAGGACAGTTTAAGGGCCTTTACAGACTGCCAGGAATAGTGCAAATTGAGGCCACTTTAACTGTCCTGGCTCAGTGCTAAGGAATCATGGGAACTGTAGTTTATTGTGGCACCAAAGCTCTCTGGCAGAGAAGGCTCAATGTCCCAGAAAAATATACAATTCCCATGATTCCCTAGCACTGAGCCAGGACAGTTAAAGTGGCCTCAACTTGCACTATTTCTGGCAGTCTATAAAGGCCCTAAGTCTTATCAACTTGGCTTCTAGGGATATTTCTGGCTTGATCTGCTCTAGGACCCATTTGTTTGTTCTTTTGGCTGTCCATGGGATCCTCAGCACTCTTCTCTAGCACCACATCTCAAATGTGTTGATTTTCCTCCTATCTTTTTTCTTGACTGTCCATCTCTCACATCCATACATGGTGATAGGGAATACAGTGGCTTGTATGATTCTGACTTTTGTGCTGAGTCTTTGCATTTTAGATCTTTTCTAGTTCTTTCACAGCTGCCCTCCCCATTCTTAATCTTCTTCTGATTTCCTGGCTGCAGTCCCTGTTCCGATCAATGTTTGATCCCAGATATGAGAACTCTTTTACTATTTCTATTTGCTCATTGTCTAGTTTGAATGTGTGTAAGTTATCTGTGGTCATTATTTTTGCTTTATGTTCAACAGTAAGCCTGCCTTTGCACTTTCTTCGTTGATCTTCCTTAGTAGTTGTTCCAGGTCTGTGAGGTTATCTGCTAGTATTATGGTGTTGTCAACATATCTCAGATTGTTTATATTTCTTCCTCCTATTTGCACTCCTCTGTCTTCCATGTCCAAGTCTGCTTTCCTTATAATATTTTCGACATATAAGTTGAATAGGTAAGATACAGCCTTTGCCAATTGGGAATAATTTCTCCATGTTCTGTCCTCACATGCTGATTTTCTTTTGGAATTCCCTGCTACACTCCATTACCCATCGTATATTTGCAATGTGGTCCCTGGTGCCTCTTCCTTTCCTGAGCCCTGCTAGGACCTCTGGGATTTCTCTCTCCATGTATAGTTGGAGCCTATGTTGTAGAATTTTGAGCATGATTTTGCTTGCATGGGAAATTAGTGTATGGTTCTATAGTTGCTGCAGTCTCTTGTGTCTCCTTTTATGTGGATGGGGATGTATATTGATTGCTTCCAATCTGTTGACCATCGTTTTGTTTTCCATACCTGTTGACATATGTTAGGGCCTTTGCAGACTGCCAGAAATAGTGCAGATTGAGTCCACTTTAACGGTTTGGGTTAGTGCTAGGGAGTCATGGGAATTTTTTTTTCTGAGACATTGAGCCTTCTCTGTCAGAGAGCTCTGGTGCCACAATAAATTACAATTCCCATGATTCCCTAAACCTAACCCTAACCCTTAAAGTGGACTCAATTTGCACTATTTCTGGCAGTCTGCAAAGGCCCTTAGTTAGCACTAGAGTTGACTCTTGACAATGTGGATTGCAGCAGTTATATTGGAATATCATCTGTTCCTGGAGTCTTGTTTTTGCCATTTCTTTTATTGCAGGTTCCACCTCAGTTTTTAGAATTTGGGGTTCATCTTCATATGGCTCTTTGTTTCAAGTCTTCTTCATGTTATCTTTTATATAACTCTTCTTTGTATTGCATACATTGTCTTTTTATTCCTTCCTGGTCTTGAATTATGTTATATTTATTGTGGTAGAGCATCCCACTTCTTGGTTGGAACTTTCCCTTGATTTCTCAAATCATGTGGAATAGGTCTCTTGTTCTTCCCTTTTTGTTGTTGTCCTACTTCCTCTACATTTGTCGTTGTAGTAGTTTTCCTTATCTTTGCACACTAGCCATTGTACTGTTGTATTCATGGTTCTTAGTTTATTCCTATCTCCTTTTTGTTTTGTTTCTCTTCTCTCCTTTATTGCTTGTAGCATTTTGTCTGTCATTCATGGTTTCTTCATTTTCCTTTTGTCTATTGGAAGGGTCTTTATGCATTCCTCTTTATTATGGCCTTGGCTTCAGACCAAAAGCTCTTCCAGTTCATGATCTGTTTTACTTAGTACTGCAAATCTGTTCCTTATATTGTTAATGAATTCTGGAAATGTTGTTTAAATCGTATTTTGGTTTTGACTGGTTTTGTTCTCTTCTTGAGTTTTACTTTTTTTAAAAAAAAAAATGAGTAGTCCATGATCTGTCCCACAATCAGCACTTGGTCTAGTTTTGACCACCAGTATGGAGCTTCACCATCTTTTACTTCCAATTATGTAATCTATTTGGTTTTTGTGTTGGCCATCTAGTGATGTCCATGTGTACAACCTTTTCTCTGGTTGTATGAAAAATGTGTTTGCAATGAAGGTTGTTGGTTTCACAAAATTCTACCAGACACTCACCTCCTTCATTCGTTTTGCCTAGTCCAAATCTGCCTACCGTTTTTGATTCTTCTTTACTTCCAACCTTTGCGTTCCAATCTCCAGTGATCAGCTTGACATCCTGTGTTGGTGTGTTGTCAATTTCTTCCTGTACTCCTTCGTAAAATCTATCAATTTCTTCTTGTTCTGCCTCAGTGGTTGGTGCATATACTTGAATTATGGTGATATTCACAAGTTTCCCATAAAACCTTATTGAGATAATTCAGTCTGATTTTGCATTGTATCCTCTGACTGCTTTTGCAACATCTTTTCTTAGTATGAAAGCCACCCCATTTCTTCTTCTCTTTTCATTCCCTGATGAGAACACTGTGTGGTTGTCTGATTCAAAGTGGCCCATTCCTGTCCATTTTAACTCATTCACTCCCAGTACTGCTATGTTCATGCATTGCATTTCCTTTTTCACTATAGACCTTATCACACGGGGTCCAAGCAGTCGCATCCGCGTCCCATTGCGCTTCCTTCTGGTCGCGGGAAATGTAATTCCCATTTCGACCAGGAATCCAAAAGAACGGGGATGAGACGGGGATGCGACAGGGATGGGCGGGGTTTCCCTGCGACGTCATTTGATCACCCGGGGAAAGGAAGCGCCATGGGACGGGGATGCCACGGGGATGGGACTGCTTCAGACCCCCGTGTGATAAGGTCCTATGTCTAACTTCCCTTGGCTCATGCTTCTCACATCCCATGTCACTATTTATTGTTGTGTTGTTGTTGTTGTTGTTGTTGTTATTTCCATTTATTTATATCATGCCTTCCTCCCAGTACAGGGACTCAAGGTGGCTAACAAATCTAAAACAGTTCAAGTTAAAACAGTATAAAACATTGAAAATACAAAGTTTAAAAAACAATCAAACAATTCAAACAATTAAAAACATTACATTATTAAAATTTAAAACTCTTTAAAACAAAAACAAAATAGCATCCATGTCAATATGCAAAGGCCTGGAGGCATAAAAAAGTTTTTACCTGCTGTCGAAAAGAAAGCAAAGATGGAGCCATCCTGGCCTTTCTAGGGAGGGAGTTCCAGAGCTTGGGAGCAGCCACTGAGAAGGCACTCTGTCTCTCATTCCCACAAAACGTACCTGAGAGGGTGGTGGGACAAAGAGAAGAGTCTCTCTGGATGATTTCAATACTCTGGGAGGCTCATACAGGGAGATAGTGGGGGGTTGCATATTGCCAGAAATAGTGCAAATTGAGTCCACTTTTAGGGTTAGGGTTAGGGAATCATGGGAATTGTAGTTTATTGTGGCACTAGAGCTCTCTGACAGAGAAGGCTCAATGTCCCAGAAAAAAAACCAATTCCCATGATTCCCTAGCACTAACCCTAACCCTAAAAGTGGACTCAATTTGCACTATTTCTGGCAGTCTGCAACCCCCCACAGTCTTTCAAATAGCCTGGACCCAAGCCATATAGGGCTTTATAGATCAAAACCAGCACTTTGAATTGTGCCTGGAAACAATCTACATGAAATAGCGGTATCATGTAGATATTTAGAAGATGTTTCAAACAATAGATACTTTGTTATACGTAAATAAGACATTTGTTACTTCGTGTATTTGTGTTACTTGTTTCACTTGAGAGTTTTACTTTCTTAGTTTCAATTTTGTTACAATGACAGTTTCCTTTACACTACTCTCCTCAGAATCAGAGTTACTGTTCCCCAGGACTCTCACACAGTTCTTCTTCTGGATTACTTTCCTTGAACCTAATTAATAAACTTGCTACTGTAGCTATCTCTGTCCCTCAAGATATCTCTTTACTCCCTCATTTGGAGTTCTTCACAAGTATTAAGACTTTAACACAAAGTTTCTATCTAGAAACCTCACAATAACAATCACTTTCTGGAACCCTCACTGTAACTTTCCCTCTCAGATCTTCCCTGCAGCCCTCTCTGCTCTTAACTCAACCCTATCTGATCCAACAGTCACCAACCGACTAGTTTTCATCTCCAGCCTTTGATTTGATTGGCTGCCGCCTGCTTGCTTTCTATTTGCTGTTGCTAGGGCTGGTGCAGTTCTGCCTTCTCTCCACACAGGCTTGATGTGAATCTTCAGATTTTGGGAGAAATGGAACCAAACAATGATAAATCTTTTTTGATGGACTACCTCCACATTTATTTGTCTTGAGAGTATGATATGGGCATTTGAATTGTTTACCTACATATGATAGCTCTTACTAAGGGCCTATACCAGGGGTAGGCAACCTTTCCCCTTTAAGGGCCGAGGGACTCCAGCTCCCAGAATCCCAGGAGCTATTGGCCAACATGGGACTATTGGCCAACATGGCTGAGGCTTCTGGGAGCTGAAGTCCCTCGGCCCTTAAAGGGGAAAGGTTGCCTACCCCTGGCCTATACAGACTGCCAGAAATAATCCAGCTTGAGGCCACTTTAATTGTCCTAGCTCTGTGCTAGAGAATCATGGGAATTGTAGTTTTTTCTGAGACATTGAACCTTCTCTGTTAGAGAGCTCTGGTGCCACAATAAACTACAGTCCCCATGATTCTTTACCACTGAGCCAGAACAGTTAAAGTGGTCTCAAGCTGGATTATTTCTGGCAGTCTGTATAGGCCCTAAGTTAAATGTACATAAAAGAAGAATGCCATTCATCTCTACAATGTAAGTTCAAGCAGGGGGTAAATGGCAGCTACAAGGGTGAGGATGTAGAAAGGTTTTCTGTCAAGGAGCAGTAAAAGGATGGTTTTAAGGAGTGAAAACATATCTGCCACAGTAGATTGGCACTTGCTTTAAAATATTTTTTTCTTGCAATGTAATCAACAAGTTTCAAAGTTTTCAAGAGAGTGTTAGGGCCTTTGCAGACTGCCAGAAATAGTGCAAATTGAGTCCACTTTAAGGGTTAGGGTTAGGGAATCATAGGAAATGTATTTTATTGTGGCACCAGAGCTCTCTTGACAGAGAAGGCTCAATGTCTCAGAAAAAAAAATTCCCATAATTCCCTAGCACTAACCCTAACCCTTAAAGTGGACTCAATTTGCACTATTTCTGGCAGTCTGCAAAGGCCCTTAGTCTTGCAGCAAAAATAACAAAATACAGTGTCTGTCTTTATCTAGCCAATAGTATCTACCCTTAAAGGCAAACAAATTTTATTTGACATGAGCTTTTGCAGACTACAGCCCACTTCATCAAATATATGGAGTCATGACTCAGTTGGCAGATATTTATACACAAGCTTGGGGTGGAAAGATGTTATCACTGAGGTGAGAGGGAGTGGAAATGTAAAAAGTATTTCTGCAGGAATTCAGATAATGTTTTCCATTTAATTACTGTTGTTTTCCCTTACTTTCCTATGTTTGACCCTCCTTGCTATGGGAGGCTCCTGGAGTCACTCGCAGGAGCCTCCTGTGGTATTTTCATGGATCTGTAGCTTTTTGCCATCAGTGAAAAACTGAAGGCAAAAAAGGTTCATTTATTACAATACCACTGGAAATGCCTGTGCATTACAAAATGTTAATATTGACAAGAATGTTGATAATAATTGTCAAGAACATTGTGTGACCTGCTCACAGCAACTATGAGGCAAGTATGATTTTTTTCCAGCAGTGTAGTCAAGCCCTAGGTCTGATGAAGCAGGATCATACAAAAGGATGATCACCATACAAAAGTATGTGTCCCAAAAAAAGGGACTAGACTGGAGAGTGCTTGATGTTAGTGTATACCTTGATGGCTGTTTTTCAATGGGAGTTTCTGAGGAGGAGAAAGTATTCTCCCCCTAAAACAATGATATTGTGAAGGTCAGTACCACATCTGATTGAATCTTTGATAACCAGAACAGATCCTAGGCATCAAGCAATAGAACAGATAGAGTCAGTGAGCAAATATACATGCGGTGAGGGCAAAGAAAGAGAGAAAGAACTTGATCTGTAAGCTGTAGTAGATGAGAGAATGTTACCCATCCACCTTCATGAAGCTTATTGTTTTAAGGGGGGGAATCTGTTCTTGTGGCAAAAATGAGATCAGGAGCAGACTGCAGCACAGACCACAAACTACTAATATCCAAAATAAGAATAAAGCTGAAGAATGCCAAACCCATAACCATGCCAAATATGATTTGGAAAACATTCCAACAGAATTCAATGAGAGTATGAAAAAGAGATTTGCATTACTAAGTTTAGTTGACCAGAGGAACTATGGACAAAGGTCAATGACACTATCAAAGAGGAATGCAAAAAGATGGTAACAGTAGCCAAAGATGAGAAGGAGGAGGAACAATGGATGACAGATGAAATACAGCAAGCAGTTAAAGAAAAACAAGTATCAAAAACAAAGGGAGACAAGATCAAAATTAAAACTATGAATGCGACTGTCCAACTATTAATGCACAAGGACAAGAAAAATTTCTACAATGATCAATGTAGAAAAATAGAAGCAGAAAGGAAGAACAGGAGATCTATTCCACAAGATTCAGGAATTCAAAGAGAAATTTTAACCAAGGGTAAAGATATTCTGTGATCGGAAGGGGAACGTAATATACGACCAACATGAAATTTTAAAAAAACTATCCTTGAGGGCATTCCATAGCCTTTCATGATCTACGCAATCAAATCTGTATAAAAATGTGAAACTCAAAGCAATTGAGAGTAATAAGTAACCAGGAACAAATGACACACCAACAGAACTGCTACAATCCTCAGATTCAAGTATAGTTCTAGCTAAAATCTAATAGATATGGGAAACAAAGCAGTGGCTCAAAGACTGGAAAAGATTGATATTCATTCTATATACAAGAAAGGAGATGCAAAAGACTGCAGTAACTACAAGGCCATTGCATTAATTTCCCATGCAAGCAAAGTCATGATCAAAATTCTGCAGCAAAGACTCCTACTATATATGGAGTGAGAAATCTCAGAGGAGCAAGCTGGTTTCAGGAAAGGAAGAGGCACAACATTGCAAACATATGTTGGATAATGGAGCACACCAGAGAATTCCAAAAGAAAATATGCATGTGCTTTACTGACTACAGTAAAATCTTTGACTGCATAGACCAGGGCAGGGGTCGGCAACCTACGGCCCCCAGGCCGGTTCCAGCCCAGGACGCCGGATTTGCAGGCCCAGGCGGACCCCTGCCGCCGCCTCCGCGGCGGCACCTCCGCCACCTGTTTTGGTCGGCGCGCAACCACACGCGCCGTGGCCGGCATTTTTTTCTCCAAAATGGCGGCCGCAACGTGTTTGCGCATGCGCAGGATTTGCGCATGTGCAAACACGTCGTGGCCACCATTTTGGAGAAAAAAATGCCAGCCATGGCGCGCGCGGTTGCGCGCCGACCAAGACCGGCCATTGGTGGAGGCAGCGGCGGTGGAAGCAGTGGAGGCGGCGGCAGAGGCGGAGGTGGAGGTGCCACCGCTGCTGCCTCTGCCTCCGCTGCTGCCTCTGGCTCTGCCGCCGCTGGCTCCTCCTCCTCCTCCTCCTCTGCCACCGCCGCCACCTCTGCCTCCTCCTCCTCCTCCGCTGCCGCCGCGGCCGCCACTTCCGCTGCCGCCGCTGAGCCCGCTTTTGGCAGAGTGGGACGCGGCCTGCATTTTGGTCTCCAAAATGCCGGCCGTGTCACGTTTGCGCATGCGCAGGATTTGCGCATGCGTAAATGCAACGCGGCCGGCATTTTGGAGACCAAAATGCAGGCCGCGTCCCGCTCTGCCAAAAGCGGGCTCAGCAGCGGTCACGGAGGAGGAGGAAGAGGAGGAGGAGCCGGCGGCGGTGGTGGAGGAGGTGGAGGAGGAGGAGGAGGAGCAGCCAGCGGCAGCAGAGGAGGAGCAGGCGGCGGAGGAGGAGGAGGCGGCGGAGGAGGAGGAGGCGGCGGAGGAGGAGGAGGAGGCGGCGGAGGAGGAGGAGGAGGAGGCAGCGGAGGAGGAGGCGGAGGAGGAGGAGGAGGAGGCGGAGGAGGAGGAGGAGGCGGAGGAGGAGGAGGCGGAGGCGGAGGAGGAGGAGGAGGAGGAGGAGGCGGCAGGGGTCCGCCTGGCTCGGTAAGGGGATTCGTGGGGGGTGCGCATGCGCGTCAGCGGAGGGGGAGCGTGTGCGCGTGCCGCCACCCCACCCCCATCCCCGCCTTGGCCCAGCTGAGACCTGGGCTAGTGGAGACCGGCCCAGGTCTCAAAAAGGTTGCCGGTCCCTGGACCAGGGGTAGGCAACCTTTCCCCTTTAAGGGCCGAGGGACTTCAGAATCCCAGGAGCTATTGGCCAACATGGCTGAGGCTTCTGGGAGCTGAAGTCCCTCGGCCCTTAAAGGGGAAAGGTTGCCTACCCCTGGCATAGAGCATGAAAAACTATGGAATGCTCTCAAAGAAATGGGAGTACCACTACATCTGATCGTCCTGATGCATAATCTTTGCTCAGGCCAAGAAGATGCTGTCAGAACTGATTACAGAAAAAGAGAATGGTTCCCAATTGGAAAAGGTGTCAAGCTATCACCCTATTTATTCAGCTTGTATGCAGAAAATTTTGTACTCAGAGCAGGCTTAGAGATGGAAATAGGAACATTAACAACCTAAGATATGCTGATGACTCAATACTATTAACAGAAACCAAGAAAGACCTGGAGCAACTATTGAAGAAGTTCAAGGAGGAAAGTGCCAAGGTAGCCTTGATATTGAATATTGAGGAAATGAGAGCAATGTCTACAGGAGATCTACAATTAATTTTAGATAACAAGAAAATAGAAATAGAGTTCCCATACCTTGGTTGAAACATAAATCAGAATGGAAACTGAAGTCAAAAAATTTAGGAGGAGGAAGCTAGGATTAGGAAAGGCAGCTATGAAAGAAATGAAACAAGATTCTAAATAGCAAAGACTGAACACTAAAGTGAGGATTGTCCAAGCCATTGTATTTCCCATAACCATGAGAGCAGGACAGTGAAGAAAGCTGACAGACAAAAAATAAACTCTTTTGAGGTGTGGTGCTGGAAAAGAGTGCTGAGGATACCACGGACAACCAAGAAGACAAATAAATGAATTCTTGAACAGATCAAGCCTGAACCATCCCTGGAAGCCAGGATGACTACACTGAGGCTGTCATATTTTGGCCATATCATGAGAAGGCATGAATCATCAGAAAAAAGCAATAATGCTAGGGAAGGTAGAGGGAAGCAGAAATAATAATAATAATAATAAAATTTTATTTATACCCCGCCCAATGGATCACCAATCAGGGCGGCTCACATATATAAAAGACTTGAAATACATAAAACATATTACAAAAAAGGCCCACCCACCCCCCCTTAAAAGAATATTAAATCAAGAAATAATTAAAATCAATATAAATTAAGTTTAAAAAAAAAGAAATCCACACAGAATAGAAAGCTAACTAAATGGTCCCTTCCATCTAACGATGGGGCCACGCAAGAGCACCATTCCAGCTAAGCTACCTATATCCGGGGTGGGGTTTACTGCTCCGGAAAGGCCTGCCGGAAGAGGTCCGTCTTAATAGCCTTTTTAAAGCTATCCAAGGATGTTAATCGACGGATCTCGTCCGGCAGGTCGTTCCAGAGCCTAGGGGCGACAACTGAGAAAGCCCTCCGGGAGGTAGCCGCAAGTCTCGATTTCTGAGGCTGCAGCAAATTCCTCCCGGAGGACCGAAGAGCGCGGGGAGGATTGTATGGGAGTAGGCGGTCTCTAAGATAGTCTGGGCCCAAGCCATTTAGGGCTTTAAAGGTAATAACCAACACCTTGTACCTGGCCCGGAAGCTGATAGGCAGCCAGTGGAGGGACCTCAGCACCGGAGTGATGTGATCCCTCCGAGATGTTCCCGAAACAAGTCTGGCTGCCATGTTCTGCACCAGCTGTAATTTCCGAACCAGGCACAAGGGTAGCCCCATGTAGAGTGCATTGCAGAAGTCAAGGCGTGAGGTTACCAACGCGTGCACCACAGTTTCGAGATCCCGTACTTCCAGAAACGGGCGCAGCTGGCGTATCAGCCGAAGCTGATAACAGGCGCTCCTGACCGTCGCATTAACCTGATTCGTCATCAGGAGCGACGAGTCGAGGAGCACCCCCAAGCTGCGAACACAGTCACTGGAGGAGAGCGTGACCCCATCCAGGACTGGAGGTTGCAACCCAATTCCTGGTTTCGGGGCCGCAACCGTGAGCACCTCCGTCTTGTCTGGATTCAGCTTCAATCTGTTTTTCCTCATCCAGCCCATTACCGCCCGAAGACATTCATTGAGAGAGGAGATGCCATTGGAATTCGAGGCCGACGAACGAGACATGGAGAAATAGATTTGGGTGTCATCAGCGTACTGATAACACCCAGCACCATAACTCCGTATTATCTCACCCAGCGGCTTCATATAGATGTTAAACAACATCGGGGACAGAATAGCTCCTTGAGGGACCCCACAAGTGAGGTCCCTCTTGCTGGAGCTACAGTCCCCGAGCAGCACCCTCTGGGACCGACCCGAGAGGAAGGACCGGAACCACTGCAAAGCAGTGCCCCCGATACCTAACCCCTTCAGGCGGTCCAAGAGGATGCCATGATCTATTGTATCAAAAGCCGCTGAGAGGTCTAAGAGCACCAACAGGGTCACGCTACCCCTGTCGATGCTCAGACGCAGATCGTCGGTCAAGGCAACCATGGCAGTCTCAACCCCAAAGCCTGTCCTGAAGCCGGTTTGAAAGAGAGGAAGACCAGATGAATTGCCTCAGAGAGGCTATGGAACTGAGCCTGCAGGACCTGAGCAAAGCAGTGGAGGACAGGGAGTCTTGGAGAAGTCTCCACAGGGTCGCCATAAGCTGAGGTTGGCTCGAGGGCAGTTAACAACAACATGTGTATTTAACCTGTTAGTTAGCACTGTTATTAGAAGATGATAGAGCTCTGCTGTTTAAAGGTGAAGTCAAATGTCCACTTGTTCAAAAAAGCAAAAATCATCCATGAGCTAAAGTTTTCCATTAGAAGGCACATCATAATTTTATATGAAGCTGCAGCAAGGGATAGCAAAGAATCACTGACAAATCTTTTCCAGTGAGTATTAGTGGTGTGGTGTCAGTGTCAGTGCCATCCCGAGGGTTAATGTCACCCGGTGCAGTAACTCATGGTGCCACCTCCCCATTGACCTTCTCCTATTTCACACCATACAGAATCCTTAGTCATGCTTTTTTGCACTAATGTTACTCATAAATCGTAATTCCCATATACCACTGAATGTAATGCTAATAGTTGTGACATAAACAATTACCAAAATTAAAATTATACCTTCAAATTACAATATCATAGGCACAACCTACATGTATTTACGTATACATATTGAATATTTGGTTATAATGTGATATTTTTAAAGAAAATTTTAAAAGAATTTTTTAAATTTCAAATTTGAATTTTAAAATTTTTTGGGGTCTCTCCTTTCTCCTCCACTGAGCTTCACCCAACTCCCACCATCTCTTAAAGCATTTTAAAGGGAAGGAAATGAATGCCACAGCCCATTTCTGCCCAAAGGTAGGTGTTTGAGGAACAGTGGTGTCACCCCCCCCCCCCGTTAAGGTGTCACCTGGTGCGGTCCACACACCCTTCACACCCCTAGTGATGCCACTGGTTGGTGTTTCTCTGTGTATTTTAACATTTAAGCTATGGGGTTATTGTAAGATTGCACTAATTTGGATAGTTTTTTCACAATATGGTTAATTTGCTTTGCTAATAAAAGGAATTTGCAGTATCTTCACTTTCACTCAGATTCTTGTGAAGAACAAATATGTGGTTAAAGCATGCCTTTTTGGTAACTGAACATTCATTTTCAAACACAAGAAAATGACATCTACCTCAAATTTTCAAAATTAGACTTCTGATTTCAGTATAATGACAACCCATGAGATAACAGTCTTTCAAGCATGGCAGTTTTAAAAAAGATGAAATTCCTTCCTAGATAGCTTTATTTTATATATATTTTTCTTCCTTCGTTACCAGCATGTTTTTACTTACCCACTTTATCTGCTGTGTGGAACATCAATTTGTTTTATGTGAAGCTTGTGTAACTTTTTTACTATGTGTGATTGAGTGGGTGGGTGGGTGAAAAAAGCAGTACTAATTTATCTAAAATATATATAATCTAGCTATTTATAGATCAGATCTTATCCAGAAAGTGGAAACACTCCTTTTAAATATCCACTAACAATTCAGAGCTAAAGGAGTGCATAAACAAACAAACAAGAAGAGCAGGCCTCATATAGGAAGCAGTGAGCTGATTTTCAGAGAAATGCTGAGCATTTAAAGCATAGCAGCACTAACAAGACTAACACCTTTACTGCAGGCTTTTAGGATCATGAGTAAGAACTGTGTCTTATGGACACATGTGCAGTGGACAATCTGGCCATTTTCTCTGGTGAGAGAAGGGAAGCACCCACATTCCTTCACCAAACCAATCAATATCACACTTTTGATATTTAATAAAGGCATGCACCTGCCTTTTTATTATTGCTGTAATTGACACCCTTGAATGGCTGGAATGATATTTCATTCCTAAGAAGTCTACAAGTGGGGGCTCTGAATTTGAATGCCATTCTGATCTGTCTCTCTACCCCAAATAATTTTGCCTCATCCCCCAAAACAAGGCAGCCTATCTGAAACATCAGTGAAACAAGAATTTGGTCTTTTGGTTTTGAGTTAGCCCTGGTGCCTATAGTTTATAAGCAGGAAAATCACCATCAAAATCCTTCCTGCTCCCCGCTGATGGCAGGATCTCCCACTGTTTCCTCTTCTGCATGACCCTCTCACCTTAACCACTGAAGACTCAACACACCATGTCTCATTCTGTTGCTTCTTATATAACAAATAAGCAAGAACAGCTAAAGTCTGCACCAGCTCTCTGCTTGTTTGACCTAGTTTGGGTAATTTTCCTAATCCTGTCACTACCCTTAAATAACAAGCTTATGGTAGCAATACTTGTTCAGCTGTTCCTGTTTGGCAGCTGGTGATTCCCATGAGATTAAGCTCTGTATTTAATCAAATACCATAATAACAAATTCTGGTTTCATCTGGACTAGGCAATGATTTCTAATATTTTTGTCACAGATTTAGTTACATCTTGTCATATACATACAGAGGATTACTTCAAAAGGTTTCTGTATACCTGCAAAACTTTAATCATTTAATATATTAAAGAGAGAAGAAAGTGTTCTGTGTCACCTGGAATATAAAAACTTTGAACTTCTTATAAGAAAAAGCAGGAACAGAGTTTGCCATCTTCATAATGGAAGGTGGGGGGAGGCCCCTGATATCTTTTGAGGGTGGGAGTGTCAAAGTAGTTACTTGAAAGATCACTACAGTGACCAAAGAGGATAAGATTTTCAGTAAATGCTTTGCTTTGCACCAATTTCTAATCCAAATTTGCTGATCATTTCTATCATTCCCCCATAGAATGGTAAGGTTTAAGATATGCATGTCCTTTGTAAGGAAGTAAGAAATAATTGTAGAGGGAGAAAGAAAGGGTTTGAGGGTAAGAGTATGTGAATTGATGGTACGTGAAGGGAATTGGATGTTAGATAAGGGCAGGAGAGATAGAGAAATAGGAAAGCAACAAAAAAGCTAGAAAAATAGGAAGGAAGAAGATAGGAAAGGAAGGAAAGAGGAGAAAGAAAGTTAAGGAAAGTTTAAGCTAAGGAAGTAAAATTCACAGATGATAGAAGAGGGAGAAAGGATGGCTTAATGTGGAATGTTTCTGGAGGGGAAGAATAGTTGAATGTTATCATTGTCAAATACATTAAATGATAAGCTACGTTGTAAAATAATATAGATAGAGATATGTATGTTAGTAAATATATGATTGCATAAAGATGTGATTGTATGAATAGGATCATTTTAAATGTTTTAAATGTTCAATAAAATATTATTTTTAAAAAAGATATGCATGTTCTTTGAACTGGTAGCAGCAGAGGGGGTCATAGACTCTGCTGGGCTGTAGAAACATTCCCTCTCCTCTCTATTGAGTTTATTGCACAGCATTATCAGGAACGGGAATGGAATGGAATGGAACGGGGCGAGAACGCAAGTTGCTGCACAGCGGTAACTTGCATTCTCACTCCATTCCATGCCGTTCCATTCTGTTCAGTTCCTGTTCCTGATAGTGTCGCGTGATAAACTCATATGTTTAGGACCAGCCACACCCTTCCTTAATTCCGAAGATGTTTTTAATCTAGGTGTAGATAATCATGCTACATGATAGTGTGAAAATAAATGGTTATGGTTTTGATGCTGCAATAAAAGGTCAAGTTTTTGATGTTGAGGTGCTATCTCACAAGACTTTAAAATCCTCGGCCTGAACGAGATCTTCCTCAGCAACCCTAGTAGTATTATACCACAGTATGAAGACTTTCCTTTTTGGAAAGGCCATTTGTTATTAGCAAGTTCGGTTATTTTTTTCTCCATGTATTTTTAATCTTTTTCTTATAGCAGCATGTTTCTACTTTGTTCAGCTTTCTTTCTTAGATTTATATTTCTGCTTTGTCCCAAAATTGGGACTCAAGTTTGCTCAAAACAAGATTAAAAATAGATTCAAATAAAATCACAAAAAGATACAAATAAAATCACAAAATGTTACAATATTTATATTTATAATATAATATTTACAATTCTTAATTTATAATATAACAAATAAATTGTGGAAGTAAATTACTAAGAGGTAATAGACTTTGCAAAAGGAGACTTCAATACTTTGGCCTCCCTTGCTCACTATTATCTGATGTATCTACATAAGGAGCCCCATCCTTTTCCCAAATGCATAGATGGGGATGGACCATCTGAATAGCTGTGTTGCAATGTCCTCATCTTAACTCCTCCTATTGCAAGACTGGATAGAGGCAACCTTTCCCCTTTAAGGGCCGAGGGACTTCAACTCTCAGAATCCCAGGAGCTATTAGCCAACATGGGACTATTGGCCAACATGGCTGAGGCTTCTGGGAGCTGAAGTCCCTCAGCCCTTAAAGGGGAAAGGTTGCCTACCCCTGGCATAGAGAGTTGGCATGTTTTGGCTGCTACACTGGAACACTGAAAAGTCCCCTGCCATCTTTCCTGCACTGGAGAATGTACTAGCTCTGTTTCTTTTACAATGGTTATAACTGGCTTTTAAGGGAGTTTATAACTTGGCTGTAAAATCGGGTATCTGTGAATAACAAAATATTATTTTTGTTCATTGGAGAAAAGATCTTGACAGCAGTGTGAAACAGTTACGTTACTGAAACAAAGACAAAATAAAAATATCACTGGCATGCAGAAGCTATACTGACTAAGATGAATTGAAAAATTGTCTTGTCACTAGTGTGGTGTAGACATTTACAATTGCCCTTTGATGAAACAGATTGTAACAATTAAAGAGCAGATTTGGAGTTATTTTTGAAAAGAAGAAAGAGATAATGTTCAATGGACTAAATTGCTTCCAGCTACAACCTTTTATTCCATGTTTCAGTTGAACATCTAGCTATAAAAAGGACTTAAAACAGGTGTTGCCAAAGAACCTGCTGACAGGTTAATATGGTGCTTCAAGTAAACCACTCTAAAAGGTAGCCATTAGACATCTTTTACTTGAATCTGGCTACTGTAGAAATTTCCTTTGTGAACAAAACTGAATGTTACAAATGTCATTGTTATTGTAAATTAGAACCACAACATTATTTAATCACTTCTAACACTATCTCAGTGGGGCTTCCAATAGTGTAGAATCTAGCCTAGGTAGCGATCCTTTCTGAACTTTCTTTTCTAAACCATGAATTGAGAGTCACTCATCTCACTGTGACCACCCTCCCAATTATGTTTCTGTGCCCAAACCCTTCAGGTTTTATAGTCTAGGATCTCTTTTTAGCCCCTGGGACCTATAACCTGTCTGGTCAATCTAAGAGACCACCATTCACCATAAAAGTGCACCAAGGTACTCACTAAGGGCCTCGGCAGACGGCTTATTGAGCCATCTTGGAGGCCCGGAAGAGGAGGAGCCACCGCACGAGCGGCACTCCTTCCTCTTCCTGAGGTCGCCCTGGGAGCTGCCGGCCCTCCGCACAGCCGGCGCTTCCGGGGCAACCTCCCGCCGCAGCGACTGGACGCGCTGCGGCGGAAGAGTCAGGGAAAGTGCGCCCGCCGCTTTTAGGGTGCACTTTCCCTGACATCTAAAAGGAGCGCCAATTTGGAGCTCCTTTTAGGGACGCCGCAGGAGCGCCGCAGTGCAGAGGCTCCGCTCCGCCGGCGGCGTCCCGGAAGCAGTCGTCTACTTCCCCCCTAAATATGCTTTTCTGTGCCAAACTACTTTGTCATAGACAATGTGCAAGTCAATATACAGTTGCCCCTCCCAATTTGCAGGGGATCTGTTCCAGACCTTCCCCCCCCCAAAAAAATGGTGGCTTGCAAATATTCGAGACCCATTTAAAGTAATGGTTCAGGCACATGTGGCCATTTTAAATATAGTCCGTGTCCCTCCCTGCAAAGAGCAAGACCGCTCACTCCAAGTCCGTGAATGGGGAGGGACAACTGTAGTTCTTTCCCTATCTCAGGCTGCAAATTGAATAAAATATATAATGTTGCCTACCTTTGAGAGATGGATTACATTATTTCTACAAATATTTTGTCAGTTGAGCCAGATGTTCAGATTAAATAATAAATGTCCCAAACACTTCAGAATAACAGCTAATTAACCTTTCTTCTGGCCTTTTAAAACAGCCATGTTGCAGCAGAAGCGCAGACCCTTTCGGAGTTATCAGAGGCACAATCATCCATCCTCAGATGGGCTACAGCTTGCATGATCAAGACCTTGCTCTTTAGAATGTCCTGAACATTCCCAACCATGAACACAAAATATAGCTGTGAGCCTGGACTCTCATCTAAGGGAGAGGAAGAAGGCCTTTGGCACTTCGTGCTCCATTGGCCTATTCACAGCACAATAGCCTTGTTGATCTCCAGCTGTGAACAAGGGAAACGCCTCATGCATGATAGATGGAGTCTCAAATAGATAGAACAATAGCACAACAGGAACAGACTGGAGCAAATATGAAAACAAGGAGGTAAATAATCTGTAAATATCACTCACTAGCTAAATCTACAATGACACCAAATAGAGGGGAGGGGGAATCTGATGGCAGTAATTTTAAGAATGGCTCCATAAACACAAATGGGCCTAGAAGTACCTGAGAAATTAAATGTCTGGGAATTTGCTGGTTTGCTGATTGCTGACATGTAGATGAAAAGACAATGAATGCCTATCTTTCGATTGCCATGGATCAGCTGGGGCAGCCACAGCTAGTCCTCTGTATTCCCAAATTCTCAACCCATTTTTAGAGTCCTGATTTCCCACCTCTACCTCCTGCCTGCCAAGCAGCCAGCCATTTGTTAACTGACTTCAAAGCTGCTACAATTCAGTACTTTCCATTCAATTAACTCAACAAGCAAGAATGTGCAAAGGGGAGAGGACGGGTGGAATCTTGACCTTCCTAGTAGGATAAGGGCAAGCAGAAAGTGTTGTGAAATAGAATCATAGAGTTGGAAGAGACCACAAGGGCCATCCATTCCAACCCCCTGCCATGCAGGAACTCAAACCATCCCTGACAGATGGCCATCCAGCCTCTTGTTTACAGACCTCCAAAGAAAGAGACTCCGCCAAACTCTGAGGGAGTTCCACTGCCGAACAGCTCTCACTGTCAGGATGTGCCTCCTAATGTTGAGGTGGAATCTCTTTTCCTGGAGCTTGCATCCATTGTTCTGGGTCCTATTCTCTGGAGCAGCAGAAAATAAAGCTAGCTCCCTCCTCAATATGACATCCCTTTAAATATTTAAACAGGGCTATCATATCCCCTCTAAACCATCTCTTCTCCAGGCTAAACATAACCAGTTCCCTAAGTCGTTCCTCATAGGGCATGGTTTCTAGACCCTTCATTGTTTTAGTTGCCCTCCTCTGGACACGCTCCAGTTTCTCCACATCCTTTTTGAATTATAGTGCCCAGAACTGGACACAGTATTCCAGGTGGGGCCTGACCAAAGCAGAATACAGTGGCACTATTACTTCCCTTAATCTAGATACTATACTTCTATTAATGCAGCCTAAAATTAATAGGTTCTTTTAGTAAGCAAAAAAGGCTGAGTGCTGTATAGATGCATTTGTTACTTGATTTTTCCTTCCTCTCTAGTTCTGTTTTTTGTTTGTTTTGAAGATTTGCCTAAAACCTAAATTTTAAGGCTTAGTTTTACTGAGAGGTGGGTCCCCTCTTCACGCTCTTCCTTTTGATTAATTGTGGGCATGTGTGTGTGCATGTGTATGCAGCATGGCTGCACAATGTCATAGGAATAAACATGTAACTTGTAGAGGTCCAGCATTGGAAGAGAGATACTGGCTACTTGCCTTGAGACAATCTTGTCCAGAGCAGTATTTCATTCACATTAACAATGCAGTCATATGCATATCTCAACTTCTCAACACCTTCTTTGCCTCAGCCTTCTCACAAAAGGAAAAGAGTGTTCAACCTGAGGAAAATGGAGCAGAGGATGCAGTAGGGGAAATGCAGCACAAAATAAGTAAAGAGGTAGTAGAGGAATACCTGGTTAATCTAAATGAATTGAAGTTTCCAGGACCAGATGAACTACATCAAAGGATATTAAAAGAACTGGCAAATGTAATCTTAGAGCCACTGTCAATAATATTTGGAAATTGAGCATTTAGGAAAGGAGTGCCATTATCCCAAAAAGTCAACAAGGGTTTCTCAAAAACAAGTCATGCCAGACTAACGTGATCTCTTTTCCTGTTAAAATTGCCAGCTTGGTAGATGAAGGGAATGCTGTGGATGTAGCATATCTTGATTTCAGTAAGGCCTTCAACAAGGTCCCCCACAATATTCTGGCAAATAGGTTAATAAAACATGGGCTAGACAATGCAACTGTTAAGTGGATTTGTAATTGGTTGACGAGCTGAACAAAAAGGGTTCTCACCAATAGCTCTTCATGGTAAAAAAAAAACCTTGGTAAAAAAAAATATAAATATAAAAATGAAAAAATGAAACTCTCATATATAGGATGGGTGACACCTGGCTTGACAACAGTACATGTGAATGGGATCTAGTAGTCCTAGTAGACCACAAGTTGAACCTGAGTCAACAGTGTAATGCAGCAGCTAAAATAGCCAATGTGACTCTAGGCTGCACCAATAGAAATATACTGTCTACATCACAGGAAATACTAGTACCACTATTCTGCTTTGGCCAGGGCTCCCCTGGAATACTGTGTCCAGTTCTGGGCACCACAATTCAAAAAGGATGTTGAAAAACTGGAGTGTGTCCAGAGGAGGGTGACCAAAATGGTGAAAGGTTTGGAAACTATACCCTATAGAGAGAGGCTTAGGTATGTTTAGGCTTGAGAAGAGAAGGGTAAGAGGTGACATGATAGCCCTGTTTAAATATTTGAAGGGATGTTATACTGAAGATGGAGTATACTGAAGATGGAGCACACACTCAGAGTGTAGTGGATTCTCCTCCTTTGCAGGTTTTTAAACAGAGGCTGGATGGTATCTTTCGGGGGTGCTTTGATTATGTATTCCTGCAGGGGAAGAGATTGGACTAGATGGTCCTTGTGGTCTCTTTCAACTCTATTATTCTATTTTATGTTTTGAGAGGTAAGCCTCACCAAGTTCAATTGGACTTGCTAGTGAGATAAATGTGTACAGTATTATAACCTAAATTGTAAATTCTAAAAAAAGTGTGTAGATTTCTTTGTTAGAATCATGTTTTATCCAGATATATCTTCCTTAACTCGTTTTATTCCATTTATCCCCTGGAGCTAAAAGTATTCCATATGATTTTCCCTGCCCCTGCCCACCCATCCCCATTTTTATCTTAACAGTAACCCTGTAGAGTAGGTTAGGCTGAGAAAGAATGACTGCTTGAGGTGCCCAAATGAGTGTTATGGGGAAACTGGGATTTTAATTGATATGTCATGCATTGGGCAATGGGGGTGGGGGTGAACACAGAGCTCATGCAGTGACCATGGATCTGAGAGGATGCTCTAATTTTGAGCAAAGTCTGATAAAGATGTTTTGGGTTTACTGTAATTTCTTATATTATGTTTCTTGATAATCACATTGTTGCACATATGTAGTCATGTAGAGTATTACATGAGTCACCCGATTTTTTCAGGCTTTTTAAAATTAATTACATAAATTCCAAAGTTTCTCTGTTTAATAACTTCTGCCCTCTTGATGCCTGGCCACACTCTTTTGACTGTGCTCTCATATTGCTCAGCCAGGTATCAGTTTGCATCGGTGGAGCATTGAAGGATATGTAAACAATTAGGTCCAATTCAAACTGCTCATAAATCCAGCCTCCAAATTTAGGACAGAGTCGCCACATATTCGGGAACTCTAAAGATTGTTCTCTGGGATAATCAGTGGCATCACTAGGGTTGGTGTCGCTCATTGTGGTAATTTTGGCAAAGGGCAGCTGCAAGCATCTCTCTCCCAAATGCCTCCTGAAGACTGGGCACTGCTTCTCAAGGATGGGCAGCCCAGGCAGGGCCCAGCTGACCAGGCACTTTGGAGGGAGGGAAGGGTGGAGGTGGGGGGCTACAAATGAGAGGCCGTTTTGGGGGTACTTACTCCAGCTTTTTGGTGGCAGCTGCTCAACCAGGCAGCACGTAGGCAGTGTCTGGTTGAGTTGCCATGCTGCTGCCTCTGCACTGCCCAGTTGAGCCACCATGCTGCCCCTTCTGCCCAAGAGCTGGAAGAGGAGGAGGAGCTGCTGGCCAGGACAGAGAGGGAGAAGACTCCCTTTCCCACCTGGCCAGCAAAGCCACCAGACCCAGAACTTTATCAACTCTTCCCACCAGGTACCGGGTAACACCCCACCTCTGATGGTGGCAATCCCCTCTAGTGACACCCTTGGGGATAATAATTTTGGGCCCTTTCCAAACAAATTCAACAGTATTGAGACCATACTGGTGTACCACACTGAATCTAAAACATAGATTTTGCAAGACTGCTAGAAGAAACGTGCTACTTTTGGTGGAGAGGGAATTTGGCTCTGTTTAATTCTGTTTTCCTTGTTCCAATGGCATCACTAGGGCATGCAGTCTGCGCCAGGTAACACCCCAGAAGAAGGATGACACCTGGTCAGGTCCTCCCCCTGTGCTGTCACATCGTTCTCTCAAGGAAGGCTGAGCACATTCCCCCCATGCTGTTACATTCTCCTTATCAGGAGAATGATGGGACAGCATCAAGGAGGGCGTAGTGTGTCTCCCCCCCCCGAAGTCTCATCCCCTCGAGCCACCAGGGACTGGGACACCACTGTTTTGTTCCCCTTCATTGTTTGTTACCACTGAAGTAAATGTTTCAGAGCAAATTCTAGATCATATTTCAGCTCTTATAAGATAATAAATTGCAGAGAGAGTCTTGGCCTCTAGAGCACACTGTTTCCTCAGATCCTCTCCAGTTTACTGATCTAGGAGTCTCTTTCCTTGATGGTGTGGGTCAGTTTCAGACACATTGAGTGTGTGTGAAGATGCCTGCAGGCTGATTGAAAAGTGCCAGATTTTGTTCCTGTTCCTTTTCCTCTTCCTTCCAATTTTATACTGGGTTAAAATAAACTGAGCTGGTATTAAAAGTCTCTGTACTGGGAGATGACATAAAATATTTTGAGATAAACAGCATGTGCATCTATCTTCAAAATAAAATCAGAAATAACAAGAACAACATCTGGAGCTGGTTGTTTGTTTGTATTTTTAATCAGTCTGGATGCACTCTGAGGCACCCATTTCCAAAGTGTCTAAAGGTTCTGCAACATCCAGATGAGCATGACTAGTAACTTTGCAACAGTTACTAATAGAAACATAATATTTGAGGTGAACTTTATATTTCCGCTCAATAAAAGAGGAGGAAAAACAATGCCATCTGGGTGCCTAGACATGATGAGGAAGAGGAAGAAGAGAAGTGCCTAAGCTCAAAACATTCAAAGCCAAGAGATTTCCCATTTTTGACACCAAATCTTCTTCAAGAATATGATGAGATGTGATATCCCTACTTGTAAGGTTTCATTTCTGGGTTTAGTTGCCAGATCCCAGGGTGCAGGCTGAAGTCTCAGGGACTTGCTATTCATCCTCAAGTCTTCAGACAGAGGACGTTTTCACACGGGGCTTTGGTGGAGGCAATCCTACCTCCCGCCGGCCCCACTCCGGAATGGCTCCGGCGGCAGCAGGCTAATTCCTTTTAAAAGTCGGAATTACCTTTCCGCCGCTGAAGCCGGAGTTGGAGGTGCTGAGGTCAGAGGGACGCCGGAAGGATGCCGGACTTAAGGCTCCGTGCATTTGAACACGGAGCTAGAAGCCGGACATACGCAGGGATGGCACCGGAAGGGGCGGGGTTTTCTGCGGCGTGCGTCTGAACAAGCTGGAAGAGGAGCCGGAGTGGGGCCGGCGGGAGGTAGGATTGCCTCCGCCTAAAGCCCCGTGTGAAAACGTCCAGAGAGACAATTCTTGGGGCAAACTGTACCTCCTAAGTTGTGGAGGAGATGATTTGTTTTCATTGTGTGTTTAGTGGCTTTAATGCCTAAGTGCCCATCTGTTCCACTTGTACACTAATGCTCACTGGCTCCGTGCAAAAGTGTGTGTATGTATGTGTTGCAAAAGGCAGATCAGAAAACCAGAAGCAAGAAGGGAGTTGAGAGAGGAGAAAACGAGTGGGTGCATGTACCTTGCCATTTGGAACAAGGCAGTAAGCAACCAGTATGTACATAGAAATTGTTTGGGGCAGGGGAGGAAGCAAATCTGCATAGTGGTACATGGATTTACCTATGTTTGTTGTTGTTGTTAACTGCTCTCGAGTCGATCTCGACTCATGGTGACCCTATGGATGAGACATCTCCAAGACCCTCTGTCCTCCACTGCTCTGCTTAATTCCTGCAACCCCTTAATACCTGTGATCTTCTTAATAGAGTCCATCCATCTGCCATGTGGCCTTCCTCTCTTCCTACTTCCCTCCATCTTTCCCAGCATTATTGTTTTTTCTAAAGAGTCCTCTCTTCTCATGATGTGTCCAAAGTATGACAGACTCCGTTTGGTCATCTTGGTTTCCAGGGAGGTTTCCAGCTTGATCTGCTCTAGGACCCATTTGTTTGTCCTTTTGGCTGTCCATGGATCCTCAGCACTCTTCTCCAGCACCACATCTCAAATGGATTTATTTTCTTCCTATCATCTTCCTTAACTGTCCAGGTCTCACATCCATACATGGTAATAGGGAATACAATGGCTTGTATGAATCTATCTTTTGTGCTGAGTTGTATATCTTTGCATTTTAGAATCTTTTCTAGTTCTTTCATAGCCACCCTCCTCATTCTTAGTCTCCTTCTAATTTCCTGACTGCAGTCCCCATTTCTATCAATGTTTGATCTCAGGTATGGGAATTCTTTTACTATTTCTATTTCTTCATTGTCTAGGTTGAACTTGTGAAGGTCCTCGGTGGTCATTATTTTTGTTTTCTTTATGTTCAGCATTACGCCTGCTTTTGAACTTTCTTCTTTGATCTTCTTTAGTAGGTGTTCCAGGTCTGTGAGGTTTTCTGCTAGTATTATGGTGTCATCTGCATATCTTAGAGTGTTGATATTCCATCCTCTGTCAGTGTGGATTGCAGTAGTTCAATTGGAATATCATCTGTTCCTGGTGATTTGTTTTTCGCTATTTCTCTTATAGCAGTTTCCACCTCACTTTTTAGAATTTCATATTGCTCTTCGTTCCATGTGCCCTTCATTTTGTCATCTAATTTGTATAATTCTTCTGTGTATTGCATCCAACATCTTTTTATTCCTTCCTGGTCTTGAATTATGGTGTTGTTTTTTTATTGTCATAGATCATCCCAGTCCTTGATTTGAATTTTCCTTTGCCCATGTACCACACCCAAATGCAGTGAGCAGCCAGTTTGTCCATAGAAACTGTTTGGGGAAGGGGATGAAGCAAATCTGCATAGTGGTACATGATTTTGCCTGAGTACCACACACTAATATAGACACACCTGTGTATTTTGCTTGAGGATGCGCATGTCTTTTTGGACACGTATTACATCCAGCGAATTTAATAAATTTGTATACTGTGGGAGATTCTCATTATGAAATGCAGTTAAAGTTTATGTAGGTATTGCTGATGTTATTTGCCACCAAATGAATTATGACAACTACTATAAATGCTATGAGTAAAAGAACTCTAAGAGCCCTGGTCATCAACAGTCCTGCTCAGTTCTTGCAAACTTGCAAACCAGAGAGGCATCCCTAATTTTAAGAGAATCTGGATATTGCAAACCCCAATATAGTACTCTAACTATGACACCAAGGGGTTGGCAACTGTGGGATGGAAGGGGCACATTAGCCCCTTATGAGACTTCGGGGGCTGTACCTCCATTCCATCCTCACTTCAGCCCCCCAAAACCTTTGCCCCAAATGCCCTTTAGGGGCTGGGGGTGCTGTTCCCCATTTTAAGGCTCCCCTGAGCCATCCGAGGCCAGTTTACAAAAAGAGAGGCTTTTTGCAAGCTTCCTGTTTTTAAAAAGCCCTTTCCTGGCCTGAAATGGCCTCGAGCCCCCCCCCCCTCTCCAAGTCCCAGACTGGAACACCACTGCTCAGGCCCTTTCATTATTGCACTGTGATTCCACTTGGTGTGTGTGTAGTATATGTGTATGTGCCTTCAAGTCGCCTTATGATGATCCCATGAATTTCATAGAGTTTTGTTAGGCAATGTATACTCTAATGTAGTTTTGCCAGTTTTTTCTTCTGAAATATAGCCTACAGCACCTGGTATTCATTGGTGGTCTCCCATCCAAATACTAACCAAGGCTGACCTTGCTTAGCTCCCAAGATCAGACAAGATCTGATGCCTCTAGGATGTAAGTGCCATGGCTGAATCCTATGGAAGCTGGGCTTTGTAGTTTGGAGAGGCACTAGAGCACTCTGGCTGAGGATTCTAAATGCCTTTCTATAAAATGCCAGTCCCTAAATTCCATAGGATGGAACCATGGCAGTTAAACAGGAACCAGGGTGGTATATATGTGTAGTGTGAAAAGTCCTCTGAGACCACTGGCCATCTACATGTTGAACATGATATTTGCTTAGAACAGGTACAGGCAACCTTTTTGAGACCTGGGCCGGTCTCCCGTCGGCCAGGTCTCGGCTGGGCCGGGGGAGGGATGGCGGTGCGTGCACTCATGCGCGCGCGCACCCTCCTCCGCTGCATGCGACCCCCCCGCGCACGCAGCCGCCGCCGTAGCATGCATGGCCGCAGCCGCCATGGCACATGTCGCGGCCGCCATTTTGGAAGTCCAAATCGCGGGGGCAGCGTGTTTGCGCATGCGCAAGAGTACTGTGCATATGCAAACGCGTCGCGACTGCCATTTTGACTTCCAAAATGGCGGCCACAGCAAGTGCGGCTGAAAATGCGCCCCGGCGGCGGCGAGCGGCGGTGGCAACCTACGGCCTGGGCCGGTAAGTCCGGGGCCCGGGGCCTTAACCGGCTCCTGGGCCGTAGGTTGCCGGTCCCTGGCTTAGAAGGTAGTGCAGGAAACCACACTACACTGTCATAGCACAGATTAATCCTTTATAAGCCTGTAAAGCTAATAGAGCTAGTTGGGCAATAAACAGCCTTCTGCAAATAGGTACAAGGTCCTCTGCCAGTCTCTTTCTGTTGGCTGGTGAAGAAATAAGGCAATGACAAGATTGAGTTCTTAATCTATTGTTTTGATTTCACATACAGGCAGCCCTGCTGATGCCTTTGCATTTCTCTTGATGACAGCATCTTTCTCTTTTCATAGCATCAACATACTTTAGGGAAGAAGTGCAGAGATCAAAAAATCATATTTTCCCATAGTAGAATTGGGTTGCCGGCAAGTCTTAAGAAAGAGAGGGAAAATCCTTGGGGGAAAGAGAGAAAGCAAAGAAAAAAAGGGAGTTAACCCAGTTTATTTTCCTCGGATGAAATCTTTTAGGACTACTTTCTTCATTGGCAACAATTGCAGAAAGCTAAAACTACACAGTCACAAGGTGTTTGACACAAAACAGGTTACCCAAGGTTTAACAGAATAAAATTGTTTCAGCTCAGCAATAAACAGGAGTAAATAGAATTGTCAGCATTTTTTTTTTAAAAAGAGCATCTTTCACAACTAAAATTCCTCAGTTATTCAAAGATTAATACATTTTTAAAATTCCCCAAACTTGACTGAGGAATTCTATGTACCTAAGTTCTCACTACCCCTCAAAATATATTACTTCATTTGTTCATCTTCTAAGGTTTTTCAGCACAGCTCCATGTTTACAACGCTAGTAAAGATGCACTAATAAAGATTTTGAGGAGTTTCAGCAATATTTGGAATAAAAATAAAACTAAGCGTGAAATAGCAGGTGATGACATTAGGTTCTGTCAGCCAATTCCAGGATTCAATTATGGTAAAGAATGGTAATACCTGATTTTTACAACTTTCACCAAAAGACAGTAAAGGTTTAATCCAATCTTCTGTTTAGTGCTGCTGAATAGTTACATAATTTTAGATAGCAAATTCATTCAGTTTTTGTAATTTACCCTACTTTATAGCAAGGATTCAATTTCTTTTTCAGAAAATAAAGTCTACCACAAATTCACAACATAAAGCTTGCCTGATATAATAATTTTAACCAGAAGAAACGTGAGAGGAATTGCTTAAAAGCTGTGGGTTCTGCTAAGCAGGTAAGCTTCCCCTGTTGCAAGGCTTTATTTCACTTCTCTGTTCTTAATTTTGCTTATTACCATTATGTTGCTATCAGAAGATATATTGTGTACTGTACAGTGAGAATAAATTGTGATAATAAACACAATAAAAAGTGCTTCTACAGTTAAGGCAAGCAGCAAGAATATTTGTATATACATTATATTTTTTAAAAGTATAAACTTCATATGCCTGTAGCTTATAAATTTGACACTATCTGAGATAACAGTCTGATTCTTGGCCTCGGCAGCTGACTTCAAATGTGCCAAAATTAAAAGTGATCTGAGGCAAAGCTACAGGTAAAGCAACTTAAAAAGTACCAAAAATAAACAATACCATCTTTTCTCCAATTTTCAGAAAGTTTCATATTTGCTTATGTATTTTATTCAGGCTTATCAAGGAAGGAAATCCTTCATTGTCTTGGTGGAATTTTGAGAAGTGTTTCCAAAGTTGTTAAAGTTGTCAGTCCCCATGAAATTCTAAAGCAGCAACCCTAAAGCAGTTATGTTGGGCACACATTCCCAGTGAAGTTAGAATGCTGCCAGTAGTACATTTACTGCAAAGCTTGGAAAAGTTCCTTTTTTTGGATTATAGCTCCCTGGCTGGAAATTACAACTCTTCCAAGAAAACAATGTGTTTGTTGAGGTGTTTGCCTAAAAAAAGAAGAAGAAAAAGAAAATTGAGTGTCCACCTTCATATGAAATCATAGCTAAGTAACTAAGGGCCTTTGCAGACTGCCAGAAATAGTGCAAATTGAGTCCACTTTAAGGGTTAGGGTTAGTACTAGGGAATCATGGGAATTGTTTTTTTCCTGAGACATTGAGCCTTCTCTGTCAGAGAGTTCTGGTGCCACAATAAAATACAGTTCCCATGATTCCCTAACCCAACCCTAACCCTAAAAGTGGACTCAATTTGCACTATTTCTAGTAGTCTACAAAGGCCCTAAATAATCATTAGCTAAGTAACTGCATTTCCATCATTCATAGAGCCTGATGTGCAAGATAGGCCCATGTTTAAATCTGATCTTAAACTGGCAGATCTTTTTAAATAGCTGACTATTAAATTTGTTTGTATAGTCAGCCCTCCTTATCCATGGATTTTTTTACCCACAGATTCAAGCATCCATGGCTTGAAAATGCATTACAAATATACAAATTCCCATACACAAACCTTGATTTTGCCCTTTTTTGTAAGGGACACCATTTTACTATGCCATTATATTTAATGGGACTTGAGCATCCACGGATTTTGGTATCCAAAATCCTGGAACCAAACCCCAGTGGATAACAAGGGCCCACTGTACAAGCAGCGCTTCATGGGAAATATGAGTTGGACAAAGCACAGGGAAGATGTAGACATGCACCATCTTATTTGTAAAAGGCCTCTTTTGGCTATAAATTACATTGTTTTGGTATGGCATAGGGTAATGATCCAGTAATTCAGTAATGTTCTGGCTCCTAGTCAGTTCCCTCCCAGCCCAGATGCTGGGAACAATGTAAGCATTGTTGACCCACAAAATGTGTGAAGTGCGGTCTGCCTGCTACAATAGTTCCTGGGCACAGATAGCTAGGGCATAGAGACCCACAAACTAACAACTCTTGAGGATGGGTTGATGCCATGTGCTCCATGCAGGTGTAGGTGCTGATAACAATTCTCAGGGAGATGTAGCTAGTACAAAATGTGCAAAATACAAGTAGCTACAGAGATGTTACACTCCTTTTGGAGGAACTGGTTTTCTTCTGAGTTTATAAATCCGTAAACAATCTGGAGCCTGTTTACATGTGAACCACTTTCCTGCATTGTTCAGCTTACCCACTGACATCAGCACAACTGTCACTTATTTACCTGGCAACTACTCAAAAGAAGGTTGGCACCTAATGCTTGGAACAAATTCTTCTAACATATGACATAAGCTTTTGATGTGACTATTTGGCTGCACACTGAATATATACTTGTTTGTATAGACATTTCCACATTGTTGATACTCCCAGCAGATTGGGTAGCATATATTTTATGAGTCGTGTATATATATGATGAGTGACTTTATCTTTTTCTTTTTGCATAATTTTGTGCATGAAACAAGGCTGTGTACATTGAACCACTGGAAAGCAATAGTGTAACTATCTCAGCCACCTGTGAAAAAGTTTTGGATTTTGGAGTATTTTAGATTTTGGATTTCCAGATAAGGGAGACTCAACCTGTAGTCATTTTAGCTCACAAATATATTTTAGCCAGCCATTCAGAATACCACAAAGCACTATCCAGCTTTACTTGTGTAATCAATTTTATCCTTAAAGCACATTTGAACTTGTTAGAATCAAGCACATTGTCATAAAGCACTAGCATCTTGTACCACAAGAAATAATGCCTACTGGTCATTTTCAGATATTGGGGCATAAGAAATTCTGTTGCTATGTACAGGCACAGCAATGCTTAAGTAGGCATGTATATTTTAGTTAGAAACCCACCAACATGATTGTTCTAGTCTCAGTAGTAGTATTTAAGATGCCAAGAGAAATTTTCCTTCCCCTCCCACTACTTTCCAATGCTCTTCAAGGGCTCTCTGTATCACCATGATCCCACCATGCCTCTCTCTGGCCAGGGTTGGCAGATTGGGATAATTTTGAATTCCAGCTTTGCAATGCTATTTTCCAAAACTGTTTACATAGACCAGCTTCCTAAGAATGTTTTACATCCCCCTAGTGATGTTTGTCAAATCCTATGAATGTTATCAGTTACAGTGATGATGTACAAGAGCTGTATAGTTCATATGCCAGCATAAGAACATAAGAGCCCAGGTGCATCAGTCCAGTCCAGCATTCTGTTTTCATAGTGGCCAGCCACATGCCCAGAGGAAGCCCTTAAGCCAGGGGTAGGCAACCTTTCCCCTTTAAGGGCCGAGGGACTTCAGCTCCCAGAAGCCTTGGCCATGTTGGCCAATAGTCCCATGTTGGCCAATAACTCCTGGGATTCTGGGAGCTGAAGTCCTTCGGCCCTTAAAGGGGAAAGGTTGCCTACCCCTGCCTTAAGCCAACAAAAGTGCTGCAGCCCCCTTCCAGTCATATTCCCCCATAATGCTTCTGATAATCACTAGGAGCCATTGTCACACTAATACTCCATGAGTTTGTAAATTCCCTTTTTAAAGCTGTCCACATTGGTGATTATGATCACATCTTGTGGTGATGTTTCAAGACCTAGATATTCAAAGAAGAGAATATTCAAAGAAGAGAATTGTCTTCTGGTTGCTTTAGTTACTGGAGAAAGTGTCCCTCGCATCTAACAGGATTCAGAATCAAGGAGCACCCCAAAATTACAATCCTGATATTTTTGGAGAAGGAAGTGTACTACATCTAAGACATACTGCATATCCATGCCTGAGACTGATGCTCCTCTTATTAACATATTTCTATTTTGTCTAGCTGATGTTTTAGGTTGTTCTGCCCTATTCAGAATTTCCCTACAGATAAACAACAGTTCAATAATGTGTCTGTAGGATCAGATATGTGAAAGAAAGCAAAAAGGTATCAAGGAAAAGAAAACAGCTCGCACTGAAATAAAACAATGTAGGGCCCTTGACTATGTTTTGGCTGCCAGAGAGAGAATGGAAATCCTGATTATTTTGTCAGACATAAAAGTTAGATACACTCTCTACTGTCTAAGGCCACATCCCAAATGGTTGGACTCTATTAAGGAGGTCACAGGTATTAAGGGGTTGCAGGAATTAAGCAAAGCAGTGGAGGACAGAGGGTCTTGGAGATGTTTCATCCATAGGGCCACCATGAGTTGAGATCGACTCAAGGGCAGTTAACAACAACAACAAAGAGACCAGTAATGATCTCTGAGTGCCCACAAGAACCTTCTGAGCCATAATTTCACCACCCACCATTACATGTGTAATTATTTATGGAGTCTCCATAACTTTAGGTGCTCAGCATGAGCATGCCCTCATGATATTTCTTCCACATGTTTCAAGGCTTTACTGAATAGATTCAGTAAATCTAGGTGAAAACAAAGAAAAAGTATAACAGCATGTACAGGTGCTGCACTTGTACCAGGAAATGGGAAGGACTTCATTTGTATATTGACCAATACACATTCTGTCAGGAAAAGGTTTCCTTTATTAGCTTACATGTTGTTATATTTCAAATGTTTGCACAATTAAATACATCATGCTCACAGTGTGCACCAGCCACCGCTGAATGTGTAATCCTGTATCAGCTGTCATGTTTACTTACATATACAATCATATGCCTCAATGCCTTAGAAGAATTAGACTGAAAAAAACATTTAGCAAAACCTTCAAGCCCCCTTTTATGAATTTAATAAAAATTCCAAATTAGTACAAGGAGAAGAAAGCGGGGGGGGGGGGAGCACATTCCCTTGATCAAATTAACAAATAGTTCAATCACAACCTCTTCCAAAGAAATTGTTAACACTTTCCATTATTTTTTATCATGATTTATATACTGCATAAATTTCCTATAATTTAAATATAAATGAATTCCTTAAATCTCTAAATCTAAATAAATTGGAAGATCTACATAAAACCTCCACTGAGTATTTCTCGCCTGAAGAAAACCCAATGAAATTCATGGGATCACCATAAATCAACAGGAAATTGAGCTCTCTCAAGGTAACAAGTAAGATTGATCTCTTTCTCCCTTGTCTTACACACTAGCCATTGAGCCACTACCCAATATATTATAAACTAATAATTTGATCATAGGCTCCAAATTTGCAGGTTATCAGAATAAGATCTCTAATTATGCAGATAACATACTGCTATATTTGGACTCCTTCTTCCCAGAATTAAATTTTTTGGAATCTGTTTCAAAGTTTTTAAGCTTAAAGATCAATTTTCAGAAATAAATAAATAATGCTCCCTGTTAGAATCTAATAAAATCTGTCATGAGTTGTGTGTATGGTTGGGTAAATTAGTTATTAATGTAATAATATAGAGGGTATTATTTTATAATTGTATACAATTGTGTATTGTGGATATATGGGATGAGTGTTGTAGTGTTGGGAAGAACTGTGATGGTGGTTTACAGTCAAGATAAATGCTTGGTTCAGAAATGCAATGATGTGTATGGGATGTGGTCTCTCCCAGGAGAAAAGATATAGAGAAGAAGCTGAAAGTGTTTAAGCGATGGCTGGGTGATTAGTCCAAGAAGCATGGTACGTGGATATGTATTGATTTATTGGCAAATCATAGTCAAGTCCTCAAAGTTTTAGGGAGGGGAACTCTGAATATGGGGTGTTTGTGGATGATGGCAGTTCTGTCTGTAAACGTCTTCCTGCTAACTCCTATAGTTACTGGAATAAACTGTTTTCTTGCTGTTTGGAATAGAGAAAGCTGGTTCACTGAACTGTGGAGAAAAGGGCAATTCTTGACACCCCCATAAAAGCATTTGTGCAGTGGAAGTTATTAACTGGTTCGCAAATACACTCCTCAGACTTGAAGCAGCTATGAGTTATTATTTCTAAGGACATTTCCCTGATGATTCCTAGAAATTACAAGTCAATAAACAAATGGCTACATGTGAGAGCCACAATGAGCTTGTCAATACAGTGGGCCCCTGTTACTCACTGGGGTTACCCAGGACCACAACCACAACCACCACCGTGGATATTAAAATCCATGGACGCTCAAGTCCCATTATATACAGTGACAAAGTAAAATGGTGTCCACTATATGAAATGGCAAAATCAAAGTTTGCTTTTTAGATTTTTAAAATATATATAATTTCAAGATGTGGATGATTGAATCTGTGGATGCAGAATCCATGGATATGGAGGGCTGACTATACTAGGAAGAAGAGCACTGGACTGGTTAATATGTTCCTTTTTCGGTTAATACCTCTTGTCCCTCCACAACATTTTTTTACAAAATGGTAGCTCAGAATCAGGGGTCGGCAAGTTTTTCTTACCTGGGGCCGGTCCGCTGGCCTCCAGGTCTTCCACAGGCCGGGAGGGGGAAATGCCAACACCAAACCCCGCCACCGCCACACATGCCGACCCCCGCCACTGCCGTGCACACTGCTGCCGCGCCGCCACCACCACCGCATGCATCGCGGCCACCATTTTGTTTTCCAAAATGGTGGCCGCAACTCGTTTGCGCATGCACAGTACTCCTGCACATGCGCGGACGAGCCACGGCCACCATTTTGTTTTCCAAGGCCTTTGGACCAGCCCCAGCTGACCGGAAAACAAAATGGCGGCCACGACGCATGCAGCGGCACGGCAGTAGTGCGCATGGCAGCGGCGGGGGTTGGCAGGGGCTGGTCCAAAGGCCTTGGGGGGCCGGACCCGGCCCGCGGGCCATAGGTTGCCGACCCCTGCTCATAATTAATAACTTTATATTCAGTAGTAAAAAGCCGAGATTTCCTAAATCATTTTAATGTAATTTATCTACTTCTAGAGGTCTTGCTGTTCCTAGCATCAAAATATATATTTTATGCATTCCAAATATGCCAGCTTATCTAAATTATATATATTTTTTAAAATTCCCCCACAAACGGGGTCACATTAGCATTAATGACTAATCTTTTATTTAGGGCAGGTCTCCCACTTTCTTTTTTTAAAAATTATCAGTGTTGCTAATCCTTACCCCCCCATAATACTTTATGAAGCCAGTGGTCACATATATTAATTCATCAGCCCTCTCCAATGTGCCCCATTCTGGCTCACACCATTTTTTTCTCAAAACACAAAATTAAAAACTTTTAAGAGCTGGGCTGATAAAAGCATTGCTAATATAGAGATCTGTTTCACCAAGACAAACCTAAAATGGTACACGACTTGTTGAAGCTGAAGCTGATTAGACCTGGTTGGTTCCAGCTTTAGGAAGTAATTTCATTTGCAAGGCATCTCATATTAACAGTCAAAATTCCCTGTTCCCCAACATTGTTTGAAGTTTTTTGCATAAACCCAGTCTTCACAAAAGGGATGTCCAACGGAGATTTCTGAATGGTTTAGACAGGCTGTACATGGTGAAAGAAAAACTTCTCAATGAATTTGACACATGGATCTTCAAAGTGAAATTCCTGATTCTCAATGGCACCACATTTGAGTCACTCCTCCATATAAATCAAGGCCAGCAAATGCTAAAGAAAACACAGTGGGCCCCTGGTATCCACTGGGATTTGGTTCCAGGACCCCCCACGGATATCAAAATCTGTGGATGCTCAGTTCCTATTATATATAATCGTGTAGTAAAATTGTGTCTCTTATATCAAATGACAAAATTAAGGTTTGTTTTTGGAAGTTGTTTTTTTTTTTAATTTCAAGCTGTGGATGGTTGAATGCATGGATACAGAATCCATGGATACAGAGGGCCAACCGTATTCTCAAAATGGTACATAGGTCATTTCCAACCCCAACCCTCTTCTGGCATTAATTTCAAAGGGTTTCTCATTTAATTGCTGGAAAGAAAACATACAGTCGTCCCTCTGTATTCACGAGGGTTAGAGGAACAAGACCCCCGTGAATACAGAAAATTCATGAATAGCACTGGCTCCACCCACCTTCCTCCTCCTTAAGATAGCTGCTAATTCGCGAATAGCAGGTCCGCAAATATGGAGGAAAGACTGTACAATAAAGGGCACTTATTTCCAATTGTGGGCCCCCTGCCTTAATGTTCATAATTTTTGGAGACAAGTGAGAGATCAGATTTCAAACACATTACGTAAAACTAAAAAGTTAAGTTTTGTCCAAAATATTATAGGCCCAAAACAGACGGGCAGACGGGGGCTGTTTCCGGCTGCTTCAGAGCATGGCATTTAGATGACGCACACCCCTGGAGGGCCCAAAAGCCACTCTGGGGCTGTACCAGGGCCCCTTAAGGCAGCCCAAAATCAGCCCCCAAAGGAGCAGATCTTTTCCTCTCTTTGCCACAGTCTATTTGAGACTGCAGCAGGAGGCACACTGTCAGATCTGGCAAGATTCAAGAACTCTATGTAGCCAGGAAACCAGCCAATTGCTTCAATTAGGAGTTTATTGAAAAACACAGTCAGAAATTCACCAGTCAGCATTTAAGCCAGAACTGCCCCCCCCCCCCCACCAGCCAATGCCAAGTTAAACCCTTTGAGACTGATGGGCTCCACTCCACCTCATCTGGCGCGAAACCTAGAACCCACCTACTATTCCCACAGCTCTTTTCACCCCTTCCATTTAACTGGTCTCCAAGATGTTTTCCTGGTCGTTCTCACACCAGCTATCATTTCCTAGCCACAACTCTCGCCCAGCCACCCCCTTCCACTTAGCAAAACATTCCCAACCATTCTACTCCCTCGGCCTCGCATTCCAGAGAACTTACTTTCTCAAAACTACCCACTGCACTATCTACTCCCATCCCTCCACCTATAACAGCCTACAACCTACAAAGTCTACTATGCCAGCTACTGTCTACCCTAACTACTAACCCACCTATCATATGGTCGGAAAGGAGCGAACAAATGTTACAAAAGAAGGCAGGATCACTGTTTAAGAGCTACCCTGCCTTCAGTTCCCTCTGTTTCCCGGAATGGTTCGGAGAGCAGTCCAACCATTCCACAGAACCTCACTGTGCTCCTCTGCAATGCCAGGTTGGTCAAGAAAAAAAACTCACATCGTCCATGAACATCTTCTGGATGATGACGCTGACCTGGCTTGCTTTACAGAGACCTGGCTGGGAGAGGATAGCGTGGTGACATGGGTGCAGGCTCTCCCAGCCGGGTATTCTGTCAGTGAGCAGGTGAGGGGAAGTGGGCGGAGTGACTCTGGTTCATATAAACAATCTGACTTTGACCAGGATGCCTGTCCGGAACACAGTCCACTTCGAGTGTATGTACCTTAGCCTGAAGACCAGGGATAGTTTGGGGATTCTGCTAGTCTACCGACCACCCCGTTGTCTAGCAGACTCCCTAACTGAGCTGACACAGCTGGTCTCCGAGCTGCTGTTGGAGTCTCCCAGACTGTAAGTCTTGGGAGACTTCAACATCCCGCTTGAGACCAGCTTAACAGGTGCAGCTTGGGAGTTCATGGAGACCATGACTAACATGGGTCTATTCCAATTGGTCAATGGGCCCACACATTGTGCAGGTCATACCCTCGATGCGGTCTTCAGTACGGAACAGGAATATACGTGGGCAGAGGTGATTAATACCTCTGCCTTGTCATGGACAGATCATTTCCTGATCAAGGTCGAACTGAGAGCCTTTGTCTGCCACACCGGGGGTGGCGGACCTATTAGAATGGTCTGCCCTCGAAGGCTAATGGATCCAGTAGGATTCCAGAGAGCCCTAGAGGGTTCAATGGTTGGAAATGCCAGTGACCCTGTCAAAGTCCTGGTTAATCTCTGGAACACCAATCTTATCAGGGCTATTGACACGATCGCTCCCAGGCGTCCTTGCCGACCCGCTTCCAACCGTAAGCTGTGGTATACATCTGAGCTTGGGAAAATGAAGCAGGCCGGACAATGACTAGAGTGCGAATGGCGGAAGACTTGACTCATATCTGACAGAACTCGCCATAGGAATTTTCTTTGGTCCTATCGGGAGGCAATATGTGCAGCGCGGGGAACCTTCTCCTCTGCACGTATCACATCTGCAGAGTCCCGTCCGGCAGAGCTGTTTAGGGTGGTGAAGGAGCTGACACAGGTACCCCCTGCGCCAAATCCTTTGCTTAACCCGACAACAGCCCGCTGTGACGCATTTAACAACTTCTTTGCAGATAAAATCTCTCAGATAAGAGCCGACTTAGACGCCAATAATTTAACAGAAACCAGAGACGAGGTGTCCAGCAACTCAGTTGATGAGATCATTCTGGATCAGCTCCAGTCTCTGAGTACCGATAATGTGGACAAGCTCCTTGGTAGGGTGAAGAAAACAACTTGCCCTCTTGACCCTTGCCCATCGTGGCTGGCCGTCTGGGGGGGGGGATGCATTGAGACAGTCAGGAGCGCCTGTTATCAACTTCGGCTGATACGCCAGCTGCACCCTTTTCTGGAAGTAAGGGATCTCGAGACTGTTGTACACACGCTGGTAACCTCATGTCTAGATTTCTGTAACGCACTCTACATGGGGCTACCCTCGTGCTTGGTTCGGAAACTTCAAATGGTGCAGAACATGGCAGCCAGAGTTGTGTCTGGAACATCCAGGAGGGACCATATTACCCCTGTATTAAGGTCCTTCCACTGGCTGCCCATTAATTTCCGGGCCCAGTACAAGGTGTTGGTTATTACCTTTAAAGCCCTAAATGGCTTGGGTCCAAACTATCTTCGGGACCGCCTCCTCCCCTATAATCCTCCCCGCACACTCCAGTCCTCTGGGAGGAATCTGCTCCAGCCGCAAAAAACTAGGCTTGCGGCTACCTCCCAGAGGGCATTCTCTGTGGTCACCCCTAGATTGTGGAACGGCCTGGTGGATGAGATCCATCAATTGACATCTTTAGACAGCTTTAAAAAGGCTGTCAAGACGGATCTCTTCTGGCAGGCCTTTCCGGAATAGTGATCCCGACCTCAGGAATTCCATCTAAGGAGAGCCCTCCCAGAAGTCCTCTCCTAGCTTAAAAGAATATCCCCGCTTTTTCTTGTAATTGTTGAAGTGTCGACTCATTGCTGTTTATTGTCTGTTTTAATTTGGATGGTTTTAATTTGTCTGAGTTTAATGTTGTTTTAAGGGGGGGGAGGGTATAGGGGTCAATTGTATTTGGGTCTTTTCTTAACTGTTAGCCGCCCCGATTGTTCTCAGAGGGGCGGGATACAAATTATTATTATTATTATTATTATTATTATTATTATTTATCCCCTTAAAGCAACTAAGCATATAACATTCCCAACAGACATCTGGCAGAACCCATGCACGCAGGCATGGTTCTGACACACACTCAGGGCTGAGGCATGTGTTTGCCATGGCCCTGGGCCGTTGGGCCAGGAGCAGCTTCTGGCCACTCCTGGATGCCTGTCTCCTTCTCCCCTTAGTCTCAAGAAAAGAAACAATTAAAGCATAAAGAAATAATTTTCGCCTTACTGTTGGGAAACCTTGGTATTGTTTCATGGTAGAGTAAGATTTGGAATATGTTTCTAATGGAAAAAACTCTCTCATGCTATTATGAATATCAAAAGGCGCTGAAAGTGATGATGCTTTCTTGCAGTTGTGCTTTCCATTTTCTGATTTTATTAATAACAGCAAGAAGAAGATCAAACCACCCCCTCATCAAACAGACTTCTGAAGAGGCCTTTTCAATTATACCACAATCTGATTTGTTGCATTCAAACTTTAAAATAAATTGCACAGCACAAATCTTTCTCACTTATATTCAGATGCAAAGACACTGATATCCAGTTTTAATTTTGTTGTAGTTTTTCTTTAGTGTAGTATGGTGTTTAACATTTATTGTTCATTTGTCACCGCATCAAACTTGTTACTGTAATAACAAGACTATTTTTTTAAAATAAATCAAAGTGTCTCCCATTGTTCGTTGTAGCATATTTTAACTGCATATATGCATATACAGTCATCATGATTGTTCTTTCTTTCTTTCTTTTGGCTTGTACACTCCTTTTACAAAAAAAATTCCAGTGTGAAGCTATATAAGTCTGTGTTAAAGAATAATAAGTGTGCTGGTGGTATAGGAATGGGGAAAAATTAACTGAAGAAGATGCATAAATAAGTACCATTCCTATCCAACCCAACAACTGCACAGTAGAATGCCCAATTTTTATAAACAAATGCTACTGATCCTAATCTGTACTTGCCCTAATTACAGCAGGTGCTACATGTAATGTGTTTTGTTATAATAAGCATGTCTGGTGTTTGTTTTGCCAAATCTGATAAGCCAATCATTTCCTGATCTAAAAAGGATAACAAATTTGGGACCTAAATTCAAAGGTGTTTCTCATTGATGCAACAAGAGCATTCATTACCTGAGTAAGAAATAAGTGTAATGATTTCAAGTTTAAAATGTCTTCTTGTTCATTCTTTCTATACCATGGTACAATTAAATTCATGTTCATAATGTGGCCTCTTACCTTTTTTCTTTACTTAAATAGTTATAACATTTTCTAGTTAGGGAATGGTTTCAGCCACTTCAAAAATTTGTTCCTTTCTCCAAACAATGACAGTTTTGAGGTGAGTCAACTAGAAAAATATAATAATTCCAAGTTGGGTGACACCATAGATTTGTTTACAGGATTTTAAAGGCTTTACTGTATTAGAAGGTTTATTCTTGAGTCCTTTCCCAAAGATTCCTAGTATGGAATTCACCTTCTTTAAAGTAGCTTCCACAACCTTATGATCCTTTTCCTGGTCAGTTGTCACCAATTCCTATCAGTGTATATATGAAGTTAGCACATATTCAATGGATACTTTCTTAGGAGTTTATCACATGGGGCAAACTGAAAAAAACCCATGCAGAAATGGAATTTAAAAACTGGAAAACTCCTGCAAAAGTGGGTAATTTTTCATACACAATGGGATGAATGTGACATTAACCCGAACAGAAAGGGATTTTCTGAAAGTAAAAAGGATTGGTTTTTGTCTACTTTCTGTTCGGGTTAATGTCACATTAATTCTCATTTACACTAACGTCTGAAAGACAATCTCCTTTTGCAGGTTTTTTCTACTATCTGCTCAGGTTAACCCCAAACACCATCTGAAAAACTACCCACATTTGTGGGATTTTTTTAATTTAAATCCAGTTTCTGTGTGGGATCTGTCCGATAAACTCCTTAGATTAAACTACAATTGCCATTTTAATGCCCAGACCCAATGCTTGGAAATATCTGTTTGAGCCTTTTCACAATCCCTTCTTGGTTTTACTGCTCTGAATAAACTTTCTACTTCCTATTCTTTAACCAGATTCAGATCTATAACAGAAGATCTGAGCAGACTTGCTGGATCTATTTTGTTTTACCAGAATGCTGAAGTCTGCGACCAACAGTTAGACAGAAAATCAGGTGAAGGGGTCATTGATCTACTGAACCCTGTGAATTATATACAATGGCATATGTAGACCAGGGATGTCACTGCAGGGGCAGGCTGCACTGGATAACTTACTACTGTTCCCCAAATGTCTATTTTTTGGTAGAAAGGGCTGTGGCATTCAACTGCATCCTTTTAAAACAGAAGAGGAGGCGTGAGTGGGGCCAGTCTTAGTGGGAGTTAGAAGGGCGAAGCCTCAGGGTTGTTGGGTTTTTTTTAAATTATTCCTTTAAAATTCTCTTTTAAAACATATCTTACCAAATTTTCACTTTAATCACATGAAACTATTCAAATATAAATTCATTAGGCTGTGCTTATCATACTGTAATTTAAAGGTATGATTTTAATTTTGCTACTTTTTTTATTTCACTATTGTCATTACATTCAGTGATATATGGGAATTACAATTTCCAAGTAACATTAGTACAAACATTTCTAAGGATTCTGTATGGTATGGTATAGGAGAGGGAATGATACCATGAATTACTGCACTGGGTGATGCCAGCCCTAGTGACACCACTGATGCAGATCTGTATCATGTTACCAGAGATTGCATATGACCCACTCTTTTATCCATGGCCCAGAACAGATGGGCAAAATAGAACAGATTCTGGTCGCTTTGGGGACATGGCTTCTAGATGATGCATGCCCCCAAAGCAGTTGGAAGCCACGCTGAGGTGGCCTGAAGTTGCTGGCAAAAGAAGCTGATTTAATCCACTCCTGCTGGTGGCCGATTTGGGACCATGATGGCAACCTGCTTTGGGAGAAGGCCATCTGTTTGCCAGTCCCAGAATGATTGCAGCCGGAGCAGCCAGAGATCACTCCTTCTGGGCTGTCTGCTTCAGCCCCATGACTCAAGTTTGCTTAGGAGCCTTTGTTGAAGGACTTGGCAATAGCTTCATGATAATGTACTTTGCCCCTTTCTTCTGAGCCACATAGGAGCAAAAGACATCGCCAGAAATGGCTTTCAAAGTGAAGAACCATGGGCCGAAAGGTGCTTATTTCTTTACTCTTTTGTACTGAAGGTTGTGGCCCATAAACAGAGAGAGTACTGGGCCGGAATGACTCACTATGCAGATAGTGTCATCAGGAAAAACATGCGCTATAGTCTGTGCTTTCAAAAAAGATCTAGGGGACCACAGCTGAAGCACGAGTCAACAGTGTGACACAGCAACAATCATAACTAATTCTTGGTTGAATGAACAGAAGTATAGTATTCAAATGAAGGAAAGTACTGGTACTACTCTATTCTGCTATGATCACACCTTGCCTGCAATACCAGATTCAGTTCTGGAAAGTGCAGTTTTAAAAATATATCAGCTAGCTAGAATATGTCCAGAGGTGCCCAACGAAGATTATGAAGGCTTTGGAAACCAAAGCTGATTTACCCAGGAAGCTGGGTAAGATTAACTTGAAGAAGATAAATGGGATCATGGTGAGATGAAAACACCTCTTTGATTCATTGTTTAACTGCAAAGGACCAGAAACACATGTATTTAAAAAACCACAAATTTTTATTTGTTTGGACAAAGTCCAAATACAAAAATGCAGAAGACAAGAAAAAGAAGCCCTACATGTCAAGAAGCATTGAATTTACAGTGTTAAAACTACTAGCATTTCAGATGTTCCTTGAAATGAGCATCACTAGGGGATGCAGATTGCACTCGGTGAAAGCCCAGGAGGTGAACACCCAGTGGGGCAGTCGCTCATTGTCTGTCTTCCCCCCCCCCCCCCCCCCCCCGCTGCACATACTGGAAAGGGAAGGCAGGGCACTGGTCCTCCATCCAGCTGCCTGGGTCTTTCTGGGTCTGGCCAGGTGGGCAGGCAGGCAGAGCAAAGGGAGGGAAGACCAACAGCATTGTCTGATGGCTTACCCATCCTTCCAGTCTGGCTGGCTGGGCAGGTAAGGCAGAGGGTGGAAAGAGGGACAGGGCCTCCTTGCCTGCCCATCCACCCACCCACATCCTTTTGGTTCTACCAGCTGAGTGGGTGAAGCATAGAGGAGGAAAGGGTGCTGGCTGCTGCCTGACCCACCCTCCTGCCCAGCCTCCTGCATATTTGTGGGGCTGGCCAGCTAGCTGGGTGAATCAGAGGGAGGGTAGGGGGCAGGGCTGCCCACTGCCTCACCCACCTGTCTGTCAGACCATCCTGCTACCCAGGTCTTTCTGCAGCTGGCCACACAGGCAAAAGGAGGGAAGAGGGCAGATTTGTCCACTGCTGCCACTGGCTCCTCACATCAACAACACCAACCCTAGTGATGCCACTGCTTGAAACTTCTCCAACCAGTATTTTCTTAATATGTAGTGATCACCTACATTCATCTCTTAGTAGCCTTTATCAAATTAGCACAAAGTGATGTCAAGTGATGTCATTTCAAGTTCAGCTGGTCTTCTAGTGCATTTAATATTGCAAACTGTGATCTTCCCAGTGGATTCTAACTTCCCAGGTGCTTTCTTAACACAAAAACTGTATAGTTACAGCTACTCACTTCTAATTAATGGGATTTTTTATTGCTTCTAGGTAAGGCCACCTTTGAATTGCTTCTGATTATTGTCACCTTTTAATTTTTATGACAATCCACCACTTGTATCTGAACTTTTCCCAAAAGATCATGGAAAACTTTGACATTCTTTGGCCTTCAAGTATTTGCGTTCCAAACCAGTAAGTTTAAGTGTGACACCTTACATCTGTAAATATTGTTGCCTAGTGTTTGATGTTGTCTATATGAGAAGTAAACAATTCATAACACAACAGAATAACATTCCCATCAATAGTATTAACCCAACACCCAATAATCCCTTTAGCGAGGAGTGTAACCACCTCATAACTGGATGCCAATCCCACCAATCTCTTTTTAAGCATTCTTCCTTTTGCAACTTCTGCAACTCTGCCTTTATCTTATTAATGGTGTTTAAATATCCCATCATATTTGCAGTTTGATTACTCCCATTGGTGCACCTTCCACTGCCTATCAGAATACAGTCTCCTCCCTGGCTTGCTAACAGGTAATCTAAGGTCAGACTGTTTTGCAGAGCAGCCTGCCAAATTTCAATAACTTCTTCTAGGAGGTCTGTAATTGCTGCAGAATTTTCATGTATAACCATGGAAGGATATCTGTTATTCTTTGGATAGTTACATGATTTTCATTTGAGTTTGACAGATTAAGGCTCATTTGAGCCTTTCCAGATTAAAAATTTTCTCTGGCCTCGGATATGCCCACCCCAGTGATCCTTACGTGGCCCCATCTACGAATGGTTAGGATCATGGCCGCTGGGTTTATATATTGGTCTGTGTTGTTTTACTGTATTGAATTGCTTCTTTTAATCTCTATTGATTTAATACTGTTTTAAGGGGGGAGGGTTTTTGGGGTTGGGTACTGTATATGTTTTTATGGTTGTAAGCTGCCCTGATTGGGTTACCATAGGGTGGGATATAAATAAATTTTATTATTTTATTATTATGATGATGATTAGCTCTTGCCCCATGCATAAGAAGAAGTCTTTTGGCCCAAGAATCTCCTGTTGCACTAACCACTGACAGTTTGTTCAAGGCAGGTTGACTGCCCCACCTATTATGAATCCTGCCTTCAGGGAGGACAGTACCGATCCTAATGCCAGGGGCCACAACTCCTAGGTAACTTATGAAATATATTGTAAGTTTGGACTTTATGACACAAATGCAATCATGTGTTTTCCTGAGTTTGAGGTGAAAGGACTCCCTTTGCTTTTAATAAAAATTTATCTATTTTTATAATTGGCGTCTCATGTGTAAATAGTTGGAGATAAAACTGATAGGTTTACTCATGTGTAATGTTTGAGTAAATAATTATTGAAACAGCTGGTGTTAATTTTTGTATCATGGATAGGCAGCTGATTTATTGGCATATACAGGGCACTGTTTTCTACATTTTTGTGCAATTGTCACACTCTCTGCAGATTTCTGTGTTTCTGTGACTTTACATTCTCAATGTTTTTACTATATACGCTTTATATTGCTGTAGTATATCCCATAGAGGAATGAGAAAATTCTTGTGAGAAATTCTGCTTAAAATATTGAGGATGACTCATTTCTAGCATTTCGGTTATTTTGGAGGTTTTATGTACTATCAGAAAAAGTTCTGTCAAACTCAAATGAAATATTTTGCATTTACATTTCTCTTCTTTACATTCTTTCACAAGATGGGTGTTATGGAAGGTATTCAAGACATCAGAGGATTATTTTGAGCTGCTTCAATATAGAGTAAATGATTAAATATGTTGTCAAGAATATGCTGCACGATGGGGTGAGCTCCTGTCACTAGTCCTAGCTTCTGCCAACCTAGCAGTTCAAAAGCATGCAAATGCAAGTAGATAAATAGGTACCACTTCGGTGGGAAGGTAAACAGCATTCTGTGCAATCATGCTGGCCACATGACCAATGGATTAGTCTTTAGAAAATTCTGGCTCTTTGCCTTAGTAACCGAGATGAGCACCACCTCCTATGGTCAGACACGACTTGACAACCTTTACCTTTACGTTTACCTTTTTTACAAGAATATATTGTGCTCAATTCTGTTTTGTGCTCAATTATTTATCATCTGAACATTTGTCACCACAATGATTGTGATGACAGTAATGTTTCTTATGTGTGTGTTAAATTTAGCCTACTATTGTATAGGTTCACTATTGACAGCCCTCCTTATCCATAGATTTTTTATCCATGGATTTAAGCATCCACAGCTTGAAAATATTAAAGAAATATATAAATTACAAAAATCAAACCTTGATTTTGCTGTTTTATATAAGGGACACCCCTCTACTATGCCATTGTATTTAATGGGACTTGAGCATCTATGGATTTTGGTATCCACGGGGGGTCCTGGAACCAAACCTTAGCGCATACCAAGTGCCCACTGTATAGGAAATGTGCTCGTTTATGCCATAAATGTACCACACATTTTTTACAGTAAACATTGCATCATCATTTATATGCATAATATTATCTACTTTATCACAGGGATCCATTCATTTTATTTTTGTTTGTTTGCTTTTTAATAATCTGCACTTCAACTCTCTCATTTAGTTTCAGAGTCATTATAAATCAACAAATAAAACTTGCAATTAATGTCTCTCTCCAGATGTTTCAGTCACATATCATTTTTCCTTTCACTAAGTATTAATGAATAGATGGAGAAGTCTCTGATACAGCCATTTTCAATTTAATTTATTTAGATTTGGTTGTGCATAGGAGCAGCATATTTTATGCAGAAAGTACTTAAAATTGCAAAGTACTGTACAGAAGCAGTTTTAAAATACAGGCTGCCACTCGATGATTTGGTGTCTAAGTTGAGTCAAAATAAATAAAAATAAAAATAAATTTCAGTATATTTTGTGTTCTTTACATTTTATGACTAATGTGCTCTGGGGCTTTTAATGGTTTTTGTATTTTGGGATAGCTGATAAAATTTACATGAATTACTTTTTTGTTTTTCAATAACCAGATTATTTTAAAAATTGTTTGTTAGACCAATACTTAGAGATCTCTGTGAATTTGTTTTTTTAAAATGTACATGTGTATCCCAATTGCTAAATCATTTTCACTGAAAACAATCTTCATATGCTATGAAAAGTGGGAGGGGAAGTAATTGGATTGAGTTAACTTTATTGACCCAACAAAGTGATATATGTGTGTGTTCCTATATAATATTAAATAAAAGAAGTTATAGTTCCTTTTCTGGAATCTTGTATAGATAAAGTGAACAATATGTAATATTTATATTCCATTCATTTTAATATTTGGAAAAAATGCAGGCTAACCAGCCAGCCGGGGAACATATTTCCCCATACTTGCTAGGCCAGATGATGTTCAACAATGCTATTGATTAGTGTATGTAGCTGTTATATTAAGAAGCAAACAAATTTTGGTATTTTTGTATATAAGGCAATCCTTGTATTTAGCAATCAGAAATGCTTGTATTTCTTGCTTCCTAAAAAGCACGAAGAGCCAAATAAATGTTACATTATTTTCAACTTTTAGTACTTTAAATATTGTACTTTATGTCAAAAGCTGTGCAAAAATTAAGCTGTCCTTCTTTAGGGAAAACTGTCATGGTTATTTCATATATCCTTCCAGATTTCTCTTTCAACTATTCCACAGAACCTATTGTAACAATTTTAAAATGGCAGAATTCCATTGAACCACTTCAAATAAACACTGAGATTTTAAAATGAAGTTAAATACAAATGATTCTCTAGAGGGACTGGGTTATACATCATATCTTGAAATACTATGAATCATTCCAGTTGGCACAACAAATGAAATTTATTAAAATGGGAAATTTGCTTGATATACATAGAGATATACTTAGAACAGGCTCCATATGGTTCTTCAATTTTCCTACTGAACACTCAAAAATATTGTACTAGCTTAACAAGCACATTCACAAGGGAAATGTTAGCTATTTGGCAAAAACAGAAAACTGCTAGCCCCGCCACCAGTTCCATTCTGTCCCTTTCTAGCAAATCCAAACTTTAATTTGCTAGGTGGAAAGTAACAGGTGTGTGTCTAATCAGATACCTCATTATAAAAGGTAAGCTCCTTGCAACTAATCAGTTACAAGAAAACCTGGAAGAATTAAGACCACCTTAGTTTACTGAAGCCTTAACTGCCGTATTTTCCGGCGTATAAGACGACCGGGCGTATAAGACGACCCCCAAATTTTCCAGTTAAAATATAGAGTTTGGGATATACTCGCTGTATAAGACAACCCCTCTTCCAGTGCACACCAAATAAAAATTAAAAAACATCAGATTTTATTTCAATATGGTAATTTTAATTCAAATGCTTATGACATGCAGGTACTTAGCAGGAAAACTGTCATTTATAAACACAACAAACTACTGCTCCCATGTTCCCTAGCATTTATTTCTGCAGTGTGTTTTGGACCTTATTTTTAAAAAATAGTCCAGATTTAAATGCTGCTTTAAAAATTATTTCCATCTCCCAGCTATGAGATGGTTGTGGGGAAATGAGAAAGTGTTGGGGGGAAGGATTGCCAATATACTAGGTGATGCGTTCTGGGGTATGTACAATTTGCGGCCAAGATCCTGGGCATGTCACACACTCTCAGCCTCAGAGGATGGTAATGGCAACCCCCATTTGAAAAAACATGCCAAGAAAACCCATGATAAGTTTGCCTTAGGGTCACCATAAGTTGGAAAGGACTTGAAGACACATAAGAACAACAAAAAGTCTGCAATTGTTTCATAGGTAGTACATGAGAATAGGAGCCAGCATGGTGTAGTGGTTTGAGTGTTGGACTACTACTATGGAGACCTGGGTTTGATTCCCCACTCTGCCATGAAACTATCACATAGGAATCATGTGGCACTCAAAAAGGAACAAAATCAGTTTGGGAATGAAACCAAATAATATCTATTTCTGATAAGAGCAGATCCGATTTTTTAGACTCAGAACATGGCTTTGGTCCAGATTCCAGCTGCTTTTGAGGCATGCACCATCTAAATGCCCACATTGAAAGCAGTTGGAAACCACTTTATTTAGCCTGTCTTTTCCACCCCATTGATTAAATCAACTTGATACTATTTTCCCAGAATCTTTATTGGTACTCTCCATCTTTGATAGGGAAAATGCAGAATCACCTTGTAAAGAACTGATTTTGGTTTTGATTGGACCTGCTAGGGCTATGAAATAGTAAGACCTTGGAAAACTACAGAAGGACCCTCTCTGTAGGTGGATCAGCTTTGGTGGACTGTTCTTTCTGAAAGATTGATAAGAAAAACTCAGTTAAAAGGGGGGTAAATAGCAAAAGACAGCTCTGTGGAAATATAGCTCATATCACTTATATCTCATATTTTGGATTTAACTGCACACCATTGGTACATACAGCATTTTTGTGCAATATATTCTAAAATCAATAAAATATCTAATATATAGTCTACCATGATTTCTTCAAGTGAGACCATAGTCATGTAGTTAACAAGGACACAAAAGCCCAAGTAAATATGTGTATTTTTTAAAATTAAAAGCAAGTAGCAATTATAGGAGGAAAGGCTTTTATTAGAAGTAGTAGTAGTATCACAAAAGTGGGAGACATTTAAATTTTTCATACTATGCTTTAATCATGATAAACATCCATCTTCTGTAGCTGATGTTTGCCTTGTAATTAAACATCCACCTCAGAGATCAAAGTCTCTTTCTTTAGAGGTCTTTAAACAGAGGCTGGATGGCCCATCTGTTCCTTCATGTCAGAATGGGGTTGGACTGGATGGCCCTTGTGGTCTTTTCCAATTCTATGATCCTATTGATGCCAGTTTAGACTCTTCAGCCTAAATCAAATTATTACTGCCAACTAGAGTAGACCCATGGAAGAAATGGAGTTTACTTAAATGAGTTATTCAACAATTGATGGAATAACTTAGCAGTTATTGTATTAAGGCCTTTCTTCCCAATGTAGATAGCAGTATTTCAATCCTTCTGTGAGGGAAACAATGTAATGATGACAGAATTTGATATGAGTCAGCTATGACATATAAATACATCAGTATTTTGCATGAGAAGCCAGAATTTGAAAGGGCATAGTGTTCTTTTTAAAAAAATATATTATAAATAAATTTTATTGATAAAAACAAAACATCCATACAAACAATACACACAAACAATACTTACAAACCCATACACCCCCTCAACTATTAACAATACAATCCTAACTACAGACAAATACATCCAAAATACATATTATTATTTTATTATTTTGTAGAATGTATGCCATTGGCAGGCTTTCTTTATCTTTTTATCTATTTTATTGAACGTATGTACACTGCTGTGTAAATCTACAGCGCTATATAAATAAAGCGTAATAATAATAATAATAATAATAATAATAATAAAAATACATATCAAATAACCTAAATTATTTGTTACTAATCCTGTAATTCCTTTCTTGAGGAATTAAATTCTTAAATACTGTATTCACTCCAACCATTCAATCCTTTACTCTCATAAATATCTTTCAACTACCCCTCTTTTCCTTCTACTTTATGTTTTCCCTTCCAACATTCCTTCCTTTCTCTGTCCTTTCTTATTCCTTTCTTTAACCTCATCCCCTCCTTTCTTTCTCCCACTCTTCCTTAACACTACTTCCTTCCTTCCTTCACTCTTTCCGTAAAACTCCTGCTCGAACCCTCAAAACACATACTCCTACCCTCTACACTTACTTTACCGATCTTTCTGAATCTTTCCTATTCAATTTCTTTCTTCTCTGTACTTCTCATACATACCATACATACTGACTTCCTACCCTCCAGTATATGTCTTAATTGATATTTCATTTGGATTTTATATACTTTCCTATTTCTTAGTGAAACTTATCTTATACCCAAATTAAATGTTGATAAATGCCAAGTCCCCCTATTTTTTCTTTTAAAAAAATCTATTATTTTACCAACTCATAAAATTGTTCTGTTGGTTTATTTCTTAGAATTTATCTATTTCCATAATATCATATAATTTACAAAGCCACTCATCTTTTGTTGGAACCTCTTTACTCTTCCATTTCTGGGCATATTTTATCCTTGCTATTGTAACTAAATGAAATAAAAAAAATCCATATTTCTTTTCTAGTTCTTCTTCTAGAATGCCCAGAAGATATAATTCTGGTTTTATATGTAAATTTAAATCTAATATTTCATTTATCGTAATATTAATCATATTCCAGTAATTCCTTGCCTTCTTACACCTCCACCAGCAGTAAAAGAAAGTACCAGTTTCATTTCCACATTTCCAACACGTACTGTTTTTCAATTTATAGATTTTTGCAATTTTATCAGGAGAAAGGTACCATTGGTAGCACATCTATTATAAATTTTCCTGCAAGTGTTGAGAGACTGTGTATTTATTTGCATTTAATCAAATTCTTTCCCATTGTTCCATGAAGATTGGATGACCAATATTCTTAACCTGTTTAAACATTGGCTCTTTAACTACTACTACTTCTATGCCATATTTTAATAATGTTCTATATACTTTCCCAATTATCTCGTCTTTTTCTTCCAATAATAATTTCCCCAATTCTTTTTTTTTGTCCTTCATAATCAAACCCAAATAATTTTACATTCATTATAAATCTTTTGTATAATTGCCTATGGGTGAACCAACTAATGGAGTAACTTTCATTCCTTCATTCATCCTTAGATTTCATAATTAAATTAGATCCTTGCTTTTTAAAGATATCCTCACATTTAAACCATTTTTCCTTTCTCAATATCTCTCTTCTGTAAGGTGAAATCGACATAGCTGTTTTCAAAATAATTATTTTTTAATTTTTGTTCCACGTTTTGATTAATGCTTTTCTTATACCATGTTTTAAAATCTGTTTATTTTGTTTATCTTTTTCATATGCAAAATAGGCATGCCATCCGTATCTCACTCCTTATCCTTCTAGTTCCAATAATCTGTTATCATTCAGTGTTATCCATTCTTGTAACCACAATAGACAGAAAGTTTCATGATACAGTTTAAAATTAGGGAGTCCCAGTCCACCTCTTTCTCTCGTGTGTTGTAAAAGCTTTAATTTAACCTTGGAGCTTCTCCCCACTCCAGATGAAGTTTGTTAGATCCTCTGCCAATCTCTAAAAATTTTGTTTAAAATTATAATGGGTAGCATCTGAAATTTAAAAAAAAGCATTTTGGGGTGCTCAGTCATTTTTACTATGACTATTCTTCCTCAAAGAGATAACTTTATCTGAAGCTCTGTCCAATTTAGGTCTAAAACTCTGTTGAAATCACCCAATAAAATTAAGTTTTCATAATCAAATTCTATTATTTTTAATGGACTTTCCTATAGAATTGTCCTTTATTCTCCAGGGGGCCATACACACCAATTACTAACAATTTTTTTATCTTCCCAAATACATTCTACTCCTAAATTGTATCCCTCTTTATCTCTGAAAATTTCTTTTGGTTCCAATTGCTGATTTACATATATAATTAAGCCTCTTTTATTTTTATTTATAGATGCTACATATTCTTTCCCTAACCTTAATAAAATCAGTCTCACATCTTTATTTCAAATGCGAGTTTCTTGAAGGCATACCACAGTTAATTTCTTTTTCTCCAAGAAAGAAAAGACCCTTTTTCTTTTTTGTAGTGAATTCAAACACTTCACATTCCAAGAGATAAGTTTGTTTAATACATTTAATTTTCAAAGGATAATATTTTATTTTTCAAATAGTTCATATTGCAGCTGGTTACAACTTATCTTCACCAAAAGCAGGAAAGAATAAACTTAGATCTTTAATTCAAATAATTAAATCACAAGTTCAACATCCCTTTACTCCTCCACACTAAACTATACACACACTTATCTTAATCTATTTCTATTTCTAGTACCTTTTACATCTAATGGGATTGGTATTGCTTTCTTTACTTACTAAACTTCTCTATAACAAATTATTGTAAAGTACTTCTTGCAATACTAACTCAAATCTAACAAAGAAAAAACAAGTAAAATTGGATCTAACAGATTCACACTGAAAAATCTTTTTCTTCTCTCTAACCTTTTCTTTCTTCACCTTCTCCCTCTTTCCTCTTTCTCTCCAAATCTTTCCTCACATTAGACCAAAAGTCTTTTGCTTTCACAGTTGAGTCCAACGTGATCTTCTGTTTCCATGTCACAGTAATTCCTTTGATTTCTTCCCATTTAAATGGGATCCCATATATTTTCAATTGGTCAGTTAGGAAGCTATATTCTTTCCTTTTTTTCAGAATTCTGCCTGGGATGTCTCTGAATATCATTATTTCTCTGCCTTCTATTAGTAATTTCTTCTTGTAGCTACACTGTAGAATCATGTCTTTTGTTTGTTTTTGCACAAAGTAGACCACAATATCTCTCGGAAGATATCTTGTTTTTGCAATACGAGAGTTGATTCAGTATATTTGGTCTATTTTCCAAGGAAATTGTAGTTCAGGTTCCTCAATATATTTTTGCCAAAATCGGGGATAGATATACATATAGATTTTTGTTAGGCAATTCTGGTAGACTGCAAAGTTTCAGACAATTTTCTCTCTCTTTTTTTTTTAATTGTAGTTTCAAAATCATGTCTTGATCTTCAGTCAAGTTCATCATTTTCTCCTCCATTTCTTTCATTTTAGATTCTAGTTCTCCTACTTTCCCTCTAACTCCATTTAAGTCATCATCTATTTTGTCTACTCTAGCTATTACTTCATCTAGTTCTGCCTTAAATTTTTAATTTTATTTACCATAGTTTAAGTTGATTTTATAATTTATAATGTATTTGGTACAATTAGATTTGAAATATCCTTTTCTTTAAACAGATTTAATGCTTACCCTATTAAATAATTTAATTTACCTAATTTTCCCCCAGTACAAGTTTCCTGTCCCTCCCACTAATATAATTGATAGGGACCAGCCTATAAATTGACCATCTCTCAACCTTCAGGGAATATCAGGTTATACTTCACTCCAATACTGTAAATTAAATCCACATTCCTTTTCTCTTCTCTTCTTTATAATGACCCTTTACATATATCTTATCCCTTGAGAAAATGCTTATACCTTAATATTGCACCTTTCAGTAGCTCTTCTTTGAAAAATTTCCAGCATCAAATCATGTACCTAATAAAGATTACAAAGTAACACAAAATCAGCAAAATCCCCCCACAACAGGCTAATAGATTAACAAATTCTTTATTATAATTGATATAGCTCATATACTTTCTCTCTCCCCACTATTTGGCTTTCTTCCTTTTTAGTTATGGCTTTCCTCCTCTTTAGTTACTTCTCCCACTCCTCCACACCCCTTCCTCCCTCCCCCTTTCTTCAAACTTTTCCAGGTCTGTGCATCACCATTTTGATTGAGGATTCAATTGCAGCTTCACCAACCTTCTTACATATAGTCTTTTAAATACTCCTTTTGTCCTTCTTTCCTTTCTTACCTCATATTCCTTCGTCCCTTTTTCAATTTGTTAATATCAGTGTCAGTGGCTCTGTTCGAGTTCAGCCAGACAGCAAACAACAAAGAAAGAAAACTGCCTCCATCACAACCACGTCCCCCCTCTTATTCTTCAGTTGCATACATGGTTAAGGTTCAGGTGGGTTTTCAAAGAGCGTGTCTCACAGGTTCCTCAAGGCAGAGAAGTAGAAAAAGTAGAAAATCAAGGTGCAGCAAACCAGCCCTCCTTCGCTTCAAAAGATCAGTCCAACAAAGCATTCCTCCAGTACAATTTTTTCCTCTTCCTTTCTCCATTCGACTATATCTGTTCCTGAATTAGTGCCCAGTTCTGTTTCACTTCCTGATCCCTTCTCCTTCACTGTCTCCACCGCCAGTCCCAATCACAAACCACTCACTTACAGTCTCTTCCACTTAGTCCTCTTAGACCACTTGTTTCTATATCACCATTAAGGATACTTTGTTGCTATCTTTCGTTCTTGACACAGTACTGTATTTCTTTCCAAAGTATTCCAGTATTAATTTAGTCCTTATTAATTCTTCAACACTGCAGTTATATGATCCTTCCAATAACATATCCAAATTTAACCACCCAGATCATGCCAAAACTTATACTCATGTCCTGTTCAATTTGCTTTTAAGATGTGTTCATTCTTTGTAAAATTAGGAGGGGTTTCAACATTTAAATCCTCCATTTTGAAATCAAAAGTAAAGTTAAAATAAGTGATGGCAGTGCTAGCACCATGAAAGGCTGTTCATTGCCGATGTGGCTTGCTCTAATCTCACCCAGTTTCTTTCCACATCTCCATGTCTCCTGTTGCCCCTCAGCTGATTTTGCTCGCCACTGTCAAGAACGCCAGAAGCCGGGTCTGTTGCTGAGCCCCTCTATTTCCCCTTTATCAGGGGGATTTAAATTACCAGCTGGCAAGTCACCCCAGCTGATCTAGTCCCCACAATGAATGCTCAACCTCAAAAGCCTTTGAGGTGATCAGCACACTGCCATATCCACCGGAAGTCTGAAAGAGTATAGTGTTCAGTGACACTTTTTGTCAGGGCTAGAACAACATTAATTTCCTTACAAAGACATGGTAAAATAATACATTTAGTAAGTTTTTTTCTCTCTCCACACCATGGTGCTTTCCAGTAATTCAACAGTTGAGTGTATATTTTCTATTCATTTGGATACTAAAAGCAGCAAAAGTAGTTATGAAATATACAGTCCATCACCACTCCAGAAATCCTCTATAGGTAATAGTTTATGTCTATGTACATTAACATTTCTTTTTTCTGGAGGATTTTTCCAGGAAAAAAATCATAGTGTTTTATAGATATTATAAACAAAACACTATAAACTAAAAACATGAAATGCATTAGCACATACAAGTGAGGGGAACTGCATTGTAATCCTGCACGAATCTACTCAGATATAAATCTCACTGGATTCTACAGGGTTTAACAAATATACCGGTAGCAGTACATGTAGTTGAGCGAATCAATCTCAGGTGTGTAAAATACTCTTAAATATATCTTTTGTCAGTTACATATGGGGAAATGTAGTTAAATACTAGCAGCATACTAGTGGCATTGTTGTAAATAAAAACAGACATAACCCTATACTATAATTTATTTATTTTTGAAAAATGTATTTTATTGAATTTATCTTGAAAAAGTAAAACACAAAAATTCTAACAAAAATGAAACAAACATCCATCTATAGAACTCCAAACTGCATTATATATAATGTGATGTATAATGTCATACTAAAGTCAGAATCGTTCAGGCTATTGTATTCCCAATTACCATGTATGGATGTGAGAGCTGGACAGTGAAAGCAGACAGAAAGAAAATAACTGATTTGAAATATAGTGCTGGAGAAGAATACTTATGATACTGTGGACAGATCAGACCAGAGCTATCCTTGGAAGATAAGATGATATAGTTGAGACTATCATACTTTGGCCACATCATGAGAAGGCTTGAATCACTAGAAAAAACAATAATGCTCGGAAACATAGAGGGTAGAAGAAAGAGAAGAAGACCACAAACCAGATGGATAGATTCAATCAGGGGGGTTATGGGCAAGGGCTTGCAGGATCTGGGCAAGGCAGGGGAAGATAGCGTCACCATGAGGGCAGCTAACAGCAACAATATCATATTGCATTTCCAAATTGACATTCATTCATTCATATCACAACATTCAAGTGACTTTCCAATTCCACCTGAGTTGTTTATCATATTTTTGTATTCATTCTCTGAAGATGCCAACCACAGATGCAGGCAAAACATCAAGAATAAATTTTCTAGAACACTGCCTCACAGCCCAAAACCCCCACAAAAATCTATGGTTTCAGGCCTTGAAAGCCTTCAACTTCACAATTTCCAGAAATTTTGGCCTTTGTACACTGCCACCACATGTAGTAGAAAGTGCCATTTTCTTCCCCACATTTTCAACATTTATTTCTTGAGTTCCCATAAATTTTGGTTCGTTTGACCAGTTTTAAGTACCATCTATACAAGATTTTGTAATAATTTTCTTTCAGGTGATTATACCTGGTAAACTTGAGGTTATGGTTCCATACCTTGAGCCATAGTTATCATATGTTTATTCTCAGACTGGAGCAGTGAGTCTAATTCTATTTTCTCATTTTCGATTCCACCTACCTTTATGTTTCTTTTAAAATCCTCTGTAAGATGGCAGTGGAGAAACCAGTGGCATACTGTATTTTCTTGACTCAGTTCCTCTTTTGATTCATTTGGTATTTCTCCTCTTTTTCTTTTAGTAGTACTTTATATGTGAGCCAGTTGCTTTTGTGGAGGTCCTAAACCATAATTTAGAGTGTTATATGCACACACTTATGGCAGTTTGTGGCAGTCTTCTCTTTTTGGCATGAGTATCAGGAGATGACAAGGATGCCAGTTTGTCCAAATTGAGACAGATAATGGTTAGTTTAACAAAGGATACTTGTATCATTTGTCCCTGAGGCCAGTCTTTCAACTCCCTTATGTTGCTAGTGAGTGGTCTCAAATCTGTATTAGGGTAGAACAGAGCAAATGAATGAGGCCACCTCATTCCTTCCTTTTGCCACTCCCCTTTTCACTTTCTACTCCTCTTTCCGCTTTGCTTAATCTTGGGAGAGAGGAAGTTGTATCAAGATCAGCCCCCTTGTCCTCCATCTCTTGTATGTTTCCCAGTATAGAAAGTAGCTAGAAAGGGAGAGGGGAAACACAGGACAGGACAGGATACTACATCTCTTCATTGATGACAATGCATGGGGCAATTATAGACTTGCACATATCCATGTTTGAAAAAACTTTTCGTACTGATAATGCTGTCAGTCAGTGTTATTAATTCATCTTGCCTGACTGTGTTTTGCCTATCCTTTAGCAACTAGCAATAGCAAGTAGCAATGGCAAGTACATTTCTACACCACTTATCAGTGAACTAAGCACTCCCTAAGTAATTTACAAAGCCAGTTGCCCCCAAAGCTGGGTACTCATTTTACTGACTATGAAAGGATGGAAGGCTGAGTGGACCTTGGAGCCTTCATCTAGGATTGAACTTACAACATTGTGGCTGCAGTACCAGCATTTAACCACTGTGCCACCAGGGCTCCTTTCTTGTCTTAATGGGTATGTTTCTTGTGCCACTTTGCAGATTGCTAGAAGCACTGAGTCCCCACCTTTTCAAGTATTATTAGGCAGGGGAAAATAAGTATTTTTTAAAAAATCTCCCAACAGTAGATATCTGGAAGCATTAAAAAAAAGCAACCTCTTCTTGACATCACTTCTGTGCAGCATACAAGAAATATGTAGCATATCTTGTTATAAATCAATCAAATGTCCAAATTTGAGTTGATCTCACTCATTTAAGTATTCCCCATGTAACAAAGCTATTAGTTCTATTGTGGAAATATTTTATCCTAATATGTTTTACTGCTGACTCACCAGAGTTTCATCAAAGACACCCAGTGCATATGGTAAAGCAAAAGACTGCCACATGGCACATGAACCTTGTAATTAGCTCTCCTTCCTACCTCTAAGCAGTAATTAAATCTTCTGTTTCTGCTCAGTTGCCCAGTTTTACTTTGTTAATTAATGGCTCATCTCAGTACATCTTTTTCTCTTGAATCAAAACATTTTATTCAGACAAAGAAAATAGCGCAATCCATTATTTTAGGCAGGAGCATATTAAGGGAAAGAACAGTAAAACAACATAGTTTGATTGCAATGACATCTCTTGCTTATCATATAAAACAGGTTAAGGGAGTTTTTCCATTGGTGCAGAAGGATGATTTTCCATATATGGGCTTTCTCCCTCGCCTCCCTGGTGATCTGGAATTGTAAACCAAAATGCATAGGTGGAAGGGGCTCTTAGTGTTTAGAATAGCTGTTATTATATGTAAAGTAGCACTCATTTAGTGACAAAAAAGTTTTTTTTTAAAAATGAAAAATATAAATCTTTATATATGAATCTATGTAGTAGTACATACCATGTTCCTCTTAAGGACACTTTCATACCTATAATATTTGACACCCATTGTAGATCATTTTTTAGCACACATCCCAAATTATTTTCAATAATAATCATGAAATGAAAAAATAATGGCCAGAATAGGAAAGTAGGCAGTGAAAGTTTTCTTTTGTTGAACTTTGTATATACAATTCTGTTAACTAATTAATCAATTAATTAAAAATTAATTGTAAAAAAAAAGCAAAACTCTCCCCTCTCCACTTTACCAGACTTGGCATCCTTCACATTTTCAGACTTCTTCCACTTTTAATCCGATGTTAGCAGCCTAATGGATCCACCTCCCCCACCGCCTCATCCTTCTCCTCCCTCTCCCTCTCAGCCAGGCAAAGGCAACACTGGGGATGCTAAGTCTGGCAAAGTGGGGAGGGGAGGGTGTTGCTTTTGCCTGGCTGAGAGGGAGAGGGAGGAGAAGGACGGGGAAGAGGTGAATCCTTCATGGTCATCAGGCTACTAACATCTGATTGAAAGGAAGGAGTTTTGAAATGTGCGGGATCTTTTTTTTAATTTAAAAAGAATAAAAAAAAAAATTTTTTTTTTAAATTGAAATTTTAATTTAAAAAACACCCTGGGACCTCTCATTTCTCCTTCCACTGAGCCTCATCCCATTCATGCCATCTCTTCAGCATTTTAAAGGGGCGCAGGCAAATACCACAGCCCATTTCTGCCCAAAAGCAGATGGTTGAAGAACAATGGTGTCACCCACCATAAGGTCTTACCTGGTGCAATCCACAGTCCCTGCACCACCACCACCATCCTCATGATGCCACTGCTGGGCATGCCACTTCTATTGCCACATCAAGCAGTAGGACAGCTGCAAGCAGTGCTATCAATGAACAAGAATGTGGAATAAAACTTGTTCTTCTTTAAGCTACCCCAAGACCTTTTCCTTCAAGAGACTTAACACAACTAAGGGCCAGCCTGGAGGCAGAGATGGGGAGGGACAACCGCACACTGGCCGCCACAACCCCATGCTGAGGACATCCTGACGCCGCATGCCATTACGCATGGCACGCGGCATCAGGACGTCCTTCTGGCACAGTGTTTTGACATGCTGTGCTGGAAGGGGCGCTAAAGAGCCGCACACCGGCTCTTAGGGCGGCCTTTTGCCGCCCGTAAAAGGAGCGGGATTTTGCCACTCTTTTCTGGGCGGCAATGGGGAGGATCGGGGCCGCGCAGTCCGGCAGCTCTCCGCCGCCCCTTTGGCCCCATCTGCAGAGCCCCTAAGTCTCTGAAATATCTGTTTTCCTTTATACATGCACAAGTTCAAAGCAAGTAATAATCCAGTGTGGCACACCTGCTTCCCCATTAACACCACGTGAAAAATACAAATATATAACTCATATTTACTTTAAAGTAAACAAAAAACAAAACAAGGAAATGTGGAATTATCCCCTCCCAAAGAACTTAATTTTATTATTTGAAATTAATTACAAGTAATCTAAACTGTAAACATCTACTGTTCCGCAATGAGCATCTGTCTATCCTCTAGCATCTGGCTTTCTCTCATCTCCTTTCCATCTGGGAGCATCCTGGAGTACACCTACGCTATAGAAATAATGCAGCTTGACACCCCTTTAACTGCCAAGCACTCCTTTACCTTTTTTCTAGAAACCCCATAATGATTGCACGTCTTTGCCCTGTGTACTGGTGTGCTTATAGCTCTGCAGGGGAAACCCTCCTCTGCTTTTTCCATCAAAAGTAAGTTCCCCCCCAAGACTAGAGACTTTCCTTTTCTGCAATCTGTTCCGCAGTCTGTTCTGCAGACAAACTAGAGATCTGCTTTTTAAAAAATGAAATCTTAAAATCTGGGCCAGCTAATGATCCTAATAGGTACTAAGTACAACGCCTGGAATCTGGATTTATTCTAGTCATATGGGAACCATACAATATGAGCCTTCAATACCCCCTACCCCCAAATCTGGAAAAATCTCCACTGAATTCACCATTCTGCAGAAAAGAAAAAGTACTATAAAAGGAAAATTATAGCTCACATTTCAAAGCAAATGCAAGGGAATATAAACCCACTGGGTGACCTTGGACAAGTCGCACTCTCTCAGACTCAGAGGATGACAATGGCAAACTTCCTCTGAATAAATTTGCCAAGAAAGCTTTTGGGTCGCCATAAGTCAGAAATGACTTGAAAGTATGCAACAACAAGCAAAGGAAAAGGAGAGAAGAAGGAAGAGAAGACTCTACAGCCTCTTTAAAACTGATTTATATTTTACTGTGCGCTTTTGTGGATATCAAGCCTCTTCCTCAGTCATTGCATCTGGGGAAATGGATTGAGATCCACAAATGTTCATCTTAAAATATAAATCACTCTTAAAAGGGCTGCTAGATTCATTTTCTTCTCTCTCTCCCCCCCCCTCCTTTTTCCCTTCTGCAGCAATAGACTAGCAGGGCAACTTCTTTCAGGATAAATGGTTTGATTTTCAAAAGGAAGCATCATCTACCATACTATCACCTTCATCTCCTCCCTCCTTTTCTGCCTTACTCAAGGGAAGGGGGAGAGACAGGCTTGACTTCATGCAGATTGGAAGAGTCTCCAGCCCAGCTTGTATTCCTGGAAACCAATATCTGCTTCCCTTTTCTGGTATAGCCAACATTACAACCCTTATTTTGTGCACCAGGGTGGAGAGACCCTTCCCCTCCTCTCCCCATTGGAACACCATTGCTTGAGAAGAAAATATTGTTTCAGACAGTCATCAGAGACAGGGATATCATATATTAAAAACTTGTGGGATCTTCATATGCTGGAGCAGTAAGCAGGACATCATTTTACAGTATCAGCATCCAGTATCTAAGGCAGGGGTCGGCAACCTGCGGTCCGCGGGCGGCACCCGGCCCACCGAGGCCTTCCGACCAGCCCCTGCCCGGTCCTGCTGCTGCCACCTTTCTTAATAAATAATAATAAAATTTATTTAATACCCCGCCTATTGAAAAACCAATCCAGGCGGCTTACAATTAAAATCAAATACAAACCCCAGACAATCCCTCCCCCCTTAAAACAGTATTAAATCACAATAACATAAAAACAATATAACAATTAAAACTGAACTTAAAACGGCACAGTTAGACACTCCACTATGGCCTAAAGCAGAGTTCCTATCCATCCAAGATGGGGCCACGTAAGGAACAGTGCTGATTTAAGCCGGGAAGAATTAATCAGGAAAGGCCTGCCAGAAGAGATCCGTCTTGACAGCTTTTTTAAAGCTGACTAGCGATGTTAACTGACGGATCTTGTCCAGCAGGCCGTTCCAGAGTTTGGGGGCGACAATAGAGAAAGCCCTCTGAGAGGTTGCCGCAAGCCTCGATTTCTGGGGCTGCAGCAGATTCCTCCCAGAGGACCGGAGAGCGCGGGGAGGATTGTATGGAAGGAGGCGGTCCCTAAGATAACTTGGACCCAAGCCATTTAGGGCTTTAAAGGTAATAACCAACACCTTGTACTGGGCCCGGAAGCTGACTGGCAGCCAATGGAGGGATCTCAGAACCGGAGTAATGTGATCCCTCCTAGATGTTCCCGACACTAACCTGGCTGCCATATTTTGTACCAGCTGTAATTTCTGAGTCAAGCACAAGGGTAGCCCCATGTAGAGTGCATTACAGAAGTCAAGGCGTGAGGTTACCAGCACGTGCACAACAGTCTCGAGATCCCTTACTTCCAGAAAAGGGCGCAGCTGGCGTATCAGCCGAAGCTGATAACAGGCGCTCCTGACCATCGCATTTACCTGATTAGTCATCAGGAGCGACAAGTCAAGGAGCACCCCCAGACTGCGAACACAGTCACTGGAGGAGAGCGTGACCCCATCCAGGACTGGAGGTTGCAACCCAATTCTTGGTTTCGGGGCCACTACCGTGAGCACCTCCGTCTTGTCCGGATTCAGTCTCAATCTGTTTTTCCTCATCCAGCCCATTACTGCTCGCAGACATTCACTGAGAGAAGAGATGCCATTAGAATTCGAGGCTGACGAACGAGACATGGAGAAATAGATTTGGGTGTCATCAGCATACTGATAACACCCAGCACCATAACTCCATATAATCTCACCCAGCGGCTTCATATAGATGTTAAATAACATCGGGGACAAAAAATCATGGCCGTGGGGGTCCTCTGGGGCGCCATTTTGTGTTCCAAAATGGCTACCAGAGTCTCGCGCAACCCTTTCCCATCCTGCCCCATGATGGGAAAGGTCGCACGAGACTCCAGGAGCCATTTTGGAACACAAAATGGCACCGCAGAGGACTCCTATGGCTGCGCCGGGCCTCTCTGAGTTGAGGAAGCCCTCCTGGGGGACGCAGTGGGAGTTGTGCACGTGCACGTGCCCCCAGCACCATTTCCCTCCCCCAGCCCACTGGCAAAAAAGGTTGCCAACCCCTGATCTAAGGAGTATGTGCTAGAAGGATATGGTGAATAGGAAGTCACCCCATCTGCTAGAATTTTAATTCAAAAGCATGGGCCCCCAGGGCTTAAGGCTGCTTTTCATAATCCCACTATAGAAGTTTGCATTTTATTTCCCTTTCCTTGACCACATTCAGATTTCTAGAGTCTGTCCTTAAGCCCCAACACTCCAGTGACATGGCCCAAGTCATACTAGCCCAAGTCATCAAAGGCTTTTAAGCAGCCCTAAGATGAAGGTATCATGATATCTACAGCAATACCAAATCAGTCTGTACTCCCTCTCCTTTAATGGGTGATCCATCAAAGGTATTGGGTAAGTGTAACTTAACTTTTTAGCCTGCTTATATGAAGGACAGGAATGTCAATTTGTTTATTTTTATCTATATTTTGTAAATATATAAACTACACATTCTGATTCCCTGAGGCCTGGGGCAATACACAATAGGAGCCAAAAGTGCAATAAAATGTAGGAGCGGTATTAAAATGGAAATAGCAGAGGGACAAAACATAATATAAAATTAATAATCTAACAGAACAGAATGGTCTTCCTTTCCCATTTAAAGTACTGGGAAGCTAATCTCTCAGGAGAGAGTTCTACAACTGGAGTGGAGCTTGTAAAAAATCTCTGCCTTTAATACTCATGAATCTAGACCTAGAAAATAGAACATAATGCAGTCTCTGATGAGGACAATAAATTACAGGTGGGTTTAAATGAAAGAATGTACCTGTATAGATATCCTGGCTTCAAATTATTTATGGTTATGTGGGCAAGTAACTTGGAATTGTGTCTGGAAATATGCTAAAAGTCAGTGAAGTTTAAAGATTGGTGTAATAAGGTCTATAAAAAAAATTCCTGTCAAAAATCTAGCCTCCATAATTTGTATTACCTGTAGGTTCAAAGGCATGCTTTTTGCAATAATAGAAACAATATGAGTGAGGCATAGATTACTGTAGGCAGACCCACCACTTTTGTCTGACCATTCAAAAGCAGTGTCAAATCCAAGAATACCACCAATAGTTGTGAACCTGCTTTTCCATAGGATGTGTTGCCTCATCCAGAAGAGGCTGAAACCCCAGTCATAGATTAGGCTATTTACTAATTGACTGGACTACCTTCTTGTCTCTACCAAAACTCATTGTATCAATGGGGTTAGCACATTGGCTTTAAAAATGGGATTAAGGCGCATTAAAAATGGGATTAAGGCGGCCAGCGCGGGGAAGAGTTTGACATCTGCCCTGCTTAGGGCCAACGCCCTTCCACCCGGCTTCGGAGGCGCGGCGCGGCGCAGAGGAGAGAGGCGGGACCACCTGGGCCCTACTTAACGGCCCCTTTGAGCCTTCTCTCCGCGGCCAGCGCGGCCCTTGAAACGCTGGCCCTTTTCCCAGCCTTGGAGCACCGGTGCACTGGGGGCGCGCTTTTTGTGACCAGCGCAGGACTTAAGTGCTGGAGAATGTGTTTAAATTATGTATTTTAAAGTATATATTTTTACTGTTGTTATTGATTTTATTGTTATTATTTTGTTGATTGTAATCCTGCAATGTATTTGTTTAATTTGTTAATTTGCTGTAATATATAGTTGTTGATATCGTTTATTTTGTTAATTTGACATAATTGTTAATTTGCTGTGATATATTGTTGTTAATTTGATGTGATATTCTGTTGTACACCGCCTCGATTGGCTTGCCAGAGAGGCGGTATATAAATAAATCGTATTATTATTATTATTATTATTATTATTATTATTATTTAATTTTCAAAAGGGGTGTTATCGCATTCACCTATTCCAGGGAGAATGCAACCCGTATACAGCCTGGATGCCAACTAGGTTTATCCACCCTTTCAAAAACGGGAAAGCACCCCTACTCTTGGTTTGAATCTTCCCTTAATTTCTCAGATCTTGTGGAAGAGTTCTCTTGTTCTACTTTTGTTTTTGTTACCATCTTCTATTTCTTTGCTTTGATTACTATAGTTATTCTCTTTCTCACTAAGCACAAGTGTTTATGTTTACTAAACACAACTGTTTATGTTTACTAAACACAACTGTTGTGTTCAGAATTCTGCCATTGTTTCTGTTACCTTTTACTTTTGTTTCTATTCTGACCTTAACTGTTTGAAACTGTTTCATCTGTCAACCAATGAGGCTTTTCTTTCTTTTTGGCTAATGATACCATCTTATTACATTCTTCCCTGCCAATGTCTCTAGTTTCAATCCAGAGGTTTTCTGATTTCCTGTCCATTAGGCTTAGTAGTGCAAATTTGTTCTTTACATGGTCTTTAAATTCTACAGGGAATGTTCTTCAGGTTATATTTTGGCAAGATGATGTATTTAGTTTTATTAAATTTTATTATATCAACTTCACTTTTATTGTCTTTCTAAGATCCAGGTTCTGCCTGAAAACCAAGGGTTTCCTCTTCTTGGGCTTGGTTTTGTCCTTTTTCATTTGCTTCATGTGTGTGTGTGTGTGTGTGTGTGTGTGTGTGTGTTTATTAGATTGCATGCCTTTGGCAGACTTGGGTGTTGTTTATTGTTGTACCATGAACACAGATGGTGCTATATAAATAATTAAATGATGATATTGATGATGATGATGATGATGATGATGATGATGATACAGTGCTGTTAGTTACTCTTTTTAGCTATATGTATGTGTGCCTGTGTGTGCGCGCACACACACACACACACACACATATGATCCAATATATGAACACATATGAACCTTGGATTTGTTTCCAACCTTAAGAAAAAAAAATATGTTCTTTAGGAGATAACAAAATTAAAGAGAAAAATAGGAAAGATTGTGTTAGCAAAGCTGATTAATTTTGGGCGGAGTACTCTGTTCTTAAAACAAGTCAGTAGAAGTCAGATTGGATAGTGCACCTAGCTGTTAGGTGGAAAGTAATCCTCAAAGAATAAGGTACTATATTCTGGTGATGGATTCTAATCTCCCTCCATTTGTCAGATCCTTCCACTTGTGAATTATTAAATTAGGTGGTTACAATTTAAAATGTTTAGTGAAGGAGAAATACGAGTGGGAGGGAGATAAGTACTGCTTACAAAAAAACAGAGGTATTTTTCTCCTCCACATTTCCCCTGCTATTAGAAACCACATGTAATTATTATTCACCAGGGACACCTATATTTGTGGACAATTCAAGTTCTACATACTAACTGACTATTGTTATAAACAACAGAGTTTACAACAATTTGGCATGCCAATAGGTTATGTGATATTTGTCTTCTGCTATTAACATTGTTCTAGTTTGTATAATTTCAATAACATTCCTATAGTTTCTATGATGTACCAATTTTTAATGTTTTGATTTGCTGTGTTGATACATGTGATTACAACAGCAAATTTACTTTATTACTATAGTTACAGTGATGTAGGCAAAAGGAAAATATCACAATAAATGCTCTTAAAACAGAATTGTAAAAAAGCATTGTATCTTTGATACATATAAAAACGGACATTTAAATCTGAAAATCTTGTTCCTGCTGCTGAATGCTGAACTGTCATGCCTGGAAGGGAAGGAATGGCAGTGAGAATGTTAACAAGAGATGAATATGACAGATACAGTTGCACTTCCTAGGGTTTTGTTTCGTTACGGTTGGAAACAAAGGGCAGCAATTAAATAAGGACTTTTTTTTAAAAAAAAAGTGGGTTTGTTGACAAGGGATTTGGAGAGAACAACGGTAAGAGAAAAGAAAATCTGGCACCATGTAAATCTTCTAAAGAGAACCATTTTTTTTTTACAAAAAACCATTTACCTTCTGACTTTACAAAAAACATTATTTTTACCGCACTACCTTCAATGGGAACTTGCTTTTCAGTTGACTGTCAGTAGTCATTAGGCGACATGTGTGAGAACTTAAACCTACACATATCAATTTATTTAACCGGGTGCAAAATAACATTTTTAAATTGGTGCATCATAATCCACAGTGATGTATTTCTGAGAAACTGTGCATCAAGTGCCTTCCCCCAATTAGACCTTTCACCACCCCTTTAATTTCTAGGTAGTCCATGTAGATCTTAAGCTTTTGCAATTCTATTACATTAGGAAGTGACATTCCAGGCCCTTGACAAGGGCTTTTGTTTAGTAATATTTATAGCAGCTTCTCGTCATTGTAGAGCAAAGGCGATTGCCCTGCCCTCTGGCCCCCTTCTTAAGCAGATTTTAAGCAGAAGCTCTTCTCATGTGCCACTAATTGAAATGATTGGTGGAAGGGTGTGTTGTGAGCACACTCTGTCTGACTCTAGCTTATCTGCTTGGGGGCTAAAGGGGGGGTGAGAGAATGCAAATCTTTTGCCTCGTTTCAGCAAGGCTCAGGACAACCTGGCCATCTGTCCACTCTTGGAATTGGGAGACAAACAGAGGATTGGTGCTGAGCTACAACTCCACCGAAAGAACGAGAAATTGTCTTCAAACTCCGCCTGAGAATTTCACATGAGGTTCAATCTCTGAAACCCTCTCAGCAGGTCAGTCCGCTCTGTCTGATGTACGTGTGTTCAGAGAGACCAAGGATTTCAACACTAACTCTTCAGTGTGGGCAATGGTTTTCTTAAATCTTAAGTCAAAGCTTAAATGAAACATTTCCTTAAAGTGTTAAGTGTCTAACGTCCAGCCGTACGTTTTGTCCACTTCCATTACTAATTTCATCAGTGGCGTGTGTGTTTTACTTTCTGGAGCTGCTGACAGCTGAGCAACTTAGGAATAAGCAAGCTTGAAAAAAGATTTAAAACCAGCACAATACTTGAAGAGTGATTTGGGTCTTGTACACATGTGGCTTATCATCTGAACAAGAGAGCAGTATTAAAATATGTATTAGGAGTTGTCATCTGCAATGTGTTGACTTCACTTAGGTGAGTAACCCAGCTTGAATCTCTCCGAGGATTTAAATGATGTAATATCATTTAGGATTCGTCTTGAGTTGTAATAAGCTGTTTGGAATTTGACACAAAGTCAAGGAAGAAAGCTAGTCTGTCATTAGTTGCTGGGATTTGAATTTGGGGTGCACTGTATGCTTGCATTGGAATTACGACATGACGCTGAAATGCAAAAAGCCCATATAGAGTTTCATAATCTGAAGGGAAACTGGCATATCTTTTTTGTTTTTCTTTCCTTTTTTATGGATCTAACTTAATTTGCTGATAGAAACTCATGCAAATATTAAGGTAAATCATTGTTCTATGGGTTTCTTTTGTAGTACAACAGATTAACAATTAAACTCTACTATAGAAAAAATTAGCAGAAAGCTGGTACTTAGATTGTCTCATATTATTTTATATAAACGCATCTGCATACTTTGTGTTATTAAAATATAATTTCTGTTACTTTGTTAACCTCATAATGTTGCTGTACTATTTTTAGTGTGCATCTAATATTGGCAGGATCGATATAATTAAGCATTGTAAAATAAGAAATTATCATTGTTTTAATTTCTCATCACTATAAACAGTTTCTGTTGCGCAGAGAAATGCTGTAATGAATTTGAAATACGGTAATGATTAAAAAAAAGTGAAAAAATGCAATTATACTGTTTTATAATTTCTACATCTTTGGTTTAAAAGTATTTCAGGGAAAGGAAAATCCAGAAGCAATCAAAACATAAGTAAATGCAAGCTCAACTTTTCAAACCAGGTTTTGAAAGGTTTAAAAATGTAAACTACATCAGAAACACACATTTTTCTTATTACAAAAATGCTGTGTACAGTGTTCATGTAGTATTCATATACAATGATGTTTGGGTGGATGGCAGGACACACTTAAGAAAAAATGGAGTATATTCAAATGGAAAACTGGATCTTTTCACGTGTTTCAGCAAGTGTAGTAGTAAAGCAAAATGTATATGTGATACGGCTTTTAGTGAAACCAATATACACCTTTCCTGTTGTATCTCAAGCGTTGCTTAAAATTAATAAAATATAAGCATAAGGAACATAACTCGACTATATGCTCAGTATGCATAGTCACCTTTTGTGGATGTCACTGCAGGTGGCCATTTTATACTTTCCAGTGCGGGAGCCCTATTTGTTTGTAGCCAAATAACAAAGGTATATGGAATAGAGAAAGTTGTGTTGTATTAAATGTCTTAGTTTTTAACGTGCCTCAAGACTTTAAAATGTTAGTCTGCAGTAATCTTTCCCCTTTTGTTCTGTATTGTTTAATTAATTTTATACTAAACTGATGTGGAATTGTTGGGGCTTGGTTGATATAGTGATAAATTATTGTACTTGCTCAGATAATATTAAAACTAATATCTCCTGGTGGTACTCCTGTTGTTGTTATATTATTTTTTAAATTAATGTGTTCAAAATGGCACTATCAGTGCCATACACAGCACATGTGTCAATAACCTCAGGAGTTGTAGGGAATTCAACAGATAAGGGACATGTTGGCAGGTTTCCATGAACATCCTTCTTTCCAGAATAATAGAAGATGGACCTTATAGAAATACACTCATGGTAATAGTCAGAGATCAACAGGATAAAAGTGGCAAGGTTTGCAGCTATTGTATTACTGAAACATTGGAGAATGAAAGCTAGGTGTGCACAAATGTGGTGTGATGACAGATTTACAAAGCTCTGGGTACATTGCTATTTCATTCTGCTGCAAGCGTGCTTTGCTGTTGTAGGGGCCTGGGAAGCCTTATTTAGACAATGTGGTTCTATGCTACTAGAAGTATCAGAACACAGAAAAGATCAACAGGGTGCATGTCAAAAGTTGGTTCCTTATCGGTTGAAAAGGTCATGCAGAAAACAGGTATAATAAGACTGTTGCAAGATGGTAACTTCTGCCTCAGAGCTTCTGTACTGCCAAAACAAATTATTACAGTAGTATAAGATGTAATTTTTTTTCTTTGTAACATCCACACTGAAAGGATTTTTTTAAAAAAAAAATGCATCATTTCATTGCTACAGTTGGGTTTTCTTACAAAAAGAAAAGTGTAGTAGTAATTTTGGCATTAACCATTTTTAGAAGTCAGAGTTATAATTGCACGTAATTGAAATTTCTCAGAAATACAAAACATGGTGGTGTGAAAATAGTTGCTTTCCAATAATTTTTGCAGCTCAACGTCCCTTGAAATATACATTTTAATTTTGATATACAAATATGTTTTTAAAAAAAACCACAATCATGCAAGTAGTAGTAATTTTGGTATTAACCATTTTAGAAATCGAAGAACTATAATTGCACGTAATTGAAATTTCTCAGAAATACAAAACATGTGGTGTGAAGATAGTTGCTTTCCAATCATTTTTGCAGTTCAACATCCCTTAAAATATACATTTTAATGTTGATGTGCAGATATAAAGTTTTAAACAAAACCCATAATCATACAAAATAGCAAAGTGACAAGAATGAAGGGTTTGTCAGGATTTGTTTCCTAAATATTTTAAATGCAATTTGTTTTTCTGCCTAGTTTCCATCAACAGTTTTTTTAAAAAAACCAATGCAAGGTGGGAAAATGGGTCACTTGGGTTTTAGTGTTAAGTAGCAAATCAAGAGCAGTTGAGATTTAACTAAGATGTTATGGCTTATTCTGTGCATTTATTAATGAAGGTATGTGTTTTAAGTTTCTGTGGCAGGAATGGAATTGCTTGTTGACAGATGGCACATCCTGCTGTAATTCTGCTACATACATATTATAGGTCCCAGAATCTTAGAAGACTTACATTGTTTAAAATGCTTGCACATAGAATATCAGATGTTTTAGAGTGCTATCATCCAGTACCTGTGGCTTTTAACAATGAGGGGTGTGTTCATACACACACGATTGCTGTTGAGAGTTGTATGAAAGCAAATAAAAAGAAAGTGATAAATGACTCTTGTAAAACACATGCAAATATGATTCTGTTTCACTGTAAAGGTTTTGTGGTAAGGCTTTGGGAATAACCAATATGATAAAGTTTTTTCAGTATTATTATACACATACAGGATTTTTTTAAAGGACATTAGAGAGAATCGTCCTTGTGGCCCATTCCAGATTATCATCAGCATTGCTATGATCTTGGCTTGTTCACAATATACAATATTAGGAATACACTATTATAAGTGTATTCCTATTATAAGTGTTCATTTGCCTTTTTTCATACCCCCTTTCCATCTCCTTCCTACATATGGAAATAAAAGTTACGGTTTCTCCTTCCCCTTTTAACCAAAGTAATTTTCATGTTATGTACAAAATGCAGAAAAGTTTATCAACAACTTCTACAAAGAGGTCCCTAGTTCAATCAATTTAATTGAACTATATAAGACATAGTACACTCAACTGTATAAAAAATAGTACACTCAAAAACTGTGATTCTAGCAAATGGGACACTGTGCCAAAATGTCTCACTGACATACCAGAATATAGAGATTTCCAGTACAGGAGTTTGTGTCCACTGCACAAAATCATTGAGAAGTGAATTACATAGAAGGGGATTATTTAAATCAATGATTCTCAAGTTTGGGTCTTCCAGACATTTGGGACTTCATCTCCATGAATTCCTGGTCATTGGCTGGCTAGAAGGTGAAGTAAAATAAAACAAAACAAATTCTGGAGGACCAAAGATTGAGAACAATTGCGTCAAATTTTCTTACCCATATTACTGAAGGTTTCCTCAGTGGCAATTGCTAAAGATGGATAGGGTAATACCTGTGCAAGATCTTTAAATGCTGACATTGGTAGATGCTGCTGTGTTTTTAGCAAAGTCTTGTGGTTTGACTATATGGTAGTTAGAACTGAAAAATAAGAGAGTTTTATGTTATGAAATAACATAAAAAATATGCCTGCAGCTGCTGATGTAGACAATTCAGCAGTGTGTGTGTGTGTGTGTGGCAAAATTTAACATGGAGTTACTGACATTCTAGGACAATCTCACAATGAGTCTAAGAGCAGGGAACGGTCAAATTAACAATTTTTAAGCCGCTCTGAGATCCTTTGTGGCTGGAGAGTGAGGTATAAATACAGTCGCCCCTCTGTTTTTGCAGACTTGAAGTCCGCGTCCTTTGCCGATTCGTGGGTGGCAAACGGAGGGGGACAAAATGGTGTGCACGCACCATTATTTTCAATGGGGCTCGAATATTTTTGAGTCGCCATTTTTGTGAGGAAGGGGGGTCTGGAACAGATCCCCCATGAATTGGGAAGGGCAACTGTACTCTAAAGGAATAAATAAATAAATCTGGGTGGAAAAATTATGATCAAAAATGGGATTCCAGCTTCTGTGCTCTCCTCATAAAAGCAATGGAGGGGACATTTGCAAGAGAGAATTGGTATGTAGGAAGGTGTACTTAATCCCCCCCCAATTTTTTTTTAATTTTTTTTATTTTATTATTATTATTTTTTTGGGGTGATTTCCTTGTAAATTATCACTCAGGCTATCTTTACTATTTGTCCTCAGCTGGACTTAAGAACTGGAAGCATGCCTGGAGAAAGTGCTTTATGCTGTTCATAATAGGAAACAGGATGCAGGAGAAATGAAGAATCCCTTACTCCGGCAAGGACCCAGTTTTCACATTCATGTGATCACAGATGTAACTGTGCCTCAGGGATGGAGTACAAGAAAGACTATTGTAATTCCATTTAGGGTTTTAATACTGACTGCATAATGTTTCAGCCTCAGGTATTTCTGTATTTCCCTGAAGCGACACAGTAGAGCAGGGGTAGGCAACCTTTCCCCTTTAAGGGCCGAGGGACTTCAGCTCCCAGAATCCCAGGAGCTATTGGCCAACATGGGACTACTGGCCAACATGGCTGAGGCTTCTGGGAGCTGAAGTCCCTCGGCTCTTAAAGGGGAAAGTTTGCCTACCCCTGCAGTAGAGGGACAAATGCATTTTTGTAGCTGTCAGTATGCAGTCACTTTTATCTAGAAGGAACACCTAAGGTGCCATCTGGTTCTAGTCAGGGCAAATGCCAACACTGAGACAGACCATGTACAATCCCATTTTCCAGTAATTTGGGGTTGGGAAATACCCAGTTACATTTTGGAGTTACAGCATGCCACCCCAGAGTAAATTGATTTGTAGCAACCACTGGACAGTATCCAGCAACAGCAACTACAATTCACAGATGTCAAAGAGATACTGTTGACAATACCTCAAAAGAGCTCTCTCCAGATTTACCTGAGAACTTATTTTGATTAATTTTATTATTCATTCATTACAATATTTGTATGCCTCCTCTATTGTGAGATCTCAGATCAGTGTATAATTAAAACAATTCCATACAAAAAAGAAAAATTTAAATAAGATGGAAACATATTAAATAAATCTTCATATTACAGCAGCAGAGATTGCCAGAAATAATGCAGCTTGAGGCCACTTTACTGGCTCAGTGCTAAGGAATCATGGGAACTGTAGGTTTTTCTGAGACATTGAGCCTTCTCTGTCAGAGAGCTCTGGTGCCACAATAAACTACAGTTCCCATGATTCCCTAGCACTGAGCCAGGGCAGTTAAGTGGCCTCAAGCTGCATTATTTCTGTCAATCAGTAAAGGCCCTGAGTTCAAAATACAAAACTAAGGGCCTCGGCAGACAACTAATACAGTCGTCTTGGAGGCAGGGAAGAGGAGGGGCAGCCGCACGAGCAGCGCCCCTTCCTCTTCCCGAGGATGCCCTCGGAACAGCCGGCCCTCCGCACGGCCGGCGCTCCCAGGGCAACCTCCTGCTGCAGCGTCCGGACACGCTGTGGCAGAAAAGTCAGGGAAAGTGCGCCCTACGTGTTTAGGGCACACTTTCCCTGATTTCTGAAAGGAGCGCTATTTTTGCGCTCCTTTCAGGGACGCCGCCGGAGCGCCGCGGTGCGGAGGCTGCGGTCCCGCGGCGCTCCGTCCCAGAGCGTCCCCGACGCCCTGGTGTGCTTCCCCCCTAACTTGCACTCAATTGACTCAGCAGGGGAGAAAAGAAGATGTGGCAGAGTCTTGCTCTCTCTAAACTCAGGACACGAATTCCTAAACTCAGTACATTCATTCCATAAATTTCTCTGCTTAAAACAGTTGTTTGTGTTTTCTTCCTCATTAATAACTTTTGTTGCTGGGCCACACTTCTGTGACAACATTCTGATTTTTGTTCCTCAATCTTTTCATTTAATTTTTTCCCACTCACATTCTGAAGTAAGGATATCAAACAGTAAACACACACACTGAAATATGATCAAAATATAGTAAGAGAATTAAAATAAAAATGCATCTGGGGTGGTAGGTTCCAGTCTACGAGAGCTCATGCTACCAACTTCTCTCTTTCAGTTAGTGTGTTACAAACAACATATTTTTGATTCCCAGGTTTCCCCTCATTGGCATTTCTTGAATATTGAGATTTTTCTTCCATTTAACAACTTGTACAAATATAGCTAGCTAACTTCAATGCTTTACTTTCAAAATAAAATCATTAATTTTTCAGACCTGTTAAGATCATTTCTCGTTTTCTCTCCCACATAAATTCTAGGAAGGGCCACCAATCTTTCACAAAGTTATCTACTGTTTTCTTTCTCCTTAACACGGTTAATTTATCCATCTTGACTAATTCCAAGATTTTCAGTATCTGATCTTCTACTGAAGGTATATCCCTATTTTTCCATGTTTTAGCATTCCATGTTTTAGCATTCACTATTCTCACTGCTGTTATCATATACCAGTGGTGGTGAACCTATGGCATGCGTGCCAGAGGTGGCACTCAGAATCCTCTCTGTGGGCACATGCACCATCACCCCAGCGCAGAGTTTGCCAGAGTTTGTTGTTAGAAAGCCAGAAGGACACAGCACTTTGTGATAAATTAGTGGATTTGGGGTTCCAGTTTGGGCACTCAGTCTCTAAAACAGGGGTTGGCAACCTACTCCCTGCGGGCCGCATCCGGCCCACTGGCCAACCCCTGCCTGCCGCCGCCGCTGCGCATGACTCGTTTGCGCATGCGCAGTACTCCTGCACATGCGCAAACAAGTTGAAGCCGCCATTTTCGCAAACAAAATGGCAGCCGCAACGTGCGCGGCGGCTGCAGGGGTCGGTGGGGGCTGCGTGCGCGCACATGAGCACGCACGCCACCATTCTCCCCCCCCCCGCCCTGGTGGAAGACCTAGGGACCAGCAACCAGCCCCAGTAAGTAAACCTTGCCGACCCCTGCTCTAAGAAGTTCGCTATCACTGACATATACTGTATGGGGGGGGGGGGGCTGGCTTTTCACGTGCCCCTCTATTAATCCCAGTAATAAAAATTCAGTTTTGAAACTCATTTGTATCTTAATAATCTTTTGTACCATCTCACAAATTGGCCCATTTGACCACCTTCTGATGTGGCTTGGCCACATGTGTCCCAGTTTTCATTTGTGAAATGTTGGAGGCTATAGGGGTGGTGATGAAAGGCAATAAAAGGCCACAGTGAGGCTGGGCAGTTCATGCAAGATGAATGGAAAAGAAGGACAGTTCTGCATCCCTATTTTCTCTCTCTTCCTCTTAGAGTATAGAGCAGGGCTGGGCAACTGTGGAGGGCTAGGGGGCTGTATTAGATCCCTAGGAGACCGTGGAGGGCTACACCCACTCCCACAAAATATATATATATATATATATATATATATATATATATATATGTAAAAATGTTTTCCCCCTAAATGCCTCTAGAAGAGTATGGGGGCATTTGCACCATGTTTGGGATTTTTTTTAAAAAAAGCTTCTTCTGGGCCTAAATTGACCTAGGGGGCACAAACGGTGGTGGAAGTGCCTCAAGTCGACATTTTGGAGCATTTTGAGGGGGAATTTTTTTTAAAAAAAACAGTTTATTAAATATGTTTTTGACCTCTGAAAGGCCTGGTGCAGCCTTTGGAGACATCCCACATTTACACCTTTACTGCACTTCTCCCTTATACAATGTTAATTTGCTCCAGACATTCATAGTACGAATACTGAATTGTACTCCGCCTTGCCGCTTTTCTGCAGTAATCTTGCCATTAGCACTCTCCACACATGGATTTCTTTTCTGGAGTACATGCATTGTAGCCTCCTCCGCTATCCCACACCCAGTTTTATCCGCTGTTTGCTGCTGTTGTTGTTGTTTTAGCTGCCATGGTGTCATGGTGGAAAAATGTCATGTTAATATGTGGTGCTGGGCGAGACCTTTTCTTGCAAGAGGTTGAACAAGTAAAGAAGATGGCCATGCTACCACCAACATTTTTCTCCATCCTACAGATTAAACTGCATACTTCTGAATTTTTGATTTGAACTCATGCAGTGGGGTGTACGAGGGGGTATCGCAAAGTAATAATTATCACCTTTAAAAAATTGACAGAAAGTTTGTTTTGATTTGTAGTTGTTAACTGAATCAGTGCATAGTCACCATCCAGATTTACACATTTTCCCCAGTATTTCTTGACCACTCCAAATACCATTATTGTAGAAGTCTGCAGATTGCGCCTTAGACCACTCTTCTACTTCATGAATGACATCATCTGTGTTGTCAAATCGGTGACCCCACAACAGATTTTTCATTTTTCAGAAAAGAAAAAGTCACTTGGTGATGATGACACTGACAACATTTCATCAATATACTATAATAACTTCTGGGTGATTATTATTATTTTACAATACCCCCTCGTACTTCTCCATCTTACACTTTAGGGCCTCGGCAGACGGCTTAAAAAGCCATCCTCGGGACAAGGAAGGGGAGGGACAGCTGCATGCTCGGCGCCCCTTCTTCCTCCCGAGGTTGTCCTCGGAGCCGCCGGCCCTCCGCACGGCCGGCGCTCCGAGGACAGCCTCCTACAGCAACGTCCGGACATGCTGCGGCGGAAAAGTCAGCGAAAGTGCACCGCAAGGTTTTGTGCCGCACTTTCGCTGACTTGTGAAAGGAGCGCTATTTTAGCGCTCCTTTCAGGGGCGGCGAAGGTGTGCCGCAGGATCGAGGCGTGGGGATGCCTCGGTCCCGCAGCGCACCTTCCCAGGGCAGCCCCGTGCCACCAGTCTGCTTAGGCCCTTAGTCACTTCTGGCACAACGTATAACAAACATGAAGGATACAATGAACTGATTTTCTCAACATCATGTACTTAGGGACCAATGATGACGCTGACAAAATTTCATCAATATGCCATAATAACTTCCAGGTGATAATTTTTACTATACCCCCTCGTATCCTGGCATTTTAGCCATTGCCACTGTGGCATCATAGTATCTTCAGATTATGGCACCAAACCGGTGCTGCAGCTGAGAGTGATCATGTCAGATCAAACACCGGAAGTACTCTCTCAATCTCTCTCTCTCTCTCTCTCTCTCTCTCTATATATATATATAATATATAATATATATATATGTTTATTCAGTCAATGTCCAGCAAGATTTAAAAAAGAATACAAAGCATAATGCATAAGTGCAACAATGAACTTCAAGTGACACACAATAAAATAAAATAAGGTAAAATAATATAAAAATGCACTCTCCTGTGATTTTATAAATTTCATGATTCCATGAAAGTAAAATATACTAACATCCTTTGTACAAATAGCAAAGAAGCAACGACAGTATTTTAGGGATGCCAGCTTTACTATGTCAATTCTGACGTGTCATCCCCTCATTCCTTGTACTTTTGCAGAGATGTCTAGGGGCAACATGCTGACTGAGGAGCGGCATGGTATATAGACAGACATATTTTATTTGGTCAATGACCACCAAAATTTAGAAAGGTTGCAAGGCCCAGTACATAAATACAACAGTGGACTTCAAAGTGACACAGTACAATAGAGTAGTATAAAATAAAATAAATTAAAATGGACTACAGAGTTTATATTTGCCCTGACAATTTTCCTTTAGAACTTTAAAATTAAAATAAGATAGAAATATATTTAGGACAGGGAGATACTTTATGTCTGAATTTGTCTTATTTTCATTGCAGCAACACAAAATTTAGCAACTCTACATGTAATATAGGGGTTTAGATCCTGAAGTAGGTATTTCACGTAGAAATTATCTGGATAACCCGGCCATTTTTCTACTAAAGGTGCAGTATAAATGGACCTAGTATCCTCATAAAATGTACAGTGTAACAGTACATGTGAAATAAATTCTACTTCTACTTCTCTGCATGGACAAGTGCGCTCACTTATGTGAACTTTACTGAATCTGCCTTGGAGTAGTGCAGGTGTGAGAATGTTAAATCTGGCTTTGAAAAAATCAATTCTCAATCTGGGAAATGTTAGATTTTGTAGATAACTTGCAGGTTCCCATACTCCTTTATTTATCCAAAGTCTGTTATGTTGTGGGAGTCTACCACAGTCATTCTGAAATTCCATATCCTTTATTATTTGAGCGACTGTTTGTTTAGCTTGATAACAAGAATAAGGGAGAAAGTACCTAAGGGGGGATGCAGACGAGGGCGTCAGAGACGCCCTGGTCCGGACCGCCGCCGGAGTTCAGCCTCTGGACGGCGGCGCATCCCCGGCGCATCTAAAAGGACCGCCAAAATAGCGATCCTTTTAGATTCTGCCGAAAGTGCGCCCTAACAGCGGCGGGCGCACTTTCGGCGGCTCAAACGCCGCGGCGCGTTCGGCTGCTGCGGCGTGAGGGCAACCCGCAGTCGCTGGCCGTGCGGACGGCCGGCGCTTCCGGGTGCGCCCTCAGGAAGAGGAAGAGCCGCTGAACGTGCGGCGGCTCCTCCTCTTCTGGGCCTCGGAGACGGCGCAATTAGCCGTCTGCCGAGGCCCTAAGAAGCCAGTTTAAGTTCTACTGCTTTTTTCCATGGTGAGGCAAAATTATCTATCAGGACTAATGGGGTTAAACCCATTGGAGAAAATTGAATTTATAACCAGTAGTTTATCATCAGCTTCCAAGCCTCACTTTGAATTATGGCATTCCTGTCTCAAGTCTTAGCTGGGCATTTGATGTACTGTTGGGTGCACCCAAAACTGACTGCAGGAATTTTGTTTGGATTACTTTCTATGGTACCTTCTTTATGTAAATTCCTATTTGAGCATCATACAAGATTTGAGCCAATGTTTTGGCCTCAAAAAGTTTTAAAGCCACAGGTACTAATTGACCTCCACCAGTGTAGAAAAAAATGCTTAATAGCATTCATTGACCTGAGGGCTGATTGTGTTGCATAATTCTGATGGGCATTCCAAATACTTTTAGAGTGGAAAACCACTCTGAGATATTTGAATGCATAACCTGTTCTAATTTATACCCTTCTACTTTTCAGGAATACTGCCTGGCTCTTTTAGCAAAGACAAGAATTTTTGATTTATCAAAGTTAAGAACTAAATGATTTTGTCTACAGTAAATTAGTGTTGCAGCAATTGCTCTTTTCAATCCAATGGGTGTTTGTGAAATTAAAACAGCATCATCAGCATAGAGGAGGATAGGAATTTTGCACTGTGCCAGGTTGGGTGCATGAGTATCCATGCTATGCAAGAGGGCTATAAATGAATTAATATAAAGGTTGAACAGAGTGGGGGCAAGAATACAGCCCTGTCAGACTCCTCTCTGCACATTTAGTAAGCCAGAGAGTGTTCCAAGAGGGTTACACCTCACTCTTATAGTGGAATTAGAATATAATTTTTGCATAAGGACGAGTAGGTACCTGTCCAAAGTTGTATTTTTTAATTTTTCCCAAAGCACATTTCTGGATATTGAATGATGAAGTACCAATATATGATCCACTGTAGATCTCCCTTCTCTGAAACCCACCTGTTCATCATGTATTATGCCCTCTGACTTGATCGAGTTTTTAAAATTTAGATGTTTGGCATATAGTTTGCTGACCACACTCAAAAGACTTATAGGCCTATAATTACGTGGCTTGGAAGTAGTCTGGGATCCCCTGCACAAATCTTCTGGGCTATTCCAAGAGAAGAACTAGTTGGTCACACTCCCAACATGCCCATATCCCACTCAGTTCTCATGGAAGGAAGCAGGATCAGTGTTCTGCAGCAAAAAAAAAAAAGCTACTGTTTTGTGGCATTAAAGGTGGTAATTGATGGATTATTTCCAGCATGCAAAAATGTATATTTGTGACATCTGGAACCAACAAAATTATGTAATAGGACATGCTCACTTGCGGTGTTGCTGCGTTGCTGTGTCGCCATAGCACTGTGGTACAACAAGGCCCTTAGGATGGCAGCTCCTCTGCTTTGATGAAGAATGAGGGCCTCAGACAATGGAAGTGTCAATCGGAAGAGCAAAACGATAACTTATAAGTGACCTATTCCTTTGAGGACAAGACAAGGAAGGATGTATTTTGTTTTGTACTTCAAAAAGGACATAGTATCATACTAGAAATCTCAAAAGAGGCAGGTTCTTCTGCAGAATCACTGTGGGTGACGGTATCTCAGGATAAGACAGAGATGGAGAAAAAATCAGGACATGTCAAGGAATAAATATTGTAAATATTGTAGTAATGCATGACTCCAGTTATTCTCACACAGACTGAAAAATATGTCTTGGACTACATCTGCACTTCAGAAATAATGCAGTTTGACAATCCTTTGTCATTACTCAATGCTTTGAGAATTCTAGGATTTGTAGTTTGTTGTGACACCAGAGTGCTCCAATAGAGAAGGGTGAATATCGCACAAAACTAGAGCTCCCAGAACTCCACAGCATTGAGCCATGGCCATTAAGGTGATGTCAAACTGCATTATTTTTCTGCAGTACAGATGCAGCTTAGGTCATGACAAACAAATAGCATTGTTGGATATTTGTGTCAAACAGTAAAATTAAATTTCCAGGCTTGCAAGATATGACTCACTGTTAGGGCTAAATGGACTTCTTCCAGTCTCTGGGTTTTGCACTGGAAGTCTTGTCTGTCAGCCAGGAGGAGATACTTCCCAAAATTAAAGATTGCCTCACTTTGTGAGAATGGATTTTTATAATTAATTCCATTTTTAAATTTTTGGTAATTGAGACGGTGGCTGGGCAGATGCCCAGGTGTCAGTGAGAGCCGATGTATCTCAGGGCCTATCTACACTAAGGATCTGCACCGGACTCAGCTGGGTCCTGGTACAATTTGGCTTGATCCAGTTGTTCAGATAGACAATGCAGCACCATCTCCCTTACTGTGCAGTGAGCAGTGCAAGGAAAAGGATGGATCTTCTTTGGAGTTACCACCACTGTCGCTAGCTCACCAGCCAAGCAGCTCCCTGCTAGAGCCTGGCCATCACCATTACTTTTGCTGAGATCAGAATGAGGCACACATGTGATCAATCCTCGTGGTTCACATGAAGTGGTGTCTTAACCTCAACAGAACATTCAAACAATGACACCTTTATTGGCCCAACCAAAATGCACAATTACATCTTGCAAGCTTTCAGAGTCACACTGGCTTCTTCATCAGGCAAACAGGAAGAAAAAAAATGAAGCTGTTAGTCTTGGACCTGCATTTTCTGTTTCTGATCTCAGTTCAGATGTTAGGGGAGGGCTATCTGCAGGCTTCAAGTACTGCAGTGATCACTAAAAGCTACTGTTGAAGACAAATCTTGGGGGGCTGAAAGCACGTGAGGCCTCCCTCCCAGTACAGTTGGTATTAAGAGCCATGGGATTTCAGTGGAATCACGATGGTGATGTTGGATCCTGCTAAAATTTTCAGGTTTTGATTCCCATATAAACATCTTCAGAAAAAAACAACCATCTCTTCTACTTCTTAACACAGCAATACATTTTGCAATTGTTATTAATGATATAAATTAAAATAAGTACAGTTCTGATACATTTTCTTGATCTTTCCAGGACTTTTCATCTTAACTACAAATATGACCATGTTGGTATTAATAGGAATATTTCAAAATATTTATCTTTTCCCCCTTATCATATGCATTAGTTCTGTAAAACATAGAGAAACATGTAAAAATACTTACAGGAAGGAATGTGTGCCTACAACTGTAGTACAAGAAATGTGTGCTGTCCCCCTCCCCTAATAATTGAAGGAAAGCTTGTAATTTTCCCAGTTTACCAAGCATATTGTACTTCTCAAATACTTATAAGCTCTTTTGTTTACAAGTGCTTATAATCTAAAGCACCAAATAGCACATTCACAAGAGCACATTTTGGGTTACAACATTCTCCTCATTGCACACTTGTGGCATATAAACATATGGTAAATGGGCACTTTCTGATTTTAATAAGTAGTGATAAAGACATGAAATCTTTTTGGAAAGCTTATGCATGAATTTCAGTCTCAAAGTCATTATGGATACTCAGTCCTATGCTTTTCAGGCTTGAGTCCTCTTTGGCAGTATTCAGTTTTTAAGATTAAAACAAATAATTTTATGACCTCACATTTAGCTTTCAAATATTGCATTAAAATATTTTCAACAGCAATTTCCTCCTAAGGCTTTCACCTATTTAATTGTGGAGGGATTGCAGTGTCATTGAGTAGACAACAGTGTGTATCCATACTGCAGAAAATAAGCAGTTTGATACCACTTTAATTGGGATTTGTAGTTTGGTGAAAGCTCTCTGACAGATTAGGCTGAAAACTTCACCAAGCTACTAATCTCAGGATTCCACAGAATGGAGCCATGGCATTTAAAGTAATGTCAAACTGCTTTATTTCTGCAGTGTGGAAGAGCTGACACTGTGATGTCTTTTATTATAGCAGCTATTTAAAAAAAACAAAATCACTTCCTTTAGTTCATATGTGAGCTATTTGAAACCTATAGGCAGCTTCAAACAACAAAACCAGAACTGTTGAGTGTTACTGAAGATCATCCTAAAATAAATTGGGTGCTAAGGAAAAGCAAACATGAACAACACTTTGGGCAAGCTTTTGAGATGCTATGATCTCTTTATCGGGTAAGATATTACAAAAAAGGATTGGGCAAATTAAGTAGAAAAACAGACTGACTTGTATATACTGCTTCCAGATGGAGGGCTATGTCTAGCACAACCAGCAAAAATGCAATGAATCACTACGACTTTATTTTTATGTAGAACAAAATGATAGAGGAAGTACTGGGGTACAAGTTGAGGATGTTGCTGTCTGGATCAAATTATGTGTAAATGTTTGTGGAATAAATAAAGTAGTCACATTATAAAAAGCCTACTCCAGCATCTTCCTTGGTATTTAAATCATGAAGTCTGTGCAGTCAGTTTCTTAAAATGGAGTTGATGTTGAAGGCTTGAATGGGTTAGGTATTGCTAGGTGTCATGCTAGACCTCAATTCTACCTGTTGAGATAAATAACACATAACAGTTTATTCCTCCATTTTTGAACTGATAATGTTTCATGCTGACTTCAGACAGTGCTGCTGACAGAAACACATTTTCCTGAATAGCTAGAGTAACATGTCTCTCTAGTGTGTTCTCTTTCTGAGGGCTCCTCCAGTTGGAACAAATGTTTCAGGAGGAGTTGGTATTTGTAGCTGTATTTTTCAGGGTGTTTTTTAAAAAATATATATGCAACTGATATTTCTGGGTGTATCTACATTGTAGAATTAAAGCAGTTAAAGTGCCGTCAACCTGCGTAAAGGTTTCAATATTGATACACCTTCTGTTGTCCTGGACTATTTTCTGGCAATTCCTGGCACCAGTAGAAGCACCATCAAGAAGCTTCCTTTATCATTCTGATACATATTGGGGGGGGGGGGAGTATTTTCCTCTTCTCCTTTCTCTTTTCTTTCTTTCTTTCTTTCTTTCTTTCTTTCTTTCTTTCTTTCTTTGTGTAGTCTTACAGTGCTATGGTGTGTCACTGCATCAGTGAAATAGGACTTCTACACTATGTATAGTGCTATGAATAATATAAACAAAAATTCAGGGGGAAGAAAATTTGCCCTCCAAACCATAGGATCACCTCAGCAGACAACATTCTGGTTTAAAAAAACTTGGAAGAGCCTTACTGAGGATCAAAGAATTCACTGCTAATGACCTCAAAAAGAATGGGATGCAATGACATGGAGCGGATAACATGCAGCAAAACCCAGGGGGCTATATTGCATATATAAAATCATAAAGAAAACCCTTCTGGAGACCTTATATTTTTCAGGTGAGAAGTAACACATTTCCTTCCCAAACTAATGACCAGTGAAAACTATCATAATATAGAATTCAGAGACTTAGGAGCTTATCGCTCCTCTAAATAAGCCGGCTTACCTTTGCTGGCATCAGTCTTCTTCCGGGATAACCTCGGATGCTCCCAGACATAAGTTGCCACTGATTTAGCTGCAATGCTGCTGGCTAAATTCAGCCCAGGTCGGACGTGGGCCGAGGCCACATCCAGCCGCCAAATTTTTGAAGTTGGAAGCACCCCTACTTCAAAAAAGTGCCAGCTGAGTGTGGCTTCAGCCCGAGTCTCACCTAAACAGCATCACTGCAGCTAAATCGGCATCAACTTATGTCTGATAACATCCAGAGGTATCTCAGAAGAAGATGGAAGCTGGCAAAAAAAAGCTGGCTTATTCATGGGGCGATAAGCTCCCATGTTAGTTTGGAATATCAGTACGCAAAGGGATCTTGCAGCATCTTTGAGACTAACTGTGTGAATGAAGTTGTATCATGCCCATGCATAGCTATGAAAACTGATGCTACAACTCCTTTTGAACAGTTAGTTTTAAAGGTGCTGCAAGAGCCCTTTGCATACTAATATAATATATTATTTTTAGACTGGTCCAAACAAACAATAGTAGCAATAATTTTCTTTCTAGGGCCCACAACAAGCTGAAGAATGAATTAAAATATGAGGTAGCATACCAAGCTCTGCCTACTGATTATGCCAGACTCCACTTCTGTCTGTGTAAGAACATGTGTGTGCTTGTGCAAATGTTTCCATGCAGTTGTTTGCTTGTGAATGATTGTGTTATGTGTAAGAGAGAGGACATGTGCATTTGCTTATGTGTCTATGAGAGTATGGGAGAATAGGTAAAAGAAAAGGTATTCCTTCTTGACAAGGTTGTCAAGTCATGTCCGACCATAGGGGGTGTTTCTCATCTCCATTACTAAGCCAAAAAGCCAGCGTTGTCAGAGACTACTCTGTGATCATGTGGCCAGCATGACTGCATTGAATGTTGTTACCTTCCCACCAAAGTGGTACCTGTTTATCTACTTGCATTTGCATGCTTTCGAACTGCTAGGTTGGCAGAAGCTGGGACTAGTGACAGGAGCTCACCCACCTCGAACTGCCAACCTGCTTATCTTGCAATTAACACAGTCAGCATCTTAACTACTTATGGGAGAATAGTTCTAGGTAATTACATTTAGGGTGCACATGTCATCAGTGAGGTGCCCCATTTGCTTTAAGATGTAGTGCAAGACCCATACATGCATTCCCAAGAGCCTTTTTCCCTGTACTCTCCCCCATTCCCATAGGAGCCAGCAAAACTCAGTGCCATTCTGTCCTTTCCCATCTGGCTAATTCCACACAAGATCCACTAAATAGTACTGAGAATGTGCAGCAGAATAGATTATGAGTCCCCTTAGAATAAAATGGGACAAGAATAGAAGACTAGTTCAAGGAACATAGGACACAGTCTGGTTCAATAAATATGACAAAATGTTTGTGCAAAGATGCACTGCAAATGGATTAATTGCACTACAAATGAAGGGGAAAGCACCATAGATGAAGAAAATTTAAAAACAAAAATTATTGGGAAGATTGAAAAAGTCTGTCAAACTGCTAAAAGCCAGCCATTTTCTGACTACAAGTTGTAGCAAATATTCCCTTTGGATATCTGGTTATAAGGGGGAAATATGATTCATCTGTCTCAATTTTTTGCATAGTCTTATAATTCACAGCATAGAAATCTTAAAATGTTGGGTGTGTCTTGTCACATCAGGTGACAAATATCACTTCAAAACAAATGCAGACTTCAGTAAATAATTGTGGATGAGTGTTTTAGGTATGGTGGAGAAGTCTTCATTCCCATGTTTCAGGCCATGTGTTGTTATTCTTCAGGATTGCTTCAGTCCTGGTCATTGGGAGGGTTTGGTATTTGTTTGTAATGTACATACAGCAAATGCTAATATAGCATACTTTTAAAAACAATTTTATATCATCTACATATATCCTTTCACTCTTGCTTTTACATTTCCCTTTCCTTGAAATGGCACCTTTGAGTTTCACCTTAAAGCAGAATACCAGCATTTTGAAGCCTTGTAAGAAGTTGTCTCAGTATGGGTCTATCTAGCTCAGTACTTTTGACACTGACCAGAAGCAGATCACTGGGGCTTGAGGCATGCTTTTTTCTTAGCTAATTAATAATAATAATAATAATAATAATAGTAATAATAATAATAAATAATTTGTATTTTTATCCCACCCCTCTGCAGCGCAATCGGGGTGGCGTACAACAAGTTAAAACAACATCACAAGTTAAAACAATCCAAGAATCCCCTTCCCTACCCCACCCACCCCTTAAAAATATATTAAACTTTTAGTAAATTAAAATACAAGATAAAAACAATATAGTACGGACGTAGAAGTAGCAGCTTGGCAGAGGCAGTTAAAGAGCCAGAATCAATATCTTCTCCTTTTCTTTTGGGCTGGGATGTTATTCAGGGAAGGCCAAGCTGTACTTGGAGGTATCAGGGACTGGACCCTATATGCAAAGCAAGTGATATTTCCCTGAAATTCTGACCTTCTCTCCAATGCTTACTTGTACTGAGTTTAATCTTCACAACTCTAAAACTTAAGTTTGTCTCATAATAGTAGGTATCTAAAATATGCCTCAAATTAAATAACAGAAATGTTTCCAATGTAATGTAATAAAGCCCTAACACTGTCTTAACATTTTCAGTGTGAAAATTACTCTTTTGTCTTTCTACATTGCTATAGTGTGCTGTAGGATAGAGATTCTGTCATTTTATTGGCTAGAAATTGTTTTTCTAGATTGGGCATCATCTTGTGCACCATCTTCTTTCTAACAGAGATTAGTCAGAAAGCTTGGAAGGACAGCATGAGGTAGCAGCTCTCTACTGTTATTAGTCTTCATCATTTAGGAGATTATTGCACAGCAATTCAAAGACGTATTTTACTACACTGCCCCATAGCTGGACAGTATGCAACCCATATGCAATCCGGGCTTCTGTCGGCTTCTCGCATGTTTTTCAAACACTGGAAAATCCCATGTTTGGAAAACTGCACAAGAAACCCAGAGAGGCGCAGATTGCATATGGGTTGCATGCTGCCCAGCCGAGGGGCAGTGCAGTAATTAATATTGGCACCAACATGTGTTGTTCAGAACCATGCCCCATATGCCATGGGTAATGTTTTAGCTGTCATGGCTAATAGCTTCCTCCTGAGCCATCTTAGTTTGATCATTTATTTTTCTGTAGCTGGTTTCCAATTGTTGCCATCTTCAAATGAACCAAATTGATATACATCATACATTAAGGCTAAAATAGATTATAGAAGTAGGTAACGTAAAGGTAAAGGTAGTCCTTTGACATGAATGTCTAGTTGTAACCAAGTGTAGGAGGTGATGCTCATCTCCATTTCTAAGCCAAAGAGCCAGTGTTGTCTGAGGACTACTATGGTGATTATGTGGCCAGCATGACTCCACCGAATGCTGTTACCTTCCCACCAAAGTGGTACCTATTTAACTACTTGCATTTGCATGCTTTCGAACTGCTAGGTTGGCAGAAGCTGGGACTAGTGACAGGAGCTCACCCCATCATGCAGCACCCGGGCCTCGAACTGCCAACCTTCTGCTCTTACAATCTCAGAATTGGCGTCTTAACCACTAAGCCACAACATCCCTCAGAAGTACCGGATCATAAAAAGATCTTTAGAAGCAGCAATAAACTGAATTGCTTTCCCCCCCCCCCCACTTTTTTTTTTTTTTTTAAACTGAAAGGCCTATGCAGTCATCTTCCTTTCATTGCCTTTTATTACACTCACAGATGGAATGGCTTTTAGTGAGTTCAGGGGTAACAGCAAGCTGCCCATATATAGTAGACTTTCCTAATGTAATCAGGATTCCCTCAGGAGCCACACATTAAAACCATTATGAAAATGGAATTTTCTTTTAACTTATGGCCTTTCACTTTGTCCTTCCCCCACTACTGAAGAACATACAGTAAATGCTCTGTCTCCAGTGGATTCTAAAATTCAATACAGCTGAAAGCACCAAACCATGTATGGAGAGAGAAGATAAATAATGAAGTAGTCAAAATAGAATTTCCCTTTGGTGACTAATAAAATGCCACCTTCCTTTGTGTATATATGTTTGTGTGTACACCCCCCCCCCCGACTGGTATGTCTCTTAAAACATGATCAAAAATTAATTTTAATTTTATATATATAAGAATTAGAAGAGGAGAAATCATAGCTTTTGGTAGACAATATGTTTTATACTAAATCAAATGCATTTTCTGCCTATTGTAGATAGTATATATTAGATGGTACAAACTATATATTTAGGCTTGGAGTGCTTTTTACCAGCTTAGGGTAATTCAGCAGTCACGGCACTATTTAGAGAAAGCTGACCTAGCCATATCGATATATGCCCTGGTTATATCCAGATTCAATTACTCTAATGTATTCTATATGGCTGTCTTTTAAGATTGCTCATAAACTACATCTGCTCCAAGACGTGGCAATTAGACCACTTTTAGACATTAAGCACTTGGCTCATGTTACACCCATACAGACAGAGACAGAGACAGAGAGACAAACAAAGCTGGTTTTGTTAGGATTTAAAATCTCAAAATGGTTTGGGACCCTGCTATCTGAAAGATGACCTAGAACTGTGTGAGCCTGCCCAAGCATTAAGATTAGGGCCAGAGACCCTACTCTGTGATCCATCAGTGGAGTCATAAGAGTGGTGGATACCAGGGACTTGACTTTCTCATTGGTGCTCCCACACTTTTGGACCTTCCTCCCCAAGGAAAAACACACAACCTTATCACTGCTGGCTTTTTTTAAAAAAAATGCTAAAAACAGATTTATCCCAGTATCATTCAAAAATGATTTGTTGCTGCTGTTTGTTGCTTAAATAGTAATTGTATTTGCTTATATTTTGTAATCTTTGAAGTCACTTTCATGAAGTCCATGTGCCCTCAAAGGGAAATTAACAGTCTCTTAATATATAAATATGTTATAACTAACAAATAATAATTGCAATTTTAAATAGTTTTGCAAACAAACAAACAAACAAAACAAAACATCAGACCTTCTCCAAATCCTTTGGTGTTCGTACTGATTTTGTGGTTATCATTTAACTGATGGTACAGGTAGATATGGTAGTGGTAGATTCATATCTTCAAGTGTAAATTCTCACAAAACACCTACAAAGAATAAGGATTTTATTTCAAATGGGTAATGGTGAGCAAGTGATGGTTGAACTGTCTGCTGTCCACCCATCTGAGTGATTTCTTCCTAATCAGAGAAAGATTTCTGGAGCCACGTCTGCATACAAAATTTCTACTGTACTTTTCAGTTATTTAGCAGCAAGTTTTGTTTGAAGACACATGTAATAATAATTATTTTCTAAGTACAAGTTCACTTTCCTTTTGAATAATAATGATTGTTTCATTAGAACTATTCATGCTTTAAAGTTAGGTTGGATACAAGACCTGACACTTTCAGTTCTACACAGTATATGTATAATTTCTCATTACTATCCTTATTCCAAACTAATTCAGAATACACAACTATCATTTTTTCAAGCTACAAGCTAATTTTTTAAAAAAAATTTGGCAAAGAATATCCATATATATATATATATATATATATGCATATGCTTGTTTTGGATGGTTATTAAATCAGAACTGAATATTTTAAATTCTTTTTTTGTGGGTGTGGGTGTGGCTTTTTGGGTGAACTTACATGTAACCACCATCTTTAGCTTTTCAAAATGCAATGCTACTAACATTTGGGTCCACTGTGAATTAAAAACGTACATAATGTCACAAAATCTGGCATCCATCAATGTTTTTATGTCAATGGTCATGCTCCCACAGCTGAAACTCCTATAGTATTTCTTATTGGGATACAGAAATGACCTCTGTTGCTAGATCCTCATGGGATTTCCAGTTTCCAAAAGAATATAGGAGTAAATTTTGAGTGATATACTATTAGAGTTTGAAATATAGAAAATGAAGTCTAATACACAGATTAATTAGGGATTGCTATGTCAAACTCATTTCTCATGGCAAAACCTAGCAACAAACTGATAGCATGTTTGTTTCATATTTATTTGTAACTATGTAGTAAAATGTCTAAAAAAGAAACATTAACTGAAATTCTAAAATGTTCTGCAAAAAGAAGCCAGCCTGAATCTGTACAGTATATGACATTTTATGGCAACTAATTTAAACAGTTACTACAAACAGTTAATGATATGGTGTCATGGATTTCGTCAGTAAGCATCTATTAGGATATATTTGGCATGAGCAGACAAGCTGTGGCAATGAACAAAACTGTCATTGTAGATCATGTCATAAGGGTAGCTTTCATGTCAACATTCCTGAATAGATTAATAGTTGTCTGTGGTAGTCTTGTTCCTTTGCAACTCTCTTTTATTACAGAGACAAGTCTCCCTCTATTAATTACTCCATTTCTCACAAAATTGGGGCATGTGATGTGAAATATCCTAGTTACTGTATTGCAGGCATGTTACAGTGAATGTCCACTTCAGTGAGCATTTAGGGATGTAAGACTTCACTTATTTCATTGTTCCCTGCAACAACAACGAATTTCAAAAGGATCCTCCCTATTGGGAGTGATTAAAAGACTTTTATATATTTTCAGTTCTTTACACTTCAGGACTCTTTCCCCACCCACCCCCCAAAAAATATTTTTTCCAGAAGAAACTTTGTTTAGTGCAGGGGTAGGCAACCTTTCCCCTTTAAGGGCCGAGGGACTTCAGCTCCCAGAATCCCAGGAGCTATTGGCCAACATGGGACTATTGGGCAACATGGCTGAGGCTTCTGGGAGCTGAAGTTCCTCGGCCCTTAAAGGGGAAAGGTTGCCTACCCCTGGTTTAGTGCAAAAACCAACATTTTGCAAAAAAACAAATTGCTCTCTTCACAAACTAATTTTCAATACAAAATGTCCCAAAATATTCAAAATGTCATGGCAGTTGACCATTTTGTCAATTGTGTGTCTAATGTGTCAAGACACCCTTTGTTATGTAGTGTGTATTCTTTACATCGGGGTAGGCAACCTTTCCCCTTTAAGGGCCGAGGGACTTCAGCTCCCAGAAGCCTCAGCCATGTTGGCCAATAGTCCCATGTTGGCCAATAGCTCTTGGGATTCTGGGAGCTGAAGTCCCTCGGCCCTTAAAGGGGAAAGGTTGCCTACCCCTGCTTTACATTCTTAGTGAAAAGTTGACCACAGATAAATTGCCTGAATGTCTGGTGATAAATGTTGTTGTTGTTGTTTGTTGCCTTCAAGTCATTTCTGAATTTATGGCAACCTTAAGATGAACCTATCCTGGGGTTTTCTTGGCATGATTTGTTCAAAGGAGGTTTGCCTTTGCCTTCCTCTGAGACTGAGAAAATGTGTCTTACCCAAGCTCACCCAGTGGCTGAGTGCGGATTCAAACTTTGGTCTCCTAATGTCCTAATCTAACATTCAAACCATTATACCATGCTGGTCCTTTGAAGGAAATATTACCCTCAAATCTCAACCTGCATCAAATGAAGGCTATTGTAACATTCAGATGACAATACAGTCAGCCCTCATCTCCACGGATTTTTATCCACAGATTCAACCATCCACAGCTTGAAAATAATCCCAAATATATATAAATTCCAAAAAACAAACCTTGGGTTTGCCATTTTGTATAAGGGACACCATTGTGCTATGTTGTTGCATTGAATGGAACTTGTTGTTGCTGTACTTTTTGCAGGACTGGGACCATAGATTTGCAAACTAGTGTTCTGTTCTGTACAGTTTTTTGTTTAATCCTGTTAATCTTGAAGGGAGATCACATGTGGGACCTTAAAAGCCTTGGACTAAATTGAATGAGGACATATTTAATGTCTCAGGGCAAGGGAACTCAGTGAGGAAGCCATCCAGTGATAGTGCTGGAGAGCAGTAAAAATGATGGCAAAACAAGAATGGCCATTGATTGATATGGATGTGCATGCCAGAAAGCAAAAAACCAAAGCAGCCACTGTGTTGTTTGATCTAAAATATTCCATTTCAGACATAGGAAGAAACAGCCTTCTGTACCAATTTAACTTTGGGCTGGAGAAATGTGTGGCTGTCAATACTGTTATCTGATTTAATACTGTTTTAAGGGGGGGAGGGATTGTTGTTGGGATATCTCATGTGATTTTATTGTTGTAAGCCACCCAGATTGGGTCCCCAAGGGGCGGGATATAAATAATTTATTATTATTATTATTATTATTATTACACATTGAGTCTGGATGCTAATGAGTTGGTGTGGCATTAACAGTGTCAAACTGGGGCAGGATACTGCCAACTGGAGCTGAATTATTTTGTGGATTCAGCCCCAGATTTCCCCTCTCAGCCATGTGGGATTTCTTCACTTTCCATTATCCAAAAAACCACCATTTGCTTTGTATGTGTGCTCAGCATGGAGCAGCCTCCCTACCTGTTCCCATAGAAGGGAGGGGACAGTCTTGCCCTTTTCAGTAAAAGCTCTTGGAGCTGCTTGTCAGAAGCTAGCTTCAGCCTATGTGAGCACAATCTGTCTTTCTAAAAAATTTTAGCAAAGAGGGGTTTTCCATTTTCCTTAGAATTAGAGCACCACCAGAACTGTGAACTAGCCTCTTTCTCAGGGGGGTTGCAGACTGCCAGAAATAGTGCAAATTGAGTCCACTTTTAGGGTTAGGGTTAGTGCTAGGGAATCATGGGAATTGGGTGTTGTTTCTTTCTGGGACATTGAGCCTTCTCTGTCAGAGACCTCTGGTGCCACAATAAAATACAGTTCCCATGATTCCCTAACCCTAACCCCAACCCTTAAAGTGGACTCAATTTGCACTATTTCTGGCAGTCTGCAACCCCCCTCAGTTTCTCACTCATACAGACACACAGATTTCCCTCCCCCATTTTAATAGATTTCAGATAACCCCCCCCATTTCCCTAAAATAGGATCAGTATTACAAAGAAGCATTCTTGATTAGAAAATATTTTTCTCCTGTCTTCAGTTCTGTTTGTTTTTATGAGTCTTCAGTTTCCTTTTCAGCAGAACAATGTTCTGTTTACATTAACAATGCAATTGTAGACATGTCTACTCAGAAGTATACCTCAATGAGTTAAGTAGCATTTGTGGTTGTTGTTAACCACCCTTGAATCATTCTCAACCCATGGTAACACTGTGGATGAGACATTTCCAAGACTCCCTATCCTTCACTGCCCTGCTTAGTTCCTGCAAAGTCATACCCGTGATTTCCTTAATAGAGTCCATCCATTTAGCATGTGGCCTGCCTCTCTTTCTACTTCCCTTCACCTTTCTTAGCATTATTGTTTTTTCCAATGAGTCCTCTCTTCTCATGTTTCTCCAAAATATGACAGCCTAAGTTTTGACATCTTTTCTTCCAGGGAGATTTCTTGCTTGATCTACTCTAGGACCCATTTGTTTGTCTTTTTGGCTGTCCACAGAATCCTCAGCACTCTTCTCCAGCACCACATCTCAAAGAATTGATTTTCTTCCTATCATCTTTCTTAACTGTCCAGCTCTCATATCCATGTATGGTAATAGGAAATACAATGGCTTGTATGATTCTAATTTTTGTGCTGAGTTGTATATCTTTGCATTTTAGAATCTTTTCTAGTTCTTTCATAGCCGCTCTCCCTATTCTTAATCTTCTGATTTCCTGGCTGCAATGCCAATTCCTATCTATGTTTGATCTCTTTTACTATTTCTATTTCTTCATTGTATAGGTTGAATTTTGTAGATTCTCCATGGTCATTATTTTTGTTTTCTTTGTGTTCAGCACTAAACCTGACTTTGCACTTTCTTCCTTGATCTTTCTTAGTAGTTGTTCCAGGTCTATAAGGTTTTCTGCTAGTACTATGGTGTCATCTGAGTATCTTAGATTGTTGATATTCCTTCCTTATATTTTCACTCCTCCTTCTTCTGTGTCCAATCCTGTTTTGTTTTTTTTACAAAAGCATTTACTCCTAAGTAAATGTTTACAAGGTTGTAGCCTAAGTGGGACATTCTAAAAGACCACTGGAATGCATTATGACAATCATGTTTTCTCAGCCCTACATGTTTTTAACTAATTTAATTCATTCCCTTCCCTATGTTTATCCTAAAAAAACAACAACTGTAAAGCTAGTTAGGCTGAAAAGCTGAATGGCTCAAAGTGACCACATGAATATTGTGGGGGAATTGATATTTGACCTTTCTATAACATACATGGGGCTGAGAATGTGAACACAGACTATGAATCACAGAAAAAGTTGTCAGATAAAAAGTTATCAATGATAAATGCATTTGACTTCACAATAATGAATTATACTATATTTTAATCATGCTGCACACATACACATACAGTACTGTATTTTTTGATCTGAGCTTCCTCCTCCCCTTTTTTTAAGGCTTTAAAAAATTCAATGCATTAATCCCAAGGATTCTCTGCTTAAAAAAAATAGTTTCTGCATTTATTATGCTTGAACTCAGGTGAAATAAAAATTAGTGGTGTGCAAACTTCCCCACAACACTCCTTGTTTTAACAAAACATTTATATTTACTCTCCTATGCAAAATAATGAGAACTTGAGGAAATTTTCTAAAAGCAAAAAAGGGGTGAATGAATTGGGAAAATGCCTTCCATTGCCTAATCCAACCTCTCATTGAAACAGTCCCCCCTTCCTCCTTTCTTTCCTTTCACACTCTTCCTTTACTTTCCAAGTGATAGTTTGTGATTGTGATTTTGAAAAAGGAGGTGCCTCTCCTTGTTTCCATGTGCTGATAAGCAACATGTTAAAAAGCAGTTGCTTGAGAGATGAGTCCCCCCCCCCCATGGATTTTCAGTGAAGATATATAAAAGTATGACAGGCACAACAGAAAAGACAAATCTACTTGACAAGATGCTGTAATCTGAGAAGAAGCATCAAGGAGTAGCAAAGTTTCTTCTGAACTATATGAGACAGTTTGAGACCATTCTGTGACATGTGAGAGCTTCAATGCCAGGAGATTGGTAGTGCATTTTTCAACCTCATGCTGTTTGCTTTAACCTTTTGTTTCATATCAATAGCATATCAGTTCAGAAATAATTCCCATTTGCTTTAATGTAGCTTAACTCCTATTAATAGAGAGTATAAGACAGGGGTAGGCAACCTAAGGCCCGGGGGCCGGATGCGGTCCCCCGAGGCCTTTGGACTGGTCCCAGGCTGGTCCTGCCGCCGCCGCTCCCCACCGCCGCCCGCCATGATGATATTGATTATTGTTGTTATTACTTGTTCTTGGGGTTTTCTTGGCAAAATCTCCACAGGGGTTTTGCCATAGCTTTTGTGGGGCTGAGAGAGTGTGCATGCATATTTTTTTATTTTATTTTTTTAATGTTTTATTTATTTATTTATTTATTTATTTATGGTGCTTTGCCCCCCCCCCCCCAATTGTCTGAGGGACAGCAACCCGGTCCCTGGCTCAAAAAGGTTGCCTACCCCTGGTATAAGATGTACAATTTATCTGGAAATTCTTTCAAATACATCCTCCTTTAATCCGAACAGCTTGTTTAAAATTATAGTTTTAACACTTGCTAAGAATATTTTATGCTCTTTTTTCTGTCATGTCTTAGATATCTAGAGGCAGAGATATTGAGTCAGCAGTTTATTGCAAATTATTCCATTCACTTTGTTTTAAAACAGTTGTTTGGAGTATCAAAGTGTGAGTCCAACACTTGCTGGGGGAAGTATTCATTCATTCATTCATTCATTCATTTACACTATTGAAAAATGGCTTTCCATTAGAAGAAATTGTGTATAAATTAAAATTTTGCAGTGCATATAGAGCACAGAGATCAAAACCCTACAATGCATAAAAGCCATACTGAAACAAGTAGTTTATAACCTAAAGACAGTAAAAACATCATACAAGTAAAATCATTTATTACAGCACCTGTGTTTTGTTGTTAACTGGTCCAGGGCCAGGGGATTTCCCCACAGACAATAGATTGCTAATTTAAATAGACACACATCCACCACACATATCCTCCCACCTCGAGGCCTTGCCATTCAACAACAGACCAATACACAAATTAACATGTAAATCACTTCCTCCAAACCAAGGGTCACACAAGCATATATATCCCACACACTTCTATGCCACCACCTTCTGAAAATGCCAGCCACAGATGCAGGCAAAACATCAGGAATAAATTCTTCCAGAACGCGGCCACATAGCCCAGAAAACCCACAGAAAACTATAAAACTAAAGAATTTGCACCTTTGTCCTCTGATTGGAGATGATCCATAGAAACTGGAGCTTCAGGACTAGGCTCTGAGAATTGACAACTCTAGTTGTACCTTAATATGATCCAAAAATACTGTTTTTGAAATGCTGTTGACTACAACATTTCAAGTTACCAATAAGATTTTCTCAGAACCCTTAAGGAAATTAATCCCATAGCAACATTTTAGATAAATTTTCTGCCATCTTAAAGGCACTAAATCTAATTCTTTTACTCTTCCCCAACAGTTAGACATTTTAGTGATGGTCAGTTTGATTTTGAATTCAAGAAATCTAAAAAGAGCAATTTTAGAATTAGAAAAGTTTCAATGGGCACTGCACATGCTTATTGAAGAATGTAGACATTGTACGAGAAAGAGGACTTTAAATTTGAATAAAATTGGCTCCTGAGAGTAATTTGGCAATATTTCAGACTGTTGCATTATATGGAATGAGGAGGACTAATTATGTCATTTAATGGGAGTTGTGACCCATATAGCAGTAGCTACATTTTTATTGTATATTTAACAATTTTTGAAATAGAATTCAAAAACACAGCCATGTTAGTCTGGATCAATATACAAAGAGATATTGTAGCACCTTTGAAACTGGAAGAAAGAGGTTTGTAGCATAAGCTTTTGTAAACTCAGCCTGCTTTATCAGATGCAATCTATGACTCAATCTACAAAAGCTTATGCTACAAACCTCTTTCTCTCATTTTGTCTCAAAGGCGCTAAACTATCCCTTTGCATAATTTTTGAAATAGTCAGCAGTAAAGTTCTTCAGCATGTGCTTTACAGACTACAGCAAAGCCTTTGTCTGCATAGATCATGAAAGGCTATGGAACTCCCTTAAAGACATGGGAGTGCCAACACATCTGATAGTCCTTATGATGAATCTGTACTCAGGACAAGAGACTACTGTCAGAACAGAACACAGAATGGTTCCCAATTGTCAAAGGAGTCAGACAAGGCTGCATCCTAACATCCTACCTATTCAACTTACATGCAGAACATATTGGAAGGGATGCAGGCTTGGACATGGTAGAGGGAGGAGTGAAAATAGGAGAAAGAAATAACTATCTGAGATATGCTGATGATACCATAATACTAGCAGAGAACCTCACAGACCTGGAATAACTACTAAGGAAGATCAAAGAAGAAAGTGCAAAGGCAGGCTTACTGTTGAACATAAAGAAAACAAAAATAATGACCACAGAGAACTTACAAACATACAAACTAGACAATGAGGAAATAGAAACAGTAGAAGAGTTCTCATATCTGGGATCAAACATTGATCAGAACGGGGAGTGCAGCCAGGAAATCAGGAGAAGATTTAGAATGGGAAGGGGAGCTATGAAAGAACTAGAAAAGATCTTAAAATGCAAAGACATACAACTCAGCACAAAAGTCAGAATCATACAAAACATTTTCTATTACCATGTATGGATGTTAGAGCTGGACAGTCAAGAACAGGGGTAGGCAACCTTTCCCCTTTAAGGGCCGAGGGACTTCAGCTCCCAGAAGCCTCAGCCATGTTGGCCAATAGTTCCATATTGGCCAATAGCTCCTGGGATTCTGGGAGCTGAAGTCCCTTGGCCCTTAAAGGGGAAAGGTTGCCTACCCCTGGTCAAGAAAGAAGATAGGAGGAAAATCAACTCATTTGAAATGTGGTGCTGGAGAAGAGTGCTGAGGATCCCATGGACAGCCAAAAAGACAAACAAATGGGTCCTAGAACAGATCAAGCATGGGTCCTAGAAGTCAATATGACAAGACTTAGACTATCATATTTTGGACACATCATGAGAAGACATGAATCATTAGAAAAGACAATAAGCAGTTTCATTTAAACAGCTTCATTTATATACCACTTCATACCGCGCTATGCAGTGTCTAAGCAGTTTACAACTGTAAGCTCATTGCCCCCCAACAGTTGGGTACTCATTTTAGCGACCTTGGAAGGATGCAGGCCTGAGTCAAGCCTGAGCCCTGGCTAGTATTGAACTTGCAACCTTATGGTTTATGAGTGAGTGGCTGCAGTACAGGCATTTAGCCACTGCACCACCAGAGCTCCTATAATGTTAGGAAAGGTGGGGGGAAGTAGAAAGAAAGGAAGGCCACATGTTCGACGGATGGACTTTATTAAAGAGACCACAAATATGAGTTTGCAGGAGCTGGGCAGAGCAGTAAAGGACAGGGGAGCCTGGAGATGTCTCAACCATAGGGTTGCCATGGGTCAAGATTGACGCAAAGACAGTGAACGACAACAACAACAAAGGTTTTCCCCTCCCTTCCTACTAACTATTTCAAGAAAGTACTTCCAAGGATCCAGTGTGATGTAGTGGTTTGAATATTGGATTACAACTCTAGAGACTTGGGTTTTAATTCCCACTTGGCCATAGAAACCCATTGGGTGACCATAGACAAGTCACATACTCCCAGCCTGGGAAAAAAACATGATAGAATCACTTTAGGATTACCATAAGTTGGAAACAACTTGAAGGCACACAACAACAACAAAGATCCTTTATCCAATATTAAGAATATGTCTTAAAAGAATCTGGTTTCAGAGCATAAAGTTAGGAATCTCATTCAGTGCCTCCAGAAGTTTGAAAACAGAATATTGATTAGTGGGACCCAATATTTGCAAAACTTATTACTTTCAATAATGATTCCAGGTCATCCATTCCAACCCCCTGCCATGCAGCAACACACAGTCAAAGCACTCCCAACAGATGGCCATCCAGCTTCAGTTTAAAACTTTAATTTTTAATTATCACATATAAGAATGAAAACTGCAATTGAATCAGATAGCACCTTGAAGGCTAATGGAGTTACTGCAAGATGAGATTTTTTGAATTGCAATTCACTTCATCAGATGTATAGAGTAGAAATTTAAGAGATTATCACACTAAAAAAGAAAGTGACTTATTCTCAACAGGATGCAATCACTTTTTGGATTAATCTCTGATTTTATGACACATAAATTGCTGCCTTCATCACCAGGTGATTGCAACCTGGCTGCATCCTGGATCCCAGCTGCATTTAGCCAGCTGTTTTTCAAACACAGTAGCTTGCCATTTTGGAAAACTGGCTGGCTAAGTGCAGCTGGGATCCGGGATGAAGCCGGGTTGCAGTCCCCCAGCAGCAAAGGTGGTGATTTACGTGTGATAAAATCAGAGGTTAATCTGAAAAGCAGCTGTATCCCCTCAGGGATAAGTCACTTTTTTTGTAGTGTGAAAATCTCCTTAGAGAGATAAATATATATAGACAGTGTACATGGTGGGGGATGGAATCAGAATGAAATCTCATGTAAAACATGCTATATAAGGGACACTTATATTATTCACAGTGGCCATTAAGAAAACATTATACAAGCATCCTGACAATTAACTTATGTTTTAATATTAGTATTTTAAATTATATTTTAATATCAAAAATATTATCAGATTACAACCCAGTTTTGCTAAAATTAATGAAAAGAGAGAATTCAACTGAGGATTAAGTGACAATTTACTAAAAGATGAAACATTACTTTGAAAAGCCAAGGAAACACTCAAAAATTACTTCCTGGAAAAATTTATACAAGATATCTCAACTAAGACCATCTGGGATGCAAGTAAGGTAGTGATGTAGGTCTTCTTCATAAAGCATAGAAAAAAAAATAAGAAAATACAAAAAGAAAGAAGGGAAAATCAGGCAAGAAATTAAGAAATAAAGAAGCACTTAGACTAGAGAAAACCCAGCTAACAAGGAAGTAATAAATGAAATTAAAGTATTGCAGAGGTTACTCCCAGCAGAAATGACAAAAGAAATTGAGAAAAAACTTTGATGGATGTGTCAAAATCATTTTGAATTAGGCCATAAGCCTAGTAAATGGTTAGCATATAAACTTAGAAGAGCAAAAGAAAAGAGACTAATAACAGATGGACTGAAAATATCAATTCAAAAAACAATAAAGAAAACATTTGTTAATTATTGTTCCAATCTTTATAGTCAAGCTGCACCATCATATACATATACAAATTCAGAAAAAAAACAAATATTTAGATGACATTAAAATATAAAAATTAACAGAAGAACAAAAAAGAATACTACATCAGCTGAAGAACACAGGAACAAGCTAGAAATTTTGCAGTTTACAACCACAGAGATCTGTAGAACTAATCTCAGAGAAGATAGTCTGATAAGAAACACTTGCAACATTAGGGTACACCAAATTCCTTCCCACAGCTGCCTCCTACAAAACATACTGTCTTCATCTCAGGATTTAGGTAGAGAAAGGGGAGGAAATGAGGGTGAGAAGCAATCTCAAAGATAGTTACATTATCATTTACCAAATACTGCCTGGGCCTGGCTGTAAGTTCTGTGAATAGAACTTAAATCAGTAGGTAGATCTAACCCTAGATTTGGTTTCCAGGTTTGCTGTCCAGGGTTCTGATTTCTAGCCATTAGTTAGCATGGGAGGGAACTAGCTTAACTCTTTATTCTCTTTCCCCTCATTCTTCAAACCTTTTTCTACTGACTCTTCAATCTCTGGTTCTTACTTTTGTTACAATAAGGAATTAGCATGATGTATAAATTTTCATATCTTACAAAATTACCTGTAAAAATATTATTTTTCTATGTTGCAGCCATAGAGCAGAGCTAGAGCTTCATTTTTGAAAATCTGGGCATACAATATTTCTGTATTATTGAGACAAATGTTGATCCAATGTCTTTTTTATAGCAGACCAAAATCTAGCTGTCACCAGATATAGCCAGCATTCAGTGCAAATATGTACTCATTTGCTTACATCTTCTCCAAACACCATAAGAGAGCAATGCCTTCATGTAAGCAAACTTGATTTGAATGAAATAAACGTGTGCACAGTTTAATTGTCTTGAGTGTTTGCTGTGTTTGCATGGATTTTTATTGCTGAATGGAAGAGCATTCTGTGTCAACAAAGATCTAGATTGCTTTTAGAGCAACAAAGGAATTAAGAACACTATCTAATAACTTTTTGTAAATTCATTCTACTGTCTTTTTGGTGTCCTCTGTATATTAGTCAACTAGCAATTCAAGACAGGGTGAAGCTTCTAGTGACTTTCCAGGTCTCATAGGAATGGTTTGGTGTATTTGACACCATGTCATTTTCATATTCTGGAGTTTACATCTTCCTTAGTCAGCTGATGTAAAAAGTCTTTGATTCTGTACAGTTTCAATAACATTTTAAATACCCACAATATCTGAGCCACAATTTATTTGTGGCTAAACAGTTTTGTTGTTACACTGTGATCTAGTGATCAGTTTTGTGAATAATGAGATCATTTCTCATAGTATTAGATTTGTCTGTTTTTTGAACACCTGATGATTCTCATTCCTGTGTACCAATTTGATTGCATTGTGTTAGGATTTATTTTTATTTTTTCTGGCTTTGATTTAGTACAGTCCTCCCCCCCCCCTTCACTGCTTATATTGATCAAAATCATCTGGGTAAGGAAAGAGAAGATTTGAGAGTAGTGGTGTAGTGGGTAGATTAAAGGGATGAAGTGCTGTCTTCACTTTTTCTAAGCCAAGATTGTCTAATGAAAAGGATTGTCTACAAAGGGAAAGTGGTCTTGAATGCAACTCCAGCACAAGGCAAGCTTCCCAAAGGATGTTTATGTTGTTGCAAGGATCCCATGGTTTTCCAGCTTCTGCGAGTTTCAAGTGACATAGCTGGAAGGAGTCGTAGTTTCTGTGCAAACCTGGCATGCTGGCACCACCATCACTCCTTACGTGCGACCCCAGGAATAACTTGTCTGGTCAGCTGTGCTTTTGGCCCTTGTGTATAAATTTGGCAAAGAGTTACAAAATTAACCATTGGGGTAGTTGGGTGGAGAATTATAGACAAAGCTTGAGAAAGGAAAAATAGTCTAGGAGTGATCGTTGGACAAGCTCAAAAGATCTCATTTTACTATATGAGACAGAGGACTGAACTTTGTTTTTAAAAACCTTTCTGTACCTTCTTTTGTAATGCTGTCCCACCCCAGCTGCACAATAGCAACTAAACATTGTCCAGGCATGGCTTCCATCTAACCTGAACACCCAATGATTCACTGTAGGTATGCTGGGAGACCTCCCTTGCCCCATCACCTAACCTGCAGCCATCACCCTTCTAGACCTTCAGTGCATGCACGTGGTCAGAACGTTACGCTCTACCAGCATCAAACAATCCTTGATTTCTATACAGACAAATTTGATTTAATAAATTTGTTTTGTTTGTTTGTTTTGGTATAGCTACTGAGCCAAAAGGTTTCAGTTTGACTTTTACCAAACTGTTACCAAAGTTGTTATTTCTTTCAGACAGGTGAGGACTTGTTCCTTTCAGACTGGTGAGGAGTAACACAATACAGCTAGTAAAAAGTAAAAAGTTGATGGCATGGTAGGTATCCCATATTTGTAACCCTTTGATTTGAGAGTTAGCTTGTATGGCTTCAGCCAGTAGTGCAGGGGTGATCGATAAGTGAGGAAGAATTTATCTCTCAGCTATTTAAGCCAGAAAAAGACACCACAGTTTCTTTTACGGTTTCCTTCCCTGGCTCATGTGGGAGAGGGAAGACAAAGCACTGGCTGCTGCCATATTCAGACAACGTGACAAACAAATTTTTGTGACTCACTTCCCTCCTGGAAGGAGGACCTATAGGACAGACACACCAAGATTCCCCTCTTACTCCTTCAGTTCCCTGGCACTATCTGATCCAAGATGATAGAACAGTAGATCAGAGTGGGTTGTAGGTTTGTCCTGTAGGACAGTATACACCTAGACTGATTGCCAATGTGGCTGAAATTATCAAAAAATAGCTACAAGGAACAAACAGTAGCTGCATAAAACCCTAGCCTTGCATGCAAGAGAGAGCACTCCAGCTAGTTCTAGTGGAGACTTTGCAAATGATTTCATTTTATTCAGTAAAGGCATTCTGTTTGACAGGCCATTAAGTCTCTGAAAAAGTTGTATAATTTTACTACGTAAGGCCACATCTGGTTATGCTGTACATTAAATTATCATTTTTTATCACCTACTTTAAATTTGTTCTCAACCCAACTCAGAACTCTTTCATGAGCTATTTTAAATCATGCATGCTGTTGGCAGTATCTGAATAGTATTTAACACTTTCTGCCATAAAATTTAGAGCAAATCAGAGAAGAACTTAATTAAAATGTATGAAATGTTTTAGTTTCAACACTACAAAAGCCTATGTGTATAGATTTTCATTTTAAAGGAGACATGATTATGCAGTCTAAAAATATAAGTCACACTCTCTAAGCCTCAGAGGGGAAAAAAGGAAAATCCTCTCTGAACAAATCTTGCCAAGAAAACTCCATTTTAAACCAGAAATGACTTGAAGACACACAGCAAGAAAGGCTGCTGCCAGACTGCAGAAATAAAGCAGTTTGACCCCACTTTAATTGCCAGGACTCAATGCTATGAAATTTTGGATTTTGGGACCTTAAGCAAACACCATTAACAAAATACAGACCTATAGCTCTAACACTGTCACTTTGCTTCCCCTGCATGATTTCTAAATATCTTTGGACTTTATCACATGAGGCAGTAAATTGCAATTGGAGAAGGATAATCGCATTTTTGGCTGGGGCTTATCACACGACATCGGCCCTCTTTTGTTGTTCTCCCTGTGGGAGACCGTTTCAAAAGCATTTCTTTTCATTAATTCCCACTGCTGTCCTGTTAACATTTGGAATGCAATAATTCATTTCCTCTTTAATGCTGATGTTGGATGGTCAGGGGGTGGTCTGTGGGCAGGCTTTAGGTGTGCCTTAAGTGCCTTGTACTTATCAGGGAGAAGCAGATGGAATGGACGCTTCCATTTGAATTCCTTTCAATTAGCAAAGTAATTCAGAAAATTTAAACTCTTCTCTGCTTCCATTCCATTGGGTGTTACCAGTTCCCTGCTTTATGGTATATTTTGTACTTTTTGGTTAGCCCAGCGCATCTGCGATGTGGTGCTAGAGAAGAGTGCTGAGGATATCATGGACAACCAAAAGGACAAACAACAACAACAATATTTTTTATTTATTTATACAAATGGGTCCTAGAGCAGATCAAGCCAGAGATATTCCTAGAAGCCAGACTGTCATACTTTGGACACATCATAAGAAGACATGAATCGTTGGAAAAGACAATAATGTTGTGAAAGGTGGAGGCAAGTAGAAAGAGAGGAAGGCCACATGCTAGATGGATGGACTTTGTTAAAGAAACCACGAATATGAGTTTGCAGGCACTGGGCAGAGCAGTAGAGGACAGGGGGGCCTGGAGATGTCTCATCCATAGGGTCGCAATGGGTCAAGATCAATGCGAAGGCAGTTAACAACAACAACAACAACAACAACAACAACAAAAGCAAAGCTATCACCAAAATATGTACTTTAGTCATGTAGAAGAGAGGAAAAATTGGGTTTATAACAACATATAATATTGTAGCACGGTGCCAAAGTCATTTCTTAAAGAATTAGTAACCAGAGAACGTTTAAGGGGTATTTGTCTGTAAGACTCATAAATCACTGGGTTATTTCCAATATTCAGCTCTTGTAATAAAACATTATTCCCCAAAGAAGTAAGATGCATTCATAAGGTGAAACAGGTGTTCTTCCTTCTGCTTTACATGTTTTTAATATTATGTTGGCTTTAGAAAAGTAATATTGTGAAGACAGAGGACAAAGAAAAGATAAATGAGTCTGGTGAGTTGCCTTAGCATACTGTATTCAGTTCAAGATTCCCTGGTGCTCAGTAAAATAATAAATGTTTGGTTGAGGTTATGATTTTATTACAGTCTTTTGTAGCAGGTTTATTTCCCACTACAGCCAGCTCACTCTTCTATAAATGGAACCTCATCCATTGAATTAGACTTTCAGAAACTAATACATCTTTACTCACATAATGTGGTTTTACTCTCTCTATAAAGCTCTTCTGAATTCTTTCTTACCTAGCTGACTTCTGGTAGAAGTTTGTATTTCTATCATACACTCAGGTGTTTAATATAAGTGAGAAATATTTTGACTTGTAATATTTGTAATTAATTTGAAATATTTAATTTTGATTTGTAATTTGTAATTGTGAAACAATTGTAGATGATAGCAGCTACTGGAAGGGTCAGGCTATATTATACTTTATTGCATTTTTAAAACAAGTGTTCTCTTAAGAACTGAAAAGACATTTGTCTCCAATAGTGGTTTAGTGGCCTCCCATCTCCTGGGGTTTTTGGAGGAGACTTTTTATTATTATTAGGCTACAATAATATCATATACCTTATTTTAATTCATGTTGTGAGTCTCCTTTGGACCTATTCAGAGGAAAGGCAGACTATTAAATAAATAAAAACAGAGAAATGTGTTTTGATTGCATATGATTTTCCTCACTTACATGTCACACATTTTGTGTGTATCATTTTGTCATTGAGTTAAAAAAAAAGGTAAACACATGGTTAATTTATGAATCTAATTGCTGGATATTTCTGAAGAAATCCTATTGTGGGAGGGGAGGCAAAATGGGTTGCCTACTGGGAATATGCATTTCCCTTAATATGCATTTCAGAGCTTCCTTTTTCAAAAAGACCAACTGAAATCTAGGAAAAATGCATTTCTCATATCTTAAATTGTTATTTAAACTATAGTGTGAGTATTGCCTTCATGATTGAAACCATGCCACATGAGGAGGGAAGCTAAAGTTTTCACAAGGAACAACATTGCTACTGCTTCTGTGAAAAATCTCCTTAGTATTTTGTCCCCAGGAAAGTAGCTGCCATTGGCATCAGGTAAAGAGCTTTTTAACCCTGTTTTTCTGAGAACAGCAGAAGAGATATTCTAGTGTCTCTTAGCTCTCAACCCCCATACATCATCAAGGAAAAGGACAAGTGTGGATGAGCCATTAAGGATGGCATAGAGGAGAATTCTGCCAATATTTTATTACTGTTTACAGTGGGAAACAGATAAGGAGTTCAAGAAAGCTTTGTCCTGGTTCTGTGAGTAGAGCCAGTGTTGTTTTCAGTTCACAATATGGTACTGATGTAAAGTAATTTGCAGATCAGAGTTCTACGGGAGAGTGGCTTTTTAAAAGAGTCATCAAGGAAAGTTGTGGTTTTATTTTATTTTGAAACCAATATGTGAAGGTTATGTACTTTCCCTTCTGTAATCTTCTCCTGACTTAAAAATACTGTGCAGTTTTTTCTTATTTAAATTAATGTTCATTGAAGACCAGCTGTGGTAACATATTTGTATCTGAGCGCCTTTCCCCTCCCCGCATTGCAGGCACAATATGATTTGAAGTCACTTTATTAAAGGTTACCATTCTCTCTGATGTACATTTTTTAAATAAATATCTGACTACACTTTATGATCAAGGTTTCTGAGAGAGAAAGAGATATGAAATGTGAAATGTTCCATATTTTAAACCAGGGGTAGGCAACCTTTCCCCTTTAAGGGCCGAGGGACTTCAGCTCCCAGAATCCCAGGAGCTATTGGCCAACATGGGACTATTGGCCAACATGGCTGAGGCTTCTGGGAGCTGAAGTCCCTCGGCCCTTAAAGGGGAAAGGTTGCCTACCCCTGTTTTAAACTCTCATCTTTAGAACATTTTTGAAATGTACTTTGTAAGTCTTAAGCTTATTGCACAGCTCTTAAGGAACGGGAATGGAATGAAATGGAAGGGAACGGAACAGAACGGAACAGGGCAAAAATGCATTTTACTGTACGGGAGAATGCCACTAATGACACCAGGAGTCCCCAAGGCGTTCCCCAGCCGTTCCTGGCAGCCGATTTTGAAGAACAATTTTGAACCGTCCTTCAAAAATCGGCTGCCAGGAACGGCTGGAGAACGCCTTGGGGACTCCTGGAGGCATTGGTGGCATTCTCCTGTGCAGTAAAATGTGTTTTTGCTCCATTCCATTCCATTCCCTTCCGTTCCGTTCCCGTTCTTGTAAGTGCCATGCGATAAGCTTAAATATCAGGGCTGTGAAATTAACAGACTCTGGATAGCATTTTCAAGTAAAACAGAAATCAACGTTTAATTTCCCCTCCAGCCTCATTGCCTAGTACCACCTGGTGGCCCTAGTGGTGATGTATTTCTGTTATGAGGATGAGGATAACTACACATACACAAACACAACAAACAAACAAATGAAGTACCACTTTTCTCATATTGAATACTTTACTACAGTATAAATCCTTCTCTCTATATATCATTCTCTTTAGTTCCCATAGGCATTTATTTGTGATCATCAGGCTTGCAATTGCTGGGTCCTCCTCTACTTTTCTGTCCTCTTGAGCACAGACTTTTGCTATAGCATCTGAAAGTGGAACTACTGTGGAATGTGAGAAATCATGAATGAAACCTAGTAAGATAAATATAGAATCAATGGATTCTTTGTGATGGCTCATACAAATATTTGGATACTAAAAAGCTAGTAGGGGGTTGTGATGGGTGTCTATGTACTTCTTTCTTGGGTTCCACAGGGCCAATTATAAATGAATAGTACAATCACAATTTAAGTCCAGTTTTTTAAACAACAGTACAACAAATTATACACTAAATTGAATACATATCCAGTGTTCCAGAGTTCCATGCATCTAATGTGGTGCCAGTCCTGGACCTGACTGTAGGCGTCTTCTCCATATGCTGCTCAGCAGTATTGCAATCTTGGATGCAAACCTTAAAGTACTCAGTAAAAATACAAAATAGATTTAAATGGATGGATAATCGATTTTCCTCTTCATTATTTTATCCCTGCTAAATCCCTGGAAATCCCTGGAAGCCCTACTACCTGATTCAAGGTGAAAAGTGACTGAACCTTATGCCTGGCAGTTACAGCTCCTTTTCTCTCCAGTTCTCCCTCTTCCTTGATTAAAAAAGAAAGGACAACAGAAGGGTCATCCTAGCCTTCCTTGGAAGGGAATTCTGTAATCTGGGAACAACTACAAATGAAATGCATCTGCAAACTAGTTCTTTTTTGTCAATCCATGTACTTGATCTTTTTGTCTTGTAATAGCTAGCAAGTTTTCAGCTATCTAGGCACAGAATCTCTTCCTGCACATGCCTCTTGCCTCCTTGTCCCCTCCACAACTTTCCCATGACAATAGACTACAGTATGTTAACCATTAATTTTAGCTAACGGCCCATTGGTATCTAAGGGCAAATCTAGACTTGCCATGAAATCTGGATGAGTCCCAGGTTTTCTAGATTGCAGTGACTTTGGGCTTGTCTACACTATTACTATGGACATCGAGGCACATTGCAGCAAAGTGGCCACACATTCCCCCATTGTGAGGTCACCTTGTTGTAAAATGGCAGCTCACAAGCTGGTTTGCCCAAATCATTTTTGGGCACACATTTGCGGCCATTCCACTTTATTTATTTATTTTCCTGTCTATCAAGCATTGGAACATATGCTTTTTCACACTGGCCCAGAACATTCCTCTGCCTCCTCTTTTTTTTTTACCATGGAAGGACTGGCATTTGGCCGTCGCTAGAGCTAAGCCAAGCAGTTAATTGGAGATGTGCAGGTATGAGTATAAGTATCTACCTAGCAGATATATTGATACCAAGTTGTGCACATAAATGCAGCAATCTTTAAAAAACAAGCCACTCAAAAAACAAGCCACTCAAACCTCCCGTCGCTTGAGAATTGTCACTTCCTGGTGGGAACGAATATGTGACCGCCAGACCCTGTTTGTCACACCCCAACCACCATATGTTCCTTCCTCTGCCACCAATGCAAATCCATTGGACATACATCCACTGATTCAAATTTTCCAGGAAAATCTGAAGAACATTTGGATTCTTTTTTCTGCAGATTAAAGCCTTCAGGCTTCTAAATCCCTACAACTGCTGCAAATTAGTCAGAATATCATGTGTCCAAACCACCATCAGTTCAAAGTGAGTGAGGGTTTGTTTAGTTGTGCTGAAAGCCTTGTAAGCAGCTTCACTGTATCTTTCCCTATATATCCAATAGATGTTATACATGCTATAGTTATTCATGCCTTCTTCCTATGTTGCTTACTGTGCTGTTCATAGTACTTCATTTTGAATTATATTTTTGAAACATGGTATTTTACTGATATATAGCTGCTTGGTTGTTGTTTTTAACATTTATTATTGTAAGCAACAATTTGTGCCTATTTGTCAAAAGCATGAGATGAAAACAGAACAAGAAACCTGTTTAAGATCCAAATATAATATTAACAAAGGAGAAAGATTCTGCACTGAAGCTATAAACTTACAATGCCTCACTTTTTTGCACAATCTTCCATAGCTGATCCTTAGTTATTTTAGAGCTATAGTTTCTACTAGACATAGATTTTATTTCTGCCTTCCTTAAGGCAGTGTACTTACAAATGGCATAGTAATTGACCAGGCCATTGGAGACATGGGTTGAAATTCCTGCTCTGCCATGAAGCTCCCTGAAAAGTCTTGACCAAGTTAAAGTTAACCTAGGGAATCTGACTGTGTTGCATTTTATATTGTATTTTTACTGTTGTTAGCCACCCCGATTGGTCTCAAAGGGGCGGGATATAAATTATTATTATTATTATTATTATTATTATTATTATTATTATTACCCTAATATTATTATAACCCTAATCCTGACTTTTCCTCATGCAGCACAGTTGCCAAAAGAAGATTAGAATGAGTTTAGTGTTATTCCTGAATCTAAACTGTGGCAGCTAATTTCAATATAAACCAGTTTGATCATCAGTGTACTGTGCTGTTTTGTTTCAGTAAACAAGATTAATCATAATATATTGTTATTTGGACATGAGACAACAAGCAATGGTTAATCAGAAATGGAAGTAACCCAACTAAAAGAGAAGAGAGGAGAGGATCCTTATGAGTCACAGGTCCACTGCAGTTTGCTTCTCTAACAAATCATGTCATCCTGTTTCTGTCGTCTATTCTATCTTAACAGAATTGTTATAAGAATACAGTATGAGGCAGTCGAGGACCTTCAAGAAATGTATAATTAAATAAATGTCTCATGAATTCTATCAGTTTTGAATAAACTCATAATTCTTGCAGTGCTTACCATGAACCATCAGAACTGATGTCTGATGTTTGAAATAGGCATCTGTTCCTAGCCAGAGGTAATATGTACAAATACACTCACATTGTCTAACAGAAGCTTACTACTTGTACAGTGTGAAATGTTAACAAGAAAAGGGCGATTCAGTTCTATGAGCTTATGTTATTCAGTTCCAATGGTGATGAAAATCAAGTGATGCCTTTGTAACCACAGGGAACAGGCCAGCCTTTATAAGCAGACAACAATTTCTTGTGTTCTTGTGATGAAACTGTATTCCATCATGAATATGCCTCGCGACTCTGTGTTAAACAAAAGCATTACTGTCTAGGCTTAGATGGTGGTTAACTTCCTTTGAATCCCACATTATTCTATGTGCAGATGTGTTAAATAGTTAAAAATCACAAGGTTCTCAACATGCTGAAAATAGTACAGTTTCAGGGGTGTGAACAATGTTAAGCTGAATTGAGTCACAGAGTGGATGGAATTGAAAAGTAGCTTTCTCAAAAACTGAGTTTTTATTTCTTTTGTACTGTACATATAAACCGTGCTACTAACAAGCCACTGTACATTGTGTATTGTGTAATGCAACATGGCAGTGGCTAAAATAATCTTAATAATAATAATAATAACAACAGAGATGTTTCCTGTTAATTTTGGGAAGAAGAGGACTGTTAATTTTGGGAACAAGAGGACTGATACTTTGGCAGAGAACTGAAATTTCAAGGTACATTTTCTTGTACAGTGTGTAAAACATTTCAGAGCTTCATAAAGTTACATTTTTTTAGACTACTACCCCTAAATCTCCGAGCCAATAAAGTTGCTGGCCATACTGGCACGGGGAGTTATAATTCTCTCCATGATACTTGTTTGAGTTGTTCTGATGCTGTGCCAGGAACTCAAGTAAGCACATCAGGAAGAGGCAAGTGCTTACCAGGTTAGCCTGTTCGTTCATTATCTGTAACTCTGATATTTTATTCAGCTTTCAGCAGCATTCACAGGCCCAAAAACTAGCTGAAGGACAGCCTCTTTTACAATTTTGGTTTGAATAAATTATGCCAATAGCTTTCACCAAAATTTGGAACTACTAAATCAGTGGTACTCAAACTGTTTACCCTTGGGACGCTCCTTTACATCTACATGCAAACATTGTGCATGCTCCCACTCGCCGTAGTATATGAATAAAAATATTCTGTTTATTTATTGTATGTATTTTAATGCACACATTTGTATATATTCATGTTTTAATATTTTATAAGGAAATAACATTGTTCAAATTAGAACTGCTTTATTTAAGTAAATTCAATATTTAACTCAGCACATGTGTAAATTTTACACATGAAAAAGTTTGGGAAGAGGAGAAGAAAGGAATAGAGCCTTCAAGTCTTGCAACCCCCTTGAGCAACTCTCACATGTGCCGGGGGGAGTCTTGCCCCACCATTTGAGAACCATTATATTAGATTATATGTGTGTTTTAAAAATGGAATAAAAAAGATACATGTGTCACAATTTTGCCCTTTCCAACTTGCTGGATTTTTTTAAAATCAGGTCAGCTTTAATTTTGTCACTATTATGGACTCAACAAATAGACTCTTATTAGATTAAGAAGAATATCAGTTTGATAAACAATAGGATTTTGAGCCTTACAATGACAACACCTTTTTAAATCCTTCTTTTCTACTTACTATAATAGGGTACCCTTATACCTTTTTAATTAGGCAGGCCTCATTTCTCTACTAAACTAATGTAGCAGTTAGTATAACTCCCTTTTAACAAAAAGCTTGCAGAGTCAGTGTATTTTGTAAGCAAAGGGAAAGGAAGAAGAGTGGGTAGTTTGCCAAAGCGTGGAGGCTGTTCTGAGTAGCAGCTGGATTTTATACGTTTACAAATGGAGGATCAATTGTTTTTTTCTTCCCAGTAAACCTTGGGAGAGTCTCAGATACAACATGAAACCAACTCAGAACCTGGTAGAACCTAATCTGAATATCTGAAGCGTCTTCTCACTTTCAAGGCTGTAATCAGATACAGGCTTGACATCACATTTTGTTTACCTGCCTGCCCCATGAAGAATTTGGGACAACTCAAAAGCTTGCACAATGTTTGTATAATACAAATTATAATATAATGCGCAGTTATAATACAAATTTTGATTCCTCTTCCCATCCGCCACAGCTTTTGCCAGCACTATTACTTTTACTTCTTGATTTTTATGGAGCTGCAGATCACAGTCTTGGCTTATATGTTTTTGTGGTTTTAATCTAGAATTGTTTTAAATTGTTTATTTTTATATATCTATGCCATCCTGAACTCTCATGCTAAAAGGTGGACTATAAATATTTTAATAATAGATTCATACAATCAGGAACAGCAATGATATAGATCAAACTAGACATGGTATTATTTTCGGTTATGTGAATGATGTGTTTGAGCGTGTTTGAGAGAGACAGACAGACAGAAAGAGAGGATAAATTGCAAGCAGGGGGCATGATCTGGAAAAGGTGAAAAGTGAAAGCCTTATCACATGAGAAAAGAAAACCAAAACAGAGTGGGAGAGAAGCATCTCTTCTTGCCTCTCCACATGCCGTTGTTGCATTTCTCCTTCCAGAGGGGAGGTGGTTGTAAAAGCATGCCTTTTGCCAAACGGATTTCCAAGTGCTACAAAAGACACACTTTTACAACTATCTGCCTGGGGAAGAGAACAGAAGTGCTATGAGGGACACAGAGAAAGCTGCTACTCTCCATACTGTTTCAGCTTTCTTTTATGTGATAAGGTTGGTCAAGCCTGATCTTGGCTTTGAGTGACCTCAGTTCTGGAGTTTCCTTTGTACTGACCACCTTGGAGCTCACCACTTGATCTTCCTGACCCTATTGCCTGTGGAACCTGGATCTTTGATGATTGACTCATCCTCTTGGAACCTCACTCTGACTTAACCAAACTTTGCTTACTAAATCCAGAGGGTGAACTTGTTCATTGTTGCAGTGGGAATTTAGGAACCTCAGCACAAACCACGGCCTGAATACAAATTTTAGCCCCTCTGAGGCTCCAAATACTGGTCAAATCAGAATTGGGGTTCCATATTACATTTCAGATACTGTACTGTGAAAAGTGAGGCATCATTTGTGTACATTTTTACTGTTTTTTCCTGCGTTTGGGGGACTGAGATCCACGTTTAATACATTGGAGTTTCCAGTGTTTACTTCCCCTTCCAGCATCTCCTCCACTGGCCTCAGTGCTGGACGTGGGAAGTAAGCATCTAGTTCCTGCACCAATGTAGGTCACACAGCAGCAGTTGCCAAGCAGCAAAGGTAAATGATTCAACTGACCTTTAAAGTGCCTTTCAGGCACTGTTGTACAGAAATTTTTCTATAGACTTCTAATTCTTTTAAAATCTTCAGTTTTTCATCACTTACTAAACAGCCATTCCTCTGCGAGTGCATGTAATGTGGGGAGGTCTGGAGAGATTTTAGTTTTTATGGAACATTTGGAATCAGTCACATGGCCAGAAGATAGAAAGCACAATATCTTATATATATATATATATTTGAGTCTGCAATCATGACAGTAAGCCCCTGTGAACATAATGGAACATAGTTTTGAACAAACATGCGTAGGATTAACTGTTAATCTCCTAGATTTGAATTGTGATTTCTTTCTTATCAATATTGTTTTTTAAATACCTCTGAAATCTTTACTTGCCTCTATATCACTTTGTGAAACTCCAGTCTCCATTAGTTAATTACATTTAGTGATATTAACCTCATAGTCTTTAAATTACTTACTTAAATTAATATTTCATATATTCCTTTTGTATTGTAGGATAGGTTTAGGACTATATTTCTTGCAGACAATGACAGGTAATCTTTTTGACACATGTAGAATCTATCTTCCATCTGGACCTAAAAGGCAGTCTGGACACAGGAGAAAATAGAGAAAATATTCATGCTAACAATCCAAATACATACTAACATGTCTGTAGAATTAGTAGAGATGCAGACTGCTGGGGGAATCTAATACATCTCTCTATAAGTAGATTAGGAATTTGAGGCTAAACAATTCTCTGTACAGCTGTTTTATCAGTATGCATCCAGAGTAAAATATGGTATACAATCAAGAAGGACTTTTCCTGGTGCTGAAATATTTAGCAACATTAATCAGTTACATTAGCTAGATTAATCTGCTTAAAATCTTTTCTTCAATTAAAAATGTGCTGCCAATTAATCATGCAGATGATTAGGAAAAAATACTACTTTGAATACGAGAATTTATATGAAATGCAGATGGCACAGGCCATCTTAAAAGATGCCATCTGCTTTCTCTTACAGGACAGAGTGCCTCTTCTAACATGATGCCTGCCAATGTTACATGATCTAAAACCAAATAAAAGTGTTTTATGTCAGGTTAGACAAATCTTCAAAAGCATGTTCCACTATGTGTCAAGAGTAAAGCAACAAGCCCCTTTAGGTGGTGACTCAGGTCATCCTTACCACGTTAACAATGCTGTTGGCTATTTATTTGGCATCTAACTGAGGCTTTCTTCTTCTTTTCCCCCTCTTTTTAACTATATGAGAAACTGTTATTAGATTTCCCATCTCAGTGTTTTCCTCTCAGCTCCTAAAGTTCTTCTTAGTATCTAAATCTAAAGAGGTTTGCCATGCATGTAACATAAGGGGAGTGGTGCTCCACTTTGAGAAATGTATCCAAAGCTCAAGCACACAAATTTAGTCATAAGAGTCTTTGGTTTGAGGCTTGAAGAACTTGAAACTCCAACATCCAAGTCTAAATCCTCCCCCCCCCCCCCGACCAGATTGCTAAGATAGCTTTTAATAGTAAAAACACATCCAAAGGATGCTAATGAAGAAGTATTTTGACTTCCAGTGAAGAGAACAAGAGCAAGGGAGGGGAAATGAGTTTTGTGTAGCCCACTCTTCTTCCCAACAACTGCCATCATTCAGCTTGAATTGTATTTGCCAACTCTGGCAGAACCACTGGAAGGAAGGCAGAGGCAAAGCAAATGAGATGATTGACTGTATTGCCCATAGACCTGTAAGTCCATAACCACATAAAGATAATTCTGAAGAGAATGACACCAAAAAGGATGTGGGGATGTCACTATTTTAGGGCATGATGAGGGTGAGGGTGTTACCTTCTTGACCAGGGGTAGGCAACCTTTCCCCTTTAAGGGCCAAGGGACTTCAGCTCCCAGAAGCCTCAGCCTTGTTGGCCAATAGTCCCATGTTGGCCAATATCTCCTGGGATTCTGGGAGCTGAAGTCCCTCGGCCCTTAAAGGGAAAAGGTTGCCTACCCCTGTTCTTGACATTTGTGGAAGATGGGAGTTGATTTCAATGGAAGAGAGAGAAATAATTAGATGAGGGCTGGGAAACCAAACCTGTGTTGAGGTGAGAGGAGGACTCTTGTGTAATACTAACTGTAATGACATAATAATAATAATAATAATAATAATAATAATAATAATTGTAATGAAAGTATAGATTATCCTCTTATGAATTTACTCCCAGAATGTTTGAGACATTAGATGGAGGTGTGCCCTTTTTTATGGATAGGCTAGTACAGGGGTAGGCAACCTATCCCCTTTAAGAGCCGAGGGACTTCAGCCCCCAGAATCCCAGGAGCTATTGGCCAACATGGGACTATTGGCCAACATGGCTGAGGCTTCTGGGAGCTGAAGTCCCTCGGCCCTTAAAGGGGAAAGATTGCCTACCCCTGGGTTAGTAGAATTGTATTATTCAGGTTCTTATAGAAGTGTGCTGGTGAATCAATGAAGATGATATAATTGAATTTGATTACACTGTGTATGATACTGTATTTATATGTTATTACAGTCACAGAGCAGATTCAAGCCAGACAGTTGTAAGGCAATAAGAAATCACGAAAAAGAAAAGACAGTCCACAAGTAAAATATTCCTGTATATACTGTATAAATCAGGGCTAGGCAGCCTTTCCCCTTTAAGGGCCGAGGGACTTCAGCTCCCCGAAGCCTCAGCCATGTTGGCCAATAGTCCCATGTTGGCCAATAGCTCCTGGGATTCTGGGAGCTGAAGTCCCTCGGCCCTTAAAGGGGAAAGGTTGCCTACCCCTGGTATAAATGGATGACAATCCAGCAGCCAGTATGAAATCAAGATTAGTAGCATTCATTGGAACTGAGATATACCACAGTGGGGTTTGATCAGCTTATTTGTGGTAGAACATGCTAAATTACAATGCTTGGTGATCTTTAGAATAGAATCTTTGAAAGAATCTGTAAAAATGATCAGGCCTGCCTGGAAAGTGCTTCAATATTGGGTCTATCAGTTGGGAATGAATGTCTTTATAGTGCGGGAAACATAGCAGATACATAGGGTATTCACAGGCATCTCCCTTCCAGTACTGTAGAAAGCAGGGTGTTTAAAAGGACCAGAATAAAGGTTCTGCAATATTTAGGAATATTGAGAGTATAAAAATAGTCAGCTGGAGCAACATTTCTGCTATGGTTGCTTGCTACAGGATACTGTTGGATTCTGACTCTTACAGAGGTGCATCCCAGATCTGTTCTTTAATTATTTCCTTAGCCCTGAAGAATGCCAAACATAGTTGAACTCAACTAGGTACACCAAAATTTGTAAGGATCAGGGTGGCCAAACTGGAAAGGGTAAAATTCATTTTGAGCCAGTAACTGAATGCATAGATCCAAACATGTGCCTCAAGTGGGATCATTCTGGATTCCAGTCTGAGCAGAGCATTTTGAAGAAAGAAGTAGCATGCAAAAAATTGACTTGTACTGCTTCCAGGGATTGAAAATCTTTATAAATACACAGTTTGGAATCATAAAGAACTTGGGGTATTACTTTGCCCTAGATTAGAATATCTTTATCACAGATGGAATATGTGAGCCTCCCTTGGAGAAGAAGAAGAAGAAAAATCTAAGGATGGCAGTAACTGATCTTTGGATATTTCCAATGATGTGCAGATTGCCCTCCCCATGCTATAGAAGGTTGAAATACTACTCCCAAGTATTTTGTAACTTGACCTGTTCTATACTATGACCATTGATTTGCAATCTATGTTGAGTGATTTTTTTTTTAAAAATAGTTTTGTGATAGTGTATCATAAGCTGTTCCTCAGCACAGTATGTTGAGAAGATTCTAAGGTCTCTCTTGAGACCCACTTTTGTAAAGCATAAGATTATGGTATCATCTGCATACAATAAAACATTGAATGCTTTGCTAATTTAGGGTGGGTGGGTGAGAATCCGCATTAGATAGGGACTCTACCATATCATTAATATAAAAGTTTAACAGTAGGGGCCTAAGACACAATCCTGTTTTGCTCCCCTCCCAACTGGAATCAAAGGTGACACATATTCCTGTGGATTGCACTTTATGATCAAGGAGTTATCATCATGTAGTGTGTGAATGAGTATATATAATTTATAGTCTAGGGAAGAACTCTCCAATTTAGTCCAGAATTGGGCTCAGGGGATGCTATTAAATGCTGATTTGAAATCAATAATGGCTGGTTTCTCCTCAGATTATTTAAATCACTGTATTTAATGGACATGTATGGGTGGTCTGAATTTAATTAGGAAGTGAAAAGTTGAGTATGCATGAGTATGCATATGTATTTGAGATGTGAAATGTATTTGAGTATTTAAGTATGCATATGTATCTGAGATGTGCCTGTGCAAAGCTGGTAGCAGAGAGAATGGTATTCAGGTGATCTTAGATAGTGAAAGATCTAGTCGATAAAGGGACCAGAGAAAATTGCAAATGGAGCATAGGCCCAAAATAGGTGGGCCAAATAGAGTGGTGGGAGACCGCACCAGTGCCATTCGCACTGGGACTGTGGCAACCTTACGTGCCCAGTCCCACTCTGGATTTCTGCCACGGTCCTGAACCGGGCTGCTGGAAGGAGCAGATTCTATCCGCTTCTTCTTGGCCCAGTTCTTTGCAAATGACACGTCTTCAGTGCAACTTCAGGCTATGTTTGGGGCATCCTTTATGTAAATGGCATGCCCCTAATGCAGCCTGAAGCCATGTCATTTTGCCCATGTGATTCAGGCCCTAAATGACTATCATTTGGGTCTAGTTAAAAGCTTTACATATCTAGGGCTAATATTTCATTATAGGGTACTGTGGAGCCATCACAGATCTTTAGCGCTGAAAGGATTTCTGGGCAGCAAATCAGGTATTATAAGATTCTTTAATACCAAAGAGAATCAATTCATCTCAATGGCCCTCAAGGTTTTTAATGCAAAGATTGCATCTAAACTGTTATATGCAGTAGCTATTTGGATTGAAGCTGCCAACTTTGAATTTGATAGTTTTCAAATAAAATTCCTCTGGGCACTTCTATATGTTCCCAGATGTGTCCCTAACTCAGTTCTTTTCTTAGAAACAGGAGAATGTCCCTTTTCTACTAGGGCCTGGTTGCTAGCATTCAAACTTTGACTCAGAGTATTCATTTTCAAACAAGATTTGGGCTTGGTACACCTCCTTGCCTCAGATAATTATACTAGTAGGTGGTCCAAGTATGTTGCTCATAAAGCAGCCACCATTGATCTTTCTGCATCCCTGCTTCTAAATTTGGGCCATGAAATAGCATTAAAATTGCTGAGGTAAAGACTCTGGGACATAGCTTTCTGTAATCTACAGACCAACTCTATTACATCTTGCTTAGCCAATGCCCTAAACACACATTGTAATGGTACCTTTTGTCAGCCTTCTCACTTTAAAAATCTAACGGTACCAAAGTATCACATCTTGTTCACTAAGATGAGATGCAATATTTTCCCTTCTAACCAACTTTTAGGTAGATTTTACTCTTGTAGATGGCAAGTAGTTGAAACATTATCACACATTGTGTTATCATGTGTTTTTATAACCAGAGTCACAAACAGCTGATTTCCCCCTTACTGAGCTGTAATCCAGGCTAATCTGAAATGTTTTACAACAAAATTATGTTGGAAGACAAATGTAAGAACATTACCCTATCAGTTGCTAAATTTTTGTCTCTAGCTGTTAAAATTAGAAAGAACAAAGTATTAAATATGGCTCTGACTAAATTCTCCAAATTTATAACTAATAAATTTTGTGCTGTAACTTAATATTTAACCTAATTTTATGTAATTTATTTGTGTATTTTATGTAATTCCTCATTTTCTTTATATTGTTTAAGTTACAGCATCTCATTGACCATAAATAAAGATTGATTGATTGATTGATTGATTAAGAGGATCAAATGGCTGCATACCATCACCCTGCCATCTCTATCCCTATTCCACTTGTAACTAGTGTGTTGAGTACCAGGGCTCTTGGTGTAATGGTGCTGCTGTTGAATACTAAGTTGATTCATAATAAAAATGTGTTCATCCGTGCCTTAATCACAGATTATAAAACCTAACTGGCTATTACCAAGACCCAGTGAATTGGCTGGGTGAGTATATCTGACTGAGGGCTGATGCAGACCAGCCTAAAGGGGTGGCACAGAGCCACCCCGGGAGTGGCAGATTGGGGCTGCAGCAACTGCACGCTGCGGCCCTGATCCTCCTTTTTGCTGATCCTTTTAGGGGCAGCAAAAGGCCACTCTTTGAGCTGTGATGGCAACTTTTTTGCACCCTTTTGGAGCCGCATGTGTGCACGCTGCGCCAGCGTCCTAATGCCGCACACCATGCAAATGGGCACACAGCATCAGGATGATGTCAGGATGGAGTCGGGGTAGCCGATGTGCGGCTGCCCCACCCCAAGTCCACCCTCAGGCCGGCCCTTTGTGCCGGTCTGCGAAGCCCCTGGGTTTTCCCCACATATGCGCTTAGTGAATAAACAACCTGAAACGGGTAAATGTTGCTGTAGCCCACAAGACTTTCATCTTATTTAGCAGGAAACATCTAGACCTTGGGATTGGCTAGCAGAAGAAAAGTGATTTGTTATATGTGTACCTGCCATCAAATGTTATTCCCTAAGTGAATTAACAGAGGCAATTTTGAGTGTGATTTTATAACATCTAGATGTTGATCCTTCTTGGCTGGGTGAGGTCAAAACTGTATGACCTCCATTAAAACATGAAGCTGTCCTAACTTGCCACCAGATCAAAATATAGGACAGGATTGCCTTTTATTTACTCTATTCCTGAATGCATGGGGGTGGTATTGAATTGACATTATTGGGTGGTATTGAATTGACATTATTCAAGTTGAATGAATCTGCTTCTTCATAAGTAGGTTACTATGTGTAAGTGGGATGTGGTGACTTAGTAGTTAAGATGCCAATTCTGACTATTGTAAGGTCAGAAGGTTGGAAGTTCGAGGCCCAAGCGCTGTGAACTCCTGTCACTAGTCCCAGCTTCTGCCAACCTAGCAGTTTGAAAGCATGCAAATGCAAGTAGAGAAATAGGTATCACTTTGTTGGGAAGGTAACAGCATTGAGTGTAATCATACTGTCCACATAACCACCAGAACAGTCCTCAGTCAACACTGGCTCTTAGCAACAGAGATGAGTACCACTTCCACAACCTTTACCTTTTACCTTTTAATATATAGACAATAATCAATATTGGATTCTGGAATGACACTTTACGTTATTTTCATTATATTATGCTTGTTGGTGGTGTGTGCCCTCAAGTAATTTCTAATTTGTGGCAACCCTATAATGGGATTTTCTTGGCAAGATTTGTTCACAGGTGTATTGCCAGTACCTTCATCTGAGGCTGAGAGAGTGTGATTTGCCTTTGGGTTTCCCCTGGTCTGCAGAGTCCTAGTCCAACACTCAAACTACTGTGCCACATTAACTCCTATATAATGCTTAGCTCTCACTCTTAGAGACAGAGAGAGTTATTAACTCCCATTAAGTAAACTTCAACGTATGATGATATCATGAGTGAAAGACCTCCAGGTCACCCTGTCATCAGTAGCTCTTCTCAGATCTTGCAGACTCAGGGACATGGCTTCTTTGATTGAGTCTATCCATATATAATGTGATCTTCCTCTTTTCCTATTGCCTATATATATTGGAAAAGGATAATGCTTAGCTTTCCACATCTGAACTGTACAGTCTGACTTTGTATTAAAATGTGTTTAACTGCTAAACCAATTGTTTGCAACAGAAGAGCTATCCCCCACAGACAAAATTCACAGATCCTTTTACTTGGTTGACAATACAGATACTTTAGAGATTTGATCTTGGTGAATTCTTTTGTGAATTTATCTAATTTGCCTCACTCAGATTAAAGTGCAGCTATAAACTAGACTTCACCCTTCTTCAAATGGCGTAAATCTATATTTCAATTCATGCTTTGAGAGAATGCTTTAAAATGTCATATATTAAATTGAACAGAACATAATTACAGATACAAACATGCAAAAATGAGATGGGCAGAAACAGAGATTCACCCATCTCTAGCTAATAACTATGCTGGATCTTTGAATTATAGGTAATCACACAGTGGTATTGATATTTATTTCTAAAATGCCGAGAGTTTCAAATGATAGTATTGCAAATGATGTTGAAAGGGATATGAAATAACACTGTCAACTGCCTAAATAATTATCTAGCATTATTCACCTTTCTTTTAGCCAAGTCAACAGTTTAATCTGACTACATTAGCAAATTTTTCAGACCATAGTAGAAGTAGTGTATCTTTTTGAGATACTGATAGGTAAGAAAGTTGCAGTCCACTAAATACAAGCCACCACTTACTGTAAGCATTTTGCTCTTTTCTTTTTCACTTTGTAACATACCACAATCAAAATATTCTTTAAGAATATTAATGTCTCCTTTACTCACACCTCTTTTGATTCAAATTGTTTCTCACAAATTAATCACCCAGTAAAACAATACTTGCAACCAGAACAAAAACTGAACTAAACAAGCTTGTTTATGACTTCAATTTACTTATCACAAACCTTCTACAACCATATACATGTATCACTTCTGTAGTCAATGCTTGAGTATTAAAGAGAACTCAATAAATTATTCATTTTACTGCATCTTGCATCATCCATCTGAAAATATTTTCAGCTCCTTTTGACAGCCTTTGAACTGCTTCACATAAATTCTTTCTCTCTCCCCCCCCCCCCCCCCCCATTTGTAGCCATTGCTTTTGGCTCAATTCATCCCTCTAGCCTTCTTGACTCTTTCCTGATACATCTGAATAAATAAGTCTCTGATTATTCTTCATGCCGTTGCAAATAAAGCCATTTTCGGAAACAGATGTTGAAAGGACTTGACAAAACAGTTTTGAGGGCAGTGTCTTCTGCAAGTCTCACGGCACAAAGTTATAGAACAAAACATTGCAGGCTGCAGAAAATGAAATGAAATTATCATTCCAATATAAGAGCCTATTTTAAAATCATACAGAGTTCTGAGCTCATAATGCTGACATTATAATTGAAAGAATCCATGCCATGGGTCATGAACATTTTTGGTGTGTTATTAATCATGCCTGACTGTAAGATATGAGTAACTTACAACAAACTGTCTATAGTCTTTCCAAGAGAAGCTTTTGTTCTTGGAAGAGAATGGTATTAAAGGCCACTGTGTCCTATTATTATATGAGCAACGGTGACTTTGAAATGGGTCTTATCAGATTTCAGTGCACTGAACAGCAAGCATCATATGAAAGAAAACAAGCACTGTATTGCACTTCAGTACTCAGTGACCTCTGTGAGGTCTTATCTTCTCATTCGGTTTGCTAACACAAATACCTAAAATAGCTAAAGATAATAAGGGATATCTGACAAAACTGGAGAAAAGCCAGGGAATTTATGGAGTCTAGAGATGGTGAAAAGTCTGTCTCTTCTCACTGGACCCTATTTTCCTTTGAAAGTGAGAAAGTTTTAGCTTTATGAGATAAAAGTTCTACCAAGAGGGGAAGTGGAACAAGACAGTGAGGTACACAACAAGCTGAGAACGTGTGTGCATGCATTTGTGTGTGTATGGGGAGGGACTACTAAAAAAGGATTGGTATAATTGTTTATGGCCCAATGTGGTGATAAAGGTTTTGTTTTCTTCTAATTTAACTTATTTCTAATGTCAGATGCTTTCTGGGGAGGAGGAAGATTATCCTCGTGGTTGAGGAGCATTTTCAGGCAGAATCAGATGACAAGGAAAGGATTGAGGAGATCTTCCCACCAAGCAATTCCTCTATAAAAATGCCCTGCCCTGCATTGCTATTAGCTGAACACAATGTGAGAAGCTGGTATTTGCCTGAAATAACTTCTGTCTTTGTCAACACTATTTCTCGGATTGAACCCATCTGTGATGGAGGGACAACATTGCTGATCTACATTACATGATTGTGTGGTTGTCAGGAATGGTACTTTAGACTATACTTCCAAATGCGTCCTAGGCCATGCGACAAATTTAGCTCCCCTAACTGGGCTGGTACTGAGATATCATATTTGTTATTGTCTCAAGCTTAGAATTGTCAGACTGGTTAGGGATTATTAAGGCAAGACAGAAAAGAAGCCAAGAATTATAGCAATAGCATTGCTGTTTTCCTTTGTCTTCCATTATATTTTCCACGCCTAGTCATTTCCATTTTTGTGTGCCTAGTTTCTTGATGGATGCTTATTTGTTGTTGTTACTGCGGCTGTTGCTAGTGCTGCTGCTGCTTCTCCTTCTCCTCAGTCTCCTTTTTGCATTGCCAAAATTTCTCTCCGTCATTTTGTGATACTCTAAAAAAAAAACCACTGTTTCTCATTAGAAGATATGATACAACCGGATACTAATTTGAGGGGATGAGCAACCTGTGGGCTTCCTAGACAAAAACAAAGCCAGACAGTATGCAGAGGGGAACAACTACTGCTTTCAGTGAAAAGTATGTTGCCATTGCTGGCGGTGACATGTGGTTAAGATGAATTCTGCTAGCTAGAGCAAAAAAGAAAGGAATGGAAAAAGCAAATAAGAGTGTGATGGTTTTCATGGCAGCTGAGAGGAGCGCCACATTGTGTTCAAACGTAAAATCCATATTTTGTACCCACACACATATTTGTAATATTATTTTTTAAATATCCCCACCACACTATTTTTGTTTTAACATGTGGTACACTGAATAGGATCTCAGCTTCAGAATATTTAATTCCTGGGTGAATATTTGCACAGGCATGGCCTATTGAAAATATTATCTGGAAGTACTGTATTTCTTATGTTTTGCTTATGCCTTTAAGAAAACAATGTATCTGCAAGAGCTCAATCATAAAAATGTCCCTGAAGAGCAGAACTACACAATCTTAAATGGATCTGCTGACAAAAACTTGCCAGCGTTGAATTGTGATCATTCTCAATATCACCTAGTTTTCCTTTTCTGTTAGTTCTAGCATCCTTGCAATATGTGACACTTCCAGAGGCAGCCACAGATATGGAGTGGGGTGGGGCAACAAAACTCACTGTGAAAAGATTGTCACTTTTACAATTTAAAAAAAATGGAAAAAAGAAAGAAAGGGAAGGGAAAAAGAAAATGTGTCACCAAAGAGAGGAAAGAAGACAACATCAATTTGAATGGCATGTACATAAAGCATATGTCTAGATGAAACTTTAAACACAGTAATGCAGTGCATCTCACCATACTGAACATGGAACCACGTGTCCAAGTGATCTCTGTGCTCCTCAGTCTGCCTTTGAAGCAGTAACTCTGAGGCACACCTCCAAGACCCTTGCTCAGTCTTCTTGCGGTTCTTTATTTTCTTGACTTGGGAGCTTATCGCTCCACTAAATAAAGCGTCTTACCTTGCCCAAATTGAATTTTAATTCAGGCTGCATCCAGATACTGTCACAGGGATTTTGCCACCAAAACTGCTGCCCGGGTCTAGCCCAGGTCCAGCCTCAGTCCCAGGAGTGCTCCAGCAGCCATTTTCTTAAATTGGAAAACTCCTGGTTTCAAAAAGAAGCATGCTCAGTGCACCATGGACCCGGGTGGCAAAATCCCTGCAATAGTATCTGAATGCAGCCCAAATTAAAATTCAGTTCGGGAAAGGTAAGATGCTTTATTTTGGTGGAGTGATAAGCTCCTTGGACTGGGAAGTCTTTCACATAAGGACTATCATCGGTGCACATCTTCTCCTTTGTGAAGTAGGCTGGGTAGTCACCTTACATTGGGATGCTAGCAGGACCAAAGGAAAATTCAACACTACCTCAGGAGTGGAAATGTGAATGAGGCACCCATTTTCGTAATAGTTATACTCAAATATTGACCATTAATTAATTCATATGAAATGAAATTTAATTCAGTCTGCGTAAAACTTGGCCTCTGAATGGTATTTTCCCCCCTCATTTAGGTTGAGTGAAGTGAGGAAAGTGCTCTGAAAAGCTGTTCTCACCAATTTCAGATATTGCTCAAGAATGAACACAAAGGATACGAAAGTGACAGAAGGGGGCCTCAACGTCACACTCACTATACGCCTTCTTATGCATGGAAAGGTAACTTGCTTCCCATAGAAGTATCAGGGGTGACGGGTGGGGAATGGAATTATATGCCATGAACAATTATATTTTAGCATTTTTAATGCATTAGGATAACTACTTTTAATAGGGATGGGCAAATCTGTCTTTCCCTGATCCAAGTCACGTTTCATTGTTTTATTGTTTTTACCCATAACTCTTTTGTATTCTGCTTTGATCTGTGAATAAATATTAAATGTAAACATATAACTGCCAACATTTCTGTTGTTGTTGCTCTAGAGCTTGGGTAGGCAACCTTTCCCCTTTAAGGGCCAGGGGACTTCAGCTCCCAGAAGCCTCAGCCATGTTGGCCAATAGCTCCTGGGATTCTGGGAGCTGAAGTCCCTCGGCCCTTAAAGGGGAAAGGTTGCCTACCCCTGCTCTAGAGCATGGGTTCCCAACCTGTGCTCCAAGGAGCCCTTAGGGCAGGGGTAGGCAACCTTTCCCCTTTAAGGACCGAGTGACTTCAGCTCCCAGAAGCCTCAGCCATGTTGGCCAATAGTCCCATGTTGGCCAATAGCTCCTGGGATTCTGGGAGCTGAAGTCCCTCAGCCCTTAAAGGGGAAAGGTTGCCTACCCCTGCCTTAGGGCTCTGCATGCACTTCTCATGTGCTCCGCAGCCACTCCAGGAAAATGAAAGTATAAAAATTGAATAAAATTAAAGAATAAGAATATATTCTCACATATACTCCTAAACACCATTAACTTGTAAGTCATAGGGTAGGCCTCTTAGGGGCTCCGCCATAGAAATAAGGGCTCAGCAAGTCAAAAAAGTTGGGAACCCTGCTCTACAGTATTCAGAGCACTCACATATTATTTTAGTAATCCTTAACAACAATCCTGTAACAGCCTATCCAGTACATTATTGTGGTCAGGATGGGTCTGAGAGCTAGTAACATCTTTGAAACAAACAAAAAAGATAGTAATATATCTTGGCTGTTGTGGTATATTAGCTATGATGAATGGTTTAGATTTTTTTTCAAGTGAAGGCACTGAGTATTGAATCTGATGTACCATACATACTGTTTATTCCTGGAATTTACATCACATTTAAAGTCTCTGTGCAGTTTATTTATATACAAGTACAATTAAGTATGAAAGTACAATTAAAATACACTAAAAGCAGTGTGAAAGGGAATTAAAATAATGAATCAGAGTAGCAGCATGATCACTTTAAAAGCCAGGGAAAGCGCAGAAGGTCTTTTAAATTGTCTGCATTTTCTGGCTCCTGGATCGAGTGTGGGAGACTGTTCCAGAGGATGGATACCATTGCTGAAAAAGGCCAGTTTTTTTATATTACATGATGATATTCTGTTATCTGTGGAACAGCCAACAGAATCCACCTCTAAAAATCTCAGAGGCTGGCTAGGTATATTTAGTAGAGAAAGATGATCTGCTATGTGCCCTGGTCCCAAGTGACTGGGGCTTTGTATGTCAGTGACAGAACCTTGAATATGGCTCAATAGCTAACAGGCAGCCAGTACAGTTCCATTAGCGTAACTAATGTGCATAGCTGGGTCCTTCACTAAACATCCTGACTGCTCCATTCTCCAGAAACTGCACATTATCAAATAGGTGCCAGGGAAGCCCCATATGCAGTGAAGATAGAAAGGATAGCCACATGATTCATTTCCTATCAAAAAATAGATTTCCCAACATTTGGAATACTCAGTCTGAAGAAATAGCAGTAGTGAGAATTTTGTGCAGTTTTCATCCAGAATAACCACATCCCAAAGTTTTTTGGGAAATTATTATGTGCAGAAGTACACATGAGTTCTTTGCATGAGTGGCATGGCTTTTTGCACAAAGGGCCACGTTCTTTTGCACTGTTTCCAGATTGTGTGCTAAAACACACAATCTTCTTAGAAGAAACTTGCACAAAAACAGCAATCTTGCCCAAAAATGCCGCTGATTATTTTTGTGGAGAAAACAGCAATGGTGCACAAAAAACAACAACCCTACACTTGGCTGTCTGGAAATAGTGTTGTTTTGTGCAAACACTCACAATTCTCATGGAACCTCCCACTCACACTCACACTTGTACTTCTTCACAGAATGATTTCACAAAACACTTCGGGATATGCAAATACAGGGCAAGAACTGTGCAGAAAGAGGGTCTCTGTTAAAAGAATTCGATTTCAGTTAATTATCTGTTATCCAACTCATAACTGTACCACCTCAGAATGTGCACAGTCTCAAAGACAGATCTGAATCTACACTGGAATGAAACAAAGCAGACCTGTAGCTGCATCACCAGCACATCATGGAATGGTGCATTCAGCAGTCCCTTGAACTATCTAATTTTTAGCCCCCTACACCTAGTTCAGAGGAGCTTTGTTGGACAAGATTAAAAACAAACAAACATGTGGTGGGTCATTCAGTTCAAGCATTTTGTCCATACCTTGGGCTTCAACATCTGAAACTTGTCCTACAAAACCGGACAACACAATGCACCAGGTACCACAATCGACACTACCAGTTTTAGTGTTCATTTGTTATGAACATGAGAGTATTCTGCAAGCCCCTTAGGGAAGACTGAGGCAAAAGAAGAGATTAGCAGTTCTGCCTTCTCTCTGTCACCCATTAACCAATCTTCTTCATACAGCAGACGTTGCTTTTCCACTTGCTTCAAACATAGCTGGAAAAATCTCTTTTATCATTTCTAACCCATCTCATTTAGAAGTTTAGATGCCTCCTACTTTTCTTTCTCATTAGAATTGTCTCTCATAGCATGTTGTAGTGGTTTGAGCATTGGACTAAGACTTTGGAGACCAGGGTTCGAATCCCTGCTTGGCCATGGAACCCCACTCACCTTGGGTAAGACACACTCTCTCAGCCTTAGAGGAAGGCAAAAGCAAATCTGCTCTGAACAAATCTTGCCTAGATTCATTTTTGGGTTGCCACAAATTGGAAATGACTTGAAGGCACACAACAACAACTATGCCTTCAATACCTTACTTTTGCAGAATTCCCTTCCATCATGAACTCCCTCATTATTAAGTATTTCTGACCATGTTTATTCCATCTCTTAAACATATTGAAATGAACTGTCTCAAATTCTGATTGCCTGCTCACATCAGTTTATCCTCAGCTTTTCCTTTCTTAACAAACCCCAAGAGAATGAGGTCACTAACACCAAGGGTACCACTTCATCAAACAATTCTGTTGGTGAAGATCCCAGCAAAGATCCCCTTGTCTTTTCTTCTGCCTTCTGGAAAATGAGATTGTCACCAAAGCAAGAGAAGAATTAGATCTTACATTGTCTACAGAGTCTGGCATCCAGCAGACCTCAAGCTAGGTGAAGTCTCCTATTTTTCTTTTTTGAATGTTCTGTAATCTGATCTAGGAAGGTATCATCCAGGTTTTCTGTTTGGCTTGGCAATCAGTGACAGACTCCCATAATAATATCACTATCACTTTTTCCTTCCTTTGATTTTTAACCAGATGTTCTCAACTGGCTTTTTATTCTATGATTCATGGATCTCTTTGAAGTTGAACATATCCTCTACCTACAGTGATCCTCTTCTTCTCTTCCTGTTTAGCCTATTCCTTTTAAGTAGGTTATACCCTACTACATTACAAAGCATTGCTACATTACAAAGCATGAGTGTAATCTCACCACATGTCACTAATGCCTTCTAAGTCATATTTGCCTTCCTGTGTTAAGAGTTCAAGTTTATCTTGTTTATTTTGCTGTGCATTGGTACAGAGACTTCAAAAACCATGTTTCATTCATTCTAGCCAAATTGTCTCTCTTCCTCATCCACAAAATTATCACCAACTACCCATGGTCCTTTTCCTTCCTACCCAAAGCCTAATTGGTACTTTTTCTGCATTGAGAGCTGTTTTGAGCAGTATCAAGTATTCCCATACTGTCCAAAAGAAAGAATTACCAGTCAGCTGGGTGAGTCTTGGCAGCCTCTTTGTCATACCCAGGATCGTAATACTAGGGAGACAGTATAACTCCTGAAACAGTATGTCAGACCTACATACTGCTACCTCAGTCTCTCTTAGCAGGAAGGAACCTATCACCACCATGTGTCTGGGAGATGGCAAAAATTCTTTCCTCACCAGAATTCTTGATAGCAAGTTTTGTCCTTTTGGAAACTTGCATGTGCTGTCTCTGTTCTAGCAGTCCAGAATCACTGTCTATGCAGAGGGTTTGGAATAGATCGTATACCACCAAAAATCACATAATGTTTTTGGATCATCCTGCACCTGTGTGTAACATTCTTCTATATACTTGCCTCCTGCAGCTGATATTATTTCTTCTCCCTTGAGGCATGCCCCTTCTATTGCCCTTCCAGAAAACTTAGGAGCTCAACAGATCCCTAAGGGGCAGTTCCATGCCGCCCCTGGGAGCACCAGATCGGGGGCAACTGCACACTGTGGCCCCGGTCTGGCATTTTGCCGCTCTAAAAAGAGTTGGGAAATGCCGCTCCTTTTTAGAGTGGCAAAAAGCTGCCATTGCTGCCGCCACCACGGCTTTTCAGTGCTCTTTTGGTGCAGCATGTATGAATGCTGCGCCAAGGAAGCACCCTGACACCGCCCACCGTCTGGTTGGGTGGGGGCTTGAGGACAATGTGGGGGCAGTGTTGGGGCGGCCGGCATGCAGTCGTCATGCCCCAACCCCACCCCCAGGCTGGCCCTTTCGGCCGGCCTGTACAGCCCCTTACTGTGCTCTTTCCAAAAGTGTTTGATCTTCCCTGTTCTCCAAAGTGCAAATAAATATGATTCAAACATTTGTATTTTCTTCTCCAGCAGCAGAAACAGCTTGTATTTGCTACAGGTAGAGCTTCTTATGTTTTTACAAATGTAACAGAGCTGTTGCAGGTCACATCCTCACTATTAATCCATGGAAAACACCATGTTTACTCCTCTTGTGAGCTTCCTGGGACTGTGAGACTAGCCAAGTATCTATTGCTGCTGCCACCATGCTTCCACCCACCCACCCACCCCCCGTAAAAATTTAGTCACACTCTCAGCCAGAAGAAGTTTTTCGCCCCAGGACCATGTGACAGAGCACATGGCAGTAGACAGATTTTTTAAAATATATATAACTACAGCTGTGTGATTAACATATATAAAATGTGAGCTAGCTATAGAGACAAAAATATTGACTGCTCTGAATGCTACAACTTTGACTTTGGTTACTGGGACTTCCCGCAAATGCTGGGAACATTTTTGCTCTGAAATATGGCACAGTTTATTAGCTGTAACTTGGAATTTTCATATCTGCAAATAAGGGTGAGAGCAGAGATGAAGGTTGGTCTTTTGGCTACTGATGTTACAAAGTCTTTGGATCCTACATTCCTTATCTGCTGTTCCTTGAAGTTTAGGGGTGGGTGCCTTTCTCCATAAGGGTCAAAGATTACCCAAATAGATCTGTTCCTTCCCTGAGCATTGGTGTTGTTGCAACAACAACAACAAAAAGACAAAGATTCTTCTTGCACCTTAAAGACAAACAACGTTTAGGGACAATAAAGAGGTCTGTAATCCATGGAATATCATTTCATAATATATACATTCAGCGTTAGGTGCTCCAAGGTGTTCTTGCTATTTTCCTAAATAGAGGGATTTTCCTTCTCATCCCTCTCATCTTTGAAGCTATACCTCTCTCTAGGGTCTCTCAGTATTTTTATGTGCTTTCTGAAGATAGTAGTTTGTCTAAGGCAGGGGTAGGCAACCTTTTTGAGCCGGGGGCCGGGTTGCTGTCCCTTAGACAATTGGGGGGCCGAAGCACCAAAAATAAATTTATATATATATATATATATATATATATATATATATATACATGCACACTCTCTCAGCCCCAGAAAAGCCATGGCAAAACTCCTGTGGAGATTTTGCCAAGAAAACCCCAAGAACAAGTAATAACAATAATAATCAATATCATCATAGCAGGCAGCGGTGGCAGGACCAGCCTGGGGCCGGTCCAAAGGCCTCGGGGGGGTGCATCCAGTCCCCGGGCCTTAGGTTGCCTACCGCTGGTCTTAGGCCTTTCGATGAGTCCATGACAGAAGTGGTTTCCTGATTCACAACTCAGGCTCTTAGCCATTAGACTAAAATTCTAGCTTGTCACATAACTTGGCTAAAGGCATACACACCTATTAGCAATTTAGAAAGAAGATGCTCTCTCTCATAGAGATTCCCTGATTATTTGGATCTCTGGCAGGTCCAGGTTTAGATCTTTCAGTTACTTGCTGTGCAAGTGCTGTGCTCTTTGTCACAGAGCTGCGTCTTGTTATGACATTATAGGAAAGCAATCACTTTGCTAAAGGACTCTTTGCATAGTGATAAAGCCCAGTGCTTCAATATTGCTGATCTGGCACCAAGACCATTTGTTGCCTAATCCATCACTTGAATTAGATGTGAGGATCCCTGCGAGGTCTGGCTTTTATCATTAAGTAAAGTATAGCTTTTGGTTTTAATTAGCTGCTTATTGAAAGTACTGAGTAATTGAAAATTTTAGGAGGTGCATTTTCTATAACACTAACAGCAGAAAATATGTGCTATTATCTTTATTATCTTTTTGAGGCAGATCCTCATCTTCCCAATTTTTTTACATAAAGCACAACTCAATAAAGATAATGAAAATAAAGGGGGGGAGGGACAGAAGAGCTGGCCCTGGAGTAGAAAGAAGGAGGTCACAGATGCTGTCAATTATGTATAAGAGAATTAGGTGTCCAAGGTGCTTCAAGGGGCTGCTTTTCATCAGAGGCAAAATAAATCTGCACAAATCTGCCTTGCATAATTTAACAAGTTCTTCCTTACTTCAGCAAACACATGTTTTATACTACATGTTAGAATAATTTTCACCAACCCTGTGGCAAACGGATAGAAACCAGGACACTATATGAATTACTGCTGGATGCTTTTCCTCTTTCCAGCTATGTCAAGCATTATCCAGTTAGGCATTTTGATAATGAAAATCTAGTAAGCCAGCTGTGAGGAGTGCATATGGGCTGGGTTGTTGTTTTTGTGCTATCACAAAATCCATCCATTAGAATAGTACTTTCATGGGGGCGGGGGGGATCTATTTTTTTGAAAACAACAACAATGTGATCTTTAATGAATTGGATAATGTCAGGGAGCCCCTTGTTGATCTCAAATTCCCAGACAAATCACTAGCTGGAATTTTTCCTGGTGCCTATCCCAAAAACCCTGATTAATTCATTTCTTCTGCCTTCCCCATCGAAAGAAGCTGATTATTTGCAGACATTGGCCAAACCCCAAAGATTAAGGGCCCTTCCACATTACCCTATGATTCCATTTACAGAGTCCTAGGGTTTGCAGTTTAGGGAAGTGTACATATTTAGAATTCTAGGCCAGGGAGCTCTAGAACCCAGGAGTCTATAGGATGGATCCATGGCAGTTAAAGTGGGATCATAGTGCTATAATTGTGTAGTGTGGAAGGGCCCCTTAGCCAAGAGATGTCAACAAAAACTGTCTGAGGGCACAGCCAGCTCTAATCCTCCTCCTTGTCCCTTGCACAGGGACTCGGTACCTCTGTTCAAGTCCATATATTTTGGTTTATGAATATGAATATGCAGATTATGTAATAATAATAATAATAATAATTTTTTATTTATATCCCGCCCCTCTGCCAGGCAATCGGGGCGGCGTACAATATTTCAAAACATCAGAACAAATAAAATCAGTTCAAATCCCAGCCCTCCTTCCCACACCCACCCATCTCCCAAAAACAATCAAACAAAACAGATTGAATAACAATAATTAAAAATATACAGTTTAAAAATACATAGTTTTTCAATGTTAATATACAGCGGCGTTAACTCAGGCGAAGGAAGGGCGCTACCGGTGGAGGAGGAGATGGTAGAAGCAGCCTTTTTAAAGGGGCTGCTGGCCCTCCGTGCCTCATGGAGCCTCAGCTGCTGGTGGAGGAGATGGAAATGGTAGAAGCAGCCTTTTTTCAGTTTGCATTTATTTACATTTTGCTTTGTTTCAGGAGGTCGGCAGCATCATCGGAAAGGTCAGTAACCCATTTTCTCAAGTCTAAATTTTTTTGAGTCAACCTGAGTCAATATTTTTCTTTAGATACACTATAATACGTGTTTTCTGTTTATTTAACAGAAAGGTGAAACTGTTAAGAAGATGAGGGAGGAGGTAAGATGTAAATATGGACCTTTTTTACTGAAATTCCTTGATATTTATGACTAAAATTTCTCAGTTTTGCAGAAAAATGCAGTATCGTTAGGAGGATAAGCTTACATGTGTGAATCAATGCTCCCACCAAGTGGCTAAAAAGGAGTACTTGCAATGAACTATAAAGCATAAATTTTCTGTGAAGCCGCAATAGTATGGGTTTACAGACAAGGAGGATCTAGGTTAAAATCCTCTGCTCAGCCATGAAGTTTACTGGGTTACTTCCATTCAGCCAAACCTACCCTCCAAGTCTGCAGTAGTACCTTTGAGACTAAATAAAGAATAAAGTTTTAGCATAAGCTTTCATGGGCACAGTCCACTTTTGTTTCCACAGTAGATAACGCTAGTAATTTCATCTTCCCAGTTAATCTCAAATGTTCCTTTATATCTTTTTTATAGTAAAACAGACTAACATGGCTTTTTTCTTTGAACACTATGATTTCATAAATTGTGAGGATAAAATGGGATAATTCTGTGCGTTGTAAAGTCCCTTACTTTTGTGGAGAAAGTGTAGGACACAAATAAATCTGAAAACATAACACAGGGGTAGCTTTTACATTAAATAAAAGTGAGCGCATCCCTTCTCCTACTCTCTGCCACATTGCACTGGTTGCTGCTTCGCTATTATGATTTTTAGCCATTTACTTGTTGTTGCTTGTTGTTGTTTTAATTCTAATTATTTAATACTGTTTTAAGGGGTGGGTGGGTTCTGGGACTATATATTTTGATGTTTTAGTGTTTTAAGCTGCCCCGATTGCCTTAACAGAGGGGCGGGATATAAATAATTTATTATTATTATTATTATTTGAACAAGACTGGACTCCGATACTGCAATACTGTAAAAGAGAAAATTTAATTGAATAGAGATATAGACTGATGGGTTACCCTAAATTAGTAAACTGACTAAATAATAGGTCAAAAGTGACTATTAAAGATCAAGATAATTAAAGCTATTGTTATAACACACAGTGGATTCAATATTTAAAATTGCATATATATGAAGACAATGAGTGAACATTGAACTAAGGTTGAGTACAAACTGGAGATACTTTGGAAATCAATTGTAAATATTTGTATATAATTATTGAAAAAGAAATTGGTGTGTCAACTTTATAGATATGTTTGAATAGTATATGTTAATAAAATATATATTTAAAAAAAATAAAATATAAATATATTTCTTTCCAGAACTAATAAATTTGCATCTGGGCAAGTCTGTCTAGTTTAGATGACAGGGGCTTGTATAATTCAATACCTAAATCCAAACTTGTCCTTCCAAATATAAAAATTGATGCCCAGAAGAAATGATCTAGTTTAGCTGTCTCCCCATCATTCTGGTTTTCTGTCTGTAAGGATTCCATTTGGATTGACTTTGAATGAAGGACCACTGAATTATATTAGTGTCTGTCTTCATTCTTTACTGCTACAGCTCTGTGCATCTTTAAAATATTTTCCCCAAAGCTCAGTTTGGGTAGGAATTGCACAGTAACTGTGTTTAATCAAAAGTGGTTGCTTCCAAATAAGTTTAGTCTGGGACTGCACTTTTATTCACAGTCAGTCTTTTTTATGAACTGTGACTAGCCCTAGAAGAAAAATGCATTAAGATTAATTAAAAGAAATGGAAATGGCAAAGACTAAAACAGATCACACCACCAACTGGTGGAGTATGCTGGCACATACACTGGCTTGTCAAATAGCGCAGGCAACTGCACAAAATTTAGCAACATTAAAAGTAATTGAAGCATTTTCATCAGAGATGAGGAAGGAAACATAAAAAGAATCTGAACATCCTGGCAATTTAATAAAGGCAGATTCAATAAAGGTTTTCCTAATATCATGGTTTTTAAAAAAAAAGGGCAGTGGAGAAGTATGTTAAGAAGTTAATGTTTCCACTTCCCCTAAGCCACAAGGCTTAGAAAGATCTTTCTTACTTAGAAATATTAAGGAAGAAAGTGCAAAGGCAGGCTTACTGTTGAACATTAAGAAAACAAAAATAGCACTGAGGACCTTCACAAGTTCAACCTAGACAATGAAGAAATAGAAATAGTAAAGAGTTCCCATACCTGGGATCAAACATTGATAGAAATAGGGACTGCAATCAAGACATCAGAAGAAGATTAAGAACAGGGAGAGTGGCTATGAAAGAACTAGAAAAGATTCTAAAATGCAATGACGTACAATTCACCACAAAGGATAGAATCATACAAGTCATTGTATTCCCTATTACCATGTATGAATGTGAGAGCTGGACAGTTAAGAAAGATGATAGGAAGAAAATCAATTCCTTTGAGATGTGGCGCTGGAGATGAGAGCTGAGGATCCCACAGACAGCCAAAGTGACCAAGAAATGGATCCTCGAATGGATCAAGCCAAAAACCTCCCTGGAAGCCAAGATGATCAAACTGAGGCTATTGTACTTTGGACACATCATGAGAAGGAAGGACTCATTGGAAAAAACAATAATGCTGGGAAAGGTGGAGGGAAGTAGGAAGAGAGGAAGGCCACATGCCAGATGGATGGATATGAAGGAGGTCACGGTATTAAGGGGTTGCAGAAACATGGGTATTAAGGGGTTGCAGAGCAGTGGAGGACAGAGGGTCTTGGAGATGCCTCATCCATAAGGCCACCATGAGTCAAAATCGACTCAGAGACAGTTAACAACAACAACAAAAGCCACAAGTGCACTTGTGATCAAAGAAGGAGATTTTCCAGCAAAACTGAGAGCAGGGAATGTAATAATGCTATTGTGAAGGCTCTTAGATGCTTATGCACTGAGAGTGCTGAAATGCAATTTGTTGGTTTATACCAGGGGTAGGCAACCTTTCCCCTTTAAGGGCCGAGGGACTTCAGCTCCCAGAATCCCAGGAGCTATTGGCCAACATGGAACTATTGGCCAACATGGCTGAGGCTTCTGGGAGCTGAAGTCCCTCAGCCCTTAAAGGGGAAAGGTTGCCTACCCCTGGTTTATACACACAAAGTGCTCTGTGAATTAGTATAGAAGTGGTGAGTGGGCCAGAAAACCATGGAGATGCACTGTGTGGCCTCAGCCCTAGAGGGAGACAAGGGCAACCCCCTCTGAACAAATTCTGGGAAGAAAACCCTTTGATAGGGCCACCATGGGTTCGCCATAAGACTGAAATAATTTGAAGACTCACAACAACAACAAAAATTAGGTCAATATCATGTTGATATTCAGCATCTAAGACGTGATGCTTAAGTGTTGATCTGGCTGTTTCTAAACCCAACAGGATAAGAAACCATAGGGGAGACCATATTGTTGGAGCTTCTCTGACCACCTTTATTTTAAAAACTAGGGTAAAGGGAGCTAAACCTACAAGGAAGAAGAGCAACTTCAGCCAATAGTGAAAAATAGCAACCAAAATTCTAGTTTCAGCCTTCTGGACACCAACTTCTAAATGGAGGATCCTGTTTGAAACACACAAGGGCCCTTGAAGGATGACCCTTTAAAATTTGGATTGCAGTACTTCCAAACTAGAGAAATCAGAAAAAGCACTCAACTGTATACCATACAGAAGCAGACTGACAAGCTTGCTTGGCATGTGTTCTACAGCCATAATTGGCTTGAAAGACAACACCTAAATATCTTTTAAATTTTACTATACTTTTTGGCAATTTATAAATGAGCTATATGGCTTTGCCCTTCTTGCAGAAACAATAATCTTAGTTTTCTGGTAATTAATTTATAAGTGGTCCTTAAGGCAATATTGGGCCAAAGCCTGCAAGGCCCTCTTCAAGCCTAAGGGTGACTGGAACAGAATAACCACATCATAAGCGTACATAAGCTCTTGAGAAAACAGAAAAGAATTAGAGAAAGAAGGAGTAGCAATCCAATGGTTTCTGCATAGACAATTGATGGAAAGACTTAAGATAGATCTGAAGTTGGAGGGGATAGAGGGAACTAAGAATGAACTGTTTTTTGGAAAAGGGAAAAAAATAACAAAATTCTATCAGACTTTATTAAGAAGAAAATTAGAGCAAGAAAGTATAAAAGAAACAATGATAAAATGAAGTCAAAATGTTCAACATAACTTAAAAGTGGAAGACAGGGAAAGATCATGGAATAGAACGATTAAATTTACACTATGTCAAACTCTTAAAGAAAATTATTATAAAATGTTGTATATGTGGCATTTAACACCTATAAAATTAGCCAATATATATAAACATTTAAATACCAAATGTTGGAAATGCGGGGGGAACGAAGGGACATATTTTCACATGTGGTGGAATTGTAAGATGGCAAGGAAATATTGGAAGGAAATCCACACAACAACAGTGGAAATACTGGAGAAGCTGGTATGAAGCCAGAAATGTATCTTTTAAATATAATGCAAGTATTGGACAAGGAAACAGGAAAAAAATATTGGAAATTAGTCTTATATATGGTAACTGCTGCTAGGTTATTATATGCGCAAAAATGAAAACTCAGTCAAATACTTTTAATAGAGGATTGGTTAACCAAGCTATTAGATATGAGAGAATTAGACAAACTCTGAAGAAGAATGAAAGAGGAAGAAAATATCACTATAGAGAATGACTAAAATTTAATTATAAAATACTGGAGAAAAAAGGATATTAAAATTTGAATTTAATAGGAATAGAAAAGAGGAGGAGATCCCATGTGATAATTTGGGAAGAAACAAAGAGTATTGTTACAAAGTAGGGATATATAGAAAGCAAATATATAAAAGTTAAGAGATGGCTTAACATAGGAGTAGATGAGGGAATAAAGAAAAAGGACATATGCTTAATTTATTTGGATGTATCCAAATTATAGTTAGCAAAACAGTAAAGAAAAAGAACTTGATCGCTGCAGGTGAAAGTTAAAATAGATAGATGTGTATGGATGAGTTAAGATTACTAGTTTATTTTATAGAGATAGGTATGAGTTGGTTTGTTTGGTTGTTGTTTTGTTTTGTTTCTTTGTTAATTTTGATACACTGTGGCTGTAGAGGTTGAATGTAATGATTTTGTTTTGTATATTTAGTTTGTATTGTATGTGATTTTATTTCAATACATATTTTAAAAATTAAAAAAGAAGCACTCAAAAAGCTCTGATAGCTAGCTTGGGTGGACGGAAATCAGGAATTGTTGACAACTTTGACCACTGTATTTATGTAAAAGTTAAATACAGTAATAATGGGGCAATGATCCAAATTTGCTTCACTCCTTTAAATGTATACATTGGTTCTGAGAGTGAACCTGCTAAATTTCATATGATTTTCAAAGTGGCATGTTCATGTTACTTGTACATAAAAAGTAACAAGCATTGTTCAACTGTGGAAGCCTCAAGTTTATACCAAACTCTGTCCCTGGAGATAGAGTCAAAAGCAGCTCTAAGGTCTACAAAAGCTGCATATAAGAATGTTTTAGGTTGGCTGGTGTATTTCTCCACTAGTTGTTGTAAAAATTCGGGCCTGATCAATAGTGGATTGGCCTGACTAAAAGCCAGACTGTTCATCAGCCAGGATGCTTCCATCCAGTCCTGGACTTTCAGTATAGATGTCTTGCATACAACTTACTAATTATAGTGAGTAGGCAGATTGAGTGATAATTAGCTGCATCCCCTTTTCTTCCTATTTTGAAGATAAGAATAATGACAACTAAGCCCCAGTCACAAGAAACATGTTCACTGTGATCAATATAGGTGAAGAGAGTTGCCAGAATTGGAGCCCACTAATAAGCATTTCTCTTGAATTAGCTCATGGGGGATTTAATAACAATCTGCAGCCTTGCCTGATTTTACTTGGTTTATTAGTTTGATTACTTCAGACATTGAGATGGGATTTGGGTAAAAATACTGGGAGGAGGTTCTCCTTCTGGGTCTTGAGCTTGGCAATCAAATTTTTCTTGACTATGGGCCTTTGCAGACTGCCAGAAATAGTGCAAATTGAGTCCATTTTAACTGCCCTGACTCAGTGCTAGGGAATTATGGGAACTGTAGTTTATTGTGGCACCAGAGCTCTCTGACAGAGAAGGCTCAATGTCTCAGAAAATAATACAATTCCCATGATTCCCTAGCACTGAGCCAGGACAGTTAAAGTGGACTCAATTTGCACTATTTCTGGCAGTCTGTAAAGGCCCTATGACACAATTCTGATCAAACCAGTCTTGGTTCTGAGGCTTTCTTGAGTGCTTAACTGTCAGATAGGTCTGTAGTACATTGACTTGTAGTTGAGGGTTTGGGCCCAATGAAAGGAAAGAGGAGCAGAGCTTCTAAAGGTGATCTGTCTTAAATAAATGTGTGATGTCCCTGTCACCTTTTGCAGACCATCTAATCTTAGTTGTTCTGGCTTTCAACTGGACATCAAGGTAAGAGGTAATATAGAATCATAGAGTTGGAAGAGACCCCAGGGTTCACCCAGTCCAACCCCCTGCCATGCAGGAATACATAATCAAAGCACTTCCAACAGATGGCCCTCCAGCATCTGTTTTAAAACCTCTAAAGAAGGAGACTCCACCACACTCCTAGGCTGCATATTCCACTGTCTAACAGCTCTTAACATCAGGAAGTTCTTCCTAAGTAGTTACATACATATGCTGCTCAAAGGGATTCAGTGAGAAAGGTAGAGGCAGACAGTCACTATCAGGCTGGCCACCTATCTCCAGATTGTAGAATATGCACTGGCCAACTTGCCCGAGTCCAAACCCGAATGAACATAACCAACAAATGCCCTGAACTTCCACCTGCCCATCCTTTTTATGGTGTCCACAAGTAGACCGCATCCCGCCATGATAGTAGTAGCAGCCCTGATGAGGAATGAGTGTCCTCCAACTCCTCTACTGGCAGCCTGACATGTCGCAAGGCCAGTCTAAGCACCATTACCAGTTGGAACTGAGCGAACGGAGTTTCGTTGTCATCGAGAAGGGGGGGGGGCTTCGCTCAGGAAGCAGGTTGCAAGGTACCTATGCAAATTCTGAACAGGGCAAAGTTGGCAGCCGTGAAGCCGTTGAAGCCTCATAGAATCATAGAATCATAGAGTTGGAAGCGACGACAAGGACCATCCAGTCCAACACCCTGCCATGCAGGAAATCCCAATCAAAGCATCCCCGACAGATGGCCATCCAGCCTCTGCTTAAAGACCTCCATGGAAGGAGACTCCACCACACTCCAAGGGAGTGTGTTCCACTGTCGAACAGCCCTAACTGTCAAGAAGTTCCTCCTAATGTTGAGGTGGAATCTCTTTTCCTAGAGCTTGCATCCATTGTTCCGGGTCCTAGTTTCTGGGGCGGCAGAAAACAAGCTTGTTCCTTCCTCAATATGACATCCCTTTAAATATTTAAACAAGGCTATCATATCACCTCTTAACCTTCTCTTCTCCAGGCTAAACATCCCCAGCTCCCTAAGTCATTCCTCATAGGGCTTGGTTTCCAGACCCTTCACCATTTTAGTTGCCCTCTTTTGGACACACTCCAGTTTCTCCACATCCTTTTTGAATTGTGGTGCCCAGAACTGGACACAGTATTCCAGGTGAGGCCTGACCAAAGCAGAATAGAGTGGCACTAATACTTCTCTTAATCGAAACACCATACTTCTATTGATGCAGCCTAAAATTGCATTGGCCTTTTTAACTGCTGCATCACACTGTTGACTCATGTTCAACTTGTGGTCTACCTGGACTCCTAGATCCCTTTCACACGTAGTCTCGTTCAGCCAGAGTAGTCTCGTTCAGTCATGGTGGGCCCTTTTCCCAACTGGTCACACTTGGATCTGTGAAGAACTAACAACACAGCATTTCCAACAAAAGAGACATCTTCCCACCTTAGTGCCCTCCCAGCCCAGTCCTGCCTGGAAGAGGGGATCAGCTCATCCACCTGGATGGCTCCAGAAAGGCAGTTACAATGGCAGCTTGGAAAAGGTGGGCCTCCACTCTGGAATGACACCCCCTCTTGAATGGAGAGAAGAGCCTGAAAAGGAGTTTGGAACAAATGGGCCTCCTCTCATCCAACCACCTGAGTGATGTCCTCCTCCAACACTCAGTCACCCTCCTAATGAGAAAGGATGCACAAGGGTCCTAGAAACCAGCAGCCTTGGAAAAGAAAGAATTACCAGCTAAGTGGACCAACATGGTGCGTGAGGCAAAACCTCCCTCCCGTAGCCAAGCAAGGAATTGCAAGATGGTACGAATATGCACTGGCCAACTTGCCTGGAGCCCCATCACCCTACAGAATGAGAAAAACTTGGCAGGGGCCAGCAAAGACAGAGCTCCCTGTATCACAGCACACTTCCAAGATCCCACAGCTCCTCTGAGAAAGGCGTGGACAAAGAGTCTGCTCCGGACACCAAATATTGTAACCTAACCTCCCAGAAACAAGAAAGTGTGTGTGTGATGTATTCTCAAGGCCTGGTACAAAATGGACCATGAAAGCAATGTTGTTGTGGAGGCACAACAAAATGAAATGGTGGGCCAGGTGCATGACCCACTCAGATTGGTCATTGAGGATCCTGGCTACAGCCTGGCTGTCGCACCAAAAACCAACAGCCTAGTTTTTGAAGGACTCAAATGAGAACCGCCATCAGGATGGGGAAAAACTCCAGGAATGTGAGGTCCCAGAGGATCCTACCCTGTGCAGTGTTGGCTGCACCAATTACCCTGTAAAAGGAGTCTGAAGCCCAAAATCCCAGCAGCATCTGAATGAACTTGGAGGCCCTGACCTAGTTTCCAAGGGTACTGCCACAGGGAAACCTCATTGAAACTTTGGAGAACATCCAGCCACATGAAATCTTGTTTTTGCCCTTGGTGATGTGGATATGATGATGGTCTGCCCTGATCGCTGCATCAGTGTCAGACTAGGCCCAGATGATACTACCCTCTTTATACATTACAAATTCTTCCTCTAGAAAGACTGTCCCTCTCTTTTCTGAATGGTTGTTGTTTCTGCACTTAATACTGGTCTGTGTTTAAATCAAACACTCTAATGTTTTGACTTATGCATTTTCAACTGCTGTGTAATGAGAAATAGCAATAGCAATAGCAAGTACATTTCTATACCGAGCAGAGGCTGGATGGCCATCTGTCGGGGATGCTTTGATTGAGAGTTCCTTCATGGCAGGGGGGTTGGACTGGATGGCCCTTGTGGTCTCTTCCAGCTCTATGATTCTATGATTCTATCAGTGCACTTAAGTTCTCCCTAAGCAGTTTACAATGTTTAAACCAATTGCCCCCATTAAGCTGGGTACTCATTTTAGTGACCTCGGAAGGATGCAAGCCCCTAGCTGGTATTGAACTCACAACCTTATGGTTTGTGAGTGAGTGGCTGCAGTACCAGCATTTAGCCACTGTGCCACCAGGACTCTCGCCTTTTGCCACTCTGCTCAGATAAGGAGATGGTTCCTTTTTTGATAAGAGTTACAGTATTTACATTGACCTGTGGATAAGCTGGGTACTCGTTTTAGCAACCTTAGAAGGATGCAAGCCTGAGTCGACTCTGAGCCCCTGGTTGGTACTGAACTCACAACCTTATGGTTTGTGAATGAATGGCTGCAGTACAGGCATTTAACCACCGCGCCACCAGAAATACTTCTGGGGTATATACTTTCTGGCCAGGAACCAGGATAAGTATCATAGGCCCAAAGCAGATGGGCCAAATAAAGTGGCTTCCTGCCACTTTGGGGGCAAGGCGTGCAGACACATGCCCCTGGAGCGGCTGGCACTGATGTCTCCTTCAATAAGGATATGCATGACCTGGGGTGATATAAGATCAATGAGGTATTTTGCTAAATCTCACCAGATTGTATTTGAGATCAAGATTGTTGTGGAGGAAGATATACATTCAGAAGTAACATATTGAAATTGTTGGATTCTACTGTGACTACTGCAGCCAGCTGGTCAAGAGAAAGAAGGCTTTGTGATATGGAGTCACATGAAAATACCCAGCCCTACCTTAGTCAGGCTTAGAGAACGCACACAACTGATGAGCAGTGAATCCATTTATTTCTTATTTTATCAAGGGCGTAAGGCTCTTGTTAGTAGCAGGATATCAAAGTTGGAGATGTGCTTTATAAAGGACTCATCATCAAACTTATATTTCCATCCTAGCAGAGGAGATACCATGGTCATGGAGGTGGTTTTCCCAGTGTGAGGCTCATCCATTGCACTCTGAGTGTGCTGACCCCTGCGATTTCCCCAAATGTGAGAAACCTGAGTGCACTTTTATTGATATGTTCCACCAAAAGCAAGCTTCAGCTAATTGTAATGTTAACAGCAACATCTGTTTTGATTCTTTCCTGCATTCAAAGAGATTAAGTTATTAAGAAGTGTGTTTGCTTTCCTATTGCATAGCTATTAGTCTAGTAATAAATTTCAAGCTGTAGCTTTACCTTATTCAGTTCATATTATATTGCTTGCAAGGGAAAATCCTTCTGTAAAAGATGTTCAAACAGCTTGGCATCAGCATTTAGTTTATTTGCCAGGTTTAACACACAATTATTTTTCATGCTGTGCAATTTTTTATTCTCTATATGTCATAATGAAAATATGACTTTGCAAAGGATATACAGTGGGTCCTTGATATCTGTTGGGGTTTGGTTCCAAGACCTCTCATGGATACCAAAATCCATGGATGCTCAAGTCCCATTAAATACAATATATAAAATGGCAAAATGAAGGTTTGCTTTTTTGGAATTTATACATTTTTAAAATGGTTTCAAACTTTGGATGCTTAACTCAGTGGTTTAAAAAATCCAGATATGGAGGGTTGGCTGTAACAACAGCCTAGATGAATTTTTTTTTGTAATTATGTTTGGTAATCATTAGAGATTTTCCACCTCAAAGATTTCTGTGATATAGGTGTAGATGAAAAATGTAGATCATAAATATGCTTACTGTGGTGTCGATGCCAAACATCACACTCCATTTTCAGTATTTTTTCAAGACTTTTCAAGTTTGGCATTACTACAGCTCAAGAGACTGTATCTGGACCGGAAAACAGGTGAGCCTGAAAGCCCTGTGCTTGCCCCTGGGATGCAGGAAAGACGTCTTTGGTTTACATTTTAATATGAATGCCACAGTCTTTTAGTTCAATACAGATTTTTCCACACACAAAAAAAAATTAATCACAAATCAGTGCAGACACAGAATGAAGCAAATTGTGTTTGGAAAAAAAATGCAAATATTGCTGAAAGCAAGATAGATTCATCCATTGCTAGTGTGCATACTGTGGGGCTCTTTAGATAGTGTGCCATTGCAGGATACTGCTGCTTGTTCTCAGCTCCTTTTGTGTCATTAATAAACCAACACCATTGTGTTTTCTGTTCATGTTGTTGTGTGCCTGCAAGTTGTTTCCTAACTAACAGCAACCCTAAGATAAACTTATCACAGAGTTTTCTTGGCAAGATTTGTTCAGAGGAGACTTATCAATGCCTTCCTCTGAAGCTGAGAGAGTCTGACATGTCCAAGATCATCCTGTGAATTTCCATGGTCAAGCAGAGATGTGAATCCTGGTGTCCCAGAGTCCTAGTCCAACACACAAATCACTACACCATGCTGGCTGTTTACGTTCATTACAGTACCGATTTTAAAGATAGTTTTTAAGAAAAGTTAACCTTGATTTGAATAGCACAGTAGTTGTATTTGCCCTCTCGTCTTACTTAGACTTTTCTTCAATTAATACTCCTACCTTGTCGGGTATGGGCTATATTTGCGATGATAAGCTAGGTATCTGTTTTATTTTCACAGAGCGGCGCTCGAATTAACATCTCGGAAGGCTCCTGTCCAGAAAGAATTGTGACGATAACAGGCCCAACAGATGCCATTTTCAAGGCTTTTTCTATGATTGCACTAAAATTTGAAGAAGTAAGTAAATGGAAACTCCTGGGAAGCTATGCTAAAAATGCTATTTTAATTTTCTCATGCTTTCTTTAATGCAAAATTTGTTTAATTGCCATTAAAGAAATAGTGGAAGTGACTTTTAATTTTTTAAATGAAAGATCACAGTTGTAAAAATGGAAGAGTAACAATGGCTCATTTGCATTCTGTTTAATCATTTGTATTCCTCTTGGAGGGAAACGGGGGATTGTTCAAGGGAACTGATTTCCTCTTTGGAGAAATCAGTTATCTCTAGTAATGTTTGTGTCAGGATCAGAGGACACAGTTCCCAATAACCAAGGCAGCATCGCAGTGTAATAGAAACTAGAGATTTATTCTGGATATTGAGACAGAAAGTTCTCCGTCCTGGTTCAGTGTTAGACCTGAAAAAGATTCCCCTTGGACCATCAAAAATACATTCCCATCCTCCAGCCCCCATTTCCAACCTCAATCTCTTCCCTTTGATCCGGATCCAGATCAAAGGTTCTTTCATGTTTCCCACTTTTCCCTCCTGTGTCATCCTTAAATCTCCCTTCAGGAAGAAAATCATCCCTGTTTCACAGCTCCGATCTATGGCAGGAAGGTTGAGGATCATCAACTACAACTCCTTTCCGCCGCTGGCCATCTGTCCCTCCCGTTTGTTTTCCAGGCTTGGATTTAGCAAAATTAATATCCCCTTCTCAATAGCCCACATACTATACAGCGTTATTTCACCATATCACCATGCCCTCATATCTTCATTCCTTAATATCATCGCATCATGACAGAACCATGCATATGGATTCTGACAGTTTGCTGATAATGAAGAGAAGAACAAGACGTTTGCAGTTGAGGTCCTGTTTTTACAGAAAAGAATAATTCTGTAGCTTCTAATTTAGATACCACATATTTCAGAAGGTGAAATCGTTTTTCACAGCACTGCACATAGTTTTTGGGTTTTTTGCTTTGCTAAAAACAATTTAAAATACTAATGCTTAACATTTGTATGGTGCTTTCAGGTGTCCAAGGTGCTCCACATACATTATAAAATCTCAAACTTTACAGCAGCCTGAGGCTCAGATAGTATTACTGTTCTCTAGTAATGCAAACAGGGAAGGCTGAAGCTGAGGAAGTGGCTAAAGCATAGGAGGGATGTAGTTATCGGGGAGGGAGGATGAAGACATTGCCCTCCATAAGAAGACATTGCCCTCCCCATTGCTCCCCCAATGATATTTTCCATCCATCCTCAAATTTCTAGTGTTACTGAGGTCACACCCACACTGCAGAAATGTTCCAGTTTGACACCACTTTGTCATGGCTCAGTGCTATGAAATTCTGGGGATTGTAGTTTGTTGTGGCACCAGAGCTCTCTGACAGAGGAAAGCTAAATGACTCACAAAACTACCATTCCCAGATGTCTATAGCATTGAGCCATGGCAGTTAAATGGTGCCAAACTGGATTATTTCTGCAGTGCAGATGCAGCCTGAGGAGATGTTGAAATGTGTTCGCACATGAAACTTGTGTTTGATGGGTTCACATTCCTGTGATAACTTTGCCTGCCCATTTTCTTGGGATGATAAAACTGTGTCTCTAAACAGTAAGTGTTTCTAAATTAGTATGGAATAGTAGAGACACAATATGACCTTTTTTGCCATTACACTGGCTGCATAATAGGTTCAATGAAGAGTCCTTGCATTGCCTGTAGTCTATAAACCAAGGGGAATTACAGACTCAGCGGCTCCAAAGTATGCACTTGGGAGCAATTGTTTCTTTTTTATTTTATTTATTTATTTATTTATTTATTTGAAAATACAAACATACAGACAGACATAAATAAACATACATATATACATACCTTCAAACATATAAAATAAATCATTCTCACAATTATTCATACTTTCATACAAGTGTGTTATAACTTACATTCCTTTCACCCTTTATCTTTCGTTCTTCATTATTAATTCTATCTTCTGTTCTAATCTTCTAGTTAATGATAACTTCCTCATCTTGCCTCTTACAACCTTCAATTGAAATGTAACCTTAATTTATGCAATGGTCCTTTGCATTTCATCATTTCACAATGAAACCAAGGCCTCTGTTGTATCGCCAGCCCTGACAGCTGGAACATTAAGATTATTTTAGGAATAATAATAATAATAATAATAATAATAATAATAATAATAAATTTATTTATATCCCACCCCTCTGCAGAGCAATCGGGGCGGCTTACAACATTACAATTTCCATACAGATATATTAAACAGAACATAAAATCCCAAATCCCACCCATCCTTTAAGAATAAATGGTTTCTGAACAATTAGAAAATAATAATTTAAATTTGAAAACAATCTTAACAGGCTGGAACAGTTTGCCAAAACTAGCCAGATAAAAGAGAGATAAGATAAATATTACGAATTTAAATGATGAGTCCTGCAGCACATACAAGTTTGCAATGAGAGAGTAGAGGATTACTCTGAACAAGCTAACAAGGCCACCTTTTTGTGCCTGTGATTTGTCACCTCTGATGCCCTGAATAGATATATATTCTGTGTTGCATGTCCTAATATACACTCCCACTCTTTCCTACAAGAGCCTTTCTGGTCTGCTTGGTTGCAGGTGGGAGCATAAAATGTAAGTTCAGAATCATTATGGATAAAGGAAGAGTCTGTAAATGACTTTATTTGCCTACCTGGACCTCTTGCATTGAGGTGGAGGGTCTCTTGCTGTTGCTCAAAACAGCAGTCTATCCTTCCGACGAAGAATCTCTATTGGATTATTTCAACTCCGTAACTACAGTGTACAGTATGGCATATATGGAGCAACCCCAGTTTTTCACACTTAACTTTCCTCTAAGCAGAGCTCAAGTGTTTTGATACATTCCTCTTAAGCTTCCAATAGAATAATAAATCCTTACTTAATTCTTGGTAACATTGTTATTGCAGGATATCAATGCTTCAATGACAAACAGCACGGTGACAAGCAAGCCACCTGTAACACTGAGACTTGTGATACCTGCAAGCCAGTGTGGATCCCTTATAGGCAAAGGAGGGTCCAAAATTAAAGAAATCAGGGAGGTAAGCCATTGGACCAAGGTCCTGATTGCTTTCTTTAATGCGCACTGGCTTTCAAGGATTCTAAATTCAAAGAAGGTGGGGTGTTGTTGTTTTTTAAATTTAACAGCAAATCATGGTACAAACCAAGCCAAATACAGAGTCCAAAAAAGAAAAAGAAGAGGAAAGAAGAAGCAGATTGTTATATACAAATGGTGCCCTACAGAAAGTCAGGCAGACAGAAGTTTCCAGACAAGGAGCTTCTGCATGTTGCTTTCTGATGTAGAAGGCTCAAGAGTTTACTGAGAGAATGACATACTTCTAGAGAAATGGAGTTTCAAACTCATTGTACTTATTACATATTGAAAATCTAAAAAATTGTGCCTAGACTATTCAAACTCTATGGCAAGAACATTTGAGTTCTGTACATGATAAAACTTTCATAAACCTGCCTAGGTCCTTACGTTTTACTTATAATTGATTCTGTACAGCACTAAAGCCCTAATCGTAGAACCACTGGAAATCTCAGTGGACCAAGCAATCCTCTGGCTAGTAAAATTTCAGTACTTGTTGCCCAACACTTTCAATCTTATGTGAAAACAGCCACAAGAGGTAGAAACTGGATGGTAGAGAGTGTTTCTTTTTTCCTTTGCCTTTAAACTTCCTGGGAAACAGAATATATATTTACGAAATGTCATGAGATCATTTTGCACACAATGGTAGAAAATTTTGATTCTATACTGGATCTTAACCAAAATTTGTGTAGAATTCTGATAGGACATTAATTAATGTGTGTGCGTACCTGTTGACTTATTGGGACCCCAGCAAGAACATGAGTCATTCAGATACCAATTTTAGGTAGATAATGTGCCACCAATTCCAAGGCTCTTATAATTTCGCCAAATTATATGACAGTGATTTCCCTCCCCCCATATTGTCTCCTTGCATGTGAAAATAATTAATTTGAAATGAAATGGAAGGAAAAAACAGTGGCTTGTGTTAACCCCAGCTGTCTGTATACAGATACATCAGCCAATACTGAGAAGTTATTCTTTTTTAAAATAAAGTGTTGTGAAATAACTCTAAAATGAAATGCAGCTTCAAGCCCCATTAAGAAAAGATGAAATATTTATATCTTATAATAAATAATAAAGAAAATTGATTGAAATTAATTAAGTAAGGGGGCTGCTTATAAAAATTAATCCTGTTGATTATATCAAGTTCTGAGTCTTCCAATTTCAGGGAATGCTAGAAAGTTCACATAATGACTGCCACCCTAGAATTTTTCCATGGCTGTATCCTATCACAAACAATTGGGGAGAGTCACATTGTGCCATGTTATAACGCCCCCCTCCATATATTCCAATATTACAAACAGCTGGGGTAACAAGTGGACAGGAACAATTTTGCCTATGTTTTAAGTCTCAGAGATAGCCTAATTCAGTTTCACTTTAAGCGCCATAGTTAATTTGAGTTAGATCAAAATAACTTTTAACATCTGACTTGGAAAGGTGGTACTCCTTTATCACAATGCAAACATGATGCAGGTAGCTATTTTGTGAATTCTTATATCTTGACTATAGTCAATAAGCAGTCTGAATGATGTAATACAATTTATATTTCTTATAACACCGTCCTTTGTCTTTAAGTCCACAGGGGCCCAAGTACAAGTTGCAGGGGATATGTTACCAAACTCCACAGAACGTGCTGTAACTATATCGGGTACTCCTGATGCCATTATTCAGTGTGTCAAACAAATCTGCGTAGTAATGCTTGAGGTAGGAGACATTTCCAGAGTACTGCCAAATATTTTGACGATCAAAGTTGGTTACAGGTTGTCCTTCAGATTCCATAACTATGGCTGAGACTGCTTGAAGATCTATCAGTGCATTTTGGTATGCAAACCCCATTGACTTGAGATCACATTTTTAATGGTTACTATTTCATTTGTATTTTTAGTTATTGTTGTGTGCCTTCCAGTAATTTCCAACATGACTATCCTAAGGCATACCTATCATGGAGTTAATACATTTGACCAATTGTAAAATGCTGCAGTATTTGTCTGACATATCAGATGTCTGCTCTGAAAACCACAGGACTAATTGCGGTCCAGCAATATAAACATTTCATGAAAATCAGATGGATCAGTGACTGCTGACAGAAAGAAACATCCTGAAACTTAAACTCTGAAGAAGTTGTCATAAGTATTCAGTAATTTCTTTGAATCATCAGGCACTGTTCATCATCATAGATAGTATAAAACTGTGGACACCAGTCTTAATCTACGAAAGTTATTTATCTCTGCAGTGAGTAGTTCCCCTTGTTCCCAGTAGTGCTAGCAGAGATGAATGCTACAGACTTGAATAGTTTTAGAACCATGTGATTTGATTTCTGAAATGAGATTTCAAGGGGTATCATCAGTGGTGATTTCTTTAAAAATCGTGGTACTTTCATGCACCTCTTTAATTATTTGCTGGAATTATATTTAAAATCATTATTTCTTTAAAAAAAAACTATGAACATGTAGAGACCTGTTTCAAAAGTGATATGAAACTCAACATACCCAAAACCTAACAAAGCCAGTGGAAGCCATTAGTACAAGGAAAATTTGAGAATATATTATAGATCTTACAAAATAATGTCTCTGCAACCGTATCTATGTATGAAACACCCAAATCTTCTTACGTTCTTGCAAGATTTGCTGCAGCTTGTCAAAAGCAATGATCTGAACTTGCTGTGTTATCTTGAGGGAATCAGTGATCTGATCTCTAAACATCTCTCCCACTGGCAAAAGGGCAGTTACTCAACAGCCGCTGCAATGTCACCAAAGCCACTGAAGTGAACATGCTTTTGAGAGACTCCTGGAAACAGAATAGTGACTCCCTTGTGCTGCAAGAAATGGGAATTTTCCTCAGAGAATTTAGCAGTGGCAGCAATCTCCCATTTCCTGCTGGGGGGAATGTCTGGAAAAAGCAGAACCACAGCTCTTTTACGGGTTTTAAACTTTGCTGGCCTTGAGAGTGGTAAAAAGAGCATGAAAACCTTGCTGCTGGCTGTGCAATTACATCAGGAGGAAATCTAAATGGAGCTGAGTAGAAAATTCGTCATGATCAACTCCCTCCATCACACTTTTACTGTTTGTGTAGGGGATTACAATTGGGATGAAGGTGTGTGTGTATGTGTGTGTGTGTGTGCAATCCAGAGTCACAATTGGGAAGAAAGAAGAGAGTAGTGTAAGGGAGCCTTGATTGATTGCAGGAAGGCATAAAGACACAGAATCATAGAATCATAGAGTTGGAAGAGACGACAAAGGCCATCCACTCTACTCAGAGAAAGGGATTGTTCCTTTTTTTCATAAAAGTTAAGGTGCAGTATTAATTCTTATCAAAATCACAGAATCATAGAGTCATAGGAGTTTATCACACGGGGGAAATCCCGTGCAGAAATGGGGTTTTAAATTGAAAAAAACCCGCAAAAGCGGGCAGATTTTCAGATGACATCACTGTTAAAATGGGGTTAACCTGAACGGAAAGTAGTCAGAAACTGCTTCTTTTTACTTTCGGAAAATCCCAAAAGTAAAAAGAAAGCAGTTTTTGACTACTTTCCGTTTGGGGTAACCTCATTTTAACAGCAATGTGTGTGAAAATCTGCCTGCTTCTGCAGGTTTCCCCCACCTTTTAAATCCCGTTTCTGCACGGGATTTCCCCCGTGTGATAAACTCCATAGAGTTGGAAGAGACCACAAGGGTCATCCAGTCCAACCCCTGCCATGCAGGAACTTGAAATCAAAGCATCCCTGACAGATGGCCATCCAGCTTCTGCTTGAAGACCTCGAAAGAAGGAGACTCCACCAGACTCCGAGGGAGTGTGTTCCACTGTCGAACAGCCCTTACTGTCAGGAAGTTCCTCCTAATGTTGAGATGGAATCTCTTTTCCTGTCGCTTGCATCCTTTGTTCTGGGTCCTATTCTCTCGAGCAGCAGAAAACAAGCTAGCATGTGGGGTAAGAAGAGAAAATGAAGAGAGCTTGTGATGACACCGGATGAAAGAGTTTAAGGGAGATGCAACAGAGAGAGACCTGAGCAAAGAGTGGAGGCAGGGAGCCTCACAGGCACTTTGTGCGTGAAGACCCACACAAATTTGTAGCTGGCCCTGTGAGTACAGAAAACGCTTGGAGTTATAATTGTAGAAAGTTGTGTGAAATGTGCTCTCTGAAGAACTAGAAGAGTTCCTTCTGGCAGCTTCATGCACAGGCGGGAAGGACCAATTTGCTGTTGACAGCAAACTAGCAACCAGAGAGAGGAACAAGCACCATAATAATGGGGGGCACTGGAATCTCAGAGACAGTGCTGCGAGTCAATGGATCTCCAGAGCACCTGGCCTGATGCTGGAGCCCTGGACCTTTGTTATTCATGCAAAGTCTCTGTAGGTTCATGTCCTACTACCATGTCTCCTCCAAATACAGGACCAGGCATTAAGAATCAATCCATCAGTCATGTTCCAAATGGTTTACTATAAGATTTGTGTTGTTGTCAGTGCCATGATGATAATTTGCAAGCAGCAAAATTTGATGTATGTTAGCTGCTTGTTTTCTATTTCTGACTGTTTTCTGTTTTCATCTCCAGTCTCCACCCAAAGGTGCCACCATTCCCTACCGCCCCAAACCTGCCTCTGCACCCCTAATTTTTGCAGGTGGCCAGGTAAGAGCAGACACCCTTTTGGCTTCAGCTGGAAACCACACCGTCTTGGCCCAACCTCAGACCGCGCCTGTTAGTTTCCAACTTTAACTTCTTTGCTGTCTGGTATAGTACTGATTGTCTTTCTAGTAATATGGATATAGCATATGCAGGGGTTTTTTTTGGGGGGGGGAGTTTAAACCTTAGCCCACCATCTACCTCTGGTCCTCTTTACCACCAAGCTCCCCACCTTGTATCTGTTCCCATAATCCAAACTCCTTTTGGACTAGGAAGGGAATCAGGTGTGGAACAATTTGTGTCATGCATCTTGGACGGGGGGAATAGAATATATGCCAGACTGACCTTGTTTTGTGTGTAAATTGTCCTTTCAAGGGAACTAGCAACTATATATTCAGATATCCATGTTGCAATATTTATAGAATCATAGAATCATAGAGTTGGAAGAGACCACAAGGGCCATCCTGGACTCCCTGCCATGCAGGAACTCCCAATCAAAGCATCCCCGACAGATGGCGATCCAGCCTCTGCTTAAAGACCTCCAAGGAAGGAGACTCCACTACTCTCTGAGGGAGTGTGTTCCACTCTCGAACCGCCCTTACTGTCAGGAAGTTCCTCCTAATGTTGAGGTGGAATCTCTTTTCCTGGAGCTTGCATCCATTGTTCCGGGTCCTAGTCTCTGGAGCAGCAGAAAACAAGCTTGTTCCCTCCTCAATATGACATCCCTTCAAATATTTAAACACGGCTATCATATCAGCTCTCAGCCTTCTCTTCTCCAGGCTAAACATCCCCAGCTCCCTAAGTCGTTCCTCATAGGGCTTGGTTTCTAGACCCTTCACCATTTTAGTTGCCCTCCTTTGGACACACTCCAGTTTCTCCACATCCTTTTTGAATTGTGGTGCCCAGAACTGGACACAGTATTCCAGGTGAGGCCTGACCAAAGCAGAATAGAGTGGCACTATTACTTCTCTTGATCTAGACACTATACTTCTACTGATGCAGCCTAAAATTGCATTGGCCTTTTTAGCTGCTGCATCACACTGTTGGCTCATGTTCAACTTGTGGTCCACCTGGATTCCTAGATCCCTTTCACACGTAGTCTCATTCAGCCAGGTGTCCCCCATCATATATCTGTACTTTTCGTTTTTCCGCCCTAAGTGCAGTACCTTACATTTCTCCGTGTTGAATTTCATTTTGTTAGCTTTGGCCCAACTTTCTAGTCTGTTCAAGTCATTTTGAATTTTGATCAAGTTTCATGCAAGAATCAAAAGGGCACGGCAATGCACAGTAGTGGCCAAATGGCTGGGAGATTCTGGGAGCTGGAGTCCCAAAAAGTTACTTGTCATGTTCTTTTTATATTATATATATTTATATTATTTTATATTATATGTATTTATATTACATTTGGCAAAAAAAAGGTACTGATACATTTTATTCAGATATTTCAAGGAGGGTGCTTTCATTAATTTGATGAAATTCTGAACAAAGGTTCATAGGTTTTTAAGGTTTTTCTCCCCTGTTAAAAGTAAGGCCAGCAATTGCTGTCAAAGTTATGTCATGTATGCTCATTTTCTTTTTTAGTCTAACATTCTGCCAGTACTCCAGTGTTTTTAGAGGAAATCGAGTGCATTATGTTGGCAGTCTTATACTTTTAGTTAAGGAATGGGAACGCACAAGCTCCAACTATGCTGATTGGGACCATAGCATATGGGGTCTGGCTAGAGCTCTCTCTCTCTGATCTGTGGCATCTGCACTCTCCTCCTTCTGTCAACCTGGATAGCTATAAATTATCCTTAGAATCTCCTATAGCTGTAATTTATGGACTAAAAGGGTTGCGCTCCAGGAATCCTGTGAGGGCTGGAAGTTAATGCAGACTATTCTACCCCTACCATGAGGCAGATAAGGGGGTTGCAGACTTGCAGAAATAGTGCAAATTGAGTCCACTTTTAGGGTTAGGGAATCACGGGAATTGTATTATTTTTTTCTGAGACATTGAGCCTTCTCTGTCAGAGAGCTCTGGTGCCACAATAAAATACAGTTCCCATGATTCCCTAACCCTAACCCTCAAAGTGGACTCAATTTGCACTATTTCTGGCAGTCTGCAAACCCCCCATAATAACTTGCAATGATCCTGAGCATCTATTATCAGTAGTACTGTAGCATTATTAACATCCATATTACTGTTACTATTATTTCCTTTACCTGGCCTCCCCCACCCCACCCTATCCCAGGACTCAGGCTCAAAGCAGCTTGCAAACTGAAACAGATGCAAACCGTACAACAGGTCGTTGTTTAAAATAATTGAAAATGACATTTAAAAGATTTAAAATATTTAAAACTACATTAAAAAAATAAAAATCATTTTAACAACAGCAAAACACCACATTAAATCCTAATAGGCTGTGCAAACATAGAGGAGGTCTTGATTTTATTTAGCCCTGGACTCATTCCACCTTAGTTATGGAAGGAAGGGGTGGATCAGATGGAATTGCCTGGCTCTGCTTTGGCTGTATACTCATGCATGCTTTGTGGAGCTTGAGATAGCATAGATAGTCTTAATTCTGGATCTAAACCAACAGATTTTTTTAAACAAAAATAATTGAATTATCCATGCTGTGGGAGAGAAGCAAGGTTTTGAGCACTTGGATGAGGAAGGAGTAATGAAGGTTAAATTATTCTTACAGAGATTCAAAGATATAGCTGTGTTAGTCTGTGGAATCAGTATGCAGAAAGATCTTGTAGCACCTTTGAGACTGAGGGGGGTTGCAGACTGCCAGAAATAGTGCAAATTGAGTCCACTTTTAGGGTTAGGGTTAGTGCTAGGGAATCATGGGAATTGTTTTTGTTTTTTTCTGAGACATTGAGCCTTCTCTGTCAGAGAGCTCTGGTGCCACAATAAAATACAGTTCCCATGATTCCCTAACTCTAACCCTAACCCTAAAAGTGGACTCAGTTTGCACTATTTCTGGCAGTCTGCAACCCCCCTAACTGAAAGAAAGAAGTTGTCATTCTCATGGGGGCATCCTACACTCATCTATTCTCCCCACTTACAGGCTAGTTTCCAGTGCCAAACTGTTCTTGCTACTTCATTTCCACACACAAAGGCTAGTTCCCAATACCTTTGTCCACAAACGGCCATTGTTAAAACTGGACTTGCCACTTCATTTCCATACATAAAGGTTTTTGAATTTGAATTTACATTCTCACATACCAATAGCATATATATGTCTGTCCCTGGTTTCCACTCCACCAAATGCGTCTGAAGAAGCAGACATAAGACCATGCTGCCAACTTCTTTCTTTCAGTTAGTCTCAATGGTGCTACAGGATCTGTCTGCATACTTTTACAGAGATGTAAGCAGTGCAAGAACCATACCTCGTTTTGTGTCATGATGGTAATATCTGAGGTTGTTCTTGCATGGCTAAATGAAAATAAAGATTTGAAAAAAAACGTTAAAAGGCAGTTCACACAGAGAAACAGTGAATATGAAGTCGTAGGCTTTCATGGCTGGCATCTATAGTTTTTTGTGGGTTTTTCGGGCTGTGTGGCCATGTTCTAGAAGAGTTTCTTTCTGACGTTTCGCCAGCATCCGTGGCTGGCATCTTCAGAGAAAAGTTTTCTCTGAAGATGCCAGCCATAGATGCTGGCGAAACGTCAGAAAGAAACTCTTCTAGAACATGACCACACAGCCCGAAAAACCGACAAAAAAACAGTGAATAGTTTCTTTTATTTGGATTGATTTGCAAAGAACACAGTCAAATCAAGGCAGAGTAGGAAAATAGTTTTAAATAAACCCAAATAAAATCTGGTTTATGCCATATTATTACAGTCGGCCCTTCATATCCGCAGGAGTTCCGTTCTGGACCACCCTGTGGATGGCAAAAACCATGGGACCTCAAGTCCTGTGGATTTTAATAGCAGTGTGTTGCGCTTATGGCCATGTGCACGCACCACCATTAGAGACAATGGAGCAGGGCCATCCATGGATGCTCAAATCAGCGGATGGCAAGCCCACAGTTGGGGTGAGCAGACTGTATATCCTACTCTTTAATACACCTACAACACTGCTATTGTACCTATCACTTGGACTGCAATAACGGAATCAACAGTGACTGTTAAACTTAATCAAATCAGGTAAATCCGTCCCAAGGAAGGAAAATGTCAAAAAAAGTCATAGGAAATTATTAAAAAAAATCCTACTGAGCATGCCCCAAAGGTGAGCATGTGGTTCGTGACATGTGCTATTTAGACAGTGAATTATGTGCTCATAACCTGAAAATAGACACTAAAATGGTATGAAGACATCTAATTGAAACATGACTGTTCAGGACCTTTCATCTGTCTTTGTTATTTTTAGGCATTCACAATTCAGGGGCAGTATGCCATCCCACATCCAGACGTGAGTTCAATGCATGTACTTTACTTCCTATACTCTATTCTCTCTTCTGTTTGCTCTGGGCAGCATTTACTTTCTAGGTATTTGAATATCAAAGGAACATCCACAGATGCCACTCCTGAAAGCAGTAACATTTAGCCAAACGTTTAGCAATACCAGATGTCTTTGCGCGACAAGTTTGCTGGAAAGTATAGTGGCCCAGATACAAATTACTTCTCCCTCCTTTTATGCATGTTATATATTTTAAGTTTCTGAAATGTAATGATATAGAACAGTAGTTAAAGATATTAACCGTAGCAATTTACATTTAATAACAGTGCCATCATCATTTTAACTTGTTTATTCTGTGTTGTAGAATAGAGTGAATGATTTATAGTCTTTTAAATATAATTTTAATTAATCCAGTTTTGAAACATGTTAAGATGGTTTTCTCTACTCTGAAATAATTCCATTTGATTGGATAGTTCTAATTTCCCATCCTGCCCTGCAGTTGACCAAGCTTCACCAGTTGGCTATGCAGCATCCCCCCTTTACTCCCCTTGGGCAGACCACCCCTGGTTTCCCTGGTACGTACCCATGACTCCCTGGGGATGTCCTTCTTCTTAACAGCTCTGTTTCCCATGGTCATTGCAACATTTGGATCACTAAATGTGGTAAATGGCCAGTGCTCCTTTTGTTTTTACACATTCATCTTTGTGGTTCTTATGTTTTCCCCTCCTATGGCTTTCTCTGTAAGATTTCTTTTGAGATCACTAAACAAGTTTTGCATTGTTCTGATTTTCTTATATTTTACCTCAGTTTTACCACCACTTTCTTTTGTCTCAGCACCAAATGTTATTATGCACCATAGAGGATGTGCCATGTGCCTCAGGTTTCTAATAGTTACCATTGTATACTTGATTCTCAAATGAGCCTCATCTAAACCAAATGCCATGTATTATAGAGAATTGTAGAATCAAGATATAATAACTGTAGAATCAAGATAAAATGTTTCCAGGTGCAAGTTCTCATTGAATTTCTATATTATTATAAAAGAGTCATCTCTCCCGATTTGCAGGAGATCCGTTCCGGACACACACACACACACGCGCAAATTGGAAAAACCGCAAATATTCAAAGCCCATTGGTTAAAATAGGCGCACGCGCCTTGGGCACACACACCATTTTGTCCTTCCCCGCTTGCCGTCCGCAAAGGAGCAAGACCGCGAACTCCAAGTCCGTGAATGAGGAGGGACGAGTGTATTTGAAAAAATACCTTTTTTGACTTCATGCCTTTGTCAACCATTGTGACAAACAGAAAACAGTTAAAGCCAATTTATGAGTATTTTTGACACATTCTTCAGTTTGATAGGTTAGATTCAGGTATAATCATTCTTAGACTAGAATCACGGGGATTTAAGTTAGACGTCACTAAGTTAAATCCCATTGATTACAATGGTTCTACTCTAAGTAAGACCAAGTGTGGATTGAGCCGTCAAATTTGTTTTAAGAGAACTATAGCTCAGGGGTTCTTCAGAAGGCAAACTCTGCACACTGGTACATACTTTGCATGGCAAGTAATAACATTTTTATCACATACATCAAACAATTGTTGGAAATGGAATTGAGTACATAATATTCAGTAATCAGTTTACACAAACTTTGCAGACTTTGGAAAGACACATTTTTAATTATAATTAGTCATGATTTCATTGAAACTTAATGTGTTGATTATACAAAAACAAAAAATACCCCAGAACTGTAAGCTTTTTTAGACAAAGCAAATTGACTTTGACATACGGTGTATATGATAAAAGTTTCTGTAAGAAGCATTAGATTATCTTTTCCTTTGTTTTTTCATTAACATGCTGCTCCTGAATCTGTTCCTTGTACTACTGTTGACTGTGTGTAACTGTGATTTGGAGTGTGAACACATTAATTGCATTTTCCTAAGCAAATATACTCTTAACAATTTGCAGCCTTAATGGTATATTGTACTTTCCCCTTTCAAGCACCCTTCTTTTCCAAACCCTGCAAACTGACTAATCCCCCCTATACAATTTGCATAGATTCTGGCCCTAGTATTAAATTGTTATCGGTTCTTATACTGTTGTTTTTTTAAAAAAAAATATTGGCAGGTCAAATTTGAGCCATCTGTTCATTTTTTACAACAGTGTTAGATTTCAGATTTTACTGCTAAGTGAAACCAGCCATTATCTACTCACTTTTTGATAGCATAATAGATACTCTGCTGCTATATATTGTTGAGATTAAAGGCAGGGCTAGGCAACTTTTGGCTCTCCAGATATTGTTGGACTATGCAACTCCTCTCCTTCCTCATGTCTGGCTAAGGTTGATGGGACTTCAGTCCAACAGCATCCAGAGGGACACGTGCTGCCCACACCTTCTATAATGTCCTATTAAAAACAATTGGTTAATACATAGCTCTGATATTTGTATCTCCAGCTTTCCTTTTTGTTGTGCAATATATACATATATTTTGCTTCTCTCGTTTTAAAAGGTTGGGTTTTTTTCTATCTCGAAATAACTGTCATAAAGTGTGTTTCCCCTTTTTTAATCTCCGAATCCAGGATTAGATGCCAACACCCCAGCCAGTTCCCATGAGCTCACTATTCCAAATGATGTAAGTAAATTTGGGCTGCAAACAGTTGGTTTCTCTTGTTCTGTGCAACTTTTTTTTTCTGTGCATGAAGGGTAGGCTTCCTTGCCTGTTCATATCTATTGCTATATTACAGTGGGCCCTTGGTATCTGCTGGAGTTTGGTTCCAGATTCCAAGATACCAAAATCTGTCGATGCTCAAGTACCATTAAATACAGTGGTGCAGTAAAATTGTGTCTCCTATATAAAATGGCAAAGCAAGGTTTGCTATCTGGAATTTTTTAAAAAATACTTTCAAGACATGGCTGGTTGAATCCGTGGATATAGAGACCCATCTGCAATATCTTCAGAATTGATACAGCATATTGGCTCATCAGCCAACTCAGTAATGAACCCAGAGTAGCCTGGGGAAAATACATATAGAAATAGACTTCTGCATGGGTATATATAGCTGGACAAGGAGCCTTATGAGCAAACAGCAATTGCATGTGTGGTTTCTTTTCCACTTCCCAGTCTATAATGATGGTGCTGTAATCTCTGTAGGAAGGGAAGCTGAATTTAGTTTGTCCAACTCCCCACTTGCCACAAACACATGATGGAATGATCATTCTTTTGTTAACTGGCCTCCCCAGTACAATCCTGGAAATTGTTCAACTGTGGCAATGATTGTGACTATTATAGTTTATACTTATACTTTTTGTGAACTCAGCATCCCATCCACAGGTACAGCTCTGTTCTATGTACATTCCATCTACATAATACAGTTAGCCCTCTGTTTCACAGGGGAACTGTTCCAGACCTCCCCCTCCCCCTCCCCCTCCCCGCGGAAACAGAGATTCGGGAATATTCAAGCCCGATAGGCTTGAATGGGGTGCACCCCACTGATTTTCACAGAAGCCACCCCTCTGTGAATATACAAATCTGTGGGATTTAAGTCAGCAAGAAAGGAGGGATGACTGCATATCATATATACAAGTCAACCTCATGTATAAGTTGAAAACAGGTTTTGGAACCAAAATTATGGGTTTTTCTATCACCTGTGGGTAAGTCGAGGATACTTAACTTTGGGGCTCAGCATGAAGCTCCTCAGATTCATTTCGCAGAGATGTGAAAGTGCCAGCACCGCCTCAAGGGGCTAGCCTCCCCTGGCTGGTGCCGGTATCAGTTTCCTGCCCAGGCATTTGCCACTGTACTCAGAGAAAGGGATTGTTCCTTTTTTTCATAAACGTTAAGGTACAGTATTCTTATCAAAAGGAACCTTCTCCTTCTCTGAGAAGAGTGGCAATAGGCAAGAGCTTAGTCTGTCTCAAGAGAACCTAAATGAAGCACCAGTTCCCTCTGCTCTGTCTACCAAGAAGGCGTTTCTCACCATTTTGAATGCCTGAGCAGGAAAATGATGGTATCAGCTCATTGGTATATCCCTTCCTTGATGGGGAGAGCAGAGGGAGTCCATGCTTCTTTTACAGTAGGCTCTCCCCAGACAGATTCTTTGCTGCCAACTTACCTGCCTTCGGTTGTCTGCAGCCATTCAGCCATCCAGTCACCGCTTCTCCATCTTCTCTGAGAAGTCAAGTGGGCCAGCTGCGGACAAGTGAGGGCAAGTAAGGAACCTCCCAAATCTTCCTCATCACCTCCACTGCTTCCTTGCTCTCCACTTCCATGAAGGGTGTCCATTGCCTGGCAATTGTGTTGGGAAACCCAAAAGAACCTGCCACAGGGAGAGCAGGGGGTACTGTTGCTTCTTTCAGGCTCTCGTGGCAAAGATCAAATTCTCAGATTCTCGAAGCTTAGAGCCAGTACAGACCGGCCAAAAGGACCGGCCTGGGGGTGGAGTCAGGGCATGGTGACCTCACTCTGTCCACCCAAACAGACAGTGGGCGGCATCAGGGCGTTCCTTTGGCGCAACGTGTCTAAACGTTGTGCCAAAGGAGCGCAGAAAAGCCGCTGCAGCGGTGGCATGGGTGGCTTTTTGCCGCACCAAAAAGGAGTGGCATTTGCCAGGTCTTTTTGGAGCAGCAAAGTGTTGGATCGGGGCCATGGCATGCGCTTGCCATGGCCCTGATCCAGCGCTCCCAGGGGCAGCACAGAGCCTTCCCTTAGGGGCCATCTGTAGAACCCCTTAGTCTGCACTGAGAGAGCCTGAAAGCAACACCCACCATTTTGCTCTCTGCATTGCACTGGGGAAGTGCCAAAAGAAGCCAATATAAAACAATATAAAAAACAGAAGACAATATAAAAAGAAGTCAATATAAACCAAACATAAAGGTAAAATATAGAAACAAAATCAATATAAATGCATTTATTCTGTTTATTCTGTTCCAGCTAATAGGCTGCATCATTGGCCGACAAGGCAGTAAAATAAATGAAATCAGGCAAATGTCAGGTGCGCAAATCAAGATTGCAAATGCCACAGAAGGTTCAGCAGAACGACAAGTAACAATCACAGGATCACCTGCCAATATCAGCCTAGCACAGTACCTCATTAACGCAAGGTAAGTTCACTTTGTAATTAATTGTGTGGTTCAAGGAAACAGTGAATTAGCCTTGACTGTTTTGCAATAATATGGACTAACACAAGCAGCACTATCTATGCCTATCTGGGTAACCGTTGAGACTCCACAGAAATACTGTCCTAAACTGCTTACAAAACAATGTATTTTTCATGTAAGCTCTTTCCTATCAGTTCTGCTGACCAAATAACAGCTGTCATGGAACGGATTATAAAGCTGACTTAATTCCTAGTTGCAATTTTTGTAGTATGGGATTACAAATATTTGACTGTTGAGGAAAGAGAGACTTATTCTTTTTGGTTTTGCTTTTCAAAATAGCCACAAGAAGAAAGTATGCCAGTGAGGCTGGGTAGAACTGGCTCCTTCCGAGCGCACTGGTTTCTTTTTTAAATGTATGGTGATTCTTTAGCCTTACTTTTCATTCTTGCTTTACAATAATGCTGGATTTGATTTTTACCTAGCACTGTGTGAACACTGAAAGACAGTTCACTGAACATAATGCTGCCCAATTCTGTTACTAGATCATGTCCATGGATACAGTGAAAATATGTAGTCTTTTTAATATCTTATCTCACTGCAAGCTGCCATATCAAATATCAAAGAGGAAGTGTATGCAATTGGTGCATCGTTCAGAAAATTCATCGTAGTAGTTTTAGATTTTATTTATTTATTTATTTATTTTGAAGTTGCAAAATTTATTTGCATCCAGAACTGACCTAAATGCATGTGCCATTCATGGCATCAGTTGAAATTCCTGGTATTTTCAAGAGTGCCTGCTAAGTATATAGGTGTGCAGTCTAAGGTGCCCTGAGATTCCTTACAATGGGCCTTTGCAGACTGCCAGAAATAGTGCAAATTGAGTCCACTTTAACTGCCCTGACTCGGTGCTAAGGAATCATGGGAACTGTAGTTTATTGTGGCACCAGAGATCTCTGACAGAGAAGGCGCAGAAAATGTCTCAGAAAATAAATACAATTCCCATGATTCCCTATCACTGAGCCAGGGCAGTTAAAGTGGACTCAAGTGGCACTATTTCTAGCAGTCTGCAAAGGCCCAGTGTCAGTGCTTAATTCTTAACCTCTTTTTTATATGCCAAGCTTCTTTTGACAGCTTATGTTTGGCCAGCACTAACTGGTGCGTCCATAGATTACAATGTGCAATTGGCAATAATCTCCTGCTCCATCCAGTTGCATGGGGGGGGGGGGGAATCAAAACAAAAAACTGGTGACTGAGCAGATGTACCAAAATCTCAGTGCTTGCCAATGTCCAAATGAAAACATTATTGAACTGTTGTGATATGCCTTCTTTATAATGAATGTACATCCATATCTTAAGCCCTATGATCAAATAAAAATGTGTTCCCTCCTTTAACCTTTAAGGATATGTTCTTCTCTTGGTGTTCAGGGATTCCCCACACATCGAGATGAGAATAGACCCCTTCATTTTTAGTTGCACAAACACCATATGGCATACATCTGGATCTCAGAAGATAACAATCTTCCGGACAGCTAAAACATGCAAATATTCTAAAGCATTTATTAACGGATTTGCAGTTTGCTGCTCACTCATAAAGTTTATCCTAGTGTACAAACTTGTGTTCAACTCGCTTAGAAAAGCTTGCGAACTCTCACAGTCATGGAATGGGATTTAACAGATTGCTTAACACACTTTTGAAAAGAAGACAATTGGTCTGCAATCCTATACTATGAATGATGTAGGAAAACAAGTATTTTGGGTGGGTTTCCAGGAGAGAGGCATCTGTAACCATCATACTCGATATCTTAAAAGCATCCTATGTACATGTTCCTATGTGGCAAATGTATCTGCATAAAATGTCTTATGTTTGCAAATAAAGAGTCTTCAGTAAATGTGTAGAGAAATTACGTTTTGAAATTACACAGGCAGATGAAAGGAGCTTTTCAAAGTTAACAGCTGATCTTAGAAGTGAGCACGCCTAATGCCCATGGAGTAGTCTGCATTGCCAAAGGACTCACATGTACAAGCCCTGCTTGGGGAGGCTCACCAGATACATTAAAAGGAATGCCTGTGCTATGGAAACTACAGTGGGGATTTCAAGTGTTCAGTATGGCAGGGCGAGCAATTTAAAAGCCGCTAAACTACAATGCTGAAGACATGATCATTAGACCAAAACTAGCAAGACCTATAGTCCCAGGCTGGCAAGTAATTTTCAACAGGGGCCTAATTTGTACTAAACAAGGGGTGATGTGCCAGCATTAGCAGCTTGCCCACTAAAGTAAGCTGAAAACCCAGACCATGAGCTCTTTAAACCGTACCTCTCCAACATGAATAGTGATGGAGGCCTTGTTAGGCCCTCCCTCTTTATGCACTGTAAAAACAGAGAGGTCTGAAGGAAAGTTATGAAACATGAAGAATTACAGGTATACAGGTGTCTGGAGATGACTGAGTGAGGCTCAAAAAGTGATCTCCGTAGAAAGCTCTGCTGTTGGGCACTCTTTGGATTTTGTCGCGATCACAGCGTGCTAGGAACTAGATGAGAAGCTCTTGAGGGCCAAATTAATTCCCCAGGTTTTTGCCCTACCCATGCATTCTGTGCATTCTTTAAATGGAATATGAAAACCATTGGGTATTTAAATTAAAAAGGGCAGCTCACCCATTCTTGTGTTTTTGTAACCTCTCCCCAGGAATATGTACTATCCCTAATGCCATCATTCAATATTTCCTTTCACCTTCATTCACCTCTTTTTGATGGCGGCAGCTCTCTCCTAAGATTCTGCCTCTCACTCCATAATTTTAGTCCATTTTACCAATGATCTGATGCCATCAAATTGAGCACTTTAATCATTAGATCCTGAAGGAAAATACAGAACATACAGGCTTCAGAATGTGAGGTATATTGTGCCACACTTTAACAGAAAAGGAAGCAGCAATTTGACCCAGGGTCGCTGTTTTCGACAGTCTTTTGAGCGTCCTAACATACATGCTTTCCATGAGCTCATTTCTATTTTAAAATGTCTGTATCAGTAGACCATTTTGTTATTTTGGTCAGATGTACCTCGTACATTAAGAATTTGACTGAATACAAGTTGTAGCACAATTTCTAGCATATTTTTCTGAGCTCAGTGAGACTTACAGGGAAATACATAGAGGATTGCAGCCTTAAAATAAATTTAAAAATGCAGTGTATTTTCTAACACAACAGTTAGTTGATTCTGTGGAGCACAGGGCATTGCATTAAACCTGTAACATTCAAATGGTACACATCTTCCCTGAAAAGGGACTGAAAAACAAGGCATTTTCTTCATTCTTACTTTGGCCCAGTTCAGAAGTAAACTGAATCATAATCTAGCATTAGGTGTAACCTTTCTTAAATTCATATGCTCATCCTCTCCTTTCTTTGCTTGCAGAAGGAATACGTTTAAACATATTGGTCCTAAACTGAAGTTGTCCTTCAGCAAAATATAGATAGCTAAGTTTTGTACAAAATCTATCAGTTAACAAGCATGGATATCAAAGAGAAACAAGGAGAAAATAGCTATAGGCACTGTGACAACAGGACAGGTGGATGGCAGTGAAAGCCAGCTCTGTCAGGAAGGAAAGCTGTCCTGCCGAATCCTGAGCTGCTCCGAAGCTGGCAAGGCAGCTTTCTGCTGCTCCAAAAACTAGGACATAAACCAATAGATTCAAATTGCAAGAAAAGAGACTCCCTCCCAACATTCGGAAGAACTTTTTATTTTGACAATGGAATGGACTGTCTTGGTGGGCTCTGGGTGGATTCTCCATCAAAGGTCTTTAAATAGACTTCAGATGACTATCTCTCATCTGTGCATTTCTGCATGGCAGGAAGTTGGGCTGTATGGACTTTGGAGTCCCTTCCAACTCTGCAATTCTCTTTTGACAGAGCTGACTTTGGCTTCCAGCCATCTTCCCCTCGTACTGATAATACATTGCTCTAAAAATGCCTTGCACTAATATAATGAAACATGACATGATACCTAGGGGATTCAAGCCTAAATGACCCCCAAACACTTACAAACACACACACATAAGAAGGGAGAGTAGAGGAGACTGCAAATCCTAAAATATTTCCATTTATATCCACACAAAAAAGATCTGCAAAGTTTAGACTAAACTTGCTGCTAGCATGTCACGGTTTCTGAGTAAACTATGCCGAATTGCTCCTGAAAGCTTAGGGCAGGGGTTGGCAACCTACGGCCCGTGGGCCGCACCCGACCCCCCCCCCCGCCGCTGCACGCTTCGCGGCCATTTAGTTTGCCAAAATGGCGGCCATGACTTGTTTGCGCATGTGCAGAAGTACTGCGCATGTGCAAACGAGCCACGGCCACCATTTCGGCAAACAAAATGGCAGTAGCAGCACGCACGGGGTTGGCGGGGCGGCGGGGGCCACATGCGCGCCACCATTCCCCCCCATCCCGGCCCGGCGGAAGACCTGGGGACCAGTGACCGGCCCCAGGTAAGTACACCTTGCCGACCCCTGGCTTAGAGAAAACAATGCAGTTTCTTTTCTGGAGCAGGAGTCAACCGTAATGGCGTATTGATGTGTCACGATGTTTGATAAGAGGCAAGATTTGCTCTGAATGATGATGCAACAAGGTCACAATTAATGCTATTCTGACCTTAATGCCACCCCACCCCAGCTTTTAGAACACCATGACTTTCCTAAATTTCACGACGCACCTTGGATTGTACCAACCTAATCCAAATTCTAATTTGGTTTGCAGAATATTTAACACAGGTGAGTGGTGATACATGAGGAGTCTCCTGCCATATTCAGTCTCTAAGGGGCCAGCCACCGTTCTTTTTAGGTTTGCTGCTACAAACTAACATGGACATTCTTCTGGAAAATCTTCAAATGCCAGGCTGAACTTCTAGTTCACAGTGACAGCAAACAGACTATGTCATATGAGACGGGAGTGATGCAGAAGTAGCAAATGTTGTTTCTCTAAAATGTTAGTTGCACAGCTATATTTCAGAATAGATCTAAAATATAAATGTCAAGTGACAAATATGTATGTTAAAGCTATGCAAACGTTTTGTAAAAATTACCCCATGCTCCTTAGCTAAAAAAAGGATGCTCAGCCAACTCAAAATCGATTGGGAAAAGAAAATGCCCCCTGGTTAGAGCTGTCCCCAGTTACTATTTTACATTAAAACTGCAGTTCTCAAATGGACCTTTGAGTGATCCCATTGAAATCAATTATTCTAGGTGAGAGAACTGGGGATGAAGGTGTCGTTCCTCAATAAGGCCAGTTAGAGCTTGGGATGTCCATAGCTTCTATTTCACAGATGGACTTCCATTCTACGAAACTCAGGTGCATAGGGATTCCTGTAACTTTTGCTATATGAGGAGTTTCTCGTGAGAGGAGTCTTCTCTTCTGTGGTTGATGCTCACAGAATCACTTTCTCTTCTGGGGCTGATTGGTACCCCACATTTATAGACTGTTACTCATATCAGATATTTCTAACCCCAAATAATTGGTAGAATTGATTGAGGCCCCCAGAATCATGCTGTGAAAAATTACATGACATTCCAGACTGTCATCCCCTTAACTATGATGGAGTTGACATCATTAAAAGATGGCCCACATGTAACAGTAATGATGCCTGAAAGTAATAATCTTTCATGACAGCACCGGGCCTTAAGACTTAAAACTTTTTTGCCTGCAAAGTGCAGCTCAGGTCCATGCAACTACTTTCCACCTGTAAAGCTGAGCTCAGTTTTGCAGAGGAACCAGAGGTTTGCCACCTCTGCCTTAAGTAATATTTCTTTGCCAATCCTTTAGTAAGTTATTTCATATTTACTATCTACCACAAAAGATTCCAGAAATCTGGTTACTTTACTTGAGGAGGTGATGAACCACCATGCCTGCTGTTAACAAAATATCCCTTGCGATGGAAACATGGATTTCAACGGAAGAGTTAATGGGGGCACACATTTCTTTCAATAGAAGCAGTGCAATTTTTTAAAAGTGCTTAATTTTGGCTTTAACTTGCCTAAGTTTTCATAGCCCTCCATTGTAGCATAATTAAAATATGAAATCAACCATACTAATCTTGATTTAAAACAAAACAGTACAAAACAAAAACGAACTGGAGCCAGCAAGGTGACGGAAACTTCTTGAGAGAAGTTAAAAAGAGTCCACATTTTAAAGTATTAACTTATACTGCAAGGCGAGACCAATACTTTCCGGAAGAGGATAGTCCTGGCAGGGATGAATTTGGCATAATAAATATGTATAACTGGAGGATCTTTTTAGCCTGAAGAATTGATGGGTCTGTTTTGTCTTAATGCTGAAATTCCTTGTGTCTCTTTTTTAATGTTTGTGTTGTATAAATGTGGTTTCTTCTTATGTCAGTTGATAAGTCTGATATAAATGATAGCTATAATAACTATTAATAAGTGCACAAGCCGTGCCATTTGCTGCAGGACAAAGAGTATATAATTCTGCTTTAACAATCCGTATTGTTGTATATTAAAGACAAGCTTTTCCCAGCTCCAATCATCAAATGTTCTCATATATGAATTATAAGTAAAATGCTACTACTTGGTTTGTTTTATGAGAAAATGTACCCTGATGTTGCATTCAGTATCAGATATTGGAAACACAGCCTTGGGTATAAATACCTTCAAGCCTTTGTTGTCTTTGAGTGGATGGATTGCTCAACAGCCCCTCAATATATCAATTTATGAATCAGAACTAGTTCTGAGAAAAATGAGCATGTGCCATATCCATCAAACAGCACTCCTTCTTCCCAAACAATAAATACCCTTGCATTTGAAAAAAATCAAAAACCAAAAACCACCCTACATGTGCTGGGGAGTAAACTTCATAATTCTTTAAGTTTCGCTTTCAGTTTTACTTTTCCATCTTTTTTTTTCTTTGTTGGTCATTATCTGCATTCCTTTGGTTTATTTCTCATTGATGTAGAACAGATATTTTTTTAAAAAAAAAAATCAAAATCTGAAAAGCGTCTCAGTAATGTTTTCATCATAGAATCATGAATTACCCTTTTGTTATTTCTCTTCTTTAACACATAACATGTTCCTCCTTTGACCCTCATTTTCCCTTTTTTTTTCTCTCTCTCTTTCTCTCCCCCGCTCCCACTTGTACATCCCTTTTGTTACCCAATCTAATCTGGCCCCCTTTGTGTTGACTCCTTTCCTTTCCTTTCCTTCCTTCCCTCCCTCCTTCCCGTCCTGCCCACCCTTTTTGTGCCCATTGATCCTTGCTTCACCTTCCCAACCTTTTTTCCCTCTTCCTCTCTTCGTTTGCAGCTTAGAGATGGCTAAAGTCAGCACCCAGACCGCTTCCGTCACGACCCCTGTTGACCTCAACATGAACCTCTCTCAGTCTGCCACCCCTACCTCCACCCCTACCTCTGTGGCTGTCTTGGCGGCGGCGGCGGCCGCTGCCTCCGTGGTTAACGTCAGTACCCCTCCCCCTTTACCAACCACCCACTACGCTGTTCCTGTCTCCAGTCTGCTTGGCATGAAAACTGTCCCACTCCTGGCACTAAATGCCGCGGGGGCTACGGGGAATTTATCTGCATACACTGCCAAAATCCCATCAACGAGTGGGGTTAAGAAATCTGACCGCCAGAAGTTTGCTCCATATTGAAAAGGATGGGGAGATGCAAGTTTTTCTCCTCCCCTCCCCTTCCTCCAAAGCTCTACCAAGATTCTATGGTAGATTAACGCTAAGGAAACAATATGGCATCTTTTTTAAGTTGTTCTATTCATTCACTAGCATTAAAGTGTTGCCAATGCAAATTGTCTTCCACTTTCCATGAGTATTATTAATGCATGTGCACTCACAAGTTGCTGACTAGTTCCAACAGTCTCCTGGGTTGTTTTCAAGACTGCCGATATAGCTGGGGAGATAAGTATCTTTTTATATCTTCAGACATTAAAGCAAGTAAATAAATATTTTTAGCAAGAACCAGACAAAGAAGGTGAATCTAAAATGCTGTACCTGCTAGGGTGACCAAAGGGGAAGAGAGTTCTTGAAGCATTCAAGTCGGCGAAGGCGAGGGAAATTTCAGCAGCTACAGCTTGTCATGCAGGGGGAAAATAATTATTTTAATAGTAATATACAAAAAGGTATCTCAGTTGTCCTGGCTTATTTTGCATCAGGATGCCTTAGGTTCTGGCAAATTATCCTCACAAATTACATTAGCTGACTTATACTCACACCATACTTTTGCAAAAAGAATTGGGAGATGGATAGGATACTGATCTGTAACTGAGTTCTTTGAATGTTCATCTGTGTAAGAATCCAGGTCTTTTAGGACATACCTAAACCCGATCTAAGTTGAAATCTGTAGAGAATTGCTTGGGAGTAAGCCCAATTCAACTCAGCTTGGTAAGTAGTAATATCTGAGTCATCAAACCAGAAAAGTCTGTTAATAATTGTTCACTGTCAATAGAGAACTCTCAGAATTGCATTTCAGGAGAGCAATGACTAGGGATCTAAATAGGGCCTTAGCATCTTTGAGCCATTCTTCAAAGCTCTGCATTATCTCAAACCCACATCCTTTCCCTACAGTTGGTTAGTCGAATGCTTTCAGGAATGGTCTGGCTCAGCTGTAGCGTCTTCCCATGCAAACGTTACAATGGGGTGGAGGTTAGGAAAAGATCTGAACATCACCTGGTAAAGCAGGGAAAAATATATGCACTGTAATGGTAGAAGTCTGAATTTGGCTGCACTGTGAAATGCCTGTTTGTAACAAAAGGGTATTTTAAAACAGAATGTAGCTGTCAATGTAGTGGCCTTACTTTTTTCTGCACCAGTACTTAGTAAAAGCCATAACAGAATCTAATAATCTTTTCTTTCTAGTATATATACAAATGCCTGCAATTTCCAAATTAGATAAGGATTTAATTCTTGAGAGATGTAGTTAGGCGAGTACAACTGCTGCAAAACTTTGGATCGTATCTCGGGAGCTATTCAGGAATCCCCCATAAGCATCCCAGTAATGAACAGAGGTTGCAGAGAAGCTTGGTCAGTACCTCTCTGTCAATCTCTAGAATCTCTGTTGCAAGACATTTGGACTACAGAGTTAAACAGCTGTGCCTCTACTGAACTACTCATACAAATCACAAGTGTAACTACTCAGGTTTGGAGGCACTTATTACAATAGTTACAGAAGGCCACTGTGCAAGTTTCCAAAAGCAGACCTCTTCCAGCACTCAGTGAGTGTGAAATTGCTGAAGTTGAAGGAATCCTGGGGTTCCTTCTCATATGGAACAATACATAACTGTAAGAGATTACCCAAAAGGCAACTTGCTATCAGTCTTCCTGTGCAATGTGCTACCTGTTCCATGCCAGGGTCCCCATTCAAATACAGGCATCTCAGGAAGCCTGTCCAGCAGTTCATGAGTCCTGAGTGTGCACTCAAGTCGACTCAGTTGCAGTATATGGCTTCTTAGGCAAAGTTTTTCTACAGGCAGCATTTTTTTTAAAACTCACAAAGATAAACTCACACAGATAAAAAGTCTCAAGTAATACCAGGGAGGAGAATTACTGCCTTTTTAAAATTGCTATTCAGAATGACTTCAACTTTTATAAGAATAGCTGTCATAAAAGATGAGCATGTTACCGCATTGCTATTTCGTATCCAGATATTTATTTTAGGCTAATGTTTTGATAGCATGAACTAGGGGGGAAATTTTTAAGACTATGTGTTAATTTATAATTGGAAGCAAACTCAAAATCCTAGGAGATAATAGTGGCTGGCTTCTAGCTGTTGGAACTAGTCATTTGATGGTGGATTTTTTGTTCCTTTTATTTACAAAAACTGCATCTTTTGTTTGTCCGTTCACTTTCCTCCCGCCTTTTTCTTCTTTAAATTTGTTTTAATACTGGCTCCATATTGAATATTGTTTTCCTTGCAATCTGTTGAACTTCAGCAATCCATTAGCCTGCCATGTTCACCTATTTTTGCACTCCTTGGACACAAAGCTTTAATGAGGAATTGAACAGAATGCAAATGCAATACTTTTTAAAACTTAGTATTTACAAGTATGTTTAACTGTACAGGGCTAAGCACTATTTTTAGTATCTTGTGTCATTTCTGTGCTCTGTAGACTTTTTTCTCTCTCCACCTTAGTACTTTTGCACTAAGTTTTGTCACTGTAACCAACTGTAGAACTGCCATTATTACAAACAATTTGCACTTAACCCAACATCATCTTTGTTTGTATACACTGTGGGGGCAATGGAAATACTGTCATGGTACCTCGGGTATTTAATAGCTCTTGAAATATGCTGTAATACTGTTCAGAACTACTATAACTGATTTTATAACTGAAGTAAACAAATGTGAGAATTTGCTTGAAGTGAAATGTTGTTCTCTATTGGTTGTACTCAAGTGTTGTTCTTCAATGGTGAGAAGTTCTTTTGCCCTTTGCTTCCCCCGAAACCGCCAATTTTGTTCTCCCTGATTTTTGTTCCTGCATTTCAGGCTCTCTTCAGAAGTAACTGGCCTCGGGGCTCTGTAATCTGTCCCAGCATGCTCTAGGGCTTGAGCTGCCTGAGAGGACTTTTCCAAAGCCCCTTTCTATGGACTAATCGACAGAGGAAATGGTCATTTCTAACTTTATTATTCTGAGATCTCAAAATAAATACTTTTACTCTTTAAGCAACTGGGCTTTCTAACTCTTGTGTTGCTTTCATTATTATTCTGGTCTAATGGATCTGAAGCTCAATAAGATACAGCAAAGGACTATTCTTCTTTCATTTTTGTAGATGCTTATGCTCTAGTGGTTAGAATCCAACCACTCTATACAACGCATGTGCTAGTAGTGTTCTAAATAATTACACATTCAGTAGAGATTTGAAATCTGTATCAGATTTGTGGATACATGAGTGGTTGCTATTTTAACTTTGTGGCTAAGATGTTGGCCAAATACAATTTCTATGATCTGCCAGAAAGTCCAGCCCTTAATTAATAATTAAATGGTTGACAAAAGTGCAGTTAAGTCATAGCGCTTACTGAGGAAGAAAAGCATTTCAATCCAATACGACATTTTTAAAGAGTAAATTGGCACAGCTACTGCATGATAGCCTTGGAAACTTTTGTTGTACTTATTGTGTAAAAACTTCCTGTGTCTTGATTATTCAACACAAGATATCACACAAATGGATAAAGTATCTCACACAACAAGTGCCTTTTTTGAATGAGATATTATTGTATTCAAAGGGTAGTGGAGACTCTTATTCATGATGACATTCCCGTGAATTTAATGAGAATTTTGACATGCTTTTCACAGAGGAGCCTCCTGTGCCACGTTAGCAAGCTGGCTCTTAAACTGAGGGAAGTGTCAAACACAAAATTTCATAAAGCATGGCAATCTATGTATCCAGGAAGTAGTCACTAGTCTGTTAGTAAAATAATTTGCCTGGAGCTTAACAAAGAAGCTTGGGTTTCAGTAGGGACATGTCCACTTCCAAACTTAATTCCAGCCCCCATTTTATATTGCTTAGGGAAGGAGGGCATATTGATCTTCTACAGAGGTGGGAGGGAGAAGAAGCTGCAGAGAAAACCAATATCACAGTACAATCATACATTAGAAAGTATTTGCGGTAATGTTGATTAGTATAATCCACAACCATCTTATATGAGAAAGCATTTAACTTATATTTTCACCAGACATTTTAGATGATATGTTGGTTTCATGGCTACAGTAACATTTTTCCTGAGGATAAATCCAACCATAGCATTCAAATTGCCTTGAAAATAAATAGTCATTAGTATGCAGAAGAGAAGCAACAGAAATTGATGACTTAGGCTGCAATTCTAGAACACTTTACCTAGGAGTAAATGCCACTTACTTTTGAGTAGAAATGTTTATGGCAGTGGTTTTAAATAGTTGGTTTATGGTTTTAAATAGTTAAGATTGTAACACACAAACTCGGATTAATTCCTGTAAAAGTATCACAGACATTTAATTTCTCTTAGTGGCCATTATTCAAGTCTCTCATCTTTAACCAGCTATTAAATGATTCTAGAAAATTCAATACTTTGGTTACCAAACAGACAGAAATTTCCCTGTGAAATTTAATTTTTCAAACTGAGGATTGGTTTGTGATAAGGCATGGAACCTGAAATATCTGGAACTGGCCAAATTCCAAGCTGTAGCAGAACTCTACGATTCCCAACCACATCTTATATCCCCACCTAACACTACAGCAGGGGTAGGCAACCTTTCCCCTTTAAAGGCCGAGGGACTTCATCTCCCAGAAGCCTCAGCCATGTTGGCCAGTAGTCCCATGTTGGCCAATAGCTCCTGGGATTCTGGGAGCTGAAGTCCTTCGGCCCTTAAAGGGGAAAGGTTGCCTACCCCTGCACTACAGCCTAGTCCCGGACTGGGGCAGCTGGTGGCTCCATTACTGTGGGAGAGGACTTGGTTTTAACAGCAATATCCTCCAGACTACACACAGCTGTTAATACAAGCTAACAAAGTGTTGAATCCCATTCCCAATATAGGCTCAGCATCAGGATATTTTCCATAATACCTGGAGGAATTGTGGAGGAGTTAAGTGCCATTAAAACCATGGAGTTGTCTCCTCTTCCCTCACAATAATGGAGACACCAGCTGCGTCTGGTCAAAAGTGCTTGGCTGGCACTTGATTATGTGTTCACCTCACCATGAGGAACATACACACACTTTTATGGATAGTTTAAAAGTTACAAGAAACTATGGATTTAAATGGGAAAGCATAATTGTTTTTATAACAATTTACAAACATGGTCTTGCAATTTGGTAATATACAAACCATTTCTGTTCTTAAACCAATGAAGCATTTTACAATCAGCTTTAATATCTGAAAAATTATTTAAACAAATACTTTACAAAAAGGTGGCTTATGTAAAAAGTCAGCACCACCATGGGAGAGTCAACTCCATTCCAAGGTAATTACAACAAAGTTCCTTTTGCCCTCCAATCCTGAGAGAGCAAGTCCTGCAATTCCCCTTCATCATCGCTGCCAATATCGTCCTCTTCCTTAGCCTGTGCAGCTCTGAGCCTCATAACTTCTTTTAGTTTATCTTTCATTATTTCCTGCCGGTCACGAAGTTGTTCAACACGACGGAAACATTCACTAGGATAAAATAAAACCATTATTTTGTGTTTCCCCCTTGACTGAAGCAAAAAGGTTAACTTATGTATCTTAACATTCAGAGAATCTTTAAGTAGAGTCATCTCAAATATCATTTTACACTTTTGGACAAACAAAGATGACTTCCCAAAACCAGCATGTTTATTTCAAGCCTATGAAAAAGTTGAAAAAAACACATAAGTGGCCATAACTTAAAGAGGTTTTACAAACATAAACTTCTAAGACTTTTCAGACTGTTTTAGTTGCCCTTTTGAGGAGAAAATTTTATTTAAGGCAAGCCAGACAAGTTGTAGTTGCACTAGGACCAATTATCTGTCATTTTATGTGGTAGTATCCACATAATCTGTTTTCAGGGGGGGAAAATTTCCATATTGCTTTCTTATAGAAAGGAACTCCTGTGGACCTGTTGCAACAGCCTTGAGTACTGCATTCATGTTTTAATGCATGCATTCAATTCATGCACAGTGTTGGGCTGACTGGTTGGACATCACTGTCAGCCAGTACCAACTGAATGGATATTTATTTATTTATTTATTTATTTCATGCCCTTGGGACCCAAGGGAGCTTCCAAAAGCTAAAAAACCTTAACACTATTTTAAAAAACCCATTAAAATCCCCACATTAAACAATATAAAATCATTTAAAAGCCATATAAAGGTTTAAAAATAAATAAAACATACATCTAAATAAGAACCTTCTCAGCTTACCCATTAAAAGCCTGCTTAAACAAACATGTATTTGCTTGCTGGTGAAAGGAAAGCAGGGAGACTGCCACTCCCAGCACTCCCTTTTTCCATCTTGCATTCTCCAATTGATCTCATGTGCTTCAAGAAATCTGCTCACCACAACTGCTGTTCTCATTCAACCTTTTTTAGCCTTCCAAAGAACACAAAGTTTCCCCTACAATATTTTAAAGCAAATTATTTTAAGCTGCCCTTCAGACAGTTTAAAAGCTTGTGTTTGCATCTTTTTGATTTATCCAAAATAAAACAAAACAAATTATCTATTTTTTGATTCTCAGAATAATGTTTGCCTCAGTTTAGCCTTGCATGATAAACCACAAGCACTATTTACTGCTTTCTTGTAGATCAGTGGGGTTGCAATTCACAGATATATGAAGCACTGAAGAAACAGTAATCAGCGATTATCAGTGAGTTTACTTCTAAGTAAATTGTAAAATAATGTCAGGTTGCCCATCAAAATGAACGTTATGTTTTCAAGGATGATAACTAAAAAATAAGGATAGTTGTTATCCACACAATCGCTATTTTTAAGAACTTTCCCCAACAAATTTCTTCTACAAAATAATATTTTTAGAAATAGTCTAGTAAAATTTTGACAAAGTATGCCAAATACTAATCTGATCAATGATTCTCAGGCCAATCTACAAATCCCATCCCTTAGTTTCATACAGGCATGGCACTGTGTATATTGTGAGCACAGCAGGTGCAAGGGAGCCTAGCAGCTGCAAAAACGGTGGTTGCAAAATTCAGTCTTCTAACCATTTTTCTCCACAAGATTAAATTTCTAGCCCTTACTGTTCTAAAGAAATAGTTTAATACAATCTCTACTGAAATTTCTGAAGCAAAATTACCGGTACTTTCTGAATAACATTTCCAATTGATGGGATTTCCATGTCATGTATTTGGCCTGTCTGTTTCAGGCCTATGTCACTGCTTAACATTAATGCACTTTTGAGAAGCCCTATTCTCAAACAGCTTTTTGAACTCAAGTTATAATCTACTTACATCTGCTCATCAATTTCTCCAATCTGACGGTCAAGTCGCCCTTCTTCATCTTCCTCAGCTACTATAGCTTCAGAAATCTATCTCAAAACAAAACAAAATCTCTTGGTACAGATCAATTTTAGAATCCACTCTGTGAGGCTGTTTTCCCTCAAGAGAATCTCTTAGGCCAGTATTCAATCATTCCATTAGGATTAACCTTTATGTAGTCCTTCAGATTTTGCTGGAGTGGAACCAATAGTGAGGGATCATGGGAGTGGAAGTCTGATCCATTCTCCATCCCTGACCTACAAAACCTTCAGATGCTTTAGCAACATGAACACTGTTACTGATAATAATTTAAGAATTCTGTTGGCATGTATTTCCATCACCTCTTATATTTAAGATATATTTTAATTTGTCATTTTTTTCAGTATATACTTTCTCAAACTTAAGTGTCTTGGTGATGTCATGCAACCAGAGACCAACATCTAACCAAAAAGAGTGCTTACACATCAGTATTGGTCCCCAAATGGGTCAGTCATTGATCCTGTATGAACACCTGCTGTGTTTATAGTGCCAAGTATATTTTGAAACAGGATGACTGTTATACAACAGTTTTCTTATTCATGAGAAACGTTCTGCAACACTAGGCTTTAGGAACAAAAACCACAACTGAAATTGCTGGATGTTCACCTTCACAGCATATACCACAGATTATTATTATTATTAAAAAGTACTTTGTTGCAACATTAAACAAAGAGTTGGCCACCACAGATTTATCTAAGGAGACTATCGCTCTACACTCTTAAAATGGGGCTAGGTCGCTTTAACTGCTCGGGCTGCCTCCTGTTGCATTTTGGAACTTGTAGTTTAGGAAGGGGCACTTAGAATATTCAGCCAGAAAACCTTTAAGCCTCACTGAACTACAAACCCCAAAATGCAACAGGAGGCAGTCAGAGCAGTTAAAGCGGCCTAGCCCCATTTTAAAAGCGTGGTGTGATAAGAGTAGATGTGGAAAGACAAATTTCCCAATAAAACCGTTAATCCAGCTCAGGGCCAGAAAACAACTGTAACAGCAGATATGAACTGAGATCTTGTGGGTATCTATGCTGGCACAACTACAGCGGCAAGAAGGAAAAAATCTGTGGGTACAGCAAGGACAAGAGGAGAGAGACGAAATCAACAGTGATGGGGAGAGGGGGAAGGCTGATGGCTGTGAGCAGCCTACTTCTGCAATGCCTGGTTTCTGGGGAGGTGGGATCATTGAAGGTATGGCACTCTGCGACAACTGGCTTAAACAATCTCCTGTTCCATGGTACAGGCAAGGAGCTAGCAAATTTGGAGTTGGCAGACTTCCCCTCCCACTCAGTGCAGCTCTGGGAAAAGTGCAATTATTTGGGTAATGGGCTAGTACATGAGCAGAAAGCACCAACTGGATTCTGGTCACAGAATTTAAAATAACAGACTATGTTTAGTAGGTGCATTTTACTTTTATCAAGTATAATGCGCCAGAGTTTAACAAATGAGAAACTATGTCAAAACTATGACTACTCGGGGAGTGGGGGTCTCACAGGGAAGTTCCTTCAATTGAGGCTACTAACACAGGTCAAAACTCCAAAGGAGCAATTATAAACCAAAAGACTGGATTGACAGAAGGAGACAACCTAACCTTACAGCATATATTCCATGCAGGATATGTTGACAGAGTTTTGTTGTTGTATTTTTGTAAAAAAAAACAAAAAACAAAAACCTATAAGGAGATGCCTTTAATTTTTGTGCATCATGTTATTAAATCTCTTATCTGTGTTATTTGAAGAGGAAGAGAATGCAGATATGTTATAAAATGAATTTAATTGACAAAGCAAAGCAACCAGTCAGGAAATATGGATGCCATATTCAGCAGTACAGCCAAATCCCAGAATTGTGTATAAAAACATTTGGGAGCAATGCAAAGGCAAGAGTACCAACTCACTGTATCGACTTGTCGTATAGCTTTCTGGAATTCATCCCATTCTTTGTCCATTTGATCCTTTGGAGCATCAACTTTTCGCACCTAAAGAAACAAGAAAATGTTTTTGTTCATGGAGGGCTGTGCTCCTGTTTTTACCAATAATGTGTTTTGGTCCACTATTGCAGGCACAGCAAAAGTTTTTGCACAGTTGCTTGTGTTGTGAAGGAAACTGCTCATCTAGACAATTCACAGCTTTATATGAACATTCATTCCAGAACATTACATCTGAATGAAGGCAGGGCAAGCTAAGTATATGAACAAGAACAGAAACAGGAACTGGTTAGAGATATGAGAAGTTGAGAATAATATATTTTAAAAAGTGTGAGAACTGATAATTTCTAAATACTAAAGGATATGGTTCTTATAAATCACTAATACAGTATTCTGACATGGGATGGTTTTAAAACAACCTATCTTAACCAACATCTTGGTTCTTAGCAGGGACAATACAGTATCATCATCATCATCATCATCATCATCATCATCATCCATGTCATTTAAATATGGTAGTCAATTCACACATTTACAAGATTTGGCTAAAATGACAGAGGCTGAAGTAGAACAGAGGCATATCTGCTTGCACTGGAAAGAAAAAGTCTCTGAGTAACTGAAAGGGATGAAACCCTTCTTCCTCCATATTTGGTACCAGATCCATAACAAATTACAGAAGACACATTATGAGGTGACACAGAGAGAAAAAGTAGGGAGAAATAAGTATTCACTGTGTGCTAGGCAGAAAGGAGAGAATGCCTTTGAAGCTGCCAAATCCTATAAATGTAGACAACAGGTAACAGATGCCTCCATAGTGCAGTAGCAGTGAAATTCTCAGCACACAGCCCTTGTTTTCCAAATACATTTCAAATCTAATCTCTAGAAGTCAAGAGTAACATTACACTCCTATGGTCCGGGGGTGGTGGTGGTGGAAAGCAACATGAACATAAGGATGAGACACAGTATTTGCTCAAGGCCACATAACAAGTTCACGTCTGAAGGCAGATCTGAATCAGGGGCTTCCTTTACTCAAAACACAATTTATTTTGTTCCAGTCCTTCCTTTCAACCACAAATGGGATTCAAGATGGTTTACAATCAATTCAGTTACAACATAAAATGAATAAAAGTATGTGGGAAATTTCAAAACACCATTGAAAGAAAATATAGCACCCACTCAATTAAAAGCCCATTCTACAGCAACCGAGGACTGTTCCCAAAGTCCTACCTGAATTAAAATCTCTATGCCTGCCAGCAGAAAGCAAATCCTAGAAACATTGTTCCAGTACGGGAAATCAAAGGAGGAAGCAATCACATGTATGGAGCAAGAGCAAGAGTCTTGACTTTCCCAGACACTCTTTTTACACTTGTTAGGCTTGCCATTGATTCATGTCCCAGGACACCCTCAGCTTCCCCATCCATTTTCACCTCATTCCTTTCAATTGCCCACTCCTGTTTACTGGCGTGAGAATAATTCCAAGTGATATGCAGGCAGATGAAGGAGAAGCTGGGCATGTAAACCGGGGGATGTTGCAAACAGATTTGTGAAGCTGCTGGTCTCTGGTTTCTCTAGCAGACTACAGAAGGTCATGAGCACCAGGACAGATATAATAAGAGCAAAGAACACCACTGTGCTACAACCGTCCCATTCTGTTCAATCCACTAGATTTAACCCAAAATGACTAAACATCTGCCTTTTAGGCTTCTATATATTACATAGGATAAAGTGATACATTGGATAGCAGGATGCACGGTGGTACATCAGAGAGAAGTAATTTCTTTTATTGCATGTAAGAAATTGCAAGTACTATCTTTATTTTGAAGAAGCATCCAAATGCACACCTCGACCCCACTGCCAGTCCAAACTCATCACACAGACCAAAATTCTATCCCTTTTTTCCCTGCACAATGTGTAGATCTGCTCTTGGACAACAGCAAAACAGACACACACAAACTACATGTCTGTACATGCTACTTAGCATTCTATGGCCAAGCATGTTTTTTAGGAATAAACAGGAAAGATATGATCTAATCTCTGCTTAGAAGACTTACAATTACATTCACAGATTTTATACAACTTTCATTATCCCTAACCACTAGCTAAACAACCGCTGATGAGAGCTACAGTCCAACAATATTGGAAGGCGACAACTTACCCAGCCCTGATCTAGGCAACTCTTCTGAAATGAGACTACTGGCCAACATGTGATCACCTGGGGAGAGGGGGTCTCAGAGGAAATTTCCTTTAATTGAGGCCACCAATACAGGTCAAAACTCCAAGGGAGCAATTATAAGCCAACAGACTGGATTGTACATGTTTACCACTTTAAGAGTTCAAAAACAAAGGGTATTTCTTCATTATGGGCTGTTCATAAGTAATTCTAAGATGTTTGTCTTCATTTCCACCATTCTTACCACCCTGATACAATGCTGACTCTCTCTCACCATCCCAAGACTCCAAGCACCAAAACAGAGTGCATGACAGAAGAAACATCACAATTCAGCTAGCTGTACAGATGGGGAGGTAATCTGTAAGTGACTGTACCAACTGTTTAAATCACTATGCTCTCCATCCATCAACAAACCCAGAGAAAGAATCATGTGAAAGTCTGAATTGACAGCAGGAATACAAATACACTCTTCTGAGAAGTATCATCTAATATGCTTTTAAGTAGCATGTTGCAAGAGACATCCAACACAAACTTAACGAAAAATAGCTGAAAATGTTTCTACAGAAAATTGTTGCGTTTTTTACTACATGATTTATGAAAAGACACCAAGAAGCATTTAATGATTGCTCTAACAATCATGTCTACACAATCTACACAATCTGAGCTAGCTGTACATTTACAGCCTTTACAGACAGGCAGAAATAATGCAACTTGAGTCCACTTTAACTGCCCTGGCTCAGTGCTTGAGAATCATGAGAACTGTAGTTTATTGTGGCACCAGAGCTCTCTGATAGAGAAAGCTCAATGTCTCAGAAAAAAACTACAATTCCCATCATTCCCTAGCACTGAGCCAGGGCAGTTAAAGTGGACTAAAGTTGCATTATTTTGCCATTCTGTAAAGGCCCTTACTGTGGTTTTAAATAGATGAGCAGGATCTTTCAACAACATCATCATCATCATTTTTGTTCAGTTTCAAAGTGTTTTAATTTATGTTTTCATACCACAGCTGTCTTAATTATATTTTAGTATGTCTTTAATTACTGTTCTACAGTAGTTATTTTTGATTTATGTTTATTTGTAAGTTGCCTTGCATCTGTCCATGGAAGAAATACAAGACTTAAGTCAAATAAGTCAAATAAACAGCATAACTACTTACCTTTGCATCTACTTCAGGATCATCAAAAAATCCCTCTGGCAAGGCCTCTGCAGTGTTTTCTCTCCTAAAATGTTAAGGGGACAGCTAATGCTTACTGTGTTAGTTTTAACACTTTCAAAATAGTAGATTCAGCTATTTCAAAACAGCAAATGAAATGCCCAGAGTAAACAATGCAATGCCATCTAGGTTGGAGGGAGAAGAAAAGCCAACATAGAAATTAATGCTATTAATTAGCATTGATCATGCAGCTAAGTTTAATTATCCAAATCTTCCAACATCATCGGCCTTTCTCCTGAAATTAGGATTCAACATGGCTTACAATTGCAAAATAATACAGCTCAAATGTAACAAAAAGTGAACATTAAAATAAGATTAAACTTTGGATAATATTAAAATGATTTAAAACTGATTTAAAAGGATTTAAATGATTTAAAGACCATTAAAAGATAACAAGCTATTTAAACAGTTCAGTCTCAAACAATACAGCACCCTGAGGCAATTCTTTAAAAACGTTGTTTGAAAAGTCAGCTGGAATAAAAAGGTCCCTACCTGTCAATGATGGGAATGCAGGGTAGGGAGCATCCTAGGAAGGGAGTCTAGAGTTTGGGAGTATCTACCAAGATGACCCTCCAAATGTATTTGTGATGGTGATGGGACTGAGAAAAGGGCCTCTCCTGATGATCTCTGGGCCCTGGCTGGCTCATATAGGGAGATAGTCTGCTAGATAGCTTGGACCAAAGCTATATAGGGCTTTATAGGTCATCACCAGCACTCTGAATTGTGCTAGAAACAAACTAGCAACCAGTGGAGCTGTTTAACAGGGGAGTAGCATGGTCCCTGGAACTTGCCCCAGTTAACACTCTGCCTGCAGCTCTTTGTACATTTCAACCCAGGGGTCAATGAAGATTAAAGAAATAGCCACAGAAGCTGAGGTAATGATCTTCTGGAAAAAAGCAATCTATTTCAGAAAAAAATAGCAGTGTTTTAATTGGAAACATCTCATCAGATTATGACAAAAACACCAATATGCTTGATGTAGCATTGATGATTATGTAGCACTGCAGCATTGATTATGTGAGAACCCAGGGGCATTTAATTTTCTTTTAGTCAACAAATTGAAGTGTTATGGTCTAGAATCAGTCAGAAGAAATACACAAGACAGATTTAAGTGCTTTTCCCTCTTTCAGCCTAGCACATTGTGAAGACACATTTCTTTCTCTTTCCTTTCTGTTTCTCTCCTAATGTGTCTTCTGTGATTTTTTTAATGAAGGATAAGTTTACCTTTCCATAATCTTTTCTTGTGTTTCTGCTTTCTGTATAGAGCCAGAATGGGAGACTAGAGGTGCAGCTAAAGCTTTGTTATCTAAGTAGTCTGCAAAAGAAAGGCATAAAAAAGTATATAAATAAAGCACTGCCTGAATAATATGCTCAATACCTGAAAGCTTAAGATATATTAATTACAAGCAGGGTAGAATAAAGAGACTGACCAACAAGGATGAACAGCAATAGGTTAAGTCCAACAACTATTTCACACAAAGCAAAATTTGCATAAAGTTTGAAACCCTGTGCACAATTAACTTTAGAACCAGTCCCCCTGGAGTCAGTGGACTTCTGAATAACTGTAACAGGACTAGGCTATAAGCTAGCTTTAATGGTTTTTGAAACTGGACAATTTCAGTAGGATAAGTCTATCTAAAGCTATTTGCCACAAGAGAAGCTCCATGCACATAGGCAATATTCTTCTGAAAGCTAAAATGTGATGGCAAACAAGGCTACTGTTTCCATGCCCTTCATAGGAACTTCTCCAGTGGGGATCTAATTGGCTTTGGCTGGAAACAGAATTGTGGCCTAGATCTTGGGAAATTCTTGCATTCATAAAATATAACTGAAAACATGTATATGTGATTACAGTTTCTAGTATTTACAATTAGATATTGTTGCATCTAGTCTCTAGACATGTATCTACTACTGTTAACAGAGGCATAGCTTACTGCTAATATTATCAGCAGCAAATCACTATTTTCTTTTGGAATGTGTAGCCATCTAACTCACACATATGAAACAAGGGAAATGACAAGACTAATGTAATATAAATTTTAAAAAGAGGAGTGATAAATGAAAGTTAAACCAATCATCTGGCTTGTAACATGGAATATATGGTTGTTGTTTCTTTTCTGTAGACTATTAGAGAGTCCTCATATTGTGTAGTGTGTTATTTGCTTTCAAGTCCTACCTATGATGACCCTAAGGTGAACTTATTATGGAATTTTCTTGGCAAGTTCCTTCGGAGGAGGTTTGGTATTACCATCCCCTGAAGCTGAGTGTGTTTGACCTGCCCAATGTCACCCAGTGGGTTTTCACGGCCAAGCTGGGATTTGAACCCTGAGTCACAGTCCAACACTCAAACCACTATGCCATAGTGGCTCACGTATTACCTGATGATAAAGCAGTAATGGCATCTGCTTTACGAGTAGGATCTGGAGTTACTGTATCCTGAACTGTGGGTTGTAAAGGCGACTGGCTGCTGTTGTCACTGATTTCTTTTGGTGTTTCATCTGCGTTTTCTTCTTCTTCTCCATAGTCTCCTAATAATAAACCACAGGCTGAAGGTTTTGGACTTTCCACTTCTGCTTGTTCAGTTTTGCTAAAAAAATCTTTTGGCAGGCTAAAAAAGGAAGATAAAACCATCTTTTCAATATTTATTACAGTACAAGTCAGAATAATAATAATTTAAATAAAAAAAAAAACCCACAACCCACCACTATTTCAGGCAGTCTAACTGCAGTGTCTGCCTTTTCCTTTGAAAGCAAGACAAGCCAAACCTACAGTTGCAAAAGAGATCTGTGACATAGCAAGGATTGCAGAATCTATCACATGGTGCTCTGAATCCAGACTACCATGTCTAAAACCTCAATTGTTCCAAACCACAGCTTTTCAAATATCATAATGATGTGGGTACAAGGAGGTTGTAAGTATCACTGAGAGCAGAAGTGAAAATGCTGAACTCTCAAATATGCACATAAATGCAATTCATTCCCAACCACATGTCATATTCATCTATAAGACAATACAATGTCTTACAATGAGGCTGGTTCTAGTAGGTTCCCTGTGGTAGCTATCTCCGTTTGATAAACTGTCTATAATCAGGAGTTCCCCTCAGGGGCAAAGCGATTTTTTCTTAAATTTCTCTGAAAGCAATGTTGCAAGCCACAGCGTATGAAACTCAAGGTAGCCTCTCTTTGAAATCCATTTCCTCTGCAAAATGACTTTGTATAATCGATTAAAAAAGAAATATCTTGTTTCTGTCCTTTATCTATTAAAAAATGAGACACATACAAAGGAAGCTAACAAAATGTCCAACTTACCCAGAGGGAACAACCTGTGGATGATCACTAGGTTCTGAAAAACAGATATTTGCCAGATATTAATCAAAATCAAAGGGGCGGAACAGACTGCCCCAAAGGTGGCCCCAATCCAGCTTTTTGCCAACACAAAAAAGCAGCTCCAAATTGCCGCTCCTTTTTGAGCCGGCAAAAAGCTGGCTTCCCCGCTGCTGCTGCAGCTTTGCAATGCTCCTGCAGCATGCAGTGTCTAAACATCACGCTGCTGCAGCGCTGCAAAACTACCCTCCATGTGAGCGGGTGGCGTGAAGCCAGCTTTCCAGCAGCTTGAGGGCGTGCATCATCCATATGCCATGCCCCCAAGCCACTGGGAAGCCAACTTTTTACGCCGGTCTGTTCTGGCTCAAAATCACCATCCATATGAATTTCTCTGCCTTTGAGTAGTTTATCATCAGTGACCAGTATTTCCAAACAAAATGCACAAAAGCTCTTCAAATAACACAGGCAAGAAGAATTTAAACTAATTCATCAATATGAGATTAATTAAAACTGCAACCAAAACAAATAATGTTAACAAGCTGTATGCAATTGCTGCAAGAACTTGCTAGGGGATCAAAGGAGTCTGCTTCATGTAATAAAACAGCCAGAAGAAAATGGAGCACTAGGAAACTGGGTTTTTTAATTTACTCTGGGCATCTCTTGAGTCCTGCATTTACTTGAGAGTTGGAATGTCTGGGAGGAGTGGCAGTAAAGGAGGGGACACAACTGAAGCAGTAAAGATTACAGTAAAGGATGTTGTGACAGTGGAGAGGTTACTATGCCAGGTAGGTGACCTCCAAATCTATTCTATCTTCCAGCCTATCCTGGCAGTCTAGATAAGAGTGGTGGCCTTTCTTTGACTCCTCCTGTCTAACCATGATGCTGATAAAGGCCAGATCACTCAGAAGGAAGAGGGTGACCATCTGCACTCTAGGCCAGGAAAAGAAAGTTGACCTAATGTACACAGACAAGAGCTGGTTGGATTGAGTGTGTATGTGTAAACCTTTTGCAGATGGTGCCCTGCAGGACATCCGGTGCAACACCAATAATGGTTTCAAAGGCAAGGCAGGAAGTAAACTGTGATCCATAAACATTTGTTGACCGCATACCTCAAACAGCAGTTAGCCAAGTCAGCCACTATTCACCCCACAGTCTGTCTCCATGCTTGGTCTAAGAGATAATGCTGTGGAACCTAATGCCCCCTAAGCCTTGGGAGCCCTAAATATGCACACTGAGACTGCCTTCCTTGGAATGGCTCAGGATTTCATAGCCACCATGACAATGAGCTTACTTGAAGTTATATCTGTTCAACTATGGTGACAGGACGTATGTTAGATTTGGTGTTCTGTGCTGTAATGGAAGAAAGTGATGTGAGGGTTTATAATGACCCCATTCTGTTCCCACTGTAGAAGTGGAGGACCAATTCTAATGATCTATCTGCAGCACTCTACAAATCCAGGCAGTTTTAAAATACCACAGGGGAGTTAACGGTACAGCTACCTGGTGGTTCTGTTGAGATCCAGAAGCCCAGGAACTCAGGGTAGCAATTAGGGCTATCAATATGTCTGTTTCTACATGCCTCAACCAAAGCATACAGTTCTGTTACCTACGTTTACCCTGATAAGCTCATAGCAAAATCAATGACTGCATTCTGTGTTGTGACACACAGAGTTTAGCTTGTCAGCACTACCACACTCACAGAGCCTACGCTGAACATCCAGAATGAGAAGGAGCTAGCCGTATATTAGAGTTGGCAGCCAGTAGCTTCCTTTCTCCATATTCCCAGGACAGGGAGGAGAGAGAGAAGGTGAACGTGTGATGGCAATGGGGGAAGGACAGCAGCAAAAATGCTTATGTTGGCAAACTGAGCTCTTTTGGATCATCAGGGCCTACTTGCCGGGGGCTGAATCCATCAGCAGTTGGAACCTCCTAAGATCTGTTGTTACTGATTTACATTACAAATGAGGAATCCACAGTTTTGACAGAACAGGAAGCTGATGTGGCCATGACACGGTGTGGTCTATCGTTATGGATATTTCTTCAGCTTATGCAGCTTGAAGATGTTTGCTAATTGGCTGGAGACCTACCACCTGATCTTCAGATCTGTGCTAGGCCTAGCTAGTATCTCCCAAGTGTTCAGTGATGCATTAAAGGATGGGGTAGTTCCAATGCTCCTGAAGAAGGTAGTAATGAAGAGGCAGTAATGACACAATTGAAAGAAGCCAAGTTCAAAACCTAGGCTATGGAAATTTATCTCCCAATTTTCACTTCCAACTTTCTGAGCAAAATTTTTATTAACTGTATTTTATACTCTATTGCCAATATTTTATTTTTCAAACCATCTTGAACCAGGCTATATTGCAATATTTTAAAAATGCAAATAAAGTAAATTGGATAGCATTCATATTTAGATTTGAGTCTGACTTCCAGCCTGGATATGGAACAGAAACTCTCAAGACCACCCTATTGATTGACTGGCACTGGGAAATAGGTGTAAGTAGAGTGGAGAGTACAACTCTAATGGTTACCTTGTACTGCTCAGTGGTTTTCAATATCTTTGAGCATACTATCCTATGAAATGAGTAATCGACATGTAAAAGTAATGATGACTTTACTGAATGCAATTTTGCAGCAGGAGAATCTGCTAATTCCAGTGAAGAATCTACATCATGAATAAAAAAATAAACTAGGCAACAATACACAGCCTTGTTGAATGCTGTAAACAGGGGTGGGTAATTCTACTCTTACTCCTCTTTCCTTATTTCCACTGTCAACTTGACTAACAGAGTTACATTGTCAATTGAGCCAACAGGATCCCGACCCTTACTTACAAAGAGGTCAAAGACTGTCATATCATTTTTCAAATAAAATCGCTTACCAATAAAAAAAAAAACTTTAAAGCCTAGTTAATTAATATCTATATCTATATTTAGATACAGATAAGATGAGGATAATAAGAACGGGATAGATAGATAAGCACAGAACACAGAAGTTAGTAATTACTTAAACGGTATACGGAAGTGAAATTAATCAGGTCAAGAATAAACTCACAACACGGATGTTAACATAGGAAGTATAAATAATAATGGAAAGAAAAGGAAAAGACAATTAACTAGTTTTCTTTACATTAATAGTGGATGTTTCGAGAAATATGATAAGTCACAATGTGTATCTGTTAATGTATATTTGTAAATAAGAACAATAAAGCTTTAATAAATAAAAAAAACTTCTAACTTTTCCCAATAGTCTAAAAACACAGAAGCTTGTATTCGAACATGGGAGACCTTAATAAGATATTTGAAAGAACAAAAAAAAAAAAAAAAAAAAAAAATAGTAATTACACAATAGGCCTAATATGAATATGGAGGTTTCAGCAGGAGTATATAAGAAATGGAAAATATAATATATACATATACATATATACATACATACATGAATATATATATATATATATATATATATGGAATTTGGTGTTGTTTTTTGTTAAAAAGAAATTAACAAGCATTATGTTAAATTGTTTGATTTATTCTAAAGGAATAATCCCATGAAACAAGGAAGTCATTTTATTTGATGTTATGTTTGTTTGCTTGTTTGTCAATTTATGTTGTCAGTAGTTATGTCTTTAAGTTTTTGTCCTTAATGTTTTTTATATATTTGAAACAAATAAAAAAAATAAAAAAGATGAATTGCTGTTGTGTGCATTCAATTTGTTTCTTAATTATGGTGACCCTATCAAAGGGGTTTATTGGCAAGACTTGTTCAGAGGGGCTGTGCCTTTGCCTTTCTCTGAGGGTGAGAGAATGTGACTTGCCCAAGGTCATGCAGTGGGTTTCCATAATTCTGCAGGCAATGCTCAAATCACTATACCACCCTGGATCTCTTAAGGTGAACAGATGCTGCAAATAATTTTCAATCAGGTAATTATCAGCAATATATTTTTTCAGTTAGTTGTACCTATTAAAGCTAGTGAGACGTATAAGGTTTTTTTTGGGGGGGGGTTGTAGGTGAGCTGTCTAATCTTATCTAACAATAGATATTAAACTAACAGGACAAGAGTCAATCAGCTCAGCAAAACAGTCTTAAATTATAGAGGTAACTTTAGTTCTTCTCCATCAGTCTGGAATGATCCTTGTTTAAACGTGTAAATTTTGCAAGCAACAGGGCACATGAGTTTAGATATAATTAACTATTGAGGCGTGTAATTAGGGTCCAGATAAAAGCTATGGAATTCACTTAAAGAAATGTGAGTGCCACTACATTTGATTGTCCTGCTGTGTAACCTGTACTCAGGACAAGAAGCGGCTATTAGATCTGAATATGGAGAGGCAAAATGGCTCCCAATTCAAAAAGTGGTTAGGCAAGGCTGAATCCTATCATCCAATTTTTTCAATCTGTATGCAGAAAATATTGTACACAGAGCAGGATTAGACTCAGAGGCACGAGGGGTGAAGACTGGAGGAGAGAACATCAACAACCTAAGAAATGCAGAAAACACAATAATCCTAGCAGAAACGAAGAAAGACCTGGAGCAACTATTGAAGGAGCTCAAGGAGGAAGAGTGCCAAGGTAGGCTTACTACTGAACATTAAGAAAACAAAAAGAATGAACATGGAAGATCAACAAGAATTCACCCTACATAATGAGAAAATTGAAATAGTCAAAGAGTTCTCATACCTTGGATCAAATATTGACTGGGATGGTGACTGCAGTCAAGAAATTAGAAGGAAGGACAGCTATGAAAGAACTGAACAAGATCCTAAAGTGTAAAGATGTAACTCTGAACACTAAAGTGAGGATCGTTTAAGCCACTATATTCCCCATCACCATGTACAGATGTGAGAGATGGACAGTGAAGTAAGCTGATACAAGGAAAATCAGCACATCTGAGATGTGTTGTTAGAGTGCTGAGAATACTGTGGGCGGCCAGGAAGACAAACAATTGGGTTCTGGATTAACTCCGAACTCTCCCTGGAAGCCAGGATAAATAAATTGAGGTGTTGCTGTATTTTGGCCACAGCATGAGAAGGCATGAATCATTGGAAAAGATAATGATGCTACGAAAGGTAAAGTGTAGTAGAAAGAGAAGAAGACTTCATGCCAGATGGTTAGACTCAGGGCCTCTGCAGACGGGCAGCATAGAGCCGCCCCGGGAAGCGATGGATCGGGGTCACGACAATCCCATGCTGCGGCTCGATCTTTCCTTTTGCCTCCCTGAAAAGAGTGGCAAAATGCCGCTCCTTTTAGGGGTGGCAAAAGGCCGCCCTAAGAGCCGGTGGCGTGGCTCTTCCGTGCCCCAGCACAGCATGTCAGAATGCTGTGCCGGGAGAGCGTTTTGACGCACACCCCAACTCTACTCCCAGGCCGGCCTTTTGGGCTGGTCTGCAACGGCCCTCAGTGAAAGAGGACACAGGCCTGAGCCTACAGGACCTGACAGGGGAGGAAAGGGGTCTTGGAGACATCTCATCAGGAAGACAAACAATTGGGTTCTACAGCAGATTAACTCCGAACCCTCCCTGGAAGCCAGGATAACTAAAGGTCAACTCAAGGGCAGTCAGTAAATTTTAAAAAAATATGATCTCAACTTTCTTAAATGGAATCAGGGACTAGGTTTACCTTGAAATTCATTTTTATATTAACCTGTACAAAACCTATCATCATCTGATCAACAATTTTTCTAGATTTTAGCTCCAATGTTACTAAATAATTTTCAGGCATTCTAGATAAATTTCTCCAAAAATAACAGCTCTCTTTCAAGACAGAGACATTTAAACAATAATCCCGGAGCTTCTTGTTTCAAAATTTCTTTATAAATCTTTGCAGTGTTCTTTAATCAATAATAAAACTCTAATGTGCAAAATGCTCACATCATCACTTTAAAGTCCCTTTAATTGGTTTTCAAAAGGTACAAAATCCTTGTGAAGGAAACGCTCTAAGTGCTTTTGATTCTTTTATAACATAGAATCATAGAATCATAGAATCATAGAGTTGGAAGAGACCACAAGGGCCATCCAGTCCAACCCCCTGCCATGCAGGAACTCCCAATCAAAGCATCCCCGACAGATGGCCATCCAGCCTCTGCTTAAAGACCTCCAAGGAAGGAGACTCCACTACTCTCCGAGGGAGTGTGTTCCACTGTCGAACCGCCCTCACTGTCAGGAAGTTCCTCCTAATGTTGAGGTGGAATCTCTTTTTTTGCAGCTTGCATCCACTGTTTCGGGTCCTAGTCTCTGGAGCAGCAGAAAACAAGCTTGTTCCCTCCTCGATATGACATCCCTTCAAATATTTAAACACGGCTATCATATCACCTCTCAGCCTTCTCTTCTCCAGGCTAAACATCCCCAGCTCCCTAAGTCGTTCCTCATAGGGCTTGGTTTCCAGACCCTTCGCCATTTTAGTTGCCCTCCTTTGGACACGCTCCAGTTTCTCCACATCCTTTTTGAATTGTGGCGCCCAGAACTGGACACAGTATTCCAGGTGAGGCCGGACCAAAGCAGAATAGAGTGGCACTATTACTTCTCTTGATCTAGACACTATACTTCTACTGATGCAGCCTAAAATTGCATTGGCCTTTTTAGCTGCTGCATCGCACTGTTGACTCATGTTCAACTTGTGGTCCACCTGGATTCCTAGATCCCTTTCACAGGTAGTCTCATTCAGCCAGGTGTCCCCCATCGTATATCTGTACTTTTCGTTTTTCCGCCCTAAGTGCAGTACCTTACATTTCTCTGTGTTGAATTTCATTTTGTTAGCTTTGGCCCAACTTTCTAGTCTGTTCAAGTCATTTTGAATTTTGATCCTGTCCTCTGGGGTATTAGCTACTCCTCCTAATTTGGTGTCGTCTGCAAATTTGATAACTATGCCCCCAATACCGTCATCCAAGTCATTAATAAAGATATTGAATAGCACTGGGCCCAGGACAGAGCCCTGTGGCACCCCACTGGTCACTTCTTTCCAAGTTGAAAAGGAGCCATTGTTGAGCACCCTTTGCATTCGACCAGTTAACCAATTACAAATCCATGTAACAGTTACTTTGTCTAGCCCACATTTTACCAACTTGCTTGCAAGAATGTCATGGGGAACCTTGTCAAAGGCCTTACTGAAATCAAGATATACTATATCCACAGCATTCCCTTCATCTACCAAGCTGGTAATTTTATCAAAAAAAGAGATCAGATTTGTCTGGCATGACCTGTTTCTCTGAAACCCATGTTGACTTTTTGTGATTATGAAATTATCTTCCAGATGTTCACAGACTCTCTGTTTAATGATCTGCTCCAGTAGGATTTAACTCTACAGTTAATACCTTGAAGCACCCTTTTATACCTTGAAACACCATTTTGTTAACTCTTCATTTCTTGAAGATGACACAGATTAATATCTCTTATTTCTGTTTTATCTTCATCTGTACTGACTGACTACTAGACACCAACCATATATGATAATACACCTATTGTGGAAGTTGTACTAAGTCACTGCTGACTCTGTTTCAACCTTTAGTTTTTAATGACTGAGATGCCACTAACTCTCTTGGCTGCAATTATTTTGCTTGTATACCAATCTGCAGGCCTTAAAATATGTTTTAATTAGCCTGGCCTGGATCCAGAATAATTTATAATAGTTCTATGATAGATTCCAATAAAATTTATGTAAAAAGTCAAGTCACACCCAACTAATATTAATGTATCTCAAATTAAACAAAATTTGGATCCCAAGTATAAACTGATACTGCAAGTCAAGATGTAAAAACAGGTGGGGAAAATGAGGCCCTCCAAATGTTGTTGGACTACAACTCCCAGCATTGATCACCATTGAGAGTGCTGACTGGCCTAATGGTAGTGGCAGATCAAAACCATCAGGATTGCTACACTTTACTCACTCCTGTTTCAAAACCACTTAAAAAGCAGCAGCAGTAACATCTTCTTCCATATCAGTTCACCATTTCCTTCAGGATAACAAACACAATGTTCTTCAGGCAAATAACTTGAGGTTTACTAAATCTGTAAGTGGTTGGAGGCAGAATGTGTGTGTGTGTGTAAAAAGTAATTCATAATTACCTAAAGATACACAAGCACTGGAGACAATCAAAAATAGATTTGCAGTAATCTTCAAACTATAAATAACCACAAGCTGCAATTTTACTGTGACACATCCTGATGCTTCTGCTAACCTGCTTATCTAAAACAGATTAGCAATTAAGCACCTACTCCATACAGATACATTATCTGTTTTAGTGGTTTAATATGGGATTATAGCATCTGACTATATTCCATTCTTTCATCAAAATAATAAAGCTTGAGTTCTATGCTAGTAATGTTCTATGCCAGGGTAGAGTAATGCTTTCTTACTTCATGGTACTGTTAGCTTGTAACAAGGAATTTAAGTAGTAGCAGCAATAACACAGACATATGGAAATAAAACTAGTGATCATCACCTACATGATGATTTACAAAGACTATTGTGGACATTATACTGACAATTCCAGAAACAGGCATACCCAACTGCATGGTTCTTGCATGGTTATGCATGGCTCTTGCATGGTTACTCTCAGCATTTTTTTTTCACTCCTAGAAAGTAGTCAGCTGTTTTACAACTATCAAACTCTACATGCCACTCATGTTACCATTCCAGAAAGATTCAAAATGCATATGCCTTCTTTTGTTGATTCCTCACCCCTCACATCATGGGATGGGGGAGGAAAGAGCCACAGAAAAGCAATTTTTTCCACACCAAACATAGGGCCTTTGCAGACTGCCAGAAATAGTGCACATTAAATTGAGGCACTGCCCTGGCTCAGTGCTAGGGAATCATGGGAATTGTATTTTTTTTTTTTAGACATTGAGCCTTCTCTGTCAGAGAGCTCTGGTGCCACAATAAATTACAGTTCCCATGATTCCTTAGCTCTGAGCCAGGGCAGTGCCTCAATTTAATGTGCACTATTTCTGGCAGTCTGCAAAGGCCTATAGTGTTACTTTTCCATACCTTTTGCTTTCTTCTGTTCTGGAGATTCTGTGTTTGTAGATTTTCTTTTGAGAGAAGATGAAGTATTGGGAATGGGCCCAGGTGTTGATTGTTTAAGAGCTTTTAACTGTTCGAGTTTCTAGGGAAGAGAATTACAAACTACATGTTAGTGTATTGTAACTACACAGAAGGGGGGAAAAGGAAATGTTACAAAGTAGCATAATCTTCACAAATAAATATCATTGGCAAGATTATGAATGAGCACAACTGAAGAAAGCCTGGCACATCATTTTAAACAACAAGGGAGTAATCACAATATTTATTTACACAGAATATGAAGCAAGTTGACATTTTCTAATGTAACCATCCCTTTAAGGCAAATATTTTTAATTGCAAAATGTGACAAACAAAATGACAACTACATTTTGAGATCACTCCAAAGCTCACATTAAAATTGTTCAAGTTCAGGTTTCTGTACTTGTGAGTCCATAATCTTGGGCTTTGTGCTTTCCAAATAAATGAAATACAACAACGATTAGAGCAGACAATCCATCTGAGAAAGTAAATGATGGGATTGGCTGAGATTTAGTTGTTTACTGTAGATCCACTAACACAAATGGGACTGAAGTCATGATTAACCTCAGTCCTAAAGATTTCAGACTATCTGTCCTAAAAACCTAAACCCCTATATACAAAAACAACAGTTACCATTTGTATAATATAATAAATAAGGCTAAGAAAATGCTGTCACAAAATATCAGACATGTCCCTTACCTCCTTGTGTTGTTTCCCAAGAGTATGTGTTTGCCACAACAGTTCACTCTTCACAGAGACATTGCACAGAGAGCAGCTTAGGTTCCCCAGACTGTTATATGTAGCATTAAAAGTTAAGGAAATAAATACAAAAATAATCTATCTCTCAAAGTTGTTGTTTTGGGCTACATTACTCTTTGAGCATCATTCTTGAAGACAATGTTACAAAAACACAACATAGACTAAAAATTGTCTAAAGTAGATGTTAAGACAATTATGTTTATAATTATTGGCCTAAATTGTATTGTTAGTTCAGACTAGAGTAAACCTACTGCATCCATGGGATTTACCTGCATGTTGACTCACCAATCAACAATTGATTGAATAAGTCTCCTCTAGTTGGAAGTAACCAACAAGATGTCAGCTGTTGTCTCTTAAAAATACAAAAGTATATTTTAAGATACAAGCCATTCCTCAAGGACCTATATGATTCAAGAAACCCAGCTTTGTAGCAATGACTGCTGTGTAATATTTACTTTTTTAAAACAAAGCTAATCACTGTTGTGCTTTGAGATAAACATCAGTTCCAAAACTTTATGCTGCCAGAAAAAAAACAAGTGGAAGTTTCAGGCTGGACTATGACTCTGGAGACCAGAGTTCAATTTCCCATTCAACCATGGAAACCCACTGGGTGACTTTGGGCAAGTCACACTCTCACAGCCTCAGGGGAATGCAATGGCAAACCTCCTTGAATGAATTTTGCCAAGAAAACCCAGTGATAGGTTTGCCTTAGGGTCCCTCTAAGTCAGAAATAACTTGAAGGCACACGACAACAGCCTAATTAGATTCACCCAATGATTTACTGTACATCTTTGAGTGAGACAGAACCAGCAACATTTCTACTAAGGCTTTACTACTAGAAAAAACAGCCTTTCAGACAGATTTCTGAGTTTAAATGTAGGTACAGAAAGGGGGATTGGCACATTGAAACATCAATTATTTAAGATATGCAAATGACACTATATTGCTGCTGTTGTGTGCCTTCAGGTTGTTTCTGATTATCCATACCTTCATTGTTTCAATTTTCTAGACATGGCTATGAAAGCTGGACAGTGAAAAGAAATGATAGGAAGAGAGCCAGTTCATTAAAAATGTGGTCCTACAGGAAACTACCAACTGCCAAAACTTACCAATAAACGGGTCTGAGAACAAAATAAGCCTGAACTCTCTCAAGAAGCCAAAATGATTAAACTGAAGCCATTGGATTTGGGAGACTTATCGTGAGACAACATGACTCACTGGAAAAGACGATAATGCTGGGAAAGGTAGAAGGTATTAGGAAAGGGGAAGCCTGCACTGAAGGTGGATAGACTCAACCACAGACATGGGACTGCAAGACCTGAACAAGGCTGTTAACCTGACACCACTTCAAACATGACAAGGGGGAAGCAGTGTCATAGGCTAGCACAGGGGTAGGCGACCTAAGGCCCAGGGGGGCTGGATGCGGCCCCCCGAGGCCTTTGGACTGGCCCCAGGCCGGTCCTGCCGCCGCCGCCGCCGCCACCCGCCACCACCTGCCATGATGATACTGATTATTGTTGTTATTACTTGTTCTTGGGGTTTTCTTGGCAAAATCTCCACAGGGGTTTTGCCATGGCTTTTCTGGGGCTGAGAGAGTGTGCATGCATATTTTTTAAAAAATATTTATTTATTTATTTATGGTGCTTCGCCCGCCCCGCCCCCCCCATTGTCTGAGGGACAGCAACCCAGCCCCCAGCTCAAAAAGGTTGCCTACCCCTAGGCTAGCAAATGGAGGCATCTCACATGAAAACAGAAACTGCTTTCCAAAGAGTTTTTATCGTAACTTTTTCCAAACTGCCACATCACACACCTGTAGTCTTTCTTGCCACAGTAGGAAGGGAGACAGGCATAAGGGCTCAGGAAGAGGATGGACTAAGCAGTGGTGGGCAAACATATACAAGAGTGGAAAGGGGCTTTACGCTTAAGTCCTCGAGGCAAAACCCTTCTACTTGGTATGATTTGGGCATCTCTGAAAGACCTTCCCTACAACATGCCCTCAATGATATACCACGTCTTAGAGCAGGGGTAGGCAACCTAAGGCCCGGGGGCCGGATGCGGCCCCCTGAGGGCATTAAACCGGCCCCAGGCCTGTCCTGCCACTGCCGCCACCGCCACCTCCCACCGCCCCCTGCCACCGCCGCCGCCCGCCATGATGATATTGATTATTGTTGATATTACTTGTTCTTGGGGTTTTCTTGGCAAAATCTCCACAGGGGTTTTGCCATGGCTTTTCTGGGGCTGAGAAAGTGTGCATGCATATTTTTTTATTTATTTATTTATTTATTTATTTATTTATGGTGCTTCGGCCCCCCAATTGTCTGAGGGACAGCAACCCGGCCCCCGGCTCAAAAAGGTTGCCTACCCCTGTCTTAGAGCAACCTAGAAAATGCTGTGGATATGGATGCATAAATGCCTTACATCAGGGGTAGGCAACCTTTCCCCTTCAAGGTCCGAGGGACTTCAGCTCCCAGAAGCCTCAGCCATGTTGGCTAATAGTCCCATGTTGGCCAATAGCTTCTGGGATTCTGGGAGCTGAAGTCCCTCGGCCCTTAAAGGGGAAAGGTTGCCTACCCCTGCCTTACCTAATCACCAAATGGACAGCTTGCAAAGGAGTCTCACAGCACCTTTGAGACTCACTGAACGAATGAAGCTGGGAGCATGAGCTTTCATGGGCTTTAACCACCTTCCTCAGATGCATGTTTGGAGTGGAGAGTCCAGAGACAGACCTATACAAGCCATTTGTTTGTGTGAGAATGTCAATTCAGCTTCAAAACCTTGTGGGTATGGAGATGATGTGATGAAGGCTACATATGCACTGCAGAAATAATCTGATCTGAAATCACTTTAACTTCCATGACTCCATGAAATGTAATTCTGTGAATCATAATTCATTATGGCACCAGAGCTCACCTTTCCCCCAGGAGGTCCTCTCAGAGCTCATCTCTGGCGACCCAACAAATTACAATTCTCAGAATTCCACAGCGTGGAGGTGTGGCAGTTAAAGTGGTGTCAAACCTCTTTCACAGACAAATGGTCCCCACTGACTGACCTTGTAAACAAAGACAGAAACAAGAGAAGACAACCTCCATCTCTTGAACCTTTGGTCGGACGTTCTGGACTAGATTTACACAAAGACACCACCGGACTTTAAAACAACCACTTACATTGAACGGAACCCAAGAAGGAGACCCACAACACAATTTGAAGTTGTGAGATGAATTGTTTTATTTTGTTTTCTTCTTGTGATATGTTTCCTACATAGTTGTTTACTTGTAATAATATTATATATATATATATAAGCAGTCCCTTCTTTGGGGGTCTTTAAACAGAGGCTGGATGGCCATCTCTCAGGGATGCTTTGATTGTGAGTTCCTGCATGGCAGTATGGAGTTGGACTGGATGGCCCTTGGGGACTCTTCCAACTCTATGGAGTTTATCACATGGGCGGGATCCCGTTTAAATAGGGGATTTAAACTGAAAACAATCTACAAAAGTGGATTGTTTTTCAGATGATGTCTGAAGATCAACCCACTTTTGTGGGGTTTTTTCTGTGTTTTTAAATTCTATTTTTGCATGGGATTCGAAGACGTTGGGGCAGGGGTAGGCAACCTTTCCCCTTTAAGGGCCGAGGGACTTCAGCTCCCAGAAGCCTCAGCCATGTTGGCCAATAGTCCCATGTTGGCCAATAGCTCCTGGGATTCTGGGAGCTGAAGTCCCTCGGCCCTTAAAGGAGAAAGGCTGCCCACCCCTGCAAGTTTGGGGGGTTGCAGACTGCCAGAAATAGTGCAAATTGAGTCCACTTTTAGGGTTAGGGTTAGTGCTAGGGAATTATGGGAATTGTTTTTTTTTTTTCTGGGACATTGAGCCTTCTCTGTCAGAGAGCTCTGGTGCCACAATAAAATACAGTTCCCATGATTCCCTAACCCTAAAAGTGGACTCAATTTGCACTATTTCTGGCAGTCTGCAACCCCCCTTTGCCTCCGTGTGATAAACTCCTATGATTCTATGACATTCTCACACACAAACAGCTTACAAGAGGTCTGTCTCCAAACTCTCCACTCCAAAGGTGCCTCTGAGAAAGGAGGCTGAAGATCTAGGGAAGCTCATGCTCCTAACTCCTTTCTTCCAGTGAGGCTCAAAGATGCTGAGAGACCCGGTTTGGCACCGCTTTAAGTGTCTTGGCTCAAGGCTATGGGATTCTGGGAACTGGAATTTGTTGGGGCACCAGAGATGAACTCTGAGAGGACCTCCTGTGAGGAGAGGAGAGCTCTGGTGCCACAATGAACTACAATTCCCAGAATTTCATAGCATGGAGCCATGGGGAAGTTAAAGCGGTTTCAGACCAGATTATTTCTGAAGTGCGGATGCAGCCTTGGTCACTTAACCTCCATACCCACAAAGTTTTGAAGCTGAATTGACATTCTCACACAAACAAAAATGGCTTGTATAGGTCTGTCTCTGGACTCTCCACTCCAAACATGCATCTGAGGAAGTAGTTAAGTCTAAGAAAGCTCATGCTACCCACCTCTCTCTTTCACTTAGTCCCAAACTCCAGTTCCCAGAATCCCATAAATGCCTTGAGCCAGGGCGCTTAGAGCGGTATCAAACCGGGTTATTCCTCCAGTGTGGATGAAAAAGCCCATGACTGGAGGCGCATGCGCAGGATATCTGGCGAAGGGGGCCTCCACCTTGGTCTTCTTCTTTCCGGCCGCCGCTGCCTCCCGCTGCTTGGCTCGCATCAGCCGCCTCAGCTCCTCCTGCCCCACCGGAGCCCCCCGGGGCCTCGGCTTCCCCCCCGAAGGCGAGGAAGAGGCCGCCATGGAGCCCCCTCCCGGCTCCCCTTTCCCTCAGGAGCCCTCCGGCAGAACAGGCAGCGGCGCCTCAGGAGGAACACGTCGCTGACATTTTGCGTCACGCCCAAGCAAAAGGCCCTCAGTGACGTCGCTCGCCCTGGAGAGGTAACCCAGTTTGAAGCCACTCTAACTGCTCTGGCTCAAGGCTAGGGAATCACGGGAAGTGTAGTTTATTGTGGCGCCAGAGCTCTCTGACAGAAAAGGCTCAATGTTTCAGAAAAAAACTACCGTTCCCATGGTTCCCTAGCATTGAGCCAGGGCAGTTAAAGTGGTCTCAAGTTGGATTCTGGCAGCCTGTTCAGGTTTGAGGCCACTTTAGCTGCCCAGGCTCAAGGCTAGGGAGTCCTGGAGACTTTTGTGGCCTTTTGTGAGGCATGTGGCCTTCTCTGTCAGAAGGGCTCTGGGGCCACAATAAACTACAGTTCTCAGGGTTCCCTAACACTGAGGCAGGGCAGTTGAAGCGGTCTCAAACTGGGTTATTTCTGCAGTGTGTTTTCTTTTTGTTCTTTTTATTAAAAAAAAAAACACCAAAATATACTATTAAATTTCCAAAATTAAACATCCAGTACACATAATACATGCATATATACTTACAATCCAGTATCACCACACAAAAACAAAGCATTCTATCATCCAAACATTTAAAAGAACGTCCTTACTGGTTGTAATCTTTCTTATTTGTATCTTTCTTGGTTTTCTCTATTTCTGCAGTGTGTTTTCTTTTTTTCTTTAAATTTTTAAATTAAATTTCCAAAATTAAAAATACAGTACACATAATACATACATGTAAATTTACAATCCTGCAGCAAACCACACAAAATCTTCACACAAAAACAAAACATTTCTATCATCCAAACATTTAAAAGAATGTCCTTACTGGTTGTAATTTCTATATTATTTGTATCTTTCTTGGTTTTCTCGTATTTCTGCAGTGTGTTTTCAACCCATGGGGGGGAGAAGGGAAATATGTGGGGAACTTAGTATGAATACAGAGAAGTCTAGAGAGGAAACTAGAGACAGAAACGTCTGGTTCCTGTTGGCACTATTTTGTTTCCTCACCCAGGAGCCATCCATAGAAAATAAGGAAGAAATGCAGGACACCCACCTGTTGTTCTGTGCCTTCAAGTCATTCCTGACTTATGGCGACCCTAAGCGAACCGAACCTATCATGGGTTTTATTTGCTAAGTTTCTTCGGGGGGGGGGGGGGGGGGGTTGCCATTGCCATCCTCTGAGGCTGAGAGTGTGTGACTTGATCAAAGTTGCCCAGTATGTTTCACAGCTGAGCTGGGAATGAAACCCCTGGTCTCTAGAGTCGTAGTCCAACTCTCAAACCACTAGCCCATGCCAGGTCCGCATCCACCTAGATGGGGGGAAAAACCAAAAAACCATAAGCCCCTGCTTTCACTCAGGTCTTTCGTGCATGAGGAAAATACAATTACTTTATACAGCAAAATGTAGAAATAGTTCTGCCAATGAATGCCAGTCAGTTTCTAATGACAGCTTTACATTAAAGACTATGGTTTAGTTGCAGATTAAAGATCAGCATAAATGGTTGATTACCTTCAAGTCAACTTTATTTGCATGGGAGATTAATCCAATGATCCCAAGGTTGCTGCTTTCTCTGGGGTCCTCTGTTTTGGGGATTGGAACATATATTGTATCCAATCTGAGTGCCTCATTTTGTTTTCCATATCTGTTCGCAGAACGCCCTAAGGCTATTTTGCATTTGACGCCAAACTTTCCTCATTGAAAGTAGCCTTCAACATGTTGCAACTGGGACCAGCCATTGTTCGATGCAGGAATGCACAATAATAACACTCCCGACAGATGACCATCCAGCCTTTGTTTATAAACCTCCAAAGACGGAGACCCCAACACACTTAAAGGCAGCATATTCCACTGTTGAACAGCTCTTATCATCAGGAAGCTCTTCCTAATGTTGAGGTGGAATCTCTTTTCCTGTAGTTTGAATCCATTGCTCCATGTCCTAGTCTCTGGAGCAGCAGAAAACAAGCTTTCTCGATCTTCCATATGAAACCTTTTCAAATATTTAAACATGGCTATCATGTCACCTCTTAACTTTCTCTTCTCCAGGCTAAGGATACCCAGCTCCCTAAGCCACTCCTCATAGGGCACGGTTTCCAGACCTTTCACCATTTTGGTCACCTTCCTCTGGACACACTCCAGCTTGGCAATATTACTCTTGAATTGGGCTGCCCAGAACCGGACACATTATTCCGAGGTCTGACCAAAGCACAACAGAGTGGTACTATTACTTCCCTTGATCTATACACTATATTCCTATTGAAGCCGTCTAAAATTGCAATGGCTTTCTTAGCTGCTGCATCAGATTGCTGATTTATGTTCAACCTGTGGTCCACTATGACTCCTAGATGACTTTAGCATGTACTGCCGTCAAGCCAGGTGTCAAGCAATCCTATATCTGCATTTCATTTTTACTACTCAAGTGTAGTATCCTACATTTCTCATTTGGTTAGTTTTGGCCCAGCTTTCTAATCTGTTAAGGTCATTTATAATTTTGATCCTGTCCTCTGGGGTATTAGTCATTCCTCCAATTTAGTGTTATTGGTAAATTTGATAAGCATGTCCTCTATTATTTCATCCAAGTCATTGATAAAGCTGTTGAATAGCACTAGGCCCAAGACGAACCCTGTGGCACCCCACTGGTCACTTCTCTAAAGGATGAAAAGGAGCCATTGTTGAGTACCCTTCGGGTTCAAGTCAGTCAACCAATTACAAATCCACCAAACAGTTGCATTGTCTAGCCCACATTTTACTTGTTTGCAAGGATATAATGGAGGACCTTGTCAAAGGCCTTATTGAAATCATCACACACTACATCCACAGCATTCCCTTCATCTACCAAGCTTGTGACTCTATCAAAAAAGAGGTGATTAGTCTGGCATGACTTGGTTTTGAGAAGCCCATGCTAAGTTTTAGTAATCACAGCATTCCTTTCTATAAGTGCTTATAAACTTGACTGTTTTAATGATCCGTTTCTTGGTACTGTTAGGCTGACTGAGTGGTAATTATTTGTGTCCTCTTTTTTTCCTTCTTTGAAAATGGGGACATTTGTACTCCTCCTCCAGCAATCTGCTGGGACCTCTCCTGTTCTCCAGGAATTCTCAAAGGATATTGACAGTGATTCTGAGATTACTTCTACCAGTTCTTTTAATACCCTTGGACGTAGTTCATCTGGCCCTGGAGACTTGAGTAGCAGCCAAGTATTCCTGTACTACCTCTTTACCTATTCTGTGCTGCATTTCCCCAACTGCATCATCTGCTTCATTTCTCCCAGGTTGAGCAGTTCTTTTGGGAGGAGACCAAGACAAAGGTGTTTGAATAGTTCTGCCTCTTCTCTGTTTCCTCTTAGCATTTTGCCATCTTCTGCATGCAGTGGCCTTACCATTTCCTTTTTCTTCCTTTTCATAGAATCATAGATTTGGAAGAGACCACAAGGGCCATCCAATCCAACCCCTTGCCATGTAGGAACTTACAATTAAAGCACTTTAAGCTCTAGCAAGCCTGAGCAAGTTTTGTTTTTCTGACTTTCTCACTACACAAGCTGAGTATTTCTTTCAATTCTTCTTTGGTGATTTCCCCCCTTTTCCATTTCTTCTGGCTGTCCCTTTTGAGTCTTAGCTCAGTTGAAAGTTCTTTAGTCATCCATCCTGGTTTCTTTAGACACTTCCCATTTTTTCTCCTTTTTGGAACTGTTTGAAATTGTACCTTCAATATCTCCCTTTTGAGAAACTCCCATCTCTCATGAAGCTCCTTCTCTATTAGTACTCCTGAACATGGAATCACTGCCAGTATTTCCCTACGTTTACTGAAATCAGCTTTCTTAAAGTCTAGAATGCATGTCTGACTGTGCTTGGCTTCCTCTTTCTGCTGCATAACAAATTCCAGGAGAACAAGTTCACTCCCACCAAAGATCCTGCCACTTCCATTCCATTAACCAGGTCATCTATGTTGGTTAGGATCAGATCTAAAATAGGAGATCCCCTAGTTCTCTCTTCCACCTTGTGGACAATGAAATTGTCTGCAAGGCGAATTATGAATTTGTTGGACCTTATGTTTTTGGCAGAGTTTGACTTCCAACAAATATCAGGATAGTTGAAATCCCCCATTACTGCTATAGCTATCCTTTCTGAATATGTGGTCATTTGTTCCAGGAAGACATCATCCAAGTCCTCAGTTTGGCCTGGAGCCATGTCACAGACCCCTAACACTACATTCCTGTTGCTTTTCTCTCCATTATTTTTTACCCACATGCTCTCAACTTGGCTTTCAGGATTTAAATCTTGAATCTGTTCACAGGTGTACATACCCTTAATGTATAATGCTATTCCAACTCTTCTGAAATAGGTTTTACCCCTGTCACTACATTCTAATAATGAGACCGATCCTAGCAGGTTTCAGTGACACCTGTTATATTTGCTTTGCTGTGCTAAGTGTTCAAGTTCATCTTGTTTATTTTCCATGCTCTGTGCATTGGTATGTAACATGCATGTTATAAATCAAAACAGGGGAAGGCAGGACTGTTATCTGGACAACCAACCATAGGCAAGGTTCAGGCATTAAAATGAATGCAGATAGCTGGAGCTGCCTATATGTGCATGTCAGTTCAGCTCCGAGATGTAATAATTGTAATCTGTATTAAAAGGAACATCACCAGTAGTCGCTTGGAGACCCTCTCTTACAGTACATCACAAGATCACTTAATATGTACTTGTTACCCCACAGGCCAGCAGGATCCCATTCTCTTAGATTTTGTGGGCAAAATCTGGGGGGGGGGGGTTCCCTATGATGTCACAGGGGTTGGCAAGCTGCAACTCTTTCTGGGTCAACTGTATGGGATAAAGGGCAAATGGGCCTACAATTTGGATAAAATCTGGCTAATCAAGGGCATTTTCACTCTATAAAATCATAGCACAATTCTACTTCAAATGCAATGGTTCTGTCTCATTGAAGATTTGCAGTTTAGGAAGGAGTATTTAGAATTAAGATTAACCCAGAATTTGGGTAGAGACATGGAAGCCAATAACCACTAGTTATAAGTTGTTGCCATTCCCAGTAAGGCCTGTATCCCTTATGGCCTTATCACAGCACTTTTGATTGTTGTCTTTTTATGCAAATTATTGTAAATTTAACCTTTACATTTAATAACAGACTTATGGCAACCTTAAGATCAGGGGAAGGCAACCTTTCCCCTTTAAGGGCTGAGGGACTTCAGCTCCCAGAATCCCAGGAGCTATTGGCCAACATGGGACTATTGGCCAACATGGCTGAGGCTTCTGGGAGCTGAAGTCCGTCGGCCCTTAAAGGGGAAAGGTTGCATACCCCTGCTTAAGATGAACCTATCATGGCATTTCCAGGGGCTGAGAGTGTGTGACTTACCCAAGATCACCCAGTGGATTTCTATGGCTGAGTAGGGAATCAAATCCTGATCTCCAGAGTTGTGGTCCAACACTCAAACCGCTATACCACATTGGCTCTCTATTAACAATATATATATGTAAAACATGTATGTATGTAAGCTTTGGGAGCCAGCATGATGTAGTGCAGGGGCAACCTTTCCCCTTTAAGGGCCGAGGGACTTCAGCTCCAAGAAGCCTCAGCCACGTTGGCCAATAGTCCCATGTTGGCCAATAGCTCCTGGGATTCTGGGAGCTGAAGTCCCTCGGCCCTTAAAGGGGAAAGGTTGCCTACCCCTGGTGTAGTGGTTTGAGCGTTGGACTATGACTCTGGGGACTAGGGTTTGATTCCCAGCTTGGCCATGAAACTCACTGGGTAAACTTGGACAAGTCACACTCTTTCAGCTTCAGGGGAAGGCAACAGCAAACCCACTCCGAACAATCTTGCCAAGAAAACCCTATGAAAGCCTTAGGGTTACCATAAGTCGAAAACAACTTGAAGGTACACAGCAACAACAACAAATATAAGTTTTACTTATTCCCTGACCATTGGTTTATTGATTGTCATGGCTAAATATACATTCATGTACAGAAATGTAAGCCTAAATAAAGTGTGTTATAGGAGGCAGCTCAAAATCTTCCATCTTCATACAAGTCTAGAAGCTTTTAAACTGTGTTTAATTGAAACAGTGTCGTCTTAAAAACAAGATGAGAATTATTAATAAGAGATTGTAAGAAAACCATGAGAAAAACATTCACTATTGGGTTAATACACACACACACACACACACACTTCTTATGGTGCAATTCTATATTCCTTGGGAAAGGATCCTCAGAGCTATAGTTCAGAGTTCTCCAAAACAAGATTCAGACTGTCCAATATTGAAAACATACCAGCCATAAGAACCAAGACAAAGTATTTGTGCTTTGTTAGCACAATTTAACATCTGCTGGCACTAGGAAATTTCAGTGTAGAATTTATCCTACAAAAAGGGCTAATAGACATTTGTATCTTAAGGTTCAAGTTCGGAAGAAAATGGAATGATAAATTGTGTATTTGTATCCTATAAGAGTTTTGGTTTAAAAAAAAAAAGAATAATTTTAAAATATTCTGAAAACCTTGAAATTCTTATTTTACTATGGGATGGAACACTATGAAAAGTTAACAGAACAAACCATCTACTGCTTAACACTTTTAGAATAGAATTACCAACTATCAGTTGAGGCTTATAATTTTAAAAAAGCAAGAAAAATAGCTGCCATTATTATAGAGATGTTGAAACCAAATCATACATTTTAAAAACTATGTGCTCTAATTACTGCAATAGTGATTGAATATTCAACTAGCATGATTTTTTAAATGAATTACATTTTTCCCCTTCCAATCCAAACAATTAAAAGGTTAAAAAAAATCTGAAGTAGTCCGGTAAAATTCTAACTGAAAGATTGCCCTTTATTTTTCACATAGTGGGTTAACCATTAACATGGCCATTGCTGGGAGCAAAACTTACTTGGGGACAAAGCAGTGGAAAGGGTCCTTCTGTTTGGAAGAGGGGATGGCTGTGAAGAATGATAAGTCATACTTACCACGAACGTTCATTCTGGGATGGCAGGAGGAGCAATCCACCGCATATGGGTTTATCCTCGTGTGCCAACCCGACTAAGGAAGACTTATAATTTTTTGTTTTTACTATTACTACTCCCCCTTCTTCCTCAGTTTCATTATCTAGCTCTGCTATACTACTTCCTATCTTGCCTCTGTTTAATCTCTAAATTACTAATCTTTTTATTTTCTCACTCTCTGTGTTTGACTCTATTTTTACCTTTGAATAAGGGGGGAGGTGGATTGCTCCTCCTGCCATCCCAGAATGAACCTTCTCAGGAAGTATAACTTCTCATTGTCAGGATGGCAGATGGAGCAATCCACCACATATGGGACATACCCGTCTCCCAATACTGGGTGGGAATTGCAATTATGCCTTCACTACTGCTTGGAGCACTGTTCTTCTAAAGGAAGCCCTTGCTGATCTGAACTTATCTATTTTATAATGTCTAATAAATGTAGTGGGCTCACTTCACTCTGCTGCCTCAAATATGTCCTGTAGTGAAGTTGACACTGCATATGCCAGGGGTAGGCAACCTAAGGCCCGGGGGCCGGATGTGCCCCCCCCCCCGAGGCCTTTGGACCGGCCCCAGGCTGGTTCTGCCGCCGCCGCCACCCCCCACTGCTGCCGCCCACCATGATGATATTATTATTATTACTTGTTCTTGGGGTTTTCTTGGCAAAATCTCCACAGGGGTTTTACCATGGCTTTTCTGGGGCTGAGAGAGTGTGCATGCATATTTTCTTATTTTTTTTTTAATTTTTTTATTTATTTTTGGTGCTCCAGCCCCCTAATTGTCTGAGGGACAGCAACCCGGCCCCCGGCTCAAAAAGGTTGCCTAACCCTGGCATATGCTGTAGTAGTAGCTGTTGATCTTGTGGAATGTGGTCATAGATTCTTTGACCATGGTTTCCTTTCCATGTCATAACATTGAAAAATGCATGCAATCCAGTGTGCAATCATATCTTTAGATGCACTTTGGCTCATTGTCCTAGGATGAAATGAGACAAACAGAGCCTCCGAATGTCTGAACTGTCTTGTTCTCTTTATGTAGATACTGACAGTCTTTTTACATCCAAGGGATGCCATCTTTCCTCTTCCAGGTGACTGGGCCTCGGACAAAATGTAGGTAAGTTAAGTGCTTCATTGAACCCCTTTCCCAATATGGACGGTAAGTGCCATTGCTTTTGGACACAGTAAAGAAGATACAGTAAACTCCCATTCCTCTGTGAGCTTGGAACCTTTCCTGTTGCCTCTATATTCAATAGGTGTTTTATTTCCATCCTTACTGCCTTCTGTTTTTCCAGATCCTTTGGCACCCAAGAGGAAAGATATCTGCTGTTCAGTTTGTTTTCGAATACTATCTTGTAACCTGTTGTTACTAGTTGATACTCCATTGGTCTGTGGTTATTTCAAATGTCCAAACCACAGTAATCTTCCCCCTACGGGTTGGATCTTCTGGTCAATATTGTGTCCTTCCCCTTTTTGAAGAACCTCCTCCTCTACCTTGATTTTGTCTAAATGGAAAGTTTTGCTTGCCATATCCAAACCTAGGCCTGTACCATTGTTGTCTTGCTCCTCTATAATCTGATTGCCTTGCCATTCCTCTTCCACAAAAGGAATTGTAGTTATTATAACTTGTTCTGTAAAAACTGTCCACACATTTCCTTTGCAGCTTGGACAGTACCTGCTTTTTCTCCTTACTTTCTACTAATACTTTGTCTAAGGTCTCTTCATCAAACAAAAGACCTCCCCTTAAAGGGATGTAAGCTAAATTATTCCTTGACTTTTGGTCAGCCCCCCCATGGCATAACCATAAAGAACATCTTCTGACTGTAACTGCATTTATGCTTCTAGCAGCTAATGCTGTCACATCATATCCAGCATCAGCCACATAGTATAGTACTTTTCCTATTCTCTCTAATGCCCCATTTAGTGATGTTATACAGTTGGCCCTTCACATTTGTGGACTTGGCATTCGCCGATTTAGTTATTTGCAGAGGAGCCCACGTGCGAGCCCCTCCCACCTCCTCCTCCCATGCCTGGGGGAGCTGGCTACAGCTGTCCCAAACATCGAAGGAGGTGGGAGGGGCTTGCCTTATTTGCAAATTTTCCACACTGCGGGGGTCTTGTTCCCCTAACCCCCATGAATGTGGAGGGCCAACTGAACTTGCATCATGTGCTTCTTCAATCTCTTGAATCCACATTAATGCTGCTGTAGCAAACACTGATGATGATGCAGATGCCCTTATAGCTGAAGCTGAAGCTTAGGCTTTGTGTGCTTTTCTTAGTGCTGAATCTGCTCTCCTTACATTCACCTCTTTCAAAGTTCTGTCACCTTCATGTGGCACAACAGCACCCCAAATCAACGCAGTTATTGGACTGTCCACAAGGGACTTTCAAGAGGTCCATCTCAGGTTTTGCAAAGGAGTATAGCTTCTCACAATAACCCAAACCTTTTTTGGCATGTATAGCATCTTCCACTCTGATTCTGTTAACACTCTAAACATTTCAGGCATAGGGATTTCATCTCCTTGTGATTTCTGTTTCCTTATAACAGACACTATGCTCAATGAATACACGTGCAAGGTCACAGAAGCAATCTGGTAATTCACAAGTCACAATCCTTTCTTAGGATTTGGCTTCAATCCATTTGCTTTTTTTCTGTACAGGAGTGAGAGAGAAGAATGATCTGGAAAGGACAGAATAGAGTCCTTGAATGGGAAAATCACTGGACCATTTGGCAGTCTCCTTTGTGGCCAGACATAATGCAGCTTGCTGGCTGATATGATTCTGTCCTTATGGGTTGAATAGCTTGATGACACATCTTCACATTATATTCCCCCTTCCCATACTGGAAAGAAGGGGCTGAATGCATGTAAGAAGAGGAGGAAGAATAAATTGGGTCCAGAAAGCCTGTAGCAAGTTCAGAATTCCCAAACCCCTGCTTTCTTCCTTAAGGCAGAACAAGTAACAGGAAGAAATTTTTCCCACCAGAAGAAACAGGAAGTTAGATACAAGGGATTACCCTCAATGTAGTATCTTCGCCCTCCTAAGAACACTGAATTTATACACAAAGATCACAGTAATATAATGGTTATCAAAGAGCCTACTGATGTTCAGCCAAGTAGTTAAAAGTAGCTTTCAGTACATTCGTTTAAGTATTCTGGAAGTACAATCCAAAAGGCATACAAGTACCTCACAACATCAAAATTAATTACTGCTCTTAATGATGTATAACGAAAAGCAACATTTAGTTAATGGAAGTATTTATGATCACACAAACATTCCTGACTATATTCAAGAAAAATTGCAGTTTTTTCCCCAAAATGAAGCTTTTAAGCAGAACACATGACAATCAGCAAGCAACGGCTGACATGCAACAGCCTTACCAGACTCAGTTTAAAATAAAATTCTGAACACTAAACAGGTGCTCCAAAATCAAGAGCAAACTCTTCTTGCTCACAGAGCAATTATTTCTCCTAGTTAATTAAAAATGCCTCATTCTGCCAGGGCCATGTTCTTTGACTGTAGTTTATCCATCTCTTGACCAATACTTCCTTCCACTGTATCACACTGTGCGAGGAAAGCCTGAAAACAAAATGGAAGAAGTATGAGACAAAATATTAGGATCTCTTTTAAAAGCCTTTTCCCCCCTAACGAAAAAAAAAATCATTTTTTCACTGATTAAACAGTGGGTTCAAAAAACTATTAGATCATAGTTAATCATGGCCATCTTCTGTGTCCATGGTATAGTGAAATAAACATTCTCTTGCCTCAATGACTCAGGCTGCATCTGCACTGCAGAAATAATCCAAGTTGACACCACTTTAACTGCCATGGCTCAGTGCTGTGGAATTCTGGGAACTGTAGTTTGTTATGGCACCAGAGCTCTCTGATGAAGAAGGGTAAATATCTCACAAAACTACAGTTCCCAAAATTTCACAGCATTAAACCATGGCAGTTAAAGTAGTGTCAAAATGGATTATTTCTGCAGTGTGAATACAACCTAAATTACTCCCAGTGCTGTTGCTGCTGAGTCTAAAGATGAAAAAATAAACAAGGCTTCTTCTTGAATACCTTGCTCTATGGACCTTTAGCACCAGTCTGTTTGGAAAGAGAACAGGCTAACTTGAGAAATCACCTGTGTCAAAGCAGTAGTCATTTCTTTGTTTCCAATTCAGTTCCACAGACTGTACTCTAAGGAGCGATTCAGGAAGCTGCTAGCGTGATACAGCAGAATCAGCAGCTAGTTTGAATAGCTTCTTTCTGATGGCAAGGGTAGGCGACTGAAGTGTTCACTCATTTTGTTTCTCCACAGATGGAGGATAAGGAGGCAGAGAGGTCCCTGGCTTACAGAGGGGGAGGAAGAGAAATATGATGGCCAGAAGAAAAGAACTGCTAATCAGTGAACAAGTGAGGTTTATTTTTAAATTTAAATACTGAACATAGGAAGAACATTTAAAGAAATATAATGGGGTTGGACAGAGAGTTGTGTAATGTGCCTCCCCAAGGTCCCATGGGCTACCAGTGCAGCCCTCCTTCCCCTGCAGTTGCCTACTCCTGCTATAATATTTACATATACAGACATACATTTAACACTTTTTTAGGTTAGTGTTGAAGTAGGCCCATTTCTGGACCAATTCAGCTTGTAAAGAGAACCAATCAGTGGTGAAATAAACACAATTTGTCATAATACAACTGCAGCCACCAAGACATTCTAGCTGCCTTATTCAAAGTCAGGGAACTGCTGTGGGTCTGGAGACTGATTTTCTGCCTTGGGAGCCTCTTTTGGGTACTGCACAGACTGTCCAAAGTACCAAAGACTAAGATCTATGTCTGCTTTTGAAAAACAGTTTGAAACAAGTGTTACACAGGGTGCGGGGGGAACCTCTGTCAAGAATAACTCATGATAGAGTCATCTTAAGGATCTCCATAACTCAGAAACCACTTGAAGGCACATGACAACAACAATTAAATTATTAAAAATACACTGTTCTTATTTAACATTTACACATAAAACTATTTTAAGGTTGAAGATTTGTGGCAAGTCTTTAATACAAGTTATGTACATTTCTTCAAGGACTGAAAGTTTCACTTTCTAATTTTTGCAGCACATGAGCAACACATTTGACACAGGACTTACCTGAACCTTTTTCACTAGCCCTTTCTTTTTCTGTTTACAGTCACTGAAGTTCTCAGGAAGAGTCTGAAGCAAAACAAAGACAGATGCAAAATTGATGTTGTCTTTCCTGAAAACACTATATTAAGTCTTATGTCCAAATATAGACGTCACAAAAAGTTCTTCAATAATGTGTATACCCAAGTTGGCATTATAACCAAAACAGAATCAGTCAGCTATATCACCTCAGTTCAGTTAATCAGTTCAACAGCAAAGTTAATGTATTATACAGCATGCCTAGCATTATCTGTGAACCACAGCAGAACAGTTAGCTATGTTGTGGCATTTGCAGAGTATAATCACCACACAGTGTTACCAAAATAAAGTATGCAATTACAACTGATGATAAAAGCTCTTAAGACCTGCTGCCTAGTTTTCAAGAAAGCCAATAAACAAGTGGAATATAAAGCTCCTCTACACATAAACTTTAAATGACGGTTTTCATTGTGTGTCAAAACTGCTACAGAAGGTAATTCAGGACAGTAATGAGACTAGTTTAGGCCTTGAAGTAGGTGTGCCTTTTAATGCACTGCTTCCGCAGATTAATAATGAAGATACTCAGCTTTTACACAAACCTAAAGAAGAATTGTGTTAACTGTTTACTATTCTTGGGTACTGGATTCAGTTTCTTCAGCAACATATATATCTATAAAGGTAAAGGTATACCCCGTTGACAAGGTTGTCAAGTCGTGTCCAACCATATGGGGCGGTACTCATCTCCATTACTAAGCCGAAGAGCCAGCGTTGCCAGAGACTACTCTGTGTTCATGTGGCCAGCATGATTGAACAGAACGCTGTTTATCTTCCCACCGAAGTGGTACCTATTTATCTACCTGCATTTGCATGCTTTCAAACTGCTAGGTTGGCAAAAGCTGGGACTAGTGACAGGAGCTCACCCCATCATGCAGCACCCGGGCCTCAAACTGCCAACCTGCCAATCTTGCAGTCAACAGAGTGAGCGTCATAACCACTGGAGGTACTGCATCCCTTATATCAAATGCCAAAAATTTCCTACTTGCTATTTCCATGTTAGTTTTCCAATCAAATCAACACTGAACAAAATCTAATGCCAGTCATACCTAGAGTATGACCACTGGAAACAATGAGACTTAGGGCCGGCCTGGGGTGGAGTTGGGGTGGGGCAGTTGCATGCCGGCCGGCCAGCCAGCCGGCCAACCAGCCCAACCCCACCCGACACTGTCCTGACACCGTGCAGCTGTACGCATGGCGCACGGCGTCAGAACGCCCTTCTGGCGCAGCGTTTAAACACGCTGCGCTGAAAGGGCGCTGAAGAGCCTTTTGCCGCTCTTTTAGGGGTGGCAAAAGGAAGGATTGGGGCCGCGGTGTGGAGTTGCTGCGGCCCTGATCCACTGCTCCCTGGGGCAGCTCTCTGCCGCCCCAAAAGGACCATGTGCATCGGCCCTTAGATTAGCTTTAATAACAAGGTCAATGCGTATACTCTAGCTGTGGCTGTGTACGTTTACTGATTTCTTGATTAACTCTGGTCCATTTTGGTATATTTGTCACTTCTGTTTGTTTTGCTTAAGCCTCATTTACAAGTTCAGAAAAGAAAAGATAAACACTTACTTATAGAAGTCAATGTACACACTACCATTTCCTCAGAGTATGTTTTTACTAATTTTCTCTATTCACAAAAGGTTTCTGTCATTGGAATGGGGCAAGAACTTCAACTGTGTGTCCTCCTCCTCATAATACCTAGTGCCCCCTTTCTAGATCTCTTCTGGAGCCTTCTTTTGGCAGAAGAAATCAACTAAACCATGAACTCATCTTGTCATCTATGCATTCAGTTGTTCAAAATGCTACATAAAGAGATACTGCTCCTTTCTTTGGAGATTTCCAATAACAACATACCACATATTCCTCATAGGTTGGACTCTGTATACTTCACAACTGTAGCTAGCAAGCATAATATTAGCCACTGTGTATGAAATTCAACTTCCTGGTGGGTGACATTTAATCAAATCTCCAAATATATAAAACAGATTGGGAAGAACTGTGAGAAGTTAGGCCTTTAGCATAACTGGGAGCAGCAGAATTATGCAAAATAAACAAAATATGACAAATCACAAAATGTAAACACAGGTTCCACAACACAGCATTACTTGGCACAGAATTTTGAGGCTTTTAATGCATAGCACAAATACTTCAGAAAATGTCTTAAAAGATGTTATGACAAGGAAGAGACATAAAATTATGAAAGGTACTGATACTTAATCCCCCCCAAAAAACAAAAGTTAGAATCCAAAATGGTTCAGAAGATACCTTGTTTACCCAAATAGATGTGTATGGTGCACAAGCTGCAGATTGTAAAAATTCTTCTTTGGGTACAAAGAACTGTACAACATTCCCTATGGATATGTTTCACTGCCCTGTCGTTTTAAAACTTATCTTATTTTCTGTAAGCCTCCCTAAGACCCTTTTGGTGGGTGGCATATAGACCCCTCAAATAAATAGAAGATAATTTTTCAAGAATTCATTTTTTATTATAACAGCCTTGTATTGCTTGGCATTATGATAATTCCCATACTGAAGATGGAAGCTATGGTTAACTCATTTATGACTTCCTCCTAATGATTTTGTGACTCCTAGGGTTACTCATTTACACCAGGATAGCCTGATTTATGCTGTCAGACACCAACCTATATCCTTTCTGCATACTACAAAGTGTATACCTCCATAACCACCCCCAGCCCACTGAAACAGTAGGTATCCTCAGAACAATTCTGGATCATAAGTGAAGCTATGGGTAATCTTATTCTTGGCTGAAAACAGGAATGTGTTAGTTTGATTATATCCCCCTCCCCAACATTCTATAACATGTATTTTCTGCAAAAGGAAAGCATGTGTTTTGAAGGGGGAGGTTTGCTAGGCAACAGGAGAATGTGATTAAGAATGCACACAAGAATGCAAGAAGCCCACCTAATCACCATAGATAACTCAAGCATGTTACAGGTAGCAAGTAGATGTTTAAAATGAATGCAGAGAGAGATGAATTACAGTGGCATTGAGGAACTACACAGTCAATATACGGTATATGCTTTATAATTTATCATAGCTAGGAGGCTTTACAACTTTAACTTAAAGAAGCAATTCAATACTTGGCAAGATCCCCAGACACTATTAAATGGCAAGGAAACTAACTTAACCTCATCAACTCACTACAAAATCAGCTTGAGGAAAACATAAAAATAATATTTAAATTAGATCTCACCATCTTTCCTTTTTACCTTAAGTCAGCTTACGTCTCCTCTCCAGGAATACGTTGTCCAACTATTCAAGGTTTTAAGTGGTGAAGTTGGCAATATACCTTGAGTTACAATAACATTTGAATATTCAATTAAAATAAAGTTCAACAACAAAGATAATGTAACTCGTTGGGGTGCTTATACAAGACTCTCACCAACTGAGTTTAAGGGCCCAGTGCAGGCAACATCTTGTAGAGCAGTTCTCAGTTTAGATTACCTTCAAATGGACTATGTGACTACTTCAATTCAAGATACTGGATTTTATTTTTAAAGCCCTAAATTGTTTGTGACCTGAAAATTTTAAAAAGATTACCTTCACCAACCCACACCTGTCATCACTGTGGTCTGGTGAGTATATAAAATGGGGTCTTCATGGGTACTGGTGTCCTAGTTTGGCACTCCTTGCTTTGAGAAGCCTATGAGTATTTCATTCTCTGCATTGAGAATGAAATATTGTTAGGCATCAATCAATAATATTATTTCAATGTATTCATGAAGAATTCTATTATTTTTTTCTTGATTTCTTATCCTTGCTGTTTATTTTTAGTCTCTGTTTCCTTATCAGTTGTGACTTTATGGTGGTTGTTAGCCACTTTGAGAATGTGAAGGCATGGTATAACTTTCAATAGTTGATAAAGTAATCTGTTAGTTTTCTTCCCATTTATTTCTCTCCTATTTCTTTAACCAACTGACCTACACCAGGCTAACTAAGAACGATTTGCAATTTGTAGGCATCTCAACTGCTATTTGACAACTGTTCTATGGCCCGTGTTCATCAGTCTGGTCCAACAGATATTTTGGACTGAACCAGGGTTCAAATCTTTTTCATTCAGCCCTAGATCACTGATGGTCTGTACACAAGTCATACTTACATTAAAGTGGGAGTAAATTTGACCTACACACAGGGGGAAAAGTGAACAATTTGGAGACAAGATTTGTCTGTGCCAGCCTTAGATAATCCTGGTGCACCTCACAATGTGAGCAGGATGCTCCACCATCTGTTCGCAGTAACCTAGTGGAAGAAAGGCTGTTGTTTGAGCACTGCCACTGGTAGCACTAGAACTGTGATTTCACTGGGGATCACTGGGAGAGGCTTTTACCTGCACTACTATCAACCTCTAAAACTTAGCAAAGAGTAAAGGTTTAAACTTCACCAACACGGTGTTCAGTTGGGCATCTATGTATGCACATATGGTCTTGCATCCCACAGCTGACACGAGACCTTTGTGATGCAAAAAATTGCTAACCCTGAGTCTGGACTTCAGTTCTCCTTTCAGCTTTGCTCTTTCTCTCCCCACCCACTTAAGAGTTAATAAACGATATTATAACAACTAATTCTTATTAATTAAGTAAAATGTGTATAACATTTAGGTTATATTTGTCAGAACACAAAATCACCCAATGTATAGGTTTTTAGAATTCACAACATTAGAACTTATTCTTCAAATATTGTGAAGTCCTATAAGACAAAACTATTTCAACTAATTACATGTGCATCATTATTTCAGCAGTCCTGCAGGCATTCCCTTGTATTTGCTAGGTAGGGCAAAGAACAATGAAATCCTACTGCAAATTTCAGCATGCTTTGAGATCAGAGTATCTCAGACCCAAAGCCATGCCAGAATCTTTCTGGGAGGGTAGAAGTGGAGTGGAGCAGTGTCTGTCAGCCTTTTTCTGTGTGTTTCTTTAATCACACTCCCCCCACTGCAGAGCTAGTGTAAAGCTTCCCCTGAATTGTGTATGTGTATGGGAGTTGCACAAGCTTTGGTCCTTTGCCTCTACCATCCTGCCTCTGCCCTACTAACTCTAACCCTAACCCTAACTCTAACCCCTGATCCCTCTCCTTTCCCCTTGACTGATATGTGTGTGTGTGTGTCAGAGAGAGAGAGAGAGAGAGAGAGAGAGAGAGAGAGAGAGAGAGAGAGTCTAGTATGGGTCTTTCCTTCCATGGGAGCAGGGATTTGAAGCCAGAGCTCTTCAAAGACTGCAAGTACCTTGAAGGGCAAAACACAGATTTTCCAGTAGCTATGGGGACACTGACTGAGACACCATACATTTGCCCTCTTAAATTGTACATGGAAATGGGTTCATTTTTAAAGTTATTCACACATGGATGAGCAAGTTGTTTAAGTATTAATTATGAAAATATATTGTTGACTATAGGCATAGGAGTGTTTGATTCCATTCTCATAGTCAGTGAATACATTATTATATAGAACACAAAAAAATTAACCATTTACCATTTAAAAAGAAGATGTTAACAGTTTCAAAAGCACATACTGAGAAAGAGAATATTTTTCTGTTTAAATAATCTAACTGTAACATCTACGAACATGTAATAAATATTTTGTAGAAAACCCTCCCAATTATGTGTTAAAGAGCTACTGTTTAGCTAAGTTAAGTTTGAAAGCCTGCACTTGGCATCAAGGTTTGGCTGTTTCCACCTGCCTAGTCTTATTCCAGAAGGAACTGCAAAAGGACTTTCTAGCCCTCTGAAACTGCATCCACACTGCAAAAATAATCCAGTTTGACACCATTTTAACTCCCATGGCTCAATGCTATGGAATTCTGGGAATTGTAGTTTTGTGAAACATTTAGCCTTCTCTGTCAAAGAGCTCTGATGCCACAACACATATCCCAGAATTCCATAGCATTGAGCTATAGCAGTTAAAGTGGTGTCAAACTGGATTATTTCTGCAGTGCAGATGCAGTCCATGTGTACTTATATACTCTTATGGAGGGATTGATGTTTTCAGCCTGCAGATTATTTTTTATGTGTGAAGACACTTTAAAAATATATCCCTTTAATGCAGCATCTTCCAAACCGGCTTTTTCCATCTTGACTATCATGATGATATGCAGCCTAGAGATAGCCAAAAGATGAGCTGCCCTATGGATGCCTTTTCTTGGCTTAAGAGGTAGGACCTTGGTGGTGGGTCTCCTGCTGCTGTTGCTGCCGAGTGGGCTGTCTGAAGTGCTTTATGGTTATTGTGTTTTATCTCTTCCTCTTCTGCTGATCACAGAATCATAGAGTTGGAAGAGACCTCAAAGGCCATCCAGTCCAACCCCCCTGCCATGTAGGAACTCTCAATCAAAGCAGACCTGACAGATGGTCAGCATCTGTTTAAAGACCTCCAAAGACTCCACCACTCTCCCAGGGAGTCTGTAGGAATAGATGAATAAATTAAATACACTGAGTGTTGTGCTGGTGCTACTGATATTAGATACTGTAACTAAGGGGCTGTACAGACTGGCAAGAAACACTGGTGTCAGAGTGGAGGGGGGCATCTGCTCCCAAGCTGGTGTCAAACCGCCTGCCGGACCAGACGGTGGGTGGTGTCACAATATTTCTGTGGCGCAGTGTGTATAAACGCTGCACAGTAGACGTGCAGAAGAGCCACTGTCGTTGTGGCAAGGGAGGCTTTTTCTGTCCCCCAAAGGAGTAGCATTTTGCTGCTTCTTTTGGGGCTGGAAAAATGCTGGATTGGGGCTGTGGCATGCAGTTGCCACAGCCCCAATCCAGTACTCAAAGGGGCAGCACAGAGCTGCTCCTTTGGGGTGGTCTGCTTTGCCCCTAATTTGTTGGTATGTTTTACATTGGTTTAAATTTTTATGTGCTTTAAATAAATCTAAATGTTAAAATATAGGAGCCCTAGTGGCGCAGTGGTTAAATACCAGTACTGCAGCCACTCACTCACAAACCACAAGGTTGTGGGTTCAATTCCAGCCAGGGGCTTAGGGTTGACTCAGCCTTGCATTCTTCTGAGGTTGCTAAAATTAGTAGAGACTGCTTAGAGTGGTATGAAGCAGTATATAAATGAAGCTGCTATTGCTATTGCTAATATAGCACATATTTAAGGTTATGTTATAAAAACTATTACAGGAATGACACTGAGCACAACTGTGGCTAAGTGAAAACATCAACCTGATTTGTAGTTAACAGTGCAGACTGAAGCAAGTTATTGGGAAATAATATCTTGGGAGAGAAAATGAACTCTCGTAAGAGCTCACTTTCATAAATACAAGTTGGGTATCATGTAACAAACTGTGTCTAATATATATTCAATTTTGTTATATCTAATTCAGAGTATTGCTATTCAAACGCACTCCATAGCCCAAGCTTAATGCAAGAAAATGTTTCTCATATTAATATATACATCACTTGTGTAAATTTTATTTCTGTGTAGAAAAAAGCAGACAGAATTGTGTATGGAAAGGGAGTATGTATCCATTTTGGTGCATGTAATCACATTACATATGAATTCAGTAAAATAAAAACATTTCATCAATTCTGATGTCATACATGCAATACAAAGTCTTCTCCTACATTGAAATTATACTGGTGTATGGAAACCATCATTCATGAATATGAGAGTAAGAGAGAGGAGCCACTATGTAACCTCTGACCAATCAGTGGCCGATGGGAAGCTCTGAATGGTCCTTAGCAACATCATACATAGTGCTCTTTAAGTTGTTCATAATAGTGTCTTGTAGAATTAGGCCAACCACAAAACATCTGAGGAGAAAAACATTTTGTTCTTACAGATATCAACAATTTTTTTGTAACTCTGAGTATTTCAATGGTTTCTAAATGTATCTGAATTTATTATTTTTGACATCAATCTAAAGTAGTGCATCAGAAATCAAAACATGCTTCTCCTATATAGCACTAGAAAATGCTTTTACCAAATCCCTGATCAGGGACATGAAAACAACTCACCATGTAGCACAGAGGGAGTCTGCTGTTCAAAACAGAAAGTCAAAACCTTTATTATGGGATGGGCAAATCCAACGTGCATAATTCTCTTTGGTGTAAGGACCACCAAAAATGCCCCAAAATAGGGAGGGCGAAGCAAAGCAAAACTAGAATTTATCAAAAGTTCACTTCTGGTTCTGAGTTTGTTTGATGTTAAACAATGTGGGTTGTGGATGAGGCCTATTTAAAATATGAATGGCCACTTTCTGAAAGCTTCCAGGATAGGCAATTCAGCCTTTTCCAAGAAAAAGGGTAAATCTGAGCCACAAAGACAGCCATGGGTGCCTCATGTGGCCCCAAAGTCATACTTATCCCACCCTTAATTTAGTACACAAGGTGTGGCAAATGGACACTCTTGACTATAGCTAGACCTAGTCAAGCTTAGAGAATATGAACAAGGTCCATTGATTTCAGCTGGCCTACTCTAAGTACAATTAGGTCTGGTTCCAATAAACTTTCTGGCAGGGAGCCTTTCTTCAACTAAATCCAACACTCTTCCCTAAATTGGCATTCTCACATTGGGCTGACAACTCAGATTATCCCTAGCCAGCACAAACTACCCCCACTTCAAAATTAACACAATTGATCCAGGGAACATGGCCCCCACTTGGGTCCCAAAATCTATTACGGCAGGGAAAGATAAGAGTTGTAGTCCAACATATTTTGAAGCCACCAGTTAGAGGAAGGCTGCACTATAGTAATGAATTTGAAAGGCTATCAATACAGTGCTTCTCTAGAAAAGGCATATATGAGAATTGATGTGGTGCCACTGTGTTGCAGATGCCCACTCAAAAAAAGGACAACAGTAAATTTTTGATAGCCCCATAAGCCATTCATTTTTTGTCTGCCATCAGATTATGTAAACCTAATATTTCCAAAGGCAGGCTTCATTACAAAAAAGACACTAAAACCAACTAAGATTTCTTGGAGAGCCATAACAAATTGAAATAATAATTTACTCACAATAGCATCAATCTGTTCCAGAATTTTCATGAACTGTTCAGCAGTTCCCTTTATACGCTTGTCCAACTGGTGAAGTGCTTCATTTTGAAGATTCTTTGCCAGAAAACCCTGTGTGGAAATGTACATTTAATCCATTTCTATTATCTATGGTGACTTCATGAATGTTGTTAACATTAACTGAACAAATCATATATAGTTCACTGCCATACACATATGTCTGTTCGTTCTCATATCCTCCCATTTATTCATTTTCTCACAGTCAGTCCTCCATATCCACAGATTCAACCATCCATGACTTGAAAATAATTTTTTTAAAAGCAATCTTTGATTTTGTATTTTATATAAGGAACACCATTAACAGCATCTGAGCATCTATGGATTTTGGTATCCGAGGTGGGGGGGTGCGGGTGGGGGTGGTCCTGGTACCAAACCCCAGCAGATACCAAAAGCCCACTGTACATATCATTGCCCATTCCCATCCCTCTGCATGCCCGGTACATTTTCATATTCACATCTTCCCCTATTCGATCACACTGGCATACCTTCTCCTATTCACTCTCCCATTGTATGTCTTTGTCACACAGAATCTCCCTGTATTTTCTCTGACAAGCCACTCTCTCATATTCAGTTTCAAACACCTTCCCTATTTAGACATAAACCCTCCTCTGCCATATTTACCCTTATTTTCTCTCTCCGTTTTCAGACTCCCATGTTCTTCTCTACCCTCTCTCTCTCTCACACACACAAAACCATACTCTATTCACACTGTCACTGATTCATACTTTCCCATCCACACACATTTTCCCACAAGGAGACTCTTCTATGCAGCCACGTACAGGATCACAGATTCACTTCTTCTAACACACAAGGAAGATTCCCTGTCACATACAGACCCACTCCACCAACACTATCACAACAGTTTTACAAACAACTAAAAGATATAAAGATAGATGAACTATTTCATCAAGAAAGCAACTCACTTTCTGAATACCTCCAAGTTCTTTATTAACTTCCTCTATTTTCTTGGCTGCCTGTTCCACTGATAATTCCAAATCTTTTAATTTCTTCAGTTCGGCCTCTTCATCAGGACTTTTCTGTGTATTAAAAAGAACAAAATATTAATACATCCTTTCATTGACTGAGGATTTGAGGTATTTTATTCAATAAGGAATGTATGGTAGCAAATGTTTTTGAAATGTTTAAAGGCTCAGTGATGCAATTCAAGCTTACTAGGCTCTTTCTATTTATTATGCATCATCTTAAGTAATTTTAAATCAAAAGATGCACTGATTGAAAGGGTATACATACAAGTGAAGACACATATGGCTACTGGCAAACTCTAGTAGCAACCTATTTGTTACTACTATAATTTTACTGAGCAAAAGAAAAATGAGCAAAGCAACTAGGTACTGCTACACCCAACATTTTGGAAGAAGCATTATAGAATTGAGTTGGAAGAGGCCTCGTGGACTATTGAATCCAGATGGCAGCTCACTGTAGGATCTCCAGCAGATAACTGCTCAGCCTCTTTCTAAAAATGTCCAGAGAAAGAGACTCCACCACCTTTTAAGGCAATTGGCTCCACTGCCAATCCACTCTCATTATCAAGAAGTTCCTTCTAATGTACAGTAATTTACAGCTGATTTTTGTTCCTTCCCATTATAATTCTTTATAAGTAATAGGCATTCCTTATTACAGATGTTGGATTGGTTCACAATGCATATAAAAGGGGGAAAGATGGATTATAACAACCATGTGAGCTGCACAAGAATTTCAGCACAGATGAAATGGAAACAAGAAAAATAGTTTATCTTTCTGAATTGTTTTTATTATTTTAAAATACTTGTATACTGCCTTTTATATGGTTTTTAAAAAAGTGATTAGTGTACATGCACAGCAGGTGGGAAATAGCATCTAGAGCTATTTTTGTGTCTCTAGACCCACCAATTTGTTTTTTTAAAAGAATTACCCTAATGCCCTCCAAGCTCCCTAATGAGCAACATGAACACCATTTTTGCCACATTTTGATGTGCTCTGTCAGATGTTTTGGGTATGTTATTCTACACCAGGGGTAGGCAACCTGAGGCCCGGGGGCTGAGAGAGTGTGCATGCATATTTTTTATTTTTTAAAAATAAAATTTTTATTTTATTTTATTCATTTATTTTTATTTATTTATTTGTTTATTGTGCTTCGGCCCCCCAATTGTCTGAGGGACAGCAACCCGGCACCCGGCTCAAAAAGGTTGCCTACCCCTGTTCTACACCCAGGCTATATTTTTTTCATTATTTTATTATCGTTATATACTGTAAAATAAGGCCTAATACATGGCTGTGTTGCAAGAAAAGATGTCTTGTGCCAATATTTGCACAAGGATTCATAGAGAAATGCAAATAATCTTCTGTTCATAATTATTTGGATCCAAGGCAGAGGTTTGATGCAACTCCATTCCCCTTAAACTGCATCTCAAGTGAGAAACCAATCACAGAGAAATATTTGGAGATCTAGTATCACTGATTAAAAACACTGAGTATGGTACTATTACCCTTTTTCCAATAAGCATGACTTTACAACCATTTTTCACTCCAAATGTGGACAATGGCTGCTCCATTTCTTTTAGGGATCTTCCTAGGAGGAAAAAACAAACCCACACACTTATTTTGGAAACTCGGATACGACAAAAGAATAACATTTTAAATTAATTCAAAAGATGGAGTCAGATACAATTATCATATCTTCTATGAATAAATAAATATATAGAACTGTTAAATAACATATATTTTCATCAAAATACCTCAAAATGACTTGCTGTTGATTCAAAGTATCATTTGAGATTCCCCAGCAGGCACACCATAGTGACACAATGTAATCTAATACAGTCGGCCCTCCGTTTTCACGGAGGATCCATTCCAGCCCCCCGCAAAAACGGAGATTAGGGAATATTCAAGCCCCATAGAGTTGAATGGGGCGTGCCCCATTGATTTTCACAAGGATTCATAAAGAAATGCAAATAATCTTCTGTTTATAATTATTTGGATCCAAGGCAGAGGTTTGATGCAACTCCATTCCCCTTAAACTGCATTTCAAGTGAGAAACCAATCACAGAGAAATCATATTTAGAGACTCTTGTATCACTGATTAAAAACCCCTCCGTGAATATACAAATCCAAGGACTTTAAGTCTGCGAGAAAGGAGGGGCGACTGTAATTGCTTGAACATCTCAAAAGCCATACAGTTGCCCCTCCATTTTCACAGACTTGGAGTCAACGTCCCTCGCCCATTTGCAAGCGGCAAACAGAGGGGGACAAAATGGGGCGGGTGCCTGTGGCTGCGCACCGCCATTCAAGCCAATGGGGCTTGAATGATTGCGATTTTCCATTTTCGGGTGTGTGTGTGTGTGTTCCAGAACGGATCCCCCATGAAAATGGAAGGGTGGTTGTATTTTAAAATCTGTTAACTTGCAGCTCTGTAGCTGCCTGAGCCTTCAGTGACTTTGGGGGGTTGCAGACTGCCAGAAATAGTGCAAATTGAGTCCACTTTTAGGGTTAGGGTTAGTGCTAGGGAATCATGGGAATTGGTTTTTTTCTGAGACATTGAGCCTTCTCTGTCAGAGAGCTCTGGTGCCACAATAAAATACAGTTCCCATGATTCCCTAGCACTAGCACTAACCCTAAAAGTGGACTCAATTTGCACTATTTCTGGCAGTCTGCAACCCCCCATAAATACAGAAATACATGACACCTATGATTGCTAAACAACTTTTGCACAAATCTTAGTTTGGGTGACATGATGTGCTGGAATACACTGCACCAAATCTCAGATCCATATGTTCCTTTCTCATACTATGTGGCTGGGAAAGAGCTTGGAAGCTTTTGTTTCCACTTTTGATTAACCACAACTTGTAGTGTGACCTGAACCCACAACCCTATTTAGCCATAACTATGATTAGCTGAAACAAGCCATGTTCAGTAGCTATACCAGGGGTAGGCAACCTTTCCCCTTTAAGGGCCGAGGGACTTCAGCTCCCAGAAGCTTCAGCCATGTTGGCCAATAGTCCCTTGTTGGCCAATAGCTCCTGGGATTCTGGGAGCTGAAGTCCCTCGGCCCTTAAAGGGGAAAGGTTGCCTACCCCTGAGCTATACTTTAAAGTGGGTTTATCTGAAACTAATCATAGGCTGCATCCTCACTACATAAATAATCTAGTTTGGCACCACTTTAACTGCCATGGCTTATGCTATAGAATTCTGAGAATTGTAGTTTTGTGAGACATTTAGCTTCCTCTCTCAGAGAGCTCTGGTGCCACAACAAACTACAATTCCTAGAATTCCACAACACTGAGTCATGGCAGTTAAAATAGTGTCAAACTGGATTATTTCTGCAGTGTGGAAGCAGCCCTCATTAATGTTTGTCGGTCAGGATGAAACAATGAACTACTGTTAAGCAATAAGGGGAATGAAGGCTACCAAATGCATGGCTCAGGGGGAGGAGAGGAGAAGGTGCAAGGTGCAAAATCAAGATGAGATCAAAGCAAGTCAGCCACTCAGTGCTAGTATATGCCAGTCTGGATTCATACAAATCATTACAAAACATGTTTTTCTTAAAAATATATTTTTGTTCCATAATGAACAAATTTAGAAGTTATCATAAAAAGCAAGACCCACAGTCTTTCTTTGACATAATTAAAAACAGAAAACCAAGGAAATTATTGAATTTTTCCCCAGTACTTCTTTGATGCTTAAGTATTTGAGAATTTATAGCATCTGCATTTTTCAACTATTGTTGATAACTATTTTTGCCTCATAAAATCCTGGTATGTTAAATTGGTAGGGAGAGTCTCAAACATTAGAGCAGGAGTAATAATCTCATGAGAGCTAGTGTGGCGTAGTGGTTTGAGTGTTGGACTACAACTTTGGAGACCAGGGTTTGAATCCCGGCTTGGCCATGAAACCCACTGGGTGACCTTGAGCAAGTCACATTCTCTCAGCCTCACGGGAAAGCAATGGCAAACCTCCCCTGAACAAATCTTGACAAGAAAACTCCATGATAGGGCCACCATAAGTCAGAAATGACTTGAAGGAACACAGCAGCAGCAACAACAACGTCAAGGCTTCTTCTTTAAAATCAAATACACTACAATAAATTTAAAATATTAACAGAAGGCCTACATGTGACAGATCAAGTTAAGCAGATCCTAACACACATTATTGTAGTCCACTAAATCTGCATATTTTACACAAAGTCCATAAATTCATATACAAAAATACCTTCCTAAAAGATTTTATAAACACCAGGTTACAGCAAAATACACAGAATGTGCCAGTTGCCAAAAAGAGGAATAAACCAATTCTGAAAACCCTACAGTTAATATTTTGAATATTTTGACACACCAGCCATAAGAACAGCATCACAAGAAGTACACACTGTTATTTCCTAGACATGTTTAAACCGCATAGTCTTTTTATTGGCACATCTGAAACCTTAAATTGGGTGCTTCTAAAATAAATTGAACATGCAAGCTAGCTATACCAAGGTATATGCTCCTAAAGAAAAGAAAATATATTTTTCTTTGTCTTGCCCCTCTGAAATTCATTATCAACCCTGCTAGAAATTCACAGAATCATAGAGTTGGAAGAGACCACAAGGGCCATCCAGTCCAATCCCCTACCAAACAGGAAACACACAGTCAAGGCAAATTACTAAGGAAGATACTAAGAAAAAGAGCTCCTTTTTTCAAATTGTAAGGCTCTGAGTGTAAAAACTCTGAACAAGACTGGGCAATGTTTTGGGGGGATGAGGGTTGCACTGAACCCCAACCCATTGAGACTACACTCCACTGTTGGTGTACTGTGAACTACAAAGATGCAGTAGCAAGAAGGAAACTTTTTCTTTAAAATTTTTGTTGCTGTATATAGCTCATTTCTTTTGGGAAAAGGATATGTAAGGATATAAACCTCATTTGTAAAGCAAAATAGGTCTTTTTTTGCCACCACCCCATGAAACTTCAGTAGCCCAGTAACAATTGTAGAAATGTTGGGCTGGAAACTGCAAAAGGTATTAGCAGTGCATGTGGCCTGCTGTAGGCCATGTGTTGTCCACCCCCGATTAAGATGATGAAGTATAATACATATTAAAATACATACTGAAAATAATAATTACACCAAATTAACTCCTAATTGTACCCCATATAACCAAAAGTCTTACCAAAATAACTGAAATATATAACCTTCAGCCATCTTCAAGGAAAATAAAATGAATATTTATTGAGGGGGATACAAAGAGAAACAGAACATAAAAACTAACAATTAAGTCTTCTCACTCACATACATGTAAGCATGCAAAAAGCTGTACAGAAGTATTTAAAATTAAATGTATAACCAAGGTCCTGTACTGGGAGACGCAGCTATGGCAACAAAAGCCGTTTGACCTATAAAGCCCAATACAGCTTGGGTCCAGGCTAGTTGAAGGACCATATTTCCTTTTATGAGCCCATTAGAGTTCTAAGATCTTCTGGAGATGCCCTTCTCTCTATCCTACCACCTTCTCCTCCTTGTTTGGTGGGTACAAGGGAGAAGCTCTCAGTCTTTGAAACGCCCTTCCTACGGTGTCTTGCTCTCCTTCAGTGGGTAAAGGAAAACATTCTTTTGCCACTAGGCTTTTAGAAACTGAATAGAATAAGCTTTTAATAATGAGCTGTGCTGTTTTATAGTTTGTATTGGTTTTTTAAATGAATTTTAATGTTTTAACCTTATAAATTGTTTAATTGCTTTTAAAATAATTTTCTATTTACACTGTTATCAAAGTTTTTGTATATTTTTTAATTTCTATTGTTTTTAAATATGTTGTTGGCTGCCTTCAGTTCTATCACTGGAAGAAAGGTGGGATATAACCGAATAAATCAAATAAATAAATAAATAAGACCCTGCAGGGTCCTTCTGTTACAAATGGCCTCAGTGCTGGAAAAAGGCTGGATGTATCGCTGCTTAGTGCCCTGCTCACCAAACATGTTGGGAATCCCTTTTTTGGGAGAGGGCTTCCTGGCTTCTAAGGTAGGTTTTTGGGGCTGTTTTGGTTGTTGCACTGGTACAGCAACCATAAAAGTGAGTATCAAAAATCATATTTTAAGTCAGGCTAATGACATCATCTTTAACACACACAATGCAGTACCATACAAATGCACCTAAAAATATACCATGCTGAACTCAAGGGGATTTACTTCTGCCTAGCCAAGCAAAGAATGTCCTGAAAATATTTTTTTTAAATGTTACCTACCTTTATATATCAGTTTCTGAAAGGACACTGGAACTCCAGTTACTTGTTCAATTAAAAGAGCCATATCACGTACAGTTGGTTGGTTACCTTCTTGAGAACCAACCTGAAGACTATGCTTTTCATTACCTGAAGAACAATGAAAATCAGGTTACAATACGGTAAACTTCCATTACAGTTACAGACACTATCTTCATTCATGGGCTCCTAATAGCAGCCTGATGTCAGGTTCTACCCACTTCCCTCAGTTCATTAAACCAGTAGTCTGTGTGATAACAGCTAAACCTTTATTCAGAAACCAAAACAAAGTTGACTTCTGCAGACAGAACTACCATAACTCCCCCTAAAAGCATACAGCAATATGCCCTCCCAGGACTTTTTGGGCTTTCTTCCCATTTGCCCATTCTCAAAACATTCACACATCCGCTCCTGCCTACTTACACATACCCCTTTTTTCTCAGAGCCCTGCCGTTCCTTCCTTTGAGGGAAGGAATTGCTAGTACCCGATTGCTAGTGCAAGTGCTACTCCCACACAGGTCTGTTTATTATCCAGCCAGGTTTTCCTTTCTCCCCCCACCATACAACATGTCCCATCATACACTAATACACATCCCCTCATTACATTATAAGGATGTCACTATGATGCTACTTGAACATAACCATAATCAATAACAGCAAAAACCACCAATCTGTTATTACAATCACATTCAATATTAATGACATAGCATAACAGAAAAAAAGGAACGTCGGCAATAACATTTCATGGCAGGATCTGCTAAGGATCCTAACACCTGAGAAGTGGCCGTTCAGCAAATTAGGTTTTCTCTGATACAGAAAAATAAGGAATGAAGAAAATGACATCCACTAAACATTTGTATGGATGGATGTGAGAGCTGGACAGTCAAGAAGGAAGATAAGAGGAAAATCAGCGCATTTGAGATGTGGTGCTGGAGAAGAGTGCTGAGGATCCTATGGACAGCCAAAAGGACAAACAAATGGGTCCTAGAGCAGATCAAGCCAGAGATATCCCTAGAAGCCAAGATGACAAGACTTAGACTGTCATACTTTGAAGACATCATAAGAAGGCACGAAAAGACAATAATGTTAGGAAAGGTGGAGGGATGTAGAAAGAGAGGAAGGCCACATGGATGGACTTTATTAAAGAGACCACAAATAAGAATTTGCAGGAGCTGGGCAGAGCAGTAGAGGACAGAGGGCCTGGAGATGTCTCATCCATAGGGTCACCATGGGTAGAGATCAACGCGAAGGCAGTTAACAACAACAACAAAGCTCAGCATGGTCTGAACTCAGAAATTTCTCCTTTCTCACGCAAGTGCCCAGATTCCCTACCCTATTCTGGAACAGGCAACCTATTTTACCATGTTTGCAACCCTTGGCTAATATATCTGAGGGTAAGTCCCATAGAGTGCAACAGAGGTTGCTTCTGAGTAGATATCAGCTAGATTATGCTATAAGTGTTCCTATTAATTTCACTCCTACAAAGAAAAGTGCTAGTTTTCCCCCAAAAGTTTTCTGTAGTCCTTTTAAAAAATACATATGAATGGTTTTAAAGATGAAAAAAGTTCAAAATCCTTCATATTATTGTCACAATGGCATCTGCTCTTGTTGTTGTTGTTCTGTGCCTTCAAGTCGCTTCCAACTTATGGCGACCTCAAGACAAACCTATCATGGGGTTTTCTTGGCAAGGTTTGTTCAGAGGAGGTTTGCCCTTGCCTTCCCCTGAGGCTGAGAGAGTGTGACTTGCCAAAGGTCACCCAATGGATTTCATAGCTGAGCTGTGAATTGAACCCTGGTCTCCACAGTTGTAGTCCAACTCAAACCACATAGCTGTGCCAGCTTAATACTCCTATTTATTATATGTCAATATTGTCTTCACACTACCTACCTTGGAGAGGGAGTGACTGAATTCACCCAAAGCCGCCTAGTCCAGTCCAGATCACTTTTTCTTTTAATCATAGACTTCTTGATCCATGATGATATTTCATGATACAGTCGTCCCTCCCAATTTGCAGGGGATTGATTCATGGTGACACTAGCAAAGTCTTCCCTCAAACAGATAGATATAAATAATGTACCTTCTTCACTAAGGGTCCTTTCGCACTACAGACCACACTACTGCACTACACTCTTATAGTGCTGTTATTCCAATTTTTCCTGCTTTGGCTGCCTTCTGTTGCATTTTGAGGTTTGTAGTTCAGAGAGACCTAAGAGCTCTCTGGCTAAGAATTCTAAATGCTCCTCCCTAAACTGCAAATCCCAGAACGCAACTGGAGGCAGCCTGAGCATTTAAATTGGAATAGCAGCTCTATAAGAGTATAGTGTGGTAATCTAGTGAGAGTGACAGCGCTGTGATTCCGCTTGAACTGCCATGGCAACAGCTTGTGGAATCCTGGGGTTTTTTTTTGGGGGGGGGGGTGTCACTGAGACTTCTCAATCTCCTCAAGCTCCAAACCCCCGGATTTGAGAGGGATGTAGCCATGACAGTTAACGTGAACCACTACGCAATAGTTGGGTGGTGTGAAAAGATCCTTTGTCTCTTCTCCCTGGAGAGCCAGCGTGGCCTAGTGGCTTGAGCGTTGGACTGACTCTGAAGACGAGAGTTCGAATCCCAGCTCAGCCATGGAAACCCACTGGATGACCCTGGGCAAATCACACTCTCTTACCACATTTCTGCACTACAGTCGCCCCTCCATTTTCGCAGGGGATCTGTTCTGGACCCCCCTCCTTCACGAAAATGGAAATTCGCCAATATTCAAGCCCTATTGGCTTGAATGGTGGTACACATCTGGGGGCACACAACCCATTTTGCCTCCCTCTGTTTGCCACCTGCGAATGGGTAAAGGACACAGACTCCTAGTCCGCAAAAACAGAGGGAGGACTGTACATTCTTATAGTGCTGCTATTCCACTATACTCATCCTTCCACATTTGCGGCTTTGACTTTTGCAGCTTTGATTATCTACAGATTTTATTAATATGTTCTCTCTAGGAATATCTAGGTCCTCCAGAGCAACTCTGTGGTCAACTTTAACCAAAAGTTGCACTGAAGGCCCTAGAGATTCCTAGAGAGGACACTCCACTAGGCATTTGTAGCTCCTCCAGTGCAATTTTATGGTCAATATCTGGCAGATGTTGACCACAGAGTTGCGCTGGAGAACCTAGAGATTCCTAGAGAGGTGTTCTCTCAGGGAAAAACATAGTGTTTCTGTTATTTGCGGGTTTTCCACATTCACAGGGGTCCTGTGCCCCTAATGGCAGTGAATGCGGAGGAATAAGTATACAGCGGTCCCTCCACATTTGCTGGGATTAGGGTCACAGGAGCTCCATGAATGTTGAAAAACCGCAAATAAAAAAACACTATTCTTTTGATCTAAGAGGACACCTCTCTAGGAATCTCCAGGTCCTTCAGTGCAACTCTGTGGTCAACATCTGCCAGAGGCTGATCATAGAATCATGCTGAAGGACTTACAAATGTCTAGAGAAGTGTTTTCTCTAGGAACTTCTAGGTTCTCCTGCATAACTCCATGGCCAACTTCTGGTAAAGTTCTGCTGGAGGACCTAGAGATTTGAAGAGAGAACTTATTAATCAAAACGACAAATAAATCAAAGCCACAAAAGTCAAAGCCACAAATGTGGAGGGCCAACTGTATATAATATTTAAACGAATGTTGTACTCAGCCATTAACTCTTATTGGTACTGACAACTCATTATCACCTCTTCTCTAGAACATGGTCAAGCAGAAAGCCCTGAGAGTGTTAAAGCAGAAGCGGATGTAAGTTTCAATTTCTGTCTTTACTTTTTGAAAATACAATATTAATTTTAAAGGAGTGGGGAAAGAACTCCTGAAATGTTTGCTTGTGTCCACCAGCAGTGCCACAATCCAACAACTCTCCCAAATCCTCTGGTCCTTGTGGGAGGGATCATTTTTCTTATTTCATGTCATTATAATGTAGGTGCTAGCAATGTGGGACTGCGATGCAGCCCACAAAGCTGTTTCTGCAGCCCTCAGCCCCTTCTAGATCCATAGAAAGCAGGTCCCCTACTCCCATAGAGTTGCACTGGAGGAGCTACAAAGGCCTAGTGGAGTGTCCTCTCTAGGAATCTCTAGGTCCTCCAGTGCAACTCTGTGGTCAACATCTGCCAGACATTGACCATAGAGTTGTGCTAGAGGAGCTACAAATGCCTAGCGGAGTGTTCTCTCTAGGAATCTCTAGGTCCTTCAGTGTGACTTTTGATTAAAGTTGACCATAGAGTTGTGCTGGAGGACCTAGATATTCCTAGAGAGAACACACTAATAAAATCAGTGAATAATCAATTCCGCAAAAGTCAAAGCCGCAAATGTGGAGGGCCGAGCGCATTAGTGCTCTGGCTGCCTCCTGTTGCATTCTGGGATTTGCAGTTTAAGATAGAGGCATTTAGGATGCTCAGCCAAGGAGCTCTTAGGCCTCACAAGCCTCAGAACGCAACAGGAGGCAGCCCGGGCAGTAATAATAGCGGAATAGCAGCGCTTTAGGGGAGTAGTGCGGAAATGTGGTTAGCCTCAGGGAATGGCAATGGCAAACCTCCTCTGAAGAAAAACCAACAAACCAAGAGAGGGTCGCCATAAGTCGGAAACGACTTGAAGCCACACCACCACAACTCCCTCTCCTCATATTTCGGGGCCACTCTGGGCTCCCACAGCATACTCCAATTCCCAGAATTCCACAGCCTTGAGCCAGGCTGCTTAAAAGCGGTGCCAAACGGGGTTGTTTCTTCAGTGCCCTGAGGCGACCAGGCCTCCCCTTCTCCTCCTCCTCCTCCTCGTCCTTTCTTTACCGTAGGTGACGGTCACCGTCAGGGCCGTGTCCCCTCCTGGCAGAGCCATGGCCGCCCTCTCGCCGCTTCTCTGTCCCAAGAAGCCGCCTCAGACCTTGCCTTCCAGGCCGGAAACTCGAGGCCCGCCTGGCTGAGGAGGACAGGAGCCGCCTCTCGGGGAGAGAAGGAAGGAAAGGAGGAGGAGTCCGTGAGGGAGGGAGCGGCTTCCCCTTGGCCTAGAAAGACCAAGCTGGGCCTGGCAGAGTAGGCCTCTGGCTGAGGCGACCGCCTTGTGAATGGCTCCTGGCAACAGGCCCCGGCGGCGGCGGCGGGCGGCGGCTCCCAAGGCCGGACTGTCCATTTTGCTCCAAGACCGCGCTTAGCAAAACTGGGAGAGGCTTGTGGTGGTGGTTCATACAGTCATAGAGTTGGAAGAGACCCCCAAGGGCCATCCAGTTCAACTTGGTCCAGGCTGTAGAGGGAAAAGGGATCTGCTGGACTTATTCCCCTTCCCCATCTCCTTTTGGGTCTTGCCTTCTTAGGGGGGTTGCAGACTGGCAGAAATAGTGCAAATTGAGTCCACTTTAAGGGTTAGGGTTAGTGCTAGGGAATCATGGGAATTGCTTTTTTTTCTGAGACATTGAGCCTTCTCTGTCAGAGAGCTCTGGTGCCACAATAAAATACAGTTCCCATGATTCCCTAACCCTAAAAGTGGAGTCAATTTGCACTATTTCTGGCAGTCTGCAACCCCCCATAGATTGTAAGCCTGAGGGCAGGTCTAATTAACCATTTGTAAGCCGCTCTGAGAGCCTTTGTGGCTGAAGAGTGGGGTATAAATAATAATAATAATAATAAACAACTCCATTCTTCCATGCAGGAACTCACAATCATAGAATCATAGAGTTGGAAGAGACCCCCCAAGGGCCATCCAGTCCAACCCCATTCTGCCATGCAGGAACTCACAATTATAGAGTTGGAAGAGACCTCAAGGGCCATCCAGTCCCACCCCATTCTGCCATGCAGGAACGTTCAATCAAAGCATCCCTGACAGATGGCCATCTAGCCTCTGTTTAAAGACCTCGAAAGAAGGAGACTCCACCTCACTCTGAAGCAGCATATCCCATTGTCAAGCAGCTCTCACTGTCAGGAATTTCCTAATGTTTTGATGGAATCTCTTTCCCTGTAGCTTGCATCCATTGTTCTGGGTCTTGTTCTCTGGATCGGCAAAAAACAAGTTAGCTCCCTCCTCAATATGACACCCTTCAAATACTTAAAACAGGGTTATCATATCCCCACTTAGCTCTCTCTTCTCCAGGCTAAACATACCCAGTTCCCTAAGGCATTCACCATTTTAGTCGCCCTCCTCTGGACACGCTCCAGCTTCTTAACATCTTTTTTGGAATGTAGTGCCCAGAACTGGACATAGTTTTCCAGGTGAGGCCTGACCAAAGTAGAATAGAATGGCACTATCACTTCCCTTGATCTAGATACTATACTTCTATTGATGTAGCCTTGAATTGCATTGGCCTTTTTAGATGCCACATCACACTGTTGACTCATGTTCAACTTGTGGTCTACTAGGACTCCTAGATCCCTTTCACATGTCGCGTTAAGCCAAGTGTCCCCCATCTTATATCTGCATTTTATTTTTTTGCTGTAAGTGCAGTACCTTACATTTCTCCATGTTGAAATTCATTTTGTTAGCTTTGGCCCAGCTTTCTAATCTATTATGGCCATTTTGAATTTTCATCCTGTCCTTTGGGGTATCAGCTATTCCTCCTAATTTGGTGTTATCTGCAAAATTGATAAGCATGCCTCCTATTCTTTATCCAAGTCATTGATAAAGATGTTAAATAGCACTGGGCCCAGAACAGAACTCTGTGGCACCCCACTGGTCACTTCCTTCCAGGATAAAGAGGAGTGCCTTCAAGTCATTTCTGCCATATGGCAACCCTATCACATGGTTTTCTTGGCCAGTTTCTTCAGAGGGGGGTTGCCACTGCTCATTCTCTTGAGGCTGAGAGTGTGCAACTTGCCCAAAGTCACCCACTAGGTTTCCATGGCCAAGCCAGGATTCAAACCATAGTCTCCAGTCATGGTTCAACACTCAAAATTAGTGCCCCCAAATGCAGCAAAGCTGCTGAACTGTATGAGATGGGAGTGGGGAGTAAGCTTAATTAAATTCAGAGAGATTTACTGCTGGGGTAAACTGGATGACCTATGTTGCCCTTTTACAAGGGGCATGAAATAAATATGGCTGTAGCAGATAAGGGAGCTTGCCTCCCCATTCATTTGGATTACTCTCTGGATACAGGTACACAGGCATTCCAGTCTTCCTTTCACATTCTCACAAATGGCGACTTTAATCCAGCCACATTTGGAACTCTGTACAGTCAGCCCACTATATCCGTGGATTCAAGCATCCATGGTGTGAAAATATTTTTTTTTAAATTATAAATTTCAAAAAGCAAACCTTGATTTTTCCATTTTATATTTGTTGTTAGTTGCCCTCATCAGGCCAGATTCATGGTGACCCTGTGGATAAGGCACTTCCAAGACTCCCTGTCTTTCACCACCCTTCTCAGTCCCTGCAAACCCATGCCTTTGGTGCCCCTATTGAGTCCATCCATCTGGTATGCGGTCTTCCCCTCTCTCTTCTACTTTCTACCTTTTCTAGCATTATTGTTTTCTCTAGTGATCCATGCTTTCTCATGATGTGGCCAAAGTATGACAGTTCAATTTGATCATCTTGGCTTCCAAGGAGACATCTAGTTTGATCTGTTCAAAGATCCATTTGTTTGACTTTTTAGCTGCCCATGATATCCTAAGCACTCTTCTCCAGCACCATATCTCGAATGCACTGATTTTCTTTCTGCTTGCTTCCTTTACTGTCCCAACTCTTGCATCCATACATGGCGATGGGGAATACATTTGCCTGGGTGATTCTGACATTAGTACTCAATTGCATATCTTTGGTCTTCAGGATCTTTTCTAGTTCTTTCATAGCTGCCCTACCCATTCCTAGTCTTCTTATTTTTTGACTACAATCTCCAATGTTTGATCCACGATGTGGAAATTCTTTTGACTATTTCAATTTCCTCATTGTCTATATTGCATTTATGTATTTCTTCTGTGGCCATTATTTTTGTTTATGTTCAGCATTAAGCGTGCCTTTGCACTTTCGTCTTTGACCTTCCTCAGCAACTGTTTTAGGTCTGTGATGTCTTCCTTGTATTTTATATAAGGGCACCATTTTACTTTGCAATTGTATTTAATGGGACTTGAGCATCCATGGATTTTGGTATCCACAGCAGAGTCCTGGAACCAAACCACAGTGGATACCAAGGGCCCATTATATATTACCAAGCCCTATCTTGAATCATGGTTGAATGTGCCAGATTTTGTTACATCTGTACTAGCCCAAAAAGGTTTACAAGGGATGACGATTACTTCACAGTCATGTGTTGCATTTTTTTAAATTCAATATTCCATTCACTATGAATACATAAGTTTTATATAAATATTTATATAAAAGGGGATTGTGTGGCTCTCCCAAAGTTGTTGGACTGCAACTCGTATGAGCCATAGCCAGTAGTGAGGAATACTTAGAGTTGTAGTCCAACATGACCTGAATAGCCAGATAATCCTCACACAATCTACACTGTCGCTAATACATTGAGATTTTATTACAACCAGAGTTCCCCAATGTAAGAGGGAAGTAAGTTATTTTTTTGGACTGGAAAAAAAATACTACTGATTTCAAATCAAGACTGCAGTCATAAACATGGTGTGTTTCTCACTGAGTTTTGCGGTATTTGCTTCCGAACACATAGAATTGCCCTGGCAATACAATTAAGACAATCACAGCTTTATCTTTCACAAAGCACATATAAAATATCTGTTCAAGAAAGGAATATATCTTCTATTTATTTCTTCCTGAAAAAGATAATAAATGTTACCGTAATTGGCATACCTCCATTTCGCCTAGCATAAAATTCTAGTCAAAGTACAGTATTTTGTGTAATACAGTTGTATCACAAGCCCATCTTCCCATCATACACCCCTTTTAAAATAACAGCTGCTCCACGCCTATTCATTCCAGTTGCATTATCTATGAATTCTCACATTTCATAGCCCCTTCAAAGCTATACCAAACATCTTCAAATTTTTTCATAGCCCCTTCAGTCCTATAACAAACATCTAATAATGGGATACTTGGAGCCGTAAAAGCAGGGGTAGGCAACCTTTCCCCTTTAAGGGCCGAGGGACTTCAGCTCCCAGAATCCCAGGAGCTATTGGCCAACATGGGACTATTGGCCAACATGGGACTATTGGCCAACATGGCTGAGGCTTCTGGGAGCTGAAGTCCCTCGGCCCTTAAAGGGGAAAGGTTGCCTACCCCTGCGTAAAAGTATGTTACTTGCACACTAAACCAGCATTGTCAAATCCCTCCCTCCAAACCTATTCTAAAACTCCTGATTAGTTATTTCAGGCTTCCAACCCTAGCATTTTGTGTCCAAGTTCATTATGAAACAGATAAAACTCAAAAGATAAACTTTCTCCTTGTAACATAATTAGAGTCTGAAGTATCTACATGCAAATACTAGAGCCACCCAGCACCAAGGAATGGGGCTGATTTCACGGTCCTTACTTCTAATTCTTAATAAAACTTTTCCTTTCAACTTAGACCCAGTCATTGGCTTGAGTTTGTAGCAAGGACATTTCTCATCTGTTTGACCAGGGGTAGGCAACCTTTCCCCTTTAAGGGCCGAGGGACTTCAGCTCCCAGAATCCCAGGAGCTATTGGCCAACATGGGACTATTGGCCAACATGGCTGAGGCTTCTGGGAGCTGAAGTCCCTCGGCCCTTAAAGGGGAAAGGTTGCCTACCCCTGTGTTTGACTAAGCCACTTGGAGCTACACCACCTACATTTGTCTAAGTCAGGGGTAGGCAACCCTTCCCCTTTAAGGGCCGAGGGACTTCAGCTCCCAGAATCCCAGGAGCTATTGGCCAACATGGGACTATTGGCCAACATGGCTGAGGCTTCTGGGAGCTGAAGTCCCTCAGCCCTTAAAGGGGAAAGGTTGCCTACCCCTGGTCTAAGTGGTGGTAAGAATGAAACAGGTTGCCCCTGTCCACACTGATAGATGAGTCTAGCTGATGGCCATCACTCTCAGCCAGGTAGATGGCTTGGAGTTCTAGATTTTCTTCCTGGACAAAGTTAGAGGCTCAGAGGAAAGGAAATGGTAGCAGAAATCAAGTGGAATAGTAAGTGCTCAGACTATCTAATACAGGGGTAGGCAACCTTTCCCCTTTAAGGGCCGAGGGACTTCAGCTCCCAGAAGCCTCAGCCATGTTGGCCAATAGTCCCATGTTGGCCAATAGCTCCTGGGATTCTGGGAGCTGGAGTCCCTCGGCCCTTAAAGGAGAAAGGTTGCCTACCCCTGATCTAATAAAGTTGTTATACAGCTCCTCTACAGTAATATGAACTGAGAAAGAGACTAAAGAAATTTCACTTGTTTGTTCTAAGATTTTCTTTTATGTCTTACTGATTTCAGTGTAACATTTCAAAATGCACTTAGGAATAAGCCTTTATGGAAAAGAATGCATGTCTCATATTCAGCATGTTAAAGACTACTTTAACACATAGTTGAACTATTTGGCCAAATCCAGGCTGTTGAAAACAATTATCCTTGCACTGACTATTAACCAAAAATATATAGCAGGATTGCTGGCTCCAACAATGAGACTTAGAGCAAGCCTACTGGAGGCAGTGGCTACCCCACTATCAAGCTCTCCTTTCCAAGTAGGTTCCCCATAAAATTAGGTAGTGACTTGGACTTCACATCCTCCAAACATTAAACCTGAAGGAATAAAGCCTCAATAGCTTGGAGAAATCTGGTAATCCCAAAATAATTTCTTATGAATAGTTTCCATGGAGAAATGGAAGAAATTATTGCTTATCATTACATGTACTACCTGGAGACCAACAAGGTGTTTTTGTTTTTTTAAAAAAAGAACAACTTGGTTTTTACCAATAATTGAGATGAAAGTTAACACCTTTCAAGACAATACCACACAATAAGATCAAATTACATTACACAGCATACAGTTTATGTCAAAATGGATTCTAGATGGTAATATCCTTTGTGTGAACCTGTTACAGTTACACTTAAGGATGGCAAATTTTATTAGCAACGGAGTCAAAATGGAAGTATTCTTAGAAAATGTTCATGATCATAGCAAGCATAACTAAGTTATTTTAAGATAAATCGCCACAATAGCCCTCTGTTGTCTAGGGAAATATAAAATCAAAGAAAACTTTAAATAGTCCCACATATTTTTCATACAATCCTTCTACAACAGCAATATTTTAGAATTTTGAGTGGATCCCATTGAAGGAAAGAGTAGTGTCAATTTCTTGTTTATACAAAAGCTAGTAATAAAATATCTTCAAAGGGAAGTTATCACTCATGGTTCACTCCATATTCCAAAACATAGTACTGAAAGCGAGAGTCCCCACAACCTCAAATGTTTTTTGTTTGGATGTTTGTCACATGAAAGACAGCACTCCCAATGAACTGGGGCAGTTATGTTGCAGGGATCTGTGGCAGTCCAAATTCATCCACGAGTACACCATCCTATGAGAGAGAACATATGCAATTTAATGTTAACAGTTTCCCCTCAAATTAGTACCAAGCATACCCATTATAAACCAGTGGATTTCCAGTTTATATCCCAAGATACCTGCATCAGCAAACCATGAACCTACCACTACACTCCTGCTTTATTAGCCATTTATACACATCATGCCAAACTACAGTTAAGTTTCTTTAAACACTGTTCAGAAGGAAGTCTGATTTGATCCTAACATATCTTTTGTAGCCCTCACTAGAATTGTGTGAACAACATACATTACTTAAACCACTTATTCTTTGAAACAAATATGGAAACAAGAAAAGTCAACTATAAATAATTTTTAAGGTGATGACATTAAATCAGCAAAAATATTCTAGTCCAACTGGACAGGATTTTGGGAGAAGATTCTGTTGTAAATGCAGGTGGTCAGGGGTGGGTGAGGATGAGACTCACTTTGTTTTTTGCTTCAGCTGGCATGCCTTCAGGAATTGCTGGAACAGATGCCGCTTCATCCAAGTAGGAGCTATCTTCATCAGCTAAAAGTTCATCACCCAGTGCCTCCAGTTCTAGAATTGTTGCCAGAACAGAAAATGTTTATTGATCATTGATAAGTGATGATTGATAGTGGATAATCTGTGGCTCCAAGCAAGGTTTATCTGATTTAAATTCAAATGTGGCAGCACTTATAAAATTAGTATTATATCCCACATCTCCAAACAAAAAACAATCCCCCTAATTGATGTCAAGTCGATTTTGACTTATGATGATCCTATGAATGAGCAACTTCCAAGTCACTCTATCATCAACACATCTGCACAGGTCTTGCAAACTCAGGGCCACGGCTTCCTTGACTGAGTCTATCCATCTGGAATGTGGTCTTCCTCTTTTCCTACTGCCTTCTACCTTACCCAGCACGATTGTCTTTTCTAGTGAGTCATGTTTTCTCATGATATGGCCAAAGTACAAGATCTCAGTTTAGTCATCTTGCCCGCAATCCCACCACCATGGAAAGGTAGTGCCATTGGTGGGAACCCCACAAGTCTCATAGGATCATAATAATTACCAGCTATCTATTTAAAACATGTGCATCTCATTCTTTAGCCAAAAGATTCACAGATTTTAAGGTCAGTAAAGGACACAACAGTCTGTGCTCTCAGCCTTACAACTTAAAAGGCAAAATAAAAGAAAATAAGGGGGTAGAAAAAGGAAAGTAAGAAAACTAAGGCACCACATCTTAGTGGGGTGAAAGCAGCAATGCCAATCAGGACTGAGGAGAGTTCAGCTGAAGGGAGAGCAAGGGAATCACATAACATATGTCCAAGGAGTGTTTGTGGCTCACAAGTTGTGCATCTTTGCACTAAACTACAGTGCCAAACTTTGTCAAGCAAATATAAACATGTCTGACTTGATCTCAAGTTATCTATCCTGAACCTTGCTAAAACATAGTAAATATAACTTACCAGCCTCTAAGTCATCTTCATCAATATCTGGGGTTCCATAACTACGACTCAATGCTTCCTGAATTTCACCAGCATCTTCCATCATATCTTCCAACTGGTCTTGCAAGTCCTAAAGTTTATTACAAAACAGAAATCCAAACGATAGTGGATAAGACACTTACTTAATCCCCCCCGCCCCCATATTTGTTACTGAATTTTTGAGGTTTAAGTAATGAACATTTTCTGCTTCTTGATTAATTACAAGAATCCAGTTTTGATCATATTTAGAGAAGGCCTACTGAAATCAATGTCTTACAGACCTCAATAGGTCTATTATGGCTATGTTTGGATCCAGCTCATTCTTATTTTGCTTTTAATTACTACCAATGGAGAAGTTTCTGCATCAAAAGCAGTTTGGCTAATATAAGACAGAACTTATACTATTTATTTCTTGGGGCTGATATAAGAGTAAAATCAAGGGCAGAGAGAAAGAAGAAAACATTGAAAAGAGCTATAAAGAAAAGATATAATTAAAGATGTAAAATCAAAATGTACTTGTATAATCTTGAATTACTACAGTCTAATTACAAATTATTGTTTTAAAATAACATTAAAACACACCTCAATTTGATCAATTTTTACTTGCTTGTAAGCCTTTTTCATTTCCTTCACCCCCAGTTTCATGGCATCCACCTAAAAACAAAGAAATATTTAGTATTTCAACTAACTACAGCACATACAAAATACTGAAGTGAAAACTGAAATAAAAAACAAAGTTACCGTCGTTTTGGTATCTTTCAGATTCTGGATGGTATAATTGGCTTGTTCCATGTTGAAAGACTGTTGAGCAAGATTATCACGCTGGTTTTCATACCTATGTTCAAAACATATTATAATTCACTGGGGAAGGCTGTAAGTGAAAAACTAGTGCAGAGACAGACAACCAGAGATAGACTTGTGCATAGATAGACTAGAGGGCCACTTTTCTGTCCTTGCAACCTAGTTGCACTACACAAATTTTAAAAAAATACCTCCCAAATGGAATGAAGAAACAAAGTGTCTGGAAGTCTACTTTTGGTTTTGAAACACTGATTTTAAAATTGTAAATAGCGTGGGGGTAGGGGACCTGCATTCTATGGATCTGGAAGGGGCTGAGGGCTGCAGAAACAGCTTTGTGGGCTGCATCGCAGTCCCACATTGCTAGCACCTACATTATAATGACATGAAATAAGAAAAATGATCCCTCCCACAAGGACCAGAGGATTTGGGAGAGTTGTTGGATTGTGGCACTGCTGGTGGACACAAGCAAACATTTCAGGAGTTCTTTTCCCACTCCTTTAAAATTAATATTGTATTTTCAAAAAGTAAAGACAGAAATTGAAACTTACATCCGCTTCTGCTTTAACACTCTCAGGGCTTTCTGCTTGACCATGTTCTAGAGAAGAGGTGATAATGAGTTGTCAGTACCAATAAGAGTTAATGGCTGAGTACAACATTCGTTTAAATATTATATACAGTTGGCCCTCCACATTTGTGGCTTTGACTTTTGTGGCTTTGATTTATTTGTCGTTTTGATTAATAAGTTCTCTCTTCAAATCTCTAGGTCCTCCAGCAGAACTTTACCAGAAGTTGGCCATGGAGTTATGCAGGAGAACCTAGAAGTTCCTAGAGAAAACACTTCTCTAGACCAGGGGTAGGCAACCTTTCTCCTTTAAGGGCCGAGGGACTTCAACTCCCAGAAGCCTCAGCCATGTTGGCCAATAGTCCCATGTTGGCCAATAGCTCCTGGGACTCTGGGAGCTGAAGTCCTTCGGCCCTTAAAGGGGAAAGGTTGCCTACCCCTGCTCTGGCAGATGTTGACAACTTTAGATAAAAAGAATAGTGTTTTTTTATTTGCAGTTTTTCCACATTCATGGGGATCCTTCACACCTATCCCCAGCAAATATGGAGGGACCCCTGTACTACCTTCCTATTATAATAACCAATAAGGTTTATGGACACAAATGAGAATGTGTTTTGAGAACATTAACATTCACTGAAGTAATCATTTCTAAAGAACCCGAAGCAGAATGTTCAAGGGACAGAACTACTCTATCTACCACCTCTTTTTCCCCTCATCATCACCTTAGGATAAATAAGTAACTGGGCCAGCAAGTTCCTGACTAAGTAGATTATGAACTTTGGTCTACATTTTGAAATAAAACACTACAGGTGGTCCTTATATTTTCTTTAAGCCTAAGGCAGCTGAAGTAGACATTTATTTGTATCTTGGAGCCTTTCAAATAATAAAATATTTTATAATTTAATTTGTAAAATATTTTGTATTTTAAACAGTCAAATATTTAGCTTTATTTTCCTTTACAACAAATCTGAGAGGGATTTTTTTTTGGCATTTATAGACTAGAAATAAAGAATGGAAGACCATGACTTGCTCAAGCCCAAGCAGCAAGTCTAGGGCCAAGCTAGGACTTGTGAGGCTTGGCAGTCTCTCTGCAGAGGCTTATACAGTAAACCCAATGTCTAATGTGACACCCACTACAGATTCAAGACCATGATTAACAAAACTGCAATGTGGGGAGGAGTAAACCCCTATTCTAAATAGCTGCAGTCTCAATGTTGCTCCAATACCATGCCCATTTCAATACAAGTATAGGAACAGGTCAAGATGATAGGGCAGGGGTAGGCAACCTTTCCCCTTTAAGGGCCAAGCGACTTCAGCTCCCAGAAGCCTCAGCCATGTTAGCCAATAGTCCCATGTTGGCCAATAACTCCTGGGATTCTGGGAGCTGAAGTCCCTCGGCCCTTAAAGGGGAAAGGTTGCCTACCCCTGTGATAGGGGATGAGCAATAAAAGTGATCAGATGAAAGGATCACAATCAAATGAAAGCGAGTGAGTGGGGAAAGCAATCACGTGATCATACTTCCATCTGATCACTTTCGCTATTCACCCCTTTTCATCTGATCATGATCCTTTTATCTGCTCGCTTTTCCCACTTGCCCCTTTCATCTGTTTGCCTTCCCATCTACGTCTTTTTCTGATTCCTTTCTCTACCCCCTTTCATCTGATCATGATCCTACTGAAACACTCATCCTGTGTTGAAATGGGCTTGGTGATAGAGCACTGCTGAAACAGCTCCTTATAAACTGTGGCAGCGCTTAAAGAGCGGCACTGAATCGTCCACCACATTGAAACAGCAGCATTGGATCATCCTCTGTGCTGTACCAGCTACACTGAAATGGCTGCAATCATCTGGTTGTGCTAAACCAGGGGTAGGCAACCTTTCCCCTTTAAGGGCTGAGGGACTTCAGCTCCCAGAAGCCTCAGCCATGTTGGCCAACAGTCCCATGTTGGCCAATAGCTCCTGGGATTCTGGGAGCTGAAGTCCCTCGGCCCTTGAAGGGGAAAGGTTGCCTACCCCTGTGCTAAACCATGTTGAAATGGCATCAATTCAAATGCTGGTGCTGAAGTGAGTGCAATGAATTGTCCCATTCCTCCCCCACATTTCTGCCGAATGTTGCTTGGGCTGAAAAAAAAAAAGACGAGGAACGAAGGTAGGCTGACTTTCTTTCTCCATTTTGGACAAGGTAGGGCTAATGGGGTAGGAGTGCTGCTTCCACATTAAGAGGGCTTTTTGCCTCTGCCTCTTGTCACTTCCACACTGAGACTCTAACAGAGGCAGGTTGCTTTCCTTGTTCTCCCACCCCCCCCTTTTTTTAGGCCGTATTATCATTCTTTTTCCTTATTTATATTATGTTTCCTATCTGTATTTGTATAGATGAAGGCATTTTAAGATCAGCAATGCCATTTACACACACCCCCAATTGTAAATAAATTCTCTCCTTCTCTTTAGCTCTTCCTATGTATGTTCCCGCTATGCATTTTTAAAAGGAGAGAAAAAGATTTATTACCTGCCTCTAAGTTTTACCCTCAGCGTATGGAAGGGTCCTAGCAAAATGCATAATTTTGGCCCCCAAAACTGTGCTTGATCTATAAATGAGGTATAACAACAATTCCAGTATGACAACAAGACTACATATGAGATATTTTCTGATCTATGGATTCTTAAGATCCTGACAGTAAGAGCTATTCAACAGTGGAATACACTCCCTGAGAGTGTGGTGGACAATCCTTTTTTGGAGGTGTTTAAACAGAAGCTGGATGGCCATCTGTCGGGAGTGCCTTGATTGTGTATTCCTGCATGGCAGGGAGTTGGACTTGATGGCCCCTGAGGTCTCTTCCAACTCTATGATTCTATGTACTAAATACTGAACCAAATACAGAAAAAACCATTAAAAACTTCAAAAACCTGGAGAACTAGTTTTGCGATAAGTCACCTCATCATAAGTTGCTCATATCGTACCTTTGCCGGCCCCTCCCTCATTTTCTTCATTTGATCTTTATACTTCACCAGTTCTGCATCAAGCCTAGAAATTTTCTTGTCAATGGACTCTGCTCTGCTGTCCACCTTTGGAAAGAGGAAGAAAGAAGAAAAAACCTGTTACTAGTGGAATAGACACTAAACTATGATGCCAGGACAGCAATTTTAAAATATCCTCAAGCTTTCCATTCAACTATCAAACACCAAACATGAAATCTACAGCAATCTTTTTTATCAAGTTCCATTTAAAAATAATAAATAATAACAATAACAACAATCCATAAAAAAAGCACAGCTGGAGGCTCCTGAATCAAAACTGGGTCTCCTAAGGTGTGATACCTTGGCTCTCCATTGCCAATCTAAAATCAAAAGAATTAAGCGTAAAATAGCGTTTATGGCAGGGGTAGGCAACCTTTCCCCTTTAAGGGCCGAGGGACTTCAGCTCCCAGAATCCCAGGAACTATTGGCCAACATGAGACTACTGGCCAACATGGCTGAGGCTTCTGGAAGCTGAAGTCTCTCGGCCCTTAAAGGGGAAAGATTGTCTACCCCTGGTTTATGGTAAAAGCACACCACGACGCAACGGATGGGGAGATAGGACATGACCTCTTGTGACTCCTCAAAGTGAAACCAGGAATACGTGGAAACACAAATGACCCCCTATTTTGGAGGGAAACGTGGGGTATAAAGAAAAAAGAAAAAAACCCCAAAACACACACCACCACAGAGTACTTTAGCATGCGTTAAATGTGAGACATTTATGCTTTGACCAATAAAACCCAATGTCACATTACAAGCAGCTTTTGACAATTCGATCAGTTTCAAATAGAACTTGCCATGCAACATTTGGGGGGGGGTGCTGTTTGAGGGACAAGTCCAAAGCCACCATGGGATCACAAAAATAGTTGTACTTTGGATACTGGCCAGTGATCTGCTGTATCCTGTTCTTCCAAAATGTAATAGAAAAGTAGTGTTCATGGAGTGGAAAGCACATTTTAACTTACGATTTAAGCGACTTGCATGCTAAAAGCAAAGCAAACGTTTTCTTCACTCAGTATGTCATTTTTGTGGCAACATTCATGTTTGGCATGAGAATATTCAGATTACAATGGGAGAGGGATAGGAAAGAAAGGCTGAACATGTTATGAAGAAATAGAAGAAGAGGGCAAGTTGGCAAGGATAAAACAAGACACAGAGGTCTTGCCTAGGATTCCATGTTTGGGTCTTGAGCCAGAATTGCCCACATGTTAGCATGTGACTTTTTAAAGCCAGAAGCAAAGAAACTGGCATTTTTGAGGTGGAAAAAAAAGCTGACATTCACAAATTCCATGTGCATAATATGCATGCAGAATTAACAAAATTTAAGACAATAAATTGAACTGCTGACAGCATCATGCCGGCTATTATGCATACACATCAATCTGACATATACCTTACTTTACAATTTAATTCACATTTATCTGTTCTCCTTTCTGGTTCTATACAGAGCATTAGACATGCAAATAGCACCATTATGTATTGCAGTTGCAATATTCTGCTAATTTACAACAGCATACATCGTATGTGTTACATATGGATGCCTTAAGAATAAATCATTTAATTTTTTTTTTAAATGGTGTCTTAGGGGAACTGAAACATCCATTAAACTCAGGCATCATGTTCATGAAATGTTCATGAACAACGCCACATATCAAACATGCAGTGAAACATATCCCACATTTTCTTTAGCAATGGTTCTTAATCAGATAGTCATCAGACCCATCTTGTATGCGTTGAGTACACTCATCCCTCCACATTTGTGGCTTTGACTTTTGCGGATTTTATTATTCATGGATTTTATTAATATGTTCTCTCTAGGAATATCTAGGTCCTCCGGCGCAACTCTATGGTCAACTTTAACCAAAAGTCGCACTGAAAGACCTAGAGATTCCTAGAGAGAATACTCCACTAGGCATTTGTAGCTCCTCCAGTGCAATTCTATGGTCAATGTCTGGCAGATGTTGACCACAGAGTTGCACCGGAGGACTCAAAGATTCCTAGAGATGTGTTCTCTCAGGTAAAAACATAGTGTTTTTGTTATTTGTGGTTTTTACACATTCACAGGGGTCCTGTGCTCATAACTCCAGCAAATGTGGTGGGATGAGTGTACAGAGAAGAACGTAGGGAACAACCCCACAATCATTTCTAAACCCAGACAGAAAATGTGCATTAGTGGATCGTGTTCGTCCTTTCATACAGGACATCTTCCAAATGTATCATCCTAAAACAATGGAGATCCTTGTGGAAAGCAAAGGCCATGATATAACCAGGGGCAGATATTTGAGGATACCTTTTGCAAATCGAATGTGTATTTGTGATCTATCTCCAGATACTCTTCAACATATTAGATTTCTTTGCCCGTTGTATCAAAAACCTAGAGCGAAATTGCTAAAGAAACTAACGGAATTGAATTACTGCTTAACTGATATAACTTTAGCACATTTATTGGAGGATCGTAATGTACAGATTACATGTTTGATGGCCAATTTTTTAATGGAGGCAACAAAAATCTGGCACAAATTAAATAGTGGTTAGAGTTCAGTGTTAGATGATTTTAATGACGGTAAATTGTATGTATTCATGTTAATTATTTTAGCTAAATTTTATACTGTATTGTTCATTGTATATCGATTATCGAGATGCCTAATAAAGGTTATGGAATAGACAAATTTATCCATAGCTACACTCATGGTCAGCTGGAGGAAACAGGAATTGTCTTCAGGTGACCAAAAGGGGAAGCTTTTGTCAACTGTCCTCTGTCCAATTCTGACTATCACCAAGGGAAAAACGATTAGCTGTAGCTGAGATGGACAGGGGGATTAGCCAAAATGTACACTAACTAATTTTTGTAGTCCAATGTGAATGAATCCAATGTCTGGAAACACAAACAAACAAAACTACAGGAACACAGGAGAGCAAGACTGAAAACAATTATCTTCCCAAGTGTACACTAGTTTCCAAATCTATGGCGTTTCTACCATTTCTGTAATCAACAGAATGTAATGTATCAAAACATCCCTAAAGAAGAAGAAAAAACCTGTAAAATCAAGGGGCACGGTAGAGAGTATAAAATAAGGACAGCTTGGTTTTTCACCTCTTATACAATAGCAGTTGCTAAGATTTGCCCCTTGTTACTCTTGCCTGTGCTTAGTTCGTTTGTTATCTCACCTACCCAACTATAATCTCTTCAAAATGTAGATGGCAAGTACTCTAGGGAAGCAGTCTGTCTTGACAACACTTTTAAAGATACAATGCATTCTTCCTAAGAACGAAAAGAACTGAAAACTACAGCCCTGAATGGTTGTACTCAAAGCAAGGGCAGCAAAAACAGGATCTCCTTTACGACTGAAACATGAATCTTGAATTTAGTCCATTTGTGATTTTTACGGTAGCTCTCTACAGTGTGTATAGTGATACAGTGTGGAGTTATGGTTTGAGCATTGGACTAAGATGCTAGAAGACGAGTGTTCAAATCCTGACTCAGCCACAGAAACCTACTGGGTGACCTTGAGCAGGTCACAGTCTCTCAGCCTCAGAGGATGGCCATGGCAAACCCCGTCTGAAGAAACTTGCCAACAAAATCCTATGGTAAGGTTGCCTTAGGGTCGCTGTAAGTTGGAAACGACTTGAAGGCATGCAGCAACAGTGATTAATAATAATAATAATAATAATAATAATAAAAAAAAATAAATTTATTTGTATCCCACCTCTCTGTAAAATACAACTGGGGAGGCTTACACAATAAAACGAACAATTCCGTCCCCCAATAGCGCCCCCCCAGTACAATTAACCAATCAAAGTTTTAAAACATACTTAAAATGACAAACAACAATAAACTGCAATTAAAGACAAATAAATTAAATAGCTCTAGTGAAAATCAGGGTCAAGGCATACCTATTTATGAATCTGGTTATCATCTATCTGGTTCATCTTATTATGCCAATTATGCAGAACAGGCCTGATTTTATACTTTAGTCAATTTTTGTTTTTGCTAAAATTCCCGTGGTCCTTTGAATGCCTACTTAGGCTCTCTTACGTCTGAATTAATCTCCTAATGATCAAATCTTGCTACTGAACATGAGCTCAAGATCCACTGAGCACAGACTCCTGTCTACCATAGGAACCTGCTGGGCCCATGCTACTGCCCTTGAGCTGGGCTGGTACTAAGCACTGGGACATCTAGACCACAGCATCTTTGCTTTTTCTCCTTCCCAGCCAGGATGACCTAGTGGTTTGAATGTTGGACTGTGACTCTGAGAGAGCAGGGTTCAAATCACTGCTCGGCAACGGAAACTGATTGTGCGACCTTGGCCAAGGAACACTCTCTCATCCTCAGAGGATGGCAATGGCAAACTCCCTCTGAAGAAACTTGCCAAGACAACCCCATGATAGGCTTGCCTTAGAGGGGCCTTAAGTTAGAAATGACTTGAAGGCACACAACACACACACACACACTTTTATTAACCTGGTGCTGAGTGTGGCGGTTCATAAGCGCTAGACCAGAAGTGTTCTATCCTTGAGACCTGTTAACATTATTGGGTTGTGCCAATAAAAGTTGTTCCTGACTGCATTTGTTGCTTTTTTATTTATGCTTTGTGGCTCCAATCCTACACACACTTCACCCAGGACTGTGTCCCACTGAACCTCTCCGGACTGACTTCTGAGTAAGCGCAAGGAGGATCGTAAGACGCTGTTCTAATTGGAATCAACAGCTGCATCCACACTGCAGAAATAATCTGGTTTGACACAGCTTTAACTGACCTGGCTGAATCCTATGGAATTCTGGGAACTGTAGTTTGTGGTGGGCCGCAGAGCAGAGGACCCCACCACAAACTACAATTCCTGCCCCTTAAGAGCCCTGATGGTGCAGTGGATAAATGCCTGTACTGCAGCCACTCACGCACAGACCACAAGGTTGCGAGTTCAATACTAGCCAAAGCTCAGGGTTGACTCAGGCCTGCATCCTTCTAAAGTCGCTAAAATGAGTACCCAGCTGTTGGGGGGCAATGAGCTTACAGTTGTAAACCGCTTAGACACCCCATAGCGTGGGATGAAGTGGTATATAAATGAAATGAAGCTGCTTTAGAATTCCATAGGATTCAGCCAGGGCAGTTAAAGCAGTGTCAAACCAGATTATTTCTGCAGTGTGGATGCAGTGTTGGAAATTCAGTGTTAAGAAACCGGAAGAGGCATAAATGGTGTCTTGACAGATGCGCCGGACTCTGGAGAGTATTCTCCTTTTCCCGGACATATTCTCCATTTCAACTTTCTGTCCAGGAGGAATTCCAAAGTGTCCTCCATTTTGAGCCGGACTAAGCAGCATGAATTCACATTTCTATCCATGTCTTTAGCTTTTATTTGGTCATGGCCTGTGTTTTTCTTGACTGTCCTCCATTTTACAGTGCCTTGTCCTCCTCTGCAGTGAGCACACCTGCTCACCCAACCTTCTGTCCAGGAGGAATTCCAATATGTCCTCCATTTTGAGGACAACTAAGAAGCATGAGTCTACATTTCTATAAGAACTTTTAGCTTTTACGTGGTCATGTCCCCCATCTTTTCTTAAAAGTCCTCAATTTTGAATCTAACTACGAAGCATGAATGGACACTTCTATGAATGTTTTTAGCTTTTATTTGGTCATGTCCCCCATTTTCTTAAATGTCCTCCATTTTGAGCCTGACTATGAAGCATGAACAGCCATTTTTATGTGTGTTTTTAGCTTTTGTGTTGTCACATCCCCCAAGTTTCTTAAATGTCCTCCATTTTGAGCCGAACTACAAAGCATAAATTGACATTTCTAAATATTTTTAGCTTTCCATTGGGCCATGTCCCCCCTTTTTTCTTGAACTATGAGTGTTTTCATTTCTATGAAGCATGAATTGACATTTCTATGAGTGTTTTTAGCTTCTATGTGGTCATGTCCCTCATTTTCTTAAGTGTCCTCCATTTTGAGCCTGACTATGAAGCATGAATTGACATTTCTATGAGTGTTTTTAGCTTTGTATGGGGTCATGCCCCTCATTTTTTTCTTGAATGTCTTCTATTTTGAGCCTGACTGAGAAGCACAAATGGACATTTCTGAGTGTTTATAGCTTTTACGTCAATTCCCCCATTTTTCTTCAATGTCCTCCATTTTGAGCCTGACTATGAAGCATGAAGGGCCATTTCTACAAGTATTTTTAGCTTTTACTTGGTCATGTCCCCCATTTTTTCTTAAATGTCCTCAATTTTGAGCCTGACTGAGAAACACGAATGGACGTTTCTATGTGCGTTTTTACCTTCATATTGGGCCAAGTCCACCACACCTTTCCCCCCCTTGAACTATGAGTGTTTTCATGACTATGAAGCATGAATGGACATTTCTATGAGTGTTTTTAGCTTTTATGTGGTCGTGTTCCCCATTTTCTTAAGTGTCCTCCATTTTGAGCCTGACTATGAAACATGAATGGATATTTCTATGAGTGTTTTTAGCTTTTATGTGGTTATGTCCCCCATTTTTTCTTAAACTTCCTCCATTTCGAGCTTGGCTACGAAGAATAAACTGTCATTTCTATGAGAGTTTTTGGCTTTTATGTGGTCACGTCCCCCATTTTTTCTTAAATGTCCTCCATTTACAGCCTCCTGACTATGAAGCATAAATTGTCATTTCTATGTGTGCTTTTAGCTTTTATGTGGTCATGTCCCCCATTTCTTCTTATATTTCCTCCATTTCGAGCTTGACTACGATGCACAGCTATGAGTGTTTTTAGCTTTTGTGCGGCCACATCCCCATTTTTTCTTAAATGTCCTCCATTTTGAGCCTAACTACGAAGCATAAATTGACATTTCTATGAATGTTTTAACCTTTGTATTGGGCCATGTCCTCCATTTTTTCCTACATGCCCTCCATTTTGAGCCTGACTGAAGCATGAATGGGCATTTCTATGAGTGTTTTTAGCTTTTATGTGGTCGGGTCCCCCATTTTTTCCTAAATGTCCTCCATTTTGAGCCTGACTGTGAAACATGAATGGATATTTCTATGAGTGTTTTTAGCTTTTATGTGGTTATGTCCCCCATTTTTTCTTAAACTTCCTCCATTTCGAGCTTGGCTACGAAGAATAAACTGTCGTTTCTATGAGTGTTTTTGGCTTTTATGTGGTCACGTCCCCCATTTTTTCTTAAATGTCCTCCATTTTGAGCCTGACTATGAAGCATGAATGGGCATTTCTATGAGTGTCCTTAGCTTTGTATTGGGCCATGCCCCCCAAACTCTTTCGTGAGGAGCCCTGGTCCCTCTTCCACTCACCGTTCCGATGCAGTCTGTCAGGTTCGGGGGCGGCGCCTTCGCCTTCGACTTCCCAAACAAGCGGTTCATCTCGGCGACGGACAACAACGACTACAATGGAAGGAAAGGGGGAACCAGGAAGCTTATGGCCCCGCGCATGCGCCCTCGGACCCGGAAACCGCCGCCCGCGCCTCCGTGGCCAATCGGCGAAGGGCGGAGGAAGTCGCCAGGTAATGGCGGAAGAAGGCGCTCAGGGGACAACTCTTCCGCCCGGACTTGAGGAGGAAGGAGGTGGGGTTCAAAAAGCCTTTTGTGAGGGGCTTTTGTTGGTCAGAAACAGGAAGAGGTAAAAGAAAGTACACACTACACACGGAGAAACAGAATGGTTCCCAATTGTTGAAGGGGTTAGACAAGGCTGCATCCTTTCAGCCTATCTTTTCAACTTATATGCAGAACATATTTTAAGAAAAACAGGATTGGACACAGAAGGAGGAGTTAAAATAGGAGGAAGAAATATCAAGAATCTTAAGAGATATGCAGATGACACTATAGTTCTAGCAGAAAACCTCACAGACCTGGAACACCTACTAAGGAAGATCAAAGAAGAAAGTACAAAGGCAGGCTTAATGTTGAACATAAAGAAAACAAAAATAATGACCACTGAGGACTTTTACAAGTTCAACCTAGACAATGAGGAAATAGAAATAGTAAAAGAATTCCCATACCTGGGATCAAACACTGATAGAAATGGGGACTGCAGTCAGAAATCAGAAGAAGACTAAAAATGGGGAGGGTGGCTATGAAAGAACTAGAAAAGATTCTAAAATGCAAAGATATACAACTCAGCACAAAAATTAGAATCATACAAACCATTGCATTCCCTATTAGCGTGTATGGATGTGAGAGCTGGACAGTCAAGAAAGAAGATAGGAGGAAAATCAATGCATTTGAGATAATATGGTGCTAGAGAAGAGGATCCCATGGACAGCCAAAAGGACAAACAAATGGGTCCTAGAGCGGATCAAGCTGAAAACCTTCCTGGAAGCCAAGATGACCAAACTGAGACTGTCGTACTTTGGACACATCATGAGAAGAGAGGACTCTTTGGAAAAAAACAATAATGCTGGGGAAGGTTGAGGGAAGTAGGAAGAGAGGAAGTCCACATGCCAGACTGATGGACTTTATTAAGGAGATCACAGGTATTAAGGGGTTGCAGGAATTAAGCAGAGCAATGGAGAACAGGGGGTCTTGGAGATGTCTCATCCATAGGATCGCCATGGGTTGAGATCAACTCAAGGGAAGTTAGCAACAACAAAACACATTTATAGCACTATGATTCCACTTCAAGTGCCATAGCAACCTACTATGGGACCTTGCCTCATAGCTCAGGGAGGCATTAAGAGTTCTATGGATGAGAATTATAAATCTCCCTCTGCCTAAAGTGCAAGTAAAGCATAAATTGTGGGTGCCTTCAAAACCATATACAGGCATATACACATCAAAATCAAATCAAAGTGTTTATTATGACCCACAGATCCAATAAAAAAAAATCTAGCATAAAATAAGAGACATCAAATAGAGATAAAAACTATACAGTAAAACAATTACTATCAACTTTTATAAAATTCTTAACATCTCCAATTGTTTTCCTCCTGTTTGGTTTGTAACATCTTGCCTGATGAAGAAGCCCATGGAGCTTTGAAAGCTTGCAACAAGTATATTGTGCATTTTGGTTGGCCAATAAAGGTATCACTGATAGATTTTTGTTTGCTAAATGGCCAATACAGCTACCCCTTAATGTTTTCTGTATTTTTCTTCTTAAATTTGGACTGAATTCTCATGTTTTACCTCTGCATCAAGAAATCCATTGTTCTCTACCACAAAGAGGCCTGTGACCTCACTGGAATGGAGACATATTGGATTGCAAAAGAGGGGTCCTTGTTGAGATGCAAATGGATTTTAAACTTTGCAAATCTCCCAATAGCCACAGGGCCAGAAGGAGAAGGAACCTGCCTGCAAAAGATATCCTCCCCACCATCTTAACTAAAGACTGAAACAACATGTAGGCATCTGACTAACTGCTCCAATTGTTTTTCTCCTGTTTGGTTTGTAACATCTTGCCTGATGAAGAAGCCCATGGCGCTTCGAAAGCTTGCAACAAGTATATTGTGCATATCAGTTGGCCAATAAAGGTATCACTGATGGATTTTTGTTTGAATTTGCTAAATGGCCAATGCAGCTACCCCTGAATGTTATCAACTTTATCTAAAACACAGAGCTCTAATCCTTTCTGCCTCAGTAAGAAATTTAGCAACAGCCTCCAACAGAAACCTAATGAGACGGTCTGAACATCCAACAGATTTTCTTTGTAGTGGAGTGATTAAATTTACAGGCATATACAAAAACATAAGGTGACCTATAACAACCCCATGATTTAATAGGGTTTTCTGAGGCAAGGAAGACTCGAGAGGCTGTTTGCTAGATCCTTCCTCTGACTCTTATCCTGCGGGAATTGTGCAGTGTGAATGGGCCCCAGTTGCCTGCAGATGGTTTACTTATTCTCTGAGGCAGTGGGAAGGACTAGGTTTTTTCTCAAGGTCTTTGGTAAAAGTGGCAGCAATAGTTGCCAGTGCTTTTGAACAAATGATACTCAACCCATTCCACTCCTCAGATGTCGTTTTGGGACACATCAGCTCCGATCACTTTCTTTGAGTTACAGGAGTATGGGCCTCTGCTTGAAGTACTTCTGTCAGAGGCTTCATGCAGCTCATGATAGATATAGCTCCCAATTTGGATAGGAGATTACAAAGGGTGCAGGAGATGCGGATAGCCACTGCTATCCTAAAGCATATAAAATGGCTGTCAGTATTTGAACGGCAATGTTTTGGGTTTCAACTCCCAGAAAATGTTCAGGATTTCAGGAAGATGAAGTAAAAAATTACTGCCCTAAACAATTCCGCTCCAGAGTACTTTTGTACTGGTCATTCCACAATAATGTAACATCCTGAAAACAGGCCTTCTCAATGATAGCAAGATGGATGAATATAATGTTTCAGGGTATTTGCAACGTACCTAACTATGGAAGGTGTACCGTATATACTCAACTATAAGTCGACCTCATGTATTAGGGGCATATAACAAAGGATCTAAAGGATGAAGCATAGGAAAACAATGCCAAAGAATTTAAAAATCCCAACAGATATAACGGTGCTCACCCTAAAGGTTGGATGGATGAGAGAGTAGAGGGAGACCAGTGCTTCCAGAACAGATAACATAGATTGACTTTTACCAAGGAATGGTTCCTTTTAAAATAAGAGTTAAAGTACATTGCTTACACTGACTTATGGATAAGTTGACTCAGTTTTTTGGGGTCAATGTTTTGACTAAAATTTCTAGACCTATACATGAGTATATACCAGGGGTAGGCAACCTAAGGCCCGGGGGCCGGATGTGGCCCCCCGAGGCCTTTGGACCGGCCCCAGGCCGGTCCTGCCGCTGCCACCGCTGCCTGCTATGATGATATTGATTATTGTTGTTATTACTTGTTCTTGGAGTTTTCTTGGCAAAATCTCACAGGGTTTTGCCATGGCTTTTCTGGGGCTGAGAGAGTGTGCATGCATATATTGTTTAATTTTTATTTTTTTTATTTTTTTATTTTTGGTGCTTTGGCCCCCCAATTGTCTGAGGGACAGCAACCCGGCCCCCGGCTCAAAAAGGTTGCCTATCCCTGGTATATACAGTACTTGTTGTGGAAAATAACATCACCTCACATAAAGAACAGAAATAGTGATTTTATAACAGACCCAGACAACATTGTTTTGTTTATGCAATTTATTTTTTTCTCCTTGAACCATGCTTGTTAAAAATTACTTAGGACCCAGCATATCTTCTGGTTTTACCCATTGATCAAACTGTTCTGAGGTAAGAAATCCAAGTTTGATAGCAGTTTCTTTTAATGTCGTCCCTTCTTTATGTGCTGTTTTGGCAATCTTGGCTGCCTTGTCATAGCCTAATGCAAAAAGAAAAATAGTATCAAAATTATGGCTTCATATTATGTCTACTCAGAAGTCCCAATGAATTCAGTTATGCTCAATCCTCGGTGTGTCTAAGATTGTGCCCTCAATGAAACAAAGCCTTTTACTACCATGAGCACAGGGAGCACGTGGAACCTATGGGGTGAAGTAGGGTGGAGAAACTTGTAAGATAGTATTGCCATTACATACTGAACATCTGAGAGACCTAGATATTCAACCGCTGTTATTGTAATGGCAAGCCCACATCTTCTGTAAAATATAATTTCAACTTCAGATCCAAGATTATGTTAAGGATTCTGCCTATCTTAACTTGAGGCTAGAAGTGAGGGGTTCCTGTGTCCCATATGATTCTCACAATATACTTCCAAGAGTATAAATGTAATCTTTCCCTATATTAATGGAATTTACATTTGTTTTTTAAAAAAATCTAGGCCTGCCTCTGTGCTTAACGATTGTTTCTCACACCATTTACTTCCTGGTTGTGGAAAGGAAGGGAAGCTGTCTAAGAGCTTGGAGTACAGCTTAATCTCATCGGGGTGAAGCAGATCACACTGAAGGAGCGGCTTCAAGCTGCCCCTTCTGAAGGCGGATTGGAGCCATGGCAACCGCACGCCATGGCCCCAATCCTTGAAGCTGGCCAAAAAAGGAGCTGCAAAGAACATGAGTCACTTTCAGTACTGAAACTTTGTATAGCAAAAAGGCAGCTTTTCCCACCCGCCACAGCCCATGGACAGCTTGAAGTTGCTCTGGCGGCGTGCTGCATGTAAATGCCACACTGCTGGAGCACCCGAAAGCCAGCCCATGTCTGGATGTCCAGGTGACTTGAAGCTGGCTTCCGGGCATCTTGGGGGTGTGCGGTATCTGTATGCCACACCCACAAGCCACCTTTTTATGGCGGTCTGAAGAGAGGGAGAGATAAAGCATCTCCCAGCGGGAATATGTTTCCCTCCTGGTGGAGTGGGAAGGGGAGTTGATGCCAGCAAGTACAGACAACTTGCTTCCAGAACCCTCGGAGAGAGATTAAGCAAAGATGAGACTTCTGTTCTCATTCACTGTGAAAGCTGGGCAATCAGCTCTGCCACACAACAATGAAACTGAAAATATATTATGTGGTGGGAAGGCTCTTGATCCTTTCTACTGCTGTATTCTTCAGTCACCACTGAAATGCTCAATAGCTCCTTGATGCCTACATTACACACAGATTAGCATACTGTGGATTGTAAACCCCTACCTTTTAGAAAATCTTCCTTTAAAAGAATACTGCACCCCAATAAGAGAGTAACCCTTTCTTTGATGAAATACAGAGTCCATGGACTGAGTCCTTTTTTCCCCAACCCTGCTCCCCTTTAAAGTACATAATTCCAAATCTTTTTACAAATCGTTACTAAACATGAGTGATTTTCAGTACTGAAACTTTGTATAACAAAAGTGTTGTTGTTTTTTTTTGGGGGGGGGGGAGAAACTGAGCCTGAATGACTGATTTGTGTGGATCAGTCACCCTTCCGTTCTCGTGGACTTGAAGTCCAGTTTTGCATATTCACGGAGGGGCGACTTCCATTAAAATCAATGGGGTGTGCCCCCATGGGTGCACCCCATTCAAGCCTATAGGGCTTGAATATTGGTGAATCTCTGTTTTTGCATGTGTGTGTGTGTGGGGGATCTGGAACAGATCCCCTGCAAAAACAGAGGGCCAACTGTATTACTATTTTTTAAAAGTATGTGGACTTTACATAATCTAGACTATATCCACAATGCAGAAATAATCCAGTCTGACACCACTTTAACTGCCATAGCAAATTGCTATGGAATTCTGTTTTGTGAGACAATTAACCTTCTCTGTCAGAGTTCTGGTGCCACAACAAACTACAAATCCTAGGATTCCTTAGGATGGAACCATGGCAGTTAAAGTGGTGTCAAACTGGATTTCTGCAGTGCAAATACAGCCCTAGCGCTGTAATAAATCTGTGTTTGAATATTGTGTTTTCTTTGTGTTTCAATTCCACTTTGCTGCAGAGGACTGAAAAGACCGCTGAAAGACTTACACCCAGCTCTGCAACACTATGTTTTATAAAAAGGTCCTAAAGATCATGGGACTCATTTTTTCCTCACTGTGATACAGTTTCTGGCTCTATAACCTGGAAAATACGAAAACAGGAGTGGGCAACTTTTGCAGGTCTGATGGCCATTGTCCAACCCTCGAGGTGACTAAGGTCTACATTTGGCTTTGAAAAGATGGTATTTTTTAAGGTCAAATGGCACAGGGAGTCGTTGCTAACTATTTAAAGATGAATTACAACTCCTGGCAGCTTCTGAAAGAAGTAATTCACCTTTTTTTTGACAGAAAATTGTAGTGGGTTTGGGTCAAGGGCTCTAAAAACAGGCTTGGGGACACATATTACTCCAAAACCACACTTTGCTCACTTTCCTCTGATCTAGAGGAACATGGTAAGAACATGGGGTGCTGGCAGGTCACACTGGGAAAACCAGCAGAAGGTTTCTTTACCACATAATTACATCCCCAGTAATACTTTTGCAAAGGAAACAGAGTTTATCTAAGACTCATTAGCTCCTTCTCAGTCAGCGTATAAAAGATTACATGTATTCCCAAGATCCAAACTTTAATATGTTTCTTCCTTTTTTCACTCATTACTGGATGTTACATCAGTACACAAATAGTGAATGAAACATGGTGTAATCGTTGTTGTTGTTTTTTTGTTTTTTGTGGTTTTTTTGGTTTTTTTTTACATTAAGGATTCCCCCTCAAATTGCATGTTAATTCTTCTTTGCATTTTCCACTCATTCAGAAGTTGTCCTCACTCTCGTAGAGGCCAACTTTACAAAATCTAGTAAAGTTTATTTTTCAGATTCCTATATTTATTTTAAGCAACACATATTCAAGACAGGCAGTGGTTTAAGATTCTTACCTATGTGAGGATTAAGGGCAGTCACCAACATCAATGATTCACTCATTAGTTTGTTAATCCTCTCTGTGTTGGCTTGTATTCCTATCACGCAATTATCAGTGAAAGAAACACAGGCATCTCCCAGGAGCCGTGCAGAATGTAGTACATTTTTAATCTAAACAGATTAAGAACAATTATAAATTTGAAAGAAGTCCGTTAATTAGATATTGTTACAGCACATTTGTAGGCATGAAAGACACATTCAATCCCAATTGAGTTTACATCCTTTCTGAATGGAAATATTTCTAAGTTTCTAGGGGGGTGGAGTCTGAAAAAGAGATACATTTGCAAATCTTTGGCTTCAGATATGCAGTTTTACAAAGGGCAGATAGCCACAGGTGGGGGGTGGGGAGAACCCAAATACCTAATCATTTCATGTTCATGCTTGAGCATGAACATATTTTCGCAGTCATTTCAAAACTATTAAAAGGGTGTTGTTATGCTGCAACATAAAAATGTAATTTCTTTCTCATATTATTAATGAAGTTATTTCAGAGGCTAATTAATAATAATCAAGTCCGCATGTACTGGTCATTAAGAAAGCTAAATTCTGTGATCCTTTATGCAAGTTGATAAAGTGTATATTTTCCTGTTTTGTATTTATTACTATATTTATACTCTAGGCTGCTTAATTACTAAATTCTTCATGATTTATTATTGTCCTCCTTTTTCTTGTAAGGACCAAGAAACTGCACCTATTCATCATGGATCTTTCAGCTGAGAGATTTTGCTAATCTTTTCTCACACTTTTAAAAGGCTTTTTCAGAAGTCATGGGACAGAACCTGGAGCAGGACCATAACCCTTCTAAAATGTGCTGGATTACATCCTCCATTATTTTAAGCAAGCACAGTCAAGTAATTTTAACACACCTGAAGGGCAACAGATTAAGGAAGCCTGCTGCATGCTTGCGTGTATCAAGCACAGACCTAGGCAAGGAATCCAAATCAAACATCACAAGGAGATAATCAGGAATCACCTAGTTAACCTAAAGATGCAGGGCCAAAAGAAATGCATCCCAGATAGTGAAGAAACCTGATGTTGTACTCTCTGAATCACTTGCTATAATTTTTGAGAAATCTTGGGAGAACAGGCAGCACCAGAGGATTGAATTTCAGCAAAACATTTGATAAAGTTCCCCCATGATATTCTGATTAGCAAACTGATTAAATATGAATAAATGGGAACACTATCAGATAGATCCTTAGTTGGTTGAAGAACAATGTTAAAAGAGTCTTCATCAATGGCTGTGCTTTAAACTGGAGGGTCTGCCGCAGCGTTCTGGCCTTGGGTTGACACTCTTCAATATTTTTATCAGTGACTAAGGCCCAAAACAGATGGGTGAAAACAGCTGGTTTCTATTGGCTGGGGCATGGCGATTACATGATGCATATCCTCAAGCCGTAAAAGCTGGCTTGAAATGGAGCAAAAAAACCCACTCATTTTCAGAGGCCGTTTGGGAACTGTGGCGCCAGGGCGAATTGGGGCCGTGCATGTGTGGTTGTCACGGCTCCGGGACGAGCGGCGCCAGGGTGATCCCAATACAGGGCGACCTCCCACCTCTTGGGCAGTATGTTTTATCCCTTAGGTGATGGGTTAGAAGAAATCCTTATCAAATTTGCTCATGATAAAAAACGGTGAGGAGTAGCTAACACATTGGAAGACAAGAAAAGAATTCAAAAAGACTTAGATAAACTGAAACTAACAGAATGAAATTCAACAGAACAAACAGAACGAAACTCTGTTGTCTTGAATGAGAAATACAAAATTTAGGGCACAAAAATGTATGCACAGGTATAGGATGGGGGATAGTTAGCAGCAGTACATGTGGAAAGGACCTTGGGATTATTATTGTTCAAAAGTTGAACATTACTCAGCAGTGTGATGCTGCAGCAAAGGTGGCATATATTATTTTACCCTTCATTAATTGAAGTATAGTTTCCAAGATAAGGACAGTAATAATCTCACTATATTCTGCACTAGTCTGCACCTATATTTTGCACCTCATCTGAAGTACTGCATTCAGTAAGTATGGAGAACAAAACTTGTAAGGAAAGGTTGAAGTTGATGGGCATATTGGCCTGTTAAGGGAAGACTGAAGCTGACATGACTGCACTCTTTAAATATCTTAAGGGCTGTCACATGGAGGAGACTGCAGTTTTGTTCTCTGCTGACCCAGTGTGTAAGATCCAGTCTAATGATCTCCTATAACTTACAATTGAACATTAGAAGTAACATCTTGAAAGTAAGAGCGTCTCTTTCAAAAAGAGGCCGGACAGCTACCTGCTGGGGATGCTCGAGCTGGCTCTAGCTGGGTTTGGACTCAATGGCCTATGGGACCACTTCCAACTCTATGATACTATGTAAGATACTACTGCTAAAAACTAAAAATGAAAGTAGATATGAAGATGCTAATTCTGCACTCAGTATAACATACTTTTGTGAATTCTGCTGAAAATCCAGCATTACTTTTTCAACAGTGCTGAAGGGCCAAAATAAGAAGTATTGTTTAAATATGTGAACAAAGAGAAGAACTGCATGCTGAACAGTAACTGATCTGATTGTGGCATCAAAAAGGTTGTGAAAATTAGGTTAAAATGTTAAGGTCAAAAATTGAAATGAATCTGAGCACAGGATGTGAGTTTAAAAAGTTTCAGTCATCTACTATAACTATGGTTACAGGCTCTGCAACATCACTGAAATTATTCCCAAATGCCATTAAGATTTATTATAAGAACTTCATCAAACTTACGATCATGGGCTTAAAGACATTCAACTCGAAATGGCCATTGCTGCCTCCTACTGTAACAGCAACATGATTTCCCATCACCTGAGCTGCCACCATGGTTATGGCCTCACACTGAGTTGGGTTCACTTTTCCTGTAAAAGAGAACAAGAGGGAGTAGTGATGACTTTTAAAATTAATTTCTCATTAGTCTTTTTTAAAGCCTTCTGTCTATTCTCTTAAGTAGAACTTTGAAAGCAACTAGATAAGCAATTAAAATATTATTTGAAGAAATTATAAAAAAAGGCCTGGAATGTAAACATACACAATCCTATACTTAGTTACATGGCTGTCAGGATCTAAAAAATCTATGGAAAACTGGAGTTTTTTGTTTCAAGGACAGATTTAAGGTCCTTTGTGACATAATTAGGGAATACAGTAAGGTAAAAATGATGTGCAATTTGGCAATCATGAACTTACTAAAAACCCATGTAGTTTATAGCACTATGCAAATTATGCCAAAAATCTGCTGCTAGAATTGTGTTCTACCAGCTAGTCACGTTTAGTACACTTCTGGATGCTGAAACTTTTTATCTCTCAGAATCACTGAGAACTTGTTTCATCGCTTGCCCCGATTAATCTATTACTACAGACCCAAGATATGCAGGAGCAAAATTCCCATATATAAAGTTGTCACTTTCAGTAATTCTGCTTTAATCTATTTCTATATCTGGGAAGGAGAAAACTATCACCATAAGATTATATTGGAAGAAAAGACTTGATAGATATACAATGTTGCAATGTGTGTGTCACAATAATATTTCAGTATCTAGTTGCACAAGACCTACAAGAAAACTTGTTGTTCTTCACTTACGCTACCTGGCATTATGCTGCTTCCTGGTTCATTTTCAGGCAAGATTAGCTCCCCTAGACCAGATCGTGGCCCAGATCCAAGAAAACGGATGTCATTGGCTATCTTCATCAAGCTGCAAGCAACAGTGTTCATTGCCCCACTCAGTTCAACTAAGGCATCATGAGCAGCAAGGGCTTCAAATTTGTTTGGGGCAGTAACGAAGGGCAAGCCTAGAAACAGAATGAGATTTTAAAACTGTAAAACATTAGCTTTCTATCCATCTACTTCAATGCTCAATTCACAGACAAAACATGAAACTATTTATGGAGATATATAGTTCAACTTGTTATGATCTCAGTGAATACTTTGTTTCTTCAGCTCCCATACAAACGATTAAGGAACGGAAATGAGAGCCAAGGAAATAAACACAAAATGAAGGAGAAAATACCCAATTACATTCTATACATTAAATTGAATGCTATGTACTGCCTGAAAACATGTGATATCAGCATTGGATACAGTTAGACAATTGCGTTCCAGTATTGCAGACTCCAACTATTCTATGCCTAGTAAGGAAGTTGGAATGGTTAATTTCAAAAATTCGGGATATATTTTTAACTTTAGCAGTTGCTCACTTGACAGCTGTGATGATTCAGGAAACAGGTGCTTGTTGCTTTCCTACTGTAGCACCCTGATTTAAAAAGAAAATGGGAGATGAAACAGCAAAGGAGGGGATTAGAGTGCATACCTGTCACTTCTTGTTAAAAATTCTGATCTCTTTTACTTCATTGTTCCCTCCGGCAATTCTAAAAAGTGGACCAAGGTACCAAGAATAGATTCTTTTACATCTTATCTTACCTGTAAGTGCAGCCACTTTAGCAGCCACCTTCTCAGCAAAACCAATTCTTGTATTCAGTCCTGTGCCAACTGCAGTGCCACCAGCTGCCAGCTCATAAACCCTTGGCATGGCTGATTTGATTCTAGTGATGCCATACTTGATTTGTTGCACATAAGCACTAAATTCCTTGGAAGGGGAGAGATACATGCATGAGCACATTGAACCACTGTTTGAATGGCAACCAACTATAGGAACATCTCAGTTAACAAAACAGTGAATGCCCTTTTTATGCCTAGCCAGGCCCTTCCTTCTTTGTCTAGCTGGATGTTTTTAACAGCATCAGCAATGGAAAAATGGTAAAGAGGGAAGGACTCGGAAATAGAAACAATTTCAATGTTGGCTTGCAGCAATGTGTCTGTGAACATTAAAACAGAGCGAAAGTGGCAGAGCAGATAAGCCTGCCTTGCCATCTACCAACATCATGTTAAAAAAGGACAGATCTCTACGTTTGGCTACCAAAACGGAAACTGTCAAAGTGGAGGATGTTGAAAGAAAAAGTCAGCCTGGTCTGCATTTTGGAAAATACCTTCAAGTGGTGGTCTCTAGACAACACATTTTTATTTATGCAAGCCTTGCCAGAGCTGTTTGTTTCATTACACATGTGCGTATTATGGTTCAAGAACCTCTCCCTATTCTTTCTATGTTATTTCTCCTGCTGGTACCAAATTTTCTGTTAAAGTAGTAATGCCCAGGAACATAGCTACTCCATTAAGTTAGATATACCTGTATTAATATATGCAAACAACCTCCACCAAAGAGTATAGCATCTCTGCACAAGACTGACTTGTCAAATGATGTGTACCTGTCCAAGGGTAAGAGGAACTGCATCCTGTGTATGAGTACGTCCAATTTTGATAACTTTGGAAAACTCTCTTGACTTGGCATCAAGAGCATCATGAAGTTTTTGTAGCCCTGGTAACAGCACTTCATGAACTTCCTGTGCTGCAGCGATATGCATTGCAGTTGGAAAGGTGTCATTTGAGCTCTGTTAACATTCAAATACAATAAACATGTTACTTGAACATTTATCCACATCTCACAATGGGATCCTAACTGTACAAGGTAAAAACACTCAGAGCTATATATGAGAAAATAAAACTGCCCCTTAATGATGCCACTCACACCATTAGAAAAACCAGTTGCTCAAGCAGACATAGGGGGAAAACAGATGGTTTGTAAGGAGAGGCTCTTGATGCCCCGTTGCTCACTGGGTTGGGGCTGCAGCAACTGCACGCCATGGCCCCAACCTGGCCTTTTCCCGGCAGAAAAAGGAGCGGCAGAAAGCTGCTCCTTTTGGTGCTGGGGAAAGGGTGCCCTTGCCGCAGCGGAAGCAGTGTTTCAGCATTTCTTCAGCACAGTGTGTCCAAACACTGCACAGCAGAAATGCTGTGGATCTGCCGCACGTGCGGTTGGGCAAGCAGCTTCCCTGTGGACTGGAGGCATGCTGCTGTCTGAACGCCATGCCCCCAGTCCACCAGGAAGCCAGCTCTTTGTGCTCGTTGGTCTGCTTTGCCCCATAGTCCTAAGCTGATCCACACTTCAGGACAATTTAGGAAAACCACTTCCATACGGAAAATCATGGGGTAAATGGAGTTAGTGATTTCTGTGTCACTGTTTTTATGCAACTATGTGAAGAGCACAAGAGTGATCTTCTGAAGAATTTCAATGATCTCTAACGCTTTATCTATTTTGTTTAAATATTTTTACACGTGAAAAATCACTTGCCATGAAGAATGGAAGTACAAAAATCTACCCCACCCTACACCAAAGCATAAATGCTTTGATAAATATTATGACCTTTTACAAGAAAAGATTTTCTAATGTAAAGGCAAGAAAAAATGTTTGGAAGCAGCACATAGTGACCTGGCTTTTATTAACATGGTCGTTGGGATGCACTGGGTCTTTGCTCCCCAGTTTACCACCCAGTATCTCAATGGCTCTATTGCTGATGACTTCATTAACATTCATGTTGGTCTGAGTTCCTGATCCAGTTTGCCACACCACCAAAGGAAAATGATCATTTAATTTACCTTCAGATACCTACAAAAGAGAGATATGACTGTTAGTTACACATTCATAATACCATCAGTGTATACAAAATACTACTCAATGAAGAGCTGGCATTACCATTAGGCAGAGTGAAGCAGGCATCTCAGGCAGTGGATTTTGGATGTCTTGAAATGCTGGAAATTGTTACTACTCTATTTTTACTTCCAGAGACAGAGAGAAGTATTTGTGGCATTTTTTGCCTCACATGCCCAAACAATCTGGCTGGCTTTGGGTACTATTCCCCTTGACTTAAGTAGATAAGAGTGTTAATTCCTGGCCCACCACAAACAATCAAATGTTTTGGGGCAGCCCTGCTTAACTAAGGGCCTTTACAAACTGCCAGAAATAATGCCGCTTGAGCCACTTTAACTGTCCTGGCTCAGTGCTAGGGAATCATGGGAATTGTATTTTTTTCTGGGACATTGAGTCTTCTCTGTCGGAGAGCTCTGGTGCCACAATAAACTACAGTTCCCATGATTCCTTAGCACTGAGCTAGGACAGTTAAGTGGCCTCAAGTTGCATTATTTCTGGCAGTCTGTAAAGGCCCTAAGTGTAACAGGAAAACTGAGAAGTTAAATACACATTAAGCTCTAGCTTTTACTTCCACAATCACAGTATGCAGTTATGGACTTTATTTACAGGTGAGTGACATATAATAAAAGAGTATTAATAAAATTAATACCACGAAGATTTAAACTGGCATTCTACTAAAGTAAGCTTCAACAGAGAAAATCTTCACCCACATAATACACACTTAAGCTGCCACATTTTGACAGACCTTTTCACTAGTTACAAGACAGTGTTAAACAGTCTGGTTTGCTCTTAGCTAATCCACATCGTATTGACTATAAGAATCCTGCAACTGATATGTGGAAACGGCAGGCATTCTGGCCAATGCAGGGGATATTTGGGAACACAATTTCCAAGTCAGACTGATGAGGAGACTATCAAAAAGATTTTTCAGAAGGCAGTATTTCTGTATGTCAAGCTTCATAGCTTTACTTCTTGGAAATATAATACAACAACAAGGATAGAGTAAAGTAAGACTTTTATTTTATGCTCATATGGGGAAAGGGGAGGAGGAGCAAGGCTCTCTAGTCAGTGCATGCAAATCCAGGGGAATCTCAGCTGTTATTTCCAGCCATTCTTTACAGAATATAATAATAAGGATTCCTCTTCCTGTAGGTAAAATATTGTGCATGTACACCCCCACACACATATATATATTGGAGGGAGGAGAAAGCAAGCTGTCTCCATTAATATATAAAAAAGCCTAGGTAAATAAAAATGTCTTGATCTTTTGTTAAAGGCTGCCATATCAGCACCAACTAGACCCCTTTAGGGATGGTGTTCTGAATTTAGGGTACCACAGCAAAGTACATTTCTTTCTTACATATAGGGTATGTATTATTATCCTGTTTCAAAACAAACTCTGGTTAATTACTTCAAAACATGGGTTGAAAAAGTTACCTGTTGAACTGACAACAGAACAGAAGTCCTGCTCCTGGCCATGCAAGAAAAGGAGGAACAGGAGAGTGTGCAAAACCAAAATTCACTCTGAAACTTGTCCTCATCATGTAAAAATGGTTACATGTAAATGTATTCACATGTAAATTGACACCATCTCTGAGACTATCTTTATGATGGGGGGGGGGACCCTCCAAGGTCTATTATAGTGCTTCCCTGTGTTACTCACTTTACTAAGGATTTCCTTCCTATTTTTAATGAAAACATCACCTTAAATATCTAATTTAAGCACAAGAAGCCACAGATGGCTCTTTCATTACTGGACATTTATATGTAAATTAGTTATGTGTGTATGATCTTTCTTACCTCATCTGCTGCCTTTATAATAGCTTTAGAAATCTTTGGATCAAGACCATAATCCTGATTTACTTCAGCAGCTGCATGTTTTAGGATCCCAAAAGCTCTAATTACTTGGACCTAAAATTTAAAAGAATAATCTTTAAAATGGCGGAACGGTACATATCCTACATAGTAGTAAAACTTAATCTTGCTTTTAGAGAATAAATTCAGGTTTGAATTACGCACTGGCATCCTTTCAGTTGCACCACCAATCTTAAAATTCATTGTGGATCTCACAGTCTGTGCACCATAGTACTTGTCATTTGGAACTTTGAGTTCACCAAAGGTATCATATTCTGTTCTGAAGGAAGACTGACTAGCCTGCAAAAAGAAGAGTCAAAAAGTCAAAATGAGGCCACTTTGCATTAAACCAGGGGTAGGAAACCTTTCCCCTTTAAGGGCCGAGGGACTTCAGCTCCCAGAATCCCAGGAGCTATTGGCCAACATGGGACTATTGGCCAACATGGCTGAGGCTTCTGGGAGCTGAAGTCCCTTGGCCCTTCAAGGGGAAAGGTTGCCTACCCCTGCATTAAACCTTCCTCCCAGCACCCTCAGCACATATTAGAAAAGAATCCACAAAAGACAAATGTGCCACAATAAAAGTGTTTGTCATATGGTGTGGGTAGCTCTCACTGAACTGTAGGCCTATATTTTTAATTATATTCTGCATACACAACAAAACGGTTCCTGCTGCAAGCTCTCTTCTTCAAGTTACATCTTGTGGCTGAGGAGCAGTGCTGGATTTCAGAAAGGAGTGCCTGCAGCAGGAACCATTTTACATCTTAAAGGGACAGTGTCAACATATACGATATCCTCCCAGGCTGTAGCTTCTTCCCTGCTGCTTTAAAAAAAAATCTCTGAAAATGCAGAACTATAGTAATTAATATAACCAACCTGGCAATTGTATGCCAACCAGTTCTTTAGCACAAATGAATATGATAATGTGAATACAAGTGCGCATTGTCAATGAGGACACTATATAGACTCCAGGGGTCCCCAAACTTTTTATGCTGGGGGCTGGGTCGCTGTCCCTCAGACTATTGGAGGGCTGAAGTAAATAAATAATTAAATAAATAAATAATATATTTAAAAAAATAAAATAAAAAATAATTCCTACATACACTGCACACATCAGAAATATTTTGCTGCTTCTGCGCCACAAAAATATTTTGCTGAGTTGTCAATGAATTTTTCAGTTTTAATATTTTATCTTTTTTCGCTTCTCCGACCAAACAATCATATGTGTCTTTATGATGAGTTTGATAGTGTCGACGCACATTGTATTCCTTGAACACAGACACTACACTCTGGCATATCAAACACACAGCTTTTTCCTTGTGCTGGATGAAAAAGTAGTCATTCGTCCACTGTTGGTTGAATATTCTACATTCTGCGTCAATCTTTCTCTTTTTTGACATCGTTTCCTAGGAATTCAAAATTGCTCTTAGTAAAATACCAATATATATATATGCGGCACTACAAAAACAATATACCAGCAATAAAATTACCCACACAGAGACATACAGACTGCACTGCCCATCAATGTTCATCAATGTAGCCTTGCCAGTCCTCACAGACTGAGCCGGGTCCTCCACCACCTTTCCAGTTCACACTACCTTAAAAAAGCATATGGCTGAACTCGCACAGCTCAGAGGTCACAACAATGTGAACCGGGGCTTACACAGCAGACAACGTACATACAACATACGCTACCTTGAATCCTTGCTCAATCAGGAAAACCCATTGGCAGGCCTTCAGCAAGTCACACCCTCTCAGCCCCAGAAGATGGCAAAGGCAAATCCCTTCTGAACAGTGTCTTCTAAATAGTTTGAGGACCCCTGGGCAAACCTATCATAGGTTGGCAGAATTGGTTCCAAGGAGGGGTTGCCTTTGTCTTCCTCTGAAGCTGAGAGAGTGTGACTTGCCCAAGGCCACCTGGTAGTTTTCCATGGCCAAGCAGGAATTCAAACTTGGGTCTCCTATGTCTGAGACCCAAACCAAACAGAGGAAAAGACACAGTGTAGTTATTGAGAGAGAAAGAGACTGCTGGCGATAGATAGATAGATAGATAGATAACTATACTGTGTCTTTTCCTCTGTTTGGTTTGGGTCTCAGACACAGGAGACCCGAGTTTGAATTCCTGCTTGGCCATGGAAAACTACCAGGTGGCCTTGGGCAAGTCACACTCTCTCAGCCTCAGAGGAAGACTATATATATAGTTTTGCAAGGCCCTTAGCCTGTTATGTCCGAAAATGCTGGTGCATTTTTGGATTGTGGTGTTTGACTGAGATGTCAGTCTTTGCATTTCAGTTAATACATTTTTTTTAATTGGATGATGAGATGAATAAAAAAATATATCTGGAAAATCCATATATCCATATATCCAGTTTCTTCTGAATAGTTTGAGGACCCCTGGCTTACAGTCTGAGCACTGGCTCTGGACAGCTGGGCTCGAATCCCCGCTTGGCTATGCAAACTCACTTTGGGCAAGTCACATTCTCTCAGCCTCAGTAGAAGGCAATGGCAAATCGTCTCTGAAGAAATTTTTCCAAGAAAAGCCCAAGAAAACAACAACAAATCGTCATCATCATCAACAACAACAACAATTAATAGAAATTTTGCCAGGAAAACCCCAAGAAAACAACAACAAATCATCATCATCATCAACAATTAATAATAGAAATTTTGCCAAGAGAACCCCAAGAAAACAACAACAAATCATCATCATCAACAACAATTAATAATAGAAATTTTGCCAGGAAAACCCCAAGAAAACAACAACAAATCATCATCATCATCATGAACAACAACAATTAATAATAGAAATTTTGCCAAGAAAACCCCAGGATAAGGTCGCCATAAGTAAGTCTTGAAATGACTTGAAGCCACACAACAACAAGGGAGCCAATAGCAATGGCAAACCCCCCCCCGAACTAACCTCTGTCCTCGTGGCTGTGGCTCTCTCTCTCTTTCTCTTTCTCTCTCTCGCACTCTCCTCCCTCACGCGCTCCCTTCCCGCTCTTCTATTTATGCGGAGCTGGACATTCGCGCATGGGCAGAAGAGAGCGCACGAAGGAGGGGAGGGAGGCAGGCGAGCGAGCGAGCGAGCAGAAGAGCACATGGGTAAGGTAAGGCGCTCACTCGCCTGCCGCGGAGGGCGGAGGAGGAGGCTGCACGTTCGCTGGCTCGCACACGTCTCCGGCTGCCATTTTGGAACACAAAATGGCGTCCGGAGACGCGCGCGCGAGAGAGAGAAAGGTGGTGGCGGCGGCGGTGGCAGGACCAGCCACGGGCCAGTTACAAGGCCACAATGGGCCGGGTTCAGCCCACGGGCCGTAGTTTGGGGACCCTTGCTACAGACTGTCCAGCCCACTAATATTGACCTCATCGCATATGTGAATGCTACACATTTATTAGAAATCTGCACTTTCATATTTAAGTTCTTTATGAACTTTCTGATGAACATCTGGACCTGGTAAATTGTTTGGTCTGAATTTGTCTAGAATGCCTATAACCACAAGTTTACAATTCCTATAAACACTTTTTGCCTCAAAACCTCAGATTGCCTTCTTGAAGTTATAAATATAAATTCATGTAGTGGATCTGTAGTCCCCTTGTCCTTACTTAGTACTCCTTTAACACCTTTGTTATTCAATGGTCCAACTGCTTTCTTAGCCACATCTGATATCCCGTATTTTCCGGCATATAAGACGACCCCCAACTTTCCCAGTTAAAATATAGACTTTGGGATATACTCGCTGTTAAGACTACCCCTCTTCCAACGCACACCAAATAAAAATTAAAAAACAAACAAACAAAAAAAAAAAACAACAACACACACCATGAGATTTGATTTCAATCTGGTAATTTTAATTCAAATGCTTATGGCATGCAGGTAGTTAGCAGGAAAACTGTCACTTATAAATGCAACAAACTACAGCTCCCATGTTCCATAGTATTTATTTCTGCTGTGTGTTTTGGACCTTATTATTTCTGCAGTGTGTTTTGGACCTTACTGTTTAAAAAATAGTCCAGATTTAAATGCTGCTTTAAAAATTATTTCCATCTCCCAGCTATGAGATGGTTGGGAAGAAATGAGAAAGTGTTGGGGGGAAGGACTGCCAATATACTAGGTGATGCGTTCTGGGGTATGTACAATTTGCGGCCAAGTGACCCTGGGCATGTCACACACTCTCAGCCTCAGAGGATGGTAATGGCAACCCCCCATTTGAAGAAACATGCCAAGAAAATCCCATGATAAGGTTGCCTTAGGCTAGGTTTCCATAAGTAGGAAAGGACTTGAAGACACACAAGAACAACAAAAAAGTCTGCAGTTGTTTCATAGGTAGTACATGGGAATAGGAGCCAGCATGGTGTAGTGGTTTGAGTGTTGGACTACCACTCTATAGACCTGGGTTTGATTCCCCACTCTGCCATGAAACCGACTGGGTGAACTTGGACAAGTCACACACTCTCAGCCTCAGGGGAAGGCAATGGCAAACCTCCTCTGAGCGAATCTTGCCAAGTAAACCCCATGATCACCATAAGTCGGGAACAATAACAAAACCAATAACATTCTTGGAGGTTACACTCTCTCAGCCTCGGGGAAAGCAGTGGCAAACACTTTCTGAACAAACTTTGCCAAGGAAACCCCAGGATAGGTTTGCCTTTGAGTTGCCAGAAGTTAGAAACGACTGGAAGGCACACAACAGCCACCACAACAATAGCATTTTTGGAAGTCACACTCTCTCAGCTTCTGGGGAAAGCAAATGGCAAACGCTTTCTGAACAAACCTTGCCAAGGAAACCCAGGATAGGTTTGCCGTTGAGTTGCCAGAAGTTAGAAACAACTGGAAGGCACACAACAGCCATCACAACAATAGCATTTTTGGAAGTCACACTCTCTCAGCCTCTGGGGAAAGCAAATGGCAAACGCTTTCTGAACAAACCTTGCCAAGAAAACCCCAGGATAGGTTTGCCATTGAGTTGCCAGAAGTTAGAAATGACTGGAAGGCACACAACAGCCACCACCACAACAGCATTTTTGGAAGTCACACTCTCTCAGCCTTGGGAAAAGCAATGACAAATGCTTTCTGAACAAACCTTGCCGCCCTGCAAGGGGGCTTCCCTGCCCCTCTTCACCTCCTCCTCCTCCTCCTCCCATGGGGGGGGGGACTTTTTCTGAGGGGAAGGGAGGGAGGGAGGAACGGAGGAAAGAAAGGAGGAAGGAAGGAAGGAAGGAAGGAAGGAAGGAAGGAAGGAAGGGGGGGAAAGGGGGGGAAGGAAGCTGAGGCCTTCCCCTGAGGCTGAGAGAGTGTGACTTGTCCAAGGCCACCTAGTGGGTTTTTACAGGGCCCTCTCTGCAGAGAGGCAGGGCAAAGGAGGGCAGCCCAGTGAGGGAGGAAGGGAGAAACACCTCACCTCGTCCTGCTTCCTCCTCCTCTTCTCCCAGGCCAAGATAGCAATGCCTCTGCCTCCTGCTCCTCCCTGATCTTCCTGAGGGTGTGGCCCAGCCTGGTGAGTTGAGAGGGAGGAGGAGGGAGACAAAATGGCTGCCACACTGAGGTGGGAAACAAAATGGCCGCCAGGCAAGCAGGATCTTTCTCTTCCCAGCGTATAAGACGACCCCCGACTTTTGGGGAGATTTTCTGGGGCTAAAAAGTCGTCTTTTACGCCAGAAAATACGGTACTAAAATTTTTGTTAACTGTGATATCTGCAATAAGGCTACTCAGAATTTTCTTACATTTTTTTATTATCTACTTCTATTCCTTTTTGGCAAATCCATGGTCTCTTTTTGCACTCCTCATCTGAACCACACTTCCAGTTTTTCAGAGAACCATGACACTGCTCATTACACATGCTGGTGTCTTTGTGGTTCTTCTTTGGATCTGCAGTACAATGGTCCCTCCACATTTGCAGGGGTTAGGGGTGAAGGACCCCCATGAATTTGGAAAAAATAAAAATAAAAAAGCACTATTCTTTTTACCTAAGAGAAAATCTCTCTAGGAATCTCCAGGTCCTCTAGTACAACTCTATGGTCAACATCTGCCAGATGTTGATCACAGAATCATGCTGGAGGGCTTACACATGCCTAGAGAAGTGTTTTCTGTAGGAAGTTCTAGGTTGGTGGTGGTGGCGGACCTATGGCACGCGTGCCAGAGGGAGTGGGCACCGTCTCCCCAGCACAGAGTCCGCCAGAGTTTGTTACTAGAAAGCCAGAGGGACGCGGCACTTTGTGACAAATAAGTGGGGTTTGGGTTGCAGTTTGGGCACTTGGTCTCTAAAAGGTCGCCATTACTGTTCTAGGTTCTCCAGCACAACTCTATGGTTAACTTTTGGCAGAGTTGCACTGGAGGACCCAGAGATTTCTAGAGAGAACCTAGTAATCAAAACTGCAAATAATCAAACCTGCAGATGTGATGGGACAACTGTATATACATTTATTGAGCTTCTATCATTATATAATAATAATAATAATAATAATAATAATAATAATAATAATTTATATCCCGCCCCTCTGCAGAGCAATCGGGGCGGCTTAAAACATTACAATTTCCATACACATATATTAAACAGAACATAAAATCCCGAATCCCACCCATCCTTTAAGAAGTAAGGGTTCTTCTTATTCTAGGCAGGGTGGTGCTGGGCCTAGTGTCTCTCCCCAGATGACATTGGATGGTAATCTAGACACTATACACTCATCCTTCCTTGTTCGCGGACTTGGGAGTCTGTGGTCTCGCTCCTTCGCGGACAACCAGCAGGGAGGGACAAAATAGCACTCGTGCCTGAGGCACATGCACAGCGCCACACACAGGAGCACATGCCCATTTTAACCAATGAGCTTTGAATCCCTTTCACATGTAGTCTTATTAAGACAGGTGTACCCCATCCTATCTCTGCATTTCATTTTTCCACCCTAAGCGCAGTACCTTACATTTCTCCATGTTGAAATTCATTTTGTTAGTTTTGGCCCAGCTTTCTAATCTATTAAGATCCTTTTGAATTTTCATCCTGTCCTCTGGGGTATTAGCTACTCCTCCTAATTTGGTGTCATCTGCAAATTTGATAAGCATGCACGCTATTCTTTCATCCAAGTCATTGATAAAGATGTTGTTGAATAGTACTGGGCCGAGGACAAAACTCTGTGGCACCCCACTGGTCACTTCTCTCCAGGATGAAGAGGAGCCATTGCTGAGCACCCTTCGGGTTTGGCTGGTCAACCAACTGCAAATCACCTAACAGTGGCATTGTCTAGTCCACATTTTACTACCTATTTTGCCAGAATATCATGGAGATGTCAGATTAAATAATGATAAATTGACATATTTATTAACAGGTGGACTGTGAGAGAATTTCAAATTAGAATGGGATCCATAAATTATTTACAAAAGGAATGGGGTGAGAAAGCTATTATTGAAGAAGTACCAAGGTAGCAGATTAAAAGACAAAAAGAATCCAGGGAGTCATTATTTTGTTTTTTCACTTTTTGATTACTGTTATTTTTTATGTTTAGTCTTTTTTGTATGATATTGGGCCTCTGCAGACCAACCCAGCCTGGAGGCAGAGATGGAGTGGGGCAGCCGCACGCCAGCCGCCCCGACCCCACGCCGACACCATTCTGACACCGCGTGCCATTACAGCGTCAGGACGTCAGGAGTTAGGTAACTTTCTAACATTATGAAAAGCTCTGATCCCCTTGACTTTGCTCTTCAACTTCCTTTTTATTCATCTACTCATTTTAGAGAAGTTTCCCTCCATTTGCTTCAGTGGGAAATGGTTTGACATACTTGACAATTATTCACTTACATATAAATAAAACTGGATAGCACTATGGCCACTGTATGCAATTATTTCAACAATTCTCATACTAGGATGTCTTTGACACCACTTAGGATTAAGTCCATAATTGGGGCCCCTCTGGTCAGTTTCATTAAAGCATAGTCATTGAGGAGACCTGAACTGTTACCCCTTTGTTACAATGGGAACTTGCTCATTATTGCAGGGAAGGTTAACATGGGACCTACCAACTTCTATCACTGCTAAATAAATAACTAATGGTGAAGGAAGATGGCAGCTGTGGCCCAACATTTTCTGAGCCACACATTTCCCACAATTCCATTACCACATAACTTTAGAGTCCTAGAATCACTTGAGTTGGCAAAGATTGCAAGGGTATCTCATCTAATCCCCAAATATCCAACTAAAAAACTCTCAAGAGATGGACATCAAATCTGTTTTAAAAACCTCCAAAGAAGGACTGACTACATCTTCCAAGGAAGCCAACTGTAGTAGAAAACAGCTCTTGTAGACAAGAACATCTTCCTCACATTTAGGTAGAATTCTACAGGTTGAGTATTCTTTATCTCAACTTCTGAAATTCAAAATACTCTAAAACACAAAACTGTCTATATGACAGGCTGAGATAGTGACATGTTTGCTTTTTGATGGTTCAGTGTACACAAACTTTGTTTCATGCACAAAATTATTAAAATATTATGTATAAAATTACCTTCAGGCTCTGCCTTTTTCATTAGCTAAGGCCCCTTTACAGACTGCAGAAATAGTGCAGCTTGAGGCCACCTTAACTAGCCTGGCTCAGTGCTAGGGAATCATGGGAATTGTATTTTTTTCTGAGACATTGAGCCTTCTCTGTCAGAGAGCTCTGATGCCACAATAAACTACAGTTCCCATGATTCTCTAGCACTGAGTCAGGGCAGTTAAAGTGGACTCAATTTGCACTATTTCTGGCAGTCTGCAAAGGCCCTTAGACAGGGCTATATGTCTGAACAGAGTTTAGCATTCTAAATCTTTCAACCAGATTTTTCTATAAATCTCTCATTATTTGCTCTTCATTCTCAAGGACTTTCCATAACACATCATTGCCAACCCACTACTAATTCAACCACTATTTGTACTTCTTCCTTTTAAATATTAACCTCATCACTATGTAGAATTGCAACACAGATCAGAAAGAGTTCATCAAAAATCTTCAACCCCATCACATGCTTCTAAGGCACAGCTTTAAATATTAATTGCTATTAAAACCAACTCTCCATAACCTAATAACAGGATAGCAGCAGACAAGAGGAAGAAGAGACTGGAATAGGAAGAAGAGACTGACAAAAGACAAAAGGGCACACTGGGTATGACACTGGGAGTCATATTCAGGAGACCCAGTTTTTTCCTGACTTCCCCAAGATGATGTTAAAAGGTTTTTAGTCACGGGGACTAAAGCAGCCCTTTCAGTAACCTTAGGAAGTTTATCTTCTACTAATATACTTTCTAACTCTTTTCCTCGAATGTAATAGGCAACATGGGTCCAGAATACGTGAGAACTATAAAGCTCTTTGGCGTATGAACTTTTACCAACATATTACTACTGAAATGTCAAATGTTTGTAAGATATGTTAAGTATGTTATTTTTTAAAAAGAAGAAAGAAAAGTCAAAGGGAAGTATATATATGAATTTACTGTTAAGACACTGACATGCTGGAATGCCACAGCTCTAACGGTAGATGAATATTGTTAGGTTTGGCAATCAAACAACAGCTCTCCACAGTATTCCAGGGAAAAAGAATTAAATGGCTAGTGAAAATGGTTAGCTAAAGCAGCTGCAACAACTGACCAGGACAAACTTAGGGCCTTTACAGATTGCCAGAAATAATCCAGCTTGAGACCACTTTAACTGCCCTGGCTCAGTGCTAGGGAATCATGGGAATTGTATTTTTTTCTGAGACATTGAGCCTTCTCTGTCAGAGAGCTCTGGTGCCACAATAAACTACAGTTCCCATGATTCCCTAACCCTAAAAGTGGACTCAATTTGCACTATTTCTGGCAGTCTGCAAAGGCCCTTAGTAAGGATGTACAGTATCAATTTAATCCATGATCTCTGGGCCTGTTAAAAACAGCATGCTAGTAATTTCCTGTGCTTTTATCATTTTTCTTTCAAGATTTCTTGGAAGGCAATGCCAAACCATCTCTGAAAAAAATTAAGTCAGAGTTGACTTGAAGGCACAGAATGACAAATGTGTACTGAACTGCTAGGTCTTAAGAAGCTGGCAAGTAAACAACAAAATTATTTCAAGATAAACTACCGTATATTTGTTTGAACAGACCCAACAAAATATTATATTTAAATAAAGTTAAGTATGGTACACTAATTCCTCCCAAACTAATCTTTCAGTTTGGAGGATAATAAGAAAAACAGTAAGATTAATAAAGTGTAGTTTTAAAGCTTTTCTTTCTAATACCGGTATACATGCTAAATCAAATCCCAATCGGTTTACGGTTGTCCCTCCACATTTGCAGCTTCCACTTTTGGGGCTTTGATTATTCACAGAATTTATTAATATGTTTTGTCTAGGAATATCTAGGTCCTCCAGTGCAACTCTATGGTCAACTTTAACCAAAAGTCGCACTGAAGGACCTAGAGAATCCTAGAGAGGATGCTCCACTAGGCCTTTGTAGCTCCTGCAGCGCAACTCTATGGTCAATGTCTGGCAGATGTTGACCACAGAGTTGCACTGGAGGACCTAGAGATTCCTAGAGAGGTGTTCTCTCAGGGAAAAACATAGTGTTTCTGTTATTTTGTGCTTTTTCCACATTCACGGGGGTCCTGTGCCCCTAACCCCAGCAAATGTGGAAGGAAGAGTGTAGAGCTATACATAATTTCATGATCCAGGAGGCAGGACAGCTCCCTCCTTCACTCTCCAAGGGGCTCAACCTTCTTCAAAACAAAGGCCCAAACACGCACTGCAGAAATAATCCAGGTTGAGACCGCTTTAGCTGCCCTGGCTCAATGCTAGGGAACCCTGGGAAGTGTAGCTTTGTGAGACATTGCGCCTTCTCTGTCAGGGCTCCGCTCTGGGCCCCACAACAAACTACAGTTCCCAGAATGCCATACCACGCAGCCGTGGCAACTGAAGCGGTATGAAAATGGATTACTTCCACAGTGCAGATGCCGCCTCAAATACAGCAGACAGAACTGGACACAGAAACATTTCCTAAATGAGCTCCGAGGGGAGACAGACGTCCATTCCTCCCTAAAATGGAGCCCACTCAACCTTCTTCTCAAGGTGCCCTCTAAGGAAGAGGCGACGACCCCTGAGAGAAAGAGAGAGAGACCCCTCCCTCAGCGGCCCTCCCCTCCCCCCACTTCCGCCCTCGAGGCGCTCACCATTCTGCGTTGCTGAGGGCAACCGCGGGGCCCAGGCAGGAAGTGCGCGCGCGAGGCCCTAGCGCAGGAAAAGCGCTGGAGGGAAACCAAAGAGCGGAGCATGGCTGCTGCGGCTGAAGGGCGGGAGGGCGGGGGTCAGCAGTAGGAGGGGCCGAGGAGCCAATGGGAGGAGCCAATGGGAGAGGAGTCTCCTCCTCACGGGGCCACGCCCCTCCCGTGCCGAGCCAATCAAAGCAAGAGGCTTGGAAAGACTTAAGGGTGAAATTGAAGAGCCCTGGTGGCGCAGTGGTTAAATGCCTGTACTGCAGCCACTCACTCAGAAACCACAAGGTTGTGAGTTCGATCCCAGCCAGCGGTTCCAGGGTTGCCTCAGGCTTGCATCCTTTCCCAGGTCGGTAAAATGAGTACCCAGCTTATTGGGGGCAATTGGCTTACACACTGTAAGTGGCTTAGGGAGTGCTTAAGTGCAGTGATAAGTGGCATTAGAAAGGTACTTGTCAATTTCTCTGAAGATGCCAGCTACAGATGCTGGCGAAACTCTTCTAGATCATGGCCACACAGCCCAAAAAACCCACAAAAAACTATGTACTTGTTATTGTTATTACTAAATTCTGTCTTGAGTGTGGCATGTTTGCACTGGAGTAGCCTGGACCCTTTCACATCCGACACCCTCAGTGCTTTAGATTTGGGATTCAGGGGGGTTGGCTTATTCCTGAAGTTATTCCTCTCTTCGTTGGGGAGGGGGATGGCGACAATCTTTTGAAAAATGATTGATGCGGGCTAGAAACTGAAATGCAAAGCTGGGGATATATGGAGAGAGAAATCCCAGAGGGGTTCAGGAAAGGAAGAGGCACTAGGGACCACATTGCAAACATAGATGGCTAATGGACTGTTAAAAGAAAATCAGCATGTTTTTTATAGACTGTAGTAAAGCCTTTGACTGCACAGATCATGAAAGGCTATGGAATGCCCTTAAAGACACGGGAGTGCCAACACATCTGATAGTACAGGAAAATGTAACTTAATCCTCTTGGCTATAGAAGGGCTTTAGAATAGATTAATGCTTTGAAACTGTGTGATCTAGATTATGAAAATTATTGTCTGTGACATTAGATTTGTGACTGTTTGCTTCAACAGATATAATATACTATGTGATATTATAGTCATCAGTATACGATAGTATAAGATGCTGACTCTGTTGATTGCAAGATTGGCATTTCGAGGCCCACATGCTGCATGATGGGGTGAGCTCCTGTCACTAGTCCCAGCTTCTGCCAACCTAGGAGTTCGAAAGCATGCAAATGCAAGTAGATAAACAGGTACCACTTCTCAGTGGGAAAGTAAACAGCGTTCTGTGCAATCATGCTGGCCTTGTGATCACAGAGTAGTCTCTGACAACGCTGGCTCTTCGGCTTAGTAATGGAGATGAGCACCACCCCCTATGGTTGGACATGACTTGACAACCTTGTCAGTGGGGAATACCTTTACCTTTATACGATAGAAAATGGAGTGAGCCAAATAATTCTAGAAGAAAATTAGCATGTGCTTTACAGACTACAGCAAGGCCTTTGCATAGAAAACAAAAAGCTATGGAATGCCCTTAAAGACATGGGAGTGCCAACACATCTGATAGCCCTGATGAGGAATCTGGACTCAGGACAAGAGGCTACTGACAGAACAGAACATGGAGAAACAGAATGGTTCCCAATTGGCAATGAAGTCAGACAAGGTTGCATCTTATCACCCTACTTATTTAACTTTTATTCAGATCATATTATAAGAAAAGCAGGCTTGGACACAGAAGAAGAAGAAGAAGAAGTGAAAATAGGAGGAAGGAATATCAACAATCTAAGATATGCAGATGACACCATAATACTAGCAGAAAACATCATGGACTTGGAACTAAGGAGGTCAAGGAAGAAAGTGCAAAGGCAGGCCTGATGCTGAACATAAAGAAAACAAAAATAATGACCATGTAGGATATACAACCTAGATAATGAGGAAATCTAAGCAGTTAAAGAGTTCCCAAACCTTGGACCAAAAATTGATCAGAAAGGAGATTGCAGTTAAGAAAGAAGACAAAGGCTAGGAATGAGAAGATGACAATGAAAGAACTCCTAAAGAGTAACGATATACAACACAGCATTAAAGTTAGAATTGCCCAAGCCATTGTTTTCCCTATAACCACGTTAAGATGTGAGAGCTGGAAAGTGAAGAAAAGGGATAAAAAGAAAATCAACTCATTTGAGATATGGTGCTGGAGAAGAGTGATGAGGACACCATGGACACCCAAAAAGACAAATAAATGGGTCCTTGAACAGATCCAAGCCTGAACTCAAGATTATTAAATTTAAATTGTTGTTTATCTGTCATTTTTAAGTATGTTTTAAACTATGCTTGTTTAATTGAATGGGGGGGGTTATTGGGAGACAGGATTGTATGTTTTATAGGCGGTATACAAATAAAATTTATTATTATTATTATTATTAAATTTAAGGCTGTCATATTTTGGCCACATCATGAAAAGGCATGAATCATTGGAAAACAGAGTAATGTTAGGAAAAGTCGAAGGCAGTAGAAAGAGAAGAAGACCCCACACCAGATGGATAGACACAATTAGGGAGATCACATACATGAATCTACAAGACCTTAGCAGAGCTGTGGAGCTATGGGGGATCTTGGAGATGTCTCATACACAGGGTCGCCACTTCGACTAAAGGTCAGCTAGCCACAACAACCAGGCCGCTGAACAAGGTGGAGCTTCCTCCTTGGGCACCTGTGCCATCGCCTCTCAGGCTGGAGGCAAGGAGTCTGGCTGAGGACCCACCCCATATAGTGGAAGTGTCACATTCAAGGTTCAAGGGAGCCTGCTCTACCATCATCTGAGGTGGAAAGAAGGGTTGTACCCATAATTGCTGCCTTTTCCCCCTTTCTTGGAGGTGGCCACCATGCCATTCTGCCTTCCTGTCCTCTATTTCAAGCAGCACCAGTAATTCTGCAGCAGATGCTTTTGCAGAAGTTTTAGTGAGGCCAAGGCCAGTGAAAGAGGATGATGATGATGATGATGATTTATTTCTAGCCTGCCTAATTCCAAAGGGAATCAAGGCGGGTTAGAAGCATAAAAATAAACAAATACAATAAGAAAACAATAATATAGACGTTGCATAAAAAGCAATCCCCTTCCCAACTTCCAAGTCCCAACATTAACCAAAACAGTTAAAATATAGAGTCTGTTACAAAATGATGACAGGATAGGGAGGTGTGGTGACAGACAGATAAGATGGTAGCCAAACCCCCCCCCCCCGGAGGCAGTGGGAATTGGCTTAAGTGGGTGCTCTGCTGATTGAGGCGGCTGCTTCACTCTGCCTAAAGGGGTGAGGCGGGTTGGACAGTAGCAAGAATGAGGGCTCTCTTCCTCCCATTCCAGGTGCCCAGGTGGCTTCTGATACATCCCATTTGGTTAGAATCAATCTGCCAAGTCGTGCCATAGAATATACAACAGTAATATGTCACGGTCCATTTGCTAATTGCTCCTAAAACTGAGATATAAGCAACCATTTTTAAGACCCCAGCTAAAGCCATTTGGACAAACTACTGACATTTGTTGTGGTGCTAAGCCTCCTCCCACCCCTCCTGAAAAGTTATTAAGGTGATGAAAGTCATACTAATGTAAATCAAGCAACCCCCTTGCTCTTGCAGATCAAATGGCAACACTTTGTTACAAGATTTCTTGCATGCCAGGTGACTGGAGACCTTTCCTTAAAGCTCAGTGTATTTAACAAGCTGAACCAATCATCAATGGCACTTATTCTCTACAGCTATACAGTTGGACCTTGGTATCCACGGGGGATCCGTTCAGGATACCAAAAACAACAACAGGATCTCAAGTCCCATTGTCCTTAATGGTGGTGCAACATGAACGCACTGTTAGCATGGCAAAATGTACATGCAGCTACATGACAATGGGGCTTGCCATCCACAGAAACTTATATCCGCAGATGGCAAGCCTGCAGATAACAAGGCCCCACTGTACTGAGAAGTGTAGTCAGGCTCATTGAGACTTAATGTTAGGTAGTTTGTGTGTTCATGACCCCACTACCTTTTTCTGACAGCAAAAAAACTGAATTTGAAGAAAGTGAACCGAGAAAAACTGAACTTTCCATTGGAATCTTTAGATTCCGAATTCAGCGGGGTTACCTTATTCTTGAGATTATTTCTCTCTTTATGGGGGAGGGGGAGGATAATCTTAAAGATTGCTGCTTTTTCTGTGGACTAGAAATTGAAATGAAAAGCTGGTCATATACTGAGCAAGAAATCCCAGTGGTCCAAGGTGCGTTAAGGAAAGGAAGAGGTATCAGGGACCACATTGCAAACCTACAATGGTTAATGGAGCAAAACAAGGAATTCCAGAAGAAAATCAGCATGTGCTCTATAAACTCTAGCAAAGCCTTTGATTGCATGGATCATAAAAACAAAAAGAAAATTTAAGCTACGTTTTATTCATAAAGTTTATAATATGGATGGATGTGTAAGCGAATCCACAACACTAGATAATTCCAATGTATACTCGGAAACATTTCAGTTGTCAAAGGCACAGTCAACTCCATCAAAGGCAAATACTAGGTTTCCATTGTTTGCTACCAGAGGAAGGCAAGCCACAAGTAACATTTCATCTCTTTTAGGGATCCTGAGACCCATATAGTTACTTATACTGGGGGCTGATGTAATGCTTTGAGCAGCCTGATCCAGTTATCGATCCAGATACAATGTGATCCAACATTTAAGGCACCAGCATGAGCAGATGTAGTCTGTGATGAAATACATAGCACTGGACTTAGAAGTGTGAATGGCACATAGATTCAGCCATGCGAAAAGGTGTGGAGAGGAAGGAGCTTGTAAGAAAGAACACTGCTGCATACCATCTCCCCATTCTGCATTTCTGATGGATACCAACAGCCAAAATACGAGTTCTACCAGATCAAACAAGATCCAACCCCATTTTTATCTTTTATGTGTTCCTAAACACCCCGCACATTTTTGGGGAATCTAGATCTTGTCTAGGTGTTGTAAAGCTCACTGATCACAACCAAACCTTTCCATTTCCCCAAATCTCTAAACAAGGGGTAGGCAACCTTTCCCCTTTAAGGGCCGAGGGACTTCAGCTCCCAGAATCCCAGGAGCTATTGGCCAACACGGGACTATTGGCCAACATGGCTGAGGCTTCTGGGAGCTAAAGTCCCTCGGCCCTTAAAGGGGAAAGGTTGCCTACCCCTGCAATACAAACTCTCCACTGAGGAAACATCCTCAGGTTCCATTAGAGGATATCAAGACTTTGGTTTCCCACAGAATTCATGGATTAAGGATATAAAGTGAAACCTTTGTCTGTGCTGTCCACTTCCTGAAGCTGCTTCTCTAAGCCTTGTGGTTTGCGCTGGTTCCACTTCTCCGCTTTTTGTGGATTCTTCCTTCAGGATAGATAACTGCACCCTCTTCTAAATCTTTATGTTTGCTATCCCATTTTGCTCCACCATTTGGTTAGCTTGCTGTGTTTGTTGTTCGGATGAGTTATCTGCGTGTATGTGCTCTTTACATTTCTTCCAATAAAAGTTTATATTTTCACATGGCTGGGGTCTCTATCAGTTACTACCAATATAGCTGGTTCTGGATCCTGCAAGTTACCTCCTCTCTCATAGCCAAATGTTTCTCAAACTGATTAAAGATAGATTGCTGCTGTCAGTGGAGGCTCTGCTAGCTTCACACATTTAGGCTAACACTGACCGAGTGAAATAATGGGACGGTAGTAATGATTTAAATTCCACTGATTTAATGGATCTACTTTAGGTATGACTGAACTCTAGTTTACATTCAATACAAAACACCAAGAACTTTGTTCTCTTCAACCTTTGTAAGTAACTTACCACACTGACGTGTCACCATTATACAGGAGAGGCCAAGTTGCAGTATTCTGCTGGAGTGAATAATATATATTAATAAATGGCCTTAAAATAAATTATAGCCAGGGAATAGAATCTCTATATGTTGCTGGACTACAACTCTTTTAATCCGTCTTATGCTGGAGATCACAGAAGCAGAAGTCAACATCTGGAACACCACCATATTCTCCATCCCTGATCTGAAAGTTGCCCACCTAACCCTGCCTTCATCTGTACTGTCACCTGGTTTTATGGGGGTGCCATCATATCAGCTAATACCATTTGGACACTTGGAGCTTATGACCTTTTGTCTATTGTATTTCAAAAGCTGTTCTTAAGATGAGCAGCATTCCATGCATTTGGTTGTTGCTTTGTACTTTCCAGTAATTTCTTTTGGGTGACCCTAAGGCCAACTTATGGGGTTTTCTTTGCACGATTGTTCAGAGGGGGTTTGTCCTTGCCTTCCTCTGAGGCTGAGAGAATGTGACTTGCCCATGGCTGAGTGGAGATTCAAACCCTAGTCTTCAGAGTTGTAGTCCAACATTTAAACCATTACACCGTGCAGGCTCTCTTCAAACATTTTAAAAAGGTTAAAAAAATAGCTCTCAACATTTAGAAAAAAAAAAGGAAAACGAGGTTTTGACCCAGTAATAGCAGCTGATTCATGCATTTTCTATTTACCGGTACATTTTTGTTTTACAAAGTTAATATTTGATACATAGTTTGATACATAGTTTTGCCCTCCTAACAGGCACATATGTAAATATGGATAATGCTTCATTGCTATATATTCCAAGCAAAGGTAGACTATGTAAATCTCAATCAACAATAACCAGCAATAAACTGATAATGCAAAAGTGACCTTAAATTTTTAACGCACAAGGCAGGAGTGTGAATTTCTAGGTGTTATAGAATGAGCACTCCCATCATTCTCTACCACTGCTATATGGGATAGGGCTTCATGGATTTGAAATCCAACATTTGAAGGGCTACACAATTTCCTCCTCTGATATAAGAAGTGCCATATGGGATTTAAAGCATTTTTCTATATATAACTGTGTTTCCAAAACCCCAAATACATACATCGAATACAGTGAGCAGCATAGCCTCTCTTCTTTCCGTCAGATTTAGCAACTCAAAATTAAACAAGGATAGGTTAACATAACCCTCAATTTGTAAATAAAATGTTTGGCAGGAGTAATTTACCAGATAGCTGACCCATTTATAGACCAAAATATATCTGCATAAACAGAAAACACACTCCCAGCATTACTCTCCATGCTCCACAGCACTTCTAGGAATTGCAGTTGAGCAACTTCTAGAGGTCTACACAATTCCCAGGCCCTGGTAAAAATGCAAGACAAAAACTCTGCATTGTTTCACAAGTATTATCTCCAGATACAAAAATGCTAAGAAATGTACTGGAAGTCAAAGTTTCTTCAATTAACTAAAGAAATTATGATAAAAGATGTTCGAATATTTAAGCATATAAACTGAAATATGAAATAGGGAAGAGTGTTCTCTTATGAATTTGTGTGTGTGTGTGTGTTATACACAGCATGGTTTGGAGTTAAAATGATTATTTAAATGATTATTTAACAAAATCATCTTTTTTGTGGTATATGCAACTCCTACCTGTGAGCCAACGTTTGTAGCTATGTCTGTAGCTATACTATTTAGATTGGATATAAAATTATTTCAGAGTAGTTCCACTGAAATCAATATAACCAAATATTATTGATTTTGATAGATCTACTCCTACTTAGGCCACTCCATCCCTTTATGTAGAACACACATCTATGTTGCACAATGTCCAAAGCATTCTTGGTTTTTATATTCTCAGAGAGATTAGGGGCATGTTTGCAATAAAAATATATCTGTATGTTGGCACTCAAGATAGTTGGAATCAACCCCAAAAATATCCTTTTTCAGGAACTAAACCTTGCTGAAATGCCACAATCCTAATCCCAGTAACATTACTCTATATATGCCACAATCCTAATCCCAGTAACATTACTCTATATAATATCAAAAACATGTACAGAGTTTTTAGGGAGTTATTAACATACTGTTTTTCTGATGACAGAAGAGATTTTTTTTTCTGTCTACCTTGTTACATTCTTAATACACTGTACACAGGGATAACATGAACCAGCCTTCCCCAATCTCATGTCCTCCTCGAGTTTTAGACCACAATTTCTCTTAGCCTTGACCACTAGTCATGTTGGTTAGGGCTTACAGACCATAGAGAACCAGGTTGGGGAATTCTGCCCTGCAGTATTAGGCATGTATGTCCATGAAGTATGAAATCAAGATGCATTTGGGATATTAGCATTTGTACTGACACAAGTGACAGATTGTGAATGACACTATATTTAATCTTTTCCAAGCTCTAGATATTCAGGGAAATTGAGAAACTGCAAATACACTTATCAGAATGAGCATTATAGAGCTATGCCCAATAAAAAATGAAGCCATTGACCAGAATGTAAAGCTTCCTGATTGCTGCAATAAAAAGGTCTTTAAGATAGCATGTTAACATCATCTGCAGCCATGGATCAACAACTTACACCAAGAAACTTTCAAACAACATGGAAAGCTGAACTAAATTCACTAATGTGAGTGAATAGCCGGTGGCACAAGAATAGGAGCAAATAGCAAGAGGAAAAAAATGCAGGCAGAATTAAATTCACTAATAGGAGCGAATAGCAGGTGGAACTGTGGCACAGTCTTCTTCATTCAGGGTTTTGTCAATTACAGGTCTATAATCCAGTGTTACCTTAAAAAGGAAAAGAGAAAGTCCCAGTTAAAATGCTGGCTGTATTCTGAAGTAAAACTAATGCTATTATTTTGTCTACTTAATTCTCTCATGCATCTTATAACAACCTAAATAAGACATTACTACATGTTGACATGTTTAAATATTTATTTAAACAAGTATTTAAGTGAAGGATAGAGACTAAGACTATGGGAGAGTAACTCCTTCAAGCTCAAATCAAATTTTTTGCAAGTCAAAGCTGCATAAATTCTTGGTATGAAAAGGTCAAATTCCTTAAGATTAGAGTTAAAGACTAACATTCTCAAGATCAAGGGTAACAAATCTGTGTCCTTCCTGATATTCCTGAAGTGCAGTTCCTATTGTCTTTTATCATTAGTCATGCTGGCTAGGACTGATAGACAGTAGAGTCCAGCAACATCTGGAAAGATTATAGGTTACCGACTGTTCGATTTTAATCCAAATATGATTGTTGGACTACAACTCTGGAGACCAGGGTTCAAATCCTCCCTTAGCCATGGAAACCCACTGGGTGACTAGGCAAGTCACACTCTCTCAATCTCAGAGGAAGGCAAAGGCAAACCTCTCTGGAACAAATCTTGCCAAGAAAACCCCATGATAGGGTCACTGGAACTTAGAAATGACTTGAAGGCACACAACAACATATGTCTTAGGCTCACAATGCAAAGCAACTTTGCAGTGAGCATTACCAACATTAGGAAAATTACTTATTTGGACTACAGTTTGCATAATCCCCAGAGAGGATGGCCATTAACTATGCTCTGGCCTTTATTTACACATCCACACCCCACAATGAAGAGGCTTTTCCCACAGTGTACCCCTAGCATATACAGTTCCTTCTCTAACAACTAGTGCCTGTTTGGCATGCCAGTCTGCTCTATAATCCAGGCATCTGAGCAAGAAAAGGCCATATGCTTCTTCCCTCTTCTTTATGGCCCAAAAGTAGAATGGCTAGAATTTTAACTTTTATAAGACAGCTTTGAACATGTTCAGTTGTATCCACTGGATCACGGTAAAGGGATTTATGGAAAATGAATTTAAGTCAGACTTCTGTAGTAAGGGGGCAGTGGGAGGATGGTTGCAAGAACAACCAGTTCAGAAAATCATAAAGTATTAACATTTCCTCCCCAGATTCTGGTTTAGTTTTCTTGTGATCAAGCAAGTTTCAGTGCAGCAACTTCCAAATTCTCCACTTAGCAGATGTCCACCAACCACACACTCAGGATGATCCATTAATTTATGTAAAGTGAGGCCAAGAATGCTGTGAGCATCGCCGGTAAATCTCAAAAGTATAAAACCTAATTCAGACATACACTCAGTTTCTCTTTCATCAAATGAAGTCCCCCATCTACATTCTATTGTAAATCAAATCTCTCCCTACTAACAACAACAGGATGAATAGATTTTAAAGGCTTACATACCTTCCCAGTCTTGACATCTACATAAGAGAGTGTGTGTTTTCTCCAATGTTGTTCAAATGGTTTTTTCTGTTGTCCTTCGATTGGTTTAGAAAAATCATATTCATCTATCCTAACCTAAACAATACAATGCAAGTATGAAATAAGAGCTTGGAAATCACATTCAGAAAATATTAGCAACGTTTTAAAGCAGCATTAAGCATTTTATAATACTACAGAAATTTATTTTCATTTATCTATTCGAATAAGGGAGGGCAACTTAATGAAGGCCAATTTTCAATCCCCAACCATGCTTGTATGCCAAAATATTTACTGTTTCCCTCCTTTTCTCCTCTGAAATGGTGACCAGAAGTGACACTTTCTATCACCATTTTTGTGGGAAAACAGCAAGACAGAAGTATTTAAGGGGGCGGGGCACCTTTGGGGAGTGCTTTTTGTGTATTTTGGGGCATGTATTTGGGGTCTGGGGTATGATTCTTGTGCAAAAATTAGTCCCAAACCATGATGAAAATAAAAATTATCAACACATTTTAGGGGTTTGGGGTTAGGGGGTGGGTTTTGTGGAAGAGATGGGGAAGGAGGCTTCAGGTTCTGTATTTTCCCCACCCCTGTATTAGACGCATAATTACAATCACAGACATACAGCAATCTTGACACAGATATCTTTATAGACTCATTTTCAAATGAAACTGGGATGTGCTGTCTTCTCAGAATTGCACACTTTTTAAAAAGAGCACTGGCTGCACAGCTGGGCCCAATGTATTTGGAAGTGATCTCAAAAAGTTACACTGATTGACTTGGGATAAGACAGTGGGAAGTAGCTAAGGCTGCAAAAGAAGCTTCTCCCTCACAGAAGAGTTAATGAAGTATCTATAATAAGGTATCTATATATGAGCAAGCTAGTTTAATAACATACCCGCCAATATTGAAACGGAAGCTAAGGTTCCAGTGGGCAGAAATGTGCTTTTTTAAAAAATAGTTCTCAAAACTTTTTGAACCCAGTTATCCCATCTGAACTGCCACTGACTTGCGTTCCCATCCCAAATAAACATAATATTCCTCAGGGCTTGAGTATTTATTAAATAATAGCATTAGAACTGGAATAGAAATTGGTATCTTTTATTGACTACATAAACAACTCAGAAAGAACTATACCTTGGAAAAACGAATAACTGGAAAATATTTTATGCTTTAAGACAGTCATGTCACTAGGGGGATGCAGACCACACCAGGTTACACCCCAAGCAGGGGTGACACCACTGCTCCTCAAACATTTGTCTTTGGGTAGAAACAGGCTGTGTCATTCACCTGTGTCACTTTAAAATGCTGAAGAGATGGTGTGAGAGGGATGAGGCTTGTGGGAGAAGAAAGGAGAGCCCCCAAGTTTTTAAATTTTAAATTTCTACAATAATTTTTTTAAAAAAATCACATTTTACCGAATTTCCAGTTCAACCATATAAAATTATATGGTGTGCATATGATATTGTAATTTAAATGTATAATTTTAATTTTGCTGGTTGTTTATGTTACGATGATTACCATTACATTCAGTAATATACAGGAATTACAATTAATGAATAACACTAGTACAAAAAACATTACTAAGGATTCTGTATGGTGTAGTATGGAAGGAGGGCAATGAAGGGTGACACCATGAATTACCACACCAGGTAATTCAACTTAGTGATGCCATTGCTTTATGGCAAAAGTAAAAAGTTCTAGGGATAAAAAAGAAAACGTGAAATATTATCCAAGATGAATGACACTATGAATCAACTGGTAAAGTGTAAACAAGACTGATCAGACGTTGACTCTTTTTTAAAGAGTTCATCTGTAAGTAAAAGAATTCAGCAAGAGAGTATTGATCAAAGACAGGACTTGAGGATAAAACAATGAATTATTTTAATAAATTCACTGAGGCTATGATGATACCTGTACAGACATAGCCTTACATGATTAAACCGTAGAATTCTTATTCTTCAGCATGACCAAAAGCATATAGCCATTTTCAGTACTGTGAAATTTTATTACTTAAAGATTTCCAGTCTTAACTCAGGAAAGATACTGCTTAGGCAAAAATGAATTTTGAGGATGGCTCAAAGGCTTGGAGAAACATGCATTGTTGTCTTGTAAGCATCAACAAGACACTCTTCACTGACCTAGAGAAGTCAGCAAGTGCATAAAGCAAGGATGGCAATCATACAGCCCTCCAGATACTGTCTGACTGCAACACTCATCAGCCTGAGCCAATGATACGGAATGCTAGGAACTGAAGTTTAACAACATCTGAGCGCTATGTAATTCTCATTCTTGGTTTAAAGTTAATGTACACATACCTTATAATCTTCCCGAGCATGAGCACCACGTGACTCTTTTCGAGCTTCTGCACTATAAATAGTTTGCATAGCACAGATCATTAGGTTCTGTAGTTCCAAAGTCTCCACTAAGTCAGTATTCCAGACAATACCTGGGGTACAACAAGTGGTTTGAAAAGAAATTTAGGTGATCTGGAGATCTGAGTCAGTTTCCCCTAAATAAAATGCAGTAATATCAGCTCACAAAATAAGTAGATACATAACCCACTGTTTATGGTCTCAGGTTACAATTCTCAACATTTACCTAGGAGTAAACACCATCAAACACAATGGGATCAAATTCTGAGAAAACATGCACTGGATCAAACTGTCAGTGCAGGCTCTCATATTAGAACTCTCATATCATAGTTTGAAAAGCTATCTTCTATGTAGTTTAGTAACTTGCAGCAAATTTCAACAGTGCCAATTTATATTTTGTGCCATTATTTCAAGTTTTTGTTTAATTTTTAAGTTTTCATCACAGTTGGAAATGAGTTTTCCCTCTCAGTGGACAATTCTATCCCAATATTGAACATGCATTCTACAGAACTCTGGGATTCCCTACACTTCAATTCTTTCTTCCTCCCTTCACTCACCTTGTCTTCTCTAGATTTACACCCCTCCTCCACTGCTGTCTTTCTTTTGTCTCTATGCTTCACTTGCACATGACAAGGTGAAAAGGTGGGAAAGAGGAAACAATGCAAAAGCAACATCAACTCTTTTCTTTTCAAATCAGGTGGTGGGAGACATCAGCTTGCTCCTGCTCCCCATTTCCCCCTGAACTCTCACTTCAGCTCCCTCTATCTCTACTCATGCCTCACAATGACACCAGTACTGGTCTCACCTGCCTGCCTACCTGCACTCTATTTAAAACAGCATCACCCATTTTGTGCAGTTACTGCTGCTTTATAAAAGGTATGCAGGAAGTGGCACAATGTAAGGTAAGCCACAGGAAGAGGAGACACAAGATGGCAAGTGAAATGAAACAAGGAAGGTGGCAAGACAATGGCAGCAATGGGGCAGGCCAGACAGCAATAGTTCTCCAGGGCAGAAAACTGGACAATTTGCCATTTCTGGCATTCTTGCTTTAGGCACAGCCACCTTCCTCTGGCTAATACAGGGGTGTGCAACTGTGGAAGGCCATGGGGCTGTATGAACTCCCCCAGGAGACATTGGATGGCTGCACCCTCCACACACAACCACCCTTGTTAAAAAAACAACCCCCGCAAATAACCCTTAGGGGATATGAGGGCATTCCATGTTTTGGGGCCCTCTCGTGCATCATGGCTGCATCTGCACTGCAGAAATAATCCAGTCTAATACCACTCTAACTGCCATGGCTCAATACTATGGAATTCTGGGAATTGTCGTTTGTTGTGGCACTAGAGGCAAAAACCTGTTTTGACTCCTAGGGGGTTTGGGGGTCTCAGGATCCAGAAAAACAATTTGGGAGTGGCACGTTGCCTGTGGGCTGGACTTTGCCCATCACTGGTCAAGAGTACATACAATACATGCAGTTCCAGGACTTTTAAAATAATTATTTTCAAAATGTGTTGCACAGAATCTTGGGATTATTAAGATCCAGGGTTGCTCAGGGAAGAGATCAGCAATAGTGGACTACCTACTAAAAAGGCCAACTTGCTCACTGTAATGTGAAATGCACTGTAAGCTCAAATAGGCCACCAATGAGACAAAGAGGACCAACTCATATCCTACCTGAACAGGGAAGCATCCTGCAAAAGCTGTGGCATGGAAGTCAAAGTGGATAGTGTTCCTGAAAGTTTAAAGACTGAAAATGTATGGTAGATATTTGCCAAATGGCTACTTTAAAATGTTCTATACTAGTTGATAACCTTGATACTTTTTCTGTAAATATTTTATCTCATTATTTGCTTTAGAATCAAAGCTGATGTTGAAAGCACTTGCTTAGTTGCCACAAAACCTTTTATTACCAAGCTTTTAAACACTTGTGAAAACACAACAGTACAGCACAGAATAGTAATCTACATCTAAGTGTACCTCTGTCAAATGTCTTCAGGTCATCCAAACTACTATAAATGCTGGAAAGTTTCTCACAACCTTCCTGTAAGACAGGGCCCGTACGAAATACTGCAGCATGGCTCTGCATTGTCTATAAAAACAGCAACATCAAGGAACACATTTTTTTAGTTTCAAGAAAAGTTAAGAAAATAACTTGACAAAAGTATAACTTCCTACAGTTTTCAAAATACATACAATGAGTTGTATCATAATATCTCTGAAAATAGGCAAATAAGCTTTAATCATTCCATAATTATATAATCATGTTGACAACACAATCTTCTGCAGAATATTTCCGTTCTCTAAAATGGCCTGATTAGTGTTTGTGAACAATTTTGTCAGTTTTCACAAAATTTATACCGGTTGAATTATGTGACAACTATTATATAACATCACTTCAGAGGCTTTATAAAATGCCTTTCAGAGTCTGTACAGGACGCAAATCTTTCTCTAATATACACTGAAAACCTTTAGTCACCAAATCACCAAAATAAGAAGTGTGAGAACAGATTGTCAAGGCTCTGCACAACAAATTAAATTTCTCTTGAACAATGCATTACCCCTTCAGTCCTCAGGGAAATACACATAGATGGAGCTTATATTTGCAGAGAAATATCACATTTGTATCCTGCAATTTTTCCCAGGAGCATAACTATTACAACCCTCTGTAAACGTCACTAGCCACTAAATTGCAGTAGGACTCAAAACTCCCTCTGTACCCTTTCTTGTCATTAAACTTAAATTGAATGGCAAGGAAGGGTACAGAGGAAATTTTGAGCCCTACTGTGATTTAGTGGCTAGATTGCTGGATTTGGATTCCAGCCTGGCTCCTCACTATCATATCCAAACCCTGCAATCTAGTCACTAAATCACAGTAGGGTTCAACCATTTGCCATAATTTAGGTTACAGATTAACCTTTAATCTGGAAAAAACATAGTAGTCTTTTTTTGGAAGGAAAAAAATAAACATTGGAAGTTTAGAAATTAAAGTTTTAAGTGAACACATTAATAATTAGCTCTTCGTTCAGAATACATTTTATTACAACCTACCCTCTAATAATAGAATATTTCTTACTTTTTGCATATTAAGCCTGAGTTCTGATGTTCTGATGCTTCCATTGGCAAAGCGCAGTTTGTCCAAATTTGCTACAGATTCTTCACCTGCATTTGGTTTAATTGATGGAACTGATTCCCCTAATCAGAGGAAATAGAAGTATTGTTTAACTATAATTAAACCTGTAAAAATTAGTTCATAATTATCATGGATATTAACATGTATTAGATATCTTCTTCTTTAAAAAGTTTCAGGGGGTCTTAAACCTATTAAAATATTGAAAACCTAATAACAACATATCTGTAACATAAAGCTATAACCCAAAAAGTGGAATACAAATATTGTTCCTATTCCTGTTGATAATTAACAATGATAGTAATTTGGATAGTTATAATGGGTAAGAGATACTGTTGTGAAACTGGGCCTGTACAGACTGCCAGAAATAATCCAGTTTGAGGCCACTTTAACTGTCCTGGCTCAATGCTAGGGAATCATGGGAACTGTAGTTTTTACTGAGATATTGAACCTTCTCTGTCAGAGAACTCTGGTGCCACAATAAACTACAGTTCCCATGATCCCCTAGCACTGAGCCAGGGCAATTAAAGTGGTCTCAAGCTGGATTATTTCTGGCAGTCTGTATAGGCTCTATGTAATTCTCCCAGGTTCTGGTCAGTACCATTACATCAGGTTGTACACTTGCATTTAGACATAAGCTTTTTCCTGGGAATTCAATCAAGTCTTTGCAATTTAAAAGTTGAAGGGTGTCAACCCGACTTAAGAAATGCAATACAAGTACAAAACGAGAGAAGACCTACCAGGTTTGCAGGATTCTGCAATGCTAAGAGCGCATGCACGACCAAAGACTACCAAGTCCAAGAGAGAGTTTGCTCCAAGACGGTTAGCACCATGAACAGAGGCAGAGGCTGCTTCACCACAAGCATACAAACCAGGTACTATTTGATCTTTGCCATTCATGTGTGTAATCACCTGCAATTGAAAACAACAAGCATCAGGATGGCATAGTCTCTTTACTGCAGTGAAAAAACTGTTTTCCAGCACTAGAAAAGAGGGTAATGATAGCAGGGTGAAGTGATAGGGGTGAGGGAAAGAAAACTGAGGGTGGATTTGTCACCAGATTAGCTAAAAGAAACAAGCCATAATGGTCCATTAATACAGATCCTCCCTGAATATGGCTATTTATGAAAAATTACCTGCCCTTTGTAGTTTGTAGGGATGCCTCCCATATTGTAATGTACAGTGGGCAGAACAGGAATGGGTTCTTTGGTGACATCCACACCAGCAAATATCATAGCAGTTTCTGAAATCCCAGGAAGACGTGCTGCTAGCTGTTGAGGTGGCAAATGGTGCAACTGCAAGTACACGTGGTCTTTGTCAGGTCCACATCCTCTGTAATTAAAAATAAATCAATAAATAAATGTAGCTACAGCTTATTCATAATTCAGCCTAAATGCAATCTTGTTAATTAACCCACTAACCTATCTGGAAAAACCAGCAGTCACAGCAACATAATTTTTTTGAACATTTCCCTGACTTGTAGTAGTTTCTAAAGTTTAAAAACATGCATATCATTCTTTAGGATTAGAATTAAAATCAAGATTAAGCTGCAGAAGCACAGACCTGTATACATGCCTTTTTCACTTCCTTTATACACCCCTGCTTTGATGTACACATCCACACAATATTCTCTGTGTAACAAAGAATGAACTGTCTTACTAGAAGTATATGTTTAAGATATGCCTGATCATCCAACATTGTCTACAAATATGAATTTCTAGACATGACTCTCTTAACTTCCAACTATGTATATCTACAGGCTAGTGCATGATCCAGTCTGCAAATATTCTCAGGAAAATCATCTCAGGGTGAGATCCTGTTGAAGCTGACAGAACCTAACATTCCAGCTGTATTTATGTGCAGATGATATAAATACTCACCCTGGCAGGAGAAGTACAGCTGATAGCTTTTCAGTGCATCCCACAGCCTATCAATCGCCATTCTGGTTGTGGAAGACAAAGTTATGCCAAGGAGGGCCAGAAAGCCAACCCACTATATTTTGGTCAAACAGGAAATACTTTGGCTAAGAGGGTACTGGATACCTTATTATACAGTCCTATACACAGCACAACTGTTGGCCTGAACAGAAGCTATGCCAGAATAATGCCCCTATAGGATCATGGCTCTGTTCCTTAAAATACAGCAGTCTTTCCAACTTAAGAAACTGAGAAATCCAGGCACCACATCTATAATTACATTCACAGAATTGGCAATTATATACAACCAGGCTTACCTTCCTTCACGGATCTCAATAGTCATGGAGCGAGACACAACATCCCTTGAAGCAAGATCTTTGGCAACTGGAGCATATCTTTCCATAAACCTTTCACCTTCGCTGTTGATCAAAATGCCTCCTTCACCACGACACCCCTCAGTAATAAGGCAACCAGCTCCATAGATCCCTGCAGAACCAGAGGTCACCCTGTTAACTTTTTACATTTGACACATGATTAGCTTCTCTGGGCACTCTTCCAGTTCTGGAAAGATGTCATGTTATACATATTTGGACTCCACACAAAAGCAAATCTCTCTACTTCCTTAATCTTGTTACAGCGTTTTCTTAGTCCTGAAGTTAATCACCTTCTCTTTTCTCCTTCATACACACACACACACACACACACCCCAATAATTTAGGAATTTAATGCATGAATCTGATAAAGACAATACTGCCCAGAGAAGGGTATCCTGTAATTTTTGCCAGTCCCTAAGGTGAGGAATCTGTACTCAGGACAAGAGGCTACTGTCAGAACAGAACACGGAGAAACAGAATGGTTCCCAATTGGCAAAGGAGTCAGACAAGGCTGCATCCTATCACCCTACTTATTCAACTTATATGCAGAACATATTGTAAGGAAAGCAGGCTTGGACATGGAAGAGGGAGGAGTGAAAATAGGAGGAAGAAATATCAACAAAGTGAGATGCACGGACAACACCATAATACAAGCAGAAAACCTCACAGACCTGGAACAACTACTAAGGAAAATCAAAGAAGAAAGTGCAAAGGCAGGCTTACTGTTGAACATAAGGGAAATAAAAATAATGACCACAGAAAACTTACAAACATTCAAACTAGACAATGAGGAAACAGAAATAATAAAAGAGTTCTCATATCTGGGATCAAACAATGATTGGAACGGGGAGTGCAGGAGAAGATTACGAATGGGGAGGGTGGCTATGAAAGAACGAGAAAACATCCTAAAATGCAAAGACATACAACTCAGCACAAAAGTCAGAATCATACAAGCCATCCTATTCCCTATTACTATATATGGATGAGAGCTAGACAGTCAAGAAAGAAGATAGGAGGAAAATCAACTCATTTGAGATGTAGTACTGGAGAAGAGTGCTGAGAATTCCATGGACAGCCAAAAGGACAAATAAATGGGTCCTAGAGCAGATCAAGCCAGAGATATCCCTAGAAGCCAAGTTGATAAGACTTAGACTGTCATATTTTGAACATATCATAAGGCATGAATCATTGGAAAAGACAATAATGTTAGGAAAGATGGAGGGAAGTAGAAAGAGAGGAAAGCCACATGCTAGATGTATGGACTTTATTAAGGAGACCACGAATAAGAGTTTATAGGAGCTGGGCTGAGCAGTAGAGAGGACGGGGGGCCTGGAGATGTCTCATCCATAGGGATGCCATGGGTTGAGACCAATGTGAAGGCAGTTAACAAAACAAACAAACAAACAAAAGGTGCTACAAGATAGTGCTACAGCAGATGAACTAAGGGCCTTTACAGACTGCTAGAAATAGTGCAAATTGAGTCCACTTTAAGGGTTAGGGTTAGGAAATCATGGGAACTGTAGTTTATTGTGGCACCAGAGGAGGGAAAAACAATTCCCATTATTCCCTAGCACTAACCCTAATCCTTAAAGTGGACTCAATTTGCACTATTTCTGGCAGTCTGCAAAGGCCCTAAGCGAGCCATTTGAAATCTGAGACATTTTCTGCTAGGCTCAGAAGGACCAGCAATTGGCAAAGGCAGAGAGTTCAATCCTGAAATGCCCCAATTATCATGAATTACATTCCAAATACAGCTTCTTATTTGTTCAGGTGCACAGCACATAAACCAGTTTCCAAGACAGCAATAAGTTATATAGCCAATATGGCAATTATTTCTCATAGTTATGATCTCAACAACGCGTAAAAGCCACAGCTGCATGACATAATCTCACAGCAGTAATGCAGAAGGGATATGAACCACTGAAAGCAGAGTATATAAAAACCCAATTCTCCAAGGACCCTGAGGACGTAGACCAAGTCTACAAAAGCGTACCCTACAATGTTATAGTTAGTCTCAAAGGTGTCACAAAATCCAAGATACAATTCTCCAATATTCAGATTTTCATTTTAATGTATGCATTTCTTGTCAACTGGAATGTTCCCCAACACAGTAACTCCCCAAAGTTGTATGCTTGATAAAGAAGTGTGTGTGCCACAGAGATGATTACTCATCATATATACACCCAGCAATGTTCCAAGGCAGTGATTTCCAAAGTATGCAGTACACCATCGCAGGGGAAAGATCCAGGGAGACAGTGAGGGAAAATGGGGCAGTGGGGGCCTTCACAAGCGTTGACTTAACTAGTATTTCTGCTTCAGTTGGTCTGTTTTAGTTGTAACTTAAACATTGTCAATGTTTTGCTTTTCATTATGGGTAGGAATTCACAGCCCTAGGAAGCTTCTAGAATAAAGAATGCTCAGGTGGAACTTTTTTATCTGCTTTGCTGTAATCATAAAGTCTATTAAGTGTAAAAAACAATATAAATGGAACTATAGAACAGGGTGCTTTTCAACATATTTTGAGCCTAAGAATATTTTTCTTGAAATTAATTTTAAATGGGCTGAGAGCCAGCATAGTGCAGTGGTTTGAGTGTTGGACTGGGATGCTGGGAGACCAGGATTAAAATCCCTGCTCTGCCATGGAAACATACTACTACCTTGGCCAAGTCACATTCTCTCAGCTTCAGAAGAAGACAAGGGCAAACCCCTTCTGAACAAATTCTGTCAAGGTTTGCCTTAGGGTGAAATGTCCTTGAAAACACAGCAACTAAATGAATGAACTTCTCAAGATGGAAATATTACAACACTGTAAACAAGAATTAATGAAAAAGTTTCAGTTGAACTTAAGGGTACAGAGCCTACAGTAGTTTGTGATGCAAGTAAAGTTTATATGAAAGGATAATTTATAATATGTGGTTCCAATATGAAAACAGAAAGAAAAGCTAAAAACTGTAAGATGACTGACAAAATACAAAATTTGGAAGGAAAACTCAAGAAATTTTTGATAAAGAGCCTCAACAAAAGATTACGTTACTTCAACAACACCTTCCATTGTTTACAGTCCAAGTAAAAGAATTTTGAATCTGTAAATAAATCTGGGAAGTGGCCTTCTTATAAGATGAGACAGCAAATATGTGACATAGGTTAGGTAGGGATATCAATATGCAATAGATAATTTGCTTCTGGATTAAAGTGAATAGTGATAAAACAAAATTGTTGACTAAAATATGCCCTCAGAAAAGGAAAATGAACTAACATCTCTTTCAAATTTCAAAGTGCAAAAAGGAGGATCAAGTATTTGAGAGTCACCAACATGAAGACCAATAGTTTATTATTTCAAAACAATTATGAAAAGTCTGGAAAAAATTAAGATATTTAGAAACATGGGAAAAACAAAGTTCTTTGGGGAAGAATCACAGTAATAAAAGCAAATGTTTTGCCAAGGCTTTTATTTTTCTTTCAAACGATCCCCACTATAAGAAACAGAATGCCTTTTCATAGAATTGTAAGAATCATAGATAAGCCCCATCCAGCCCAACCTTCTGCCAAGCAGGATACACAATCAAAGCCTGCTTTTGTGCAATGGCAGAGAGAAATCTTCAGATCTCTTGGCAAGCAAGGAAACCCAGAGAAATACTAATCAATCAATCAATCAATAAATAAATAAATAATGCATGAGGCTAAAGGAAGGGGTGGCTCAGAGTTCCTAATATCAAATTGTATTAAAAGCCTGCTGTTTTACATGGTTGAAGACTTGAAGATCATGATTTAATATTTGGGTTGCATGGCTATCTTTGGTATGACAATGCTGAATTTAATAATCAATGTATTAGAACGATTCTTTTACAAATTTACCACCTCAACAGGAAGTATTTTTTAGAGGAAAGAGTGGATTAAAGATTGGAGATTTTATATTGGAGTTTTATAAGGTTCTTCGGTACTTTGAACAAGACAGTTGGAAGTTTAAATCAAGAGAGATGCTTCTGAAGAAAGGCAAAGATCTTAGTTGGTTTGCTTTTATGCAGCTTAAAGATAGGTTTACTCAAGATAATAGAAATCTAGCAATAGAGATAGGAGAAAATGAATTTTTTTAGAGTTGTGTAAAGATGATGAACATGTAATTCAAAAAGTGTATAAATGCCTTTAGAAATTAAGAGACAGAAGATGAACATGAAAAAGAGTATACGATAAGTTGGGCCCTTATATATGGGAAAAATGTGGCTCAAAGACATGTTGGGGAGGTCAAGATGTCCTTCTTTCATATGTGGTGGACTTGTAAGAAGGCGGAAAACTATATGTTAAGTTTAAAAAATTTAAATGTACACTTGGTAATCTCACCAGAAATGTTTACACTGGACATTATGGCTAAGGAACGATGTAATAATCTATCATTATGGTTATTATTCATTCTAATAGGAGTATTTAGTTGTATCTGTAATGGTAGAATAATGTGGGTTTTTTATATTTTTCTTTTCATTATAGTTAAAATTGGGTGTGTGGGGGGGGGCTCAAAGTTCTACTGTGTTTTAGTTATATGTTTTCCGCCCTTCGCTTTTTTCTCCTTTTTCTTCTGTCTTTTTTTTTTATGTATTTTCTGAATGTACTGTAATCATTTTTATTTTGATTGTGCATTAAATTGTTAGTGTTAAAAATAAACAGCAAAACAAAAACAAAAACAAAAAAAAAACTAAAACTAGAAAGATCAAGATCCTTTAAAAATGTAATTGATAACTTTTGCATCCAATAGGTAATTTGGTTAACCTAAAGCTGTCATGTCGAAAAAGGAACACAACACTTACTCCAGCTAAAATATTTCTATTTTGAGTAAATGCAGTCAAACTACTAGTTTTGAGGTTTTTTACATTCAAACTCTTTGATGTTGACAAATCAATTAAAGATTATTTTTAACAAAATACACAGTTAGGATGTAATTTGGGTATTTTATCTGTTGTTTCTCTAAAAAGAATTCAAGGAGAAGAAATAATTAAAAATTGTTGACATATTAAGAATTTGCTATCTGTAACACTACAAGAGAACTGGTACCTGTGGGATGGAACTGCACAAATTCCAAATCCTGACAAGGCAGGCCTGCTCGGGTGACCATGGCTGTCCCATCTCCAGTACACGTGTGAGCAGATGTACAGCTGAAGTACGTGCGGCCATATCCTCTAGAAAACAGTTCAGAATTAATACCTGCTCTATACAATTCCCAAAGATTTCATGAGAAATAATGATCCCAGTCCATGTGGCACAACCACACAAAATATCTTCCCTGAGATTTCTAATATTTCATAAATAATTAGTCCAAGAGCATGCGATGTCTGGCCACTTTGGGGGTGGGGTGTGCAGACGCCTAGCTAAACCTTTGACTTGAACATCAAAACATTGTTTTTTTAAAAAATCTGCTTTCATCATCTTTGTAAACAGCTCTCATCTCTACACTTTCTTTTATCTTGCAATCACAGTATTGGCAGAAAAGTACAGTTGCCCCTCCGTTCTCGTGGACTTGAAGTCCACGTTTCTGCATATTCACAGAGGTGCGACCTCTGTTCAAATCAATAGGCTGCACGCCTGTGGGAGCATGTCCCATTAAAGCCTATAGGGCTTGAATATTGGCAAGTCTCCGTTTTCACAGACCCCCAGCAAAAACGGAGGTCCAACTGTAGTCCATTTTGAGCCCTTATGATGAACTAGGAAAAGATGAAGGGACTGGTTAATGGGAAAGGCACATATTGGCATATAAACATGCCGAGAAAATTGTGTAATTGTGTGAGAGAATTAGAGTTTGGGAGATTCTCAATGAGTATTGGGTCAGAACCATTTCACACTGAGGAGTACCCTGAAAAGTGTTGGACAAAAGTAAAAATTGGGTTTGGATAGTGCAATATACTGCTCCTTCCACTTCTCTGTCTGAGATCAGAATAAGAACAAGCAAGTACAGGTGGTATATTAACATTACATCAACTTGATCATTAGCACATTACCCAGTGGCAATAACTGTATTTTTTGCTCTTAAACGATGTATGGTGCCATCTTCTATACAAAGTGCAATAACACCACAACATTCTCCATTTTCCATAAGAAGGTCAAGGACAAAATATTCCACAAAGTAGCTAGTGTCGTATCTAAGAGACTAGAGGAAATAGTGAGAGGAGAAAAAATATTTCTATTTGTTAAAGAGCATAGAGAGCAATGTTTATTTTGTTACACAGTTAGAAAGTGATTTATTACCTTTAGCTTATAAAGTGAAATTTGCAAATTTTCTATTCTTTGTAAAGAGCACACCTATTTTAGACACTTTAGAAAGTTCCCCCCCTAAATTTATGGGAATATAAAACAATAGTTTTTACTATCTGTAAAAGAAGAATTGAAAAAACTTTCACCTTTGTTTGCAATTTGTGTGTATTATCAACATCAAAGATAAATTCTGATACTGTTTTCATTGTATAAAACATTTAAATATGTTTATGTATATATATATATATATATATATATATATATATATATAAATATGTATTGTTAAATATGTTTGTACAACTCCTACATGTAAATGTTATCAAACCAAGGAAACATTTTAAATATATATATGTTAAATATGTTTGTACAACTCCTACATATAAATGTTATCAAATCAAGGGATGATACATTACATCAGTGATTGTATTAGGAAGTATTTTCACAATAGTAAAAATAATTTGTCTCTTAATACTATGACAGTCCTCACAACAGTAAGAATAAGGAACATATACAAACTTAATGAAGGATTTGCAGTAGGAGTTAACAGTCTGACTCTAAAAAAACTATGCAAAATACTAAAAGAAAATATAGTCCCAAAGGTAGGTAGTACTTAAGAGATATTTACTTTGTTGGGGACGGGGGGGGGGGGGCTTTTGAGTGCACAAAATCTTCCCCAAGGCCAAAGAACTCCAATAACTTTCTCATGTAAGGATATAATTCCAATACAGCATAATCACATGCATGTTTACTCAAAAATAAACCCCACTTCTCTATGCCCAAAGTAACACTTGTTAAGTATTCTGTATTCCATTTTTGGTACCTTCCAAGAAATGAGGCGGCTGCTCCCCACCAATGAGAAATGGCTATGGAAAAAGCAGTAGTGTTGCTTAATCTATTTATATTGTTTTAATTATTGTTAACATGATAGCTAATTCAATTTGTAAAAACATTTTTTTTACACTAGGAGCTTAGTTATATCTTGTTTTAACCTTGTTATACATTGTTTTAGGTCCCATGCTGGGAAAAAGGCAGGATACAATGATAAAAGGAGAACAGACTATTTTGAACACACCCACTCTCACATGACTTCACAAGCTAAGGAGTCAAAACTTCTTAACACATGAATGAAAGATCACCAGTAAGAGTTGAGAAAGAAGATTGCTCTAAACACTGGAGTGCCACCGCTACTAGTCACAGTTAAAGAAACTAGGCTAGATGGACTTGGCGGATTCCTATGAGAGCTTGAGTACTCATGTGGGAAAGCAAAAAAGTGCTTATTGTTTAAACCAAAAATATACTGGGACTAGGAGGTTGGAAGTAGAGGGTGGGTAGAAGGGTTCTTCTGCAGCAGTCAGTATATGTTGCACTTCTGTGGACTTTTTTGGGTGTGGTGGGGAGGAATGATATTTACTTTGGTGGGGAGGAATGATATTTACTTTAACTCTTTATACTAAAACATTCCATTTACCCTAGAATCATAGTGTTGGAAGAAACCACAAGGGCCATCCAGTTCAATCCCCTACCATACAAGAATACAGAATCAAAACACTCTTGACAGATGGCCATCTAGCCTGTTTAAAAATCTTCAAACATGAAGATTTCACTACACTTCGAAGCAGCATATTTCACTGTTGAACAGCTCTTACTGTCAGGAAGTTTTTTCTAATGTTTAGGTAGAATCTCTTTTTCTTGTAGTTTGAATCCAATGCTCCATGTCCTAGAGTGCATCTACACTGTAGAAATAATGTGGTTTAACACCACTTTACTAGACATAGCTCAATGCTATGGAATTCTGGGATTTGTAGTTTTGTGAGCTGTTTAGCCTTCAAGCTCAGGTGCCACAACAGACTAAAAGTTCCAGAATTCCATAGGATGGAGCCATGAGTTAAAGTGGGGACAATGCATTAATTCTGCAGTGTGGCATCAGCCCTAGTCTCTGGAGCAGCAGAAAACAAGCTTGCTCCATCCTCAATATGACATCCCTTTAAATATTTAAACATGACAATCATATCACCTCTTAACCTTTTCTTCTCCAGGTTAAACATGTCCAGTTCTTTAAGCTGCTCCTCATAAGGCATGGTTACCAGACCTTTACCATTTTGGTTACACTCCTCTGGACTCACTAGAGCTGGTCAATATTATTTTTGAATTATGGTGCCCGGCACTGGACACAGTAAGCCAGGTAAGGTTTAACCAAAACAGAACAGAGTGGTACTATTACTTCCATCAATCTAGATACTATACTCCTATTGATGCAGCATAGAACCGAATTGACTTTTTTAGCTGCCACATCACACTGTTGATTCATGTTCAGCTTGTGGTCCCACTAAGATTCCTAGATCCCTTTCACATGTACTGTTGTAAAGCCAAGTGTCACCCTTCATATATTTGAGCCTTTCATTTTTCTCTGCTTACGTGTATTATGTTACATGTCTCCCTGCTGAAATTCATTTTGATCTTCTCCTCTGGGGTATTAGCTATCCCGAATTTGGGAGTAATCTACAAATTTGATATAAACATGCCTGTTCCTTCCCCAAGTCATTGTTTCTCTCTCCTTATAATAATATAACAAATCTCTATAATATAATAGATCTCTTAAGAACAGCTCCAAAATAGTAGATGAGATTGCATTATCAATAACATGCAGACACTAGGCAGTTGACGTCCACTGTGGCACACATTCTTCTAAGAGTGTATGGTGGGTATAATATTTGGTTAATATTGGAAAGATTTAATGTGTCCCTAATTTGGCCATGAAACTCACTGGAAGGCCAAGGGCCATTCACTGCTGAGTATTGGTGGGTCCACAGCATAGTAGTGAACCAACTGTAAGAATACAGAATATATGAATGATTTTGCATCCATAAATGCATCATCTGCACAGTCTTGTTTGTTTTGTCTGCCAGAGAAAGACAATGTCAGCAGAAAGTTTTATGAGGTCAGTTACTGGCAAAATACAAAATGCCACAAACAACACAGCTGTCAACATTAATGTTAATCATTGATTCAGTGTCATCTCCATCTGTGCAATGATTTCTTACCCGACCATAAAGTGTGTGCAGCAATGAATGGCCTGTTCGGTCAGCTACACAGCAGCACCGATGTGCCTGTCCCCCTTTCCCAAACTTAAGACTCTGTCCCCCAAAGGCACGCTGGTAGATCTTCCCATCCTCTGTCCGGCTAAATGGCATGCCATAATTCTCCAACTAAGGAATCCAAGAAGAGATTATTAGCTATTTAACTATGAACATGAAAACAAAGAAATGCTAGCAAGCAACTCTTAGCTTTTAAAAATTATATGGAAACTTTACTTCAGAAATCACAAACAAAAGCTTACTTAGGGATGAAGCAGATGGGCCAAATGGAGCGACCAGACACTGCAGTCCCAAAGCTAGCCGCTGCCATGGTCCCAAATATGCTGCCAGCAGGAGAGGCTTTTTGCCATTACCTTTTCTGGCAGCTTCAGGCTGCATTAGCCAGCCTCAGAGTGGCTTCTGGCCACTTCGGGGGCATGTGTTGCATAAATGCCATGCCCCCAAAGTGGCCAGAAGCTACTTTATTTGGCTTGAAACAGATGGGCCAAATACAGTAGATGTTCCTAAAGTAACACACCCACTTTTAATTTGTAATGTGTATTCATATTCACTTTTCCATTAAAAAACCCAGTAAAACATTGTCACATAGCTTCAACATTTCTAAAACCTTTACACCTCTGCAAATAGTCTGGAAAGTTGACAGATTCAAGACAAGCAAGCAGAATTTTCTCAATTAAAAGTTCAGTATTTTTCATGTACACACTAAGCAAGTTTATCATCTAACTGGTTTTGCACACAGTCCAATAAGTTTATATTAACTCATATAGCAATCCTTCATGAATTTTATTCAACAAATCCCATTTAATTTATTGTTATTCCTACCTCAATAACTGAAGCAGGGGCTTGCTCAGTCATATAATGAATTGCATCCTGGTCACCTAGCCAATCAGAGCCTTTCACAGTATCATAGAAGTGCCATCTCCAGTTATCTTCTTCCATATTCCCCAAAGCAGCATTGATTCCTCCCTGAAAATGAATGAACAAATGCATTGCTCTAAATACAATATTTAATAATATGTTGCATTAAATGTCTTTTCAATGTGGATAAAAGTATGTTCAGTGGCTGAAGTTCAATCCCAGATTGGAACATATCTAAGGATTTTTGTGGCATGTCAATTTTTGCATTTGCTAATTATCTTCATTAACATGGCAGTGTCTGATTGTAGCAGGCAATCTTTTTTTCAACTAAAAAAACTATATTGGCCCACAAAAATGTGATTTATAATACCAAACACATTAATAAAAACGAAGATATTTTCATCTAGGTGCTTAGGATTTAATAACAGTGCTGAAACACACCAGAAATCTGAACTTTTTTTGGTTATCATCCATTTCTCCAGTTATTGGAATGTACCCAATGTTTCTATAAAACCACAGAATCTATTAATGTGGCTTTATTTTCTTCTAAAGTATAGTTCTTTCTAAGGTAGTGAACATTTTCTTTTTTTTTTTACTTCACACTCAGGTTAAGTTCACATAACTGAATACTCCATAGTACAAGTCTTCTTGTAAACTGTAGCCTCAAAACACTTTCCAAATAAAGTACAAACCACATACACATGAAAATTTAAGTCAGAGAATTTATGCTCAGACACAAAAGCTGTTATCACTGGTTCTGTATGCAACCTGTTCCATTCCTCATTCCTATCTATGAATTATGGATTGGGATGAAATGGTTTCTTACCTGTGCTGCAACAGTATGGGATCTGGTAGGAAACAATTTTGTAACACATGCTGTATTAAACCCAGCCTCAGATAAACCAAATGCAGCTCGCAGACCTGCACCACCTGCACCCACAACAACTGCATCAAATTCATGATCGACTACAGGATACTGTGTTGAAATCTGAAGAAGAAATAAGAAACAACACCTATTACACTTGCAATGCCCAAGGAAATAAACCTACATAGTGGGGTGGTAACTACAACCCTATAGATTGGGGAGGAGGAAAATACACTCCATGGGCTGCATGGAGTCCCAAATCTTTTTGGTAGCTCCCAAAAACTCCAGGATTATTATTTTTAAATGGGAGGGGAAACAGTACCTGAAAACTGCAACTAACCACTGGAGCAGCAGTTGGGCCTGTAAACCCTCCACCTCTAGACCTCTGTGTCAAAGCCTACAAAGTATCTGAAATTTGGCTTTTGTTGGATGGGGTTACACTCCCCATAAATCTCAGGTTCACAGAGATTTGAGCCTGGATATCCAGATTTCAGTGGTGCCCAGGAGTGCATCTACACAGCTAAAACTGGTGCACCAGCTGCACACATTCCTTGAGAAGCCAAATCTAGCTATGGTGACATATGTCTTGAACATCTCATTTGGATTACTGTAATACATTGTATGTGGGAATGCCTTTGGAAACTATTTGAAATTCTGGTGGATCCAAAATGCTACACCCAAGTGGATGACTGAGGTAGGTTATAGGGCTCATGTAAATCCTTGCTGCAACAGCTCCACTGGCTGCTGATCCATTACTGGGCAGAATTCAAAGCATTGATTATGACCTTTAAAGGCCTACACAGCTTGGGTCCAGACTATCTTCATATATACATCTGCTTAAGCTCTCAAGATCAGCCAAAGATGGCTTTCTCTCAGTCCCACCACTATTACAGGCACACCTGGAGAGGACATGGGAAAGAGCCTTCTCAGTGGCTACTAGCAAGTTGTGGAACTCTTTCTAGTGGCAGGTAAAGATTTCTTTATTTAAGGTGGCATTTGGTTTTTAATATGTTGTGACAGAATGAGCTTTTAACGGAGAAGATATTGTTTCTATTATATTATGCTTTAAATGTGTTTTTAAAACTGCTTTTAACTTGCATTTTTAACTTGTGTTATTTAAAAAAATAGAAGTTTGGTTTAAATTTTGCACTAGGAAAAGAACAACGAATGAGGCAAGCACTGTCATTTTCTTTCAAATATTGTTAATATCTGGCATCAGGGTCAAACCTTAAATTCTGAGGAAGAGGAGTTAGCTATGACATGGGTATCAAGCAATCATCCATCTGTACTGGCAACTATAATAAATTTAATTCAAGAAACATATGCTTGCTGATGGTGTTTTAAATAAAGTCACACTAGTGAACTGGTGGAAGTCATTTGAATTGGAAGTCACTTGAATTTAGAGACTGTTGAAGTAATGATTTCACTTTTAACAGCAGTAGCTTCTTCTGATGGCATAGAAAGAATATTCTCTTCTTTTGGAATCATTTATTCTAAAATTGTTTGAGACCCAATAAAGCAAGAAAGCTTTTTTTTTTCTTTTCATTTTCCAGATTATTAACAGACAAGAAGATGATGATGATTTAGGGCCTATACAGACTGCCAGAAATAATCCAGCTTGAGGCCACTAACTGCCCCTGTCTCTGTGCTAGGGAATCATGGGAAGTGTAGTTTTTTCTGAGACACTGAGCCTTCTCTGTCAGAGAGCTCTGGTGCAACAATAAACTACAGTTCCCATGATTCCCTAGCACTGAGTCAGGACAGTTAAAATGGCCTCAAGCTGGATTATTTCTGGCAGTCTGTATAGGCCCCAAGTGACAGGGGACAGTATTTTAAGCTTTTAATGTGTTGACCAAGCTGATAGTGTAAGTTTTTTTCAAAAAAATATTTTGTTTAACTTCAGTTAACATGGATGTTTAAGGAAATACAAGAATGCATAAGCTATAATGTTATCATTTTACTTAAATTAAACTATTTGAATTGCAATTATTAAGGCAATGATTATTTTTCTCCTTCCAATAAAGTTCAGCGGAAAGGTTATATAAATATGAATGATTAACCTATTAAACTGGAGATAGTTCACTTCACAATGACTTCATAATTATCTATCTATGACGTATTTCTAAAGTACAATCAAATCAGTATTTTATTTAATTGTATAACTGTAAAACTAATCTGAAAAATTGTTATTCTAAAACCATCATTTGGTTTTAAATGTTAATATTATGCCAGCAAGAATGAGTCTTTGGTAACTCAGAGCTGTGTAGAATATGTATTAAGCTTATAGTGAGGAAGAGTGCCTTTTTTGGTGTGTGTGGGGGGGAATCACATGATTAAATTGAGTCCTTCTGAACAGTGATTTAAATTGTTATTTAAATCATGACTGAAATCAAATTGATTGAAATCAAATCCATCACACTAGGAATTTAAATTGTATTGTGTATTGTACACCACCTTGGATCCCATGCTAGGAGAAAAGTGGGATATACATTTAATAAATAACTCACAGACACCTTCTCTGAAGATGCCAGCCACAGATGCTGGCGAAATGTCAGAAAGAAATTCTTCAGAACATGGTCACACAGCCCGAAAAACCCACAAAAAACAACTAACAGACACCCTCCCCCACTTGCAGCTTTTTCCCTCTGCTTGGATGTTGTACTGCACTTCCCATGAGCCATAGCTAACAGTCCAAAAATATCTCAAGGGCCAAAGCTGCCCACTCTTGCCCTACAAAGTAGTCACAATGATTGTACACGTGCCCTTAGACAGCATGAATATAAACATTTTTTTAAAAATCCAAAAATATGTAGCTTGTTTCAAAGTGACGGTATCCAGTAGTGACTTGCAAACCAACTTTGGTTTGGATTAGGGTTGGGGAATGTTCTTTGAGCAAAACTGGTCAAGTTCCAACTTTGAAAGGATAGGAAGTGGGCCCAAGGATTGAGCGTGCAGGGCCAGACGCAATTCCTACCAGTGTACATTTTCCCATCAAGCTTACAAAGCACAACCCAATATTATACATACCTTCTCAGAGGTAAGCCTCAGTTCAACAGCAACTAGGTGTGCAACAAGCAACAGAGTATTTTATGCAACATACAGGAGGGTTTTTTTTTAGTCTAAATGGCTCTGAATATCTTCTCCCCCTGTAACTGACTGACAATGAAGACAGAAACAACCTACAGGCCTAATGGGGAACCCCCCACAGGCACATCCATCCCAAGACCCAGCTTTCTTGTTCCTAATCTTGAGGAATCATTAATGTGCTCAGATGCTCCATCTTCCTCTTTCTTTCTTAAATATGCCCTACAGACTTGCTTTCCACAAACCTCGTTCTGGAATCCTGTTGGTACATTACCCCAGCTTAATATTCTGTTACATAAAATGCACTTTTGCCAGGGTTACAAGGGAAGATGGGAAAGAAAGGGACATAAAGTTGCTATGCTGTTGAGAGAGGAAGACTATTGACCCCAAGTAGGATATCTGTGCAATCTATGGCTAGGTTATTCTGGCAAAGCTCACTTGGAGAACCGTTTGGGTCTTCCCTCTCCTCCCCCCGTCCACCATTCTACCAGTGCAGTTATGCCATTGTAGTTCACCAACAGGATTCCAGCCAGTTTTCTGTGGCACCAGAAGTAGCAAGTAACAGACTGAAAAATCCTTCCAAATCAGAGTTGCTAATTAGGAATCTTTATAGTTTGGAGGACTGGGAATGAGATATAGGAATGCAATTTTAAATTCTTAAAGATGTACACCTAATAACACTTACTTATTGGCTTGCATTCTATCTTCTTCACAAAACATCAAAAGATGGAACTAACATTTCAAACAAACATTAGGCAAATAAGAACTTACTGAATCAGATACTTTAGCAGATACATTTTTCTTTCCATAAACGGTGAAGTGAAAGTTACGAGAGAAAGCTTGGCCAGCTGCAAGTCCCTGCTGAAGGAAGAGAAAGGCAATGTTAACGGCTGATGCAATAACTGAATGAAAACCATTCCTTTCAATATTTAATAATAATAATAATAATAATAATAATAATAATTTATATCCCGCCCCTCTGCAGAGCAATCGGGGCGGCTTACAACATTAAAATTTCCATACAGATATATTAATACAATTTAAACAGAACATAAAAATCCCAAACCCCACCCGTCCTTTAACAAGTAAGGGTTCTTCTTATTCCAGGCCGGATGGTGCTGGGCCTAGTGTCTCTCCCCAGATGACATCGGATGGAATGGAGGGAGGGCTCTTCATTTGTTCTCACTCACTCAAGATTTGGGATTCAACATATGCCATTTCATGCTGTAATTAGAATTGGTCACCTTTTTTTCTGGCATAGCTCCTGAGCCTTCTACAGCTGCATAACATGCAGAAATTTAACACTTACAGCTTTCCCCATAACTGCCACAGAAAAAAATTAAAGGGAGAAATAAGAAGCGGCAAAGACAGCCATATGTTTACCTTCTGTTTCAACAAAAACCCAGAATTTTATTACTTTAAACAACATCTAGATTGCCCAGATTGCACGCCTATATAATTGCTCTCTTGACACTGGAAAATATGGATTTATTACTAGGGATCTCCTAAGCTGATATAACATGAACAACATGTACCTTTAAAACACAGGATTCCTTTGATTCAAAGTCATATTACACAGACAAGGTTTGTTATTATACTTCACTGTGCTATTATGTTTCATTGTGTATTTTCAGAGTTAACATAAGTTTAGTTTGTTGATATAAACTTTACAGTTAACATAACCTTGGTTTTTTTTTATTGGTTGGCATAATTCACATGAATGCAGTACAATTAAAGCAATTAAACTACTGTATTCCAAACATTTTAATTGATTTCTGGGGAGGAATCAGTATCCAGTTGTTGTTATGTATTATCAAGTCAGCTTTGATTTATAGTGATATTAGCAAAGAGATACTTCCAAGAAATCTTGTTATTAACAACCCTGTTGAGGTCTTGTAACTTTAGGCCCACTGCTTCCTTCAATTAGTCAGTGCATCAGTAATGCAATGGATTACCGCTGACATAATCTGACTTCCTTCTTATCACAATGCCACTGGACAGTCTAAACTATTTATACTTTAGAGCAGGGGTAGGCAACCTAAGGCCCGGGGGGGCCAGATGCAGCCCCCCGAGGCCTTTGGACCGGCCCCAGGCCAGTCCTGCCGCCGCTGCCGCCCCCCGCCCCCTGTCATGATGATATTATTGTTGTTATTACTTGTTCTTGGGGTTTTCTTGGGAAAATCTCCACAGGGCTTTTGCCATGGCTTTTCTGGGGCTGAGAGAGTGTGCATGCATATTTTTTTTATTTTTATTTATTTTTTTATTTATTTTGGTGCTTCGCCCCCCCCCCCCCCCAATTATCTGAGGGACAGCAACCTGTCCCCCAGCTCAAAAAGGTTGCCTACCCCTGCTTTAGAGAGAGGGCAGGGACAGGTTCTTATTATTTCAATCACATGAATTTAAGTTTGCTAGCACACTTGCCATTCCTACTAGTTTCTTTTCAAGTTTCAGCCTGGGGCTCAATAACAGGCTTAAAAATGCTTCTGATTGGTCCCTGAAGGATCATGACTCAACAATGGTCCAAAACACACTGCAGAAATAATCCCGTTTGAGACTGCTTTAACTGCCCTGGCTCAATGCTAGGGAATTCTGGAAACTGCAGCTTTGTCAAACATTTAGCTTTCTCTGTCAGAGAGCTCTGGTGCCACAATAAACTACAGTCCCCAGGATTCCTGAGCCAGGGCAGTTAAAGCAGTTACAAACTGGATTATTTCTGCAGTGTGTTTTGGACCATAGTCTACTACACCAGTTCCTAATGTTCTTTTCTACTTTATAAGAAGGGCTCTTAATATATCAGCACCAGTAGATGAAACAACCAACTTAACTGTTCAATTAAGTAGCAGCACCAGAGATGATACAACTTGTTCAATGCCAGCATTTCCAAGACATTTTGCCCTCATATCAGGTTGCCATTAATTTCCATTGAGTTCAAAAACCAAGCACCAAAGAATCCATTGCTTTCTGCATTCTTGTATCCTTGTCAAGTATATTTTCTACTTTTATACTGGCAACTTGTTTTTCCATAAACACTATAGCACCCTCTAGGGCAAACACAGCAGAGTTAAGTCACAGAACTGGTTCATTGCATTACCACAAGACAACCTTGGCCGCAACTGTTGTCATATGAAATTACAAAGGGTTTAATAGGAGACAAGGGCTGCAGTCAGACACTGCTTTAACTGCCATGGTTCAATGCTATGGAATTCTGGAATTTGTAGTTTTGAGAGAGATTAAACTTTCTCTGTCAGAAAGCTCTGGGGCCACAACAAACTACAAATTCCACAGAATGGAGCCATGACAGTTAAAGCAATGTCGAATATCAAACCGCAGTGTGGCACCAACCAAGGATGATGATGATGATTATGATGATGATAATAATAATAATAATAATAATTTGTGTCCCGCCTCTCCCTGTTGAGGATTGAGGTGGGTAACAGCAAAGATTAAAACAATTACAGAGATAATAATAAGAAAATAATCCCCAAACCCTCCCACCCCTTTGACCCACCCTCCCTTCAGTAACAGGGGCAATGTCTAGGGGAGCTAGATCAAATGGGCAGTTAGTTCAGATCAGGACAGAGGTCAGTCTGGGAAGGCCTGCCGGAAGAGAATTGTTTTTATCGTTTTTTAAAAATGTCAAGGGATGTAATCTGCGAGTCTCTTCTGGCAGGTCATTCCAAATTTTAGGAGCGGCAGCTGAAAAGGTCCTCTGAGAAATCACCACCAGTCTAGTTTTCATTGACTGTAGTAAGTTCCTCCCAGAGGACCTGAGTGTGTGGGAAGGATTATATGGGAGGAGGCGTTCCTTCAAGTAAGCTGGACCCAAGCCATAAGTACTAAGTACTTCAGCTGAAAGGAGTGTTAACAGTAATTACACGATATTTTGTTAGGTGAACAAGACTGAATGAACTTTGCACTTTTTTGCCCTCTACCTACTCCTCTGAGATTGCCATAACGAGATCAGAAGCTTTGGCTTCCATTTTTAACTAACATCATGAATTTACTCTTAACAATGGTTAAATGACCCAAACTGAATTCAAACACTGACATTTATTTATTTGGAGTATTTATGCCCCACTCTTCAGCCAAAAGGCTCTCAGAGCAGCTTACAAATGGTTAGACATTTCCCTGCCCTCAGGCTTACAATCAAAAAAGCAAGATACAAAAGGAGAAAGGAATGGTGGTGGGGAGGAGGAATAAGTCCAGCAGATCTTCTCTCTGGGCCTTTGCAGACTGCCAGAAATAGTGCACATTAAATTGAGGCACTGCCCTGGCTCAGTGCTAGGGCGTCATGGGAATGTAATTTATTGTGGCACCAGAGCTCTCTGACAGAGAAGGCTCAATGTCCCAGAAAAAAAATACAATTCCCATGACTCCCTAGTACTGAGCCAGGGCAGTGCCTCAATTTAATGTGCACTATTTCTGGCAGTCTGCAAAGGCCCTCTCTCTCTGATGCCTGGACTGAGGCAGATAGACTGGAGGGCTCTTCTTTTTACTGTGGCTAGGCCTGATGGAACTAGCCTGCCCTTCTCTCCCTCTGGATGATGGTGAATGGAGGGAGGGCATTCTGCTTTTTCAGGCTAGGCCAGACGGTGGGCAGAGGGAGGGCCCTTCTTCTTACTGTGGCTAGACCCGACAGAGCCGGCCTGCCTTTGGGCCTTTGCAGACTGCCAGAAATAGTGCAAATTGAGTCCACTTTAAGGGATAGGGTTAGTGCTAGGGATACATGGGAATTGTGTTTTTTTTCCTGAGACATTGAGCCTTCTCTGTCAGAGAGCTCTGGTGCCACAATAAAATACAGTTCCCATAATTCCCTAACCCTAACCCTTAAAGTGAACTCAATTTGCACTATTTCTAGCAGTCTGCAAAGGCCCTTTCTCTCCCTCTGACTGATCATATATAAAGCTGGCATGTTTCAACAAACCACAGTCAGTATTAAGTAGAGTTTTGAGTTTACATTCAATGGTAACCAGTGGTTAAAAATGGAAGCAAAATCAGCTGACCCTGGAACGCTGCCAGGAGAAGCACACTCACTCAGACTCTTTCACTAACACTAAAGTAAGTTTACTTTTATGGCTGAACAGGGCTAATTATTAAGATTAGTATTCAATGATATAGTGTGTTAGTCTGTAGAATCAGTATGCAGACAGATCTTGTAGCACCTTTGAGACTCACAGAAAGAAAGAAGTTGGCAGCATGAGCTTTCATAGACTTCAGCCTACTTCTTTAAACAGGTCTGGATGGCCATCTGTCGGGGGTGGTTTGATTTTGAGTTCCTGCAGGGCAGGGGGTTGGACTGGATGGCCCTTGTGGTCTCTTCCAACTCTATGATTCTATGATTCTTCAGATGCAACTCAGGAAGTAGAATTCAGTCTATGAAAGCACATGCTGCCAACTTCTTTATTTCAGTTAATCTCAAAGGTGCCACAAGATTTCTCTGCCTATTAAGATTAGTGTTTTTATACCATTCCTCACCCTCTGCCCTTTTGACCACAAAAATTAGGATTGCCACATTTCTAATACTCCACAGAGGAGGAAAAGGGTATGTCATTATTTGAAAAAACTTAATCAGGATATCATTTCTCTTCAAGAGACAAGTGTTGTAAAAAAAAAAAAAGGATGTTATATATCTGAGATGTAAAAAAATAGGGATGTTTCCATTGGTCAGAAGAAGAAAAATGCTATGGCTTTGTTTATAACTCCATTTTGGGGCCCAGAATTGGTAATGTTTGATAACAATGGTAGATATATGGTGGTCCAGATTGCCTTACAAGGAGTTAAGTCCCTGGTGGTGAGGCTGTATGCTCCCAGGGAAGACAAGGTAGCATTTTATATGGAGCTGATTGGCAAACTGTTGACCTTCTCTTATAACAACTGGTGTCGTATGGGTGATTGGAATGGGGTGGTATCTCCTGAAAAAGACAAACTCAAAAAACTATCAAGTGTTTTTTAATTAATGGAGAAATTGGAGTTGGTAGAGAAAACCTGTACCTTTGAGAATAACTGAAATAAAGAAGTTGGCAGCATGAGCTTTCCTAGACTGAAGTCTACTTCCTCAGATGCATTTGATATTATTATTATGATTATTATTATGTAGAGAGATCTTGTAGCACCTTTGAGACTAAATGAAAGAAAGAAGTTGGCAGCATGAGCTTTCCTAGACTCAAGTCTACTTCCTCATATACATTTGATATTTATTATTATTATTATTATTATTATTGTAGAGAGATCTTGTAGCATATTTGAGACTAAATGAAAGAAAAAAGTGGGCAGCATGAGCTTTCCTAGACTTCAGTCTACTTCCTCAGATGCATTTGGTATTATTATTATTTAGGGAGATCTTGTAGCACTTTTGCGACTCACTGAAAGAAAGAAGTTGGCAGCATGAGCTTTCCTAACCTCAGTCTACTTCCTCAGATGCATTTAGTGGAGTTGGCAGAGAAATGGGAGATACAAAAATGGAGAGGCAAGGGATTATATGAATAGATTTTTTTATAGTTTTTTGTGGGTTTTTCGGGTTGTGAGGCCATGTTCTAGAATTTATTCCTGACGTTTCGCCTGCATCTGTGGCTGGCATCTTCAGATGAGTTCTGAAGGGCAGAAATCCTTCTTGAGAATTCACACAATCCCAGTGTCGAAAGCCTTGGTCACTGGGGTGAGAAAAGTCAACATATTACTGAAGACTCTTTTTTAGATAATAACTGAAGATTCATCTTTCTGTTGTTGTTGTTGTTGATAACTGCCCTCCTGTTGATCTTGACCCATGGTGACCCTATGGATGAGACAAATCCAAGGCCTCCTGTCCTCCACTGCTCTGCTTAATTCCTGCAACCCCTTAATACCCATGATGTCCTCCTTAATAGAGTCCATCCATCTGGCCTTCCTCTCTTCCTATAGAAGATATATAGATACCTCTACATTGTTAAAAAAACAACAACAGTGCAGTTTGAGACCACTTGGACTGCCATGGCTCCATCCTCAAAGTAACTAGGCCCAGGGTTGACTTGAGCTCCTGTTTTTGGGGATGGCATCCAAAGCCTTTCCTTGCAACAGTTGCATAAGTGGATTGGAATTAGCATACTTATATAAGCAAGACATGAACAACTACTGGTGCTACTCAGGAGCCTCAATGCCAAGGAGTAGTAGAGATAGGACACCAAAAGCAAAAGTAACAGTCTCTTAGGCTGCGTCTGCACTGGGGAAATAATTCGTTTTAAAACCGCTCTAACTGCCAGGGCTCCAGGCTGTGGAATTCTGGGAATGGTCGTGTGTTGGGGCCCCGGAGCGGAGCTCCGGGGCCCCAACACACGACCATTCCCAGAATTCCACAGCCTGGAACCCTGGCAGGTAAAGCGGTGTCAAAATGGATTATTTCCCCAGTGCGGACGCAGCCCAAGCCTTAATGCCGGAAAGGTCAACCTATGACAAGTCCCCTCAGGCCTGCAAAGGGCACCCACTCCCTCCTCCAACGTCGCTTACCGAGCAGAAGCGCGGGACGTGCCTCAGCCGCTGCAACACCGCCGTCGACACCGCCACAGCCGCCATTTCGCACCGGCCGGGAGAAAGGAACGGATTCGGCTGCGCATGCGCGAGGATGAAGGACGTTCTGACAGAACCACGGTCACTGTGGACCAAACCAACTCTCGGAACTGTTTCCCAGGGGGAGTCCTTTCGCCGACGCACAACCCAGGTTATACCATCGTCAACTGCGGGGAGGGAATCTCTGAGCAAGGAGTAGCGAGAGAGAGAGAGATTCAAATACTTACGGTTTGAAGACACGTTGATAGAAAGGGTTTTATTTTTTTCCAACGAGGGAAAAAAAAACACATGGCCATCCACCACTCTATGAATGTCAATTCTTTTGTGTTTTTCCTAATCTCACCCCCTCCCACCTGGATGGTTCATTCCGGAGAAAAAAAATAAACACAGAAGGGAAGGCCACTGCGCTTGCGCAATGAAACCAAGGTGTTGCCCACCGAGTGGCAGTTGAAGGGAGCCGTTTCCAGACGTCTGGAGGTGTGTTTTTCCTTCCCGTCCGCTTTGTCCTCTCCGCCGTGACGTAAGAATTGGGGGCCGGCGTGGAGCCGCGTGTGTTGAGGAGGGAGGTCCGCCTTGAGAGGGCTCCGAGGGTGAGGCCTTGGGACTGCCTCAGGGAAAGGGACGGAAGTCCTCCCAGAGCAGGGGTAGGCAACCTTTCCCCTTTAAGGGCCGAGGGACTTCAACTCCCAGAAGCCTCAGCCATGTTGGCCAATAGTCCCATGTTGGGCAATAGCTCCTGGGATTCTGGGAGCTGAAGTCCCTCGGCCCTTAAAGGGGAAAGGTTGCCTACCCCTGTCCCAGAAGAAAGAAGGAAGGAAGGAAGGGGGCGCGGTGTGGCTGACTTAGGCCACTGTCTTCCTGAGGGTCATCTGTGGTCTGAGGTATTATTATGTGCTCTTTGGCATTTCCCCCCACATTAGTAAGCCCACCTCATGAGAAGGCATGACTCCTTGGAAGAGACTATAATGCTGGTATGTAGAGAGACCTTGTAGACTAACTAAAGGAAGAGGTCGGCAGCATGAGCTTTCCTAGACTTCATTCTACTTCCTCAGATGCATTTGGTATTTATTATTATTATTATTATTATTATTATTATTATTATTATTATGTAAAGAAATCTTGTAGCACCTTTGAGACTAAATGAAAGAAGTTGTCAGCATGAGCTATCTTAGATTTAAATCTACTTCCTCAGATGCATTTGGTATTTATTATTATTATTATGTAAAGAAATCCTGTAGCACCCTTGAGACTAAGTGAGAGAAAGAAGTTGGCAGCAGGAGCTTTCCTAGACGGAAGTCTACTTCCTCAGATGCATTTGGTATTTATTATTATTATTATTATTATGTAGAGAGATCTTGTAGCATCTTTGAGACTCACTGAAAGAAATTGGCAGCATGAGTTTTTGTAAAGTCTACTTCCTCAGATGAATTTGTTGTTGTTATTATTATTATTATTATTAAATGTATAGAGATCTTCTGGCCCCTTTGAGACTGACTAAAGAAGTCGGCAGCATGAGCTTTCCTAGACTCAGGTTTACTTCCTCAGATGCATTTACTTATTTATTTTTTTATTATGTAAAGAGATCTTATAGCACAGGGGTAGGCAACCTTTCCCCTTTAAGGGCCGAGGGACTTCAGCTCCCAGAATCCCAAGAGCTGTTGGCCAACATGGGACTATTGGCCAACATGGCTGAGGCTTTTGGGAGCTGAAGTCCCTCGGCCCTTAAAGGGGAAAGGTTGCCTACCCCTGTTATAGCATCTTTGAGACTAACTAAAAGAAAGAAGTTGGCAGCATGAGCTTTCCTAGACTTAAGCCTGCTTCCTCAGATGCATCTGGACCAAGTAGTAGACTTAAGTCTGCGAAAGTTCATGCTGCCCACTTCTTTCTTTAGTTAGTCTCAAAGGTCATACGAGGTCTCTCTACATGCTGATTCTACAAAGTAATAGCACTTAACATTTACATTTCTATACTGCCTAATAATCAATCAATCAATCAATCAATTTATTACAGCCGTTCGGCCAGTATAAAAACACATATAAAAAACACAATAAAAAACACACACAATAAAACAGGTAAAATGGAATCCCTTAGAACTAGGGAATGGATTTGCAGATTAGACAATAGAATATTAATTCACTTCAACTATATTACCCAAAGCCTTAAGCAGTGAGCATTATACATTTATCATTTATCTATACAGCGGCAATTATTTCTTGTCAATAATTAAGGAGGTTTGGTACAATCAAACTTCCTATCACATTGGCAAATTAACCAATCATAACTGGATCTAGTCTCCTGGTATACTGCCTAATACAAAACTTAGTAGTCTCTAAGCGGTTTACAATGTGTAAGCTAATTGCTCCCAACAAGCTGGGCACTCATTTTAGCAACCTATGGAAGGATGCAAGGCTGAGTCAACCCTGGAGCCTTCTGGATCAAACTCACAAACTTCTGGCTTCAGTACTGGCTGCAGTACTGGCATTTAACCACTGTGCCATCAGGGTTCCCCATGGCTATATCTTTGAATTCTGCAATAATGCTGGGAAAAGTTGAGGGTAGAAGAAGGAGAGGTGGACCGTCCACCAGATGGCTGGACTCCATTAGGGAGGGGACAGGCAGGAGTCTGCAGGACAGTGGAGGACAGGGAGACTTGGAGGTATCTCATTCACAGGGTCACCAAGGGTTGAGGTTGATTCAAAGACAGCTAACAACGATAGCAAAAGTTATGCACCAGATCCTGTCTGATCTTGGAAGCTAAGCGGGGTCAACTTTGATTAGTACTTGGATGGGCGACCACCAAGGAACACCAGGTACTGTAGGCTATATTTCAAAGGAAGGAACTGGCAAAACCACCTTTGAGCATTCCTTGCCTGAGATAACCTTATAAAATTCAGGAAGTCACCATAAGTTGTCTGGTGACTTGAAGGTGCGCACACACACAGTTTAGTAGAAATGTAGTGGTTTTGTTGGGTTTCTTTTTCTAGTTTTGTAAGACCTCTCTATAAACGCCATTAGGTGGTGCCCTGCTTTGCCAAAAAAACTCCAGTGGAAGAAGAGCAGGAGATTTGGTGGCAGAAAATTGGGGGGGGGGCATTTATCCTTTTCAGTTTGCTATTTCCTCATACAACTCATCTCCTTTCCCTTTTGCCTGTCAGCAGTAATGCTCCCTACTTGCATACCTAACCGGTCTCTAGTAATTAATCTAATTAGTCATTAGTTTGGAGGTGAAACCTCCAGTGTCAAAGTGCCTTTCAGTGATTTCAGTTCTAACACTGAACTGTGACTGGGAGTAGAATCATAGGAATCATAGGATCATAGAGTTGGAAGAGACCACAAGGGCCATCCAGTCCAACCCCTTGCTATGCAGGAACTCTCAATCAGTGTGATCTCTATGCTTTACAAGCTCATGGTGCCTATCCATGGCAGATAAGTGTGCTGACTCCAGTGACATTAGGGCAGATTTTGGAAGTTACTTTTAAAAGATGACTCATATGAGCTGTCTCTCTCTTTCTATGTGCCTTCAAGTCACCAGTCAACATATGGTGGTCCCATGGATTTCATAGGGTTTTCTTAGGCAAGGAATACTCAGGTGGTTTTGCCAGTTTCTTCCTCTCACATATAGCCTACAGCACCTGCTGTTCGTTGATGGTTTCCCATCTAAGTACTAACCAGGGCTGACCCTGTTTTGGTTCCAACATCAGACAGAATCTGGTGCCTTTAGAGCAGTGGTTCTCAAATGGTGCAGTGGGACCGGGGGGGGGGAGGGGGGGATGAGAGTTGCTCAAGGGGATGTGGGACTTGGAGACCCTGATCCATCCTCCTCCTTTCCCCAAACTTTTTATATGTAAAATTTACATACACATTGAGTTAAATATTGAATTTACTGAAATAGAGCTGATGAGATTTGAACAATGTTATTTCCTTATAAAATGCTAGAATATGAATATACAGTTGGCCCTCTGTTTTTGCAGATCTTTTCCAGACCCCCCCCCCTGCAAAAATGGAGATTTGACAATATTCAAATCCCATAGACTTGAATGGGGCACGCCCCTGTGGGTGCACCCCATTGATTTTAATGGAGGTTGCCCCTCCATGAATATGCAAAACCACAGACGTCAAGTCTGCGAGAATGAAGGGGTAACTGTACATGAATATGTGAATGAAAATATGCACACTAAATAAACAAAAAAATATTCATATACTGCGTGGGTGGGGGAACACAATGTCCGCATGCAGAAAATTTGGAACCAGAGGCAGAAATAACATGGAAAGTATAGGGACACGTTCCTGGACCACAAAAAGGAAGGACAGTACAATGTGTTTCAAACCATTTTTATTTGGTGCTAACAATATACACATATTACATGTCAGGTAATTCATGCATAAAGAAACAAAAACATGTTAAACTTTCTAGATACAGCATGGATGCCTCTTCCAAAATGCATCCGGGGATGCTTTTTTCTTTCTTTTTCACCACCCTCCCCTTTTCTTCAGATTTCCGTTATAGTGGCCAAACCTATAGATCTGTGGTTTTTTAACATGCTGGGAGTAGAATCATAGGATCATAGAGTTGGAAGAGACCACAAGGGCCATCCAGTCCAACCCCTTGCTATGCAGGAACTCTCAATCAGTCAGGCCTGCCCTTTGTTCCAGGAGGGAGACGATGCTACCTGCCCAGCAGGTGCCTGAGCCCAGCCAGACGGAGCTCCCTCTTCTCTGTCCTGTCTCACACACACGTGCCGCTAACACACTCACGTGGCATTGCGGCCACAGCTCCCCCACCAAGGCCGCCACAATGTCATCCACTTCCCAGCTCTGTGCCAGAGGGAGTCCCTGGGGCATTGCCAGTGATCCCGGAGCCTGATCTTAGCGCCTTCTCCTGGCTCCAAGTGCTGCCAAGCCAAGTAGATGGTGAATCAGGCTTATCTGCTTTCCTTTTTTTTCTCTTTTGCTAAAAATGCTTGCTTAAGATGACATTCTGAAGGCAGCTATTCTGTTGCAGGCGAGCACACATAGCTACAGTAGGATTGGCTAAGGCAGAATCCTATTCTTTCCCAGCTCAAACTTCATTACATTATTACAGACATTCTGACTCCAAAAGTCTGTTGCTCCAGCCCTCCTTTATCATCCTCCCAGTGCTAATGCTTCTTTAAGAAATCTATGTAAAAAGGTTGTTGTAAAAAAGTTTGCAGAAAGGAGCTTATTGTCGGAGGCTTGGTTAACTGAAGTATACCTGTGTACACTTTTATTTCCAGAACAAGAACTAAAAGGTGCATTTATTTCATTTTAGTTCTAGTATGGCTTTCATCAAGGGACTTCTACCTTTGTGTTTTGAGTGATCATATTTGCATCACTGCTTTACAGGAACTAAAGGTAAGGCTTTGTTCTGTTATCTCTTATGTTCTTGACTTCCATATTTGTTTAATGTAACTGCTATGAATACTGAGAAATATTTAATATCTCTAATGAGTATGGTCCTACTGGAATTGCAGAAAGCAGCTGCATTTTTCTCTAATGTACATATGTGTAAAGGTGACACAAAAATACAAGTAGTGAGCCATGTGTTGGGGAGCCTTTTTAAAAATATGGTAGAAAATTCCTCTGAATTATCTAGTTTCCTTAGATCATGTAAAATCACATGGGCAGCACCAAGTAAGTAAATTAATTTCCCCTATGTATGCCTGTAGATCCCACAAGACTATAAGGAAATATATGTACACCTATTTTGTGGATATAACACTGAGTAAAAACATGAAGGAAAAGGGGAGGAAAATGAGGGCAGAGTTTCAGAGTTGTGAAAGAAGGCATCAAACAGAAGAGGAGAGCCAAGTTGAAAAAACAGGGCCAAGGGGAAGAAAGTAGGTGAAATTACATTTTGTAGAGAGGGTAGTACTGATAATATGTAAGTTTGAAAGTATACAGCTGACAGTATATTTCACAACCAAATATTAGATACCTAAAAATGTATATATATATTTTCTGATTATAAGGTTTGTCCATGAATAATTTAAATGATCCTCCTAACTGGAACATCCAGCCTAATGCAAGAAATGATGATGGCCATGGAAGCAAATGGAATTATGCTTTGTTGGTTCCAATGTTGGGGCTGGCTGCATTCCGTAAGTGTCATTAGAAACAGAATTAAAATGTCTTATTTTACACTGCAGTTTAGATACTAAATTATCCTAGCGGAAATTAGCATAGACTAGACTCAGCTCTTTGATCTAGGGTTTCTAGACTCTAGCAGATTCATAGAAATCTGCCATTAGAGTGGATCCGACTTACAATGAGAGAAAGTCAATCAAAGCCAATATGGAAAGGAAAATTCATTGTGTGCAGATATAACAACATAAAAGGTCTGTTGAGCTGCTGAATGCAAAGAGGATTACATTTCCAACCCCTCCTGCCAAGGAGCAGGTCTGAGACAAGGAATTGTAGCAGGGCGCTTCTGATTGTTGCAACCATGTTCTCTGGTGGGAGGGTGTTGGAAGTAACCATAGTGCTATAACATTTTTATTTAAATGTCAGTGGAAAATTGCCCAGGAAATCCATCAGGGAATTTTTCATTAAGAATTCTAGGCTTTTGAATTGTTCGCTATTAAAATAAACATGTAGGCAAGTGTAATCCAATAGTAGATACTGTTTACCTGGTCTTCCAAAGGCTTTTTACAAATCCCTCCTCCAGAAATTCATAAGCAAGGTTATTTTAGAAATTACTTAAAGTAGCTTTCTGGAACCTATAATACTAGTTTACATCATAGAACAAAAATAATAATCCATCTGTGGCCTTTAAAATTGGCTTTGGTTGACAATTTTTAAAAAGGGTCTAATGTTTTCTAAACCTACAGGAGCCAGGAAGCTTTGTTCTACCCTTAGGCTCATTATCTTCTGAACAAAGACAAGGAGCTCTTTAACTATTTTCTCATCACTGGTAGTGGCAATAGATGCGTCTTCAGATCTAGGCATAATTTACTTACCAGTTTTCTACCAGATAACAACGTATTACTGAATGCTAGAGTTGTGAACAAGGTATTTCTGAAAATACCTCTAAATCAATTTTGTACAAGGCAATCGTATGAATCATGGTTTGGTTTTGTAGTTTAATTTTTGTTAACACTTGCTTTAGGTTGGATCTGGTCCAGAGAGTCCCAGAAAGAGATAGAAAAAGAGAAAAAGGATTACTATAGAAAACTGGTATTAATACAGAGAGAGCTTGAATCTAAATACCGTGACATAATCACAGAGAACCGTCGTACAGTTGCCCACCTAGAGTTGGAACTGGAAAAAGAACAGAACCGAACATCAAGTTATCGCAAAGCCCTTGTCTCTCAGAGTCATAAACTTGTAGAAGAAAGAAGAGCTCTGGAACAAGAACGTACAAAGTTGGAACAAGAAAAACAAATTCTGCAGCACTCTGGAGCAGTTGGTGCTTTGTATAAGAATTGCTTGGAGAAGGAAGAACAGTGGCAAAAGAGAGCTATTGCTTTATTGAAAGAGTTTGAGGAAGCCCTTACCAAAAGGCAGGACATCTATTGCAGCCTTGTTGTACCAAGACACCAGCGATTAGAAATAGAGAGGAAAATGCTAGTTAAAGCAGCAACTGATCCGGTTGCTGTGGACCTGGAAATAGAAACTGGCTTAAAAAATATTTTCAGGCATGATACTTTTTGCAGCAATTTGCTAAACACCAATAAACGTCAGAATGGAAAGCTAATGTGGCTTTACCTTCAGTACTGGGAATTGTCTGCTGAACTCAAAAAGTTCAAGAGGGTGGAAAAAGCCATGTTGGGAAAAACTAGTGACTGAAAAGTATGGCTGCCCATGTGTGACACAAATCAGGTATGATGATTTTTCTTCAGAATAGGTACTGTTAGTTTCATTTTTCACATTTATGTTAGTTGTCCGATATGATATAGAAATTGTGGGTGAAGCCATTGTGCTTGTACCCTCTGCTTGATTGCTTTCATCCACCTTTTGCTTTCTTGGATATCCAGACCTGGCATTCTATAATTTCCCCAGTAACTCATAACCACAGTTTAGAATCATAGATTCATAGAGTTGGAAGAGGCCACAAGGGCCATCCAGTCCAACCCCCTGCCATGCAGGAACTCCCAATCAAAGCATCCCTGACAGATGGCCATCCAGCCTCTGCTTAAAGACCTCCAAGGAAGGAGACTCCACTACTCTCCGAGTTTATTCATGCAACACTCTTTCTTAACAAACCAGTTATAATACCAAGAACAACTCATGGATTGTAACTCTAGTCCAGTGGTTCTCAACCTATGGGCCAGCAGCTGTTTTTGACTACAACTCCCAGAAGCCCCAACTAGCATAGCCAGTGGCCCAGATTTCTGGGAACTGTAGTTCAAAGCATTTAAAGGAAGAAAGGTTGAGAACCTCTTCTCTAGTCTATTGGGGAAGAGACAGGCAGAGTAATAGATTTTGTGTGAGAGAATATGCTATGTGATATTTATTATATATCATGTAATAAATACATTTTAAGCAGGCTCTCTCTATTTTATCTCATAGATACAGATAACCCCCAATACTGAAAATAACAAGAACACTAATAATGGGTAGATAGGTATTTGATGTAATATAGAAAGACGTTTTCCACAAAATAGGTTGCAATGCAAATAATAGAAACTGAAGCTGAAGTTAGGAACACCTTGAATCATGGGGATAAAGCAGTGGTATTCACAATTTAATAAATATGCATAGGACCTCACTGCTAATAAAACTCATGTTTTTATTTTTTTAATGTGTTTATTTTTTTAAGTCTTTAAAAACACCACATTTTACCAACTGTTCACTTTAAGCACATGAAACTAAGTATATGTAAATACATTTAGGCTGTGTGTATGATATTGTAATTTAAAAGTACAACTTTAATTGGGCTAGTTGTTTATGTCACAACTATTACGGTTAGATTCAGTGATATAGGGGAATTACGATTTATGAGTAACATTAGTACAAAAAAATCCTATGAATTCTGTAAGGTGTGGTAGCGGAGGTGGTCAATGGTGGGGTGACACCAACCCTAGTGACATCACTCTGGACTGCCACTTATCACTGATACTAATAATAAAAGGCATATCTATATAGTGATGCTTGAGATATGTCATCTCTGCTATTGTCAGTGTGGTGTATGTAGAGGAATTCAGTGCTGTGTCAGAAAAAGTGAAATGTTAGTAAAATTAAAACCATGAGCCTTTCAAGAGCACTTGGGAGATTTCAAAAATAAATCTCTTACTGGCTTTGAGTAGTTCTTCCCATGTTCTGATGATCACAGAATCATAGCATTGGAAGAGATCCCAATCCAAACCACTGCAGGAATCCACAGCTAAAAATCCCTGACAGGTGACATCCAACCTTTGTTTTAACACTTCCAGCAGTTATCCTTGTGTCCTTCATATATATTCCTGATTTCCAAGAAAGTGTCATTTAATATTTTACATTGATGCTTGACTGAATTAATATTCTTGCAAATGCAGTCACTCTTTTTAAAAGGACACTAATAAAGTGATTGCTGTTTTGTTTTGGTTTGCTTGACTTGTACATATTATATGCATGAGCACATTAACAATGGAATCCATAGTGCCATACTATGATCACACAGCTATCTCTGCTCACCCTCAATGTGTCAAGTCCATTGAATTTTTCATGTCTTCAGGTGCCTTCTGTATTCTCCACCTTGTACCAAATCAGAAACGTGGCGATAAATGCCTATAGCTTTAACAGATCCCCGTTTCTAGCTCCATGAACGAAAACTACCACGGGAGAGCATCCTTCCCATCACGCATCTAAAGCACCTTGCAGGGACACAGAGCAAGAATCCCCCTAGATGAGATCTCTCCACCATTACCAGTGGAGAATTCTCTTTTCCTCGTCTTCCTACTTTTGAATGGTTTGAATTGCTTCACCTCCCCTCTATGCATGCTGGCTAACCATCATGCCAAAGATACTACAAAAGTCCATCTGCTGAAGTTTCTAGTGATAAAAATTAGGCTGATGCTGTCTGAAAATTATACATATACCCTAAATGTTACTTCTAAATATCTCAAGTTTACAAATGTGTCTTTGCAAGTTGTATCTTTTATTGTTTTACAGGAGGGCTTTACTGCCTATGTAAAATTTGGTGATAACAGAATCACCTGTGGGTTTTTTTTTACTCATGTTGTAGGAGTCATTCATTGGACACATTAAGACTACATCCTCATGCTTATTTTACATCCAACTTCTGAATAGACATATGTAAGGTTCTAAATGCTCTTGTTGTCGTGTGCCTTCAAGTTTTTTTCTGACTTGCAGCAACCCTAAGGCAAACCTTTCACAAGGTATTCTTAGCAAGATTTGTTCAGAGGTTTGCCATGGCCTTCCCCTAAAGCTAAGAAAGTGTGACTTGCCCAAGGTCACCCAGTGGGTTTCTGTGACAAAGCGAGGATTTGAGTTTCGGTTTCGCAGAGTCCTTGTCCAACACTCAAATCACTACAGCATGCTGGCTCTGTAGATAACGGACATTCATTCAATACTCATTTGTTACTCCACCACTTTCCATACTTGCTGACCTGTGTATTATTTCCTTGTTGCCATACATTTCTGTTATTTGGTGCATACAAGTCATTCCTCATAGTGTAAAAATATGAAATAAATTATTGTAAAATATTCAAAGCTTGGTCTTGCTAATGTTGAATAAATGAGCTCACATTGCACATCTGAGATGCATAATTGTCTTCATTCTCAAGTACAGTCATAACTTTTAGCATTTGGGTAGCTCTTTACCTACATCAGGGGTAGGCAGCCTTTCCCCTTTAAGGGCCGAGGGACTTCAGCTCCCAGAAGCCTCAGCCATGTTGGCCAATAGTCCCATGTTGGCCAATAGCTCCTGGGATTCTGGGAGCTGAAGTCCCTTGGCCCTTAAAGGGGAAAGGTTGCCTACCCCTAACCTACATCATCTTAGAATTCTTAGAACAATTTACAACAGAGCTCTGTTATCTACATTTTGAAGACTGGGTTTGAGATTTTTTTTAGGGCCATCAAGGAGATTTTATAGCAGAGGAGAAAAATTAATTGGGAACTCTATAGTTTTTATCTTATTTCTTTAAAAATTACACTATTGCTATTGCATGTTTTCATGTACACATACAGACAAGTACTAGGAGCAACATATAAATCATAGAATCATAGAGTTGGAAGAGACCACAAGGGCCATCCAGTCCAACCCCGTGCCATGCATCTCTATCTTGAAATTGGAATAGGTAAACATAGGGCCTTTGTACACTGCTAGAAATAGTGCAAATTGAGTCCACTTTAAGGGTTAAGGTTAGGGAATCATGGGAACTGTATTTTATTGTGGCACCAGAGCTCTCTGACAGAGAAGGCTCAATGTCTCAGGAAAAAAAATTCCCATGATTCCCTAGCACTAACCCTAACCCTTATAGTGGACTCAATCTGCACTATTTCTGGCAGTCTACAAAGGCCCATAGTCTCACTGAGGTCTATTTTTTGCTTTATGGGAAGTTGTTGGCATCCACAATGCAGGAGCAGGTATGATTTATGGGGCTGGGCACAAGATCAAAGCATTGATAAATTCAATGCTACCAGTGCTTTTAGGCAGAATTGCAGACCAAGAATATCTGCCTGGTTTTGGAATGATAATGACCCTAGACAGCTTTCATATTTTTGGGACTCCATAATTATTGAAAGCACCCTTAAATATGCCCAGATATGGAATGAGGATATCTAAACTGCATATATCATTCACATATACATCTATCACTTGATTTATTACTGTTTCAGCTTTCTATTGCATTCTGAATCCTGACAGATCAGACCCAGGTCTATCTAGCCCAGCAGTTCATTTCCAGCAATGGAGAGCTAGTTGCTTCTGGGAAACCTGGTCCCTTGTACCCTTCAACCTGCTATTCAGAGGCATACTGGCCCTGGCCATGAAGTTGCCATTTATTTATTTATTTATTTATTTATTTACTAATGTTAAAATTTGGAAAACCTTCCCAGAATCCACTGGGCACCACGGCCACCAATAGGCCAACATTTCATTTGACTTTTTAAAATGCAGTCTGACATGTTTCATGAAGAAAAATGAAATGCATACTAAAATACTAAAATTTTATTGTCTCATATAAAAAAACCCAACATACATTGTGATACTTGACTAACAGAAGTTAAAAAAGCCTATTTTGAAAATATTTAGTTCCACATAAATTCAACATTCTCAGTGTATAATATATTATCTAAGTGGCAGAACTCTTTAGAAAGCAGTCACACTCTAAAGTAATCTAAAATCCCACATTCTCCAAGTTTAAATTATGTGTCCCTGATTGGAAAGGGAGACAAATGACCAGGCTTTTGGTCTATGCATCATAGGCCTCTATGGTAGCAAGCATTGAGAACCTCTTCCCCGCTGTCCCGGGCCTTTATTAGTTGAAAAGCATTCTCAGTTTTATGCATGGCAATAGGAAGCAATGGAGTTCCATGTTACTGAAGGGTACAATCGTGGTCTTTTGCAATGGCTATACAGGGCCAAGGTGTATTGTATTCATTGTCTGAGTTATTACTCAGTCTGCATTAGTAGGCACAGGAAAGAGTAAGAACCAGTTTAGCATTCTAAAGCCCTCTTCTTAACTCTTGGGGGGAAATTACTCTGCCATCCCTTGTGCTTTTAAGTCTGTTCTTCACAAAGGAATTGATTGACTGATTGAGGGGCAATTTCTAAGCTGAATTCTGAAACAGCCACCATTTTACATTATCACACAGGGCTTCGCCTTTGTCATGGTGGTGCTCAGTGTGAGGTGCTATCTGCAATCAAAAGCAAACTGGTTTGATCATGAGGTATTTAGAACATAGGCACTTGCTAAAGCACAAAGAAGCTCTGTTACCTGTATGGAGGGAGACTTTGAAATGTTTAAGAACGTGTTAATAGTTACAGAACCTTATTTCAGTGCTTACCATCTAGAAAAATCCCCCTATTCCGGAATGTACTAGTAATTTCTTTTAAAATCTGTATTGGAGAAGCATTTATAATACAGGACAATAAATATTTACAAATCAGTTCAGCACAGTTTGTACATTTTTAATCTGTGTACATAAGGTTTTCTGCATTTACAGAATTTTCAAAAATATAGTAACATCTAACTCATCAACTATACAAAAAGGTAAATGAGGGAGGGGAAACCATATTTATTATATACAAATAAGCATACATTTAATTATTGAAAGAACGGAAGAAAGTCACCTGGAACCAGTGCTGCTGGTGTTATGTGATTCAAATTTCAGCAGTCCTTATCATATATTGCCCTAGAGAACAAGAAAAGTCCATCTCATAATTCAGAAGTACTCTGACAAAGTTTTGGAACAGAGCTTGCTTATGAAAGGAAGGATGTACAATGTACAATAAAACTCCTAGACGTTACATAGGACTGCTCAGAATAACCTTCAACATCTTGGTCAACACTGTGTGTTGAGAAAAAGAAAGAAAGAATGCAAACAAGGGCCTGCATTATGTTTACTATAATGAATGATTTATTAAAAGATTCTGTTATCGTAGATTTTTCCCCCTGATATAGATAATATATTATCACTGGTGCAAAATAAGTCACCACCTGCAAGGGTCTAGTATACCCATAGGTGGTCCATTGTCCAAACAAGGGGGAATTCCTTATGCCAAAGTGATGGGGTGAGGTGTCCATCTCTCCTTGGACCATGGGCTGCCGATTATTATTCAAGTGCATTAACTTTCTGTAGCCTTCTGGGTATAATTTACCTATCATACCATAAATATATGGGTCCATATAACTATATCTAAGGGCTCTTCTGCACAAGCCCTGTTCTCGCAACAGTCATGCAGGTACTAATAAAATGGGAATATACAGCTTTCCAGGCATCATCACTACACTTCTCTCAATTCCACAATGCCCCCATCATGCTCTCTTTCTGACTTCTTCCCTTAACTCCACCTCCCTGCTTTATGCCCTACTCAGCCTTTAAGTGTTTTGTTTTGCTTTCCCCCTTTTTTCTTTGCAGTTCCAGAGCTCTGCTGCCACAATTTAAGTCTTTAAAAGTAAAAGAAAGAAAGAAAGATATAAAAATAAAGATAATCAGGGCCTTTGGAGTAGTGAGGGGGATGGGGGACAGGGAGACGGACAGGACACAGACCACATCTGGCAATTGTGCAACTGTCCCAGGAGCAACATTTTGCACTTGGGGACTTTTGTGATTGTCAAGTAATTCACAGTTTCCCCCATCAATGAAAAGGGACAGATTGGGGACAGGGCAGGTATGGACTGGAGGCATCATCATGCGATGAGTATTGCCAAAGCTGCTGCTTTCCCAGTGAAATTGTGGTTTAAAAATAGTGTGTAGTAATGTCCTTAGTTACTAAGACTTAAGTAGAGGGTTACAGAGGGGGAAATATTAAAAAGTTAACATACAGTTATCTTATCCAATATGAGCATGCAAATCGGAAGTTTTCTAAATTCTCGCATGGTCCTATTTGATTGATTTTTAGAAAGTTAAGATGGGTCAGTTTAATACAAAGCTAAGAAAATCCACTTACTTACTGAAAGTATTGTCTGTCAAACCATGGTTGAGAGGCCTAATATATGAGAAGGTTTGCTCTGATAGAGAAGGGAGGGAAAGTTACGCAAAGTCAACATGACTTCTTATTAGAAATAATCTGGATCCTACTGACAGTTGCAATTTATTTTCTTCCCATACTTTTTCATATTCATATTGGTATTTCCCTTACTCACTAAATAACATTGCCCTGCAATTTTACAGAAATCTGATCTGAGACACAACTTTCTGCAAAGTTTTTCCAACATTCCTTAGAAGAAGAAATAAAATCAAATTTATTCATTCAATTGTTTGTTTCTTTATTTATAGCCTGCCTTTCTCCCATCATGGGATTCAAATGTCCCCATTATCCTCTTGGGTTTCAAACCTGTGACCCCTAGGTAAGTTCTCATGTTAAAGAGTGAAGTCCAGTTTTAAAAACCCCTACTTATCTTCACAAATCTTTTTGTAGACATCCCCTTTCTAGGGTCAGAGCTTCAATGTCAGAGGAAGGAAATGGGCAGACTGGGGGCGCTTCATAGACAGGACTGGTGAGGCTGTGGATACTATATATTCTAAGCCTTCCCAGCCCTGTGTCAAATGTCCAACAGATGGAAGATTTTTTAAACCATCTTGAGAACTGTTCTGCCTTCTTATTGCTCTCTTTAAAAACAAAACAAATACCTTCCTGATTCAAAAATACCTTCCTGGTTCAAAAAAGGCCTCTTCTAGACCTAAAATGCCCCAAGTGGACCTGCAACTATAAAACAAAATTGTCTGCCACAGTCCCAGAGAGTGTGTGGGATCATTTAAGGCAAAAACACGAAATCAAAATAAAGGAACTGGGGCAGGCATGAAGAATTGGAATATAGTCCTCCAAGGTTCTGTGGACCTTGCAGTCTCTTTGTCCTTGACAATTGCCCATCCCTGATCTAAGCTGAGCCAAAGTGTGGGATTTCTCTTCTCTTTTGCATTACTAGTGAGCCTTCCAGATGAGAGGAAAGATAAGTATCTTAATGCCCTAAACAGCAACTAATTGATGCAACAGCAGAATGTTAACTGTGAACTATCTTTATATATTTACTTAACAACGGTACTTACAGCTAGGATATATTCTCCACTGGGTTTTGACCTGGGATTCTTCTCTGAGAGAGAAGGTGATCTACATTCTGATGAAAGCTTTGATCCTTCATCCAGAAATGTCTTGGCAAGGACTGGAGAGAACTCGGAGAGGACAGAGCTGCTGAAACTGCTTGTGCTCTCCCTTGATGTGTCCTGGGATGACTCAGAACTCTCTGGAACAACAGGAATCAGTGTTCATTAACATTAATGGATATAGTCACAGCCTATTATTCAAAAGGGATTCTAATAGCACATCTAAAAGACAACCCATGATGGTTCTCTGTATACTTCACGCACCAAGCTGCTAACATTCCAACACTATATAGGACAGGGGTAGGCAACCTTTCCCCTTTAAGGGCCGAGGGACTTCAGCTTCCAGAAGCCTCAGCCATGTTGGCCAATAGTCCCATGTTGGCCAATAGCTCCTGGGATTCTGGGAGCTGAAGTCCCTCGGCCCTTAAAGGGGAAAGGTTGCCTACCCCTGATATAGGACATTCCTAGGCCAATGGTTCAGCATGTGCACCATCACCAACCTCTGGCCAAGCGTAAGAGAATAACAGAGAAATCAGGAAAACTGCCAAGAGGCCTTTGTACACGAACAGGCCACAGCAGTCAAGTGTTGCTTCCTGATGCCTATCAAGGAGTCCTCCAGACCTTTGGGGCTACAACTTTCATCAGGCCCACCCAATATGATCACTAAGAATGAACTGTGGGAGTTACAGTTTGACTCTATACTCATTCCTGCTACAAAGGCTTCCAGGACAGTACTCCTTGCTGGCTTGAGCAACCAGGTGCCCTCACTGGTCCTTCTTAATTGTAGCCTATTTTTGCCTTGCCTCACCCTCAACTCAACAGGAAATTTAGTACTAGACAGTGGAATCAGATCTTGGGAAAGTTTTGTTTTATTCAAGAGCAAGTTACTAGCTCTCAAGGACATGAAGATAAGCTATGGGCTATGAGTATTAGAAAGCATAGCTGAATAAAACTTCTAGTAGTCAAGGTTTCAGTGTCCTGCATAATCCCATGTTTCTCTCAATATGTACTATGCATTTTCCTTAACTCGCACAGTTTGTATGCAGCATTCAGTTTTCCTCTTTGCAGTTTTTTTTAAAATTTCTAGTGCTCCTAATACACAGTCCTGTATATATTCCTTTTGCTACAAAGCCAGCAATATCTTACTAGACTGTTTTTATTCATTTGTCTCCTATCAATGGGATAACACAGACAAAATAAGGAAAAGGAACTCTGTTACAATAGCAAGCACTAAATGGCCTGGAATCTACAAGTAATTTTGAAACGTTTCTTCTAAGAGCACTGTAGATGTGGTAGCCATTGACTGCTTTTGTGCTATGAGATTCCCATTCCCATTTTCTATTCCTGTCAGTAATGTAACAGCAGATAGTCACTCGACAAGAAAAATCCTGAAGGGCATTTGTACAGACAGAGAAATGTAGCTAGATCCGTATGTCAGGACGCTCTTGGCATCTGCTGTCTGCTTCCCTTTCCTGAAATGGCACTGACAGGAAGGTACAAGAACAGTAGCAATGGCGCTGCAGTCATTGGAAGGAACATTAGAAAGGCATGAAGCATCAGTGCAGCAGCAGGTAATAAACAATACCAATGGTAGAAGTGCTTCAGGCACAGCTGTGGGAGGAACAGTACTGACAACACAGCTTGAACTATCATAACAATCCGTGGATTGAGCACCATTACTGGTATTCCAGATAGGCTGCACACCACCACCTTAATTTCCTAGAATATCCTCTGAATATTAGCAACAAACAAATGTATGCCAGAACCTAAGGCAGGTGTCCATAGCTGGCCTTGCCAGGGTGCTTGGGCCCTGGTAGTTGCCTAACGATGCTGTGTGGTGGCATTGGGACACACAGAAGTTACAGATGCAAACATCTGGGTGTTCCTGCCTCTGCCTCAGCTAGGAGGCAGAGGAGCCCTGGTGGCGCAGTAGTTAAATGCCTGTACTGCAGCCACTCACTCATAGACCACAAGGTTGCGAGTTCAATACCAGCCAGGGCTCAGGCTAGACTCAGGCCTGCATCCTTCCAAGGTCGCTAAAATGAGTACCCAACTGTTGGGGGGCAATGAGCTTACAGTTGTAAACTGCTTAGACACCCCATAGCGCGGTATGAAGCGGTATATAAATGAAGCTGCTTTGCCATTAATTTAGAAATTTAAAAAATGGGAAATATTTCAAACTGCACAGTCAGCAGTAGTCCTCAAGGTTCTCAAATTGAGTTCTGTGGAGCACTGGGTTTCCTAGCAGGGCCCCCTCATTAGTTAACAGCAGGAAACTTCTATTAACATCTAGTTCTCTATAATTAATCCCCACTTGTTATTCCACTTGCTATTTTTATTAGGGTACTGGAGAATGTGAGGAGATTCTAGATCATACTCTTCAAGAAGAGCAGTAATGAGATCCAACGGACTGGATTTGTGATCCAAATGAACTGAGTATATACTAGATATACTCAGAATCTTCTACAATGTGCTAGGGTTCCATAGCAGATGGTGGACTTCCTCTTCAGACTTCCTCTGATATGATAAGGATTCCTCCAGAGACAGTTTAAAAATCGGTGGACTAGTGCAGCATGTAATGCAATTATATGAAGGGGACAAATCAATTATACCTTTTCTCTTTACCATGTCATTACTATGTGTTTTGAAAACTTCTGCTATCACATCCTTAGAGTATATCACATGTATATCACATCTATACAAAGCTGTAACTGTTCAGAACGAGACTTTTAAAACTCAAAATGCAATTGGTCAGAATGTCCAATGATAAACCTGAGGACACGTATCCCAAAACACTGCCATAGTATTACATACTGGATCTTCTCTGTTCAGGTGATTGAGTTAATATGACTGGGAATCCTTACTGGTCTTCCTTAATCCAGAAGTTGTAATGTACTCACCCACTGAGGGCTGACTTCCAACTTCCTGTTCCAACTCATCTTCTTCAATACAGGTTCTGACATCATATGACCAGTGGTTGATGGGTGGCCCAACTAAAGCAAGAGGAGATGGGGTAGAATATACATGCAGGTTTAGCGAACCCAGTATGGAAGAGGAGGACTGGCTGCTGGAGGAAGAGGTACTGCTGTTTGAGATTGTGGAATGAGGCCTCTTAAACGGTGTAGAGTGGTCAAATGAAGAAACAGCTATTGAGGCACGAGTCCTTGACTCTGGTCAAACAAAGAAAAATATCTCTTGTCAATTCTTGGAACTAAATGAAAAAGATACTTGAAGAAAAAGTATGGCTACAGCCACAACTCAGTGCTAGAGCACAATGCTTTGCATGCAGAAGTTCCAGCTTCAGTCCTTGTCATCTCCCCTTGAAAGGAGCTCAAACAACAAAGAGAAACCCTGGATCACATATGGTGCCAGAGTTGGAGGGACCAATGATCTTCATGTACTATAGCATCATCACAATTACTATTTAACTGGTCTGCTATGGAGAAAAATGCAATGCATGTTGTCCAATATTCAGGGATCATGTGATAATTACACCTCATGATGGCTGCTGGATCACGGATGTGCATTAGGATGACTGAAAAGCTAATTCTGGGTTGATGAATAGTTGCTTACAAAAAGTGTAAAAAAATTCTATTTGAAAATACACAAAGTAGATAAAGGTTTATCATGAAAATGGATGTATGAACACTGCAAGCTCAATCTCTGCACACCATCACTCTCCATTACCTGAGGACAGGATGAAGAAGAAGAAGAAAAAAAAGTCTACAGCAGAGACAGGAAGTGCTTGAGACAAGAGACCAAGGGCAGAGAAAGGTTTATGGCTCCTGTGACACCCCATGGGAGACTGAATACTTTGGGTTTTAGTCTGAGCTGTAAATGAGCTATCCAAGGTACTGCACCTATTTGAGGAAAGGGTCGTTCTTGGATAGTTCTTTAAAAGTCTGGACTCAAATGCAGTGTAGATTCACTACTGCACTGACAGGGAAGCCACCATGAGCTTCATGTGCTTTGCACACAAAGGACTGAGATCCAGCCCCCTATTGTCCGGAAAGGGCTAGAGAAATTCCTTGGTTTGAAAACATAGATAGGGGTTGCCAAGTCTCCAAAGAAATGAGAGAAAGTGCCAAACCATACCTGCTCCCTTCATGATGAAGTCTATAGCTCGATCACTTATAGCTGCATCACTGGGCTTGATATCCATAAATGGTTTATTCCCTATGCCCATAGACACCATTTCTTGCATTCGGAGTTCTAGAAACAAGTAACCAAAATAATGGAAGAAGCAATGATTAAATTGTTTCTTATAAAGAACTGGAAATACTCTACATTACAGAAACCAAAAATCATAGCTCAGGGCCAAGGGTAATAATGCACACAAGGCAAATTAGAACCAAAGGAGGAAAGCATCACAACTCTGGTTCCAGTTGTGAACACTGATGGCTATTTAGGTTTTAATGATTTTGTTTTAGATATAAATACTTCCAGAATGAGAATCATTTTTATATAATAAACTATGGCACAGACGCACAATTTTGTGGAGCATTTGTTTCGCTTTTTGTTTTGTTTTCTAATGAAAACAAATTTGCCATGTGTGTACCTTCTAGTTAGAGATGGGGGGAGCTCAGCTGCGTAGAAGTTTTGAAAACAGCATACAAAATGAGGCTGAAATCCAACATCACATGAGCAGACATCTAGTTACGCAAGAGGAATTTTTCCTCCCACCTGCAGCCCCTTGACACACCCAATAACCTCTCTTTGGAGCAGATTTGGAGGGCAAATGGGGCTGGAGCTTGGAAATGTACTTTTAAGAAGACACCCATAACTGAAATAATGACATGCCAAAACCATCCATAACCAAACAGTAATAGGCAGATGCTCTGGACAGCAGAATAATTCTTTCACCATTCTGAGGACAGATACGGTTCTGCCAGTGACTAGAAACCGTAAGGTAAATGGAGGGTGGAGAACAAACACTCTTGAACGGGATACAACAGGATTCATAGTGTGACACATGACAACCTCTTCATTGAGTATGGACAGGAGGAGAAGGAACACTCAGAGGTCCCACATGCTGCTCTCCCTCAGAATGGGAAGACATTCCAACACAAGATATATAAAAGAAGGAGCCTCCCCATCATCCCAGGTGAGTAACTGTCTTGAAATGAGACTGCACATCCGGTTGCAAAACCTGCCTTCCAAAGGCAGTGGCTAATGCACAAAGATTGGCCCTGTAAATGCCTCACAAAGATAGAAGGTGCATCATCAGTGACATTTTACAGGAGGCTTCCAGTGAAGCATTCATGCCAAAGGTCCCTGAAGTTGCAGCCCCTTTTTCTGAAATGCTGCTATGTCCTTAGCAAGTTGGTAGATGTTGGGCTTGGCAGGCTATACTTCTATTCTGTTGAATCTATCTGCTACAAATGGGCAAAGAAACTGTTTTTTTCTCATCAGGTCAGATGAAAAGATGTAACAAAGGAATCAGGTCATTTATCCTGCATCATCCTGTTAAGATGGAGTTGCAGTGTGTTACAAATCCCCAACCAATGCTAAACTTGTTCCTTGAGATGAACAGAATTGAGACAAAAGTTCATACTATTTATGAAAAACAGAACTTAGTTTTTGGCAAAAAGTATGGGTCTGTGCATAAAACTATGTCATCCTTCTGAAAGGTATGGAGACCTGATTATATGGAAAGATCTCTCATTGCCAGTATCCCCCGAACTGAAGTCACAGCTTTATATGCACAAAAAATAAACTTATAAGAAAGGCACTTCATTGCAACTCTCTGCAAAGGTGGCCTTGGTTAAAGCATTTTGTAAACATCCCATGAAGCAAATCTATGAACTGCTGGAGTGTGTATGATGGTAACTGCTTGGGAAAAAAATGCTGTGTGAGGATGTTGTGAGAAAGGAGCTCCCCTGCTAGTATTGAGCATGATGGACAAAGCAGCTGCCTGACTTTTCCGTGTGTTAGGTCAGCTAGGTTCAGCCACACCTGAAAAGCTTGAGAAAGTGACACCATAGAAACTAGAATCTGTTTCTCCCATGAGAAAGGGAGAAGCAGGCAGGAGAATCAGGGAGCAAGTGAGTGTGAGGAAGGCTGCTTTTTGCCATTGACATGAGAGCCTCCAGCTTTGGGAGTGGGGTGCAGGAGGAATCCAGAGATTCTTCCTCTTCTTAACTCCTAAAACAAAAGGCTGTTGTGTCAATTCTATTTCCTGCTTTAGGAGCTGGAGGCTGCTATCCTCCATTGACACACCAGTCTCCTGCTTTGGGAGCTAAGAGGAGGAAGAATCCCTGGATTCCTCCTGCACCGCCCTCCCAAAGCTGGAAGCTGTTGTTTCCCATTCTAACAACAGCCTTCTGCATTGGGAATAAAGAGGAGGAAGACTCCCTGGATTCTCTATGCACCCCACATGAAGATGGAGTCTCTTGTGTGAATGGGAAGCAGAAGCCTCCAGCTTCAAGAGTTAGGAGGACACAAAAGTTCTTTATGTCACTATCACCACTACATTCAGTGATTTACAGAAATATTAAGGTGTAACATTAATACAAAAAACATTACTGAGGATTCTAGTAGGGGAGGATGTTAAGGGGGGGGTGACACCATGAGTTATCGCACCAGGTGACACCAATCCTAGTGACACCACTAGACAAAGGCCAGTGAAGGCAAGAGGCTTCTTGGTTGCTGTTCATCAAGCTGCTTTGTTGCTGTTCTCAAGGTGACCAGATAAAAATGTAGAAGCTTTTCCCTGGCAATGAAGGACTCTCAATCCTTCTTCAGTAGAGTAGAGAGGTGTGCAACTGGGGTGTGTGTAGGAGGATTTACAGAGGCCACATACTCTGGACTGGAGACTGGCATAGACAGGAAAAAGAAGAGATTTTAACTACTGGAGCCACTCCATGGCTTCCAATAATCAACCCCAGATACTCCTCCCACTCCTTCTCCAGAGACATGTCTTCCCCACAATTGTTCCCTCCTCCACACAAGTATTGTTTCTTCTGCTGCCTCTTCACTCAGCTGTCTGATGAAAGAAATCAGAAGCAGCAACTCCAACCTGCCAGCCAAGTCCTGGCAAAGTTCATAAGGCGTAAGCAGGATCCCATATTTGAAAGCTCCTTTTTGCCGCCACTTTTCCCCCACTGCCACATGCACTAACACCTCACTTCAGTCAGTCATTCTGTTGCAAAATGGCACTGCTCCAAGCCACAGAAACGACGCTCTGCACCCAAGTCTTGCAAGAATTTCCCAACCAACACTACTAGCAAAAGACTCAGCTAAGGGAGTGAGCTCATGTGGACAGGTAAACAACCACACTTAGTGTGGACAGATACAACCACACTAAGCAATCAGTGAGACTATATAATTTTAAGGGACCCTGAAAAGAAGTTTCATCTACCTGCATTTCTACCATTGTCCTAAAGGCTGCTAATTTCCCTTGTGTGTCTTGCATACCAGTACATAGACTGACAGTCTCCCTGCTGCCCCTTTCCCCCTCACTGCCCTCCTGGATTTTTTCACTGCCCCCAGCGGGGGCATACTGCCCACTTCAGGAATCACTGTTGTGGATTATATTGCAGGCATACCTCTGTTTCTCAAGGCTTGTCTCCAAAGAATCTTTCCTATGATATCTGTCCATACACTCTTGATTTCTGTTGAGTTGGCCTGAAGGATGTAGGTGTCCTGGGATTTTCTTCTTCTTCTAAACCAGATTTCAAATCTCAATCCACTATCTCCAACATTCTCTGTCATTCCAATTTCAGCTGTCTACCAGCAAATATGAAACAAGAAAGAATTTAATTGCGCTCAGCATAGTTTAGCAGCAGGAAAACATGTTAGTTTTGATAAACCATATGTTGATCACCATCTTGACAGTTACAAAACTGTGTGAATATTGATTTTCAACCACAGAAGCAAAATTCTGAATAGCATTAATTGAAAGTGCAAGTAACCTCTGCTGAATTCCTGCTGCCTTTTCCTTTCTCTCCACTTTCACCTATCTGAATTAACTCTTTTGTTTATCAGGCTACTCCTTTTCAGTAAAACCTGATCCCATGTGGACTTGTATAACTAAAAGCAGTTCACAGACATGCCTGTAACATAATCTGGACTCCCACTTTCTCTTTAAAAGAGAAAATTTACTTTGGGAGAGCTGATTTGTAATGAAGGCATGTGGATTATTATTTCATTCCAACTCACCATGGCTTTGCTCCAAATTGTTCTCTCAAGCAGCTTTTGCATATGTGGTGTTCCAAATGTGTGCTTAATTTACAAATATATATAATAATACAAAATTATGCTGGGCAGAGGGAAGGTTGAGAGATCTGGAGCAGAGAAGCATTACCAGGAAAATAGCTAAGCACTTCTTTCTGCTGCAACACCCTACCAAGATTTCTCTCTAAAATGGCTGTTGAGATTTTGTTACATGCATTCACATTTAAAGTATTGCCAGGGTGAAACACATAGACATTTGCAATCTGAATTCTACAGAATTTGCTTGATTTTGTTTTAGTTAACTGTATGGTTACAATTTTATTAATGCTTCCTAAGACAATATCAATGTCTTACAGCCAGAACAGAACCCTTTACTCCCTTGGCTAGACACACTGGGTATGACCAAAACAACCCAAGTACTTCAAAATACATCAACTCTATTTTTCGTATTTATTTATTTAAGGGATTTATATCTGCCTTTCTCCCAAAATGGGATTCAAGGTGGCTATCTCTATGGGATTGGGGAAGCAATGGTTCCTTGTATATACAAACAACTATACTTGAAGGCTTACATCTCACCTTTCTTCTCAAAATGTTGTACAAGTTGTATTCTGGTCAGGTTTAGACATGCTAGATTCAGATGCATCATATGCCTTCACCATAAATGCTCAGTCTTAAAAGACAGAATGCAAAGGGATCTTGTAGCAGTTTTGGGACTAACTGAAAAAGAGAGTATTTAGTAGCATGAGCTTTTGTAGACGTGAGTCTACTTCCTCAGTCTCCATGCATCTGAGGAAATAGATGCAAGTCTACAAAAGCTCTTGCTACCAAACACTCTCTTTCAGTTAGGGCATGAACAGACGGCCAGAAATAATCCAGCTTGAGACCACTTTAACTGCCCTGGCTCAGTGCTAGGGAATAATAGGAACTATAGTTTATTGTGGCACCTGAGCTCTCTGACAGAGAAAGCTCAATGTCTCAGAAAAAACTACAGTTCCCATGACTCCCTAGAATTGAGCCAGGACAGTTAAATTGTTCTCAAGATGGATTATTTCTGGCTTTTGTCTCAAAGGTGCTGCAAGATCCCTTTTCATACTAATTTTCCAGATTAACACGTCTGTATCTTTGAATTATAAAATAAATTACCTTAAATGACTGCTTGTACATGTAAATGTCGTATCCCCCATCAATCTTTTTTGTCTTACTGAACAAGATGAGATCTTCAAAAAGGAAGACGTGCCTCAAATACTTCTTTCTGCCACAGTAAACAATAAACTCATCTTGACATCTCAGCTGCCCTTGTTCTTTCAGATTAACCTGATTAGAGAAAAAAAGGTGATTTTTATTAAGTCTGAGAAAAGGTTGGGCTATTCTCTTTAACAATATGAATGAAATAAAAATTCCTAAAAATTAGATACTTTAAAAATATTATTATGTATTAAAATAATATATGAACAAAGAAAAAAACAAAAAATTGAGGGTATGAGCAGAGATTAATATAACAATAGGAAATGCCAGAATTTGTCCTTCGATAACTTAAAATCAGCAGCCCACGAGAAGACCCTTCTTTGTGGGTATACACAGTAAATGAATACCACATGTCTACCAAAAGGTCTAATTTTTCTACTCTACCTATATCCCAATTTCCATGAGAGTGCCACTTTTCACAATTTATATAGCTTCATAAAAAAAATCCTACTGATCATCTCTGGAGCACAACCCTTTCAAACCTTGCCATCAGCAACAACATTCGCACCAAGTTCCTGAGCAAAAGATGCCCACTTTCACCCTTAAAGACTGATAACAAAATAACAAAACACTTTATGGGTTGCCATGTTACTTGGCATTATGATTTGAAGCACCTTGTTTTCAAAAATCAGTGTTTATGTAGCCTTGTTAATTACACTAAAATTTAAAATCTAGTGCCATTAACCCCAAACATTACCCTCAAGAAGGTACAGATAAAGAGGAAATATAGGTTGCTCCTGGGTTGCCCTGGGCTGAAAATGTGCCCATTCCACTTTCTTCAAGCTTGAAAGATGACCCCACCCAAAATAAAATCTCTATCTACTTCGGCACTTACTGAAGAATTATATCCAGAAGTTTTGATGAAAATTCCATTAAAAAATAAGAAGCTTTTTTTTTTATCCCCTCTGTACTTTCTTAGGCCAAATCTTGTTGTTTTTTTTACTATTTCTTTTTAAACTTTAATCTTGCAGGAAAAAATCTTGCAACAAGACTCTTGCTTACAAAAATACATAAAACTCACCAAATCTATATTAGCACCACCAGAATAAAAACCTCTTCATATGCAAATTGTGTCATTGAAGATGTTTAAGAAATAGAATATTAAGGTGAGTGTAAGCAGCTTGGTGTCCTTATTAACGTGAATGAAAACAGCTTGGCCAACTGTATTTCCCAATACTTTCCACTGTATGCCACTTGCTTTCAACTGCCAACAATTAACTGGTCTCCTTTAAGTAGTGCATACAGCAGCGATCCTGAGCACACGTAAATAATTCCATGCTCTCTTCCTTGTCCAGAGAGTGTTTCTGTCTCCCAATTAGCAACTAATTAGTTGGCAATTCTGCTGCTTAGTTTCCTCTGCCTCAGAGCTGAAGCAGAGGCAGCTATCCTGCTAAGATTTCCACCCCACCTTCCTTTTCTCTTTACCCACAGACAGGCAGGCAGGGACAGGGTACATGAATCTGACAACTGTAAGGTGATATGACTTACAGGAAGCTGGTCTTCCCTGCCATCTCTTCATCGATCATCATCATGTACATGCTTCTATTAATTATGATCTTTTTTCTGGGGTGGGGGATCATTTCAAAACAATCTCCATGCAATACATAAGAAAGATCCCCAGGGATCTAGACAAAGGCAGGATAATCTTCAAAGGGCAGCCCAAGGAGAAACCAAGGCTCTTTCACCTTCTTCAGATACAGAAGACCCTTATAGTCCCATCTTTTCCACATCAAAGAAGACAGAGCTTGCAGAATCAGTGAATGATCTCTAAGTCAGCACAGCCAGCTCCTACAATTCAGTGTGGAAACCACAGTAGCAGACTTTGTCAGACAATGTAGGGCTTCCGGTGGCCTCAGCTTTTTATGAGATAACTGTCCGGGATGATGGGAGTTGTAGCTCTTCACCTCTGGCTCTAACTCACCACCTTGTTATGCAGCAGAGCTGACCAGCTTTGATCAGTGGTTGATGCTTCTTTCCCAAGCAGCAGAGTTTCAGAGAATAGGCTGAAGACCCTGACAAACTCTCCAAGCCTTCTCACTCTTCTTCCTGAGATGTCTCCAAACTTCTCCAGGAATCCTCTGGCTCTTGTATCTTCCCTCAAGACACCAGACAACTCAGTAGTCTTATATAAAAGATCTACTTTATTCTACTATATACACAAATACTATATGCCCTACAAATCACAATCTCTACACTTCACAATATCTCCACACTACACCACAATGTACATTAGCAAACATTGCAATTTATAGCCATTGTTAGACACCACCCACCAGTCAGTTTCCACCCAGTGGGTGTGTACATACATCTTGATTGGTCCACATAGATCATCCCATACCTAAGACCAACCCAAGTGTTTCATCACTTTACCTTGACCACTTAATGAGTCTCAGGTGTTTGCAATCTATCACAGGTGTTCTCAATATACCTTCTATAACTTTGTCCTTGGCTCTCAAGGCTTCTTAATTATATTATCTTTTTCACCTGTATCTTCCTGATTGCTCCTGCTTAGTCACTTTGACATTCACATACATATTTTTATTTCTATTACTGTATATCCCATGTTGCTTTTTCCTTAACAATAACATCATTCCAGAGCTGAGTGTGCAAAACCTACTGGAAGGTATCTAGTCTCCTGACTCCTGCTTAGAAAAATCTGCCTGGGCTTGACTTTGCTCTATTCATGGGCTTTTGTGGGTTTTTCGGGATGTGAAGCTGTCTTCTAGAAGAATTTCTTCCTGATGTTTTGCCTGCATCTGTGGCTGGCATCTTCAGAGAATGGTGGCATGGAAATGAGTAGGGTTTATACTGTGTGACCCTTGGTTGAGAGGATGTAACTTGCATGTTAATCTGTGTATTGTTCTGTTGTTGAATGGCAAGGCCTCAGGGTGGGAGGATATGCGAGAAGGATTAGTGTCTATTTAATTAGTGGTCCATTTTCTGCTGGGAAAACCACGACCCCTGGGTAGTGTTCATTTGCATGTGCTGAGTCGTGATTTTGCTGTTTTTCAGGACTGGTAGACAAACTTTGTTTATTTTCAGAGTTTCTTCCTTCCTGTTGAAGCTGTCCAGCTGTTTGTGGATTTCAACAGCTTCCCTGTCCATTCTGTCCTGGTACTTTTTAGCATGGTCCAGAATTTCAGTGTTTTCAAATAGCATTTTATGCCCAGGTTGGTTTATAACGTGTTCTGCTACTACTGATTTTTCTGCAGTGTCTTTCGTGTTCCTTGATTCATGTTTGAACACTGCATTTTGTGGTCCTTACATAGACTTGTCTGCAGCTGCACAGTATGCAGTAAACTCCTGCAGCTGTGAGAGGGTCTCTCTTGTCCTTCGCTGAGTGCAGCATTTCCTGGATTTTCTTGGTCGGTTTGTAGGCCATTTGGAGGTTGTGTTTTCTCATCAGTTTCCCTATTCTGTCTGCGACTCGTTTGATGTATGGTAAAAATATCTTCCCTTTGGGTAGTTGCTTTTCTTCACTCCTATGGCCTTTTCTGGGTCTGGCAGCCCTTCTGAAGTCTGAGCTGGAGTAACCATTAGCCTGTAAAGCCCAGTTTAGGTGCTTCAATTTGTCTTCCAGGTAGTGGGGTTCACAGATTTATTGTGTTTCTTTTTTTGTCCTAGGTGATGATTGGAGTTCTTTTGTAGGTATCTGTCTGAGTGTGAAGGTTTTCTGTATACTGTGCGGCCCAATCATTGGTTTGGTTTGCAGATGACCAGGACTTCTAAGAATGGCAATGTTCCTTCCTTTCTTTTTCTATTGTGAATTGGATGTTCAGGTGGATGTTGTTCAGATGGTTCAAAAACATGGTCAAATCTTCTTCTCTATGGCTCCAAATGGTGAAAGCCATATCGGAACCATGTTGTGGTTTTTTGGTGCTGTTTCCAGGGCTTGCTTTTCAAAGTGTTCCATGTAAAGGTTTGCTATCATGGGGCTCAGAGTGCTTCCCATGGCTACCCCATCTCTCTGCTCATATAATCCATTGTCCCATTGGAAGTAGCTTGTGGTGAGGCAGTGTTCAAACAGGGCTGTGATATCTTCCAGAAAAAATGGTTGGATGAGTATCATAGTGCCCTATCAATTTTTACCTCGCTTTATTTGACTTGAAAACGGTATCTTAATAGCAACAAGTGTTTCTGATCAAGCTGTTTCTGACCAATACATGTGCAGCATGGTAGGCCAGTCCTCAGTTCCATAACAGGCATGGGCAATGTTTTGTGGGGTGGGAACTGCATTGACCCCTGATGTATGAATGGGCAGGGTAGGTGAGGTGACAGTGAGAGTCGTTTTCTCTCTTCCACACACACTCACTCTCTTACTCACTTATTTGGCCAAGAGAATTCCAGCTGCTGATTCCTACCTAATAATACCTAAGATAGGCATTATTTATATGGATAGTGCAGATATGGGGCTGAGAAAGAGTGGGTTGCCTAATGCCAGCCAAATGAGTGAGGCAAGATTTGAATTGAAGTCTTTCTGACTTATAGATCTGCACTATGCTGCACTAGGCAAGTACAACAAAAAACCAAATGTTGTTTGAAACACACAACGGGAAGTTGGAAGATGGCCGCACTTACATCACATCCTCTGATGGCATCCATTGCAAGCAAATCATTTCCATGCCGAAGCTGAAACTTGACCATTTCTTCAGCTGCACAGAGAGCGTCAAGCTCTTGCTCTTGTCCTGCTGAACATTCCTTGATCAGATCTTTCAAAAGGAGTGCATATTTGCTCATTCTTTGTATAGGTTTCAGCAGGTAAGAAGCCAAATTCATTTTATCTCCTAATTCTTGCTGCTTATTCTGTGGGAATATCAGAGATACACATAACCATTAGGTATCAAAGAAGCACAACACATCAACAAACTTCTAGAGACTCTTAAAGACAGATAAAACATTGACTCATAGTTACTTTAAAGAACGCATTTCCATGGCTTATAAGCAAAGTGTCTGACTGGGGCTTGTTCTTGCTATATAACGCGTACATCCCAAACTCTTCTTCCTGAAATAAAGAAGAATATAGACTTCAAATTTAATTTGTCAGTTAATGACGATGATACTGAAACATTTTTTTGACTCAGAGAGTGTTATGGATATCTTGGTTTTCTTATTTATATGGGGTTGCAGGCTAAACTGGCAATAAAACTTTTTATCTGAAGCTGCAGATTAAAGTATTCAAAGTAATGGAAGCTAAATAACTTCTTTTCAAAGTACAATGATCTAGGTAAAGTGCTTACAGTGGCCAAATGCAAATAAACAGTGAAACTACACAATAACAGCCAAATTCAGCGAAAAACTAAATGAATGGTATTTCTCAAAACAGATATCCTTTTATCTAGACTGGACAAATACAAATCTGGATAATAAAGCCCGGAAAACTGTCTTCTTTTACAATTGTATTCCTTACATTTTTATGACTGAGTAAAATATCAGTACACTTGTCCCTCCTGGTCCACAGGCTTGCTGTCCGTGGTTTTGATCCTTCATGGATGGCAAGCCAAGAGGGACAAAATGGCATACGCACACATGAGCGCACCGCTATTAAAATAAATGGGGCTTGAATATCCACGTTTTCCCCATTCGCGGGGAGGTCTAGAACGGATCCTCCGCGAATGGGGAGGAACTACTGTACTCCAATGGACAGACTATGGAGAAATATATATAGTTGTTTTATAGTGAAAATAAATAAATGAACAAATAAGATTAATGCTTCTTGAATTTGTTGATTGGCACATTTAGTTTCATTCCTGTACGTTATGGCTACCTTTGGTTTGTGTTCCTGTTTTGTAACATGAAGAATTTGACAGAATCTGGACTAATTTGGTAAGAGTGGCCTGATAGAATAGACATATTCCAGTTCTGTAAAGTTTTGTTTTCAGAAAGAAGTTAACAGTGCATCACTGGGGTAGTGGATGGGGTATTACACTTCAGCGGCTCCAGTCGCTGTTTCTTGACTTCACCTAAATTTTGAGGTTACTGAGAAGAGGAAACTGAGAACATTAGCCTTCACACTTAAGTTGTAACTAACAGTTCTGATGAACAGATAGTATTTTATGTGTTGGATGAAATAGAGAAATATATTTATAGTTGTTTTATAGTGTTTAGCTATTATCTCACAGAGGACTGGCTTACTGAATTGAAAGGAGTGGGCAGAATCTGACATCTACAGAGATATAGAAGGGAATCCAATATGAAGCAACATTTAACAATGTTTAAATTCTACAGGGATGCTCTTCAGGTTGTATTTTGGCATGATGATTAGTTTAGTGTTCTTCTTTAGCTTTACTCTCATTTTTATATTAGCAGTTTGTGGTCTGTACCACATTCTGTTCCTAACTTTTTCAAAGAGAATGGTGCTTCTCCATCTGCTGCTTACAATTATGTAGTCTATCAGGTGATGCCCATATATAGAATCACCTCTTTGATAGCCTGATGAACAAACTGTTGGCCTTGCAAAATTCAGTCAGTCATTCTCCTGCTTCATTTATTGATTGTAGGCCAAATTCTCCTACAATGTTTGGTTCTGCTCTGTTTCCTGCTTTGCAATCCAATTGCCTTTGATTATCAAGTTCAACATGTCCTGTTTTGATGTATGATCAATTTCCTCTTGGACTCCAGCACATAATCTTTTATTTTTTTCTTCTTCTGCCTCTGTAGCTGATGCATAATCTTGGTTATATTTTTGAGGTTTCCCTGAAGTCTTATGGATATTATTTGGTCAGACTTTGCTTTTGCTACATCCTGCCTCACTATTATTGCCATCCTATTTGATTTTCAGATTTTCATTTCCTGAGTAAAACATTGTGTAATTGTCTAACACAAAATGTCCCATTCCTGTCCACTTTAGCTCACTCACCCCTAGTATTAAAATGTTTATACGTTCCATTTCTTCTTTTACTATGTCTAGCTTCCCTGATTCATGCTTCTCACATGCCATGTTCCTATAATATGTGTTCTGCAGCTTTGAATTTTCCTTTCACCTCTGCTTGCTGAGTGCCATTCAACTTGGGTGTTTCATCTTCTGGCATTATCTATTGTTTCAATTTGGATTGTGTCATCATAATGTTTTAGTGATAGAAGACATTCAAAAGGGGTTTACTGTCTATGCAGTACCATCAAGTGTTAGTTTAGGTGCCACTGCTGTTGTCTCCGAGAAATCCTCCGCCAGTGTCACATCCCACTACTGCTGCTGCCCAGTAGCTATTTGGCACATTTAAGTCTGGCTTCTCAACAAAATCCTGTCTAACATGGGAGACCCTACTGGCAGCAATGCTGCCAACAGCTGAGCTTCTTGCTCACAGAAGCATGCAATCCCACCACCATGGAAAGGCAAGTGTCATTTGTTATACTATAACCAATGGCACTACCTTCATTATATTATTACAACTATATTAGCTGTAATAGTTACAAGAGAGTTGCTTTTTTAAAACTGTAAGTGCAATGGCAACCAACTATTTTGGGAACTTGTGAATTATAACAGTAAATCACTTTCAAAAGTAATGTCCTAAACAAAGTACACTGTTATAAATCTGGGTAGTTTACAGAGCAATCCTGTTGCTAAATTAGGACTCTAATATTGCAAAAGGACAAAGGGAAGAGTAGACTTCACATCTTTTCTCTTAAAAAATACAAAACAAAACAAGCAGCATCAGGGGCTGTCTAAATGTTTCTTCATGCTGGGTGCATGGCAGAGGGAGAAGAGCACTGAGCAATGTCTGATTCATTCACACCACACTTCTGTTTACCTCTCCCAGTGCTAGGACACTAATGTTGGGGATATAAGACCTATGGAGCTTTCCATGGAATGGGGAGTGGGGATAAGACATGTGACATTCTCCTCCAAAGTTGGGACTCTTTCCCTGGCACTGGAGGATGAAACCCTCTCTACTTGGGACACTAAACCAGGGACTAAAGGACTCTACTCTTCATGAGAAAAGAAGATTCTGACATCTCCCATTTACATATGTTTGCAGCCAATTAAGAATTACCTGATGCCAACAACAAATTCCATCTTCACAAATGAGACTTACATGTCTGAGGAAACAGTGGCTAACATGCAGTGGAAAGTCTATGCAGTGTTCCAATTCTTTCAGGAAATACTGACAATGGAAGTCATAGAGTTTTTCTAAATTTCCAAAGATGATGTTCCGCTTCCCTCGTAAATCCTGAGGTAAGTTATCCCTTTCCATTTCAGGAAAATAGCTGTCAATGATATAGCCTAAGGATCTGACATACTCCCTTTCTGTTGTGATCATCTCGTCCATTATGTGATTCAGCTTACTGGTGAAAGAAACAGAAGAACTATATAAAATACAGATCAATGATTGTTTTCTTGGTGACAGGAGTATCAACTTACCATCGCTTTGGTAAAAATAAATAAATCTATACAAATATCCCGATAGCATAGACAACATAGACACTGTGCTGTCTTTTTGGATGTATTGGATAACAATTTTCATAATTTCTAAGTATTGATCATTCTCCCTGAGGCTTACAGGAGGTGTAGTCCAAAGCATCTGGAAGACACTGGGCTTCTTGCCCCAATTGCATTAACTCCTCACATGCAACAATTTTATTTTTAACCCAAAATAATACCTTCAAATAGAAGGCACAGCAATTGATACACAAATGGCTCCATCATATGCTCATTCGTTTATGAGTAAATTAGAGCAAACCAACTTTGTAGAATCCAAATAAAAATCACCTGAATGGTGGAGATACAGAAACAACACCTTCATGACATGACATGGAGCAGGACAGGCAAATCTTGGATTTCTTTACAAACCACATCAATTCTGTTCCTTTGCCTGTTATATTCACCTACAACAGCTAACTTAAAGACCCACAAATTTATTTCCTGAATATTCTTCTAACCATCAGGCATAATACATCTGTTATGTATACCAACTAATGCTCAATATATATATATATATTTGAGCTGAAATTCTTGCCATCCCAAACATATCAAAAATCATATATAGTTTGCCACTCAGGATTTGACCTTATTAGCAATAATGACACAAGTAAAATAGCAGCTGCAGCAAAGACAAAATCCATCTTTTATCATTCAGTACAATATCCATAGGGCTGCTATATTCTCTCCCTACAAAAAAGCTGCTGTAAAAAATTGAGACAATTGTGTGCCTTTTGTGGTTGATTTCCACTCGTGATCTCCTAGTTACAACTTGGAAATGAAAAAAAAGCTATCTCTTGATAGATGTCTTCTTAAAGCTATAATAAGACCACAGACCCCCAAGAAATCAAACAAATGGGCCCCAGAACACATCAAACTAGAAATCTCTCAGGCAGCCAAGGTGAGTTAACTAACGCTGTTGTACTTTGGCCACATCATGAGAAGGCATGACTCATTGAAAAAAACAATAATGTTGGAAAGGTGGAGGGAAGCAGAAAGAAAGGAAGGCCACATGCTAGATGGATGGACTCTATTAAGGAGGTCACTGATTTGAATTTGCAGGAACTGAGCAGAGCAGTGGAGGACAAGAAGTCTTGGAGATATCTCATCTTCAGGGTCGCCATGGGTTGAGATTGACTCAAGGGTGGATAAGAACAACAACAACAAACTGTTGCTTTCTATGAACCATCTACTCTAAAGAAACTTCTAGTGAAATCTGTAATAAAAATACCAACTAAAAATTCTTGATTACATGCCTGTGCATTCAAGTGTCGCATCCGTTGTTCATCTCTGCATGAAACCACAACTTTTAAAAGCAGAAAATTTTAAAAATTTATCACTTTAAATAAAACATGACATGTAATTCCACCAATGTCATATATATCTCAATGTATATCATAACCATGGAGACAGCGTGAAATATGTGGGGAACATTACCACTGATCTTTGCAAAGAAAAGATTCTAGAGCAGATCATTAAACAGACAGCCTGTAAGCACGCAGAAAGGAATTCCATGATTACTAAAAGTCAACATGGGTTTCTCAAAAACAAATCATGCCAAATATGGCCTTAATCACTAAAAATACCTATTACTTTTGTTTTCAGCTCCTAAAGGAGGCAAAAGTTGAAATGTTTTGCTAATTTATTAAGTTTATTTGTTAATTTCTCTCTCTCTCTCTCTCATACACACACACACACACACACGTGGTGTGTATCTTCTTCTAAATATATCTAAATACATTCCTGGACATGGAAGCAGAAATGATTCCTGTACATTTCCCATCCATAACGTGAGCAAGAGTCAATAGGCAGTTTGTCAAAACAAAACAAGCAAACAACATAGTTCCTTCATTACTTGTTAAACAGTCACTACAGCATGTTGACCGCATAAAACATAAAGCGCAAAGAGGATGTGCCAAAATGTCTTTCCTACCATTTACGCTGCAGTCAATCCCAAATCTGGTAGGTTTGAGATTAAACTACACTCGTCCCTCCCTGTTTGCGGACTTGGCATCCGCAGTCTCACTCCTTCACAGATGGCAAGTGGAGAGGGACAAAATGGGGTGTGTGCCTTAGGTGCACATGCAGCGCAGCACTGCACACAGGCGCATACACCCATTATAACCAATGGCCCTTGATATATTTGCCATTTTCCTGATTCGCGGGGGGGGGGGGGGGGGGCGGAACGGATCCCCTGTGAATCAGGAAGGATGATTGTAGTTTCCCACCCTACATTTCCCATTGGTAAAAGTAAGTTCATGTTGATCAAGCAGAGTTTACTATCAATAGAAAGCAGAATCCATGCAACAGGAATAACTAGCCAGGAAGACAAAATAATGTTACTTGAAATAACTTTCCCATAGTATAGGAAAGTTTCCTGTTACATCTATATTGTCAAACATTTCACATATTTACATTCTGTTGAAAAACAGACAAATATTTCTGAGGTACTGCTGCTTTCCCATGAATTTCCCTAAACAATACAATTTATCCAACAGTTTTATCTGCCATGTTGCATACTGAATGTATGTGTGAATATGAGTATCTCTTCCAGAGGGCGAGACAGTCATTCAAGAAAGCCAAAACATTCCTTATTATCATCAGTCAGTTAAAGCAAATTTACTTCAATAATAATAATAATAATAATAATAATAAAATTTATTTGTATCCCGCCCATTGGTAATCCAATCTGGGCGGCTTACAGTTAAAACATACAATACACAATAAAACATACAATATGAACAAAACCCATCCCCCCCTTAAAACAGGATTAAATTAGAACAGTATAAAACAATAACTTAAATTAAAATATAAACCATCCAGCCCAGTGACTCCAAAAGCCTGGTGCGACGATCCTCCCATCACTTGATGGGGCCACGTGAGGATCGTCTCATAATAGGTGTAATCTAAGGCTGGGAGGATCAATCTAGTATAACTAGTCTGGAAAGGCCTGCCGGAAGAGATCCGTCTTGATAGCCTTTTTATCATACAGATCATACAGGCTTTAGTAAAAACATACAGATCATACAGGCTTTAGTAAAAACACTTCATAATCAAACATAATATTTGATTTTTTTATATCTTGATGCACTCATATGTTGGCAAAGCATCATCTTAAGAAATGGGGGGAATCCCTCTATTCAGCCCCTATCCAGTTTTTTTATATATATATATATTAAATCTCCTGACTATTAATTGGGACTTTCTTTTAGATGAGTGAACATATTATTGAATAGGGTTAATCTCAAATGATTAATTGAATAATTATTGCAGGTCTAATCCTTTGGAAACAGTATTTCTTGGGTTCAGGGCAAATGTATTCAGGAAAATTATATTCTAATATAAATTTACAAAATTTATATTAATACAAAAATAAATATTTTTTTCCAAACATTTTTTTCAAACATTTTTTTTTCAGAACTGAGAGATTATTAATTTATGTCCCAGGCCAAAATAATAGTTACTTTTCTTGGAGAAGGTATTTCCAATGTCCCTCCACCTATACTGAACACAGTTTTATAATAGATGAATATGATATTTCAATCATTCTTAAAGATGAATTACAAGCTGTCATAAGAGGCTAATGGGAATTGTGATAATGAGGAGTCCTCTGAACCTTCTTCCTGGTTAACACATTTTAACAAATTAAAATGTGGGAAAAGTCTCAGTAACATTTTAATGAGGCTCTGTGTCACAGAGTGACAATATAGCAATTGCCAAATTAAATGAGCAGTTGGGCAGAGGTACGAACCTTCAAGATGGTTCTGAGCAGATGTTATAAAAAATCTGGGGAAAGATCACAAAGAGAAGTTTTTAAAACAAAGGAGCATCTGGAGCAGGGACTCCATGGGAGGAGGCTGATAGAGCTGGACCATGAAGTCCAGACTCTCAGCAAATCCCCATGAACATCAAGGACTGCAAATCCCATCTGGTCTGTGAATAGCATTAGGGAATGTTAGCATTAGGCTAGCTACATTAGAATCTTTTGACTCTTTTCTTGATTTGGCTGGAATGACCAATTCTGTTTGCATCTTGTAATCTCTAATGTGCCTGGGAGAAAGGCATCCCTCGTATAAAATATATTATTTTATAATAAAATAAATAAATAAAATATATTCTTTTGTTATGAAGATTTCTTACTTAGAATAAAACTTTTTTTAAAGTACTCTCTCTCTTACATCCTCCTTCATGTGCCTTTGCTCAGTTTCATTTGTTCAAAAGGGCTGGGGGTAGCAGAATGAAAGTCTCTGCAGCGCCAGTCAGAAAGTAACCCCAAAGTAACTTCCTATATACATATATTAAAAAAATTATATAGTATGATGTCTAGAAGAGAAAGAGATAAACAACAGCAGGCAACGGTGTCCAACCAGAGAAAAGCGTCACTTGAAACAATAACAAAGGGAAACGACTCGAATCCAAGTATGATTGAAGAATTGAAGCGAATGCATTTGGAATTGAGAAATGAGATAAGAGAATCAAGAGAGGAGACAAAAAGAGAAATTAGAGAATCGAGAGAAGAAACAAAAAGGGAATTAAAACACGAATCAAGTTTGATAAGACAAAATCTGGATAAAATTAACAAAGACATTGAGAAAATAACAGGAAAGGTAGAGAAATTAGAGCAAAAGACGAAGCAAGTGGAAATAGCAACAGAGGTAATAAGCAGACGACAACAAGAAGATGAAGAGGCTATCTTAAAACTTGAAATTAAGCAAAGAGAAAAATGCTTAAAGCTTAGAGGCTTGCCAGAGCAACACAATGAAGATTTATATGAATTCCTGACTCCATATCTCGTGAAATACTTAGATAAACCAGTTCAACAAATACAAAATGAAATCGATAGAATGTATCGTATTAATTCTAGAATAGCACGTAATAAAAAGCTACCAAGAGATGTAGTGATTTATTGGACAAGAAAGCAGACTAAAGACGATTTTTTACAGAAGAATTATAAAACAAGATTTGTTATTCGAGGTACAGAGATTCAGGTTTTTAAGGATATTCCAAGTCAAATTCTAAAACGAAGAAGAGAATACCAATTCCTTACAGAGCAACTAAAACGTTATAGGACGTGTTTTATTAGGAAAAAGAGGGGGGTCAGTTCAGTAGGGGGATACAGCTTAGTTTGTTCAAGGTGGTTTCAAGGGGTCCCATCCAGCTGAGGAAGAAGCAGGAGGGGGACAAAGAGACCCATCACAGGAATTACTCATGTCAAGAGTACTTTTAGGAACTTTCAACTCAGCAGTGGAAAATCTCCAAGCTTCCAAACTTAGCTTCCTCATTTGTTCTTGTTGCACTTCTCCTCAGCAAGTCATACCTCCTTACTTATCCCTCGGGCTGACCAGAGCTTGGAAATAATATATAATTAACACACTGTGTTTACACTCATTTTCCTTTCCCCATGATACTTTAAAAGCTACTTTTTTTAGTTAACAGTATTCACTATTTTTTCAGTGTAATCAATCATAATGCTAGAATAGTTATTCAGGTGGGGTTGGGAGTAGACTCAGGCGATGGAGGAGTATCATGTAGTTCAGTGCTAGTTCATGTCTCCTATGTGAATTACTCCAAATGCCTCATGTTCACTCAGTGTGAGCGAGAGATTAGAGTTACTGCGACAGATTGAGAGTTAGATGATACTAGAAACTAAAGAGAACAAGACTGGAGAAAATGGAGAAGAGGAACAGGAAGATGGCAGGGCTTCATTATTGGGGCAAATGGCCAGGGCATAGCATAGCATGAAGAAGCCAGGGCCGCAGATGTCAGGTCTTTAAGGGACTTCATAAGTCTTCTTATGCATGGGTAACTGGTTAAAGAACAGAAAGCAAAGAGAAGGAATAAATGGTCAGTTCTTGCAATAGAGGGATGTAAACACTGGACTCTCTCAAGGATGTATAATGGGACCAGTGCTATTTAACTTGTTTATAAATTAGTTGGAATTAGAGTGTACAGTGCAGTGACTATGGTTGTTGATGATAACAAATTATTTAGGCTTGCTAAAATAAAGAGTGCCAGCAAAGATCCCCCAAAGGTTACTGTATGTACTCGACTATAAGTGAACCTCATGCATACGTCGAGGGCAAGTTTTGGGGCAAAATTGTGGGTTTGATATGACCCATGGATAAGTCAAGGGTAAAATTTAGGAGCACATAACAAATGATTCAAAGGAAAACAATGCCAAAGTTTTACAAAATAGCAGCAGGCATAACTGTTTGGGCTCACACTAAAGGCTGGATGGATGACAGAGTAGAGAAGGGTCAATATTTCCAGGATAGATTACACTCTTCCACCAGGGGATGGTTCCTTCTTTTATAAGAGTTAAGTACAGAACTTACATTGACCCGTGGATAAGTCAACTTGGGTTTTTGGGATCAAATATTTGACTAAAATTTCTAGACTTATACACGAATATATACAGTATCTCAAAACTAGGGGAGCAGATATAAACTTCAGTTCAATGCCAGCATGTGTCACTCCCAGCTTCACAACCCTTGATGGGGTCTGATCTAGCATTGGCTGATCAGGAAAGGGATACTGGGGTAATATTTCAATGGAAATGTTAAGCATGCAGCTGCTGGTTCAGGGAAATAGCCAAATTCTGAGTTGGGGATTATTAGGAAAGGTGCTGAGAAGAAAAAGTTGCCCCATTCACAAAGGTTTTCTACATAATAATCTATGGTATGACCATGCTTTGGAATATTGTGTAAGTTCCAACCACGGCACCTGTGAAACAGTATTGTAAAGTAGGTAAAGATGCAGAGAAGGGCAACCAAATGATAAAATAGCTGAAACAACTTCTTTAGAGGAATATTTGGGACCATTTAGCTAAGGGGGCGGGGGGGGAGACAAGGAAGGAAGGATATGACAGGTGTATACAATTATGCATAGTATGGAGAAAGTGGGTAGCCACAATCCCCCTCCTTGCATATGGTGCTTGGTCCTGGGGTCATCCAATTAAAATGCAGAGTGGGAAATTCAGAACAGATAAAAAAGTAGTATGCAAAATGTAGTGATGACTCCCAAGCTGGAGAGATGTAAACAGACAATGGGCCTAAGCAGACTGCCAGAAATAGTGCACATTAAATTGAGGCACTGCCCTGGCTCAGTGCTAGGGAATCATGGGAACTGTATTTTTTTCTGGGACATTGAGCCTTCTCTGTCAGAGATCTCTGGTGCCACAATAAATTACAGTTCCCATGATTCCCTAGCACTGAGCCAGGGCAGTGCCTCAATTTAATGTGCACTATATCTGGCAGTCTGCTTAGGCCCTAATTCATGAAATATAAGCTGCTAGTTACATATTACATCTAGTATTCAATCTAGCTTACCTCTGAATTTTTTCAACATTTTAAATCAACAGCTCCCTTCCTTTTTGTAATTGTGACACTAAAGCACTGATATCTATAACCTGGTGACCACTCATTTTTTTCTAGAAGTTTCAAACAAATGACTGATAAATACAAAACCAACTCATGTGATCAAGCCCCTTTGAAATAATGCCTCAACCTCAATTTAAAAATACTTTTTTTCTGCTACTAGCTGATCCAAAGTTTGTAGGGAACTACAGCTGATGACATATAAATTTTAAATTTAACAACAACAAATAATAATAATAATAACTGTTATCTTCAACTTCATTGTCAGAGACTCCTTTACTATGTTGTCAGTTCAGAGTTCAATGTTACCAAAAATAAGCCTTTTGTCCCCTTTCATCCAAGAGTGAATGTTATTGCTGCTGAACACAAGCAAACCCTGATCTGCAAAGAAATGTTGTAATATTAGTTCTAATCAGTCTGAGTGATTAAAGGAAATATGGTTTATTGATTAAATTATCTAATGACTTTACAGAGAATATCTTCAGAGCATTTTCCAGGCTATAGTCTGTTTACCAATACAATTTTGATTGTTATCATTTTTCTTACCTTCCCCCTCTTTTCTTTTCTCCTTGATCTTCTGTGTGGTAGATTCCTGATGGTGATACTAAACTGTGTTTTTTACTAGTTAAAGGGCTTTTAATATTTGACCGATGTGTGTTTCTTTTCTCTGCTACTGCATTACTAGCAACTTCTAGTCCTCTAATGTAAACGCCAGTATATCCATGGTGATGCAGTTCATAGTGCCTGCTCTCATGTCGGGGCAACTCAAAGCTTTGTGTTTTCTTCATGATTTTCTTCAGTGGGTGTTTCCTGTGCCAGGTCATAGAGGTCTGGGTTGGTTCTGAACAGCAGATTGAAATGTTGTCCAAATCTTCTGAAATGTGGGCAGTCCTTTGAAACTCACTCAATAGTGGAGTATGTGTTTGTGGCACCAAAGGTTTACTTGGAGAACAAAGAGCTGTGTTTTGAGTATTTTCCTGACTTAAAAAAGATGATGCACCCACTAGCAGGCTGCCATGCTGAAATGAACCAGGTGGTGTACTATCCCAGAAGTTATCAGCAGTTTTAGAACAAAGACTAGAACAGCTGTGTTGAACAGATTTGCTTCCAAGGTTATGGCTGCTCTTTTGTCCAATATTCTGGACAGTAAGGCTGCTTCCTCCTTGTATTGCTTTTGAAAGCTCTTCTTCTAATCGATGCTTGGTTTGCTGACATTCGAGAAATAAGGTATTCCATCGTTGTAATTCAATCTCTTTGTTACTAAGACCAATTAAAACCTCATTCACTTTGTGAAAGTTTTCTGCAGATATTTTTGTAGCTTCTTGGTAGTGACTTTGTAATGACTGAACTGTTGCTTGAGAATATTTTGCTTCCACTGAAAGCTGCTCAAGATATTCATTGCAATGAAGCACCCATTTGTCAGCCTGTTAAGTAAAACAAACAAACAAAAAACCCTAAACAATGAGGTGGAGGACAGCATATAGAGATCTGCATATTTATTGTTCCTTTGGAGTCATATGCATCATTCCATCAGTGTAACACCTTGGAGTGGCTACTATATATAAAATCTCTTCCTTTTTTCATCCACACCGGTCTCCAATCCAGGGCATGTGGCTTCAGTAAACTCCCTAAACACACACCAATTTGCCCCTATCCACCCTAATGAAGAAGAATTCAGAGTCCTTCTTCACCAGGGACAAGCTTCTCCCTCTTCACCTGGTCACCTTGGGAGCAGCAACCATACAGTTGGCTAAGCAGTGACCGAGCGGCCTCTTGCCCGCATTGGCCTTTGTTGGAGGGGTGGCATGGGTAAGAGGTTTCTCAGTTGCTGGTCACTCAGCTGCTTGGTTGCTGTTTCCAGGGTGACTGGGAACAAAGGGAGCAGAAACTGAGCAGCCAGTTGAGCAGTAACCAAGAATCTCTCACCTGGGTTGATTTTTTGCCACAAGGCTGGCACATCAGTTGCTGCTTAGTTGCTGCTCCCAAGGTCATTGGATGCAAAGGGAGCAGAGGCCTAGATTGGTTGTTTTGAGCTTGCAATAGAACTGTAGACCTAATATCAAGAAATACGCATGCAGGGAGGCGCTAGGGTTGCTGCCCAAGGGGAAATGGTGTGGTAGCCAGAAAAAGTTTGGGGATTATTGTTTTAAATGCTGTTAGCATTTTCAGCTGTCGTGTCTCTCCCAGCAGGTCACTCCCGTAAGTCAGGAATCCATCAGCTAGGGAAGAGTGAAGCTGGATTCACTTCTCTTTCTTTTGACTTGGTCACAACTAGGGTCTCATCTGCACTGCGGAAATAATGCAGTATGACACCACATTAATTGTCATGGCTCCATCCTACTGAATTTTGGGATTTGTAGTTTATTCTGGCACCAGAGTTCTCTGACAGAGAAGGCTAAATAGCTTCCAAAAGTACAAATCCCATAATTCCATCGTACTGAGCCATAGCAGTTAGTTGTGTCAAGCTGCATTATTTCTGTAGTGGAGATTAGATCTAGATTTCTCAACCTAGAGCCAAGATTGTTGAAGTTGAGTGATTATGTCATTGCTGGAAGTGATGAGCATCCAAAAAGCTGGTCTACAGAACCTTATCTCCTTCCCTAAAACCTCCATTCTGGTTACCAAATTATTCTATAGCCAAGCATTGTAGCCCTCTGGGACCACAGACGCTGTATTCCCCACACCCCATTTTCCTTACATCTTAAAATAATAAACTCAAAATGGCCTCCATGCCTGCTAGGAGGGTTGTGATGCTTTTTTTTTTTTTTTTTGCCAACCCATTCTACTTCCTAGTTTTAAAAAGGCCTCTTCTGGACCTAAAACAGCCTGCCCTCCTCTCAAACACCCATGATGAAATTGCCTCCATGCTCTCAAGGGATGTGGAATCACTTTTTAGTAAAACCTTTTTAAAAATAAAAGGGCTAAGAGGCCTCAAAAATGACCTTCAGGGCAGATATGACCACAGGATCTACTGTGCCCATCTTTGCTGCAGCTAGTACCGAACATGGTAGACTATGAACCCAAACATGGGGAGATTCATAAGAAAAGTTATTTTGAAGTACAGTAAAGGCATACAGTTGTCCCTCCCTGTTCATGGACTTGGAGTCCACGGTCTCGCTCTTCACGGGGAGGGACAAGGGCTATATTTTAAATGGCTGTGTGCGTGCCATTAACTTTAAATGGGACTTGAATATTTGTGAGCCATCATTTTTGCGTGGGGGGTCCGGAATGGATCCCCATGAATTGGGAGGGGCAACTGTATATGAGGCTTTTGTGTTCACAGCAGGATGAGGAAGGTTTAGACACTATAATGTAATATAATTTGAAACAGCTGAAAAGAGAAAAGAAAAAAAAGGCTTGCCTTTTCATAAAATTCATAGAGCTTCACCATCTTCTCCAGTTCAGCTTTCTTCTTCTGTGTTTGAATGGTGATGTTATTCAGATACTTATCAAAGTCTTGACACTCTTCATCAGATTTTAAGGAAGAATTCTCCCTTATTAACTGTAGTCCTTTCTGATAGTATTGCTGTAAGATAGAACATGAAGCACATCAAGTAACTTGTTGCTTTTCTTATTCACCAAGTTCCCCCCCCCCCCATTCATTAAAATAGGACAACTGGGGGAACGGTGCTTGATAGCTGACCAACAGAAGCCTTTTCCAGCTTTTGGAAGCAGTCTGACTCTGCTCTGAAGAACATAAAATGCAGACTCTCCAAAGTTGGCTTGCTACAAAGTGGTACTATGCTCTTTGTTTACATCTAGGTGGTGAGTCTGAGGGATACTATGATATTACTGCAGGACTCATACAAGCATCCAATTGTGGGTTGTATGAGCCCTGTTATGCTCCCAGTACTATTAGTTCCTCTCCAGCCAAAAGCCATGACAAAACCAAAGGCAGATCAACACATGTGCTTCCTCTTGATGCTGCTGCAGTGACAGATTAAAAGGAACTGGCAGTTATGGTGGGAAGGCCCCTATATAGGGCCGCCGGGGGTGGGCGGGTTAGTGCAACTGCCAAAACGCTTATGTAATACTTTAGGTGGTTTCGAAAGATGCACTGAGCAGGTGCAGGACAACCCATCTGTGTAAGTCACAGAGACCACAAAGAACAGATGGAATTAATGGTTATTTCTTTTAAAGCTGGAAGTAATACATTTTCTTTCTACTTCAACACTGCCAATGCCAATAATCACTGCCAATGAATTTCCTTACCACAATTCACCTCTCTAAATTTAATTTGCTTACCCTTGCCCATTTTACAAACTGTTTCTGTGGGAAGGATAAATCAAAGACATAAACCTTTTCCATAGTCCTTATGCTGGAGATAGTAAAGCTTCTTTCTATCTCAGCACATTCTAATAATCACAACTATGATATGCACTTATTTTACAGATTATCACTTCATTAAAGAAACTGTAATCAAGTAAATTATTCCTATTAAATTTGCATAAAATAAATTATCCAATGTCACTAGGCAAGAAAGTTCTATTGCCATAGCTACTGTAGAACATAAAAAACATTTTTCTCTTTCACAGCAAAAGTGCATTTGCTATACCTCCACCATAGAGCCACATATTTCCAAGGCACCCACATATTTACCTTCCCAAACTGTGCTCCAAGAGACTGGTATTCATCTGTTCCAACCACTTTGTACTGCTTTGTTTGTTTTACAAATCTAAATCCCCCCCTTTTCCATTTTCCCTTTCTTTTCTTGTCACTTCACTTAGTTCTTTCTCTCACCACCATTTCTCCCTTGCCATGTGGGTTTTACCTCAAAATGCCTTATCAGGAGGCTGCTAGCAAACAAAAGCACTGGCAGCAGAAACTATAAGTTCCTAAACACCTCCTTTTTCATTTCATACCACTTCTGGTATGCGGACCAGCAGCACATCTACATCTGGACATGCAAACACAGCTTCCTGAGAGGGAATGGCAGAGAAATGCAATCATTCTGTTCCAACTTGAGTTACACATTGAAAAGTCTGGCTCGTGGTTTGCTGCACATTTAATGCCTAATTAAATGGACACGAGGTTTTACAAGCCAGAAAATTTTATCCAGCTGACCAGATTGATTCTTATACAGGCGTAGCTCAGTTAATAAAGTTTTTTTTTATGTCCATTGAGTAGTCCCTTTTCCTGATTAGCCTGGATGGAAGTTTGTAGTAGCAGCAGCAGCTTTGGTAGGATGGTGAAGGAGGGCTGGAGAAACAGACCTGATTGAGGCAACTTGTCTGTAGTAAACAACGCAATAAAGTTTTACCTCGGAAACAATGTGATTCCACTTTAGCCAAGCCTATTGCAGCTACATGAACCTGCCTACATCAGGAAGGGTAAACAGCAGCTGTCTCCAGAATTTCTGATCATGTGTGAACAGCAAAATAATAAATAAATAAATAAATAAATATTGAAATAAAAAAAAGGGGGGGGGGACAGCAGGTTAACATAGTTCAGTACCTAACCCCAGCATGTTAAAAAAAAAAAAAGCACAGTTCTACAATTCTGGCCACAACAATGGAAATCCTAAGAAAAGTAGAGGCTGATGAAAGAAAAAAAATTATCATCCATGGATGTATTTTGGAAGATGCTTTCACGTGGTCTCTAGAAGGTTCAAAACAATTCTTCTTTACTTATGTAAGGCTTACCTGACTTGGTTATTTCATTTTACAGATGCACATTGTTAGTTCTAGATAAAACGTTTTCTAAAATTGTGTTGAATTGCTGCTGTTTTTTGCAGTGAAGAAAATCTATACCTATACTTTCCATGCTATTTCTCCCTCTGGTACCAAATTTTCTATTAAAGCAATAATGCCCAGGAACACCTCTAGTTACCATATATATTCATGTATAGGTCATTAAATTTTAGTCAAAAAATCAACCCAAAAACCTGGGTCAACTTATTCATGGGTCAATGTAAGCATTGTAACTTTCCTTATTAAAAAATACACCAAAAAACTATCCCCTTCTCCATGTAGAGTGGCAAAAGGTGAGTTTAGCCCATCCAAGGAGAAGCTAAAAGAAGCACTGACCCTCCTATGCTGCGCTGTCATTTCTGGGCTTTTTGAATGCCTGGGTGGGAAAATAGTGGCAGTGATGGCTCTTTGGCACTTTCCCTCAAAGGAGTGCAGAGAGTGCTTCTTTTAGGTTCTCTTGAGATGGATTAAGCTCTCACCTTTCATCACTCTACTCAGAGAAGGTGATTCCAGCTATGTTATTTTAGCGATGAGGGATCAGGTTGTGAAGGATTTGAATAAGACATCTGTGTATGTTTGTCAGCTTTTCTGGGTTAAAATCAGGCAAAGTTATCAAATTAAATTTAAAGGCTGTGATCACTGCTAATGTAGTCACTATTTTCTTTGCATTGCCTGTACATACTTTTTGATTTGTGTGCATTTTCTCAGCCCTGCATCCTTCATACACTGCACAGCCATCATTTACTATAGTTACCTCCTCATCTATCCAGCCTTTAGGGTGAACACAAAGTTATGTCTGGTGGAATTTTGTAAGGTCTTTGACATTGTTTTCTTTTGCTACGTTCTGCACATCCTTTGTTACATTCCCATAAGTTTTACCATCGACTTATCCGTAAATTTGCCTCCAAAACCTGTCTTAAATTAACACATGAGGTTAACTTATACTCAAGTGTGTGTGTATATATATATATATATATATATATATATATATATATGTATACACCTGTATTAAATCAGATATAGGCAGTGATGGCATGCTGAAGGTACTGAACATGACCCATTTTCATTTCCTCCTGGGCCCTTGTCTTCCTTCAAAACTATGTGACAAGATGCTGCCTTCTGGGGGTAGAGGGTTAAGCTATTTTAAGACTAAAGGTTTTAGGAGGGGCATGCATTAATAAATGGAATACCAAACTCCCTTGAGCCTTCTGAAGATATGAGTACCACTTGGGGTGAAAATTTGAGGCAGGTGGGGTTTTAGAATCTAACAGAGTATAAGGCAGGCCATGTGTAGCCTACAAATTGCATGATTTCACTCCAGTTATTAATGAAATTTCAGAAAGCAAACAAAAGTATCAACTTACCGCCACCTTTTCATTGTAAACCAGGAATTCTTCTTGCTTTCTTTTCACATATTCATATGAAAGCTCTTCTTGAATCAAAGGCCCAAGATATTTTTCTTTCTCATTTTCAAACCAGGTTTTTATCTGTAAATAATGCAAGCCTTTATATCTAGAAGTAATAAACAATTTGTTCCAATGAACAACAAAAAAGAGCACTTTTATATGTCCTCAAAATTATTATATTTTTTTTAAAAAAAAACTTTACTTGCCAATAAAATGCTATGATATCTGCTTAGTTGTGATCCCTCTTCTTCATCTACAATCTATAATAATCTTGTGTACCTGCAAGCCATTTCCAACTTATGGAAACCCTAAGGTGAAACCCTCATTGGATTTTCTTGTCAAGATTTGTTAAAAGGTTTGCCTTTCTCTGATGCTGATATAGGAACTTATCGCATTTTTAAATAATATGATTTACCTCTTCCATTTTAAAGTCGAATGCGGGATGCAGCCAGGTATTATCACACAGAAAATGCCGCCAATGCTGCTGCCCGGCTGCATCCCATATAAAACTCAGCTAGAAGCCACGCTCAGATGGCCGACTTGCAAAGTCTGGAGCCTTTGCAAATCGGCCATCTGAGTGAGGCTTCTAGCCAGGTTTTAGGTGTGATGCAGCCGGCTGGCAGCATCGGCAGCATTTTTTGTGTGATAATACCTGGCTGCATCCCGCATTCGACTTTAAAATGGAAGAGGTAAGTTGGATTATTTAAAAATGTGATAAGCTCCATAGTGTAACTTGCCCAAGGTTACGCAGTCTGTATGACTGAGCAGGGACTCAAACCCTGATCTCCTGAGTCCTAGTCCGGCATTCATATCACTACACTGCATTGGTTCCACGACACTGCACAAACTGTTACACCCCACACATGCAAATGCATGTGAATAAACAAAGGTGCAGTTGTTTACACTTGAGGGTCTTTTCCCAACACCACTATGAAAATATTTGTGTCTCCAGGTGGAGCACTGGGAGAGTGCCTCTGAAGATCAAATCATGTGTTATTTTAAGTGTGTAGCTACTGCCCATGGCATAGGTTCTAGTAAAAGCATTTTTCTACACCCTTTAAGAACAATGCTAAACATCACATCAACATCTCTTTAATACATTTCTCTGTATTAGAAATTACAGAATGGTTTCAGGCATGTTTTGTTTAAGGGTCAGACTAGATGGGATTTCATAGAATCTGTAACTCAATTTCTAATATTGTTTTTTTAAAGTTGAAAAGCCACTTTTTTTTTTTTTGGCCCTACAGGAGAAAACATACAAACATGCATTAGTAAAACTGACCTCATCAAAGCCTTCTTCAAAGTTTCTCATTGCCAAGAGAGTCTCTAGTTGTTGAAAGCGTTTATTAGACAACAAAACCAGCCTATGAACTTCCTCATCTACTTGATTATATAGCTTTGTTATCACCTCCATGGCATCTCTGTTGAGGGGGAAAATAAGTATCTATCAAACTTTTTAAAAAAATCTAGATGCTGCCACAAACTGTTATTTCCAATTTTCCTGACAGAATAATGTCAGCTCCACCAGGTACCATAGACTTGCCTATATCAGCAGTGGGCAAAGCAAGCCACAATTCACAATGTGAACACAGAAGATGGGAGGTTCAGTGGAGTCTAGTGTCCAGTGGAGCTTGCAAGGGTAATCACCATGTGAAATAAGTATCATATTAGGGTGAATATCAGGAATACAAATTAAAAAGGAGGCAAATATAAAAAATCAGCCCATATCCCAGAGCAAGCCATTCAATATATTAAACAGAACTCAAGCCCTCAAAGCAGCAGCAGCAGGAGCATTTTTAAAAGCAGTCAGTCAAAATCCCAAATCCAGCCATCAGGTGCATGCAGTTAGTCAAACCACAATACCAAGCTATATAATTACTGTAGTTTCTGATACTTTTTAAATTATTATTGGAAATACAGGCAGCCAGATAAGCCCACCGTCTTTATTTTAAAAACAAAGAAACCAAGAATCTAGCAGGTTAATTTGTAGAGCAAAGCAAATGGAGGATAGTTTAAAAGTCTCTTCCCACATAGTGGCCCCAATTCAAGGCAGCCCTGCATATTTACTTTATAGAAAAACACTTTTACACACTATTTCTTTGTTATATCTGTTGCTCTCCTCTTTCCATAAAATAAGGACTGGTGGAAGGCTCAGCATCCATTATATTGCTCTGATTATTATTACCGTCTGGCCTCTCCTACATCTAAATCTTTATGTAGTCACAACATTAAGTAAAAGAAACCCATCACCAGAACAGCCCAAGTGCAGTGATTCACTTTGAGTACTCATATATACCCCACTTATAAGTCAATAGTTGGGTTCCGATGGGGTTAGCAGAACTGATCATGACTATATGTGAACTGCAAGATAGAGAACTTACGCTGGATTCTCTGTCTTCCAGTGGAATTAATTAGACCAGGGGTAGGCAACCTTTCCCCTTTAAGGGCCGAGGGACTTCAGCTCCCAGAAGCCTCAGCCATGTTGGCCAATAGTCCCATGTTGGCCAATAGCTCCTGGGATTCTGGGAGCTGAAGTCCCTCGGCCCTTAAAGGGGAAACGTTGCCTACCCCTGAATTAGACTGTGCACAAACACATTACTCTACCCCAGGGGTAGGCAACCTTTCCCCTTTAAAGGCCGAGGGACTTCAGCTCCCAGAAGCCTCAGCTATGTTGGCCAATAGTCCCATGTTGGCCAATAGCTCCTGGGATTCTGGGAGCTGAAGTCCCTCGGCCCTTAAAGGGGAAACGTTGCCTACCCCTGCTCTACCCAATCATTGACAGGCAGTCACCTCAGACAGTCAAAACCAGGGGTAGGCAACCTTTCCCCTTTAAGGGCCGAAGGACTTCAGCTCCCAGAAGCCTCAGCCAAATTGGCCAATAGTCCCATGTTGGCTAATAGCTCCTGGGATTCTGGGAGCTGAAGTCCCTCGGCCCTTAAAGGGGAAAGGTTGCCTACCCCTGGTCAAAACTATGAGGATGGAAAGAAAGGAAAAGAAGTGGCAAGTAACTGCAGGAACTGGGAAGGAATTTCTGAAACTAGGATCAGTGGAGGAAATCAGAGAGATGAGATGGGAGTGCCCAAAGTACAGAAAAACAGAAACCACTTCTGGTAAAGTGCAGGTTTGCCACCTCTCACCAGCTTTTGGTATCGCTGACCACGGTTTCTTTTTGGACCTCTCTATTTCAGTGGTTCTGTTCCTGCCTACAGAGCAGGTTCCAAAGGGTGGCATTAAGAGACACTGAGTTCTCAGTCCTCTGGCAATTGTGCTATAGGGTTCTGAAGGGTACATTTAATCCCCAGTGTTGTTTAACATCTATGATCATAAAGAGATTTCAGATAAAGTATCACCAGTATAACATTATTTCATGTCTGAATCGGGTGTGGCCATAAAAAACCTTTATACAGTGATTGGTGAGCAGGATGAAAATCAATACAAGTACCTGAAGTGCAAGGCAGGAACCAACTGAATCCTGGCAGGAAAAAGGGGTTGTGGTCAAGTGTTTTATAAGGTCAAGAGATAGGAAGGCTAGCTGTTTTTGACAGCACTTCCTTTGAAGAATCAAGCACAGTCTGGGGGTACCCTTGAAACTAATACTGCCAGTGGGACCCAGTTGTCTTCAGTGGCTTAGAGTGCCTTTTGCCAGCTTCAGATGGTACACCAGCTGCAGCTATTCCAGTACTGGGATAGACTGGCTTCTATGGTTCAAAACTAGAAACTCTTATTGGACTACTATAATGCACTCTACATGGGGATGCTTATCAAATATAAGAGTATGGTATCAGCAACAGACAAAAGCTTCTTCTCTGATACCAATCTGGATCCTGGAGCTTATGATAGCAATGGAACAATGGATGCAGGCCACACAAGCCACAACTGATGGGTGTATGTGGGCCGAGGCCACAGGGTATGCGTCCCTACTCTTATTCAACATGGAATTGTGTTTTTAAATACCAACAATGACATGTAAAATCTTCACCTCTTCTAACAGTCAATGGTTTTATTGAGAACCAGTATCATAATTTTATTTTAAAAATACTGTTGTTGTTATTAATCTGAAATCCACAAGACAACGCAGGTACGTACCGATAATCTTCCGTGTTGCAGAACTCCTCCTTCCTAAGCCTTGCAAGCATTGTACCACCTTGAAGTCTTAAGGTCACCAATAATTCATCTTCCAAAACAAGTTTCATCATGGTTTTGTGTTTCTCCATTAAATCTTTCACCTCCTGAACAAAATAAATACTCCCAATTTTAAAAAGTTAGTTGTTCTTGAGAACATGTTTAAATATGTAGCACTGGCTTTTCCTGTCATTTTAGTGTTCATACCCATATCCTGCAACAGCCAATGACTATATATGTGAAAAGACCACTGCAGATCTACAAACATAGGAAGAACTTTATCACTTAATTACGCCATTATTCAATGCAGTCAGACAACATATTCAGAATTACAAAGTTAGAAAAATAACATTATGTTCAATTGCTATGACCAAACACTACTCTTTACACAACTACAGTCTGTGTATTGTCAAATGGTTTTGAGCTACTGAAGTCAATGATGTGGCCAACCATTTGATTTCTTCACTTCATTTGCAATATAGAGTAGAAGAGAACTGACTGGCTGGAGGGAAAAAAAAATAAGTGCTTCTCTATTGGATATGGATCAAGACCACGATGAGGACACTACTTCAGAAAGAGTAGTGTTCTGCACGGTAAACTAATTTAGTAATGCCCATACATGTACTCTGTATCATAAAGGAATGGCTTCAAATCTCCCATATGCTGAGTTCTGAAAATAAGTACAGAGTTTCTGAGCCAACTGTCCATCCATCAACTGCAAGAACTGCACTAACTTCCAATTTGCTTTTGAACTCAATTCAATGTGTTACCATTGACCTAAAAAGCCCTAAATGACTTGGGGCCAGGATATTTGAAAGACCGCCTCCTCCCATATGTGCTTGCCAGAAATTTGAGATCTTCAACAGATCTGTTGTGTGACCCAACACTTCATAAAGTTAGGTTGGTGACTACATGTAACAGGACTTACTCTTCAGCAATACTTTGACTGTGGAAATCCTTACCCAAGAAAGATAGGCTTGGGGGAGAAAAGAAGAGGCAGGCACAGTTCCATCATACCTAGGCCCACAAACAGATGAAAGGTCCTCCCTCTATCCCAACTACTACTGCCCTGGCCTCAGAGTGAGAGAAAAACCAGTAGTATCTGCTGGAATTAATTTCCTCCTCCAATGCCATTCCCTTTTTCTTGTGTGTTGAGTCTTATTTAGACTGTATGCCTTGAAGGCAGGGGACTGTCAAAATTAACCATTAAACCAGACTGAGAGCCTTTGTAGCTGAAGAGCAGGATATAAATATGCTAAAATAAGTAAATAAATAGGCTGGACCCATCTCTTTTAAGCTTCAAGTGGGGCAGGGAAGGGGTGGAGAAAGAAGAAAAGCTCTGTGGGGAATGATAAAAGAGATATAGGGTCTTTACAGACTGCCAGAAATAATGCAACTTGAGTCTACTTTAACTGTCCTGCCTTAGTGCTAGGGAATGATGGGAATTGTAGTTTTTCTGAGACATTGAGCCTTCTCTGTCAGAGAGCTCTGGTGCCACAATAAACTACAGTTCCCATGATTACTTAGCACTGAGCCAGGGCAGTTAAAGTGGACTCAAGTTGCATTATTACTGGCAGTCTCTAAAGGCCCATAGATAAAAAAGATGGGCCTTTACATAGTCAGGATGAGAGGTGGAGCAATTGTCACTTTTATAAGAAGGAGGTACAGAGGCCTGGGTAGAACTTTGCAGTCATACAGAAACGAGACACAACAGATGGATTGAATGAGATACTATTGATAGGTGAGTCATCTGACAATACGAATTCTGTGCTGAACCATCGGATTCAAAATATACTAAACAAGACCAATACTTACTTGTGCAGCAGCTGGTATGAGAGTACTGTTGAAAGAACATGCAGAATGCTGTAAAAAAACAATCGCCTCTTTGCAGTTTGTAACAAATGGCTCAAGTTTCTGAAAATGTAAGTATAACAACTGATTAACATAGTAAAAGGAAAAAAAACCTACTGTTTTTCAATAGTTGTGCTTGTATTAGAATGCTTGTATTAGAATGCATTCAAGTGCATACAACTACAATTAGGTGCTTTATTAATGGAAATGATATGTCAGAAGTTTCCTTGGGTGTCCTCTATGTATTATTTTTTCCAAACTAGTTTAGCACTATTGTTCAACAATATTCTAAGTTTGTGTTGCCTCCATCATCATCTTCATGTGTTCTCTGACAGCCAAACAACAGACAGACCAACATGTATTATCAATATAAAAACAATCTACCCCATAATGCAAATATCATATGGAACACTTCCAGTTGCTTCTGTCAGGAACTTTATTTAGCACAAAAAGAACAGGGATTAAGCGGGGAGGGGGGAATGGTTTCTCTCTCTGCGACTGCCCAGACACTCCACAGCTGGCAATCAAGCTTGGGATGTGGGAGATCACATTGTACAAATAGGATTTTCCCCCTAAGCTTCATTACTATTGGGTGTAACTGGAAAAACAAAGGTGGGAGGGAGGAGAAGAGAGAGAAGGGGAGAGAGGCAGAGAGAGAAAGGGTGTGACAGAAAGAAAATGAGTGGCCTACTGCCAGCTTTGGCCACCACACCCATGCTACTGATTCTGGCCCCAGCCATCTCTGGCAGGCAACCCTTAAAAGATTTCCCCCAAGGGAATATACCTCAACATAAATAAGGTCCCCACTGGGACCTACAACATTACCGTGGGGAAAAAAATATCTGATTCTGAAAGTTTGAACATGATTTGTTTGAGTTTGAGGAATACATAATGGCTCAGTTTACACATGGCAACAAATTGTGGCTCGTATTAACCACAATTTAGAAACCCTGTGCTTTCAAACATACCACCAGGACAAGATGGTTAAAATGTAGATTGTTTTCATCCTCTATCTCCACAGTGCAGTTATATCTAGGGGTGGCTGAATGGCTGTAATTGTGACTCATTAATTCTAGCACTGTACCAAATCCTCATTAAGCTTCATTCATCCTGATTTGCTATGTTCTCTGAACTGACTTATGAACTTTCATTCAAGTTACATTGCTTCTGGAAAATATGGTTAATTTCTAACTTTTATGTCCACCTACATGTTAGTTAAGGCAATCAAAAATTGTTTTGAATTCTCAAAAATAGTGCAAAGATTTCCAAATCTTAACTCACCCTCCGGAAACATATCCAGTCATTATGATTGTAAGGGAATGTCCCATCAAACTCTGCTGTTAGTTGGGTGCAGTCAATGAACCGATGCAATGCCTTCAGTGATGTGAGAACTTCACACTGTGAAACAAAGTTAACATCTATATATTGTTTGTAGACATCAGATTTTTCAGTGAAATTTGCATTGTGATTAACAATATAGCTCCAAGTAATAAAGGGCTTGCATGGTTTCGGAGGGGCAAGGCAGATTGGCAGCTTGGAGTAGACTCTGGCTGCTCCAGCCCCGGTTTGCCCCCAATTAGCGCAGGACTGTGGCGACCAGATAGCACAATCCTGGAGCCAGCCATTGCTATGGCCCTGAATGGGTCACCGGCAAGGACCACTTTTTTAGTGCTCCTTTTTTGGCTGGCTTCGGGCTGCCTTAGGTGACCACAGAGTGGCTTCTGGCTGCTCCGGAGGCGTGCATCATCTGCATGCCCTTTCCCCAAAGTGGCCAGAAGCCACTCTTTCCTGCCTGTCTGTTTTGGACCTTAGTGACTTTTGTCTCATGACAAGAGTCCCCCTACCTGAGGTGAAGGATCTACTTATAATGGATCTACTTCTGGAGGTATTTCTGGTGGCTGGTGAAGCAAAACTCTGCTATCACTTTGCAAAAGTTAGGTGAACTAGACCATCAACATGATTTCTTCTAACAGCCCTGTCTTGTGGCCGAAGTTGCTATGGATACTATTGGATTCCAGGCTTACGCTTGGAGCATCTTTATCCTGGATACTCTAAGATGACAGAGACTGTGTCTTTCACAGCTTGTTGAGAAAAAAAGCTTTACAGAATTTGCAAGTCTCAACAATGTGAGATTCTTCCAAAAACAAAAATGCCTTTCAATCTGTGGATATTTGCTACCATACTGCAAGGTGGTGGGAAGTTTTTGACAGAGCACAAGGGCAAGAAAATAGACCTCTGCTTCCCATCCAAAAAGGGACTAATGCATGTGGAAGTTATTAGGAGGATGCTGGCCTAAGTTTGGCGACTCTGATCAAGCACAGGAATTTGTATAGCTTAACAAACACTTTAAATTATAAACAGATTTCCCTTACTTAAAACCATAATCTATTCTAATTTGGTTTACCGGAAATTGAATGTCTTTATCAATCCTAAAAGCAGACTCCTTATCAGTCAATATCAGAACACTGTGGATGGAATGAGGAACAGCACTCTAAAAGAAAGCAATAAAGAAAGAAATCTGATGAAAAACAGCATGTAAACCTTAAACAGATATGCACTTAATGCTCATTTACTAGCAAGTACAACCAATAACTTTTTTTTTTAAAAAAAGAGAAGACATTTCCTAACTATAAACTTGAATCTGTAAAAATCAGTGACAACAGCAAATACCACAAAAGACGATGAATGAGAAGGCAGCCACATTCAATGCATGCCTGATAGGCTTAGAATGGCAGACGAAGGGTGAGAGCTAGATGCAGTCATACTTCCAAGTTGACTATGGGTGAACAACTAAGGCAAGGGTTCAATTTCAGGCTTCTAGTATGGCCAGAGGGGTATTGTAGGACAGGGTAGAGTGAAGGTGTGTACAAGTCAAGGTCCAACCCAATTCTCCTCAGGAAATTGTTACAGCAAGTGGAATGGATTATTTTCAACATTTTCTATTGCTTCCATTTCAGAGGATACAAAAGGCTAGCAAGTCTCATTTAAATCCAGGATACCTATTTGGAGTAGCCATGCTGGCCATACAGCAAAATAAAGCAAAATACAAAATCCTTACTGCTGCTAATCGAGTTTAATGGAGCTTAAATTTCACTGTCCTTTGTCCCAGTCCCCACATGGCAAAGAGAATTGCATCCTCAACCTGCTTTGAGATCCCTCCAAACCAAATGAACTACAACAAACACAACATCTATACAAAATGTAGGCCTGTGACTTCAACACCATCACTCTTTCTTCCTCTCCTGTATGATTTTTTATCAACTTTTTCCTGATAAATAGCACTTACAATAGCAATAGCTCTTACTCTCTAAGCGGTTTACAATGTGTTAGCCACTTGTCCCCAAAAAGTTGGATACTCATTTTACTGACCTAGAAAAGTATGGAAGGCTGAGTCAACATGGAGCCCTGTAGGATCAAACTCACAATGTTTTGACTGCATTACCAGCATTTAACCACTGCACCACCAGGTCTCCTTAAGAGCCCAGTGGAGCTTTGAAAGCTCGCATTGTGTGTTTTGGTATCATTCCTCTGTGCGTTTTAGGTCTCATTAAAGGCTCAACTTGAGACTCTATGTAAGCGGACTTCTGAAGTACAGAATTTGGTGGTGCTGGATGTATGTCCTAGCAGTGTAAGTCTCAAGAGACAGAGACACATGGGGAGCAGCTAAAAGTAAAAATAAGCCTAGCTGGAAAAAGTATATTCTACTGGTTCTGAACACACACTGAGAAGTAACTACACTTCCTGAAATTTCAGATAAAGTCCTTGTGAATGAAAGATTGGGGGATCCCCCAGAGAAAGATCCTCCTTTTGACCCAAAGGAGGACTGCTTACCACAGCCTGGAAAAGTTACCTTTTGGGACTGCAATTTCCAAAATTAGCTAGCCAGCATAGTCAACAAGTCTGCCTGCCTGAATCCTAATCCTTATGCCCAGTTGTTTATTAGGTCCTATCAGGCATGATCAAACCAATGTTAAGAACTTGAAAATCTCACCCATTTCTATGGCAAATTTTTAAAATTTTTATTTATATCCTGCAAACAGATGGCCCAAAAGGACCACCATCGGGCTGATCCGGAGACAGGGCGTGCACATGACGCATGACCTCAGATCACGCAGAGGCCACTTGGAGACCGCGCTGGGGCTGCCTAACCCAGACCAAACCCAGCTGCAAAAGGAGTGGTTTCTTACTGCTCCTTTCTGCAGCCCATTCAGGACTGCAGCAGCATGGCATCTGGTTGCCATGGTCCTGTGCTGATTGGGGCAGGAGCGGCCTCTGGCTACTCTTTTTGTCCCGTCTGCTTCATCCCATTATCACAATGCAACCACATATGGGCATACATTCCCTTACAATTACAACTCTTCCAACATTTTGCAGTTAACTGCTTAGAAGATCTAGCCAGTTGTACCATTTGTAGAATAGTTTTAAAGAACACTCTCTTAGCAGAGCAGATCGAGATTTGAATGGGCGCAGACTCCAAATCTTATTCCAAGTGGCCTCTGAAATTGATGTATTCAGATCTAATTCCCATCCAGGTTCCCCCCCCCCCCCCCCAGCCCACTGGGAGAAACCACACAGTAATGCTTGAACATTACTGTGTGGTTTCTCCCAGGGAAATACAAAGTCTCCCTTCCCCTAACGAACTTTGCTAATAGGGATTAATTTTCTGTAAATGGAGCCATGTGGGCTGAATGGGTGCTAAGGTCTCAAGTAGCTCATTTGCTTCGGCTTGTCCTTAGGGGGGAAATCTTGCAATGTACAGAGCCCCTTATTTTCTCCACAGTCCCAACTGAGAAATGTTGTCTGGGCTTTGAAACTTAGGATGCAAAAACAACAGTCAAACCGGGGGGGGGGGGGCATCAGGTAGTTCCATTTTCTCCATATTGCAAGAGAAGAGTGGAGAAAAGGATTTGTGATTTCACGAATGTATTTTGTTGGGAGAGAGAAAAATAATAAATTAAATTCTGGGGGAATATCATTTCCATTTTCCTGTTGAGTCCATTTATTAGAAGCATCCTGTCTTATCAACTGAATAAACTGGCTTAACTGGAAGGCAGCAAAATAAAATTCAATATGTGGTATAGCCAGACCAGCTTTCCTGGAATTAATAAATCTGAAATATTTTTGGAATTGAGAATTCTGGTTATTAAAAACAATGTACTGATAGATACTTGCCAGAGTTTAAAGTAAGTGGGAGAGAGTGTTAATAGTAATGTCTGGAAAAGAAAAAAATAGTTTAAGGAGTAAGAACATTTTGATAAAGAGAATGCATCCTAAAAGGGATAGCTGCAGGTTTTTCCATGCTTCCAGTTTCACTTTCATCCATGTATTAATGGGCCCACAGTTATTAGAAAACAGTTGGGAGAGATCATTTGTGATAATTACACCAAGATACATAATGCTTAAGGGCTATATTTAAAAGCCAAAAAGCCTTTGCTATTTCTCTTTGGAGACTACTGAGACATAATAGATTTCTAAAAATTAATCCATATTCCAGTAAATTTATCAAAAGCCTCTAAGCTTTGTATTGGGGCAAAAGTGAGGAGTCCTGATCTGACAGAAAAACAACAACAAAATATCATCCACATAAAGACTAATTTGTTGCTTGGCTTTGTTGATCATAACATCTTTTATCATGGGGTTATTTCCAATACAGCAGGCTAATGGCTCAGTTGTGACAGCAAACAGGTGGAGAAAGAGGACAACCCAATTTTGTGCCTCTCTGTAATTTAATTAATAAAGAGTCTCTCCTACTAATGTGCATCATTGCTTGAGATTTTGTGTAGAGATTCATAACTAGGAAAATAAATGTGTCTCCCAAGTTCATGGTACCAAGAAGGCTAGAAAGACAGTCCCACACCAACCTACCAAAAGTCTTTAAGATAGTAAAGTAACAGGGGTATTTGACAAGTTATGGACTATATTCAGCACTCTTCTAATGGCATCTGTTAATTTTCGGCTGTGGCAACAGATTAATTGTGTACTTTAGAATAGAAATGTATTCACATTAACCTAGAAATATACTCAACTGGTATCCTTCTGCTGACAGAAGGGTCTAAGGGGGATAGGTGTGGATTCTGTTGTTCCTTCCACACACCTGCAACCCCCTACACCACTTCCACAGGCTTCTCCATCAGTTGGTGCAGATCTTGGAGACTTAGGGCCTTTGCAGACTGCCAGAAATAGTGCAAATTGAGTCCACTTTAACTGCCCTGACTCAGTGCTAGGGAATCATGGGAATTGTAGTTTATTGTGGCACCAGAGCTTTCGGACAGAGAAGGCTCAATGTCTCAGAAAAAATTACAATTCCCATGATTCCCTAGCACTGAGCCAGGACAGTTAAAGTGGACTCAATTTGCACTATTTCTGGCAGTCTGCAAAGGCCCTTAGAGGTGTAAGGGAAAAGGTGAAATCAGCAAAATTGATTTCCCCAGTTAATTGATGAAAACCTTAATTTAATTAAATCAGGGGTCCCCGGACTTTTTGATCCGGGGGCCGGTTTGCTGGCCCCCAGATCTTCTGGAGGGCTGGAGGCGCGTGCGACTCCAGACGCCATTTTTGTATTCCAAAATGGCATCCGGAGTTGTGCACACGTGCCCGGTGTTGCACGCGCATGCGCACAACTCCGGGTGCCATTTTGGAACACAAAATGGCACCCAAGTAGTGCGCACGCGACGCCAAGTGCCATTTTGTGTTCCAAAATGGTGCCTGGAGTCATGCACATGCGCGTGCGACGCCGTGTACATGTGCACAACTCCGGACACCATTTTGGAAGACAAAATGGCATCCGGTGGCGGGTGCAAGCGGCGGCAGTGGTGCGGTAGTGGCGGCAGCAGGACTGGCCACGGGCTGGTAGGAAGGCTTCAACGGGCCGCGTCCGGCCCATAGTTTGGGGACCCCTGGATTAAATGATGAAACCTTTACTGTTAGTGGAGGATACCATTGGCTACAATGAATTTAGCAAGATTTACTGATGAGTAAACTGACCTATGATTACCCTGTATAATTTCTTATACTTTTTAAAATAATACACAAGTACAAACTTGTATAATGTTAACAGCTTCTACCCTTGAGGCAGTTTTGCTGTTGCCATGGTTATCTTCACTACCATTACCATCACCACTGTCACCATCACCATCATCCAGCAGACATGGGGAACCTCCAACCCACTAGCTTCTGTTCCAGTCTCTCTCCCTCTTCCCAAGTAAAAGGTCTTATCTCTAATCAACAGATATCAGAGGCTACCTCAGTTCTGGGGTAGGGAGAAAGTTGTTATCTCCAATGTGTGCAATGTGTGCAAATACAAGGTAAGCTCCTCCACAGTGCTAAGAAAGGCAAAACGTCTTGCCTCCAATCTACAGACTGAAGGTAAGACCTTACTCAGTTCAGGGCTGCTTTGCTTCTATGTTGCCTGATGGGATAGGCAGACAATTTGCCACCACACAGCAAAGGAGCCAAATGTTTTGTCTGTGTGCATGTGAGAGACAGACAGACCCTAAAAAGAGAAAGAGAATATGGAATGTGTGTGAAGGTGCTCTGTTCATGTGTATTTGTATATTTCTGTGAATGTGGGTGCATATGAATTATGTGTTTGCATGCATGTATGCACAGCCAAAATGTGTACATGCAAATGTGTGTGAACTAACTTCAGACAAGCAATGGTAACAGAGCCAATTCATCCCTCAGGCCAAAAAAAAGCTTTCTCTATTCTAAAACATGTTCAGTTCCATCCACCCACCCATTAAACTTGTTGGGAGTATAAAGAAAGACAACATTTGTATAAATCAAAAAGTTATATACATAGTAAAATGTTAATGTTTTCAAAGTGTACTTTTCTTTAGGGGAGGGAGGAGATAAGTATTCTAAAGGCATTAAATTTCTGTTAATTTCCTCACTTCAGAAAATTCACAAAACATTTCTGAAGGAAATTGTTTTCATTTTTCTTGCTAATACAAACTTTAATCCACAGTGGTTAAAAGGAAGATACCTTCAAAAGTGGGATTAATATAGGGAAAAATGCATTATGATAATTGCTTTATCTAATCCATCATTTCCACTGCTTTCAGCTGAGGCCAAAATCATGTTACAGCACTATGCCAACATAAAATGTTATACTTCCAAAATGTAATTCTTGTGAGGAGTTGTTTTACCACAGGGAATACCTATCATATTGCAGTGAAAATAATAAAACCAGTTTAATTACAACAGTGTGAATTTAACAACAACTAAGTTTCCCATCAGTGAAATGATTTGGCAACTATGAAGCATCTATGTACTTCCAGTACGTATTTCCTCAAAATACATTTTATCAATGTAAGAGCTTATGACTACATTGGGCAAGTAGCTAAAGTTGCTGAAAAATGAGCCATGTCCATTGTTTATAAGACAAACAGAAACTCAAATAGCAGCATATTAAACTACTAGGTGAAATGCAGTTAAATCAGATGTACTTACTACTATTTGATTAAATGAAACCAGAATTTAGATTTCTTCACTGAAACATTCTGAAGCTTAATGTTTAAAAAATAGTTTCAGATTAATCAATAGATAGAGGCTTCTGAAAATGTTCAAAGAAAGAAGTATGTTCTGCTCATGAACTTATGAATACATATCATAACCTGTTAGAATAAAGGCCATGATGCTAAGCATCTTGTTGCAATGGCAGCTCCCATGTCAGTTGCACAATGATTTTGCTCCAGGTTTCAGCCTGAACTTGAAAGAAGCTACCCAAGGTGCTGAACTATATCCTCAAGATAGGCTCAGCACTTTGGCTGGTTTCTAGCTCCTTGGATAGCTCCTGTAAAGTCTGAACTAAAACCCAGAGCAGATTCATCACTACCTCTGTCATGGGAACCATCAGCCACCACTGCCTTTTTGTAACTATCCTTCACTCACCTGTAATGTTGCCAATGCTTTGAAAAGGAAAGAGAGATTCTGACGCTTGCGAACGTCCACTAAAATAAGCAGCCCCAAAGCACGAACCTCCTTTCTGAAACACAAAGGCAGGTATTTTTTAAATTATACTGACAAAAAAGTAAAAGGAAAAATGAAAATGAAGCACAGGACCATCATGAACCCCAGAAACATCAGAGAGCAATTTGTATCTACAATCATAGTAAATTAGCCACAATGTAATTTCATCACTTGCATTAGTGTTGTCATGTTAAAAGCAGGTATCCAGTCAGATCAAGTGTACACAAGATAGTAAAGATTTGGGTGCATGCCACCTTACAAATAACCTGATTTTCAAGATCATATGTCCATGTTAGGCTACTTTAGAAAAATGTAATGCCCTGTCTTTATCTAACTCGATTATCACACTTCATGGACGAAGCCAGAAAGAGTTTATTGGAAAGATCTGCAGGGCATTCTTTGCTAGATCTGAATTGACAAACTTCACTTCTATAGCCCCCTTGGACTTTCCTCCCATCCAGATTCCTTCCCATTGACTGCCATGCAGCTATATGATCTTGGTTCACACACAACACTCCCTTATAGCTGCTCACCCCTTCCTCACACACTCATGCTCCCAACTTACAGCATGGCTAAGCAGGCTTAACTCAACCTAGAAGAAAGAGCTATGAGGGGTGGCTCTGACAGCAGAATTGTCACAGCTCTGAAAGAAATATGCACTTGTCACTTATGTGCACTTGTCACCAAGGTAAGAAACATTGCTAATGAACATATATTACCAGAAGTCTAGTTTTAATGAGTAAAGTGCTTAAATAAATAAAAAAAATCATTACAGTTTATATATTTGATGGATTGTTACCTTGTGCTCAGGCATACAGTCTAAAACAGGGGTAGGCAACCTTTCCCCTTTAAGGACCGAGGGACTTAATCTCCCAGAAGCCTCAGCCATGTTGGCCAATAGTCCCATGTTGGCCAATAGTTCCTGGGATTCTGGGAGCTGTCTCTTGGCCCTTAAAGGGGAAAGGTTGCCTACCCCTGGTCTAAAAGATAGCACACAAAAGGAATAGAAAAGAGAAAGAAAGCAAATCCATGTACTAGTTTTTCATTATAAATCTGTCAAGCCTTGGGAGGAAAAGGTTTTGAATTTCAATGTTCAGATTAATAACACAGTTGTTAAATATATGCATTTTATTAGTGGCATATCATGATTAAGGAAGAGCACAACATGGCTGTTTATGGTCAGACAATGGCATTCCCTTAGCTATGGAGAGCATTTATGGAGTTAAGGTTTCAGGTTACACCAGCTCCATTTCCCAAAGGATATCCAAGACAACTTAATACCCCATAACAGGTGTCATATGTCATTCTCTTTGTATGAATAAACCCAATCCTAGCTTTGCCCTTCACCACACCACATGTGCAATCAAATGTATACACACTCAATCCTGCTCACAGGTGATACAGGCAATAATTTTTCATGCAATGGCTAGCTTCCTCAGTATACAGTAGGCCCTTCACATTTGCTAGGGTTAGGAACACAGGACCCCTGTGAATGTGGAAAAAATGCAAATAAAAAAAACCCTCTATTTTTTCACTTCAGAGGACACCTTTCTGGGAATCTCTAGGTCCTCTAGTACACCTCTGTGGTCAACATCGGCCAGAAGTTAACCACAGAATTGTGCTAGAGGACCTATAAATGCATAGACAAGTGTTTGCTCTAGGAATCTCTAGGTCCTCCAGCACAACGTCTGGTGAAAGTTGGCCATAGGGTCACACTGGAGGACCTAGAGAGAACATATTAATGTTGTAAGCCGCCCTGATTGCTCTGCAGAGGGGCGGGATATATATAATATATATAATATAATAATAATATATTAATTATTATATTAATCAAATCACTGAATAACCAAATCTGCAAGTCAAAGCCTCAAATGTGGAAGGCTGACAGTATAAAGTGGTTTTAATTGGCCAAAAGGTACAACATTCTGAATCCATATTTTTAACATAATTTGTAGTATTTTAAGTTACTTGATCACATTATAGTATTTCACCTGTCACTTACAGACTTCCATTGCTAATATATATTTCACAGCATAGATCCTTCTCTCTGTTTGGTATACATCTACGTCAAAATCATGATGTTAGTTTCAGAGCTGCAAGTTTCCCTTAAAATTGCCATGAAGTGATATAAGGCCTTGAGAACGACCTGGAAGGCAATCTTTCAAAATGGCACTCACTTACATCTTGTCATCTTATGAACAATTCATCTGGCATACTGCCTGTTTTTAACTAACTGATGTCATTAATCCATTTTCTAAGGCATTTTCTATATACCATCTGGCTGCCACAGAAATGTAGTTATAAAAATTGTAGAATCATAGGATCACAGAATTGGAAAGGAACACAAGAGTCATCTGGTCCAATCCCCTGCCATGTAGGAATACACAATCAAAGCAATCCCAACATAAGCCCCACCTAGCATCTGTTTTAAAAACCTTCAAACAAGGAGACTCCACCACATTCTGAGGAAGTGTGTTCCACTGTCAAACATCTCTTACTGTTAGGAAGTTCTTCCTAATGTTTAGTGGAATCTCTTTTCCTGTAATGTGAATCCTGTGCTCCATGTCCTAGTCTCTGGAGCAGCAGAAAACAAGCTTGCTCCTTCCTCACTATGACATCCTTTCAAATATTTAAACATGGCTATCATGTCACCTGTTAACCTTAACCTCCAAGTTAAACATATTCAGCGCTCTAAGCCACCCCTCAAAGGACATGGTTTCCAGAACTTTTACCATTTTTGTCATCTTCCTCTGAATGCTCCACCTTGTCAATACCCTTCTTGAATGGTAATGCCAGAACTGGACACAATATTCCAGGTGAGGTCTGACCAAAGCAGTACTATTACTTCCCACAGTCTAGACACTGTACTCCTATTGATGCAACACAGAACCACACTGGTGTTTTTAGCTGCCACATCACACTGTTAACTCATCAGCTTGTGGTACATTAAGACTCCTAGGTCTCTTTCACATGTACTGTTGTCGAGCCAAGTGTCACCCATCCTATATTAGTGCATTTCATTTTTACTGCCTAAGTGTAGTACCTTACATTTCTCCCTGCTGAAATTCATTGTGTTAATTCTGGCCCAACTCTCTCATCTGTGACAGTCGTTTTGAATTTTAATCCTGTCCTTTGGGGTATTGGCTATACCTCCTAACTTGGTATCATCTGCATATTTAATAAACATGTTCTCTATTCCATTATCTAAATCATTTATAAAGATGTTGAATAGCACTGGGTCAAAACAGAACCCTGTGGCACCCTGCTAGTCACTTCTCTCCAGAATGAAGAGGAGGCACTGGTGAGCAGCCAATTACAAAGACACATGACAGTCACATTGTCTAGGCCACATTTTACTAGTTTATTTGCAAGACCTTTATGGGATACCCATAGCATTTACTTTACCTACCAAGAACAGAGTTAAAATTAGTCTGGTATGATTTGTTTGCAGAAATCCATACTGTCTTTTAGGGATCATGGCATGCCTTTCCAAGTGCTTACAGACTGACTGTTTAATAATCTCCTCGAGAATCTTTCCTGGTATTGATATCAGACTGACTAAATGATAATTGTTTGAGTCCTCCTCCTCCTCCACCTTTTTTTTTTTAAATGGGCACATTTGCCCTCCTCCAGTCTCCTGGGACTTCTCATGTTCTCTGAGAATTCTCAAACATTATTAACAGTAGTTCTGAGACTATTTCTGCCAGTTCTTTTAATATGCTTAGATGTACTTCATCTGACCCTGGAGATTTGAACTACCTCTTTACCTATTCTGTACCGCATTTCCCCTACCGCATTTCCCCAACCTGCTCCATCTTCCCCAGGTCGAGCTTCTCTTTTTGGGAGAAGACCAAGGCAATTAAGGTGTTGGGTAGCTCTGCCTTTACTCTAGGCCCCCTTAGCATTTCACCAACTTCTCCAAGCAGCAGCCCTACCATTTTCTTGTTCTTCCTTTTGCTATGAACATAACCAAACAAGCCCTTTTTATTGTTCTTAACCTCTCTAGCAAGCCTGAGCTCATTCTGCTCTTTAGCTTTTCTGGTTTTCTCTCTACACAAGCTGGCTATGTGCTTAAATTCTTTGGTGACTTCCCCCATTTTCTATTTTTTGTATATGTACCTTTTGTGAGTTAAAAGTTATTTAGTCATCCATCCTGGTTTCTTTAGACTTTAGACCTCTCATTTTCCTCTTCAATGGAACTGTTTGAAATTATGCCTTCAATATCCATCAGGAGCTCCCTTCTCTTTTAGTATTCCTGACCACAGGATCACACCCAATACTTCCCTACATTTATTGATATCAGTTTTCCTAAAGTCTGGAATGTGTGTCTGACCATGCTTGGCTTCCCCTTTGAGCTATACAACAAATTCCAGGAGAACATGGTCACTCCCATCTAAAGATCCCACCACTTCCACCCCATTAACTAGGTCATCACAGTTGGTTAGGATCAGATCTAAAATTGCTGATCCTCCATCATCATCATCATCATCATCATCATCATCTTATTATTATTATTATTATTATTATTATTATTATTATTATATTTATTTGTACCCCCCTTTTCCCACAAAACTGGGACTCAAAGTGGCTAGTTGCTTCTTCCATCTTCTGAACAATGAAACTGTCTGCAAGGCAAATGAGGAATTAATTGGACCTTAAATTTTGGGCAGAGTTTGACTTCCAACAAGTATCAGGATAGTTGAAAACTTTATCTTTACCTACATCTACATCTACATCTACATCTATATCTAGAGAGAGAATATATAAAAAGGCAACTAGCTGTCTGCTCCCTTCCCACATAAAGAAGAACCAGGGTACACAGAAACATTTATTATGAGTTTTTTGTGGGTTTTTCAGGCTGTGTGGCCATGTTCTAGAAGAGTTTATTTCTGATGTTTCTCCAGCATCTGTGGCTGGCATCTTCAGAGAAAAATCTGAGAAAGATCTGAAGATGGCAGCTACAGATGCTGGTGAAACGTCAGAAAGAAACTCTTCCAGAACATGGTCACACACCCCGAAAAACCCACAAAAAACTATGGATGCCAGCCATGAAAGCCTACAACTTCACATTTATTATGAGAATGATCACTGTGTGGTATTTAACCTTCAATGTGGTAAGGTTGTCTTCCTCTCAATTTTGTTATTCTTCAAACAGATATAAACATTATTGACAATTCAGTCCTCAGCCTTTCCCCTTCCTGCATTTTTAGTCAGACTGCACATATTAAAATAATCTTTAAGCACTAGTTATATATACACACATATATTGCTGTGGTGACTCTTTTCCTTTCCTTTCCTTTCCTTTTAAAACACTAACAAGAAGATGGAAAAAGCTGTGGGCTAGGGTGTGGGTTACAGCCACCAGCCAATTAGCATTATACAGCTCCTGCTTCTGATAGCGTCTGTGAAGACTCATAGAAGTAGGAATAGGAGTCATCTGATCAAAAGATGCTGAGTGTTCTTATGCCATGTGACAACTGTCTGTGTGCAGAAAAAGTATCCTGAAACATTTTCTTAAAACACATAAGAAGCTTTATTTCTTCACAGTTTCTTGCACCTTTCCCTGCCAGTCTGGCTTCAGATTCTCATTCAGCAACTACCTAGCTCTGCTTCCCCATGCCTGTTAGTAGCACTGGGCAAAGTGCAGCTCTGGGGCCACATGCAGTCCCAAAGGCTCATTTTCTGACCTTTAATCCTGTCAAGCTCTCTGAGTGGCCCTTTGTTCTAGAAAAGAAAGGATGGATGAGCTATCTTTCCTGAAAGCCTTCAGGAGAGGCAATTCACCGTTTACAGTTTTTTACATTTTACTCTTTAACATCAAAAATACTTGCCCCCCCCCCCCAACAAGTGACTTCCAACTACATCTAGTTTTGTTTTGTTGTGTTTGTTTGTTTGTTTGTTTTGAGCTTTTGGCAGTCTATGTGACTTCAGAGGCTCTCAAGGGCAGGAAATTGGCCTCTGAAGCTGGCACAATGGCTGCCTCCTTCCATAAGGTTTAGGAGGATCTAAAGCAAGGATGATCTACAGATAAGGTTATTTATTATTTGATGGTTCTGAGAGGTAAAAATGGACCATGACCTTTTTATCCATGTTCAAATCCACACAGAACTGTATGCAACAATAGGGCTCTATGCAAGATCTGAATTTGTTAGAAGTTGAAGTGTTGGGGTCTGTCTCTTCACCAAGGGAGACAGATTTGACTGTATATGCAAGATGAAGAATGGATAAAGATATGAAAAAGTGCTTCTGAAAGATTATTGAGAGGAGGCAATACCTGTGTTCTTGAATGTGTTTTAAGGCTTTCCATCCTGGAGAGCCTGTACTTTATGAACCTGTTAACAAATCTGAGGTCCAAAATCAAGCAAACTTCACCGCTTTTCTTGTCCACCATGAAGAGGACAGAGTACACCCTTTTAATATTTTGGTTGGTGGGATCAGTTCTATGTCCCCCAGTTCTAAAAAAGAAGACATGGTCCAGTGCATTGAGAGGTTCTTTAAGAGAGTTTTGGAAACTGGTGACCTGAGAAAGCAGAGTTTGGGCTTTTGATTGAATTCTATTGTGCAACCTTTGCTTATTGTTCTCAGTACCTACTGATATAATGTGAAAAGGGCCATGCTTGTACGAAGTGTGAAAGCCTCCCTCCTATCCTGGGAGGAGGACAGTCACAGGGTTAATTTATTTCTAGTAGGTTGGCTTCCTTGAAAGAGGTCCTATCTGGGCCTCCCTGGGAAAGAAAAGAAAAACTGGGACCTAGATCAGGAGGGTTTTAAAGACCTGAAGTGTCTCAAATGAGAGAAGGAGCACAAGGGACAAAAAGTCTGGGATTGTTTACCCTATTGCTTTGGCTTCTTCCCTGGCATAGCCTTTTTCTTCTTTGTTTCAATAAAGATGTTCTTAAGTGCTTCCTTGCCAAAAAGGAGGTTTCCCTTACAAGGGACTGTGGCCAAATCAGATATGGAATGTGTGTCTGTATTCCAATGTTGTAGCTGAATGGACCCTCTGGCTCCAACAGAGCAAGCAAAAAAGGCCATGGAATCTCTGGTAGTATCAGCTACAAAGGGTAAGTACTTATAGACTTTGAGTAAGGCTTTATGTAAAGACATTGCATTTGAGTCCTGATTTTCAAATATATCTTGGACCCACAGCATAAGAGATGCTGTGCATGACACACAAATAGGGCTGTGGCCTCATGGAAGTGTTTGAGAATAGTGCCTGCCTTCTTCTCCTTAGAGTCCTTAAAGGCTAAATCTCCTTTACAAGGCACCAAAGAATGAGTCAGAAGTGCTGAAAACCTCACATCAAAGAGAGAAGGCTCAAGATGATTCACAGCTTCTGGAGGAAATGCATATAGTTTTTGTGCTACATTAATGTGTCTTCTAGTTTGTGTGAGGTTATCCCATTCTCATTTAACAATGTCACTGAAATTAGATGGAAAAGGAGTAATTCATGAGGAGGCCTTTGGTTCTGGAAACATGGTTGACCCACAGCTGGAAGGTTCAGTGTAGCTGTGTAAGAATCAGGTTGAGAGTCCTGCAACCCCAAAGCTGCTATAGCCTTAGACAGCAGACAAATAAAGTAATTTTGATTATTTATTTATTTAAATGTTTTTTAAAAATGTTCATTAAAATGTTTCTCTCTAGCTAGGTCATCCTGTTCCCCGGAATCTAACCAGTCTCCTTCTTCAGAGTCAGAAAAATCCCTGAGAGAAACTGAGTGAAGGGAGATTACACCCAACATTCTAGAAGGTAAGGTAGGTACTCCTCTCCTTGTTAGTAGAATGTCAGAGAAATTCCCCCATCAGAGGAATGAATGGCATCTGCTTCTAAACTTGATTGCATAGTTGCAATGTTAGATCTAACCCTGCTATGTTTCCGTGGAGGAACCTGAGCGGCAGGAACAGTGTGTGAAATAGATGAGGTGGGAGAGGAAGCCCTAGGTCTTTTGAATGTGGAGTGACCTGTGGCAGAGGATGGTTGGCTCAACTGTTTAAGTTCATTACAACCATGGAGGACAGCTGTTTCAGCCATGAATCCTGACTAAAAAAAATTGAAAAGGAATGGGAAAAGGTAGCAGAAAAGCTTCTGCAAAAAAGCTAGCTTCTGCCCAGGATTCAAAATGCCTGACACAATGTGGATGATCATGTGAGCATATTTTATGGGATGGCTGCGAAGGTCTGGCATCCGATTGAGTTGTCTGCTTAGGGCTATCCATCCTCGAGTGACACTGATTTATGTTTGCTGAGGAGAAACAGAAAGCTGAACTTACTGAGGAGAAGTGGCTCTTCCATATCTATAGTAAAGGTATTCCCCGCTGACAAGGTTGTCAAGTCGTGTCCGACAGTAGGGGGTGGTGCTCATCGTTACTAAGCCGAAGAGCCAATGTTGTCAGAGCATGATTGCACAGAACGCTGTTTACCTTCCCACAGAAGTGGTACCTATTTATCTACTTGCATTTGCATGCTTTCGAACTGCTTTCAAACTTGCCTATCTATGACCATTCCAATTGCTCATCTGCTCTAAAAGTGGTGGGCATGCAAACAAGGCCTGCCATTTGGGGCAACAAAACAATCTCATCAGCCCTCAGCTTCAATGAGGTCAAAAGGAGAGCTGATTTCAGCTTCAACATGGTTTATTTCCTCCCCAGTCAATTTAAGCTCCCAAAATGCAGCAGCAACTCTGTAGAAGGCAAACAATGGGGGAGGGGGATGGTTGAATGCCCATTTGTACAGCCCGGACAGAGATCAGTTAAGAGCACTCATATGTCCCAGACAACCTTCACATGATTCACAGAGGGACTCTCGGGGCCAGAAGTGCCCTTAACATTTGTTTTTGCTTTTCCCATTTTCCAGCACCATGGAAAAACAATGACATGAAAAAAGGAAAGTTACAATGGGGGGGCTGAGGGAGAGGAAAAATCAGTAAAACTTTTTAAAAAGGTAAAGCAAACAGAAGGGGAAAATAACAAGCATTGTACATCACAAGATTAGGGCCTTGATGATGATGGCATTACACTTCCAAAGGACTAGTTACATTAAAAATATGAAGAGATTCTTCTCCTTACCTAGGAATATTGTAGAAATATGCTAGAAGTTGTGTGAGCTCAGTGATTCTGGAATGCTCATGTAACCAGACATCATTTCTCATGCTGACTTGCACTACTGCTCTTCCACCACGATCCCTGTTTCCTAACCAGAAATTATAAATGAATGAAGTAATCTTCTGCATTAACATCAAACACAACATCTCAAAGTTTGTCTATTTGATGGCCATGATAATGACTCTCCCCTTCAAACAAAATCACTTTGTTATCACATGGGCTGTACAGGGAGCCGATGAAAGTTAAGAGGAAACATAACAGAGGTACATATGCAAGCCTTTTCAACTTGGCAAAACACTCCATCCTTCAATATCTCTTTGTCCTGAAAAGTATGTTTAAGGATTCATTCCCACTATGATATACACTAATTTGCTGATTGGATTATATGTGCGTTGTTCACACTGGGAACCAGTTCAGAGCTGACTGAGTTCGGTCAGTCGCATTAAAATGAGAGAAATGCAACAAAAACGCATTTTTTAGACACTAGTTTTTTGGCAATTCTTTTTAAAAGACCCAATTTTGAAGCATATTCAACAAATGTGAACAATGGGTCTGATTCGCATCACACTGGAAGGGAGGGACTTGAGAGAGTGACAGATGAGAGTAAGAGGACTCAAACATTGACAGTCCGAACGAGCCGGGTGTGGGACCTCTCCGACCCCAACTGCTGTCTTGGAGGAGACGGGGTGGCTTTGCTGCTTGGCCTTGCCTGCTTCTCCGGGGGTCGCTCAGGTCCCTGCAACCGAGAGGGGGAAGTGGAGGTCTCCATAAAGGGACCAGAAGAGGCACCACTGGCCGCCAACTCTCTCCCCCTCTATCCCTCCCCAAAGACTGCTCAGTGGGATCCAGTGGTCCTTCCCTCAGCTTCCTCCCTTGGAGCCCCTGGACTGCCTGCCCCCACAGATCCCAGGAGACCTTTCCCAGACTCCCCCACCCCACTGGAGGACCTGCCCTGGAGAAGGAGAACGCCTGGGGAGGGGGAGAAAGATGGGTTGCCAGGGCTACCAAGGGAAGGAGAAGCCCAAGGTGTTGCATGACTGGGAGCCGAGGCCAGCTGAGCAGAAGAAGTGGGTGGGGATCAGGGGTCCTTTGGTACCTTTCCTGGACCCATACTGGATCTCTGTCTGGATAAAGGAGAGAGCCTCGATGGCAAGGATCCACTCCCAAGTGAAGCCAGGGCTGACTGTGGGAAAGGCAGTGCTGGAGCAAGAAAACCAGGCAGCAAGCGAAGAGGGGAGGAGGACTTGGCAAGGCGGCTCCATGGCCTTTGGGTCAGCAGATCAATGACTTGAAGGTTTTCTGTGCAAGCTCAGTGAGTGAGTGTGTGTGGGGGGGATGCCCTTGCCTTCCCCAGAGGCTGTGACTTTCCCAAGGTCTTCATGGTGGATTTCATGACTGAGCTGGGAATCGAACCCTGGTCTCCTGAGGAGTCCCTCCCTTTGCTTCCTCTCTGCTGGAGTTGTTGGGCATTGCCCCCCCCCCCCCGCCCAATGCTGGAGCCCCCAGAATGCATGCTCCCTGGGAGGCTTGGGAGTTTCAGAGCCTGTTGGTTCAGATGACGCACTGATGTGCATCATATGATTGACAATTTAAAAAACCAAAAAACGGTTAGTGTGAATGACAAGCATGTCAAAAAAGACACGAATGCATGGTATTCTTGGAATAATTTGCTTCCATAGTGGGAACTACACATCAGCCTGAATCAATTCAACTACCTGGTTTCAATTCGACTCACAAACAAATTTAAATATAAGTGGGACTGGGCCCTGGGAATATCATTGTTCTCTCCTGCTAAATGGTGATGTCATTAGTGCCTTTGTGACATATGCAACCATTAAATTCATTAAAGAGAAAAAAAGAGGTCTTGAGATGCGGATGTGCATTGGTGCAATAGCTGCTGATGTCACAAGTGTTTTTCCCTCTTCTGTTTGTTTCCTTGCTACCCATAATTGCCACCATTTGCCTACCTACCCAACTTTCATCTTCAGCCCACATTTATTACCCATTTGTTTGCCCTTCAAATGAATGTGGGGCCACAAAGGCTGTGTACTTCATATGAAACAAACTCCACAACTCTTGCCACATGCTTCCCAGTTAACCATACAGTGCTGAGTCAGAACACCAGGTCCTGTGCACTGAGAAAGACAGAATGTAAAAGCAGACATGGGAGGACCTCATGGAGAAATATTACAAGAGATTTCTATGTGGCATATAGTTTTCATATTTTTATGTTTCTTTAAACACAACATCATCTATGTACTGCATACCACAAAGAGAAATTACTCCAGAATGCAACAATTCTTCATTAACTTCACACAACTGGCTTGGTAATAAATGCTCAGGATCTCCCGGGTCTGCAGACAGCAACTGATTCTCATGGCAGGCAGCATTTACATTAGATTTATAATTCAAAAAATCAATTTTGGAGTCTTCTGGATCTGGAAAAAAGAGAGAGCTTAGTCACTCACCCAACATTTTCTGATTAATACATGTAGTTTGCAGTAATTTGCTTTAGAGAATTCATAAAACAGAAAAATAATACTAATATTTTGTAAAAAAAACCTCATGGAAAATCCTCAAAGATGAGGAAGACTTAAAAAAAACATTTTAAGAACCATTTTGTAGCTTCTGTGTCTTCTGCCACCTGGAATTCTGTGTGGATAGGAATTCCTATCAAATTAAATTACTCTGGAGATATGTGTTGTCATTATCTAAAGATCTGCTGCATTTTTGCAGTTAAACTTGTCTTTGCTGCTATTAACTGCCTCCAGTCAAAACCAAACCATGGTGACCCTGTAGAGGAGACATCTCCTAGACTTCCTGTTCTCCACTTCTCTGCTTAGGTCCTATAAATTAATACCCCTGACCTCCCTAATAAGAGTCTATCCATCTAGCATGCAGTCTTCCTCTCTTTTTACTGTCCTTTACATTTCTTAGCATTATGGTCTTATCCAATGTGTCATGTCTTCTCATGATGTGACAAAAGTATGATAGCCTCAATTTGATCATCCTGGCTTCCAGTGAGATTTCAGGCTTGATCCATTCACAGACTTATTTGTTTGTATTTTTGGCTATCCACGATATTCCCAGCACTCTTCTCCAGCACCACAGCTCAAATGCTGATTTCTTCTTAGCTGCTTTCTTCACTGTCCAGCTCTCACATCCGGACACGACAATGGGGAATACAATGGCTTATACTAGGGTAATTAAGCAGCCATTTTATTTTTGAAAGATTATTTTACATTTGTCAGATTCAAGTGAAACTAGATTATGGAAAGGACAAAATGTATGTCCAAAAATGTATCTTTCACATATTGTTTTTTAATCACAGTATGTATTCAGCACCGCTAGCCACACAGTGTGATTCAAACCTAACTGGGGGGAAATATATTGCAAGAAACATCTTGTTATCTAAAGGAGTTCCATCCAACTAAAATCAACAGGACAAAAATAATCACATGCCTTTTCATTCTGAAATAAATTCCACTATGATGCCTAAGATTGCACTCTTACTATAATCAATACACACTTACTTTGCAATAAAGGACACTAAACTCAATGGGGGTTACTTCTAAGTAAACATGCCTAGAATTTTGCTAGACCAAGTTATTAATTTAATTTCTCAAAAGGTTAAGATAAAAATGTGTGGAACATCCAAAATGCTAATTTTATTGCAATTATTATTATTTTCATGGGTAGCTGCTACTTTTGAAAATCTTTAAATTACTTACCTTTAGAAAAAAACTATGCACTACAACATCGGTGTAACTTTAAAATCATAAATGCAGATTACAAAACTAAAGAGAAAGTAATATCTTACACTCCTTACAGGCTAAAAATTTACTGAGTATAATTACATTCTTTATGAAATTATGTTCTTGGGACAGAAAACATTGGATGCTTTTGAGTTTAGAACCTGATTCTAAGCAGAGATGAGAAAAGTTATTATTTTTTTTTTTTGGATTATAATTCCCAAACCTTTGGCCAGCATGAGCAAAAGCTTGTAGGCTTGTAATCAAAACAAGTAACTTTTATAAACTTGTTCTAATCTAATCCATACAGAAGCACCTTGCCATTAAAAAGCAAAAAACAGCCTTAACTTGCTAGAGCCAAAAAATGAAGACTGCCGGGGACGGGGGGGGGGGGGGGGGGGAGAGGTGTTACATTTAATCATAACTTTAAAACACTTAAGAAACTAAGTGAATTGAAGCTCTGGCATCCTTGCTCCATTTATAGTGAAGTCTTATGTGTTCTATCTAATGAACATTTTCCAATAACTTACAACCTGAGCAAGTCAGGCTGGCAGAGAGACTTGGGACACACCACTAGCTAAAAATAGTACCAGGACCTCAACTCCAAAACTGAAAGTTGTTTTCCTATTCCCTGTGCTAACATTTTCCTTGTGTATCCAGTAACATTCCCCAATCCTACACACATACAAATTGCTGCTGCCTAGAGCTTTAAAATGTTTTATTTTTGGACTACAACTTCCATGTTGGCTGGGACATAGTGGAAGTTGCATCCAAAAACGTAACTTTTCCAATCTCTGCTCCTGCCACTCTGAGAACAAGCAACAATTTAAATGCACATGACATAACCACATTCTACATTCAAGACGTAGGGTTATTTATTCATCTTGCACTCATGCACTTTCTCGGGAAGAAATGTTTGACACAATCATTCAGAAACTCTTAAAATTCAGGAGATTAAGGGTCTTTGCAGACTGCCAGAAATAGTGCAAATTGAGGCCACTTTAACTGCCCTGACTCAGTGCTAGGGAATCATGGAAACTGTGGTTTATTGTGGCACCAGAGCTCTCTGACACAGAAGGCTCAATGTCTCAGAAAAAAATACAATTCCCATGATTCCCTAGCACTGAGCCAGGACAGTTAAAGTGGCCTCAATTTGCACTATTTCTGGCAGTCTGCAAAGGCCCTAAGATAGCAACTAAAAAGAACACATGGTTGCACTACACCAAACTGCCCATACATCTGACCTAGAAAAAATATTAAAGGAAAATTAATTGCATATTTGTCTTTCTCAGATTAGTATTTTATATGAAGTTAAGGAAATATAATTTTGGTCTCAATCCTAGATGAGGCTACCGTACTTTGGCCACATCATAAGAAGGCAGGATTCATTAGAAAAGTCATATGCTAAGTGTTTCTAAGTATCATGCACAGTTCAGTGTAGTTTCTGATTTCCTGACTTACTGGATTGTGCCCATGGTAACTTTTAATCTCCAATTATAACAAGCCAATTGATGATAGGCAATGGATTGCTCCTTAATTCCATTTATTTTGCTGCTGTTGTAAAAAGGGAATATATATCTTTATTTCATTCAAAGACATTCTTAGCCAGGATTGTTCAAACGAAACACAAACATTAGAAACTCAAATGTATCGAGAGAATCTGTGGTTATAAAGCAAAATAAAGGAACAAAAGGCATACAGCTTAAAATTCTTTAAACCATCTTATTAAGCAACATGTAGTGGAGTTTTATTTTTATTTATTTTTTTACCTTCATCCTTTTTGCTTCTGGTACTAGTGAAATCGTGTATTTTGGAATCCAAGTTCTCCAGCCTTACAGAATGGCCATTTATGATTTTGGGTGAATTTGCACTGCATTCTCCATCTGAGGACTCACCAGGTTTATCATCTTTACTCGGTGAATTCTTATGTGTTCTATCTAATGATTGTGATCTTCCTGAACATGGCCTGAAACCTTCATTTGAAGAAATTTGATGGTGTAGAGGAAGTTGCCCAGAAGCCTGAGAATACCCACAAAATCTAATGGCCTCTCTTGTGTCAACACGTTTTGAAAATCTTGCCGGGCAAGAACTTTCATGCTGAACATCATCTTCATCATCATCATCATCATCATCATCATCATCCATGTGTCTTGTGTCCTTTATATGTTTAGAAGGTTCTTCTTCTGCAACTGATTCCTCAGAGCTAGAACCTAGGTTCATTGGATTTTGCAAAGCTTCTATATATGACTTTCTAAACAAGCGCTTTCTTTCAAAATACAAAGACTCCTGTCCTCTTCGATGTGAGCTGCTCATGTCTGTGTCAAAAGCTATGCTTTTGGTGACACAACCTTTTGCTAGTGGAGAACTTGATGCATTTTCTTGTAAAAAATCAGACGTAATGTCAAATCCCTTTCTTGGTTCCTTGGTAACATGCTCTGCCACTGAAGCAATATGCTGGCATTCCTCGGGATGTGCTACTGAATTTATATCATATTCACTTACATTTTCAGTTGGAGGTTCTAAACTTGGTATTTCATCCTGGCATCTAGCTCCATGACAAAGACCAGAATCATCATTGCCTTGAGTTCCACAGCTGTCTGAAAATGGCATTTCTAGCATAGTAGAGCAAGCACCATTAGATGGAGAGGCCTCATGGAAGTTGTTGTTTTCCATGGTTTGCGTCATGATTTCAGTTTCAAGGGTGCTGCTTAACTTCTCAAGCAGAGATTTGTTTGTGTATCTCTGAATAACTTTTTCAGTGGTAGGAACAAAAGTAGGATTCACAATATTTTTCCAAGGTGTCCTATATACAGCTGGGCCTGTTGTCAGCAAGCAGCTCTGCAAAGGGCTTCCATTCCATTGACAATTTAAATTTTCCAAAAACTCTGTTGTGAAAATATAGCCATACATGGTTTCAGGTACATGAAGTTCTTCTATTCCATGCCCATGTCTGGAGAGACATTTTAATACTAAATTGGCAGACTGCTTTCCCACTGGCACAATTTGGAAGTAAAAATCTCCTGGTTTTAAACGAACTTTACAAAGAGATGCCAATTGTACTACGACTTTCTCATGGATACACAATGGCCATCCTTCATGGCAGAAAATAAGGCCAGCATAATTGCCCTATAAATAAGAGACAAAGTGATATATCTTAGCAGAAGTATTTACCTTATGCTGCTTTACTATCTTCTATGTAGCAAAATACAATATATCAACTGACTTTTAACAAGAACAACAGATATGGAACAATAACATCAGGATGCTATGTATTTTAGAACTAGCAACAGTCTCCAAATCATTCCTGCCTCTTTAGTAGGCATGGAATGGAAATATACCAATTTCCTGACTGGAGTCAAAATTGGAGTTCACAACCCCTTGAGAAATTTATATGGGAAGAAAAATGGCACACTGAAAGTTCCTGCAACTTGCTGGAACTTTTGTTGTTGTTATTCCTTGCACGACTTGAACTAAAGACTTTTAGAGAACTGCACAAGAGTTTGAGAAACTGCACAGCTTTGTAGTAAAAACCCACACTTGCATGCTTCTGAACGCTTACATTGTTTCTCATTATGTACTTTAGAAAAATACACAAAATGCAAAACTAAATTATATGCCATACCCATACAACCAAAGCAGTGAAGAGTTCAACTTCATAGCTGCAGCCTTTGTTCATTTGAAAACTGCACAACCCAAATATTATGCAGTGGGAAACCAAACTTGGGCTGACTTGAAGCTACAGCCATGTGGCTATTTTGTAAAACATGGTGGTTTTATATGTAAAAATATCCTGCACAACAAAAATTTGCACAACAAAAATTCTGCACAAAAATTTTAAAAAATTAAAAATAGCAATGTTGTACAAGAAAATTCTTGCACAAAAATGTTGTGAAAAATTCAGCAATTTTGCACAAAAATATTAATGTGGTTTAGATTGCTGTTTTCTGCTCATTTTGTTGTGTAAGTTTTTAAGCAAAATTTGTTTTTTGTGGAAAACCTCAACTTTGCACAACAAAAAACCTTACACAACAAATTTGCACAGAAAAATGAAATGCTGCACAAGAAACCTACATGCCCATTTTTTCCTTCAAGACTGCTGCATTTTGTGCAAAATATATCAAGCAACATTTGTGTTATGCAATAGTGTTAAAATGTGCTGTTAAAAAACAGCAGTTTTACACTAAACACACAGGTGACTGCCTGGAAATAATCTTTTTTGTGCAAACCCAACAGTCTGAATGGTGCATAATTTCCTTTCCGTATTGAAAAAAGGTGTTTGGGGCAAAGCTGTATTTTTTTCAGAAGAAGTTGCATGGTTTCTGGAGAACTACATTTTGGGCAAGCTGTGATGCTTTCACAGAAAAGCTGTGCAGTTTCCTGTCATTGTGGGTAAAAATTCTTGCATGTCTCAAAGCTACCGGATAAAGAATTGTTGTTTTATTGTTCTCAAGATCCATCAGAACTCAGAAAATTTGAGATTCACTACCTCTACTCTTCAGTACAAATCATCACTACAAATCACAACATGTCTGATTGTTGTGGTCAGATGTTCAAATCATTTCCTAGGAATGCTGCATTACAGTTTTATAACATCAAACTCTGCAACACTAGATCCATCATATCTTTAATCCACTGATCTGGTAGATCAAAATCCATTGATCTTCTGGATCACTGAACATTGTGGGAAGGCAGATTTTAAAAAAGAAATTATCACAGGGAATGACAAGCATTCTTTATCCAGACCATATACTAAAAACAATCACTTTTGTAGTTCCCATCCCTAAAGTACAGTATTTGAAATAACAATTTACTCTCATTATTTTATGTTTTAGGTAGCTTCAACAAAATATATGTTGAGCTCCCTCTTCCAGATTTCTGAAATTTGAATTACCGTACTTCAAAAACCAAAACTTTTTTTTATGGGTGGCTGAGATAGTGGTATATTTGCTTTCTGATAATTCAATGTATATAAACTTTGTTTCATACACAACATTATTTTTAAAAAATGCATAAAATTACCTTCAGGAGATGTGTATAAGGTGTACATGAAAAATAAATGAAGTTTGTGTTTAGACTTGGGTCACATATCCAAGATATCTCATTATGTACATATATCCAAATACAGGTATTCCAAAATCTTAAAAAATCCAAAATTGAAAACACTTCCCAAGCATTTTGGGTAAGCGAGACTCAACTTGTATATCAAACATCTGCCACAAGAAAAAAAATCCTATTAAAAAAGAAGTCTACAGAACTATAACAACTCTGAGTGTATTCAAATTATTGATTCCTCTGATTAAACTGGTATTGGTCTCTTTTTCACATTACACTCGTCCCTCCACGCTCAGGGGCACAGGACCTTCGTGAGTGTGGGAAAACTACAAATAACAAAAACACTATGTTTTTACCTGAAAGAACACCTCTGTAGGAATCGCTAGGTCCTCCAATGCAACTCTGTGGTCAACATCTGCCAGACATTGACCATAGAATTGAGCTGGAGGAGCTACAAAGCCCTAGTGGAGTGTTCTCTCTAGGAATCTCTAGGTCCTTCAGTGCAACTTTTGGTTAAAATTGACCATAGAGTTGTGCTGGAGGACCTAGATATTCTTAGAACATATTAGTAAAATCCATGAATAATCAAATGCACAAAAGTCAAAGCTGCAAATGTGGAGGGACGAGTGTATATGTTTAGGCATATACCTCTAAACATAATATGTGAAATACTAAATGTGTACCTTCTGTAGATCACATAAGCCACAGTAAGAGGAACAAACCTGTGATTTCAAAGAGATGTATCATAGGAACTGAAACAATAAAGAAACTCTAAGAAACACATCTTACAACCTTTCCTCTTGAGAGACAGGTGATAAGTTCAGTGTACGTAAAGATTTCATTGTTTCTTATCAAACGAACAATATTGAATGAGCAAAGTATCTGAAAAAGAAACATCGTCTTCTTGCCAGCAGTGGCATATTTCTATCTCAAGTTTCTATTCACTGAGTAATCATTACTCTTGGTCTCTGACAAGGGATTTCCTTTCACCATCAAGAGTCACACTTCAGATCTAAAGAATCTCAGCTCCACTAAAGCCTTTTGTTCAGTTAATAATATCATTTAAGCCTTTTTGATAGGCAGTCAAAGGCAGATTTTTCATGGGGAGGATGCAGGGATGACTGTTCCTTCTCCCCATCGCAAATATTCTCCACTTGATAGGCTATGGGAAGCAAATCTGGCAGTAGGGAAGATACCTGGTGGAGACCTGGGAGTGGCAGCTTTTCACTCTCATGTAAGTGGGATGGTAGATCAACACAAATTTAGCCTTTGAAGGAGATATGCAAGGTGCTGAAACCTATCCCCCAAATATGTTCAGCATCTTGGAAAACTTCTTTAAAGGTATCAAACACCTGGAGCTGACTCATCTTACTACTGACATAGGAGTCACCAGCTGCCACCAGGCCTAGACATTGATGTGGGGGAGACACAATTGAAAACCTATCAGGGTTGCATGCAGTCTGTGGGCCATGGGTTTCCCAAACATGTGGTAAGAGCAAAAACAGGTCCCAGGTTTGTAAAGGGATGGGAAACCTGTTGCCCACAGGTTACTGCCCTTGTATCTAACCAGAGAAAGTTACAGTTTTATATTGTCTTCTGTCATCTATAACTATTTTAGCAACAAGAGTGTTGGAGGGGCATTCATGATAAGTAGGCATAAACCAGTGGCACCACCACTAGATGCAGACCGCACCTGGTGACACCATCAGAGGGGGCGATACAGCAGCTTCATGTGCATGCCCTCCTCAGCCATATGCCAAGAGGTAGGATCAACACCATCCCCTTCAGGACTTGGGGAGCTAGTCAGTAGCCTGGCTGGGAGGGTAAAGGGCAGATGGGGCACCTAGGTGACAATGCTTCTCCTGAAGGCAAGTACTCCCATGGATCAGCAGGGCAGCTGGGTTTTGGCAGTAGTCATCCCCACCCCCATAACATCAAATCCTTCAGCCAAAAGCCAAGCCCAGCACCTTGAAGAGCCCGCATTTTAGCCATGGCTGGAAGAACCATTCCTTTTCTTCTGGCCCTTGAATCGTGTCGGACAAGGGGTTAATGACAGAGGGACTTCTCATTGTAAAATACTCCCATCCACATACACCCTGGAACTGCACAAATCCACCTCTGACCCCCCTCCCCCTCTGCTCTCACATTTCTGCCCCATCTTTTCCCAAATAGGGACTCAAGGCAGCTTCCAAAGCATTATCAGTAAAAAGACATAGGATTAAAAACATCCAAAACCAAAACAAAACATAATGCTTAAAACTGTGTTAATGACAAAATTAAAACTGTTTGAAACAGCCCCCTCCTGCCTTCTTCCTCCCTCCTCCCCTCTTTCACCATGAGACAGTGCCCCAAAAGGTGGGGGTCTGCACCCCAGCTCCCCCTCATTGCCTGTGCCAGGAACTTTCCCTCTGCTCCTCTGCCTACCTCCAGCTGGCCATGGGGGCTTCTGCGCATACACCTTCACAAGGTGAGCCACAGCCATTCCCATAGAACTACTATCTGTAAGGGTGAGCATGAGAGAGAGGGAGAATGTGGTAACACAGAGGTGGGCTTCAGACAGGCTAAGGGAGTAGACTGTGGAGCAGTGCAAGCATGTGTTTCAGAGAAATGGGAACCTGAAACAGACTGGAAATGGCACACTTGAAGGCACCTAATAATAATAAAGTTCATGTATTGCTTTTCTGCCCATCAAGCCATGGACGATTTAAAAAAATATTTTAAAATAGTTTTGGGAACATTTTTTAAGCCAACTTTTTTTTTTAACTACAAAAACTAGTCTGCCACCAATTTTAAGAGTTAGTTTTAAATACAGACCAAAACCTTTGCTTTGAGGACCACAAAAAACTTTGTGGCACTCAATGACCTTGCTGCACGTGTGCACTGACCTTAGGGTTTTCTTCCTCTGGTGCCCAGGATGGCTTTGAGTGAGGGGCACAAAGGATGTGCTTGTCAGCTGGGGGGGGGGGATGCCTTAGCAGCCCAGCCTATCTCAGATTAACACCCCCAAAATGTCCATCCTTGGCAAGCATCAAGAACAAACCATTTGGAACAAGGAGGTGAATGTCTCACACTCATAGGGTAACAGTCCTTCCCTTCATTTCAAAGGAGGTCTTTCCAGAACTTGGGGGTAGAACCTGCCCAATCCTCTTGTGCTTGCCAGAGCACCCTCCAGATGAATCCAAGTGGCTCCCAATTGCCCTCAGCTTTTCAGTAGCTCCATGCCCTACAGAAACTACCAATACAGTTTGCTACTCAACAATGGTGCTGCTGTTGCTGAATTGGGTTGTGAAATCTATCCACCACCACCCTACTTCACACGTCACACCCATGCATACACAAATACACAGAATGAGTGTTTTTTGCAATGGATGAGAGGGATGGAAGATTTTCCAACTGGGCGACACCAACCCGACTGATGCCACTGGCATAAACGTAGGAGCAAAACAGATGGGCAGGAAGAAGGGCCAAAAGCTGCTCCTGGTCCAATTGCCTGGGCCTGTAGCAAACACATGCTGCAGCATTGAGGGTGCCTCCTGCCATGGTCCCAAATGGATTGCGGCAAAGAGCAGAAAAAAAGTGCTCCTTTTGGGGCCAGTTTTGGGTCAACATAGGTGGCCCCAGCATCACCCCAGGGCGGCATCCAAGTGCTCTGGGGGCATGCGTCATCTAAATGCCACACTGCTGGAGTGGCCAGAAGCCACCCGCGTCTGCCCGTCTGTTTTGGGTCAAAGATTGGTGTCAAGAAAATAGGAAAAGATAACAATTTTTACAGTGATCTGAATGTAATTAAGCAGTAACTAGAAACATTTTCTTTAACATTATAGAATGAAACATGAAAATAAGATCCTATATGCAGAGGTCCTGAATTAGCACTACACCTTACAAGTAAATCTAATATATTATTTTGTCTTTCAGTTTTAATCCATAAAAATCTTTTTTTCTTTGTCTTTTTTCTTCTTCAGAAGAAAGCACAGTTACATACAATAATGTTCCCAGTATAACAGAAGCAGAAAAATAAAAGCACAAAAGGTGGAAAAATAACCACACAAGTCACAAGTGTCAATAAAGGCTGACCAAATGTCCAAATGTAAGTCCATTTGTAAATTTTGTCAATACAGTCAGCCCTCCGTATCTACAGATTTGTCATCTGTGGATTCGACCATCCCACTGCTTGAAAATATTTTTGTTTTAAATTTAGAAAGCAAACCTTGATTTTGCCATTTTATATAAGGGACACCATATTACTATTCTACTATATACAATGGGACTTGAGCAGCCACAGATTTTGATATACATAAGAAAGAGGTCCTGGAACTTAACCCCAGCAGATACCAAGAGCTCAGTGTACACTATTCTTTCAAATGTTGCAAAGTGTTCGATTTTCTATCCATTGGATCTTGACATACTACCGTATTTTTTGCCATATAAGACGCACTTTTTCTCCCCCAAAACGGGTGTGGGGAAGTTGGTGCGTCTTATAAGGTGAATATACATCTATACATCTAAGGAACCACCGAGGCCGTGGCTAAAGGGAGGCCTCCTTCCACCTGCTAAGTAGAGGTACCACTGTATTTGGTTAAGAATCTTTTTTTCTTAGATTTTCCTGCTTTAAAATAGGGTGCGTCTTATATGCCGGAGCGTCTTATATAGCGAAAAATACGGAACTTCTAGTATCAAATATAAATACCATCTGGGAGGATGCCGTGACTATTTAGTGTGTCCCACTAATGGTCATTTAGTATGATTTATCCCATCTGAGATAAAAAAGGAAACATTTTGATATCTAATTCAATTAGAAGACACCCCCCCCATAACACCCATATTCCCAGACATCACCAATTACATACAGGACATTCGCTTCGCCAGTGCAAATACTGCCTTCCAGGGCCCCTTTGGCTCAACTCTATACTAAATGTTATAGATGCAGCAGTGCCCACAATGGTTAAAATTCACTAGGTTTCCCTCTCTAACCAGTCAGTGCCAGCAGAGGTCACAAGTGGCAGAATTCCTCTGTATAGAATTCTATCCAAACACTGCTTCTATTGTAGAGTTTTGAGCCACTTGATATGTATTGATGCAATGCTCTGTTTCAATTTTGAACACTTCCAGTGTAGAGTTAAAATCAGTCCCTTCAGTAACACACAGTTGTGTGTAGTTGTGTGGCAGCCAGTTAGATGAGCTTTCTGATTCATTCTTAAAAGTTCTGACTTTACTGAAACAGAAGCACATTAGCCTCAAGATCTCTCTTCCCCTTTCAGGTCTGGATGAGTGATCAGCATCTACCAACTACTAACTGCATTTTGTTTATGTCTTACTTTGTTATTCAAGACGGTGCTATCTGATTTTATTAAAATATTGATTATGTTGATTTAAAGGCTGAAGTAACAACCGACCTATGTCATTATTAAGTAACACAACTACCGTATTTTCCGGCGTATAAGACGACTTTTTAACCAGGAAAATCTGAGGTTAAAGTTGGGGGTCGTCTTATACGCCGGGTATGAGGATGAGGATAGGAAGATAGAAGTGCGAGGCAGGTGGAGCCGGGGAGAAAAGGAGGACCAGGAGGACACATATGAGGCGGGGCGGGGGGAAAGCCTGGAAGAGAAGAAGGAGGGAAGGTTGGGGGGGAAGCCTGGGAGAGAAGGAGGGTTTCCTTGGTAAGGTTTGTTCAGAAAGGGTTTGCCATAGGGTTCCCCTGAGGCTGAGAGAGTGTGACTTCCAAGACTGTTGTTGTTGTGCGCCTTCAAGTAGTTTCCAACTGATGATGACCCTAAGGCAAACCTATAATGAACCTATCATTTCTTGCCTATGTGTTTTTTCAGACAGGGTTTGCCTTTGCCACCCCCTGAGGCTGAGAGAGTGTGACTTATAAGATTGTTGTTGTTGTTGTATACCTTTGAGTCGTTTTCGACTTACAGCAACCCAAAGGCAGCCCTATCATCGTGTTTGCTTGGCAAGGTTTCTTCAGAGGGAGTTTGCCATTGCCTTCTCCTGAGGCTGAGAGAGTGTGACTTGCCCAAGGTCATCCAAGGGGGATTCCATGGCTGAGCCAGGATTCAAACCCTGGTCTCCAGAGTCATACTCCGATACTCAGACAGGGTGACCAAATGTCTTCAATGCAAAGGAGGACAAGTTACTACAAAAAATGTACAAGAAAAAAAATGTAGAGAAAGCTAAAAATACTAATGTAAAAGTAAATCCATGCTTCTTAGCCATGCTCAAAATGGAGGACGTTTTAATGGTCAAAATGGTGACTTTTAACCTTATCATGGGGTTTTCTTGGCATTTTTCTTCAAATGGGGGTTGCCATTACCATCCTCTGAGGCTGAGAGTGTGTGACATGCCCAGGGTCCCTTACTTGGCCATAAATTGTAATACCCCAGAATGCATCACCTAGTATACTGGCAGTCCTTCCCCCCAACACTTTCTCATTCCCCCCAACCATCTGATATCTGGGAGATGGAAATAGTTTTTAAAGCAGCATTTAAATCTGGACTATTTTTAAAAAAGTAAGGTCCAAAACACACTGAAGAAATAAATGCCAGGGAACATGGGAGCTGTAGTTTGTTGTGTTTATAAGTGACAGTTTTCCTGCTAAGTACCTGCATGTCATAAGCATTTGAATTAAAATTACCATATTGAAATCAAATCTGATGTTTTTTAAATTTTTATTTGGTGTGCATTGGAAGAGGGCTGGTTTTATACGGCGAGTATATCCCAAACTCTATATTTTAACTAGAAAAGTTGGGGGTCGTCTTATACGCCGGAAAATACAGTAGCTTTAGGGGTGTTTTTAACTACTTTCCAGGTGTAATTATTTTCAGTATCTTATCTTCTACTTCCACAGTAATTCTTATTTTCAGATTTTCTACTTCCACAGTAATTCTTAAATACTTTATATATATTTATCTACTTGCAGTTCTTTAGCAGGTCTAAACTCAACTGAGTCTTCTCAAATTATTCCTCGATTTATTCCTCAATTTAATGGGTCTGTCTTTAGCCATTGCAGGGATAATGGAACTGTCCTGCCCTCAGAAGGTGACAGACCCAGAGTTGATTATTTGGGGAATTTACTTACATTTTAGTTATAGTGATGTTTTTGCTGAAACCCTTATCTTTGCTTGAAATGAGGGGACATGACAGCCACTGAGATTATCATTTCCAAGCATTCTTGACCCTATCAGAACCCTTGTATTCTGTAGTGTTGCAGGAAATGTTTAGTACAGATGGCAAATTCTCAAGACAAGCACATTCACAAAGCACAAGAAACTGCCACAGGGTTTACTCTGCAAAAGAAATAGTAGTGCAGAATCCCATTTCTATACCATTGTTATTTGCACAATGTTGGGTAGTGGAGCTTCAAGTAGTCTTGAAGTCTTGCTGTGACCAATTTGCATGACATTTTGCTGACAAACATTCTGACATCGGTTTCAACATGGACACCATTATTCTGACAAAGAAAGAGATGGCTGCATCCAGCATTCCAGCTAATAGTGATGTTTTCAATGGGTTTCAGCTTCTGCAGCCTAGTGCTACGGAAAGTTTATTAAGCAATTTGAAACCCAACTTGATAGAGTAATTTGAAACCTATCACTTGCTCTTTGGATTCAAAATTTTGTGTATTATAATTTGTCAGCTTATCATCTAGACATCAGAGGTGTTAATGCCTCACTGAAGGAGGGTGTGGGCAGTGCTAAATATACACTACTTTAGATTTCTTGATTCTGCATCCATTTTCATTCTATCTAATGTTGCATTCCTGAGTGGGAAAGACAATTATCTCTCAAATCCATGTAGTATTTGAGGATGCTGATTATTTGAAGTTATTCCAATCTGGTTCGCAGTCTGGTTTTGGGGAACAAAAGGCTTCATCAATCAGGCGGGCAATTCATGGGGCCAATGGATTGAGGTCTGGTCTTCAGCATTCTTCATTACCAATTGACACTACATTATTCCACAGCATCCTATTTATTACATAAAATTCCAACAATTATTACAAATAATGCTATAAATTCCTAGGAAGTTTTCCAGTTGTCTGAGGATCTCTAAATTATACAAAATCCCTCTTCCATAAACGCAGAATTTCAGTCCATTTACTTAATCCTACTTAAACCTGTAATCCTGAAAATAAATGAGCATAGTATTCCCCATTTTGTCCTATAATTAGCAACATCTTGGCATTACTGACAGGCACAGTTCTTGCCAGTTTAAGGCTAATTAAAAATGGAAGCATTCATGAAATTTCTTTCCTTGGCCTTTGGAGTTGTTGAATAATGTAAGGGTCCACCCATATAAATCGTTGAAAGATGGGACTCCTGGCTGCTGGAGTCCTGCCACCAAAGTCTTTGTTGGCCCAGGCCTCAATCCAGGACAGCTAGCTTTACTCATGCAGGGCAGCTGGAGGTACAGCCATGTAAGGGGTGCATTGGCCTTTCAACCCTTGCCACAGCAATACAATCTTCTCTGTTGCCTGTAGCTGCTCTGGTTGCATTTTGCCTTGTCTTGCTAGCCTTGTTGCGCTTAGACCTTGGTTTGCTTCCTGACACTGCCTCCTGTGTTTGATCCTCTGGACTCCTGGGCTTCTGCCTTGCTGTGTTTAGACCTGGTCTCCTCCTTGCCTCTGCCTCTTGCCTCTGGCCTCCTGGAGTCCTGCCTTGTTGCACTTAGACCTTAATCTGTTTCCTAACCTTTCCTCCTACCTGGGGTACATTAGATTCTCTAAATGCACCATTCAAGGTCCTGGCCCTGGCAGCCCACCTTGGAAACCAGGCCACCCCTGCCTCAGACCTTGACAAATAGGCTCACTGAAAGTGCATGTCCCTTTGACATCACTGCATGGGAGGCATGCCTCCCAGCCCTTTAAGTCCAAATATACAGCTGGTGTACTACTAAAAAGATTTTAGAAAACATTCAGGGGTAGCTGTGTTGGCTATTTAGCAAATTCAAACAAAAATCCATCAGTGATACCTTTATTGGCCAACCGAAATGCACAATATACTTGTTGCAAGCTTTCGAAGCTCCAGGGGCTTCTTCATCAGGCAAGAAGTTACAGACCAAACAGGAGAAAAACAATTGGAGATGTTAGTCAGCCTTCGGACGGGGCCGGTAAGTCCGGGGTCCGGGGCCTTAACCGGCCCCCGGGCCGTAGGTTGCCGGTCCCTGATCTATACCATTTGTTAGCTTTCATGGTGCCACAGGACTGCTTGCTGTTTTTGCTTTAACGAATTAAAGCAATTTATTCTTCCATAAAATTCAAATAACAATCATAGTTCACAGTGACATGATCTCCCTCTTGTGTGTTCAATATGCAACTGCAACATCAATTTGCAGTTCCTTGAAACGTCAAAGATGAGATGTTGAGCCTCTGTATTGTAGGCTGTGTTTGCCCCTACTGAACCTGGATGGGGTTACAAATGAAACATGGAGGAGTCAATCCCACTGTCAATTAGGATAGCAGATCAGTAACTTCCGATAGAGGCATCTCAAAAGCAGAGCTTGAAATGGTTGCTTTTTAGACTTCTTCTTGTTGTGTGCCTTCAAGTTGTTTCCATCATGGGGTTTTCTTGGCAAGATTTGTTCAGAGGAGGTTTGCCATTGCCTTCCCGTGAGGCTGAGAGCATGTGACTTGCCCAAGGTCACCCAGTGGATTTCATGGCTGAGCTGGGAATCGAACCCTGATCTCCAGAGTCACAGTCCAACATTCAAACCACTACAACACACTGGCTTTAGACTATAACTCCGCAAATCCCCCAGCTAGAAGGGCTAGACCAGGGGTAGGCAACCTTTCCCCTTTAAGGGCCGAGGGACTTCAGCTCCCAGAATCCCAGGAGCTATTGGCCAACATGGTTGAGGCTTCTGGGAGCTGAAGTCCCTCGGCCCTTAAAGGGGAAAGGTTGCCTACCCCTGGGCTAGACCATGCTCCCAAGGAGATTCTAAGGGTTATCATCCTCAAAAAACATTTCCAAGCTCTGCTGCATAGTAAAAAGAAGAGGCAGCCTCTGCACTGTGATGTACTAAACTGAAAATAAACCTTTCAAAACAAGGGATGTACTAAATTGGATGACTATTGCCCAGTGGCAGAGTATGCAAAAAGTCCTTCATTCAATTCCCAACACACTCATTCTGTTTTTTTTTTTTTAAGTAGCAGCATCAGCAAGTAGCAAGGCCAGCACCAGGATGGGTTATTTTCTTCTACCTGATGAAACCTTGAAGAGCTGATGCCAGTCACAGTAGACAATACTACAACAGATGGACTAACAGTCTTACACTGTGGCCTCGTTCACTATACCACAACTTTCCATGGCTTTTTTTCCACAGTCAATGAATCCCTGTCTATTGGTCACAATGGCATCACAAATTCTAGTTAAGCTTTTTTAGAAACAGAAATGAGAACCCTGCCAGACAAGAGAAGCGTTATCAGCCCAATATTTGCTACAATACTTTCTCGTCAAGTTGAACAACAGAAACATTTAGATCAGGGGTAGGCAACCTTTTTGAGCCGGGGGCCGGGTTGCTGTCCCTCAGACAATTGGGGGGCCGAAGCACCAAAAATAAATAAATAAATAAATAAATAAATAAAGTAAAAAAGTAAAAAAATATATTAAAAAATATTTAAAAATATGCATGCACACTCTCTCAGCTCCAGAAAAGCCATGGCAAACCCCCTGTGGAGATTTTGCCAAGAAAAGCCCAAGAACAAGTAATAACAACAATAATCAATATCATCATGGCGCGCGGCGGCGGTGGCGGCGGTACTGGCCTGGGGCCGGTCCAAAGGCCTCGGCGGGCCGCATCCGGCCCCCGGGCCTTAGGTTGCCTACCCCTGATTTAGATGATTCTTAATATGGATCTGCAGCATTAAATACTTAGTGAGTACAGCCATCTTATGCATATTTTAGTGTCACTAGACACTAGAAATTAAGACATACACAGTTGGCCCTCCATTTTCGCGGGGGATCTATTTCGGATTCCCCCCCTGCGAAAACGGAAATTCGCCAATATTCAAGCCCTTATAGGCTTGAATAGCAGTGTGTGCCTGCGGACACGTACATTTAGTTCCCCTCCATTTGTCCCTTGCGTATAAGCGAGGGACGTGGATTTGAAGTCGGTGAAAATGGAGGGGCGACTGTAGTTGTACATTTAATTGGTGGGTCCAACCAAGTTCAATAGTGCTGTTCCCAAGAAATCATGTTTAAAATTGTACCCAAATGGTGAGAGTCACTGGATACAAATGTAAACCTTCAGATATAACCAGCAAATAAGCAAAGCTGGCTTTTAAGGACATCTGTTATCTGCCAATAATAAAAAGAATACGCTTAGCACATCAAAAATAGTGATTCCTTATATTCATGCAGAAAATAAATGTTTCATTTTTGCTCCAATCAGTTCCTAGATTACTACAAGACAGAGAACATTCTTTCTCCTCACCTTCTCTTTAAAATTAATTGGGCTTAGAAAAATGGAGTCAGAGAAGAGAAAGGGCAGTTACGGTTTCCCTGTCAGGAGAAGAATCAGGAAAAATACTTGCTCAGACAACCCAAGAAAAGAATGACATTTGAGGTCTGAAATCTCTGTTGACAGGACAGTGAATAACTGCATATAGTATGCAGTGAAAACAGAACTGTCATTTATGTGGCTACAATTATGCAATTACTAAACCCTCTGAGTGAATGTGGGGCTATAAATCTTCAGGTGATTTCCTGAACACCTGCATTCCTGAATAATTTGCAGTTCACAAGGTAATTATGTGGATAACCTCTGTTTCCGGGGGAAGGGGGAGTTCTTATCTCACTTAAAATAGCTTTCTTTAATGGATAAATCTACATCTTATCAATAGGTTCTAAAGATGTATAATGCATAAGTGGGCTATGGGTGTGCGGTCCTTGTTCAATCCACAGTAAGGGAAAGCTGCTCCTTGCTATTGCCATCATTGAGCCACCAAAACTGTGCCACTAGCATGGAAGCAAAAAGTTTCTTTCTTTTAAAAATCCTGCTGCACCTCAAGCAAAAAGGAGGAGGAGCACATAGGAGTGCGCATGTGAAATGCCTAAGACATTAGAAGTACAGTTGGTCATATCCACTGATTCTTGATCCACAGATTCAACCATCCATGGCTTGAAAATATTTTAAAAATACAGTCTGCCCACCCTAACTGGATTTGAGCATCCATGAGCCATGGATGGCCCCACTCCATTCTCCCTAATGGAAGACATTAAAAAGAATGGGAATTGAGGTCCTGCAGTTTTTGGCATCTGCGTGTGTGTGTGTGTCCCCAGAATGGAAGCCCTGCGGATACAAAGAGCCAACTGTATATAAATTCCAAAAGGCAAACATTGATTTTACTATTTTATGTAAGGGACATCATTTTACTCTTCCACTGTATTTAACAGAACTTGAGCATTCATTGATTTTGGTATGCATGGGGGGGTCCTGAAACCAAATCTGAGTGGATACCAAGGGCCCACTGTAGTGGTGGATGGGGGTGACTGTGATCTAAGGGTGGATGTGCAGTTTCTGTTGTGCTCGCAGCATGGGATATAAGATGTAAGAAGCAGGAGAATGATGTAAGAAGCAGGAGGATGTAAGGACCAGAAGAATGGGTGGACTAAGAGTGATTCATATACCCCTTGGCCTAACTGAGCTTAAACTGATCTACTTGACGCAGTGTGGTTTGATGCAATCTGCTTCTTCCATAAAGAACTCTAATCTCAGACAGCCAAGGCAGTTTATCTTAAAACACAAGTGTGGGATAAAAGCACTAGCAGCTGAAAACCAAGTCTTATTGGCAAAAAACCAGGATTCACAAGTGAGTTGTCCAACTCAAAACTTCCAGCATATAGCTGAGCTGAAATAATGCAATATATTGAAAATATTGAAATGATACCAAATATTGAAATTACCGTTATGTAAATAATTTATGAGAAGTACAATTAGTCAATAGATGACATATGAGATGAACTACTGCATGTACATTGAGTAAGATGATGTTCCTTACCATTGAAAGGTACTACAAGTACTATGTGCCTAATAAATATGGGAAATGTTCCTTTTAGGCATTATACCATGTAAAATATATCTAAGAAAAATGTGCCTAGACTACATACTATCTATGAAAGATTATGCATTAATTATATGCTTAATAATATCTATGAAAGATTATGCATTAATTATATGCTTAATGTGGACATCCACAAAAGAAAGCACAGCCAATGTGGCATAGTGGTTTGAGTATTGGACTACGATTCTGGAGATCAGGGTTCAATTCCCGCTCAGCCATGAAACCCACTGGGTGACCTTGAGGAAATCACATGCTCTCAGCCTCAGGGGAAGGCAATGGTTCCTCTTAGGCTCACCCTAAGTCGGAAATGACTTGAAGGCACACAACAAACACACACACAAAACAATAACTAAAAAAAATAGTACTGATGTCATTAGGACCTTCATCGTCATCCTTTTCCAATGCAATAACCCCTAGGGACAACCCCCTTTGGCATCACACTCTGGGCAGCAATTCATCATTCCTGTTAAGTTCTGCATTGAAAGCCAAAACCTCCACCCAACAATCAACATCACTTATACATTAGTATATGATACATGACAATAGTTTTTACAAAAATAAAACAAAATAAAAGGGGAAGGGTGGATTCTTATATAAATTGTACTGTCAATAAGCACTATGAAGTGAAAAATGACATATGTCTATATTATATTGCTACTCAGTAGCTGTTGCTGTCACATCCAAGGGACAACTGAAAAATGTATTCGTAGTCATCTTGATTATAGATACATAGGACCTTATCACACAGGGTCCAAGCAGTTGCATCCCCGTCCCATGGCGCTTCCTTTCGGTCGCGGGAAATGTAATTCCCATTTCGACCAGGAATCCAAAAGAACGGGGATGAGACGGGGATGCGACAGGGATGGGCGGGGTTTCCCCGCGACGTCGTTTGATCACCCAGGGAAAGGAAGCGCCATGGGACGGGGATGCCACGGGGATGGGCGGAGTTTCCCTGCGACGTCGTTTGATCACCCGGGGAAAGGAAGCGCCATGGGACGGGGATGCCACGGGGATGGGTGGGGTTTCCCTGTGATGTCGTCTGATCACCCGGGGAAAGGAAGCGCCATGGGACGGGGATGCCATGGGGATGGGACTGCTTCAGACCCCCGTGTGATAAGGTCCATAGTGAATGCAGCAAGGCACAAAACCTTGTAATAGAAGCCAGTCTCATGACCTCTTAGGTCAATACTAAGAATGGTGATACACCACTTAATAAATTATTCACTAAATCAAGGGCTCATATGTTGCAAGCATTCTTATGTCCAGATTTATGTTCTTAAATGTTTGGATTCACATGTTATCTTGGCTTAAATCTTCATCCAAACATTACAATTAGGGAAATGAATTAATGCATGCAAATTTGAAATAAAAATTGGGATTACAAAAAAAATCTACTGAGTGAACATTTCATCCCAGTAAAGCTGGAATAAGATGGTTGGCACTATGGAGCTGTCTTCAAAACAGTTCCCCTTCCTGTGTATATGCATGCAAGCAACCCTGAGTTCCAGATTCACATTGCAGCAGATCAGGTTTGGCAGTAATGTTAGGAAAAGAGGAACCCTCCCTGAGCCACAGCCAGCCTCTTTGGGGTTTGAAGAACAGGTATGCCTCTTGACAATTCCCTTGCCTGAGTCCTAGCTGGCATAACCAAGGCTGGAGTCTCAGAAACAGTGATCTTGATACATTACTCAATTCTTCATTTACTCTGCAGCTGGGAAATGGCATTGAGTGGGTTGTAATGTTAACAGCTCTTGGGGGGCAATCTATAGTCCCCTCTCTTCAAGAGCATTAATTTCTTGATAGCTACACAAAACAAGAGGTTAACCTGTTATGGGTATGTGTGTGACAACAGTAGCACAGGACCTCTAAACATACAGGTCCCTTTAGTGTATGCTCCAACTGCACCACTGACAATCCAAGCTTTGCTTCCTAGATATTCCCTTAAGTTTCCAGAAGTAATCACCTCAATATTTTTTTTCTGAATAGCTATGCCATGAAAACGCAGAACACTAATTCACTCTCAGTTGGGGTTCCACAAACCACAGTCCAAACAGTTACTAAGAATTGGATCTATGATTATTTACCCCTTCCTTTGCTACACGTTTTTGTTAAAATTTGGAAAGTTACCTTCAAAAATAAAACAGTTGAAGATTGACTGCCAATATTCTGTTTAACAACTTGTTGTCTGTTCTGCTTCCAAAATCTGAATAAAGGAGTCTACAAAAACTTACATTCTAGCAATAAAGCTGGACTAATATTTTCAATATCCCAAATTTGCCACATCCAGAATTTGTGACTTAAGATAATTTTTCTTAATCTTTATCCCTTTTCAGACTATTTTAAAGTGAAAAACAAAACACCTTTCTATGAATGGAATATGACCCATTTCTATAGCTGCCAACTCTACAGGCCAGGATTAAGTATGCATGCAATTATATTTCCAACAGAGTGTAAAGGATATATTTTACCTCCCCCATTTTCTTCTGTAGCGTCCTATTGGGATGCAGACTTTCCCATGGTTACCTAGAGCTTTATTAACTAGATTTAGAAAGCTTGCTAGTTAACAAATTAAACCCCTCTTGTATTATTATTATTATTATTATTATTATTATTATTATTAAGTCTTTTTTTTGCCAAATATACTTACACAGGTTTCCCGCTGGATGCACTGTAAGACTCTCTTGGCAGGAACCAGGAAATCAATTAGACATCTAAGACCATCGCCGTGATAGAATTTTTCAACAATGCTGAAAAGCTGCCACAAAACAGTAGCAGCGGTAGCCTCAAAAGGTGGATACAGAGAGGAAAGTGTATTCTGGATATAGGTATCGAGAGATTCAGAATCCTAAAACAAGAAACCAGAGTGTAATTGTAAGATGGGAAATAATTCAGTAGGTGCTAATTCTATATGTTCCTTTGATATAGCTTTGAAACTGCATTGTAGAATCACATTCTTCAGGAACTCATCCATTCTTCATGTAAGATGACTAATAATGCTGGATAATAATCCCAAGAAGGCAATTTTATCCACCAGTACCAAATGCTGTCAAAGAACAAAGTTAAGCTGCTATGCTATGGGTCCCATCATGGTTGTCCCAGCTCAAAGCATTTTTCATTTTGTCTGAATGTAGCCAGAGAGACGTGGTTGCACAGGGCAAAGCAAGCTGATTTGGACAAGAAAAGAGCTCCAGCCCACTAGACAGTCCAGAATTACAAAGTGTTAGTGCCTACACACAGAAGTGCAAGATGAACAAATGTTTTTACACAGCTAAACCCAACTGCTAGACTGAACTACAACAGACCTAATAGGGGTAGTATGGTGTTCTTTGAAAAAAAAAAAAAGATTTTTCAGCTGACAAATCAAAATGCAAGACCCACTCAGACAAAAGGCTGGTCCCCTTAATGCTCTATCCCAAGGCAACAAGTGCACAAAGTCTTCAGGTGGATTACTTCTCCAAATTTTGACAAATGTACAATTATTTTTGTCCCACAACTTCACATATAAGAACATTTTCAAAAACTATGAGAGATGCAGATATACTACATATCAATCTTGCATGCCTTTCTTTCTTTCTTTGTTGTTGCTGCTCTAATTCATAAGAGCTATAAAAAGTCCATATGATAAAGACAGTGGTCGAACACAAATGGTACATGAAGAGGATCAATGTCTGGTATATTGAGTAAAAAAAATGATCAGGGATCAGGTGGTGGAAGTGACCACTGATCAAGAACCTTAGGAGAGATGATGGAGTCAGAATAGAAAATACTTGTCTAGATCAGTGGGATATGATATGAAGTAGCCTCCTTTGTTTGCTCAGCTAGATAAGAAAGTAACTTATGTTTAGAAGATAAAGGACACTATAGATGGCATCCCTACCTTGAGAAAAGGGTCAGGAAACAGTGGGCTGAAGCAGACAGCTTGGAAGAAGCAGTCACTGGCTGCTCCGGTGTTAATCGTGCTGGGACCATGGTGACTGGACAGCCTGCTCCCAAAGAAGGCTGCTGCCATGGTCCCAATCGGGCTGCCTTTTCCCAGAGGCTTTGGGCACCTTTGGAGCAGTTTCCGGTCACTTTGGGGACATGCATTGTCTAAATGCCATGCTCCCAAAGCAAATGAAAGCTGCTTTATTTGGCCCATCTGTTTGGAGCCAGGATCTCCAAACCTGAAGTGGCTCACAGGCTGGTGGAGCACATCCTTCATTCTTTGTCTAGTTTCTGAATGATCCCTGTCTGTATTATTCTCATAATACAGGGGTAGGCAACTTAAGGCCCGGATGCGGCCCCCTGAGGCCTTTGGACTGGCCCCAGGCCGGTCCTGCCGCCACCGCCGTCGCCGCCCCCCGCCATGATGATATTGATTATTGTTGTTATTACTTGTTCTTGGGGTTTTCTTGGCAAAATCTTCACAGGGGTTTTGCCATGGCTTTTCTGGGGCTGAGACAGTGTGCATACATATTTTTTAATTTTTTTAATTTTTTTTTAATTTTTAATTTTTATATTTATTTATTTATTTATTTATTTATTTATTTATTTATTTATTTATTTTTGGTGCTTCGGCCCCCCAATTGTCTGAGGGACAGCAACCCGGCCCCCGGCTCAAAAAGGTTGCCTACCCCTGTCATAATATAAGGGTGTATAAAGTGTGGCAACCCAGACATCCCTGTCCTCTCCAGAATACTCGAAACACCCCTATGAAGAGGGGAGGAATTTTGCCACGTTCTCGCCCAACCCCACTAACAGCTTCAGGACCCAAAATAGCTTTTATTTAATAAGGATGCAAACCAGAAATTGAGTTCTCATTTACTCCTTTGATAAATAAAGGCCTCTCTTGAGTCTAAACCAGCACAGCCCCCCCCCAAATAATAACATAACAAGGTATCTTTTAAATAAAAATAAAATTTTTATTAAAAAAAAACCTGCACAGGGACAGGAGCAGCTGTCCATATCCTGCAGGGTACAATCCATCGAGCTCGAGTTGTTGCCCAGCTCTGCCATGATGTATCTGTACAGCAGCTGGCATAGCATTACGTCTTATCTGGCAGTAAAATGTATAAGCTGCTAACCTCTGTGAGGCATCAAAGTGACTTAAAGCGTAAACCCATACATAGGACTACAGAGTGACAAATGAAGAGGGCTTCTGTACCTTTAATGGTTGTGAAAAAGAAGTTTCAGCAGGTGTTGCTTTTCATACAACTAGATAATATGCAACACTTGCTGAAATTCCCTCTTTTATACCACCATTAAAGGTATAGCAACTGTCTCCAGTTTTTAGCTTGGCATCTCTGCCCATGCATGTCTATTGAAAATTAAATCTCATTAATTTAAGCTATCACCATCTGATCTTCCATATACCTTGGCCACATAAAATTGTGATATTTATCAACAGAATTTAATTCACACCTTCTAGGAGTCCTAGTAGACCACAAGTTGAACATGAGTCAACAGTATGATGTGGCAGCTAAAAAAGCCAATGCGATTCTGAGCTGCATCAATAGAAGTATAGTGTCTAGATCAAAGGAAGTAATAGTGCCACTCTATTCTGCTTTGGTCAGGTCTCACCTGGAATATTGTGTCCAGTTCTGGACACCACAATTCAAAAAGGACATTGACAAGCTGGAGAATGTCCAGAAGAGGGCAACCAAAATGGTGAAGGGCCTGGAAACCATGCCCTATGAGGAGAGATTTAAGGAGCTGGATATGTTTAGCCTCCGGAAGAGAAGGTTAAGACATGACATGATAGCCCTGTTTAAATATTTTAACAGGTGTCATACTGAGGTTGGAGCAAGCTTATTTTCTGCTGCTCCAGATAGTAAGATTTGGAGCAATGGATTCAAACTAAAGGAAAAGAGATTCCACCTAAAGATTAGGAAGACCCTTCTGTTCGACAGTGGAACACACTCCCTCAGAGTATGGTCTCCTTCTTTGGAGGTTTTTATACAGAGGCTGAATGGCTATCTGTTGGGGTTGCTTTGATTGTGTATTCCTGCATGGCAGGTGGATGGACTGGATGGCCCTTGTGGTCTCTTCCAACTCTAGGATTCTATGATTCTACCTAATTCATCCACTGAATCCTAAGTAAATCATGTAATTTATATGCTAATGTGGATCTCAATTTATATTTGTTAATGATTAATTAAGTGATGTATCTTATTATTAATACAATATTTCCATTAATACCACTGCTTTGATTTCACTTTACACAGATAACATAGCAATGCTCATGAACAAAAACTTTTTGGAATGAAATTGAAATGAATCAAAACCTTGACCTTCTGCCAAATTTTTCTTCTCTGCTTCAAATACAAGTACCCAGTTTTTAACACTGCAATTATATTGACTTCTGCTGCTTCATCTTTTTATGCCTCCTTCCAGATTACGTTGTTTCTGTGACAAAGTCTTCATGGCACCAAAGCATTCCAGAGGCAAAGAGCTTACTGCTGGCCAGCATCCTAATGATTTTTTAGTGATTAGCTAAGCCCTTCCTGGTGTTCTCCCCATTGCATTCTATGTTACTCACAGCTACAAGTATAAAATAAAAGAACTTCACAGAGCACTGGAGAAAAAAGTCAATAGCTTCCAACATTTCTTTTTAAACTTCCATTCACTTTTTGTAATGATTAATTTTTAGTTTGATCTTTATTTCAACCATCACTCTCATTCTGCTGTCAAGTCTTGACTCACTGTATTTTTCAAATATATGTATTTATGTATGTCTATTTATGTTAGTCCCATGCTTCTGACATGTTAAATTCCCTAGTAATGGGGACTTGCTACCTCTCTGGATGCTGAAGTGCTGGCACTGAAAAGCAGTTACAAAACTATGAAAAACTAAGTAAAATCACTTCTCTTTTTTGTGATGAACCACTAGTAATTAAATTATATATGTTTCCTTGTCTGATAACATCTTATAATCCTATATATAATCTTATATTCTTTTACTCTTGGCTGGTATTCCGATATCTTTAAAATCAAAAGAAAACACACGTTGTTTTGATGTTTGTTCAGATAAAGCTTTGACTTATGAACTACATAAACTGTTTTTTGGTTGAACATGTACCAAGATGGGACGTTTTAGTTCCTCTGAGTTACATTTCATTGCAGGGTCCACACAGAACGAGACTTACAGCAGAGGCATTCTACAACATGGCCCCAAATTTTAGTCCTGTACATTTGCCATGGACATTTTTCCCTGTAAGAAAAAAAGAGACTGGGATAAAAATATCTACCAACAGATCTACCGCTTTTTGTCATTGGGTGCCACAATTGTTGTTATATTCCACATCCTCAGTGTTTCCTCTTCATTCTCAGCCAGCTGGAGAAGGAAAGCAAGCAGTAGTGGCAGGTGTTTTTGTTGTTTCATGCGGGTGGTGGTGGGTGGGTTGCATTAGGGAAATGGATGTGATTTACAAGAATCAGAGATAGGCAAAACTGGCCCTCCAATTCTCCCATCATGGCCACCCCAATCTATACCAATAGGGCACTATTACGTCTACAGTAGGTCACAGAAAAAGCAAACCTGCAGGTGATGTACATTTGAGATAATGAATGAAATAAATGAAAAAGGGAAAACCACTACTCAAAATGAAATTGATTGATCCCTTAACTCTGTAAACACAAATACTCATTTGCAAAGGCAACCCCCCCTCTGAACAAATCTTGCCAGAAGGCCCCAAGATAGGTTCGCCTTAAGGTCACCGTAAGTTGGAAACAGCTCGAAGGCACACAACAAATACATAGACAAAATTAATCAATTTTACTCTGCTGCAGACAAACCAGTTCATCTAACCAAGACAAAACGCTGAAATTACTGGAGCAACACAGCTATTTCAATTCTTTTAAAGTTTCCGGCAAGTTTATTTCTGTAAGTGACTCCCCCCATCTGTCTGTGCAAGTTAAATTTAAGACACTGAGAACTAAAGTGAAAATCCTGTATTGAGACTCAAATATTTCAGGTTGCAAGGAAGCTCACAAGACCAAATACTGTTCCATATCTCCCCTCTAACCCTGTAGAGACAGAAAGCTACGGGCCGGATTAGTTATGCTGTCAAGATATCTGTGAACAGGAGGATCTCTCCTTTAGTTTTCTCCACTCCACCCTCCAAAAGACATCAAAGCATCCAAGAGACCCAAATTTGTATTGTAATCACAATGAAGAAAAATTTAACCTTCCTCCCTCCCGAGCCAACTGAAATTTCCTCTGTATGTTAGCTGTATGTTTTGTCTATAAGGCAAATAACAAGTTGGGGTGAATTAATAGCTACTTTAATTTAAAGCACACGCACACAGACAAACACAAACACAAACACTCACACACACAGAAGAGATTCTTTTAATGAATCATTTGCATCATGTCACAGAGAAATCCTACAAATCAGTGTCTTGAGAAAAGGGCCAGGAAAAGCACAAATAAAAACAAGATGCTTAGCTGTGCCGTTCTGCTAACTGCAGCTAATCCATTCATGTTCTGCAGGTTATTTTGTGTGAACTTTGTTGCCGTCCCCAAAACACACATTCCAAGGAACCAAAAAGCTCTTTCACTTTAAGACTTCCTTTATTATCCTCAAGCTATTTTATAGTCTGGATAAATCCAAAGAGAAGCTCTTGGCATCAACAAAAGCATTTTCCTCCACAGAGATAAAGCCCACATCCTCTTTGGAAATCCCCATGCATGTCAGAACATTTTCCCCTGAAGGAATAGTTTTTAAAAATCTGCACGGAAACTTATCTGACTGCCTCTGAATACATATCAGTACAATCAGCATATGCTTCTGCAGAGATTTTTAATAGTGGCAGGTTTATATTATTTATTTAGGTGCATGCCACAGTCAGGAAACACCTGTCAGTGTTCAGTTGTTATCCTAAAGGTCAAGAGTCCTTTTATAACTTGTGCCACAGAACACAATAACTAGTGGCATGGTGATTCATTCACAAACCTTGCAGCATCCCCACTAGGGAATCTCAGGCTGCCACCTGTGAATATCTCTGACATCCCTCAAGAATAAGAAAACAAACTAAAAGAAGTGCTTTTAAGGACAACCTAGTCTATCAAGGAAAAAAAATCCAAGGAATTATCTCAGAATGTAATATTTAGTTGCAACTAAACATTATACTGTAAAACTTATCCTACAGGCATCGTATACACTGCTGATTCCCTCTCTTGATTCAGAAGATTAATGTTAGATATGAAGAGATCTACACTGACACACATCATTGAAATATATAATCATAGGATATGCCTCAGGAAGATTAGCCAGAGTATCATAATCACCATATAATGCTTACCTATGAAGGTAAGGGCTAATCTACATGTTTAAAATACTCCTCATTCCAGTAAAACAGAACGTGATCCAGCCAAACATGATCTGCAGGAGTTCAGGCTTTTTGTGTGTCATCCCGCCGGAACCCCCCCCCCCCCTTCTAAACTCTGCAGAAAAAGGCATCATGATTTTTTACTGCTTCCCTTCCATTTCTGCAGAAATGCGCATTACCACACATGCAGCCATCCATCTGCTTTGCATGCATTTGGGTGGCTGCGCATTTTCAGCAGAAAGAGGGTGAACAGATGCAAACAGATGCAAATTTGCGCAGGAAAGTGACAATTAACTGCGGATGCGAATGCGCGAAAATGCGCACCAATTCACATAGTACACTTACACGTAGACTAGCCCTAAGATAGTGACATGCTTTTTTCAGTTTTCTATGGACCCATTCACACACTTTCTGTAGAGATGTCAGGAAGTTCTGATGTATTACTATGGTATTTATGAGAAGATATTTTCACAAACGCATTCATCTATGATCAGTTAGTTTATACCTTGAACATATTTTCCAGTCGCTGAGACCACAGGATATTTGTGATTACTTTCACATTTCACAATTACTTTCACAATTCCACCTGCATGCTTGCTTTGGAATCCCTTACTTCCAAGTTGGAAAATAGTTTTACATGAACTACTCCTCAATTATTTGTATTTGTATGTGTCAAAATTAGAAATCTTTAAAGATTGCTACTAGTTTCTCCAACTTCTTTACAAAGGGATACAAATGACAACAAATAGCCCTAACTTACAAGGTTTGTATCTTGACTATACATATGAATATTTACCAACGGCCAATGGTAAGAGATTTTGGGAACTGCAGTCCAAAATAGCTGGAAGGCCAAAGGTTCCCCACCCATTCCAACAAACGAATGGCTATAGACACAACATCCTGCTAAATAACAATAACGATGAAAGAAGGTGCCAAAAGACAAGTCACCTGAACAAGTCTCCAGTTTTAAAGGATGCAGCTGGACATTTTCAATCTTTTTTTCATTGGTGACATAAGCAACACAAGCTTAAAAATAAGACAGGGTGGAGAAAGCGGCAAAAATTATCTCACCATAATCATCAAGGACTTCCTTGATCCTTCAAATTTGATCCTAAAAGCTGCTGAAACATATGAGACAAACAATGCCCTGAAGCATTAAAATGCACAGAGCTCATCAGGAAGAGCTGGGAAAAGCTTCCTCACAGTCACATCCTGCGGATACAACTTCTCTATCTAACTACAGTCCGGGGGTTGGGGGGGGATGCTAAAGGATGGAAAGTCTCAAAAGATTTCCATTTTAGAGTGTCTTTTTCTGTTTATTTTTTAAAAAAAATTATTTAAGTAAGGCCTGTACACTAAAATTATCATGGAAGACCCTTTTATATCTTTACTACAGCAAGGACTGATACAACAGATGCACTACATCAGGGGTCCCCAAACTATCAGGCAAGACCCGGCCCGTCAACGCCTTCTTACCGGCCCACAAGGCCTCCTGCCGCCGCCGCTGCTCACGCCGCCGAACACCATTTTGGATTCCAAAATGGCATCCAGAGTCGTGCGCATGCACCTGGCGTTGCGCGTGCCTGCGCACAACTCCGGACGCCATTTTGGAATCCAAAATGGCGCCAGAGTAGTGTGCATGAGCGCGCACCTCCGCCCCCCCCGAAAGATCTGGGGGCCAGCAAACTGGCCCCCGGATCAAAAAGTCCGGGAACCCCTGCACTACATAATGACAGAGCAATTCTTCCTAATTTTACAGAGATAGATTTTCAATGTTCATACATCCAAATAGAAATACTCTTGTTCACCACTACAATTCTTAAAGCAAAACATTAAGTTGCTCTTTGAAATTTTACAGCATGAATTTTAAACACCTTTCCCAACAGCCAAAGATTTGGTACTGGTGATCTACTTGGTCACTATGGTCTTAAAGAGGGCAGTCACACGTTTGTTTGTTTTAGTTGAACAATGCGAATAACCTCACTCATGAATTCTAGTTTTGTTATTCACACTGTGTAATGCAGGGCTGGGGAGTAGGAGTAAGAGGTTTTTACAGGAGTAGGAGTAACTTTAAGAAAAAAAAATCTTACTCTGAAGTAGGACAAGGACTAACCCCAAAATCACCACTACTCCCCAGCCCTGTATTAATCAGGGCTCCGGAGTAGAAGTAAGGAGTAAGAGGTTTTTACAGGAGTAGGAGTAACATTAAGAAAAAAAAAATCGTACTCCGGAGTAGGACAAGGAGTAATCCCAAAATCACCACTATTCCCCAGCCCTGTATTAATCAGGGCTGGGGAGTAGGAGTAAGGATTAAGAGGTTTTTACAGGAGTAGGAGTAACATTAAGAAAAAATATCTTACTCTGGAGTAGGACAAGGAGTAATCTCAAAATCACCACTACTCCCCAGCCCTGGTGAAATGGCAGCAAATCCTGATCTCCTTGAGTTTTTCGTGGAAGCCCGCAGCTGAGGCAGGGTGGGGAGTCCCCCATTGCTAGTCTTGGGCTCAGTCTCCATGGTCGTTGGGGGGAGACACTACTTTCCTCCTGGGAAGCCACCAGAAGCCGCCCTATAGTAACAGGTGTGGAGGGAAAGAGGAAGAAGAGGAGTGTCACCTCATAAAGCCAGCCGGGAAGAGCCTCGTCTCCCCAAGGAGTCAGTGATGCGAATGTATTCAAACCACGTTCAAGGTATGCTGAGTTTAAGCCAGGTCTCTTCGCATCATTATTCACTCTGCCAACAATGTGAATCATTTTTAAAAACTCGGGGGAAAACCCAGTATCAATTATCCTAGGCTAAGTGGGTTTTTTGGTAGCCTCCCCCAAAAAACTGATTCAGGTGCATTTGGGGTGAATGTGAACAACAAGGATTCAACCAGAATTCATCCCGGATTATTTTCATTCTTCTGGAGCACTGTCTGTGACAAGCTCTGTTATCACATCTCCGGGTAAAATTGAATTCAATACCTACCACTTTCATTTAACATCCACTTCACTCTTTTTTTAAGATTGTAAAGAACAAAAGGGTGTGTAGGGAGAGGCGGGAAATATAAATAAAAATTATTATTATTATTATTATTATTATTATTATTATTATTATTATTATTAACCTCTCAATACCACTATTTGCTTTATCATAATCTCCCCTGATCAGCTGTCTATAAAGCAATATTTTTAACATTTTCCATTTCAGCAGAGTGGTTCCATGCTTTTCCTTAGTTATTACTTCCTAAAAGGAAATTTTTCGGGGGGGGGGGGATTTATTACTACACTTCTGAAAACTCTAGAAGTATAGCCCATGGTATTCCTGCCAAGATAAACTTTTTAAATGTCCATTTCCATCTTCTATTAAGTAGCCAATTACCTCCAGCAGTTAGGCTTGCCAAAATGAAAAGTGGCGAGGGTTCCTGTGCCTCTAACTGCTAAAGGCCCAAAAATCACATTGAATCTTGGAAGCTAATCAAGGTTAGCCCTGATTAATACTTGGTTAGGGGACCACCAACAAATACCAGGTGCTGTGGGCTATATTTCAGAGGAAGGAACTGCCAAAACCATATCTGAGCATTCCTTGCCTAAGAAAATCCTAGGAAATTCATGGGGTCAACAGAGGCTAACTGGCAACTTGAAGGCACGCACACCAGCAATGCAGAGGGTGCACACAGTGATGCAGCATGTTACGCCAGTGAAGAAAAGAGAGAGTCTTGAACATTTTCAGTTGGGGCAATACAAGATATTGCAAAACTGCTTTCACCATCTCACCTATACCTTTGTCCCTCACTTCCGTTAAGCTGGTGCCATGACTCTTCAATATGCACCCAAATTTCCCTGAACTGATTTCACCTATCAATTCAGTGCCCTGCTTTCACAACCAACAAAAATGTTCCATTAATAAGTAATAGGTATATGATTTCCATCATTTGTGGTAGGGGAAGCTGGAGACATGCTGGAAGAGGATTTCAACCACTGACAAGAAAGCTGGCCCATGGAATGAATTCTGCAAAGCGAAGCTCCCTTTAGGAAGGGAAGTGATTGTGGGATGAGCACATTGCAATTCAAAGGGTTAAGCTGATAGTCCTCTCCTGTAGTCAGTGTGCTGCTATATATCTTCCCTCCAAAATAAAATAAAATAAAATAAAATAAAAAATGCCCTGGTCTAAATAAGGGCAAGCTAAGCACCAATAAAGTGCTTAGGGCAGGGGTAGGCAACCTTTCCCCTTTAAGGGCCGAGGGACTTCAGCTCCCAGAAGCCTCAGCCATGTTGGCCAATAGTCTCATGTTGGCCAATAGCTCCTGGGATTCTGGGAGCTGAAGTCCCTCGGCCCTTAAAGGGGAAAGGTTGCCTACCCCTGGCTTAGGGGATGCAGTGGCTCAAGTGGCTAAGACGCTGACTCTGTTGATTGCAAGTTTAAGGCCGGGGTGGTGCATGATGAGGTGAGCGCCTGTCACTAGTCCCAGCTTCTGCCAACCTAGCAGTTTGAAAGCATATAAAAGCAAGTAGATAAATAGGTACCACTTCAGTGGGAAGCTAAACAGCATTCTGTGCAATCATGTTGGCCACAGGATCACAGAGTAGTCTCTGACAACGCTGGCGCTTCAGCTTAGTAACAGAGATGAACACCACTCCTACGGTCATACACGACTTGACAACCTTGTCAATGGGAAATACCTTTACCTTTAAAGCACCAATACATTTATCAGTGTCCCTTTTTCATCATCTGGTCATTTGCTTTAGTTCAGCTTCAATGTTCACGATAGAGGAAACGAGGTTTCTAATGGTTACAGTGACCCTAGTTGAATATAGCACATCAATTCTGCAAAAGTGAAGTTTTACCAGAGCATGAAGGGAAGCAGAGATGGAAATGATGTGATGAAAAGGATGGTATCAACAGGCATGTCCCTGCTATCTTCCTCACAGGATTCTGATCAGTAGACATTTTTATTCCTATGAAAGAAACTGATTTCCTAAAGATCCACCATTATTCCTTGATCATTCGTTAGTACTTATCCCCAAAAGGTAAACAGCTCTTGGTTACCACCATTGAGAAGAGAATATTGGATGAGACTGACCGTGGTCTAACCCAGCAAGCCATTTGGCTCCTGGCCTGCAAAGGATACAAACAGCCAAGTATCTTTTTACATGACACAAATAATTTATACGTTGCTTTTCACAATGTGAGAAAAGGATTTTTGGAAGTCTAGGTCTCTGACCACAGAACTGTGTTCCTTCTAAACTTTTACCACATTGGCCTAGTGATGAAAAAGGTAGGTACAATCCAATAACAACTATCAACATACAGTCCATCATAAACACTATGGAAAGACCACCAAAGTATTAAGCTTAACAGTTTTATAGGAAAAATCCCACATGGTCAGGATGACCAGACATCCTCTTTTTACAGGATATGTTCTACATTTCAACCTTCTGTCCTCTAATTTGAGCATGACCAAGAAGCCCACTGAATAACATCACATTTGCTGTTCCCCTTTGAGAAATGCGTCTACTTGGCAGCCTGTCCTCACTGAAAATAGAGGGATAGGATGGATCCTTCTAAAAGTTATTTTTTCCTAGGAAAAGCAGTAGACAAACTTGCCCCTAGAGGTCAGGTTATGTTTGTTTCTTGGAAGGGAAAAGGACAGCAAATGAGTTAGGCAATGGGCTGCTTCAGGACACAACACAAATGTTGAGAGTTTTTTTCCTTAATTTCAGCACAATGTATAAATTAAAGGAATAATTCAAATGTAGATTCAGTCAAGGTTTTGTTGCTAGTAAAGTACAATTTTAAACATTTGTTTTGGTTAGAGTTTTGTGAATATATTGCAAGCCAAGAAGGCATTTTAATGAAGATAAGTTCATCAGAAAAATAGAGTTGAGTACAGTGGTTCCCTCCACATTCACAGGGGTTAGGGGTGAAGGACCCCCTCGAATGTGGTAAAACCACTAATTTAAAAAAGACAGTTTTTTCTACCTATGAGAACACTTCTAAGAATCTCCAGGTGCTCCAGTGCAACTGTATGGTCAACATTTGCCAGATGTCTATCACTGAATCATGCTGGAGGACCTACAAATGCCTAGACAAGCGTTTTCTCTAGGAACATCTAGGTTCTTCAGCACAACTCTATGGTCAACTTCCGGCGGAATTGTGTGGAGGACTTGGATCACAACCAGGTAACACCCCAGAAGGGGGGGTGACACCCCCAGAAGAGAGGGGTGACACCCGGTCAGCCCCCCCCCCCGCGCAGTCACTCCTTGGGCCTGCACGGATGCTGCTCCGGGACTCAGGGGGGTGTCTCCGGCACGGGTGAGCACTGGCCGGCCGTTTTTCCCAGCCCTGCAGTCACTTTCCCAGCCCATGCAGCCATTTCCACGGACCTTGGGGGGGGGTCTCTGGGCCGCGGGAGAGGGGTCTCCAGCCTGGGTGGCCAGCCGCCGGCCGTTTCTGTGGCCCGTGTGGCCGTTTTCACATTCCCCGCCCCCCAGAAGCCCCACCCCCAGAAGCCCTGCCTCCCTGGACTAAGTGACACCTCAGGGAGGGACACCACTGCTAGAGAGAACATATTAATCAAAACCACAAGTAATCAAATTGGCAAAAGTCAAAGCCACAAATGTGGAGGGCCAACTGAACATTAAAAAATACAGTACATGTAGGTAAAAGGTAAAGGTGTTTCCTTGACATGAATGTCTAGTCATAACTGACTGTAGGGACCGGTGCTCATCTCTGTTACTAAGCCGAAAAACCAGCGTTGTCTGAAGACTAATCCATTGGTCATGTGTCCAGCATGACTGCACTGAACGCTGTCACCTTCCCACTGAAGTGGTACCTATTTATCTACTTGCATTTGCATGCTTTCAAACTGTTAGGTTGGCAGAAGCCCATCATGCGGCACTTGGGCTTCGAATTGCCAACCTACTGACCTTACAATTGTCAGAATTGACGTCTTAACCACTAAGCCACCACATCCCACACAGCATACATATATATAGCTGTAAATAAACCATATGAAATAAATTTATATTTATATTAATGTTTGTAGCTTTTATTTTATTATGTCCTACATTCTTCCTGAAAAGTCCTATATTTTGCTGTTCCTTGTCTCCTTTGCAGTAATGATATCTGGTCACCCTGCACATGGTAGGCCAGCCATCCGCCCTGAAAAGTTCCTTAACTATGGAGAAGCTGTACTTGCTCAGGCAGCAAATGAACTCACTCTGTGCCTGCTCAGAGGTTCCATGATTTACAACTTTGCTTTAGTTTCTAAAAAGACAGCCCATGGCCAAAAAGAGAAATACAGTACTGTCAAATTGTGGAAAGAAGTAGAGTTACCCTAATTGCATTATATGCACTGACTTCAATCTTAATTTATACAAGTTTAGGGATAAGAAACTTTTTTTAAAGCAAAAAAAAGGAAAGGAAAGGAAACTGAGGTTTCCAGGATTTCTCTCTGTCTCTCTCTCTCTCACACACACACACACATATTCAGACAGCCTGGGACAGGGGTAGGCAACCTTTCCCCTTTAAGGGCCGAGGGACTTCAGCTCCCAGAAGCCTCAGCCATGTTGGCCAATAGTCCCATGTTGGCCAATAGCTCCTGGGATTCTGGGAGCTGAAGTCCCTCGGCCCTTAAAGGGGAAAGGTTGCCTACCCCTGGCCTAGGAGGTCCTACCTTAAAACAGTGGCATATTAGCCATGGGGGAAGGTGAACTCCATAAAGACACAACAACACACAAGCACATCAGTGTTCCTGCAACACCACCACCCAAGAAGCAACTGGCAGGGCCTGGACACGTTTCACCCCAAACAGCAGCAGCTTCAGTCCAGAAGGGCTGATCACCTGGCCGCCATTCCGCATGTGGCTTGAGACCCCTGGCTAGGCTGGCAGCGGGCATTGGCTCTCTTTGCCTGGAGCACAAGAGCACATCAGTGTGTACAGAAGGAAGTAACAGAGGATGGGCTGAAGGAGAGGGACTCAGTAAACAGTGGGCAGCTGTTCCCGCCTTTTTAAGCTTATCGGCTTTCTTTGTGCAGCTGTAGGGCAGGTCTCATTTAACACTCCAGTTTTGAATGATTCACCTTCATCCATGCATGAGTAATATGTTGGCATTCTCCTCCCCGTCTCTCTTTACAGTACAGACACACATCCTACAGCATTTAAAAACACATAAAGCACAAGGGTCTAAAGCACAGGTTTACCAAAAACTCCTGGTGTGCAAAGGCGCCATTCGCTTGGCTTTGTTAAGAGAATCCTTTGTTGTCTGTGATCCCTTCAGAAGACTCTTCCAACAAGTGTAGTGACCAGCTAAATTCTGTATTGTGATGTTAATGAAGCCTAAGCAACCTGTAGTTTGTCAAAAGACTGTTTTACAGACATAAAAATAGGTTATCATACCAGGGGGAGATTATTTCTCTGCTCTGTACTTACACACAACAAGTATACTTATTGCTTATACTCTGTACGTACACACAACAATATACTTATAGCTAGGAAGGAGGAAGGGTTTTAGAAGGAACAGCACTATCAAAACTGTTGGATCTCTGAAGGATGAAACTGCCCCAGAACATCATAATGCATTTTAAAAACATTTTTAAAGCCTCAAGAGTTTGAGGAAACTATCAGATGTGAGTAAATGAGAAATTTATCAGAACAGATGGGTTTAATACACAAACACTGCTTTCAATCTGAGTTAGGGGGGTTGCTGACTGCCTGAAATAGTGCAAATTGAGTCCACTTTTAGGGTTAGGGTTAGTGCTAGGGAATCATGGGAATTGTTTTTTTTTTTTTCCTGAGACATTGAGCCTTCTCTGTCAGAGAGCTCTGGTGCCACAATAAAATACAGTTCCCATGATTTCCTAACCCTAACCCTAAAAGTGGACTCAATTTGCACTATTTCTGGCAGTCTGCAACCCCCCTTATCATATTTAGATTATGACTGTTCAGGTAGGGATAATTAAAAAAAATTATACATGCATCAAAAATATCCAAACATCAGGTAATTTAAAGGACATAGCAGAGTATTACAACAGTACCGGGTGCCTAAATGCTCTAATGGCATCAAATCCAGTCTGATCCTGGAAGCAAAGTAGAATCAGCCCTGCTTAGTATTTGGATGGAAGTACTAAGGAGTACACCAATGAATATCAGGTGCTGTAAGCTACATTTCATAGGAAGAAACTGGCAAAACCACCTCTGGGTTTTCATTGTCTAGGAAAACTGTATGAAAAATTCATGGGGTCAACAGGTGACTTGAAGGTGTACACACCTGCGCACGTGCGCACACACGCACACACACACACATACAGGAAGATGCAATTTTTTTAGAATAGCAGTACTGCATAAGAATTTTGAATAAAGGGTTACAAGACATCAGATGAAACTAAGGGCTAGAAAGTACATTAAATAACACTGAAAGATAGCTATAAAAGGATTCACACTTCAGAAAAATATCAAATGTACTGAGTAACACATTTAACAAGTAAATTCTGCTATAAGTAATTAGATTTCTCTAATAAGTTAAATTAAAGTTCAGACCTTTGAAGACAAGGTGGAGAAAATCACAGCTAGCTATATCATTAGGTAGAGAAGGTGTCTGATTCTGGGTTGTTCCCAGAAAGATGTCTGAGGAATTTTCTGTCTCAGGCGTCAAAGTAACTAGGTCAAGCCTTTGTACTATGCACATGGGAATGGGATGAATTTGCATCTCTGCCTCAGACAGCAAAATATCTTTGGCTGGCCCCAATTTCCAAATATGGACAGTTCAAACTAAAGAAACATAGAGCACACAGTGCCATGAAATACTATCTCTAAATTAATGCTGCAATGCTAAATACTTGAAGTCCTGTCCTGTACTATATGTCAGTCTTATAGTTTTATTAATAAACAATGATGTTTACTTTCCAAAATCAACATTATTCCTATTTCTTTTCCTATCTGAAAATATCTGACTCATTAAAAGGAAATGAATATACAGGTACAAACATTTGGCAGCATTCTGTATACTATTTCATTCAATTTATTATCAGCATAGTTTCAAAAAGCTGCAATTTCATAGCAATGCAGGGATAAAACGAAGAAGAAAAAACTTCAACGCTTTCTTTTTAAAAAAGAGTAATTTAAATTACCAGGCCAAAACCTTATTAGCAATTTGCATAAAATTACAAAAGCACTTTTCTAAGTTTCTGTCTGCTAACCCATACACAACTAATGGACATTCTTGCACAAAAGGCAATTTTACCTATTTTTAAAAGAACAAATTGCCATGTATTCTGTAAGGATAAATGATATCATAGCCTGTGTTGTAAAAGTATAAAATGGGGGGGGGGCACACCCTTCTGCTTATGAATCAGTAACAAGTTATCATGAAAAAATAAATAAATCTCTAAACAAGTTTTCTCCACTTCATGAAGATATTAACTTTTTGTCAAAATGCACGGCCTTTGAATTTCTATTTATACAGCGGGACGGATATTTTGCTTGTGTTGATTGTAACATCGGCTAAAACACACCATGAAACTTTCCAATCACATTTGCAAACAACAACAACAACAACAACAACACTCTCCTTGGATACAGTTAATTTTTTGAAAACATACTAAAAGAATTTCTGCTTGCATTGTTGTGTCTGCAGAGCACATACCTTTATGCTCAGATAATTGCCACCTTTTGTCTTAGGAGCTGCAGCCTGGTGATTCATATTGACACCTCCTCTGTTCAGATTTCCATTCAAAAATACCAGTCCATAAAATCAACTGTGTCAAGACAATGCAGACTGTATCGCAAGTCCATGTCCTTCTAATAATTTCCCTTGGCGGGGCTGCCAGATTCCCTTCAACCCTTTGAGCGTGCGAATTTCATGTACTCCCTGGATGTTCTCGGGAAGTTTTCTGCCCTGCCAGTTGCACACTTTCACAGACCGTGAGAAAGTAGAGACTAAAGGGTCCACTTCCAAACAGCCTGGACTGCTCTCCTATCGCTTTAGTGTGCATACTGATGTAATTTCCTCTACCCAGGATTGGGGGGGCTGTAGTAGATGAAGGGAAGAAGGGAGGAGGCAGGGAGAAAGAGAGAGAGAAGGGGGGAAACACAAGCAAAATTACCTCCAACACAAGAACAAAGCTGCTCTTCATGGAGCTGAAGTATCCCCCCCCCTCGACTTCTGGTTTCATAGACAAAACACTCCAGCAAACTTTGCTGGAAGATGAAACTTAAAAACCTTTCCCCATAGAAGGAGGGCAAATTCTCACAATATTTAGTGGCTTAAAACATTAAATGCCCCTCCATTGCCCTCCTTCTATGGGGAAAGGTTTTAAAGTTTCATCTTCCTTTGCTGGAGTATATATATATATATATATATATATATATATATGAATGGATTTTATAAAGGATTTGTCACAAGCGTCAGAGCTGGGAAGCATTCACAACTAGCTCTTTCATCCCCTTCATTATGACAGACACACAATGATGCTGCCTTTTAAACCCATAGCAATGGGGCACTTCTAAAAGGGCAGTATGTCCTGTAGATTTTGAACAGGGTTTCTTCATGCCAATCCGCATCTAAGCAATCCTCTGACAGAACAGTAATCATTAGATCTACGAGTTTTTAGTAGATCTTTTACGTGACTAGAGAAAAAGTAAGACTAGATTGATTGTAGTGGGCAATTGCCAAGGGTCAGGGGCCACATCTTGCCCCTTTTGGGAGCCCAAAAGACCAGCACTTCCATTTCTGCTCTCACTGTATGCTCAACCTAATTAAAAAAAAATAGTCTCCCAATCCACCCCCAAGAAAATTCATGAAGATTAGTTTAGATTAGCAATAAGACCTCGCTGGTCACATCAAAAGATTCATCCACTTAGTTCAAGGAGTTCCGATGAGAGGTCCAGTAGCCAAGGAAGTCAGAGAAATCCCCAGTTCAAACACAACGTCTCTGTCACAACGTGGCCTGAGTCGATGCTTTCAGCTCCTGAGCCCCTAAAGCAGAAGGCACAGATAAGCCTTACTAAGGAGTTTCTCACACGGGAGCAAACTGCAAAAATCCCGTGCAGAAACGGGATTGAAAAACCAGAAAAAAACCTGCAAAAGCGGCTAGTTTTTCACACACAATGGGATCAATGTGACATTAACCCGAACAGAAAGTAGACAAAACCCACTCCTTTTTACTTTCGGGATTTTCAAAAAATAAAAAGGAGCGGGTTTTGTCTAGTTTCCGTTAGGGTTAATGTCACGTTGATTCTCATTAACACTAACATTGTCTGAAAAACAACTCGCTTTTATGGGTTTTTTCTACTTTTTGTTCAGGTTAACCCTGAACGTCATCTGAAAAACTACCCGCTTTTGCATCCCCCCCCCCCAGTTTAAATCCAGTTTCTGCACAGGATCCGTCCCATGTGATGAACTCCTCAGTTAATGTAAGGATTATAACTAGATAATGCATGTGATGCATGTTGAACACTAGAAAGCCTATAATAAGTCCGTCATGCAGACAACAATACAGATATAGATATGCATTGGCTGTGCACATGTGAGTGTCCTTGAAGACAAGAAAAGATTTGTTTGCCTATATTATCACTGATAACAATAAGAAGTGGTAAATAGCATGGATATCAATCAGGAATCTCCCCTCTCACGCAGCTTTCCCCCATTAGCCCTACCTACCTCATACCAATCTTCCCTAATATTCCATATAAGAAGAAATGGGGTGAACATTAGCCCTGACTCTTCCTCTTACTTGTACCACTCTCTCTCACACAAAGGATTTGTACGTATTACTCTCTTCCACACCTTACTACTTTACTCAGCATCTTAGTACAGTCATACTGTTAGCTCACTGCTTGCTTTACAGAAAAGTCTGCACTTTACTAATAGGAGTTCTGCTATTGTTTAAGTGCACAACCCCATTAATCCATGGGCTAACTGAAGCAACGACCCAGTGTGGTTCAGTGGTTTTGGCACTAGACTATGACTCTGCAGAACAGTGTTCAAATCCCCACTTGACCATGCAAACCCACTGGGTGACCTTGGGTAAGCCACACACTCTCAACCTCAGAGGATGGCAATGGCAAACCCCCTCTGAGGAAACTTCCTTAGAAGCCTGATGAGTATGTGTTAGGGTGACTGTAAGTTGGAAATGACTTGAAAGCAAATCTCTCTCACATACACACAGAGACAAAAGGAGCCCCCAGGGGCTCCAAGGCCCACTCAGCCTTCCATCCTTCTGTAGGTCACTAAAATGAGTACCCAGCTTGTTGGGGGCAATTAGCTTACAGTTGTAAACCGCTTAGGGAGTACTTAAGTGTACTGATAAGCGGTATAGAAATGTAGCTGCTATTGCTATAACTCAGGGGTCAGCAACCTACGGCCTGGGTGCCGAATCCGGCCCCCTGAGGCCTTTGGACTGGCCCCAGCCCGGTCCTGTGGCCGCCGCGCAAGTCTCAGCCGCCATTTTGTTTTCCAAAATGGCGCCGTGACTCGTTTGCGCATGCGCCGGAGTACTGCACATGCGCGAACGAGTCACGGCTGCCACTTTGGAAAACAAAATGGTGGCTGAGACTCATTTGTGCATGCACATTACTCCAGCGCATGCGCAAATGAGTCATAGCGCCATTTTGGAAAACAAAATGGCGGCCGTGACTCGCTCGTGCATGTGCAGTATGCCGGAAATACTGCGCATGTGCAAGTGAGCGCGCGTGGGCATGCACAGTACTTCCGGCTCATTGCACACACACGCGCAAGTGTGCGTGCGCAGCGGCATTTCCCCCTCCTCGGCCCGCGGAAGACCTTGGGACCAGCGGATTGGCCCTAGGTAGGAAAAAGTTGCCTACCCCTGCTATAATTGAACTACAGCCTGAGGGCCATCATTTTTCCTAGGTTAGGACTGTTGTATTGTTTAGTGTGGCAAGTTTGACCTTGATCCCAATTCCAGTAGAAACTTATCTTCCATTGACTTGTATGCTCAGAAACACACATTCATTTACCCATGCCATCCATTTCACATCAGCAGAAATAGCTGGCTCAGCCTTTTAAAATAAATAAATAAATAAATAAATAATAAGGCCAGTGCTTCTCAGGCTATCTGACAAGGGGGTCTGGCAATTATTTTACCCAATGTGCCAGGGAATGGTGCCATCTTTGTGCCCATTGGCTACAGTTGCTCCTTTCTTTCCTGGAAACTTGCCAGGTTCCAATGGATCAGGGACTGGTACCAGTCCAAGAACCACCACTTTCAGTAACACGTACACCCCAAAGTATGAGGCTAAGGGGGGTTGCAGACTGCCAGAAATAGTGCAAATTGAGTCCACTTTTAGGGTTAGGGTTAGGGAATCATGGGAACTGTATTTTATTGTGGCACCAGAGCTCTCTGACAGAGAAGGCTCAATGTCTCAGAAAAAAACACAATTCCCATGATTCCCTAGCACTAACCCTAACCCTAAAAGTGGACTCAATTTGCACTATTTCTGGCAGTCTGCAACCCCCCTTAGTCTTCAAGAACTATTCTGTCCAATTGTTTTATAAGAAATGAGTCTGCTAACTCCATTACTGTTTTTAATGAGGTCATAGCTATGATTGTCAGGTAGCGCTGCTGGCCTTAAAGATAAGTGGACCAATTACTTCCTAGTTCAAACAAAGGAGTGGTTTTAGGGTTCATTTTGAATCCATTTCTTGATCCTCCCTGATGAAGAAACAATTACTGCTTATAGAAAACTACTATGACATCCAGCCCAAAGAAAAAAGTAACAGTGAATGGGGAAAACTCTTTGTTTTCCAGGATTTTTAAATATTTAAGGACGTTTTTCTACCAATGCAAATAAATAAAGAAATCACAATTATAATATGCCCACATTATGTGAGTGTGGGAGTAGATCTAGCCAAGTCTCTGGCAAAAAGAGAATGGGTTAAATCAGCCTTTCAAAGGTTCCCAGTCTTGAGCGGTGGGCTTGGGGGGATGAGAGTGGGTGGCATATGACACTCTGGACGTTATCACACGGGGCCCAATCCAAACAAAATCCACATGAAATCCTGAACGATACTGGATTATTGGCCCGTGTTTTCACACGACGTCACACAGAACCCCGACAGAACCCCGACAGAAAGTGGAAAGATCCGAGATCTTTTGAATTTCGGTTTCTTCAGGAAATGCAATTGTGCGATGAGGGTGATTCTGCATTTACTGCAAATGTGATCGCCAAATACGTATTGGGGAGCATTTCCCCGTCATTACCCATGGTTCCCGCGAGCATTCCTCTATCTGCGCATGTGCAAGAGGCTAATTTCTACTACATTTACGGGATATTTTCGCTTGTGTGTGGACGTTATTTGCACTTGCTGTAAATTCGCAATTAAGGTAATGACGTTTGCAGAAACAAGTTTATTTTCGGTTTATTTTCATAATGCCTCATTTCCACTTTTATTTTTGCTTTCTGGCCCATGTGTGATAACGTCCTCTGTAGTGTAGTGCAGTAGCACTTTTTTAAAAAGAAAGAAAGAAAAAGAAATGTAAAGTAAGTTGTAAAAACAATGCTGAAAGATGGGAAGTATAGTTAACTGCTTCCCATACATTGGGGAAGGGGGGGACGACAGGTACTTCTGTATGTAGATGGGTGGATTTAGATTGCAAAAACAGCCTGAAGGAAAAGTGTTAATCATTCCTTGTCCCTCTCCAGTTGCATCTACAATCAACTTTGTGGCTCTCTACCCCAGTCTCTTTTAAAACATACTCTGAAACCACCATGCCTTGTTTAAAATTACCATCATGTTTTAAAATGGAGCAGAAGCCACAAGCATTGCTCCACCACATCTGGTCACTCTCAGCTACCAGTGAGTTTGGTTTTGTAGCCAAAAATACATTCTGTAAAACAGACTCCATGATTAAGGTCAATTTTCCAATCCCAATTCCAGTAGAACCTTATCTTCCATTGACGTGTATGCTCACAAGCACACATTCATTTTTGTCCCAAGAGAGTAGCTTCCTTTCCCTGTGTCTACAATGTGCTATTTCTGTCCCTGGGTGGAAACTATGGGCACAACAGGTTAAACTGTAGAAACAGCATCTGGTCTGAAATTCTGAGTCTGACTTTTGTTTCACACAGACCCCCTTGTCTACCTTCCTAGGGACAAACGTGCATGATGATTAAATATTAATGATCAACCTTTGGTTCACTCCAGCTCAATATCCTAAAGCAGATATGCTGCTAGGTTACAAGGAGTCGTAAAATATGCAATATATTCTGGTGAGACTCTTCAGCTATAGTTAGAAGAATTTTATCTTCCTTAATAGAGTCCATTAGGGGTCTTCCACAAGGAAGCCTGATCTCCATTGTAGCTATTTTAAATTATTTGTTATTTGTAATTTTGGAAGTATGTTTTTATATTTTGTCTGTTTAATTGTATTAGGGGGGCTATTGGGGGATGGGATTGTTGTTGTTTTTTTATCATATAAACTGCCTTGGTTGTATTTTACAGAGAGGCGGGACATAAATAAACATCATCATCATCATTATTATTATTAGGAAGCAGGAGAACCCCTCTTCTGAGTCTCCAAACCAGGCCATTATTCCAGGTACCTGAAATGAGCCTATAACTACCAAACGCAGTCTTCCAACCAACCTCCTCATTATATCAAATCACACCCCCATGATCCTAATTTGCAGCCCCAAACTTTCCCTCTCCCTCCCCCACATCTTACTGTCCCATTCAATGCTATCCCTAATCCTTGATCTTAAACCACTGTGCACAATCAAGAATAATAACTAGATAAAAAAGGAATACAGAAGACAGTTGGACTGTTGGCTATCAATGGCCGTAAAAGAAGTTTGATGGAGAATAAGGAGACCATGGAGAAACTTAAGAGCGTATTTTCATCCATCTTCACTGCAGAAAACGTAGGGCGAATATTGGTGCCTGAACTAATGCTCCCAGAAGGAAATCATGAAGATAAGTACCAATACAGGTTGAGCCCCCCCTTATCAGGAATTCTGAAATCCGAAATATTCCAAAATCCAAAACTGTCCATATGGTGGCTGAGATAGTGACACTTTTGCTTTCTGATGGTTCAATGTGCACCAACTTTGTTTCAAGCACAAAATTATTAAAAATTAAAACTATTGTGTATAAAATTATCTCCAGGCTATGTGTATAACATGTATATGAATTATAAATGAATTGCATGTTTAGATTTGGATTGCATCTCCAAGATATCTCAATATGTATATGCAAATATTTCAAACTCCGAAAAATCCCAAAATGCAAAACATATTTTGAGTAAAGGAAACTCAAATAGTAACAAGCGAGGAAGTTCTAGACCTTATTGATAATTTACCAGTTAATCACCAGTCTAGACGGTATACATCTGAACATTCTCAAATTAAAATATCTAATTACTGATTTTCTGTCTAAAATATACAACATGTCTCTCAGAACAACCTCTGTACCAAGAATGGAGAATGAGCAATGTAACAGATTAAAGAAAATCATTTTTCAAAAGTAAACGAGTATAAATAGCAGGTGCCAAAACACTACAAGATTTATGCACCCAGCAAAAATATGTTGGAAAATCTTTTCATTCTCTTTCCTCCTCCTTAAGATAGGAATTTCCTTCCTCTCTCTCTCTTATTCAAACTAACCATGTCATTTAGGTCACTCTCCCTTTGGGACTAACTAACTGACATTCTTTCTCCAGATTTTCAACTGAGCTGTTCCCATCTTCCTGCTCTCACAACTTTGGAAAGATGGTAAGATAAATATTTCTCTCTACCTGAACTATTCACTAGTTAGATTAGGATATAGCCTTTTATGTAAAGATAGACTAAAGTTTTAAACTACAAACTACGTGTTTGTTGTTTTTGGAGTCAGTCTCAGTTCTTAGAGAAGCATAGTGAGGCAAAGGCATATTTCTGCTACTCTGCTAATTTAAAGCCAGACTCTAACATGTTTGGCTTTCATATTTTTGACATTTAAATATTTTTGTTTCCTTTACAAAGGCTGAAGCCTTAGGAAATTTACCCCACAAAACAGAACTGACTTCATTAGTACCAACTAGGACTGATATGATTACTAAGATGGTTTGACTAGCTAATACCTAGTAGATAATTATGCTGGAATGCATTTGGTTTTGCCAGTTTAAAGGTAGTTTCGTTAACAAAGTGTGAAAGAAAAAAGGAAGAATAAAAATTATCAGATCATCCTCAAAACCCTGCTAAAACTGGAATAAGGTAAAGGTATTGCCCGTTGACAAGGTTGTCAAGTCATATCTGACCATAAGGGATGGTGCTCATCTCCGTTACAAAGCCGAAGAGCTAGTGTTGTCAGAGGACTACTCTGTGATCATGCGGCCAGCATGATTGCACAGAACGCTGTTTACCTTCCCACTGAAAAGTGATACCTATTTATCTACTTGCATTTGCATGCTTTCGAACTGCTAGGTTGGCAGAAGCTGGGACTAGTGACAGGAGCTCACCCCATCATGCAGCACCCGGGCTTCAAACTGCCAACCTGCCAGTCTTGCAATCAACAGTCAGCATCTTAACCACTTGACCCACTGCATCCCAAAACTGGAATACATACATATATATATATATATATATATATCTCACATATAGAAGAGTGGGGTATAAATATTCTAAATGAAATGAAAAAAAATGAAATATATGTGCATTCATACAAAAAATCAGATTAAAGAATCCCCTGCATAATCTATAGCAATATCTTTCAAATAACTAGTACAAATACTTTTATGATCCTTAGTAAATAAGTTTGTTTTATGTGTGACATATAGATCACAGTCTGGCAGTAATTAGCATATTTTACATAAGAGTTTTCACCCTGGAAGAAAGCCAGAATCTGACCCAAGAATCTCTTCCTGGGGTTTTGATAAAGGAGGCAGTAAATACGTGAGGTCAAAGGCTTTTATGGCCAGCATCCATACGTTTTTGTGGGTTCTTTGGGCTGTGAGGCTGTGTTCTAGAAGAATGTATTCCTGACGTTTCACCTGCATTTGTGGCTAGCATCGCACAGATGCAGGCAAAACATCAGGAATACATTCTTCTAGAACAGAGCCTCACAGCCCGAAAAACCCACAAAAACATACAGGCAGTAAATAGTGTGAAATATCATCTATTACTTGCATGCCACAAATGCAGAGCCTTACATTTCTCCGAATGTTTCTATATCTGCCATCCAAAACAACCCTTGGCATAGTTTGGAAACTAAGGGCCGAAACAGACTGGCAGCTTCAGCTGGCTTCGGGGTGGCGTGAGGGAGTGGTGTTTGGATGACACCCACCCCAATGCCACCTCCAAGCTGGCGTCACGCCATCCACCCAACCACACAGCAGGCAGTGTTGTGGCACTCCGGTGGTGCAATGTTTAGACACTGCACACTGTGGAGGGCCAAAAAGCCACTGCCATGGTGGAAAAGCCAGCTTTTTGCTGGCTCAAAAAAGAGTGGCTTTCTGCCGCTACTTTTTGAGCAGGCAAACAGCCAGGTTGGGGACGTGACGTGTGGTTGCCGCGACCCCAGCCTGGCACTCAAAAGGGCGGCATCGAACTGCCCCTTTACAGCTGTCTGTTTTGGTCCTTAGTTCTGTTAATGCGGTTCTCAGAGGACCAAAGGAAAGGATTTGCTCTTACATGATTTGATTTTAACAGATGATACCAATGGAAAAAATATAAAGAACTAATTGAAACTAAATCCTGATTATTATCCAATTTATAGATCCAGTCCCTCACTTGTTTTTGACTCCAGGTATGATTTTAAAAAAAATACTTGTTCAAAGTGTTTTAGAAGTTCATGAATCTTGAGATAGCTTAGTCCAGCCACCTTTCTTCCATTGTTCACCTAAACAAGCTTAGGAAGGGGGTATTCTGATATATCCAAGACCCTCTTATAATATAAAAGGTTGCCTTCTGAGCTCTAGCTTTTACAGATACCACACCTATCTCTGTCCTAAGGAACACAGCTAGAGTCCACAGTGATACTGCCAACAAGTACCTCAAAATCTTGTTTTGACGACCTCCACGTCATTCAAGTTATTGTGATTTATCCCCCTCACATACACAATCTCGATACCATACCATATTGTGTTTAAGCAACTGCTTCCCTAAAAAAGCTTTCAATGCTGGAATTACCAGCCAACCACTCCTAGAAGAGAAAATTTTCAAAACAGCATGGGCTGACTTCTGCGCTATTCTCTTGATGTGTTATAGCTGAGTCTTCCAATTTTTTTTTTAAAATCAATATATTCCCCCAATACTTTAAAAACGGGACCTGTTCTATCTTCTTGTTAACTGCCCTTGAGTCAGCCTCAACTCATAGTGTGGCCTTATTCACACTATGATTTAAACCAGTTTGCAAAGTGATAAGACCAGATTATATGTGCCACATTCACACTCGAGCCAATTTGCATCCCGATTGTGTTCGGGCTGAATCGGGGTGAATCAGCACAGGTCCTTCTGAATCAGTTCTTTTAAAAATGGAAATTTTAGAGGTTCTTTTTAAAAGAACTGGTTTGCAACACCTGTGAACACATGTGAATGTGTTTCCGATCCCATTCAGGAGAGAGGAACAATGGGAAGAGGGTGGGCAGAAGAGTGGTACCCATCCCACCACAGGTCTTGGCAAGCCATTTTTTCCCTCTCAGCGATGCTGTGGGGCTGTCGTGGGGCTTCTGTGGGGCTGTGGATTTTCATTTCCAGTGCACCCAAGTGGTCCATTTAAATCACACTGTGGTCCTGATCAAAATGTGCAATAGTTTTCAAGTTATGCCAATTTTTTTTCAAGAGGTAGGGCAAGGGGGGGGTTGTTCCTTGGAGGGGGCATGGTGTAGCTTTTTTTTTTTTAAATTTTTTACAGTTTCTGCAAACTGTTGCATTTGCATGGGTTCCCAAGAGGGAGCCACGGATTCCATGGCAGGAATTCTTCCCTGCCCTGGCATGCATGGATTCTCTCCTAGCATGGGTGCAACTGTGGGTGCCATGGATCAGCTGTTGCTCCCATAGAAATAAAACTCGTCCAGCAAGCCACATTCTCAGTCTCAGAGGATTACAATGGCAACCCCCCTCTGATCAATTATTGCCAAGAAAACCCCATGAAAGGTCCCCCCTTAGGGTCACCATAAGTCAGGAACGACCTGAAGGCACACAAACTACACTCTCACACACAAACGATCCTGCTGCCCTGTAAAGCAGGGCTTGGTGAAAAGTGTGTTTCTCCAGATGTTGCTAGGTTCCAACTCCCAGCAGTCCTAGCTCATGAGGGATAATGGTTGTTTCAGTCCAAACACATCTGGAGGGCAGCATGGCCCCCTTCCCTGTCTGAACAAGGTGAACAGGTGTCTTAACTACCAAGGAAGGCAAGGCACTGCAAAATGTGGGACATTCAAGGAAAATGTAGGACACGGCATAAAAAACACTAATATAAATATAAATTCATTTCATATGGTTTATTCACAGCTGTATCACATATACTGGATTATTTCTTGAAGAGGAACAGCAAACATGGTGTTCCTCAATGGGCTTCTTCGTTAGGCTCGAAATGGAGGACACTGAAGGAAAAATGTACCATGGAAAAACTCATACAAATATAAAATCATGCTCCTTAGTCTTATCCTCTAAATAGAGCACCTCTTGGGATTCTTCCTGGACAGGAGGTTGAAATGGAGGGAGCGTCCTGGAAAAGGAGGATGCCTGGTCACATTCCTGTGTGAATAAATCGAACCACACCACCACAAACTGCTGTGACCCATCCTATGCACGACAGAGACTTCCCAGGGAAATTCAGCACCGTCTGTTGCCCATCAGACAAAAGGTTTCAAGGTGGGGGAAGCAAAAGCAGAGGTGGAGGAAGAAATGTATTTCAATTGGAAATCGCCTTAGAAGCTGCTAAAGCTGAAAGGCAACCCACAGAAGTGACTTTCTTGCAACCGGCTTTCTCTCCTCTGAGGCAGCAAGAAGGAAGGAACTGTACCAGCAAGACACACTCCAGATCCTAAAGTGCCTTTACTCCAAAGTAAGCCCCCCCAAACCTCTTCTTGGTGACCCCAAGGAGAGGCTGTGTCAGTGGGGAGGAAGGAAAAGACCTGTCATGTTCCTATGAATCCATAGAAACCTGCCACCAAAGTGTGTGTGTAGTGGGGGGGGGGGGGGGGGAGATGTGACTATGATGAAATGAGATGTGACTTTGAGTGTTATGATTCCCACAGGAATTTGACAACAAAGTAGTGTGGATGGCGATGGGTGAGAATCAAAGGAAGTTGTAGACTAGGGCAGATAACTGTAGCAGGAAAACTGGGGCTGTTTATGACTGTTTATGATGGTGCCTTCTTTACTTTGGAAATGGTGGTGAGATAGGAATTGAGAAGGGGGCAAACTTCAAATGGTACTGGCTACAAGTGTGGGGAGGGGCTGGACAAAGGATTTTTAAAGTGTTGTTTAACTTGGAAAAACTCAAGAGTTGATTCTAACCTTTGTGGGGTAGTTTTGTGTGTCTTAGAATCCAGAATAAAGCAATAGTTAATTTTCACTACAATGCTGTCTTAGTTCTTTAAGTCTCCAGCTACCAAACATGACAAGACAGCCCCCCCCCCCCGGCTCTGAGCCCCCTGGCCTAGACACAGAGCCCCTTGTTTACTAGGGAGAGGAAGATCCCAGACACACAGCAGAAACAATCCACTTTGAGATTGCTTTAACTGCAAATGCTAGGGACTGTGGTTTTGTGAGGCATTTAGCCTTCTCTGTCAGAGAGGAAAGTGGAGGAGAAGGAATCTGTGCATCTTACACACACACACACACAAACATATATACAAAGAGAAGCCCATGGACATAGTGACAGATGATGTGCGCAGCCACACCGTCAAGTGCTTGCATAACCAGAAACACGCACATGTGCATCATATGATTGACGTTTAAAAAAAAAAAGACCCAGGATGGATCGATCACGCCGAATATTGAGAATCCATTTTGTTGCGGTGCAAAAGTACCGTAAGTGTGAACGTGAACAGACACAGAGGCATTTGGTAATGGCAAATGTAGTGTGAACTTTGCATCGGTTCAAATTGATTCTGCGATTCCGGATCTATTCGACTCCAAAACCGGGGGTTTTGCGAGTGTAATAACCCCACAGTGAATGAGACGCCTCCAACTCAACTCAACTCAACCCAACCCCATTCTTCTACAATACATGGCAGTTAATAATAACAATGAAACTAGGGGAAATGTTCTAATGTTCAAGTCCTGCAGGCTCATGCTGTGGCCTCCTTGATTGCGTCTATCCATCTGGTATGTAGTCTTCTTCTCTTTCTAGTGCCCTCCACCTTTCCTAGCATTATTATCTTTTCTAGTGTGTCATCTCTTATGATGTGGCTGATGTACTGTATGACAACCTCAACTTAGTCATTTTGGCTTCCAGGGAAAGTTAAGGCTTGATCTGTTCTAAAACCCATTTGTTTGTCTTCCTGGCCATCCATGGTATCATTAACACTCTTCTCTGGAACTATATCTCAAATGAGTTTATTTTCTTTCTATCTGCTTTCTTCGCTGTCCAGCTTATTTCCACCTAAATTCCAATTAAATTCCTCTATTTAATTCAAGTTAAAGAAAGTACTCTCTCACCTCAAGGCCAATATTCTGGTTTTAACTGAGATGGGAAGTTTGATAACACTTCTGCTCTAGTACAACCTAATTAACCGAATAAAAACCTGGTTTTCACCAACTTGAAGGCTGGTATTTCCCTCAGCAATGAGTGGGATTCTGGACATCATGTAGGCAAATTCTTGCTGGATTGGGAAAGACAGGGTGTGACCTTGCCAAGCAAAACAGCTATGGGAAAATGGCAGGACAATATACTTTAAATTTCCCATCTTACCTTTTCTGATCCTGACTTGATTATAATAGATGAATGGCCAGAGGATCAGGCAATGGAAACTAATGGAGCAGACATGGGGAGCAGAATAGGTTGGAAGTTGAATAAGAGGATTCAAGGGTGAATTTTATCCAAGTAGACAATGATTTGGATCTAATCAGGACCTTTCCAAGTAAGATATCACAGTCTAAGCCTGACTTTTGTGTCTCTATACTGAATTGGCCATTAAAGCGAGTTGATGGTTCATGGAAAGCAAATACAGAGGTGTTACCTGAATTATTATCAACAGGTGAGATTTCAAGGAAGAATCGAGGCAGATTGTCCTGCTTGTGATTATACTCCCTGGAGCATAAAGGAATAAGAGTTGTTACTGAATTGTCTTTCACCTGTTTCGAGCATTATAAAGTATTTTGGTCCTTACTCCTTATTTTTACAAATAATAATATATCCTTTAATTAGGATAAACACTGTTTAGCCCAAAATTCCACCTTTACTTATTCACATCAACATCATCTTACAAAGAAAAGCTGCTAGCCATTTTTTACTTTTGATTAGCTCAATGAGACGTCTCACACTTACAAGGAATCCTCATATAATGGCAGTATTGGTAGTAAAGCTGTGCCCCAAATAACATCCCTATTTCCTGGAAAGGTGAGTAGAACCACTTAGATATGCATTTCTTAATCCCTTACCCAACCCAATGTAAGTTCCAGACATAACAAGAATGTAAAGAACCTTTCTGACTTGAGAAAAGAGAATAGATCTAGGGAAAGTTTAGGGGAAATTGGAGATTCCCCTTTTAATACCAAGAGCCCCTTTGTGCAATTTATATGACTGGACAGGTTGGAGTCACAGTTTTCCCTTTCAGTTTTATCTTGGAATATTGGTGGGTGGCAGAGTAAGATTGCAGAACAGAAATTTTGGAAATTCTTTTCATCATTTTATGTTCTTTGGAAACCTGGATATCAACTATTTCAATCCTTTTGTTGCAAGTTCTTATTTGTTACCGTAGTTTCTTCTTGCTTCCTGCAACAAAACTTTACAAGAAGGGAAGAGCTAGAGGTGTCATAGTCATATTAGTTTAAGTAAAACTGGATGTTGTGTCTCAAGTAATTTATCAGTCTAAAAGCAATTTAATTTTGTCTGTATTGTTAAGAGGTAACAGGAGACCAGAGATTGATGTTTTAGTTTGTTTAAATGTACACTGTGCACCTGATATATTTGGGAATTCAAAAATTTAGGGGGAAGAATTGGAACAAGCTCTGCCCCTTTATGAGACATAGTATCCTAAGGCAATCACAGTGGTGTTTCGTTATTTTAATGCTTGTATTGATTCTGGCCTCAATGAAAAGGAAAATGTTTTTGGCCTGAATTGCAATGATGTTACTCTACCTACCTGTTCATTTTTCTTTTGACAAAGTGGTTAAACAAAGAAGGTAGCAAGTTATTTGAGTTTATTTCCTGCACTCAAACTACATACAACACTGGCTCTCTGCAATACATGGCAGCTAGGTAATAATGAAACTAGGTGAAATGTTCTAATTTAATGTATCCTCATTGCAACAAAAAACTTTCATAGGGAACAAAATATAAAGTCCTTGTTCTAAGTATTACATAAAAATGTCAACATCCCAGTAATCCTTTACTAAGAATTTACGCTCCAAATGTCTCTTTGTTGCACATTCACAGAGGTGGGAGAGCTAACCTTCAGCTCCCAGGTCACCGAACATGCATAGACTTAGAATATGCCCTTAGCAGCTTTATCTCCTGGCCATTTCTTTAACAAAGGATAGCAAATTTTGGACACTAAATGGGCAAGCTGTTGCTTTATCTTAATCTTTTGTCACTATATACTTAGCATTTAAAGAATTAAAAAAATACAAATTCAAACTGTATGAATTCAAGACAATGGCAATGAATTAAAAGTTCACTTTAAAAGGACCAGAGCTTAGAAAAGTTACTATTTTGATTTACATCTCAAAGAACTGAAGGCTGAAATCTGGGAGTTGTAATTTTTTAAAAAAATATTTTTCAAGCAATGAAAATTTAATTAAATCTTACAAGCCACTGGAACTCCCCCCCCCCCCCCAAAAATATACCGTATATCAAGTATTCACAATACCTAGCTCTTTTAAAAAATAGCTGCAAGTACAAATAAAATCACTAGCGATTTTAGCAACAAAGAAAACAAAGCCAAGAAAGCTGCTGAAACAGGAGAATTCAGTGTAACCATCAAAACAACGATTCTGTTTTTTCAACCTTACTGGCTGCGGGAGGGGTGACTTCATTACTGAGTGAGCACTGTTGATGGAAGCATTTAGGAATGGCAGAAGTTATGGAGGTCCAGGAAACATTTCAATTAATGCAAGGAGAGCTTACCACAGTGCTACTCAATGTAGTGACCTGTGTATCAGTGCCGATCCACAAGCTGTTGGTTGTCAACCTGTAGTGAGTTTCTAGGAAAGCTGGAAGAGGTAACTTTAGATTTGATCCTAACCAACATTGGTGATCTGGTTAATAGAGTGGAAGTGGCAGAATCCTTAGGTGGGAATGACCACGTTCTGGTGGAGTTTGTTATACACTCGCCCCTCTACATTTGTGGCTTTAACTTTTGAGGATTTGATTATTCACGGATTTTATAAATATGTTCTCTCTAGGAATATCGAGGTCTTCCAGTGCAACTCTATGGTCAACTTTAACCAAACATTGCACTGAAAGACCTAGAGATTCCTAGAGAGAACACTCCACTAGGCATTTGTAGCTCCTCCAACGCAACTCTATGGTCAATGTCTGGCAGATGTCGACCACAGAGTTGCACTGGAGGATCTAGAGATTCCTAGAGAGGTGTTCTCTCAGGTAAAAAAAAACCACAGTGTTTTTGTTATTTGCGCTTTTTCCACATTCATGGGGGTCTGGGTCCTGTGCCCCTCACCCCAGCAAATGTGGAGGGACAAATGTATAGCAGAAAGGGGAAGCCAAGCATAGTCAGACATGCATTCTGGAGTTTCAGAAAACTGATTTCAGTAAACTTAAGAAAATACTGACAGCAGTCCTATGATCAGGAATATTAATACAGAAAGGGTTCATGAAGAACAGATGTTTCTTAAAAGTGAGATAATGAAGGCACAATTTCAAACAGTTCCAATGAGGAAAAATAGGAGATTGCTAAAGAAACCAAGATGAATGTCTAAAGAACTTTCAACTGAGCTAAAAGTCAAAAGGGATGTGCACAAGAAATGGAAAAGAGGAGAAATCACCAAAGAAGAATTGAAACAAATAGCTAGCCAGTGTAAGGAGAAAGTCAGATAAGCAAAAGCACAGAATGAGCTCAGACTCGCTAAAACAATAAAAAAAAGTCTTTTCTGGTTATATCTGTAGCAAAAGGAAGAACAGGTAGGGCTGCTGTGTGGAGAAGATGGCAAAATGCTAAGAGAAACAGGGAACAGTCGCCCCTCCATTTTCGCGGACTTGAAGTCCGCAGTCTCAATTATTCACAGAGGGGCAAGCCCCACCAGCTAAAATGGCAGGGACTTGAATATATACGAGGGCTTGAATATATGTGAATTTCCATTTTTGCAGGATGGTGGTGGTCCGGAACGGATCCCCCGCGAAAACAGAGGGTGACTGTACTCAATTCCCTTCTTTGCCTCGGTCTTCTCCAAAAAGGAAAGCAGTGCTCGACCTGGAGAAAATGGAGCAGATGATGTAGTAGGGGAAATGCCACATGGAATAGGTAAAGAAGTAGTACAGGAATACCTAGCTACTCCAAACAAATTCAAGTCTCCAGGGCTGAAATATATTCAAGGGTATTAAAAGAACTGGCAGAAATAATCTCAGAAGCATTATCAATAATCTTTGAGAATTCATGGAGAACAGGAGAGATCCCAGCAGACTGGAGGAGGCCAAATGTTGTCCCCATCTTCAAAAAGGGGAAAAATGAGTACTCAAATAATTACCGCCCAGTCAGCCTGACATCAGTACCAGGAAGGATTCTCAAACAGATAATTAAATAGAGAGTCTGTAAGCACTTAGAAAGGAATGCTGTGATTATTAAGAGTCAGCCTGGGTTTCTCAAAAACAAGTCATGCCAGACTAATCTTATCTCTTTTTTTGATAGCCTCACAAACTTGGTAGATGAAGGGAATGCTGTGGATGTATCTTTATTTCAGCAAAATCTTTGACAAGTTCCCCCTTGCAAAAGAGCTAGTAAAATATGGGCTAGAAAATGTGTCAGTTAGCTGGATTTGTAATTGGTTGATTAACCAAACCCAAAGTGTATTCACCAATGGCTTCTCCTCATCCTGCAGAGTGGAGATTCAAACTCTGGTCATCAGAGTTGTAGTGGCTTCGGGCTGCCTTTGGTGGCCTTGGAATGGCTTCCAGCTGCTTTGGGGGCATGTGTCATCTGAACACCATGCCCCAAAAGCAGCCAGAAGCCACTTCTTTTAGCCTTGGTTTGCCTTGGTAGATGACTTACTCAATAAGGATTGTACTTCCCTGTCAGTACGACTGGGGTCCTCAACAGCATTTGGTAACATAAATCATGGTATCCTTCTGGACTATTTGCCTGATATTAGGCTTGGAGGCATCCAGCACTAGAACTGTAATACTAGTACTAAATGGAGCATCCAATTTACCTCAGATTTGACTAGCATTGCTTTGGAAATTCAACGATTCATGAATCGTTGGAAAAGACAATAATGTTAGGAAAGGTAGAGGCAAGTAGAAAGAGAGGAACGCCACATGCTAGATGGGTGGACTTTATTAAAGAGACGATGAATATGAGTTTGCAGGAGCTGAGCAGAGCAGTAGAGGACAGGGGGGCCTGGAGAGGTCTCATCCATAGGGTCACCATGGGTCGAGATCGGCGCGAAGGCAGTTAACAACAACAGCCAGTACTACTGGGGTTCTCAACAGCATTTGGTAACATAAATCATGGTATCCTTCTGGGCCATTTGCCTATATTAGGCTTGGAGGCATCCAGCACTAGAACTGTATTGCTAGTACACAATGGAGTATCCAAACCAAACATGCTCCAATTTACCTCAGATTTCACTAGCATTGCTTTGGAGATTAACCCAAATTTCAGTGTTGAGGGGGAAAAACCAGTGCAGTCTTTGGAAGAATGAGGATGGTATCAACAAAACATGAATTAAAGAAATAACTTAGCAATGGCAACATGACCCCTGTTTACAACCAGAGAACAACCTTTAACAGGTATTACCAGGTATATATGATGCCCTTCTGCTTGTCATATCACAATGATATGAACAGCAATATGAAAATCCTCAACATAGCAGTCCTCATATCAGCCCGGTAAAGTACAGTTGCCCCTCTGTTTTCGCGGACTTCAAGTTTGCGTCTTTCACCCATTCACAGGCAGCGAAAGGAGGGAGGCAAAATGGAGCGCGTGCCCCTATGGGCACGCACCTCCATTCAAGCCAATGAGGCTTGAATATGCATGATTTTCCATTTTCACGGGGGGTGGGGGGTGGAACGGATCCCCTGCAAGAACAGAGGGGTGACTGTACTTAGAAAAATGTGATTTGAAAACTCTCTCAAACATTTTGAGAGCACTCAGGAAGCCATTTAACCAGGTGTCCACATATGACAATGTGGCAAGGTTTAGATGCCTGTAACTACATGGGCAGAAACGACTTAATAAGTCCCATGAAATCAACAACAGTGCTATGGGATGATCTCACTGAAAAGGAGGAAATCAAAATTGATTAAGCTTAATATATGGCATTCTCCAACACTGCAAGGACATTTACTGATTTAAATTTTCAAGCAAGGGTAGTATAAAAAAAGTACAAATATGACTGGTTAATGGTCAGCCCAGAGGTTCTAGCTAGAAATATGTAATAGCTTCGATCCCGGCACCAGTCCATTCAAAGACTGAGGTCGCGGGGGGAAGGAGGGCTCCTTCTCCCCCCGGCCTCGGCCCTTCGCCCTATAGGGCGCACTCACTTCCCCACGCACATTTAGGGGAAGAAAAAGTGCGTGTTATAGGGCGAAAAATACAGTAATATATTATAAATATTTTTAAACTTTATTTATTGTTTTTAAGTTGATTTTACTCTAAGCTGTCCTGAGAGTTTTGGATGACAGGCAGAAGCCTTAATTCTATAAAGGCACCAGATCCTGTTTGCTCCTGGAAGCTAAGCAGAGTCAGCCCTGGTTAGTACATGAATGGAAGACTGCCAAGAAATACCAAGTGCTATAAACTATGTTTCAGAGGAAGGAACTGGCAAAACCACCTTTGAGTATTCCTTGCCAAAGAAAAGCCTATGAAATTTATGGGTTCACCATAGGTTGCCAGATGACTTGAAGGCATGCACACATATGTGTGTCTGTGCACACACATATATTTTGATAATTTAAAAATAAAATGAATGGCCTTTTCTAACACCTTCCCAGAGTTTTATGGAGCCAGAAGTAGGCTATTGGATTAAAGGTAAAGGTGTTGACAAGGTTGTCAAGTTGTGTCCGACCGTGGGGGGCGGTGCTCATCTCCGTTACTAAGCCGAAGAGCCAGCGTTGTCATAGACTACTCTGTGATCATGGGGCCAGTATGATTGCACAGAATGCTGTTTACCTTCCCACCAAAGTGGTACCTATTTATCTACTTGCATTTGCATGCTTTCGAACTGCTAGGTTGGCAGAAGCTGGGACTAGTGACAGGAGCTCACCCCATCATGCAGCACCCGGGCCTTGAACTGCCAACCTGACGATCTTGCAGTCAACAAAGTCAGCGTCTTAACCACTTGAGCCACTGCATCCCTAGAGGCTATTGGATTACTTCAGTAATATTTTGCGGAGGTGGTGTGGCCAGTGTGGGTTTGGGGCTTGGATTGGACCTGAATCCTAGAGCATGCCTGCAGCTGTTCCAGATTGTTGCTGTACTTAGGCACACCTGGAAGAGGGGCTTGTTGCTACTAGCCACCTCTTGTCTTGCTGTTGCTGCCAGACTCTTTACTAATTATTTCATAGTAGAAACAGCAGCAGCTACATAGGTGGCCTGTTGTGGGCTTAATAGCCAGTTTGTTTTTACTGCCTGATGAGATCTGGAAACAAGATCAGAGAGGGGAAGGAAAGACTGATTGTCATGCACCTGCCAGGTTCCAATGCCAGGTTGATGGCCTGTGTTTAATTTGAAGGTTTGTAAGTTGCATAAAGCCATACATCATTTCTTATGCCCCGTTACAATGACATAATGGTGAGTTAGGAACAGAGTTCTTGAAAAAAAATTCTCCTACAAGTTACTCTAGTTTTCTGTTTAATCTTTTTTTTTCAAGGCTATGCCTCCCCATTCTTCAGTACTTCTAAAATATTCTTAAGCAGACACATTAATTTGAAAGCTAATAACCAAACTTTCAGCCTTTAGCAGCATTTTCTTTTTACTAATGGCGCTTCATCTGTGTGTGTGGTCCAGTCAACATCACTGGTACAAAGCACCAACAATTAGACTGACGGCTCTTTATTATCATATTAAGTTACTTTGCCAGCTACAAAGCCATTCAGGAAAAGAACAGCAAATGAATAGCCTTCCTGGCCATTGTATGATTAAAAAAAATACATATATCTGAATTTGAAAAGATTTGTTTCAATGAAAAAGCCAATCTGTGGACATTTTTATAAAGTTGATGATTTGATTGGAAAATGTGATGTGTTACCTTTCTGACATAAATAAAAAAATCTCAAATTCTAATTATCTGTGTGCAGCTTAGCACTTTGGGGCAGAAATTAATTCTAAATTTTCTTTAATTAGTCATAATTGTAGTTATAGCAGTAAGTCAGATTTTAATCATAACAGATTATTGCAGGAAAGATGTTCAATGTTGAAGAGGTTATTGCTAATAATCTACATAATTTTATGAACCAGGCAACAGATCCAAGTGATTTTCCAGCAATAAAATTGTTTAGCTATTTTTGACTAATAAAAAATAAATTAGTATCTTGATTAAATAGAACATAAATGCCAACATATATTTATTGGAATTGATCAACTAATTAATTTTTAAAAAAATCTGACAGATCTTTCCAAATCAATTATTTATTTATAAATGCAATAATATATGCTTCCTTTCCTTTCCTTTTCTCTCCTCATTAAATTAATTCTTGCAAAAGCAAATGCTTTTACAGTTGCCCCTCTGTTTTCGCGGGGGGATCCATTCTGGACACACACCCCTGCAAAAACATAAAAATGGCAATATTCAAGCCCCATTGGCTGGAATGGCGGTGTGCGCTGGTGGACACATGCCATGGGCTCACGCCCCATTTTAACTCCTTCTGTTTGCCGCCTGCGAACGGGCAAGGAATGCAAACTTCAAGTCCGCAAAAATGGAGGGTCAGCTGTACATTCACTGGCATTTTTTCCAAAAATGTCATCACATGTGAGGAATTTTTTAAAAAAATAACACTACAGTATAAACAACTGAACTTATTTACATTTATAATCGTTAAGGTAGACCTAGGGCTGGAGCCGATGGGCATGAAAGAGTGACCCAAGTCTACTCTGGCTGCAAGTGGGTTGAGACTGCGCCGACTGCACAGCCCTCTTCAAAAGTGGGCTGCGGCTGCAGGACCCAAACTGCGCAACCAAGAGCTAGGTTATCCTGCCTCCTTTTTGCTCTGGTCTAGCTTTGGTTCGTGTTGGAGGTGTGCGTTGTTTGAACGCCACACTTTCAAAGCAGGCTAGTAACTTTTCCAGAGCACGCAATCCTGTGCAAGACCCACTGAATGTGCTAGACTATTTTTGTGTAGATTAGCAGAAGTACATTTAGTAAGAACTGCTTACTTCGTATTTCTTCAGCCTGTGAATAAAAAAGCTGAAATACTTGACTTGAAGTGCAAACCTTGAAACCCCAGAATGAACACATGTACATTCCAGTATATGTGAATAACTACTTGATAAATCACTTTTCAATAATCTATGTACACATGTAGACACACTATATTTGTGTAAGGTATGGACATCTCTGTGGCAGCAGGAACACATCAAGAAGCATTGTAAGGGCTGCTGCTAGAGGTTGAGCTTCTCTTATCCTTTATCCTTATTCTGAAATCCAAAATACTCTCAAAACCAAAACCTTTCTCATGAGTGGCTGAGATAGTGACATCTTTCCTTTCTAATGGTTCAGTGTACACAAACTTTGTTTCATGCACAAATTTATTAAAAATATTTTATAAAATTATCTTCAGGCTATGTGTATAAGGTGTATATGAACCATAAATGAGTTTTGTGTTTAGACGTGAGTCCCATATCCAAGATATTTCATGATGTACGTATACAAGTATTGCAAAATCTGAAAAAAATCTGAAATATGGAACACTTCTGATCCCAAACATTTGGGCTAAGGGATACTTGTATTTATTTTTGTCTCCTTGGGTCTGACAAGTAAACATTGATATGATAAAACCATCAATATCCGAAGTCTCACAATAAAGAGTGGGATGGAAATACAGTGTGACCCCCATATCTGTGGGATCAGTAACTACTGTTTCTGTTTTCCGTGTCTGGGGAAAAAGGACTTTCTAGGCATCTGGAGGTCCTACTGCTTGACTCTTTGATCAATTTCTTGGAGAAATACAGCATTCACCATTATCCATGGTTCTTGCTATCCGTGGTAAATACAGGACTGTATCCCCAGCAGATACAGATATCGGACTGTATTTAAATATCAAATACCTACAAATCTACCTGGGACACAGTGGCTCAAGTGGCTGAGACGCTGATTCTGTTGTTTGCAAGATTGGCAGGTTGGCAGTTCGAGGCCCGAGTGCTCCATGATGGGGTGAGCTCCTATCACTAGTCCCAGCTTCTGCCAGCCTAGCAGTTCGAAAGCATGCAAATGCAAGTAGATAAATAGGTACCACTTCAGTGGGAAGGTAAACAGCATTCTGTGCAATTATGCTGGCCCCATGATCACAGAGTAGTCTCTGACAACGCTGGCTCTTCGGCTTAGTAACGGAGATGAGCGCCGCCCCATATGGTTGGACACGACTTGACAAACTTGTCAATGGGGAATACCTTTACCTACCTTTACATACCTACCTGTCAACCTATCTGTCTACACATGTTCTCAGGCTGTTCTAAGGTGAGCCATCAAACCCTACAGTTCTTCCTCCAAGTATGAACAGGAATACTTAGCCTACGATTTTAAAATTATGTCTCCAGACACAAAGTGTTCCCTGAGGCCTGACACCTGTTCTGGAACAGGGTTCAACTAATCACCCACCCTTCTCTGAGGAAGGATGTTTTGATGCAGCCTTCTTTACCTTTGTACACTGTTGTCAGGATCGGGGCTTCACTGGGCATGGATGAAGATAAGTATTTTCAAGATTAAGCACCTGTGGCAGTAAGTGGACCAGGATCACAATAATTGTAAACTAGGCAGTAAAATGAAAAACTCTTCCTCCTGAGGTCTAGAAGTGACTAGTCCTCCCTGTGTTGAAACTGACTGTTAATAGCAGTCTATGGGGCCCATATGGAGCTTGTATGATGGCGAGGGGTCATTTTCCATTCATCCCCGATCTGTGAACTGCGCTATCACCACTCTGCCCCCTCCGTCATGGCTAGTTTAAAACAAGAACAAAAACATGTTTTTAAAAATGGTTTGGAGTAGAAAAAATATATATGCAGGGTCTTGTTTTAGAGTGGAATCTTATTCTGAAAATGCAAATGTCTGGGTTTGTTTTGGAAAATATGGGGGATTTGGGAGGGCCTCAGGTGTTTGGAAATTGTATAAATAGATTTCCAAGGCTTTCTTTTTTTGAAAGTTTCTCTTTTTCGTGTCTGGGGAAAAAGGACTTTCTAGACATCTCGAGGTCCTACGGCTTGACTCTTTGATCAATTTCTTGGAGAAATATAGCATTCACCATTATCCATGGTTCTTGTTATCCGTGGTAAATACAGGACTGTATCCCCAGCAGATACAGAGATCGGACTGTATTTAAATAACAAATACCTTAAATCTTAGAAAGTATACGTCAAAGACAGAGTAAGAATATTTCATATATATACAAGAAAATTCAGAATTCCCAAATATCATTTCTTCCTTTTCCATTGATTGCAACATGATGTTTTGCATTTTAAACATCATTTTAGAATCAGGTTTGAAGCTGTGTAGAAATAAGCTAGGAAGCTTCCTCCACTGCAGTGAGACCACAGAAAAAGTGAACTTGTTCTAACTTGCTTTAAGTGAGTGAAATTTGTTTTAACATTTTGGTCTGATCTACTACATCTACATTTCCAGATGATTGCCATTGTAGCCTCAAGAAATACACCTTAATTCTTCCACTACTATGACCCATTTTAGCTTCCTACCCTCTCAAAGAACTACCAGAACAAAGGACAATTGTTTAGGGCTTTCATTGGAAATATTCAGGTCCTTGCTGGAGTTGTCAAGTTTTCTTTTGGTAATGAATGACCCTGAATTGCTTGCTGTAATTAAATCTGTATGTAGCCTAGTGGAGGAAGCTGGCTGAAATGTTAATTTGCTCTGACAGAAGTTTTTCACACGGTTTTTTCATGTTAGGAGAAAGAGGCACCTATAACCTTTTTTAAAAAAAATGCATTTAGTTTGTGAGCAAATTCTGCTGACTTTGGAGAAATGTATAAAGAGGCATATTAACTGTAGGAGTAGGTGGTGTTGGAGACCAGTCCATTGGACTTCTCAAAAGTTTAGATACAAAGAACAACTTTCTTCCATTTTATGTCTCTTGCTTGCAATAGGGTAGGCTTGTAGCTTATTGGGATTTGTTTTGTAATTTTTCTTAAATCAATGCTAGTAAAAAAAACACCCTTGTTTTACATAATTTTACAAACGTTTGTTAATTACAGTATTAGCAACATCAGCGGACACAGTTGTTTACAAATGTTTACAGCCTTATCTGGTTATTTTAGATACAGGTTTGGTAAATAATGTGTCATATTTAGGTCTGTGGCAAATTTGCCGTAGAGTAGAGAAGGGGAGGAATTTTGAAACAAATTAGGAAAGGGAGTGAGTGAATGCAAAAACTCTTCCTTTGCCTATGTTATAGTCCCTTCTCTACCCCTTGTTTTCAATACAGTTTTTCCCCCCTCTTCCAGAGCAGCTTTTCCCGGGGCACTGAAGTATTTATTAGGCAAACAAAACAGAACAAAAAGGACTTAAGCTGTTTTGAAGAGGGCTGCACAAGTAGGCAATGGGCTTGTGATGCCTGGCCTAATGCACTTAGGTCCATGCCTGCCCTGCTTTAGGCTAATTTGGCAGCCAACCTGACTTTGGTTTTTTCATGGCTAATTTCCATCTTAGGAGACAACATAGGACCGGAGGAAAGGCAGAGTCGTGACAACAAAGGAGGATTGTGAGTTATTAATCCTTAGCGGCCTTCAAAGGAAACACTTTGTATTATGTCTAGTAGCAGTGATCATGTTCCAGCATGTTTTCTTTCTCATTCCTTTTTTTAAAAACAGACCTATGTGGGTTTTTGGTTTTTTATAGAAACATAATATTCGAGCTGCGTAAATGCATCGAGCTGATTAAAGGCAAAGTGCAAAAGGCTTGAAAATACTAGCAGCTTCTGTACCACTTCTGGTTCACATCAAAGTTAAGCGGTTGTATTACCTCAGCATAAGTGTTCTGCAGTTTTCACATCTGATTATAAGACCCTCGGAAGAAATGGCAAGATAATTACAGGGCTTTAGTTATTTGCCAGTGTCAGCAAAAATAAAAAATAAAAAGTTTTTTCCCAATAGAAAACCTGACTCTTGGGTGCAATCCACAGAGAACTAGGTGTGTTTTGTTGGTTATATTTTAGCAGTATGTTTTAAAGAAATTGCAGTCAAACATTAAAACAAAATAAAATACATTTCCAAGCCTAACTTTCTCTGGTAACAATATTGGCCCTGATCCAAGTGTAACATGCATGTTACCTATAGCCCAGTCTTATTAATGTTAACTCAGAAATAAACTGAATGGAATTCTAAGGAGATTTTTTTTCCCTTGACGCTGGTACTAAGCATTTAAACTTTAATCTTTAATGTTTCATAACTGAGGCACATGTTCCTTTCAACAACTTTTTAAAAAGTATTTCAATGGCTTTTAGACCAAATGTATATGCTGATGCAAATATACTTCTGCATCTTCATCGGCATCAGGTATAAGAGTGATTGTATTTTTAAAATGAAAGAACAGATGTTCCTGATTAATTTTTGATATCAAAACAATATTGCAAAATAAATAAATAAATTCATGTCTAGCCCATTTTATAGTGAGTGCAAATGAAGGAGGGCAGGTGGACCAAGCAATAAATTTGTTGTCATTTCCCTGTTGAAACCCATGAAGGGAGTATTGTTTCACTACACACTACTTGTGGGAAAGAGCAACAAGTTGTGGAGTGCTTGCTTGGTTTGTTTATAATGGTTCCTTAAAAGATGTGTTAGCAACCTTCCTTTGTCATGATTTAACTGAACTTAATACTAAATACTTCTAGATGCCTTGAGTTCATCCATCTTCATTCACTGATGGGCTTCCAGAACGTTTTCCTACTTTCTGACTGCAGACTATTACATATTTCTTCGATCCCGGCACCAGCCGATTCCAAGACTGAGGCCGGGGGGGGAAGGAGGGCTCCTTCTCCCCCCGGCCTCAGTCTTTCAATGGGCTGGTGCCGGGATCGCTTCGATCCCGGCACCAGCCGATTCCAAGACTGAGGCCGGGGGGGGGAAGGAGGGCTCCTTCTCCCCCCGGCCTCAGTCTTTCAATGAGCTGGTGCCGGGATCGCTTCGATCCCGGCACCAGCCGATTCCAAGACTGAGGCCGGGGGGGGGGAAGGAGGGCTCCTTCTCCCCCCGGCCTCAGTCTTTCGCTTCGATCCCAGCACCAGCCCATTCAAAGACTAAGGTCGCGGGGGGAAGGAGCCCTCCTTCCCCCCAGCCTCAGTCTTTCAATGGGCTGGTGCCGGGATCGCTTCGATCCCAGCACCAGCCCATTCAAAGACTGAGGTCGCGGGGGGAAGGAGCCCTCCTTCCCCCTGCGACCTCAGTTCAATGGGCTGGTGCTGGGATCGGAGAAGTTCTCCGATCCCAGCACCAGCCCATTGAACAACCGGCCTCCGGCTAAAGGGAGGAATCCTTTTTTCTTGGATTTTCTTCCTTTAAAATTGGGTGCGCCTAATATGCTGGAGCGCCTTATATGGCGAAAAATACGGTAAATAGTTTCTCAATTTAAAACAGACAATTTAAAAATGGTTACAAGAAATAAAATCACAAACTCACAAAACATTTTACAGGTGAATTGCCTACAGACTTCCAGGAGCAGCAATACACAGAAAGAGAAAGAAAGAGAGAGAGGTCCAAAACACACTGCAGAAACCATCCAGTTAGAGACCAATTTAACTGCCCTGACTCCATGCTAGGGAATTCTGGGAACTCTAGTTTTCTGAGACATTTAGCGTTCCCTGTCAGAGAGTTCTGGTGCCAGAATAAACTACAATTCCCAGGACTCCCTAGCACTGAGCCAGGACAGTTAAAGCCATCTCGAACTTGATTACTGCTGCGGTGCATTTTGGACCACACACACAAAATTGGGAGGGGGGGAGAGACAGAGAGACAGTTATTTTCAGGGAGGGGGCTGGATGGCCCTGGAACTGTGTGCGGTCAACAGGCCACATGGTTCCTCCTCTCCCCTGCTCTGGACACTCTCAAGAAAGGTGGCTAGCAGTAGCCAATCTCCCTTTCTGCATCATATCATGTTAGATTATCGCACTTATAAAAAATGTGACTGATCCCCAACAGGATACAGTCACATTTTGGGTTACTACCGGGTATTATATGCCAATGTGATCAAGCTCCCGATGTTCTCCATCATATTGTATTCCTTTGTCCATTGTATATAATTCCTAGGGGAAAATTGCTAAGGAGGTTATTGGAAATGAATATCTGTTTGGATGGGTTATATGTGGAATACTTATTGGAAGATCAGAATCCACATATTACTAGGCTAATGGCCAATTTTCTGGTGGAGGCAACAAGATTATGGCTTAAATTTTATAATAATGATCCTGAAGTTTTATTGTAAATGTATTTTATTTATTTTACTTTATTGTAAATTTTATTGTTGTATGCCTAATAAAGGTTGAATGAATGAATGAATGAATACTGAGTCGCTGCTGGTGCCAGGCAAGTGCAACCCAGCTGCATTCTGGGTCCCAGCCACACTTCGGAGGCCGCTTTTTTAAAATGGCAAGCTCCCATTTTGGAAAAGCAGCCTCCGAAGTGCCGCTGGGATCCGTGATGCAGCCAGACTGTACTCACCCGGTGGCAGCGGCGGCGAATTATGTGTGCTAATACCGGTAGCAACCCGAAATGTGACTGTATCTCATTGGGGATCAGTCACATTTTTTGTAAGTGCGATAATCTCCTTAGACTCCTTAGACTCACAGTGGAAGCAGCAACAGCAGTATCTCGTAGTGCTTTGCAGAACAGGACTTTGTTCAAATGCTGAAAAGTGGGGCTGAGGAGGCTTTTCCCTTAAAAGCAAAAAAAACATTTAAAGACAGTATTTCTTATGCCAGGAAGCCCACAACCAATGACTTGAGACCCCTTACTTTTTTCAAACAATAATACTGTGGGCTCTCCAAAATGTTAAGGACAGTTATCCTAATACATTACTTCCAAACTCTGATTACAGTAAATTAAGGATTATATTAAACAGATTTAAAACCTTGTTTCCTTTGTTTGTATGGAAATCCCTCGCTATTATCTTAGTAAATCACTTGTTTGCATTTCCAATCTCCCTTGGCTACATTTTTACTACAAAAATATTGCAGCAGAGTACTAAATGTTTGTGCAAGAGGAAGGAGTCAAAACAGGCAGGGAAGGCTGCAGTTAAAAATTTCAAGTAATGGAACAAAATTTGTCTCTTACAATCCTGTCTCTGAAATTGCATGCTTCATTCTTTGAGGAAAAAAACATGTGTAAATTTGCCCTGAGGTTTGGATTCTTGGTTTATTTTTCTTGACTGTTCTGCTCCTTGATATATATTTTGATCCTGTTCTCTATCAGTGTTTCACTCACTGTCCTTAGATCTAAATCTACCCTCATTGCTGTACTTCATCTGGAAAACGGATAGAGATTTCTGCAAAAGACAAACTAGGAAAATGTATCAATTTGTACAACTGTTTAGCTTATACCAGGGGTAGGCAACCTTTTTGAGCCGGGGGCCGGGTTGCTGTCCCTCAGACAATTGGGGGGCCGAAGCGCCAAAAATAAATAATTAAATAATTAAATATATAAATATATATATATTTTAAAAAATTAAAAAATATGCATGCACTCTCTCTCAGCCCCAGAAAAGCCATGGCAAAACCCCTGTGGAGATTTTGCCAAGAAAAACCCAAGAACAAGTAATAACAACAATAATCAGTATCATCATGGCGGGCGGCGGCGGCGGTGGGGGGAGGCGGCGGCAGTGGCGGCAGGAGCAGCCTGGGGCCGGTCCAAAGGCCTCGGGGGGCCGTATCTGGCCCCCGAGGCCTTAGGTGGCTTACCCCAGGCTTATACCATGATAATATGCTACACATATATGTGTGTCTTGGGAGCCTCAGCATGAAACCATGCCCCTTATTAGCTGCTCATATGTCTAGTCCTTGTTTCATGTGTGTGACACACCAGGCTAGCTCACATGATTATAGATTGCGACCACAAAATGGTTTCATGACTTTAATGGATGTTGGTAAAAGGCAAAGGTAAAGGTTTTCCCTTGACATGAATGTCTAGTCGTAACCCACTGTACAGGGCAGTGCTCATCTCCGTTATTAAGCCAAGGGAGCCAGCGTTGTCTAAAGACGACTCCAGGGGTCATGTGGCCAGCATGACTACACCGAATTCTGTTAACCTTCCCACCAAAGTGATACTTATCTATCTTCTTGCATTTGCATGCTTTCAAACTGCTAGGATGGCAGAAGCTGGGGCTAGTGAAAGGAGCTTACTCTGTCACACAGCGCTTGGGCCTCGAACTGCCAACCCTCTGACTTTACAATCATCAGAATTGGCATCTTAACCATTAAGCCACCATGTCCTTTAATGGATGCTGGAGCAACCTCTGTTTTGAATCAGAATTCCACCCATGGCAGTGCTTGTGTTCAGAAAAGCTTTGCTTCCTCTTTGATATACAATTTTAATAAAATGTCCTGTAACGTCAAAAAAGGAATGCATAAAGTGAGAAATCAAATCAGGAGACAATTCTGTAATTATAAAGATTGTTTATGACACCCACATCATAGAAAGCACTGTGCATTTCACAATCATTATGCTCTGTAATATTTAACAAGTGAATCACTATCTGTCTGCACTTTTAAGTTTTTAAATTAATAGATGCACTTGCTAACTTTTCAGTGTTTGCATCTTCAAAGCTCAGATTTCACTAAGGTTGAGAGTGAAGAACACAAAAATATTTGGTTGATCTATGAAAGCTCTTTTTATCCTTGACTTCACGGATGCATGCCCTTTCACACTCGCCTGAGTAAACTGTACTTGTAAAGAATTTCTTGACTCTAGGCAAATATACCAACAGCTGTTGAACCAAAGACCTGCCCTTAGTGCTATTTCACCATGTCATTCAGCCCTTATCAGTTCATACCGGAATCTAAATTCACTAGTGTGCAAATACGAGCCATAAAAAAAAAATGAATGTATTATCGTGAACATGACAAAGTAGAAATAAAAATACGATGGAAACAATAAACAGAAGAACTATATAAAAGAGATGAAAGGATGGCAGATTCACTTGAAGAATAACCATATAAAGACAAACCTCCAATTTTAGAAAATGAAGTGGAAACAGCACTCAGAGCACTTGGGAGAAATAAACCACCAGGAACAGATGGCATACCAACAGAGCTGTTTCATTCTACAGACACAGAATCTACTCTAGTTCTAAATAAAATCTGTCAACAAATATGGAAAAACAAAACAATGGCCAACAGATTGGAAATGTTTAATATACATTCTATTCTCATCAAGGATCACAGGACCATTGCATTAATTTCCCATGCAAGCAAAATGATGCTCAAAATTATACAATAAAGGCTCTTACCATATATGAAGTGAGAAATACTAGATGTCCAAGCTGGGTTCAGGAAAGGAAGAGGCACTAGAGATCATATTGCAAACAGATGCTGGATAATAGATGTGCCAAGGACTTTCAAAAGCAAATCAGCCTATGCTTTATAGACTACAGAATAAGCCTTTATAGATTATGAAAAGCTATGGACTGCTGTTAAGGAAATTGGTGTGCCACAACATTTGATTATCCTGATGCATAAACTGTACTCAGGCCAAGAAGCTGCTATTAGGGCAGAATACGGAAAAACTGAATGGTTTCCAATTGCAAGGAGATCAAGCTTTGTTTAACTTGTATGCCAAAAATATCATATGTAAAGTAGGTTTAGATTCAGAGTAAGGAGGCATGAAAATCGGAGGAAGGAACATTAACAGATGACATCATGCCACTAGCAAAAAATAATGAAGACTTGGAGCAATTACTGAAGAAAATCAAGGAAGAAAGTAATTGAAACGGCGAATGGCAAGTCCGCGAATCCGGAGGGACAACTGTAATGACCACAGATTATTTAGATAACTTTACAATAGACTATGAAGACATTTAAATAGGCCAAGATTTTCCATACCTTGGCTCCGTCATTAATCAAACGGGAGACTACAGTGAAGAAATCGAAAGAAGCCTGGCTGCATCTGTACTGCAGAAATAATGCAGTTTGGCATGGCTTTAACTGCCATGGCTCCATCTGAAGGAGTCCTGGGATTTCTAGTTTGTTGTGGCACCAGAGCGCTCTGACAGAGAAAGCTACATAGTTCACAAAAGTCCAAATTCCAGAATTCTATAGCACCTAAACAAGATCTGGAGTCCCCAGGAATGAGAGGGCAAGAAGGGGTGCTTAGGAATACATGGGAGGTGATGAAAGGGGAATTTGGCTCTTCTTTGATCTGGCAGAACTCATCTTTTGGCTTTTGGTTTTTGTCAGAAATGCAGGTGGAGGGGCAGCACTCTTTCAGCAGCTTCTCTGTCCCCAAACCTTTCCACATGGCTGGGTCTATGTGTCATTCATATTACCTAGTCCAGTGCTATGCAGCCACAGCTGCTTATGCTTGCACTTAATGTTACACTAAACTATAGCTGGATTAATAAATATATTAGGGGATCGTCTAAGTATTTTTATCTTCGACTTTTAGATAAAACCTTCAGCAGGTTTTATGTTGTTTTGATGATTCTGTAAAATGACATCTAAAACTTACGGTGCAATATAAATAAATGTTAATAATAACAACAACAACAACAATAATAATAAGGGGATGTTCAGAGGTTTACAGTACAATATGCCAAATGGGGTTCTGAGCTACAGACCAGGGGTAGGAATTCTTTGCGTCAAATGCAACCTGCCAAAGTACAGACCCCATTAGAAATGAATGTTGGGTCACTTATATTTTGAAGAGAGTACATGAGGCCTGCAGATGTAGGAGCGTAATGGAAAATCAGGCTGGCTCAGCATCTGTACCTTCCATGCTTGCCTTGTATAGGGAAAGGTGTGGCCCTCCAGATATTTGTGCACTACAAATTCCATCATCCCTTACTACAGACTATGCTGGCTAGGTGTCATGGAAGCTGCAGTTCAACAATATCTGGAAGGCCACACACTCCTTATTCCTTTGTGGATTTATTTGATCTAGCCATTTAGCATTAAGGACTGGCTAATCTGGGTGTTTGGGAAAATATGCACCTTAACATCAAACTTGCACAATGACAATTTCTTCTCCCATTCTCAAGTTATCCTGACAATTGTGCTTCTGTAAAAAAGATATTATTTTCAATATATCCCAACACTCTCATACCAACCACAAATTCTAGGATTCTTTGTGGTAATGAACCAAAACTGTTTGCAGCAGACATTTATCTGTAAAAATGGGGGGAAAGGGGTGTCTTGTCAGACCATGTCCTGTGAAGTGGTATCTCTGTCAACTGTCTAGATCCAGTCTGCAGAAATGCCTGAGAGCCTAACAATGCCTGGCAAAGTAGGAAGACTATCAGAATAGAGACACCTAAATACTAATCCCCACTCAGCAATGAACATACATACACAGTGTAAACTACAAATTTGCCACAAGCAAAGTCCATACCCAACACAGGCAGCTGTAAAACAAATCAGTAAGCATCATTGCCCATGCATTTCCCCAAAACTCTGTTAACCAACAACACTAGTACAAACTATTTTCAGGAAGCCACTTCGGGGGTGGGAAACTGATCAGGAGTGCTGGGCCAGTTTACTACTCTATTTCATGGAGCAGGTGATGTTAGGAAGACTTGGCTGCCTCCGCACTGCAGAAATAAACCAGGTTGACACCACTTTAGCTCCCAAGGCTCAATGCTACAGAATTCTAGGAATTATAGTTTGTTGTGGCACTAGAGCCCTCTGACAGAGAAGGCTAAATGTCTCACAAAACTACCAGTCCCAAAATTCCATAACATGAGCCATAGTAGTTAAAGTGGTGTCAACCAGGATTACATCTGCAGTGCGGATGCAGCATTTGATGAAGTCATAGTTTCTCCCACTGAGCTATAGCCTGGGACTCAGCTTTGTTCTGTTAAAAAAAAAGTGGGAGGAGGGGAAAAACAGAATGTGGAAGCACTTTTAAGGCTAACTGACTTGGTGTTTTAGCATAGGCTTTTGTGGATATAAACCCACTTGTTCAGATGCAGTACTGGGTGATATTAAGGCCACAGGTAAAAAGCATATTTATACAGTTGTAGGAGTAGGATAGAATGTAATAGGATCCAGAAAGATGCAAATCAAGCCCCTTGCCCTAAAATTTCAAAGAGCCGGACAAGGCAACACAGTGATCAGTTAGTTTTGATGGGTGAAAGCAATAAATCTTCTTACCAAAAGTTAGTTTCCTTTGGTTCAAAACTCTGGGAAGACTCCTTTTGTTATATCTGCATTATATCCATTACGGAATTTGTGAAAGTAATTCAATTCAGCTGTTTCTCTTTTTAGTTTTCCTTTGTAATTTTCTCATTCAAGGAATGTGACCTGTAAATCTGCAACTGGTTTTGGGATAAAATCTGACATTAGAATTTGTCCATCTATCCTCTTGCATAAAGACTGTCCTGTTTGCCCAGTGTAGAGTCTAGAGGGGCATTGCTGGCATAGGATGGCATATATCACACTGGAGGAAGAGCAAGTTAATAAACAAACTTCTGATGCCATGGGTGATGGTATTGGCTACTGTAATATTGCTCCCAGAATAGATGTGGGACAGAATTGGCCTCTGGGTCTGTGGCAGGATCTTACTCTTACACAACTGTACTCCTTTAGCCAGGACTTTGGACGTTTTCACACGGGGCTCCCTAAAGCCGGCTGGAGCCCTTCCCCTAAAGCCGGCTGGACCCCGTGCCGCTGACACCGGAATGACTCCGGCGGCGGCAGGCTAATTCCTTTTGCCACCCGGAATTACCTGAAGCCGGAGTTAGCCAGGAATTAGCCTGCCGCTGCCGGAGTGAGGCTGGACTTAGGGCTCCGTGTGTTTGAACACAAGGAGCCAAAAGCCGGCCGGACGCAGGGATGACACCGGAACGGGAGGGGTTTGCCGCCGCGTGTGTGTGAACATACGGGAAATGGAGCCGGAGTGAGGCCGGCGGGAGGCCGGCTAGCGTCCTCCTTTTGCCCCGTGTGAAAACGTCCTTTGACTCAAGGGACAACCAACCGGACACTTTTGGCTACTATGGGCATGGCTGTGCTGTCTTCATCATTGTGTCACAAGTTCACTTAACCACCTTTTGGTTCAGGGAAACAGTTTCCAAGGCTTTTCCGGTGCTTCATGCAACACCTGTTTGTTCAGTTTGTATGAACTGAAAGACCATCCTCCAGGTCAGCCCTTAAAATAGTTTTTTTTTTCCCCGACTGCTTCACTGCAACACAAAAATAGTACGAGGTTTAATCAAATGGAGGCCTCATTCCTACTATGATTTACAATAAATTGCTGATCGGGATATATGCCTGTCATTCCCACTTGAAACCGGTTCTGAACTGACTGCACTTGGTTTCAATCGCAATAAGTGAGGCAAATGCAAAAGAACCGCTCTTTCCTGATGTATCCCAGGGGAGGGTCCTCCATATGACACCCACGGCTGAGGCATCCCAGGGGAGAGTCCTCCATATGACACCTATGGCTGAGGCATCCCAGGGGAGGGTCCTCCATATGACACCCACGGCTGAGGCATCCCAGGGGAGAGTCCTCCATATGACACCTATGGCTGAGGCATCCCAGGGGAGGGTCCTCCATATGACACCCATGGCTGAGGCATCCCAGGGGAGGGTCCTCCATATGACACCTATGACTGATGCATCCCAGGGGAGAGTCCTCCAGATGACACCTATGACTGATGCATCCCAGGGGAGAGTCCTCCATATGACACCTATGACTGATGCATCCCAGGGGAGAGTCCTCCATATGACACCCATGGCTGATGTATCCCAGGGGAGGGTCCTCCATATGACACCCATGGCTGAGGCATCCCAGGGGAGAGTCCTCCATATGACACCCATGGCTGATGTATCCCAGGGGAGGGTCCTCCATATGACACCCATGGCTGAGGCTTCCCAGGGAGAGTCCTCCATATGACACCCATGGCTGAGGCATCCCAGGGGAGAGTCCTCCATATGACACCCATGGCAGAGTCATCCCAGGGGAGAGTCCTCCATATGACACCTATGACTGATGTATCCCAGGGGAGAGTCCTCCATATGACACGCACGGCTGAGGCATCCCAGGGCAGGGTCCTCCATATGACACCTATGACTGATGCATCCCAGGGGAGAGTCCTCCATATGACACCCATGGCTGATGTATCCCAGAGAGAGTCCTCCATATGACACCCATCTCTGAGGCTTCCCAGGGAGAGTCCTCCATATGCCACCCATGGCTGAGGCATCCCAGGGGAGAGTCCTCCATACGCCACCCATGGCTGAGGCTTCCCAGGGAGAGTCCTCCATATGACACCTATGACTGATGCATCCCAGGGGAGAGTCCTCCATATGACACCCATGGCTGATGTATCCCAGCGAGAGTCCTCCATATGACACCCATGGCTGAGGCTTCCCAGGGAGAGTCCTCCATATGACACCCATGGCTGAGGCATCCCAGGGGAGAGTCCTCCATATGACACCCACGGCTGAGGCATCCCAGGGGAGAGTCCTCCATATGACACCCACGGCTGAGGCATCCCAGGGGAGAGTCTTCCATATGACACCCATGGCTGAGGCATCCCAGGGGAGGGTCCTCCATATGACACCTATGGCTGAGGCATCCCAGAGGAGGGTTCTCCATATGACACCTATGGCTGAGGCATCCCAGGGGAGAGTCCTCCATATGACACCCACGGCTGAGGCATCCCAGGGGAGGGTCCTCCATATGACACCCATGGCTGAGGCATCCCAGGGGAGAGTCCTCCATATGACACCCACGGCTGAGGCATCCCAGGGGAGGGTCCTCCATATGACACCTATGGCTGAGGCATCCCAGAGGAGGGTCCTCCATATGACACCTATGGCTGAGGCATCCCAGAGGAGGGTCCTCCATATGACACCCACGGCTGAGGCATCCCAGGGGAGGGTCCTCCATATGACACCCATGGCTGAGGCATCCCAGGGGAGAGTCCTCCATATGACACCCATGGCTGAGGCATCCCAGGGGAGGGTCCTCCATATGACACCCATGGCTGATGTATCCCAGAGAGAGTCCTCCATATGACACCCATGGCTGAGGCTTCCCAGGGAGAGTCCTCCATATGCCACGCATGGCTGAGGCATCCCAGGGGAGGGTCCTCCATATGCCACCCATGGCTGAGGCATCCCAGGGGAGGGTCCTCCATATGCCACCCATGGCTGAGGCTTCCCAGGGAGAGTCCTCCATATGACACCTATGACTGAGGCATCCCAGGGGAGAGTCCTACATATGACACCCATGGCTGAGGCATCCCAGGGGAGAGTCCTCCATATGACACCCATGGCTGAGGCATCCCTGGGGAGGGTCCTCCATATGACACCCATGGCTGAGGCATCCCAGGAGAGAGTCCTCGATATGAAACCCATGTCTGATGTATCCCAGGGGAGAGTCCTCCATATGACACCTATGGCTGAGGCGTCCCAGGGGAAGGTCCTCCATATGACACCTATGACTGATGTATCCCAGGGGAGAGTCCTCCATATGACACCCACGGCTGAGGCATCCCAGGGCAGGGTCCTCCATATGACACCCATGGCTGATGTATCCCAGGGGAGAGTCCTCCATATGACACCCATGGCTGAGGCTTCCCAGGGAGAGTCCTCCATATGACACCTATGGCTGAGGCATCCCAGGGGAGGGTCCTCCATATGACACCTATGACTGATGCATCCCAGGGGAGAGTCCTCCATATGACACCTATGGCTGATGTATCCCAGAGAGAGTCCTCCATATGACACCCATGTCTGAGGCTTCCCAGGGAGAGTCCTCCATATGCCACCCATGGCTGAGGCATCCCAGGGGAGAGTCCTCCATATGCCACCCATGGCTGAGGCTTCCCAGGGAGAGTCCTCCATATGACACCTATGACTGATGCATCCCAGTGGAGAGTCCTCCATATGACACCCATGGCTGATGTATCCCAGAGAGAGTCCTCCATATGCCACCCATGGCTGAGGCTTCCCAGGGAGAGTCCTCCATATGACACCTATGACTGATGCATCCCAGTGGAGAGTCCTCCATATGACACCCATGGCTGATGTATCCCAGCGAGAGTCCTCCATATGACACCCATGGCTGAGGCTTCCCAGGGAGAGTCCTCCATATGACACCCATGGCTGAGGCATCCCAGGGGAGAGTCCTCCATATGACACCCACGGCTGAGGCATCCCAGGGAAGAGTCCTCCATATGACACCCACAGCTGAGGCATCCCAGGGGAGAGTCCTCCATATGACACCCATGGCTGAGGCATCCCAGGGGAGGGTCCTCCATATGACACCTATGGCTGAGGCATCCCAGGGGAGGGTCCTCCATATGACACCTATGGCTGAGGCATCCCAGGGGAGAGTCCTCCATATGACACCCACGGCTGAGGCATCCCAGGGGAGGGTCCTCCATATGACACCCATGGCTGAGGCATCCCAGGGGAGAGTCCTCCATATGACACCCACGGCTGAGGCATCCCAGGGGAGAGTCCTCCATATGACACCTATGGCTGAGGCATCCCAGGGGAGAGTCCTCCATATGACACCCACGGCTGAGGCATCCCAGGGGAGAGTCCTCCATATGACACCCATGGCTGAGGCATCCCAGGGGAGGGTCCTCCATATGACACCTATGGCTGAGGCATCCCAGAGGAGGGTCCTCCATATGACACCTATGGCTGAGGCATCCCAGAGGAGGGTCCTCCATATGACACCCACGGCTGAGGCATCCCAGGGGAGGGTCCTCCATATGACACCCATGGCTGAGGCATCCCAGGGGAGAGTCCTCCATATGACACCCACGGCTGAGGCATCCCAGGGGAGAGTCCTCCATATGACACCCATGGCTGAGGCATCCCAGGGGAGGGTCCTCCATATGACACCTATGGCTGAGGCATCCCAGAGGAGGGTCCTCCATATGACACCTATGGCTGAGGCATCCCAGAGGAGGGTCCTCCATATGACACCCACGGCTGAGGCATCCCAGGGGAGGGTCCTCCATATGACACCCATGGCTGAGGCATCCCAGGGGAGAGTCCTCCATATGACGCCCACGGCTGAGGCATCCCAGGGGAGAGTCCTCCATATGACACCCATGGCTGAGGCATCCCAGGGGAGGGTCCTCCATATGACACCTATGGCTGAGGCATCCCAGAGGAGGGTCCTCCATATGACACCCACGGCTGAGGCATCCCAGGGGAGAGTCCTCCATATGACACCCATGGCTGAGGCATCCCAGGGGAGGGTCCTCCATATGACACCTATGGCTGAGGCATCCCAGGGGAGAGTCCTCCATATGACACCCACGGCTGAGGCATCCCAGGGGAGGGTCCTCCATATGACACCCATGGCTGAGGCATCCCAGGGGAGGGTCCTCCATATGACACCCACGGCTGAGGCATCCCAGGGGAGAGTCCTCCATATGACACCCACGGCTGAGGCATCCCAGGGGAGAGTCCTCCATATGACACCCATGGCTGAGGCATCCCAGGGGAGGGTCCTCCATATGACACCTATGGCTGAGGCATCCCAGAGGAGGGTTCTCCATATGACACCCACGGCTGAGGCATCCCAGGGGAGGGTCCTCCATATGACACCCATGGCTGAGGCATCCCAGGGGAGAGTCCTCCATATGACACCCACGGCTGAGGCATCCCAGGGGAGAGTCCTCCATATGACACCCATGGCTGAGGCATCCCAGGGGAGGGTCCTCCATATGACACCTATGGCTGAGGCATCCCAGAGGAGGGTCCTCCATATGACACCTATGGCTGAGGCATCCCAGAGGAGGGTCCTCCATATGACACCCACGGCTGAGGCATCCCAGGGGAGGGTCCTCCATATGACACCCATGGCTGAGGCATCCCAGGGGAGAGTCCTCCATATGACACCCATGGCTGAGGCATCCCAGGGGAGAGTCCTCCATATGACACCCATGGCTGAGGCATCCCAGGGGAGGGTCCTCCATATGACACCTATGGCTGAGGCATCCCAGGGGAGAGTCCTCCATATGCCACCCACGGCTGAGGCATCCCAGGGGAGGGTCCTCCATATGACACCCATGGCTGAGGCATCCCAGGGGAGGGTCCTCCATATGGCACCCACGGCTGAGGCATCCCAGGGGAGAGTCCTCCATATGACACCCATGGCTGAGGCATCCCAGGGGAGGGTCCTCCATATGACACCTATGGCTGAGGCATCCCAGAGGAGGGTTCTCCATATGACACCCACGGCTGAGGCATCCCAGGGGAGGGTCCTCCATATGACACCCATGGCTGAGGCATCCCAGGGGAGAGTCCTCCATATGACACCCACGGCTGAGGCATCCCAGGGGAGAGTCCTCCATATGACACCCATGGCTGAGGCATCCCAGGGGAGGGTCCTCCATATGACACCTATGGCTGAGGCATCCCAGAGGAGGGTCCTCCATATGACACCTATGGCTGAGGCATCCCAGAGGAGGGTCCTCCATATGACACCCACGGCTGAGGCATCCCAGGGGAGGGTCCTCCATATGACACCCATGGCTGAGGCATCCCAGGGGAGAGTCCTCCATATGACACCCATGGCTGAGGCATCCCAGGGGAGAGTCCTCCATATGACACCCATGGCTGAGGCATCCCAGGGGAGGGTCCTCCATATGACACCTATGGCTGAGGCATCCCAGGGGAGAGTCCTCCATATGCCACCCACGGCTGAGGCATCCCAGGGGAGGGTCCTCCATATGACACCTATGGCTGAGGCATCCCAGGGGAGGGTCCTCCATATGGCACCCACGGCTGAGGCATCCCAGGGGAGGGTCCTCCATATGACACCCATGGCTGAGGCATCCCAGGGGAGAGTCCTCCATATGACACCTATGGCTGAGGCATCCCAGGGGAGAGTCCTCCATATGACACCCATGGCTGAGGCATCCCAGGGGAGGGTCCTCCATATGACACCTATGGCTGAGGCATCCCAGGGGAGAGTCCTCCATATGACACCCACGGCTGAGGCATCCCAGGGGAGGGTCCTCCATATGACACCCATGGCTGAGGCATCCCAGGGGAGAGTCCTCCATATGACACCCATGGCTGAGGCATCCCAGGGGAGAGTCCTCCATATGACACCCATGGCTGAGGCATCCCAGGGGAGGGTCCTCCATATGACACCTATGGCTGAGGCATCCCAGGGGAGAGTCCTCCATATGCCACCCACGGCTGAGGCATCCCAGGGGAGGGTCCTCCATATGACACCTATGGCTGAGGCATCCCAGGGGAGGGTCCTCCATATGGCACCCACGGCTGAGGCATCCCAGGGGAGGGTCCTCCATATGACACCCATGGCTGAGGCATCCCAGGGGAGAGTCCTCCATATGACACCTATGGCTGAGGCATCCCAGGGGAGAGTCCTCCATATGACACCCATGGCTGAGGCATCCCAGGGGAGGGTCCTCCATATGACACCTATGGCTGAGGCATCCCAGAGGAGGGTCCTCCATATGACACCTATGGCTGAGGCATCCCAGAGGAGGGTCCTCCATATGACACCCACGGCTGAGGCATCCCAGGGGAGGGTCCTCCATATGACACCCATGGCTGAGGCATCCCAGGGGAGAGTCCTCCATATGACACCCATGGCTGAGGCATCCCAGGGGAGAGTCCTCCATATGACACCCATGGCTGAGGCATCCCAGGGGAGGGTCCTCCATATGACACCTATGGCTGAGGCATCCCAGGGGAGAGTCCTCCATATGCCACCCACGGCTGAGGCATCCCAGGGGAGGGTCCTCCATATGACACCTATGGCTGAGGCATCCCAGGGGAGGGTCCTCCATATGGCACCCACGGCTGAGGCATCCCAGGGGAGGGTCCTCCATATGACACCCATGGCTGAGGCATCCCAGGGGAGGGTCCTCCATATGGCACCCACGGCTGAGGCATTCCCAGTGGGAATGAGCCCAGAGAAGTTATTTGCAGAAAATCTTTTTCACCTTAACTGGGTTCATTGCTGGGATTTTACAGACACAATTTGATACAGATAAACTAGGAAATTAGCAGCATTCAATTGTTTCCATTTGGTTGTGGCAATTAAAGGGCATAGAAAGAGATGCAAAGCCTCCAACAACGTATTTAGTAGCAGACTTGGAGAATTTACACTTTTAGAAGATGGTATGTCTGGATAAAAGATGTGCAAAGACGAAGCAAAGAAGAGCTATTCCTTATTTTGAAAGGATGGTTTTTAACAAATCCCAAACCTTTTTGACACTCTGGGACACAAAAGGGGGCATCTCTATTTGCACATGCTGCAAGTGCTGAATTCCAAAGAGGCACACAATGTAGGAGAAAAGGATGGACAAATGGACAGACACATACATGCATGCCAGACAATGAAAATACAATTTTCTGTTTAGGAAGAGGTTTCTTAAGTGGTCCGGGAAGCTCAAAGCCAAAGATGTTAGCATCTAGCTTTAAAATAGCAGAATAGCAGAAATGTGCTCTTGCCTAACTGCTTCCCTAAAAACTGAGACTGACTCAAAAAACAACACAAGCAGCTTGTAGTTCAAAACAAAAGTTTACTACTGGCTTTGATCTATAGATACATAAAAGCTATATCCTAGTCTAGCTAGAGAATGGTTCGGGTAGAAAAGAAAAGAAAAAGAGCTTGTAGTCCAAAACAAAAGTTTACTAATAGCTTTGCTCTATACCAGGGGTAGGCAACCTTTCCCCTTTAAGGGCCGAGGGACTTCAGCTCCCAGAATCCCAGGAGCTATTGGCCAGCATGGGACTATTGGCCAACATGGCTGAGGCTTCTGGGATCTGAAGTCCCTCGGCCCTTAAAGGGGAAAGGTTGCCTACCCCTGCTCTATACATACATAAAAACTGTATCCTAATCTAGCTAGTGAATGGTCCAGGTAGTACCTCACCATTTTTCCAAAGTTGAGAGAGGAGGAGGATGGAAAACACATAGTTCAGATGAAAATCTTTTGAGAGAATGTATCTGTTAGTTCCAAAGGAGGGAGTGACATAAATCACATGGTTAGTTTGCATGAGAGAGAGAGAGAGAGAGAGAGAGAGAAGTTTGCATGCAGGAAATCCCTATCTATCTAAGGAGCAGGAAAGAGAACGCAAAAATCTTCCAACCAAAGCAGCTCATATCATCTGCTATGGCTCCTGCCCCAGAGTGACCAGATGCCCTCCTTTTCCAAGACATGTCCTACATTTCAGACTTCTATACAGGGAGGAATTCCAAAATGTCCTCCATTTGGAGCATGACCAAGAAGCATGAATTTACATTTAGATGAGTGTTGTTGTTTTTACCTGTTATTTTTGGAATGCCCTCCATACATATATATATATTTGGAACTTCTTACATTTTGTGGTGCCTTGTTGTGGTAAGGATCTGAGGTAGTAGATGTTAGTCTAGGAAAGCTCCTGCTGCCAACTTTTTTTCTCTCAGGGCCTTTGCAGACTGCTAGAAATAGTGCAAATTGAGTCCACTTTAAGGGTTAGGGTTAGGTATAGGGAATCATGGGAATTGCATTTTATTGTGGCACCAGAGCTCTCTGACAGAGAAGGCTCAATGTCTCAGAAAAAACAACAATTCCCATGATTCCCTAGCACTAACCCTAACCCTTAAAGTGGACTCAATTTGCACTATTTCTGGCAGTCTGCAAAGGCCCTCAGTTAGTCTCAAAGGTGCTACAAGATCTCTCTACATAATAATAATAATAATAATAATAATAATAATAATAATAATAATAATAATATCAAATGCATCTGAGGAAGTAGATTGAAGTCTAGGAAAGGTCATGCTGCCAACTTCTTTCTCAGTGAGTCTCAAAGCTGCTACAAGATCTCTCTACATATTGCCCCCAACTGTACAGCAATGTTTTAATAACTGAGGCCAGAATGAATAGGATGCATCCGCATGCTGAAATAATCCAGTTTGACACCACTTTTAGTTGCCAAGATGCCATACTATGGAATTCTGGGAACTGTTTAGTTTATTGTGGGGCCCAGAGCAGAAGCCATTGTTTCTCAGAAGTACGAGACTTAAATAAGGTATGAGTATTTTGAAAAACTTTGAGAAAAAAAACATTTTTTTCTTATTCTTTTTTTAAATTTCAGTTTTATAAAGGAAAAATAATAACACCAAATGCATCTGAGGACATGGAATGAAGTCTATGAAAGCTCATGCTGCCAACTTCTTTCTTTAGTTAGTCTCAAAGGTGCTACAATATCTCTCTGCATAATATAATAATAATAATAATAATAATAATTCATTTTTTATTTTTTAAAATTCCACTTTTATAAAGGAAAATAATAATACCAAACACATCTGAAGAAGTGGACTTCAGTCTAGGAAAGCTCCTGCTGCCAACTTCTTTCTTTCAGTGAGTTTCAAAGGTGCTACAAGATCTCTCTAAATAATAATAATAATAATAATAATAATTAATTTTTTTTCCTTTTTTAAAATTCCAGTTTTATAAAAGAAAATCAACTTCATGGTTCCTAGATTTCCTGTGACATTAAAAGAGCCCAACCTACTGCGCCCAGAATTCCACAGCATGGAGCCGTGGCGAGTGAAGCGGTGTCAAACCGGGTTATTTTGTGGAGTGCGGACGCAGCCAACTCCCTTCAGTGAACCCAGGCTCCCAAGCCCCTTTACCTTGGCTGCCAGGGCAAGGGAGCTCTAAGGTGGAGAAGCCCTCCTCCGCCGTCCCTTTTGGCGGCTCTGCTCCTGAGGCGAAGAGAATACACACAACCTCCTCCTCCGCTGGGCGCCGAGCGACTGAATGAAAGAAGCGAATGGAGAGAAGGGCACCCGCCTCTCGCTCCGCCCCCTGACGGAAGCTCCGCCCCTTCCTCCTCTGGAGGCTGAGAGGGAGCGCCTGAGGGGACCCCACAGTTGGCTTGGGGCCTAGTTGAGAATGCCTCAGGCTGCAGCCTCACTGTAGTAGTAGTCCTTCGAAGCCACTTGAACTGCCCTGGCTCAGTGCTAGGGGATACTAGGAATGTGGCTTTGTGAGACATTTCGCCTTCTCTGTCAGAGAGCTCTGGTGCCACAAAAAGCTACCATTCCCACCATTCCATAACAAGGAGCTGTGGTGCTTAAAGTGGTGTCAAACTGCACCCTGGTGCCCCAACAAACTACCGTTCCCAGGATTCCATGGTACTGAGTCATGGCACTTAAACTGATGTCACACCACACTCTGGTGCCCCAACAAACTACCATTCCCAGGATTCCATGGTACTGAGTCATGGCACTTAAACTGATGTCAAACCACACTCTGGTGCCCCAATAAAATACAGGGCCTTTGCAGACTGCCAGAAATAGTGCACATTAAATTGAGGCACTGCCCTGGCTCAGTGCTAGGGAATCATGGGAACTGTAATTTATTGTGGTACCAGAGCTCTCTGAAAGAGAAGGCTCAATGTCCCAGAAAAAAATACAACTCCCATGATTCCCTAGTACTGAGCCAGGGCAGTGCCTCAATTTAATGTGCACTATTTCTGGCAGTCTGCAAAGGCCCACAGTTCCCAGGATTCCAAAGCATGGAACTGTGGCTCTTAAAGTGGTATCAAGCCATTCTCTGGTTCCTCAACAAACTACCATTCCCAGGATTCTATGGTATTGAGCCGTGGCACTTAAAGTGGTGTCAAACTGTACTCTGGTGCCCCAACAAAATACCGTTCCCAGGATTCCATAGCACAGAACCGTGACACTTAAAGTGGTGTCAAACTGGATTGAGGATGCATCCTTATGAGGTCACTGCAGAAATGACCCAGTTAGAGACCGCTTTAACTGCCCTGGCTCAGTGCTAGGGAATCCTGGGAATTGTAGTTTATTGTGGCACCAGAGCTTTCTGACTGAGAAGGGATAAATGTCTCACAAATCTACAGTTCCCCGAATTCCCTAGCATTGAGCCAGGGCAGTTAAAGTGGTCTCAAACTGGATGATTTCTGCAGTGTGTTTTGGACCGTTAGTTTTCCGATGGGATGAACCTGGTTGGGGCTCCTGGTGTCCCGAAAGCGATCAGGTTTCAGATCCTGGGGGCAATGGCAGATCCTTCCCATCCCATTGATTTTTAACAATGGCTGAAGCCTCCAAGGTTCAGGAGATGGCAGCCCTCCCAAAAAGATTTGGAGAAGATGCGGGAGGAAATGAGATGTTTGTCCCTTGCAGAATCAAAGTCTGGGTGCCTACCCAAGTTCATGTGCTTGGGTCTTACGGCGCATAGACTACAAGGCCCATGGTTCCCTCCTCCCCCCAACACCACTGACTGTCCAACCCCTGAGATCAAATTATTGATTTAAAAAAATCAGCCCAAACGGTTCCAGGGGACACAATTTTGGATTGCAATGTTGTTTCAACGGCCTACACCCTGGAGTAGCAGAAAATCACACTGAAAATTGCCTAGAAGTGATTTCAATTTTCGGTAAATGAGAGAGTCTGAATGGGACGTACTAAAACAAATTACAGTACTTGCCCATAGGGAAACATTGGGGAGGACTTGCCCATGGAGAATCATTGGAAAATACTTGCCTATAGGGAAACATTGGGGGATACTTGCCCATAGGGAAACATTGGGGAATACTTGCCCATAGGGAAACATTGGGGAATACTTGCCCATAGAGAAACATTGGGGAATACTTGCCCATAGAGAAACATTGGGGAATACATGCCCATAGGGAATCATTGGGGAAGACTTGCCCATAGGGAAACATTGGGGAATACTTGCCCATAGGGAAACATTGGGGGATACTTGCCCATAGGGAAACATTGGGGAATACTTGCCCATAGGGAAACATTGGGGAATACTTGCCCATAGAGAAACATTGGGGAATACATGCCCATAGGGAATCATTGGGGAAGACTTGCCCATAGGGAAACATTGGGGAATACTTGCCCATAGAGAAACATTGGGGAAGACTTGCCCATAGGGAAACATTGGGGAAGACTTGCCCATAGGGAAACATTGGGGGATACTTGCCCATAGGGAAACATTGGGGAAGACTTGCTCATGGAGAATCATTAGGGAATACTTGCCCATAGGGAATCATTGGAGAATACTTGCCCATAGGGAAACATTGGGGAAGACTTGACCATAGGGAAACATTGGAGAATACTTGCTATGGGCAAATATCTTCCAATGATTCCCTATGGACACGTATGGTTTCTCTATGGACCTTATCACACGGGGTCCCAAGCAGAAGGTATCCAAAGGCAATCCAAAGCTAAAACGTTTTTCCTTTACTTGTGTCCACACATATCCAAAGGCAATCCAAAGCTAAAACGTATTTTTTCCCCATGATCTGAAGTCAAAGGGGATCTTTTGACATTCGGTTTTTTGGGGAAGTAAAGGGAGCTTTCGGAATAATGAGGACTTGCTAGAGCTCCTTACTGAATGGCATCCCAACACAAGACCTCTAGCATTCTCGGCACTCTGTACATGCTTATGGACACAACACAAATCAGGAATCAGTGAAAGTCATTTTATATATGGAGAGAAACAAACCACTCTGCCTGCTCAAAGCCCCATGCTGCAGAGTCCCCTTAGCGGCTCAGCTCAGTTTGAACCGCTGCCGCTGCCGCCGCTGCCTCGGCCTCCTCCGAGGCTGGAGCCGCCTCTCCGCCAGTGTTGAGGGCTGGCTGGAGGGCTGGTGCCGGAGGGAGGGCGAGGTGCGGGAGGGAACCGCCGCCACCGCCGCCTCCAAGGCCGGAGCCGCTTCTCCACCAGTTTTGAGGGCTGCCTGGAGGGCTGGTAAGTGCTAGAGGGCGGGGTGCAGGAGGGAACCGCCGCCGCCGCCGCCTCTGCCTCCTCCGGAAAGGCCCCGGAAAGACCGCGCAGGAGAAAAAGTTCCTTTCGGATTTCTTCTAACTTCTGCTAGTCTTCGGTTAGTCTTCCCTTCCTGGCCAGCGTTTGATAAGGCCCTATGAGCAAGCACTGTCATTTGTTTTAGTACGTCCCAGTCTGAACAAACTGAAAAGGGCCCTCTTAAGATTTCATCCATTCCCACCTGGATGAAAGGAATGCCTGTACCTTGAAACCTCTGATCCAAGAAGACAGAGACTACCTCCATGAAAGCCATTTCCAGGAGTGTGGGGAAAACCACTTGCAGAATTAAGCTGGTACAACCAACATTTTATCCTGTATTATTAGCTAATTATTTACTAATAGAAATTATAAGTTAACCCAAGATGTCTCTCAAGGTGGCATGCAACAAGAAATAAAGCAAGTTATCATTCAGTAACAAAGTATAACAGAAGAAAGGACATAAACTACTAGCCCTCCCCAGATTTCCCAGTCTCAGGCAGCACTGGCAGGCTCTTAGGCTGCATCCACACTGGAGAAATAACTCATTTGAGCACCACTTTAACTGCCCTGGCTCAAGGCTATGCAATTCTGGGAATTCCGCCCTGGGCCCCACAACAAACTCCAATTCCCAGAATTCCGTAACCTTGAGCCAGGACATTTAAAGTGGTGCCAAAATGGGTTGTTTTTCCATTGTGGATGCAGCCTTAATGTGCCTATTTGACCCTTCTTTTTCTCTCAGCTGCAGCAGCATCTGGAGCGGAGGACAAAATGGGACACAAGAGACTGCTACTGAAGTCTGCTTGAGTCATTGGTTCATTTAGGACGTTCTTGGTCACAGAGAGCCTGACAAATCTAAACCCCTCATCTAGGCTCCACCATTTCATGGCCTATAGTCTTCAGCTTTGCCTGTCTAGTTGATCTTGCCCATGGAACAAGTAGCATTTCCCATGATGCTACCTTAGAGTTTCTGGCTTTCAACCTCCAACCTAAAAGCCTCTTATAGACCCGCCAAAGCACATTTTATTTATTTCACTGCTGTTTTTAGCAGCTAACTGTTCATTGCTGTTTTAAAAGAAAGGGAAATGAGGCTGAGATATTCCAAATCCAGTGCTGAGCCAAGCTGAAGAAGGCAAAATGGATCAAAGCAACAGTGGAACACATTCCCTCTGAGTGTGATGGACTCTCCTTCTTTGGAGCTCTTTAAACAGAGGCTGGATGGCCATCTCGTGGGTGTACTTTGATTGTGTATTCCTGCATGGCAGGGGGGTGGACTGGATGGCCCTTGTGGTCTCTTCCAACTCTATGATGCTATGATGTTTGAAAGAGGGAGAGCAGAAGCAACCAAAGGGGGAAAAGAGATTAAGGGCAGTATCCATCAGGACTGCAACGGGAAAACCCTGATGATCAGCTAGGCTTTTAAATTCTGCTGTAAGAGCAAGAAGGACCCTCCCTATTCTTTTTCTCTCTCACACACAAATAAATGATGGGTTCAGAGAGCATTTTTTAATTGAACAAAAACACTCTCCTCCCCTTTGCAAAGAAACTTGACATTTACACCTAACTTTGGTCAGTGGGCTGTAGTTCAAACCTAAGAACTGCGCCTTACAGAAGTGATTCTCATCCTTTTGTCCTTCAGATGTTCGTTGACTTTTGCCCGTGCTGCCTGGGACTTCTGCATATTGAAATCTGAAATTTTCTGGAGGACCAAAGGTTGAGAACCACTGGTCTATAACGAATATGAATTGAAAACAAACTTTCACTTGTTTGTAACCAGATATTCTAACTAGCTAGGTCTGTACTAAGACCCTTATCAATGCAGAGCCTTATTAATTATGGTAAAGATAATTAAAAGTCTCCTATAAAAAGTTTTTTTTAAAAAATCATCATCATCATCATCATGAAAGGAACTCAGCAAGTGTAGCTACTCCATCCCTCCGGATACAGAAAATAATACTAGAGTGTGAAGAGAGGCTACTGAAGGGTTAAAGAATCTGTTAAAGACTCTTTCACAAGCCATTTGTCTACACTAGAGCACAATAAATTGTTAGAGTCTGTAAAGAGGATGTTCTCAATTACAGATGCCGAAGCCAAGATGGACAAACCTCCTACAAGTTGGCAGAGTGTATTGCTTTCTCTGCCCTGCACAGCCATTCACGGTCTTGCCTTGTCACCATCAAACTTGCAACCAAATTGGGTGGAAACCAAAGTGGCTGTATGGTATAGGAGAGTGGCAGATCAGCCTCCCATACCATAGAGCCCTGGAAGACTGCAGAACAGATCATTTCACAGGGCTCTGTCACTATTAAGCATATCATGGCTGGGAGGTTAAAATCATGGTGCATTGGATGCCTTGATGGGATGGAACTATGAGGGGAAGACGATGGCAATTTCAGTGCTTCTCAGCAATGGTTTTATCACTTAATTCCAATGGCACTGCTTTCTTTGACTGGCAATGATTTCACAGTGGGATCTGTGATGGTGGCATATTTAGAAGATGATGCATTGGGTGCATTCAGGGGTCTTGTGTAAGTTACACATTGTGTGTTACTTGCTTCCTCCTGTTTAAAAGCCACATGTGACAAGCTCTGCCTGTTTATGTGAGAGTGTGAGTGAGTCTGACAGAACTAAATAGGATTTACTTTTGTATAACTCTGTACAGGTCTATGTTACCAGTAGTAACTGTCTTCCTGCACTGACCAAATGGGTTCATCTGATGTCCAGAGCAGATACATGGTTGGTGAAATATTAATACAGAGGTACAGGTTGGCAGTTCGAGGCCCAGGTGCTGCATGATGGGGTGCACTCCTGTCGCTAGTCCCAGCTTCTGCCAACCTAGCAGTTCAAAAGTGTGCAAATTCAAGTGGGAAGCTAAACAGCGTTCTGTGCAATCATGCTGGCCATATGATCACAGAGTAGTCTCTGACAACGCTGGCTCTTCTTTGGCTTAGTAAAGGAGATGAGCACTGCTCTCTATGGTCGGACACAACTTGACAACCTTATCAACAGGGAATACCTTTACCTTTATCTCACCTACAGATACAGAACACATTTTAGCAGCTAACAATTTTTTTTAGGACAAAGAAAAGTATGGCTTTGGTACAACTTGTTATTTTATTTCTTCCAATTGCTAATAGCGCAGAGACAAAATCAGTGCAGGGTAAATGAGCAACAGTCATACTGATTTGCAAGTGTATGGGGCAAAAATAATAGCTCAATTGTATTGACACTAACAAAATCTTCCCTTTCCTAACTAGCACTGGTAAAAGTAGCAATCAAGCCTATATTTAATTTGTAACTTCAAAGTACTTTATTAAAAGATTAAACCTGTTCAGAGAAGTTTACAGAAAGCAACCAATTCATTGTATTGTTGGTGGCTTGTGACTCACAGCGCAGATATTTCTCTTTCACTCGCCCCAAATTCATTTCGAATTCCCACTCCTTGCTGTTCCCCTTAGTAATTCAAATAGAAAGCCTCCAGTAGCATAAGAGTGAAAGGTACATTTTCTTTTTGCTTTTGCTAATTGCTTATTCATGCTTCAGCTCTTTGTCAATGCATGTTTAAAAACCACGAATGTGCTTCTTGAGTAAACAGTTACTCAGCAAATATAGTGCAAAGTAATTTTCTCTGACTGTTTCTTCAGTGACAGTGTCTTACATGCTTGTAATATTCTACAAGATAACATACTTTCCTCTGGGTCTCTCCATGCTTTTTCTCTACCTTATCTCAGACACTATAACCCACAATAACTGCACAAATGTTACAAATGTAAGAAAAATTAAAATATCAACACAATACATTCTTCTTTAATCAATGTTTTATAAATGTGTATAAGGAAATGAGAAAGATATAAAAGGTAAAGATGTACAAGTCTGTCAGTGATCTCTGTAAACATACACATCCATTTACACAAGCCTTTAATTATTTATCTCAAATCTTTGAAACGCTAATTGTTACCAGCTCCATGCTCCTATGACCATTTCATCCTGCCTGAGCATTGTATAAACCTACACATGATTATATTTTCTAATTAGTGTCAGCATTTGGAGGGCTGGATTTAGGGATTAAATTGCTGTCATCATTCTTGTCCCTCCAGAAGGATGGGAAATATGTTTACTGTTCTCCCTGCATGTGATAATTAAAAAAATTTGTCTCCCTTATGGGCCAGAGCTCATCCATTCCAATCAAGATGGGAATGTCAATTTAAAATTTGATGTTCTGGATGTTTTTATTGCTTTATTGTTTCAGTACTAAGTTGAGCAGTTAAACCACAGAGATGCAATGGAATTTGTCTCTGGCATGGGTCTAGCTTTGTTGTTGTTGTTTGCCTTCAAGTAATTTCTGACTTATGGCAACCCTAAGACAAAGGGTTTGGCAGGATTTGTTCAAAGGGGGTTTGCCATTGCCTTCCTCTGAGGCTGTGAGAGCATGACTTGTCCAGAGTCACCAAGTGAGTTTCTATGGTCCAACTTATCCGGTGCTTTTTGGGGCCATCTTTGATCATAATAAATAAAGGCAGACTACATACCTGTTGATGCTGAGATGTTGAAATTGTGTTTTGTTGTTGTTGTTGCAAATGACCGGATTCAAATTTGACAACCCTAAAACATAAAATTTAACACAAGGGAGGGATAAGGTACTTTGATATAGTTTATGAGGTCACAGTGAAGACAAGCTGGGATCAGTTTGTTTGTGAGCTTGGGACTCTGATACCTAAAGGAGCATCTCTCCCTATGTATACCTTTGCTCAAGGACTGGGTCTAGCAGGAAGGTCCCTCTTCTGTGTTCCACCAGAGGGAGCCATACACCATGGGAAGAGCCAGGAGAGGACTTTCTATACTGTCCCCTCTCTCAGTATACCTCATTGTGGTATACTCATCTTCTAGAGCAGGGGTCCGCAACCTTTTTGCTGGTGGGGCCAGTTGCCCTGCCCCCCGATCGTTGGTGGGCAAAAGGGGGGGGAATGGCGCTGGAGGTGCACGCATGGAAAGCTAAATGGCGCCCCGCATCATGCACGCATGTGCACAACGGCGGGGCACCATTTTGGAACGCCAAACGGCGCTGCACGTTGCGAGCGCATGCGTTTCAAAATGGTGCCCGCCATCGTGTGCATGCATGCGCGAGAGGGGGCACCATTTTGGAAATGAAAATGGTGCCCCACATCGTGCGCACCCTGCAGAAGCGGTGGCGGCGGCGGCAGCGGCAGGACCGGCCATGGACCAACCCCTGTTCTAGAGGGTATTCTAGTACCCATGGCACTTTATTAAAACCTTTGGAGCCTCATTGTTTTTATCCAAAGCTGCATTGTTTTAACCGCTTTTAATTGTCTTGTTTAACTTGGCAAATGGTTTAATATGCTTTTAAGCTGTTTAAATTATTCATTCCTGTTTATACTGTATTTATTTATTATATTCCCCCCTTGTCTACATATATATATATATGGGATGAAGTGGCTCAAGTGGTTAAGATGCTGACTCTGTTGATTGCAAGATTGGCAGGTTGGCAGTTTGAGGCCCAGGTGCTGCGTGATGGGGTGAGCTCCTGTCACTAGTCCCAGCTTCTGCCAACCTTATAGTTTGAAAGCATGCAAATGCAAGTAGATAAATAGGTACCACTTCAGTGGGAAGGTAAACAGCATTCTGTGCAATCATGGTGGCCACATGATCACAGAGTAGTCTCTGAAAACGCTGGCTCTTTGGAAATGACCCCTATGGTTGGACACGACTTGACAACTTTGTCAACAGGAAATACCTTTACATGTGTGTGTATATGTGTATATATATATATATATATACACACACACACACACACATATACAGTGGGCCCTTGTTATAAATGGTGGAACTGGTCGAGACCCCCCCCCCCCCGCATATGGAAAAAAACGCATGCCATTTTGTCCCCCCAGGCGTGAGCTCAAGTCCATGGATGGCAAGCCCGTATATGGGGTGGGCACTCTCTCTCGCTCTTGCTCTCTCTAAATTGGCTAATTTTAGTTTATTGTATGCTGCCCTGAGATTTTATGATATGATGATGTTGTGTGCCTTGAGGTCATTTCCAACCTAGTGGTGACCCTAAGGCGAACCTATCATGGGGTTTTCTTGGCAACAATTGTTTAGAGGAGACTTGCCTTTGCCTTCCCCTGAGACTGAGAGTGTGTGACTTGCCCAAGATCACTCAGTGGGTTTCATGGCTGAGCTGGGAATCGAACCCTGATCTCCAAAGCCAGAGTCCAACATACAAACCACTACGCCATGCTGGCTCTGATATAAGACACGCTAGTATGATACAGGACATGATATAAGTATTTAAATAAATAAATAAATAAATAAATAAGGGACATCCCTCACTTCTACTATAAATTTGGATTTATTTATTTTTTTAAATAGAGAGCAGACTCTGCATTTCCTTGAATACCTCCCACAGATCGCCCTGGCATTTCTGGTCACAAAACGATTGCTCAGTGTGTCACCATCTCAGTGGAAGACTTCATTTACGTACTTCCTTACACCAGTGGCATTCTCTTTATCTTCTTTGCTGTACCTTCAACCAAAAATCAGGACTTAAATATCTGAAAATCAGAACTTAAACCATTAGCAGCATGATCTGAGTGCTGCTTCAGCTTTGTTGCCCCATTATTATCTTTCAGTGTATAATGATAATGGAAGGATCCTGCAAGGGCAGAATCCCAGCATCCTGGATAGCCTCCTAACCTGGCAAGGAGCCTGAGGCCTGTCAGATGGGGCTATGAACTTGGGAATTACAACATTCAACACAGTAAAGCTAAAAGGAGTAAAAAAGGATTCATAAGGCCAGTGAGACAGAAGCTTCTCCAAGGAAGGACTTATGATTAATGGGACCTCCAACTGCCCATGCTGAATAGGGAAAGTGGGATACCCCACCTGGTTGGAGATTTATTATGCTCAAGTGAGTAAATAATTTGGATTGCAAATAATTGAAGCCCAGCCTCCATTATCAAAGTATTATCAACCTAAAACTAGATCCGGGAGGCACAGACATCATTTTGCTCAAAAGAATCGGGGTATCATTTAAGTGAAAATTTTGGACAGAAAATAGAAACTAAACATAATATTTTTAAAGGCTTAAATAGCTAAATGGCTTATGTCAAGACCACCCTTGAGAAAAAGAGGAAAGGGGAAATAAAGACTGTTTCTTTTTTTTCTTTTTTCTTTTAGAAATTAATTTTTATTGAAGAAATATAAAAGAAATAGAAAAAAATATACACAAACGAAATTACATACAAACAAACAACTCGAGACAATACATACTACACATGGAAAGAAAAAATAAAATAAAAATAAAAACCACACAAAACATACTACAATACTACATAACCTTACTACTTAACAATACAAATAGACATAACTTCCTGAGCTGTACACTCGGTTCTTTAAAATCTAAGATACTACCTATAACTCTTTTACAAATACATTCCTACATCACGAACATTTATCAACTAAACTAAAATTGTCAACCTGGGGTCATTTTTTATATTATTTAACTTTCTAATACTTATTGTTAGAAGACACACACAAAAGTAATTGAAAATACAATCACCAAATCAATTTCTAATATATATATATGTGTATATATATATGTGTGTATATATATATATATATATATATATATATACCGTATGTAGTCTGTAATTATCACTATATGTTACTAGAATATCAATCAATTCTGGTTTTGTAGATTATGATTTATAATATTACAATTTCACCTGTCTAATCCTCTGGTTATTCCATAGAGTCCTCTAAATAAGATCTATTCTGCCAGTGCAATACTTCTATACTCATTACCATTCTGTTGTAAATACTTCGACCATGGTTCCCACTCTTTATAAAACCCAGATAGTGTTTGAGTTTTCCTTATCTGCGATAACTTGTCCATTTCAAAAATCTCATAAACTTTAACTCTCCATTCATCCAAAGTAGGAGTTTCCTTCTTTTTCCAGTATTTAGCATAAATTAATCTGGCTGCTACTACAATCAGGAAAGTACTGTTTCTGATGATGGATCTCAATTGAAAGTGTTTTACAACACACCATAAAAGGCATTGTAAAAATTACTGCCAGAAAGGAAGGAAGAGTCTGAACTTGCCTTTTCAAGACTTAAAGTGTCAGTATCCAAGATTTCTAATCAAATTTTTCATCTGAATAAACTAATGATAGAAAATAATGTGACTTTAAAACATAAGGTAGAACATAAATTTGATGGATTTAAAACAGAGATTTCAGCAGAAATACGTTATTTTCAGGAGGCTGTTGGAAAACAAGGCTTTCTACCTCTGTTTAGAACTCAACAACCACTACTAATAAACACGAACAGGAAATTTTGCTATTACAAATGGAATTACTACTTTATGGTTGGATTTAGAAAGGTCCCAGGATAAGAGTGATTATGATTGATTAAAAGTTGAAACAATCACAGATCAAGCTAAGAGGTGTTCCAGAGGAGTGTGGTTGCCGCAGTGCCAGGGCAAGCAGCTCCAGGCTGGCCCCAATCTGCCTTTTTGGGGCAGCCCATACTCTTATTCTGCAAAAGCTTGCAATTCCTTTTTCTTATATGGGTCTCTTGGAGACAAGTAATATAGGGGCAAATCAGACTGCCCCAAAAAGGCAGATTGGGGCCAGCCTGGAGCTGCTTGCCCTGGCACTGCGGCAACCACACACCGTGGTCCCAATCTGCCCCGATGCCAGCCCAAAGAGGAGCAGGAAAGGTCCGCTCCTATTTGGGCTAGTAAAGGACCACCTTAGGCAGCCCCACCATAACCCCCAGGGCAGCTTCAAGCCATTGTGGGGGTATATGGCTACGCTACAACCTAAATTGACATTGCAAGATGAACTAAGTAGATTTCTAGTTGTGGAAATAAATTGGAATGGCCAGATAACACATTTAAAGGTCATTTATGCCCCAAATAATTAGAAATCAACATTTTAATGACAATTTATTTAAAAAGACATCAGAATTGCATCTGCAAAATCTAATTTGCCTGGGGGAAGGCATGGAGTTATTGATCCTAGTAGGGGTAAATATAGTAAAGGAATTCAAAAAGATCAAGGGAGACCACCTAAGAATCTTTTAAAAAATATCTATACGGAATACTTTGAACTAATAGATGGTTGGAGATATTTGCTGCCAACTCCAGGGACTATACTCTTTTTCTCAAGTCGCCATGAATCTTTTATGAGAATAGATGTGTTTTGGATTTCTATAAAATTATAGTCAACTAAGGCCCAAAATAGATGTGCAGAAGGGGGCAGCTAAGGCGGCCTAAAACCGGCCACAGAAGGAGCGGATCTTTTCCACTCCTATTTAGGGTTGTGATAGGAGGTGCCCTCAGTGCCGTGGCGTATGTCCGCCGCAGCTCTGGAGTGATTGGGCTCAGAGCGGCTTCTAGCCACTCTTTCTTGCCCATCTGTCCTGCCCCTTAGTAAAAAAGATGGACGTATCACCAAATATTTTCTCAGACCATAGTCCCACTATGATGTCTCTGAAAATGGAACAAAAACACACTTCAGTTGGAGTTTTTATGACTATCTATTTCAAGACAGAAATATTACAACAGTGTAAAAAAAAAGAATTGTTTTGAATATGACATCTGAGAGCTCAAATTATGAGAGGTGTTCCTTAAGGCTGCATCATTTGAAGTATAGTATCTATATCAAGGGAAGTAATACTGCCACTCTATTCTGCTTTGGCCAGGCCTCACCTGGCATATTTTGTCCAGTTCTGGGCATTACAATTCAAAAACGATGTTGACAAGCTGGAGTGTTTACAGAGGAGGGGGACCAAAATGGTGAAGGGTCTGGAACCCATGCCCTATGAGGAGAGACCTAGGGAGCTGGGTATGTTTAGCCTGGAGAAGAGATGGTTAAGAGGTGATATGGTAGCCCTGTTCAAGTATTTGAAGGGGTGTTATATTGAAGATGGAGCAAGCTTGTTTTCTGCTGCTCCAGAGAATAGGACCTAGAACAATGGATTCAAACTACGGGAAAAGAGATTCCACCTAAACATTAGGAAGAGCGTCCTGACACTAAGAGCTGTTCGACAGTGGAACACACTCCCTCAGAGTGTGGTGGAGTCTCTTTCTTTGGAGGTCTTCAAACAGAGGCTGGATGGCTGTCTGTGCTTTGGGGGTGCTTTGATTGTGTGTTCCTGCATGGCAGGAGGTTGGACTGGATGGCCCTTGTGTTCTCTTCCAACTCCATGATTCTATAAGAACTCCTTTTTCCATATGTGGTGGACTAACAAGAAAGCAAAAAATTATTGGGCTAAGATGTACATGTTAATTGAAAAAAATATATAAAGGTAGATTTTGTAATCTCACCAAAAATGTTTTTACTAGCATTATGGTTACAGTACTAGACAGTAAAGATGGACAACTTCTCTGATATATGATAACAGCTGCAAGAATACTGTTTGCTCAAACTTGGAAATGGACTAAAGAATTGACAATGGAAGAATGGATTGTTAAGGTTGCTGAATTCAACCAAATGAAGATTTTCTGAAAGACTGGAAACCATTTATGGACTTTTGGGGCAATAAGAAATCTAACAATACAGTAATTTGTGGTTATGGCTACTAGTAATTTTAGTAGTAGGATTGTTTTATTTGGAAATGTAATGTTCAAATAATATATTTTGTCTAGCTTTTTGTTTCTTAGTGTTCAATGTTTTAGTTAGTGTCGAGTAGTTTAGGGCTTTAGTATTATGTATTAGTTTTAGTTTAGCTTTAGTTATATATGTACACATATTTTCTTCATTTGTCTTCTCTCTTTTGTCTTCTATTTCTTTTTATATTTTTCTTTCTAAATGTTATGAATTAAATAGCTTGTGTTAAAATTAATAAATATATATGAGAACTTAAATATTTATTGTTTTGTGGTGGTGGTTGTAGTAGTACTAGTAGAATACGAATTTTGCTTAGTTCCACACTCAGTGGGGTGGCTGAGAGCATTGAGGGACTTTATTGCCATGAATGTAACAGGGACATTTAAAAAAAGATATATATGAGACAGCAAGTTGTCACCTCCTAATGAGATTTAAACACTATATTTCACTAAATTTATGATATCGATGTGATGATTAGAAACAAAAGTCCATCTTCCTCTTTCCTATCACAGTTTCCCCAATTACACTTGTCCGTCCCTGTTTGCGGACTTGCAATCCGCGGTTTTAATCCTTCGCTGACGGCAAGCCAGGAGGGACAAAATGGTGTGTATGCTTCAAGTGTCCATGCAGTGCTGCACACAGGAGCGCACAGCCATTGTAATCAATGGGGACTTGAATATTTGCATTTTTTCTGATTCACAGAGGGGTCCACAACAGATCCCCTGTGAATTGGGAGGGACGAGTGTAATTATTTTTTTCCATATACCGTGGTACACATAGAAATTAGCATATACTGCTGAACATACATGATTTTTGCTCCTGCTTGAAATATTCTGTACAAGTTTATTGCATTAAGCTATTGAAAATGGTGCCAGGCTGTACAGCTTGTTCACAGGAACCTTTTACAAGAATCAGTGAGTTATTTGGTTTATAAAAGAGTCTTGCTAAGATCAAATGAAACGTGTTCATCAGATTCCAAATTGCTTAAATCTTTTTAGTATGCAAGGCTGGAGAAAAAGAAATACCCACAGAAAGACTGTCCAGCGAGGAATTAAATAAGAATTAGAATTATTGGCCTGCACACTGATAGCACAGGAGGTGAAGCTATTAGGTTGTGTAAAGGAAGGATTAGTGAGAACAAAGGTCACACAACCTTGAAAAACAAGGATATTCAGTAGGGCATTTTTTGTTTCTCAGAAGTATGAGACTTAAATAAGGTATGAATATTTTTAAAACCTTTGATTTTTTTTGATTTTTCAGTTTTTCTTTTTTTAATTCCAGTTTTATGAAGGAAAATCAACTTAATTGTTCTGATTTCCTGTGAGATTAATAAATAAAAGAGCCTAACCTACGGTATTAGTACTGGATAAGGCTTTTCAAACATCAAATGCCTTATTTATCCATACCCTGCGTTTGTGCCATATAGTATGCCTCTAGCAGCACATAAAATGCAAGATTGAAGCTACATCGTTTCAATGCACTCATTAAAATAAAATCAGAGAGATGTTTTTCATCCATCCTAAAATACCTGGGTCTCTGAAGAAAACTGTAGTTTACAGCACTTTCAAAGCCAGCAAGGCTAGGGTTAGGTGAGTCTCACTAAGAGCCAAGGTGCTGGCACAGAAGGACTTTGCCATCATTACGGGCACAGAGGGCAGGAGGACATATGAAGCACAACAGCTGCTGCCCTCCTACCCAACTCATATCATCAACAAGGCTTGAGGAGGAATAGGTCCTATTAGATTATGTCTGTTGCTGGTAAATTTAGATGGACACAATATATATAGTTGCCTATTATTTTCAGGATCAATGAGCTTTTAGATTATGGCCTGAACAATAGTACCATTCAGGATGATTGCTTCCATTGCACTAATGAAACAGAGATCATCTGAAGAAGTCCTCATGTTTTGAAGGCTTCGTTAGCAGTCCCAATTAGTGGTATAGTCCCACAGTTCTACAATGATCCAACGAATAGAAGCTGCCCAATAATAAATTCCCCTGGGTGGGTGGTTGTTTGTTGTTGTTAGCTACCCTCTAGTCAACTCATGATGGCCCTGTGGATGAGGCATCTTCAAGATCCCTTGTCCTCTGCTGCTTTGCTTAGCTCCTGTAAATTCAGGTATTAGATGAAAAGGAAAGGCAGAAGCTGGCTGTCCTCTGAACACTGCTACATCCTTGGATGAATGCTCTTATAGCTATTTAAAAGCATAGGATAAAAAATAAAGTTTCATGTAACCCCAAAACAAAAACTGCCAGAGAGCAGAACAAAACCCATTAAGGCAGGAGCAGAATCTGTGTAATATTCCTACATCACAATTCAGATAGGCTGTTCAGAAAGATGCCATGGTTGATTGCATCAACATCTTCTGGAGGTCCAACAAAATCAAGAAGGTCATTTGACCTGTATATATCAAGCAGCCTGATTCTCGCCTCCTTTAAAGTCTGCTATGGTCAAAGAGGAAACCACAGTTCCTGGATCTAGCTGGGTATGCCCTTTCTGCCAGATACATTTAGTCAAGAGTGCAACATTCATGCCCACATGCGATCAGACAAACACAGCCAGACAAACACAGTCCACAACCACAGGCCTTGGCAACTAGAACTTATCCAGCATGACCAGATAGTGTTCCTGGCATTTCCTGTAGTCAATGACAGACTAGAGACTGCAAGCAACTTGATCTTCCAAATGTATCACAATGTACCACTGAGGGTACAGTGAAGGATTTCTTTGAGCCAAATTGCAGGACCCCTCGCTGTCAGGAAAGGATTTGTTGGCCAGCACTATGAAAGTGCAATGGAGGTATTTAAAAAGTGATTAAATTAACGATATATCCATTTTTTATTGCAAGGGATGTCTATTTATTGACTGTAGAATGGCTTCACACTTCTATTGGCATCACTAGAGGTGATATCCTCTCTACCACATACCATCTTAACTAAAGACTGAAACAACATGTAGGTATCTGACTATCGCCAATTGTTTTTCTCCTGTTTGGTTTGTGACATCTTGCCTGATGAAGAAGCCCATGAAGCTTTGAAAGCTTGCAACAAGTATATTGTGCGTTTTGGTTGGCCAATAAAGGTATCACTGATGGATTTTTGTTTGAATTTGCTAAATGGCGAACACAGCTACCCCTGAATGTTAGAAATGTTCAGAAAATTCTTGACCAGGCTACAGTGGGTGGATGAATAAATAGACTGTTGGAGACACTCCAACTAGACTTTAATTCTAAGTTAATTTATTAGGAAATAACCCTGTAAAACTCTTCCTGAAAATACATGTGTAGGATCATGTTGCTCATGTTTCTGTTCTTCCATTTCTGGAATTGATTAACATTTTTCTATACATTCTCACGGCTTAAAAGCATCTGGAGGAAGTTGACCATTATGATGCTATCTTAAGGCAGTCTCTTCTGCCCTGGTCGTTCTATTCTCTCTTTTTAGCCCTCTCACCCCCATCCCCCAAAATAAAATTAAACCTGGCTATCTAGTTCCAAGTTCACAGCTTGGTTGATAGGACTTGTCTATTCATTTTTTTTGTGGAAGCCAAAAGTAGCTTTTACCATTGACTCAGTGGATCTACTTCTAGTGGAGACTAAAAAGAAGGTTTCAGCTTCTGTTTGTGAGCCCAGTTCAAGATGCTGGCTTTCACCTGTGAGCAAAGTACTAGAAGGATTGCCTCTCTTCACATGTTCCTTCTCAGGCTTTAAGACCTTCAGAGGCCTTTCTCTAAGTGCATCTAGTAATGAGCAAGGTGCAATGGGTAGCAAGTTTCCTGGGTGGTGCTTCAGCTGTACAATGCCCACTGCAAAGAAACCCACTTGGTACCTACTTTGGTAGCATTTCAACATCCAGCAAAGATCTTCTGATTTTCACAGATCACTCTAGATAATGTTAAGGTCACTCCGAATGATAGTGTTATTTGTTGTCATGTACCTTGAAGTCATTTTTGACCTATGGTGACCTAAGGTGACCCTATCATGGGAATAATAGCTACTTTTAAATCTAAGGGTTTGTTTTCATACTGATTCTGTACTATTGCTTGTTTATTATTGTCAAATTTTAAAGGGTTTTGTTCCTTGTTGTGTATTGTCCTGACAAATTTGTTATAGGATACCTTATATGTACTGAAAGTAAGCAAGCAAACAAGCAAATAAATTATTCTCCATAGCAAGCATCCTCCATCTGTGCGTAAACTGTCTCACATTACCCAAGGTTTGTGCTGATAGCCAAACAGGTTCCAGGATCATGTAAGAATAAAGAAGGACCCAGAAGGCTGATCCAGATGGTCCTTCGGGTCAAAGGCTGTAAAATGCCTCTTCATCCAGTCTCTTTACACTTCAAACCCAAAGAATGTGATTCTCCTCCAACCGCTCAATGTGCATAGTAAAATGAGGAGGAGTGGTCCTTTCTGATCCAACTGAATGCAGAGTAATATGTCAGCCACTACTAAAAATGTGGGGCCCTCCAGTGTTTCATATTTGCATCTAGCAGCTGGCTCAGGGTGCTCAGCATTCTCATGATTTTTATGAGAACAAATTGGGTGCTAAGAGGATGGAGAGGAGCATGATACTTAATACGTACATGCAAGGAGCAAGAGGATCTCACACCATTGAGAGTGGGCAGCATATTCCAGTGTACCCAGCACACATAACAACAGCTGTGCCCTTCTAAGGGCAAGCAACATAAAGAAAGGACGGAGTCTTTTAATTGCTCTTCAAGATACCCTCCACATGTGCTGTAGGCAATGGATTGTGTATCAAATGCTTAATCTTGTTTTTGTTCAAGTATTTTGAACTTGCTGAGGCTGGTGCTAAAATCTCTTTGCTGCTCCACATACATTCCAGTCTTGTCTAGGGGGTCATTCGCACATTCTTTTTACCGGAACAATGTGAATATTCTCACTTGCATTCCGGTTTTGTTATTCACACTTTGAAATGGCATCCATCCATATCTCTTTGAGATTTTAGCGGGAGCCTGAAGCTGAGGAAGGGTGTATATGTCCCACATTGCTGGTCCTGGATTCATCCTTGTGGTCTGGGGGGAAAACACATGGCTTTCCTCCTGAGAAGCCCTTGAAAGTCCCCCATAGCAGAGAAAGAGGGGAAGCATCTCGTGAAGCTGGCTGGGCAGTGCCTTGTCCTGCCAATGAGTCGATGATGCAAATGTATTCAAAACCTGTCCAAGGTATGCTTAGTTTAATCTGGGTCTGTTAGTATGATTATTCACACTCCCGACAGTGCGAATCTTTTTTTAAAAAAACCGGGAAAAGATCCAGTGTCAAATACCCCGGGTTAAGTGGTTTTTTGGTAGCCCCCTCCTCTAAAAAACCCTGAATCATGTGCATTCGGTGTGTGTGTAAACAACAAGGATTCAACTCAAATTCTACCTGGATTATTTTCATCATGTGAATAGGGCCTATGTCTCTCTTTAGCTCATAGCAATGTGTTAAGAGCTACAAATACCAGTACATTCACCCCTCCGTTCTCATGGACTTGAGATCCGTAGTTTTGAATATTCACGGAGGGGTGATCTCTGTTAAAATCAATGGGATGTGCCCCTGCGGGTGTACCCCGTTCAAGCCTATGGTGCTTGAATATTGGTGAGTCTCCGTTTTCGCAGGGGGGGTTCTGGAACGGATCCCCCGTGAAAACAGAGGGCTGACTGTAGTACTTATACAGTACAAATACAAATACAGGTGCAAAACATTGTACATATTACTGCAGTTGCTGCTTAAGAGGCAACATATCTTTATGGGGTGAAATGGAGCCTCGAAATGAAATGCAACTGGAAAGACATTCTTTCAAGAAATTAGCTGTGTCCCGGCTCAACATTTGCAGCAAATGTTCTGTCTGTTTAGGTTTCTGAAAGGCTGACACACACCATGAAGTGTTCCTGCCCTAATTCAGTCCTTTCTCTTTGCTCATCATTCTTGTTTTCCTGCTGGCAGCCTCTTCCCTGCACCCATTTATCCTCCCCCCCTCTTTTAACTTCATTGTATTGCCTGGTTAGCTATTGTACCAAGTCTCCCTGGTTGCAGGAACCACTACTACAGAATGTTTGTGCTGAAGCCCAGCAGTGTGTCTTGCATTCCAAGCCAACATTATCATCGCACCACCCTTACTGTCAAACACAAGCACTCATGCACACAAAGACACTCTTGGAACTATTTTTTAGTTGTTTTTTTAAATATTCCAATGGAATACATTGATCCTCATGTTCATTTTAAGATTGACTTTTAATTAAGAATGACATCATTGACAAAGATTTCAATAGAATAGCCGCAACAATAACTATACCCAGAGAGAGAGAAGCAGAAAACAGGATTGAAGAAAGCAGAGTATAGTCTGTTTATATGGCCTGTTTGAATTATTAGACTATGATATGATTACATATACACTGAATCATATCATATAAACAGACTACTCTACTTTCAGCTTTATACGTTCCAAACTTCAGTCTCCATAGAGCAGTAGCTTCCAAAGCTGGAGTGTTGGGGGGGGGGGGGAAATGCCTGTTTATTCACACATTGTATTAAGTCGTGACAGCCACTTTGCTGTAGTAGATTGAGTGTTGGACTAGAATACAAGGAGATCAGGGTTCAAATCCCCATTCAACCATGGAAACCCAGTGAGTGACCTTGGGTGGGTCACACATTCTCAGCCACAGAAAACCCCATGATAAGGTCGCCTTGGTTGAAACAACTTGAAGGCACACAATGACAATAACAAATGCCCCAACCAGCCTCCATACATATTTTTTTAATTGTTTAAAGTTGGGATTTTAAATCACATTTACATTTTTAGTGTCGCGGGTTGTTTTTTTTAACTAGTTTCCTTTGGAATACACCTTGGGTTTAAGTCTGAAAGGCAGCATATAAATGAATAATAATAATAATAATAATAATAACAACATGTATTTATACCCCGCCCCTCTGCATAGCAATTGGGGCGGCTTCCAACATAAAATTACAATACAGTAAAATCAACCCTAAACCCCAACCCTCCCAACCCTTAAAAAGTTATTAAACGATAACAAATTTTAAAAACAATTTAAAACAAATTACACAGATTTTCTAATTAATAATCAAACACGGCAGCAGAGAATATATATATATATATATATATAGAGAGAGAGAGAGAGAGGGAAAGAGGTACGGGAACAGCTTCCCTGACTGGGAGGACTAATCAGGACTAATAAATTAAATAGTGGGTGTGGGGGGACATTTTGCCATGTTTAGCCCCCCCCCCCTTCACACACTATTTTAGGCCCAGGAGAGATACTTTCTAACAACTGAAAGTGAGCAGAAGTATCTTCCTATTCACTTCCTGTTTTGTTTTTGTTTTTTGTTTTTTTTAAAAAGGCCTCTCCTGGATCTAAAATGGCCCATGGGGATAAAATATGGCAAAAATGTCAGAGGGCATTTGGGGGAATTTTTTAAAATCACTTTTTTGACTCCTGGGAGGCATATACATCCTGTGGATGCACTTTGCCCATCTATGATTGAAGCAATCCTCAGAATGAAGCAGATAACTACAGGCAGCCCTCTCTGGGTAGACAAATCGAATGAATCACTGGAGATTATTGCATAAGGATATAAACCGGCTTACCTGAACCGGCTTAAAATTAGAAGCGGGTGACATTCTGATATTATCAGATGCATTTAGCCCCCGAAATCGCTGCCTGGATGCAGCCTGGGTCCATCACCACTTAAACAGGCACTCCTCGTGCCTCTTTTCAAAGCTTGGAGTTTTCCGGCTTGAAAAATGGCTGTCGGAGCATCCCTCTGAGCGGTGATGGAGCCAGGCTGTACCTGGGCGGCAATTTCGGTGGCTAAATGCATCTGATAATATCAGAATGTCACCTGCTTCTAATTTTAAGTCGGCTCAGGTAAAACGATTTATATCCTTATGTGATAATCTTCAGTCATTTTGAAGCCACTGTCAGAGACAACTGGATTGTGCAGCTTCATGTGATGGCCAGCCCTGTATTCATCTGAGTAAATCATACTTCATTTCCAAAAATGAATTAAACATTTCCCATTTCCCATGAGCCTACCCATCTTTTTCTCTCCTCTGTCACATTATGTGTCAGTTTAGACACATGTAAGTTCCAGCCTATCTACAAATTATTTAGTGATTTATATTTTTTTTATTGCAGTTTAAAGAACTGGAATAGAAAGTCAAGGAAGACTTAAAGAAAGTCAAGGAAGAAAGTGGAAAGGCAGTTTTATAAACATTAAAACACAAACAAAAATAAGGACCACAGATGATTTATATAAGTTTAAAGGAGACCGAGGTCCAAAGCACACTGCAGAAATAATCCAGTTTGAGACCGCATTAATTGCTCTATCTCAGTGCTAGAGAATCCTAGGAATTGTGGTTTATTGTGGCACCAGAGCTCTCTAACAGAGGAGGCTAAATGTCTAACAAAGCTACAGTTTCCCGAATTCCCTAGCACTGAGCTAGGGCTATTAAAGTGGTCTCAAACTGGATTATTTCTGCAATGTGTTTTGGACCGATAAAAATATTGAAATAGTTCAAGGTTTTCCATATTTTAATCAGAATGGAGATTGCATTCAAGAAATCAGAAGATGACTAGGACTTGGAAGGGCAGCTGTGAAAGAACTAGACAAGCTCTTAAAATGTCAAGATATATAATTGAGTATTAAAGTTGAGATTGTCCATGCCATCATATGGTTGTGAAAGTTGGACAGTAAAGAAAGTTGATGGGAAGAGAATCAACTCATCTGAGATGTGGTGCTAGAGAAGAGTTCTTCAGATACCATGGATTGTTAAAAAGACCAATAAATAGATCCTAGAGTAAATCAAGCCTGAACTCTTCTTGGAAGCCAAGATGACTAAACTGAGAATGTCGTACATTGGCCATATCATGAGAAAACATAACTCACTAGAAAAGACAATAATGCTTAATAAGGTAGAAGGCAGTAAGACAAGAGGAAGACCACATTCTAGATGGATAGACTCAATCAAGGAATCCATGGCCCTAAGTCTGCAAGACCTGGGTTGGTGACAAGGTGTCTTGGAGGTCTTTCATTCATAGGGTTGCCAAAGTCAAAGTCAAAGTCAACTTGATGGCAGTTAACAACTACAACAACAACTGCTACTGCTACTACAGCTCTGGCCATAACAGTTCTAGCAACAGAAATCATATATGTCGAATTCTTTCTGATGCTGATATGCAAATCTCTCTATAGAACATAAAAGGGTGATACACATACACTTATCCAGGATTTGATTGATTGTTCTCCAGAGGCAAGTATGGGGCTAAGCAGATGGCGCAAAGCGCCGTCTTCAGGGCAAGGAAGGGGAGGGGCAGCCACACACTGGGCGCCCCAACCCCTTCCCAAAGACGTCGTCGGAGCAGCCGGCCCTCCGCACAGCCGGTGCTCCAAGGATGCCTTTCTGCTGCAGCGTCCGCACACATTGCAGCGGAAGAGGGGCCGAAGGTGCGCTGGCAGCCTTTTGCAGTGCACCTTCGGCGATTTGTGGAAGGAGCGCTATTTTAGCACTACTTCCTGGGGCGGTGAAGCTGCGCTGCAGGGCTGAGGAATGCGGATGCCTCGGCCTCGATCCGCAGCTTCCTGGGGCGGCCCCGTGCCACCCGTCTGCTTCCCCCTTAAGATAATAAAAACAGCCTTGTGGAAAAGGGAGGAGTGCCCTCTAACCCCAAGCTTCCAGTCCTGATTTCAGCTTCTCACAGCTGTGATGGGGGGGGGGGGATTACATCTTGTGGAAAACATTGTGTCATGTGTGGCTTGACCTTTATAGAGAATACCATCATCTGGGAGAATATTCTTGACCTAAGAACTTCCTGCAAGGCTCCATCTTGAATTGCTGTTGAAATGGAGGACTCATTATGGGTGACTGTGGTTGCTATGTTTTATTATGCAGTATTCTTGACCCTCAAGCGGTTAAAACGCTGACTCTGTTGATTGTAAGATTGGCAGGTTGGCAGTTCAAGGTCCAGATGCCGCATGATGGGGTGAGCTCCCATCACTAGTCCCAGTTTCTGCCAACTTAGCATTTCGAAAGCGGGCAAATGCAAATGCCCCTCCATTTTTGTGGAACATCCATTCTGGACCCCCCCAAAAAACAAAATTCAAGCCCCATTGCCTTCAATGGTTGCGTGCTCCTGCATGTGCTCATGTGTGCGTGCCATTTTAGCTAATGTTCTGTGAATGACCGAGACTGTGGACTCAAAGTCTGTGAAAATGGAGGGACAACTGTAGATAAATAGGTACCACCTCAGTGGGAAGGTAAACAGCATTCTGTGCAGTCATGCTGGCCACATGATCACAGAGTATTCTCTGACAATGCTGGCTCTTCGATTTAGTAATGGAGATGAGCACCACCCCCTATGTTCGGACACGATTTGACAACCTTATAAATGGGGAATTCCTTTACCTTTTATTATTGAAATGCATGGAATTGCACTGCATTATACAATCTACATTTACAATGTAGTATTCTCAGGAGAATGGAAACTGGGTTGGAGACAATGTGTGAAGAGTGAAATGTGCATCCAAGCACATAGTGATTTTAAGCAGAAATCTGATATCTGATTTAATGGAATTTCCTGTCCTGGAGGAGTCTCCCAGGAATGGTTCTTACCAAATTCCAGCACTCTCTTGAGGAATGTTAGCTCTGAGGAGGAGGAGGAAGAAGCTATTAATAAAATACACTTAGTATTTGGGGTCAATAGGACAGATTGGTATAATTTCATTATTGTTCGTCTTCCAAAAGGCAATCTGAATCCCGCAAATCCAGTTGCAACACCTGAGCCTCTTGAGTTGATCCTTGCAGAGTCCTCATTTGAACGCAAGTTGTCAGTGATTGGAAATAGATATTTTTAGAATGTACTGATTGTAATTCTCCCATTTAATTGATTAAAGGAAGCACAGAAAAAAATATCCAAAGTGAAGATGGTTCTTAAAGTAAAGAAATTTAATGTCAGGAATATGGTGGCATGTATTACAGACAAAGAATAAACAACCTGTAATTTAAAAAGAACTCTGGATAGACTTAAAAGTACTATGTCATTCAACATGAATGGTTTGAGTTCTAAGACAAAATAGTACAGGATTTTGCTAACAGTATAAAGCCAAAATTCTTCCTTCAGGAGATCAAACAAAACAAACATGTTTTGAAAGTTCTGATACAATGCAGCAGCCTTTGAACCTCTATTTTTAGAGGCAGTATCCCTTGTGAGTACCAAATGCAGAAAGCAAACAGAAAGAGATCACTTTCCTGGCCTCCTCTTCCAAAAGAACTGGCTACATGCTGTTGGAAACTAAATATTGGGCTGGATGGACCATAGTTTCATTCAGCAAGGCAATTCTTATATTGTTATATATGCTTTAAAATACATTCTAAGAAATATTAGACACTGTCAAAGAGATAGAATGATAACATGGTTCTAATAAATTATTTTTATTGCTATACTTTTTTCTCTCTGTCTTGCTGATAATCTATAATATTATTAAAATATAGTTTTGGATACTGTACATTAAAGTCACACATTTCATTGTTTAATGGTTCCCTGCACCTAATCTGGTGTTTTAATATTTTAAATATTTTTATAAATCAAAATAACCACTGAACATCACAAAGAAAATACGAGACCTTAGAAATCATGACAAAATCATCAAAAAGCACCAGTTCTTTATGGAATCAGGTTTTTAAGGCACATTATTACTCTCTCTCTCTCTCTCTCTCTCTCTCTATATATATATATATCTTCTTGCAAAAAATTCTGATCTGTCTGCACACTGTATTTGTATTTTCTCCAGTCAGAAAATTCATTTTAACAAAGACTTTGTATTTTATGTGAGATTGTGCGTCTCTGTGTGCATGCACATTTGTGAGCAAGCATGCACCTGTGACATAAACTCAACAGATTAAGAGTGCAAAGTAGCAAAATGTACAGAAAATACACAATTCAATAGGTTCCATACTAAATAAAAGCAAATTATCCAGGGGTTTGAATATTAACTGTTTATGTGTCCTATGAATAATATGTCCTTTTATATTTACACATAAAAAGTGAATATTCAGGCCCTTGGATAATAAATTAATAATGACGATTATCACCTTACAAGCTTCAGTCAAATCCCTTCAGTCCACTAAAAGGTTACTGTGAAGATCCACCAAAGCAGTCAAAGTTAAGCACCTCAGTATTGTAGATTTCATCTGAATTGTTAAGGATGTGCTCACATTTTCCCACTGAAACCAGTGGGGCTTCAGTATCACAACCCTATGCATCTTTACTCAGAAATAAATCTCATTGTGTTAAATGGGCATATTTCCAGGCAAGCTGTTTTATAGGATTGCAGTCAGAAATGCTTCACTTTCACTTGGTTATTCCCTCATTTTGATGGCCCCAAATTTTGTATTGGTTCACATCTTTTAGATTTTTTGTTCCTCACAAATCTTTCATTCCTTTTGGATTTAACATCAACTTACAACCCACTTTCATGGGGATAAAGATCAGATAAACATTGCATCATAGCAATCCTTTTAAAAACAAAATGGACATAAAAGTGGAAGGTTACAAAAATGTACATTTCCCCATACCTACAATTTAGTCTTTCAGCAGTTATGCTTCATAGCGTACACTTCTGTCATATTCAGAACTAACAAATATCTGTGTAACAGTCATGTCTGCATAAAGTAAAAGTTAACTCTAGGGAAACAGCAGCACTAGCAAGCAATAAGAAGCCCACTGTGTGCCCTTGGGCAAGTCACACTCTCTCAGCCTCAGGAGAAAGCAACAGCAAACCTCTTCTGAACAAAGCTTGCCAAGGTTCGTCTTAGGGTTGCCATAAGTTGGAAACGACTTGAAGGCACACAACAATGCAATAATACATAAGTCAGTGCAAGGAAGAATTCTTTGATTACAACAGTACTGTGGAAAAGAAAATATATGTCAAAGGATTAGGCTTCCTTTGAGTGAATATCTGGAATCAATTCATTAAAAACACTATCAACTTCCACAAATGAGATACAGGACAGAAGGAGGAATTTCTTTTCTGGGCTAAATGCTTTGTAAGTTGAAGACTTAGGGCATGATAAAACTTGCAGAGTTAAAGTCATTTAAATTCTGCAGATTTAACAGAGTGGCTTGAGCATGTACTGAAATCCTGCCCATCAAAATCAATGGAACATAAAAGTGGCTGAACTTTGGTTGGACAGATTCTTGGGTAGCAATAATACAGGTACTTTCTCTGGCAGTAAGCCCCTCTGAATTCAGTGGGATTTACTTTGGAGCAGACAAGCACAGGACTGCAGCGTTAATAAAGAAAATAACCCAGCCATCACTGAGGGTACTGAAAGATTTCCCATTTTTATTTAAGAAGTTGTTATGCCATATTAGTTGTTTGCTTTATGCCATGGGTATAAAGCATTTTGGGATCTGAGAACCATAAATGATGCAGGTGCAGAACTACACATACACATGCATACGGGCATGCTCACATACAGCTCTGTGATCCTCTCTCCTTGCTGGGAATTAATAGAGAGCCTTATTTCCAGTCACTTTCTCCAGTGGAGAAAACAGCAGTCTGTATGAAAATCTAGGGAGAGGAAATGGAGAGGTCTCACTCCAGCCAGAGATCCTCAGAAAGATGACTCTTTCAGCAGTGGGTAGGTGTGGGGATACTAGAAGTAAGAGAGAGGCCATTTGTATGACGTCTCCAAGAAATTGTCTGCAGGATGGGGATTTAGTAATAGGAGGGTGAAGGCACCCAGGGAAGAGAGTTAGAAGCACACTCTCATTCTGGGCTGTAGGCACATGTACCTCCTGTTTGTTTGTTTGTTAACTACCTTTGCATTGATCTCTACCCATGGCGACCCTACGGATGAGACATCTTCAGCCCCCCCATCCTCTACTGCTCTGCCCAGCTCCTGCAAACTCATATTCGTGGTCTCTTTAATAAAGTCCATCCATCTAGCATGTGGCCTTCTCTTACAAGCCATCGCATTCCCTATTACCATGGATGGATGTGAGAGCTGGACAGTCAAGAAAGGAGATAGGAGGAAAATCAACGCATTTGAGATGCTGTGCTGGAGAAGAGTGCTGAGGATCCTATGGACAGCCAAAAGGACAAACAAATGGGTCCTAGAGCAGATCAAGCCAGAAATGTCCCTAGAAGCCAAGATGATAAGACTTAGGCTGTCATACTTTGGACAAATCATGAGAAAGCATGAATTGTTGGAAAAGACAATAATGTTAGGAAAGGTGGAGGGAAACAGAAAGAGAGGAAAGCCACATACCAATACTCTAAACCTCCAAAACCAGAGAACGCAAACATGGCTTAGAGCACAATCCCAAACCCTTGAAGTGAAGGTGGTGTATTAGTGCCTTTCCACCAGAATATCACTAACAGGGACAGTTCTCTCACAGTGAAGTCTCCCACAGAGCCTCAAATGGCGCATCCTATGTGTGGAGGTGAAATCAGCTGGATACACTGGAATTTAAGCTATTCTGTTTTCCAAGATGGAAAACAAAAGTGTGTGTGTGTTTTGTAAATTCACAGATTTACTGTGATGAAGAACCTAGCAAAACTGCTCTCCTTTCTGTAGACAGGCCTGAAGATGAAACAATAGCTTAGGACTGCATGACTAATATAAAATCCTCTCCCAGTGGACTTGAATTTTTTCAGGAAAAATTAGAATGCAAGGATAATTGTGCACATAGAATGGCGATGTCGGAGACAAATTTTCTATGTTCAAAACTCAAAAGAAAATGGAAAACTTTGTTGGAAAAATGTATGCAAATGGGCACTGATGCAATCGGACATGAAAAGCTTTAATAATTATGCAGTTAAAGACAGTGAAAGGTCTGTACATAGCACATCCTTCCTTTTCTTCAATATCTGATGAGGTTTACTTCTAAAAAATGTCTGGAAGATGGTTGGAAGTGGACTTGCAAACTGCAGTATGTGCTATATATAGTTTACTGTGGCATTTGAATGGACAAGCCAATGAATGATGAGACTAGTGTGTCATACAGATGGAAAACAAGCTACTCGGTACTATAGCATTACTGAAGAGGCTGCAAATCCACACTCTGCTTCAGCCAAACTGAGGGACTAGCTTTGTAAAGCCTGCCAGATTAAGGCTCCTTCTATTCTATTTCATTTTTAAATGTTGTTGACACACCTGGACTCTTACAAGTGGAAAAATATTCTTTGTAATGAAAAATTTTTTTCTTTGCAGACTTATATGAAGTAGAATGGTTTATTAAGTGCAAATTGAGTCCACTTTTAGGGTTAGGGTTAGTGCTAGGGAATCATGGGAATTGAGCCTTCTCTGTCAGAGAGCTCTGGTGCCACCATAAACTACAGTTCCCATGATTCCTGAGCATTGAGTCAGGGCAGTTAAAGAGGACTCAATTTGCACTATTTCTGGCAGTCTGCAAAGGCCCATAGTATTTCCCATTAAACCCATATGTTTTAGCAAGCAAGGATAATTTTTAAATATAGCATGGACCTCCAATTTTAGCACATTACTGCACATCTACAGGTTCCCCACCATTGCCCTAAATCACAATTGGTTTAGAATGACAGTGAGAAAAAAAAGTGCATTCTGAAATGGCAAACACAGATACTAGATATTAAAATTGTTGTTATACAGTACTACAAAGCATAAGTGACCTGAGTTTTCATGGCACTTAAACGAACCATCAAACACAGAAGTATACGAAGAAATAACTGTTGCAAAAATATTGACTAATTTGAACAGAAACTTTAAGGCTTCAGTCCCATATACACTTATCTGCAATTTAAAATCAGTGTAACTAATTTCTGAGTAGATATGCATAATTGCATATGCAGATGCAATTTCTGAGTAGATATGCACATTTCTGCACTGTGGTTCATGCATTAATACTACAGTGTGCCTGCGCCATATGTGGGTTCACCGTACATGGACTCAAGATCATGCGGACAACAAGCCCTGGTAGAATAGGGTGTGCGCAGCGCCATGCGCCACGGGGGCACACCCCATTCAAATGGGACTTAAGGTTCTACAATTTTTGCTTTACACAGGTGTAAAAGGGTCCACTGTAGTTGTATTTAGTTTTCCCTTCTGAGATTATATGAAGTAGAACGGTTTATTAAGAACCAAAAATGTGGTACTCGGTGCATGAAAATTCTAGAGAGAGGACAATCCCGCCTGCCATCCTGGACAAAGCTGATGGCAGAGCCTCCAACATATCCAGAGCCTTTCAGTAAAAGCTCAGCATGGCAGATGTGAGGAAGGAATCGCATTTCTGCTGATCGTTTTCTCCTTGTGGCCATTTCTTTCCTTTTTCTGCCCAGATTTTATTCCATGAAACCAAGGGTGGGCATAGATTGGCAGCCATTTGGGAGGCCAGATATTCTGTGACCCACCCTGACCAACTGTGTTTACCACCACCCTTTTAATTTTGGAAAAAAACCACCACAGGCCTTTCCAAACTGGTGTGTGTGTGTGTGTGTGTGTGTGTGTGTGTGTGTGTGACGTCCTAAATCACACCAGCTGTGTTAATCTGGAATATCAGTAGGCAAAGGAATCTTATAGCACCTTTGAGACTAGGGGGAGATGTAGATGGTGCAAAGCGCCGTTTTGGAGGCAGGGAAGGGGAGGGGCAGCCGCACGGCAGCCGCCTCAATCCCTTCCCGAGGACATCTTCAGAGTGTGCACCATTATACATGGCGAGCCCCTTGCTGACATCCTCCCAGCGCAGCCTCTGCACCGGAAGAGATGCAGAAGAGCCACGTGATGGCTCTTCCGGCGCCCTTTTCGCCGGTTCTGGAAGGAGTGGCATTTTGGCACTCCTTCCAGGGCCTCCAAAAGGGTGGATTGGGGCTGAGGCATGGGGCAGCTTCGGCCCCAATCCTCCGCTTCTCAGGACAGCCCACGGCTGCCCGTCTGCAAAGCCCCTAACTGAGCAAAACAAGTTTTAGCACAAGCTTTAGTACACTTGGTCTACTTCCTCAGATCCATGTAAAGTGTTACAACAAATGCTAAGCTTTCTAGGTACAACAGGAGTGAATTCCAATCTCAGAATCAGAATCTTAGGTTCTAAACCAGGGGTAGGCAACCTTTCCCCTTTAAGGGCCGAGGGACTTCAGCTCCCAGAAGCCTCAGCCATGTTGGCCAATAGTCCCATGTTGGCCAATAGCTCCTGGGATTCTGGGAGCTGAAGTCCCTTGGCCCTTAAAGGGGAAAGGTTGCCTACCCCTGTTCTAAACCAACCAGCGATAAACACCGGCCTTGGGGCAGAGTGGGGGTGTGGTGACCACATGCCGCATGCCCCGACTCTGTCCCCAAGCTGCTGGGAAGCTGCCTGCCTGATCGACATGCTGCACTGCAAAAATGAAGAAAAAACACCACCGCGGCGGCAAAGGTAGCTTTTCGCTAATTTAGAAAAGAGGAGCATTTTGCTGGCCCAACAAAGCACTGGATTGGGGCTGCGGTGTGCGGTTGCTGTTGTCCCGATCCAGCGCTCCCTGGGGTGATGCGGAGCCGCTCTTTCAAGGTGGTCTGTCCAGCCCCTGAGAGTAGATGGGGCCATGCAGGAAGATACAACTAAAGAACTCCTGAAATATGCCCATTCTACCTCTGTTTAAAGACCTCCAAAGGAGGAAATTCTACCACCATCTTATTAACACTTACTTGAGAATAAGTCACATTGCACTTAGAAAAGCTTACTTCTGAACAAACATTAATAAGATTGCACAGTCTATATCCGTGATGGCAAACCTATGGCACATGTGTCAGAGATAGCAGGCAAAGCCATCTTCCGCCACACGCAGAGAGTGAGGAGGAGGAGGAAGAGGCATGGACCTGTTCCTCCTCCTTCCTGACTCTCACCAGCCTGTGCCATAAGTTTGCCATCACAAATACAGACTGTGCAATCCTATTGATGTTTGTTCAGAAGTTGTTCAAAAGGAAGGCCTTTTAGTTTGGTCACTCAGCCCCTAAAAGGTTTGCCATCACTGATTTATATGTTTGAAACATTCTTTAATTCTCTGCAATATTGATTATAGAAAAGAGAGAATTAAAGCCCCAGTGTGATTAGCTATATAGAAATGATAGTATTTAACCAGTAAGAAAATATATCTTTTGATTTCACAGTCAATACAAAAAGGCACTAATCCATTTCACTCAGAACAGATTTCTTCATATCTTCTTAATCTTTGCAATGGAAATATGGCATAATAAGAAAATGCTAAAATACTGGGATCTCTGGGCCTTGAACTAGAACTGCAGTGGCTGAGGCTAAGATATAACCTAAAAAGGTATTGTGGAGGCTGTCTGACTATACTGGCCATGAAACCTGCTTCAGCTGCAGAGTCCATTTATGATGATACCTCTGAATCAGTAGGGTTGGTGTAGGTACTGGAAGCCTTCTTCCTTTGCCAGATCAAGAGGGTATTATATTCTCAGATGAGAATTGGAGAGTACATTTTCTAAGTCTAGATTTCAGTATGGATGCCCATACCCTGACTCTGTCTTTAGAAAAACAGCACAAACAGCAGCATAACTTTCTACTTTGAAAATCTTCCTGTCACAGATAGCTAAGAGTACGGCTTTAAAAAAACAAAACAACTCCCCCCCCCAAAAAAAAACAAAAAACCAAAGAGAACATAATGAATTCTCTTGGTGCTTCCACTGTGGAATGGCGATAGCTATTTATCCACCTGAATGCCAAGTTCAGTCTTTCTAAAAGTATGTTCCACAAAAGGTTGCAACATTTAAATAGTTTCTCTCTCAAATCTGGTACACTCTGTTTTCATTCATCGGAGGCTCAAGTCAAGAAGACTCACAGATGAGTTTCTTCCTGTTCCCAAGGGTGTGGAGGGATGTGAAAAGAAGCTGGAAGAGATGCTACCTTTTGGAGTTTAGGACGATGCACAGGTTTTGGTCTGTGGAATGAACGTCGACTCTGTACTCGCCTTGCTGTTGCAGATCTGTGGTGAGCTTGCATATTAAATGGCCATTTTTTATCCTGGGTGTTCCAAAAAATAGATTCCACTTCAGGTCCAGGAACAGAATGGCCAAGCTGTGGACTCACTGGGTCATAGTTAGTGTCAGTAGAATAACTTGTATTTAAATGCATTTGATCATCTGGATTGAAGACCGTCTGCCACTGGAGGTCAGGTACATCCTCATGAGAATGAGTCAAGAACTCAGAGTACTCCCTGTCTTCTAAGGGTGTGTAGTCTTTTTGCCACACTGAACCTAAGTTGTGGAGTTTGTCTGACAAAGAAGCCTCTGGTTTTGTTTGTTCATATTCCCAAGGAGGGAACATCTCATCAGAAGAATATCCTGACAGCAAAGCATCAAATGTTCTGTCACCTGTGGAACGAAAACGTCAGAATAAAGATGAAAATCAACAATAGCTGGGAGACCTTCTAAAAAGCACTTTCCACATTGATCCCTTGGTTTCTGTAGTTTGTATTAAACAATGCTGCTTTGAATATGAAGAAACCTCTAGACTGATCCAGTGAAAGTAATATGCAGAGACTGCAGATGAACAGTTCTGTATTTCTTACATTTCAGCACCACCCAGTGGACACTTAACCAGTCTTGCCCATACAATAATTTACACATGCATTTGAGACTCAGTCCAGTCCACCCAAGAGGTCAGCACTCATGAGCTGAGAATTCCCTTGGGCTGTGTAAATGCACACAAAAATGTAGAGGGCTCTGGGGAAATGTGTCTGTAACCTTTCTGTTAAAACCATGTAACCCTCTCTCTTGAATTGATGCACATTATTCATGGTCCAGAGCTTTAATACATTGAATTAAGTGGAGCAGAAGGGCTAAGACTGAGATCAGTGGTTGCCTATGTTAGCTTTATACCAAATAGGTCTTTTTCTTGCACTTCTGAGAATTCTCTGCATACAGATGCTCTGCTTGCATAGATTAGAGGTGCATCTACTCTATAGAAATAATGCAGTTTAACACCACTTTAACTGCCATGGCTCCATCCTACAGAATCCTGGGATGTGTAGTTTTGTGAGGCACCAGCATTCTTTGGTAGGGAAAGCTCAAGACCTTGTAAAACTACAAATCGCAGGATTCAATAGCTACAGTACTTAAAGTGGTGTCAACCTGCATTATTTCTACAGTGTAGATGTACCCTAAGTCATTCACTTATTTTTAAAATATATGTGTATAAAGCAGAAAGAATTTTATTTATTATTTAAATTTTAAAATATTTTCTAGGAACAAAGGTTTGTAAGAAAACAACAGACCTCTGGGAAATATATCCTGAAGGTTGTACGTTCCAAGACCCCATATGACTTTGTTCCAACCGCCTAGTATACACATCATGACACCCACAAAACTTATCAGTTCCCAAAACATTGAATTTATCATTCCCAAAATATCTCCCAAGAAAGGGAGTTCAGGAGGAAGAAAAAGAAAGAACAGAGGCCACCTTCCATGAAAAGATAAGTTAGCATCAAAGATAATAACAGTGGAACTACTCTGCCATGTGGTGTTGTCCTTGCTGAATGTCCTTGCTATGATGTGGCTCTTTACAATGAAAGAATTTGGGCTTGTGACCAAAAGATTTTGCGCATGTGATATTTTCGTATCTTACATTTTTAGATGAGGGGCAAAAATCTTAGGAAAATCCAAGATAATCAGATCAAGACAAGTTAATAATGCTATTATCACATAAAAATAACATGCCAAATGGCAAGTTTATTGCTCTGGTTATTAAATCTAAGTTAAATTTAAAACCTAAAATGTCTGTAACAAACAAAATTTATAGAAAGAATAGGTACTCTGCTCTGGATTTTCTTTTATTAGATACAGAACTATTACTTTTTAAGTCAAGTGTTGCTTTTTTACTATTTTAATAAGTTGTTTTAATGTACTATATATGGATATGATGTGTTTTAACTTACTACAGACATTTTATATCATGATTCACTGTATTGTAATATTGCTTTTGTTTGTTATATTTGTTTGTTATGTTTTGTTTGTTAAAGGAATAAATTTGAAATTGAACCAAATTGAATTTGCTTAAAATAAATAAATAAATTCTGAGGTTAATGCCAGAGATGATGGGGGGGGGGGGTAAAAATAGGGAAATAATGTAAAAATAAAAAATAAAAAATAAAAGGGAGACAAGAATTTGGACTAACATTTTAGGGGACTGTTAGAATAATTGAATCAAAAGTGCAAAAGTTGAGGAAGCTAAAACTAATTAAACACTATTTTTGTAGTGTGCAAGAACATATAAAACTCACATTTTGGCTTTCAAGTACAAGATATTGAAAGAAGAGAAGGGAAGAAGGGAAGACCAAAGAAACCTAAGAATGAGGGAAAGGCCATTTGTAAGATGATTAAAGAAGGGATAGAAAGAGACTGATTAAAAAATAGGGACAACAGTCATGTTCAAAATATTACATGTGTGTTGACTCTGGGAGGAAAGTTCTAGGTCGTTCTTCAGGGCCATCTACTTGCAAAAAGGAATCTATGGATCTATTGCTGAGTCGGATGGGGGCAAGCCGTTGAAAGTTGTTTGGAGAATAGGGTATCTGTACTCGGGCCCTTTGGGATGGAACCACCATCTCTTCAGAAGATAGCCAAGGTGGAAACCTCATAGTGGCATTTGGTTCAACGTCAGCTGAAAATACTGGATTATCAATGCCTACAAAAGTCCATGAATGACAAATTTTAGTTAGCAATAAAGAAAGGTCAGTGGCACATGACATCTTCCATGCTGAAATGAGCTAGGAAAAAAAGAATTATCTTGGTCTGCTTGCACAGGTGGTTCGTCTTTTTGTAAAAGGCTCTCAACAAAGCTCCATTGCAATGCTGCCTTCACACTACAAGAATGGAAAAATCAAGGCATGCTCAAATGAGATGACAGCTTCACAAACAAGTTCCTTTCATAGGAAAAACAGAACTTTCCAGCTCCTTCCCCACCCTAAACCCCTGCTGTAGGACAACAATATCTCTGTTGTGATGGATTTGGATAAGTATACTTTTCATTCTGTGTCTCATTCGTGAGATTTAAGAATAGACTGTATTTGTATCAGCAATATTGCATGTTATGACACATTTTACATTAGAAACTTTGCTATCTGTCTTAAAAATCAAATCAACTCCTTTTTTTCTTTTGTAACATGAAGCATTTCTTAACTATACAACATAAGGTGTAAATGAGTGCTATATTGAAAAACAATTGCATTCAAGACAGACTATAATCGTAATGGTCTCAATCAAATAGTAGACCTACTTAAAACAAATCCATTGAACTGAATAGCACTTGTTAGTCACAACTGACATATCCCACTGAACTCAGCTGGTTTTCTCTAGGTAGGACTAATGTTGGATTTAATCTAATGTTACTATTTTGCAATGTCATTTTGAAATCCTGGCCTTCTAGAGAATTGGAATGGTGAGATTTATAACACAGGACAATCCCCATATCTGCGGAACCAGTACCTGCAATTTCACTTACCTGCAGAAACATATATCTTCTCTAGGCATTTTCTAGGCCCTCTAATGCAATTCTATGATATGCTTTTGGTAGAAGTTGACCATAGAGTCATGCTGGAAGATCTAGAAATGCCTAGAGAGCTATTCTCTCTAGGAATCTCTAGCTTTACCAGCATGACTCTATGGTCACTTCCAACATCATTCACTTCAGTAGGTTTAATTATTATCCACGGTTTTGTGTTTCCACAGTAAGTCTGGATACTTATCTCCCATGGATACAGAGGTTGTACTGTACTGTAAACCAGGTTCAATGTATGTAGCATGTTTCATAGGGATTTAAGTATTACATCTGCCCTTGAATTTTTATTTCATATATACAAAATTATTATATGGAAAAAAATACTGCAACATCACTGCTATAAACAATGTTGTTACTTACTACTGTCATGTCTGAAAACTGCAAATGACCACCTGACTTCTAAGTGTTTACAATCAGCCAATGAAGGGCTTTGGCAGGAAGCATTAACCAATCCTGAAGCATCCTGACTCCCAAGATAAGGAGCTAATTAGATTTACCCTTTGGTTACTTCCTGTGATACTTTTTTGCATTCATGTCAAACATTATTCCATAGCAAGGCTTTGCTCATGCAAACAAGCTGTAATTCGGTAAAATACTCGGGGGAATTCTTGAGGTTTCATTTCATTTGCCAGAGTCAAACTATGCATCTCTTTGTTCTGCTCCACCTGACTCCTCAGAGATAGAGTCCTTTATACTATCTGTTTTGAAGCCTGTAGCTATCCTGGAGTTTAGATACTCAGGGCTAAAGCAAATATTACTTTAACAATATAGCTAGCAGCTATGGCCTTTTCCTGTTTTACTCTAGAATAAGTGTTAGGGTAAAGGGATGCGGTGGCTCAAGTAGTTGAGATGCTGACTCTGTTGATTGCAAGATCAGCAGGTTGGCAGTTCAAGGCCTGGGTGCTGCATGATGGGGTGAGCTCCTGCCTCTAGTCCCAGCTTCTGCCAACCTAGCAGTTCAAAAGCATACAAATGCAAGTAGATAAATAGCTACCACATTGGTGGGAAGGTAAATAGCATTCTGTGTGATGATGCTGGCCACATGATCAGAGAGTGGTCTTTGACAATGCTGGCTCTTTGGCTTAGTAACGGAGATAAGCACCGCTCCCTATGTTCAGACACGATTTGACAACCTTGTCAACGGGGAATACCTTTACCTTTACCTTTAAGTTTTAGGGTCCTATTCTTTCTTGCTTATATCCCACTGGATTGTTTTAATGGTTCACTATTTCACACCATAAATTGCAGGCATTATCTGTCCACTCCAGATTGGGACTCACCTCACCAACTAGACTAGGATCAAATGGAGTGGTGGGGTGGAAAATATAGCCTTTGCTTCCAGGATTTCTGTCATTCAGCTCTAAGACTGACAGAAGCAATTCAAGAAGCAACTGAGGCAGGAAGAGATGCAGCAATGCTGCCACCACCACTACCTACTCTGTCTTACTTTTGGGAGCAAAAGAGAGGTCACTGGGGCTCTTTAAAGAGCAAAAACACCTACACAAAAGTTTTATTTTGTTATTTTTACTTTTCAAATGCCTGGCTTTGAAGGGTTCTTCCTCAGATACTATGTGGATATTAGTATTCCCTGAGAGATCACATGCATCATGCCACTGGCAATCTCCCAGGATACTGATAATCACTCATAATGCCTTCATAATGGATCTTCTTTTCCTTTCCTTTTACCAACTTGCCTCCTGATGTATCCAGAAAGACCTCTATTGCCTTCTATATCAAGACAGGAAGATTTACTTTCTAGGTGACCTGGGTCCATATGTGGTATGATCAACCTGTTGGGTTCGCTTTTTGGAGTCTCACAATAGCTTGTGTGCTCCTGAACTATCTGCTCTGAATCTAGAACAATGCTGGACAAGCAGGGAATTTAGAGGCTGCTATATAGGTCTCAAAGTTCAATACAACATTTGCACTATTTTTAAGAAGTTGTTTTCATCTGCCTTGGTAGCCCTGGTCATCTTCAACCAACCAGCCAGATCATAGCCATAGTATTTTACCTAGTTCCTCTCTCTTGTCTTATTTTCCCAAATCTCCTAAGGAGAAGCCAAGTTTTAGGGTTCTTTATTTTCATTTCTTTTTTAAAAATGAAGTATAGATGCAGGGCTAAAAATAAGATCTAAGCTTTCATTCATTCTCCCCATCACTGTTTCAAGCATCAGTATCCTTGGATATATCATTTATTGGCTATTTCTGACCAACGAGGCACTCAAGATTCTTTAAAAGACTTGAGGCTTTTGTCACACTGTGAAAGTTGGAAACCCAGGCTCATGGCACCCTGTACCCATTGTTTTCAGTAGCGCCCACGTTCCCTCTAATATATAGCTTCTAAATTCCCCATCTTGACATTTCCATAACACTTCCTTCAATTCTTATTTAGCAAATATTAGCTTTCTGAACCTGCAGTTCCATATTATTAGTGAACCATGTGCAAGAGGGTTAATATACTCACCAAACTGCTTTGGCAGGCCTTCCCAGAATAGATCACCTTACTTAACCTGTCCTCCCTTCTTGCTAGACATCCTCTCCCCACACTTACTGGTGTGCTTGCTGTTTTAATCCATGTTTTTACTTTAGTATTTTATATTTTTTAAAGGGGGAGGGGTTAATTGCTATTATTGTTAGTAATGTTTAATGTAGGGCAAGTTTTATCTAAATTCAATTTTATATTATGTGAGCCACCTTGATTGCTACAGCAGAAGGCGAGATACAAGAATAAATAATAATAATAATAATAATAATAATAATAATAATAATAATATTCTCTTTAGTAATAAGCATATATAAGTTAATATAAACACTAGTACTCTTTGATCTGAATGCTTGTTTGAGCTATTTTTTTTTTTTTACCCATTGAAGAGTAGCTCCTATGTTGTTGAAAGACTCTGTATTAAGTCTGTTGTGCATATTCCACACCATTAAAGGAGGGCTATTTTTCCCTGCATTCTTTTTGACACGTGTGCACACATGAATTTGCATACAGTAGGCCCTTGGTATGTTCCAGGACACACACACACACACACACACACACACACGGATACCAAAATCAAGTCCCATTATACAATGGCACAGTAAAATGGTATCCCTTATATAAAATAGCAAAACAAAGGTTTGCTTCTGGGATTTAAAAATATATATTTTTAAGCTGTGGATGGTTGAATTTGTAGATGCAGGATCTTCTGGATACCGAGGGCTGATGGTATATGCAAAAATGAGAAAATGCACAGCAAGAAAACCAAGTGTTTCTAGGATACAAAAACACTGCACAGATGAAATAATGTACTCATTTTCTTACCGCCTGTGTCTGTGAAATTCTGCCTGGTGACATTAGCTAAGAAGTCCATTGCTCTCCCTGTTTGTCGGAGATCATAATCATTTTCTTCTGGTTCAGAAATCTCAATTTCTAGGGGAGAAAAGCACAAAATAATTACCCTTATTTTCCTGCGTATAAGACTACTTTTTTACCTGCAAAATCTGCGGCTAAAGTGGGGAGGTCGTCTTATACACCAGATATAAGGATAATGAGGATGGGGGTGCTAAAACTCTATATTTTGACTGGGAAAATGGGGGGGTCGTCTTATACGTGGGTCGTCTTATACACCGGAAAATACGGTAAGTATAGTATGACCCTCTGTATCCATGAGTCCAGTAATTGTAGTTTCACTACTCGCATCCAGAGGAAAAGGGTGATAATGCTGATAATATTCTTGATAATGCATATCAAAAAGTGGAAGAATGCTGTGATGTCATTCAAAATATATTGATTTTCAAGAATCTTATACTGTTTTTAAAAACCCAGATGATTAAATAAATAAATTTTGCAGTGCATCATCACATCATCATGCTTCTAAACTATAAAAAAGAGATGCAAGAGTTTGCCAGGTTCTGCTTGTATGTGCCCAAAATATGGGGAAATGTACATCTAGTATTGAAAACCATGGAATTCACCTAGGACTGTCAGTGTTTATATGTTAATGTCTACATTCACTCAGTTTTGGACATCATTTTAGCATATATAGTAAATATATCGCACGCATGCGCATGCACACCCACCCACACACCATGAGTGATAATACAAAAAAGTGGAAGAATACTGTGATGTCATTCAAAGTATATTGATTTTCAAGACTCTTATACTGTTTTAAAAAACCCAGATGATTAAATAAATAAAATTTGCATCATCTCATCATCATGCTTCTAAACTATACAAAAGAGATGTAAGATCCAAGCCATGATAAATGTGCAAATGTAATCCAGTTTTTTTTCACTGCTAAACTTTTAAAAAATGTATAATAATGTAATATTGTTTTAACATGTATTTACCTTTTTCCTTTATGAATTCTGTAGACAGATTTCCATTTGGTATGATATTGCTATTTTTCTGAAATAAATAAGCAAAATGACATATAAATCCTTTCTAGAATATAGATTTAGAAAAGTAGATCTTTTAGTGGGCCCAAATATTTTACTGGGATAACACAAAGTAAGATTCCATGTATCATATAGCAAAAAAGTGTTGCAAATTTTTTATTTTATTTTAGAACTAATGTATTTAGACCAGGAAAAGGTATGAACTCATTTTTATCTTCCCTATTATATAATGAGCAAGGATGGTGAAGTGATTTGAGCATTGGACTATGACTCTGGAGACCAGGGTTTGAATCCCTGTTTGGTCAAGGAAACCCACTTGGTAACCTTTCTGTCCCTTAATAATTTAATGATTTAATAATAGCAAGTTATAAAATTGTTGAAGCTGGGGAGTGTAGTGTACTGTTTTGAGGATTGGATTATGACTCTGGAGATCAGAGTTCGAATCCCTGTTTGGCCATGGAAACCCATTCAGTAACCTTGGGCAAGTCACACTGTCTTAGCCTCTGAGGAAGGCAAACCCCCACAGAACAAATCTTGCCAAGAAAATCCTGTGATAGGTTCACCTTAGGGTTGCCATAAATTGAAAATAACTTGAAAGCACACAACAACACAAATAAAGAGCTCTTTCATTAAAGTTACATGAACAAATTTTCAAAAACAAAATTCAGTCCAATAGAATAAAATTATATTGATTGTTCCAATATCAGATAAATGGAACACATTTATCTAAAAGGTTGGGCTGAATTAGTCTATGCTTTCTAATAATATCTTCCAACTTGGCCAGCTCTACAGCGTCCAACATTTTATTATTTTAGCTACAGGTGGCTTATCAATTTATAAAAATATACCAGAATTAGAAATGTATTATCTGCCTGAGTATGACATTGGTAGGATTTCTGTTACCTCCTCTCCCTGTTGTATTATCACTTTTTAACCTTGACTATGGAGTTTATCACACGGAAACCTATGTGCTTCCATTCCGAAAATGATTAAAGCATCCGCATCCCGGAAAAGCACACAAATGTGTGAATGATTTTCACAACACAGAGCACAATAACATGTTAACAGATAAAGGTATTCCCCGTTGACAAGGTTGTCAAGTCGTGTCCAACCATAAGGGGTGGTGCAATGCGAGAAAGTGGGTAGAAAGTACATTTGGTTTTCACACAGATGTGGACAAATCCCATTGATGGAAATAATTTTTTTGCACGTGCACACAGAAGATGTAGTTGTGTCACCATAAATCACCCAGATATATAAACAATTTTATTTACACAATATTATTTATAAAAATATACTCTATTGTCCTTTACTTTCTAAGAAACAGTATCCAACCTAAGTAAAAAGAAGAAAATATTACCCAAAAGAAGTAGGAAAGCTAGAAAAACCTTCTCTATCTCTCTTGCTTTCGCTGCATCCCTGCCTTCCCTCAGCAGCTGTTCCTTTAAGAGCCCTAGCTAATGGAGAAGGCTGAAGGAGGAAATCCATTCACACAGAGAGAGGCATGCAAGGGAGAAACAAGCTTTTTCCCTGTGTGTGTGTCCCTGCCTTTGCCTCAACAGCTTTTCCTTTAAGAGCTTTGGCTAAAGCATAAAAGGCTACGTCCCTCTCGGCACAACAAAGAAGCACTGGAAGTAAACTTGCTCCAAAGAACCATGGGAAATCTGGCAACAAGTACAAAAATGGGGAGAATCCCGCAAATAGCTTTTACACTATAGCAATTGTGCAAAACAACAACAACAACAACAACAACCAATATCATGAATAAAATGGAAATGAATTCACAATATTTTCCCAAAATGCCCATTTTCTGGTTCATGACACTTTCTTGTCGGATTCTATGCAGTTTGCGCGCAACATTGTGTGACAACCATTTGTGCAATTGAGCCTAATATGCTGGATAATCATGGATTCATACCTGTTTAAACTTCCAATTTCCCCTGTGTGATAAACTCCATAAAAACCAACTCCTATGTTCACTTCAGGGCTGCACAAACCACTAGGTGTCACCCTCTTCACCCTCAGTCACTGCTTGGTGGTGCAACAGAAAGTGCAGTAAGCTATTCCATGGCAGTCTCCAAGACATAAATACCACCTCCATATATAAAAAAAATAGCCACTCTACAGATAAATATACTAGGCATGTTTACTAGACCCAGGCCCCAATAGCCCTTCCCCTCTAGTAAATGTGCAAAGGATTGCAGCTGCAGCCATAAAGTACAAGCTATTGGTTTGGAGACTATTACTGATCAAGAGTCTGTTCCTATAAACTGCTTTTCAAAATTTCAGTTAACTATCACCCTAAAATTCTACCAACACAGCAGCAACAGTCTGAATATTTTGTGACCTCATCTTTTGTTGACCCTTTGGTGATGTCACTGAGGTCAGAAATGCATTGTAAGTACAAACTTTGCAACATATTACTTTCTATCAATGTTGGGGGGTGAGTGGGTCTCTTATTTCTTCCCTCCTCTTTACAGAAGCATCCAAGAGTTCGTTCCTTATGTAGCAGATCTTCTATATCCCTTATAAAGGTCCACAAAGAAATAAGTGGCCCTGCTGGTCCTGTGCCTATGTGCATTGCTACTGAGCCTCAGTTCTTATGTCCCACAGATTCAGTCTGGATCCTTCCCCATACCTGTTGTGCTGTAATGCTTAAAAACCAACAATGCAATTCCAAGTGATATATTTAGCTGTGTTCAGCTGCTCAGGTCCCCTTCCCTGGGCAGTTGCAACAGCTACCAAGGGAAAACTAGTTTCATCATGGGTTGAACAAAGCAAAGCAAAGCAGCTTCATTTATATACAGCTTCATACCACGCTATGCAGTGTCTAAGCGGTTTACAACTGTAAGCTCATTGCTCCCCAGAGCTGGGTACTCATTGTAGTGACCTTGGAAGGATGCAGGCATGAGTCAAGCCTGAGCCCTGGCTAGTACTGAACTCGCAACCTTGCGGTTTATGAGTGAGTGGCTGTAGTACTCGCATTTACCCACTGCGTCACCAGGTTCCATATTTTGCCACCAGGTTCCATATTTTGAACAGGTTCCAATTGCTTGTCCCCTTGGACCTTGATACCAGCTGCTGGGCACCATGCAATTTCTGCTCTGTGCTAGACTTGAGCATGATAATATTTTCTAAGACATTTTGAGAGGGATAAAAGAATGTTAAACAAACAAATAGCTGTAATATTTCATGCAGCTTGGTTCACAGAGTAAAGTTGGCCCTCAGTGTTGGCGGGGGTTGATTTCCAGACAACCCTGCAGATACCAAAAAATATGGACCTCATTATCTTCAACAGATGCCAACACAAACATGGCTGCTTTGCATGCACCATCATTGACAACAATGGGGCAGGACCATCTATGGATGCCTCATGGATGGCTAGCTTTCCAACACAGAGGGCCAACTGTATGTTCTGTTGGATACCTGGCAACCCTAACATGGACAAAACATTCTCAGACCTCAGATCCCTTCACTGATGTTAGTTATGCAATCTTAAGACACTCTGTTCTTACTCTTTTTTGGCCCCGCTCCCTCTTGTGAATTTTATTTAGCTTCTTAGGATGATTTATGCCTAGCTTGGTGCTCTTGAAAGACTCCAAGCGCCTCCTCATGGTTCGGTGGAAAATCTCCTTGGTTTGCTTATCATCTTCTTCTGGATTTACTTCATGGCGACTATACAGAAACTTGTGCTGTAGCCCAAACCAAAAGAAAACCAGAAGTCAGAAACAGTGACACAGGCAAACCACAATAAATCCTTGCCTCTTACTGAACAATTTGAAATCCTTTGTTACTCCCTCCCCACATACTCTGAAACATAAAACAAAAGTGAAAATTAAAAGAAAAAAATTGCTAAATCAACAGGAGTGTATAGTTTAAAACTGTCTGGAACAGTTGCAGTTATACAGAACTTGTAAATACACTCCTCTCACATACACAAGAAGAATTTATTCAAATTGGATTTCACAAAGGAGATATTCCAGCATTTCTAGTATGTGCATATTTCATAATAAACCCAGAAAAAGAGCTTAGATAGAAAGATTTTGCAATCTTCATTTCAGAACTGTGAATCTGCAGAAATGTGGGTTCTGTCCACTTATTGTGGGAAAGATGCATCTTCCTGAAGTGAAAATGTAAATCTCCCACTTCAGATTAGACTTGGAACCTTTAGAACATCAAAAGTGTCACCAACTCCTGCTGGAGTGAGCAGAAGGAAAACTGCAGCTGAAACTATTTTGCAAAAACTCACACAAAAGCTTTTGCAAAAGTTCACATGGTGTTATTCAAGGCCAGTATTCTGTATCAGCTGCTTAGGCCCAAATCAGATAGCCAAATAAACTGGTTTCTGGCTACGTTTGGGATGTAGCATTTAGATGACACATTCCCTGAGCGCAGCTGGAAACCGCATTGAGGCCACGTCTTTTACAAAGAACGGGGCCAAAAAGGAGCAGTAAAATACCACTCCTTTTGCCAACTGAGTTCAAAACTGCAGCAGCAGCAGCCCAGATTGCGGCCAGGCATGTGCAGTCGCTGCAGCCCTGGAGCGAATGGCGCCAGCACAATGCTGACACATTTTTTGGGCTTGTCTGTTTCGGACCTTAGTTAACTAAGGGCCTCTACAGACGGCTCTTTGTGCCGTCTTGGAGGCAGGGAAGGAGAGGGGAAGTCACACGCTGGCTGCCCCAATCCCTCCCCAAGGACGTTCTGATGGTGCAGCGTCTTGACGTGCTGCGCCAGAAGGGACGCAGAAGAGTCGCACGGTGGCTATTCGGGGACCCTTTTTGCTGGCTCTGAAAGGAGCGGCATTTTGCCGCTCTTTTCTGGGCCGGCAAACGGGACGATCCTCTGCTTCCCAGGGTGGCCCAGGGTGGCCCGTCTGCATCCCACCTAAGGCCTGATTCCTACTTACAAATGAATTGGTTTGTGATCTGAATTGATGGATCAGTTCGACAGTGGAGCGTGGTTCACACTACATTTGCCCCGATTGCATTTTTTTGCTGTAAAATAACCCACTTGTGGTTCACACTGACGAATGAATCGATTCAAAATGGACGTCCTGACGCTGCATGCCATGCATAATGGCACACGACGTCAGGACGTCCTTGGCGTGGGGTTGGGGCGGCCGGCGTGCAGCTGCCCCTCCCCATCTCTGGCTCCAGGCCGGCCCTTTGGGCCGGTCTGTAAAGGTCCTTAGTCTCAGGCTTCTCATATAGCTCTTCTACAAGTGGAAGATGACTCCTGGATGTGGAAGGGCACTTTTTAAATTCAACTGTCAGTGAAAATGTGAAAATCAGCTGCTCATAGCGTGAAACAAAAGTCTGTTTTAAAATAATATCTATCTGAAATGCTCCGCCTGCCAAACATCCAAATGCTGAACAATTGAATCTCTTTGCTTCTGACTTCAATTATTATGGCCGAACTGCTCTCACCTGCTGTCGGGGCTTGTACAGGTACTGTTGCAGAGTATGATGGGTGAACATATCTTCAGCATCTCGGATACTTTTTCTTCTCTGTTCTAGTGCTTGCATATCAAGGCATACAGAACTGGCAGTTTCTCTCCTAAAACAACATTAAAAAAAAGTGGTTAGGTTTGCTTGTTTGTTTGTTGCCTCCTACTTTCCAGCTACAAAACTGACAAACTTTATTGACATGGTACAATTCCATGATAAGATCCTGCTGTGGCATGAGCTAAAAGTGCAAACCTCTTGAAGGAAATTAATAAATTCTTGCTGCTTATATTTTGAATATACACCAGTGAATCCTGGATTACTATTAAATATTCTGGTCCATGAAGCTCCCCCCCACTATTGTAAACAGCTGAACAGCTAAATTCTGAGGTTGACCACCTTCAGAGGTAACATTTGAAGAAGATATTTGAAACTTAGGGGTGAAACAGACTGCCCTGAAGATGGATTGGGGCCACAGCAACCTCATGCCGTGGCCCCAATCCATCTTTTTGTGGCCAAAAAAAGAGCGGCAGAGAGCCACTCATTTTTTGTGCTGGCAAAAACCTGGCTTTTCCCACCCCGTCACAGATGGAAGTCAGCTTTATGGTGCTTTGGAGGCATGTGGCATGTAAACTCCGTGCCATTGAAGCTTTTGTAGACTAATGCATCTGAAGAAGTAGACTTTTGTCTATGAAAGCTCATGCTTTTTTTCCAGTTAGTCTCAAAGGGTCTACAAGATCTCTCTACATACTGATTCTACATGGCTGTATCTTTGAATTTGGATGTGAGAGATGGCTTTCTCCATGGCTGCTCCCAGACTGTAGAACTCCCTCCCACAGGAGCATAGCCTGGTCTCTTCTTTTGCTTCCCCCCCCCCTTGCAAACACAGATTTTCTTATTCAAACAGCTTTTGGTCCTGGTTGTTGAGGATGTGTTTTTAATGAGGGGTGTTGCTGGACTTCCCCCCCCTTTTTTTGTTAAGTTTTAAATTTAAATTGTTTTAATTTAGTTTTTAATATGCCAATTTATGTAATTTAAAAAATATTTTAAACACTGTTATTGATTTTATGTGTTATGTCACAATCTTGTTTGGGTTCCACACTAGAAAAAAAATGCAGGACATAAATTAGACAAGCAAACAAACTAGGAGAGCTATCAGTAATATTATTTTTATTAAGAATCGCGTTTTAGTGAAAAGGTAAGATAAAAATATATTTTTTAAACTAAAAGTTTAAAGATGTCTGAACCTAAGATCCTAGTTTCTTGTTCCCAAACTGGTCAAGATTTGGGAATCAAAACCAAAACTGTTTACAATCCTGCTTTTTTAAATGCACACACACAAAACAGAATCCTAGGTTTGGTCATCTGATTTAATTTATTGGGTTGGACTCATGGGGGAGCCAAGTGGGAGCAAAAGTGGTGCATGCACTAGTATACAGCTCATTCATCATATTCAAGTGTTGGCCTAGAAAATAGAAGGTAGGTCTAATTATTTGTTATAATCACAGAGGTATGCCTGAAGCATGTTTCAGTGCTCCCCCTGGTCAAGAAAATGCTAGACTATACAAAACTAGAACATTAACTGGTAAATTTTGTTGTAATTTGTTTTAAACTGTTTTTAAATTTGACGTTGTTTAATAAATTTTTAAGGGTTGGGAGGGTTGGGGTTTAGGGTCGGTTTTACTGTATTGTATTTTTATGTTGGAAGCTGCTCCAATTGCTATGCAGAGGGACGGGGTACAAATAAATTTTATTATTATTATTGTTATTATTATTATTAAGGAGAGGTTTCATCTCAAAGGCTAGTTTTCCATTGGTAGGAAGTTTTCTACATGGTGGTGAGCTGAACATGCATTCCTAAAAGGGATCCTTCTTCCGTATAATCCACCCTGCGCCCTTAGGTCCTCTGGGAGGAAGCTGCTTCAACCAATGACAACTAAGTTGGCGGCGACCTCCCAGAGGACATTCCCTGCCACCGCTCCCAGACTCTGGAACGCCTTGCCGGAGGAGATCCATCAGATAACCAACCTTAGATGGCTTTAAAAAAGCCATCAAGACGGATCTCTTCCGGCAGGCTTATCCGGAATAAACGACTCACCTATTTTGATCTCCCCCTGTGAGACATTTTTATTTTGACTCTGCCCCAGAATACTTATTGTTTTTAAACTCTGTTTATTGTTAAATTTTAACTTCTGAGATTGAATTTAATGTATTTTTAATGGGGGGTAAATTGTGTTATTTATGTTGTTGTAAGAGTTTTTATGTAATTGATTTTATGTAAGCCACCTTGATAGCCAAGGCTAAAGGCAGGATATAAATAAATTATTATTATTATTATTATTATTATTATTAAAACTGCAGGTTTGGTCCGCAAAACATTTATTAGGAATAAAGGTCTAAGCAGACTGCCAGAAATAGTGCACATTAAATTGAGGCACTGCCCTGGCTCAGTGCTAGGGAATCATGGGAACTGTATTTTTTTCTGGGACATTGAGCCTTCTCTGTCAGAGAGCTCTGGTGCCACAATAAATTACAGTTCCCATGATTCCCTAGCATTGAGCCAGGGCAGTGCCTCAATTTAATGTGCACTATTTCTGGCAGTCTGCTTAGGCCCTAAGTTCCACTGAGCACAGTGGATCTTACTACTTATCAGACATATATTGCATTGTGATCCCCATCTCCTTTGACTGTGAGTCCCTGGAACCAAAGAATAATTGACACTCTGGCCTCGTTCCCATTATGATTTAAAATGAATTGCTGATCAGGTTATATGCCTGTCGTTCCCACTTGAAACCGGTTCCGAACTGATTTTACTAGGTTTCAATCGCGATAAGCGAGGCAAATGCAAAAGAACCACTCTTTCCTGACACTAGTTTTTTGGTGGTTCTTTTGAAAAGAAGCGATTAGCAAGTGTGTTCAGCAAGTGGGAAAGAAGGACATGAATTGCATCAAACTGGAGGGGAGGGATTACTGTGGCAGAGGGTTGGTACATCCCTCACCAGTTTTGGGGGAATTTCCCCAAAAACTAGTGAGGGATGGGATTCTGGGCATGGCACCTATGACTCCCTCCTGTGTTTTCTTGAATGCGTTGCTGGTTGCGTCACCAATGACATGTAGCTGATTGACAGGCATTTTGAAGGGGCACAAACTAGTGGGAATGACAATCTTGCCAAAAAAGAAGCAAATAAAGAAAAGACCCACTTCCATAGTGGGAACAATGCATGGACTGGAATTGATTCACCAACCTGGAACGAAAGCGAATTGCAAACCGGGTTAAATGTAAGTGGGAATGAGCCCTTAGAATCACTTCAGCTGAGACTGTGGGAGAGTTTACTCTGTTCCAGATAAGACTGGGCTGAACATCTGAATTCTAGTCAAGATAAAGTACTTTGAAATCCTATTTGTCCCAAAGAGAGTGTAAAACCCTTAAAAGACTCTCTCCAATTAAAACCAGTGGGGCTTTAAAAATGCTTAACTTTGGCTGGATTTCTACAAAAATGTATTTTCTTTTTCTCGTCCCAACTACTTTTTATTTATGTAATGCTAGCTTTCAAGCCTCTGACAAACATAAAGTATAGGACAAGCTTCTAATCTACTTACAGTAATTGGGACATAGAAGCTTCTCCATTCATTTGATTGATAATGCTGAAGTCCACATTGGCTGTGTTGTCAATGCTTGGGGAGCGGATGAATGCCAGAGAACCTCTTCGTTCTCCCTGTTCAATAAAGAATGCACACACACACACACACACACACACACACACTTCATTACAGTGTTTTTAACGAGAAGACTCAGGAGGGAGAGATGTTGACACACAGGACGTTTTCACACTGGGCTCCCTAAAGCCGGCTGGAGCCCTTCCCCTAAAGCCGGCTGGACCCCGTGCCGCTGACACCGGAATGACTCCGGCGGCGGCAGGCTAATTCCTTTTGCCACCCGGAATTACCTGAAGCCGGAGTTAGCCAGGAATTAGCTTGCCGCTGCCGGAGTGAGGCCAGACTTAGGGCTCCGTGTGTTTGAACACACGGAGCGAAAAGCCGGCCGGACGCAGGGATGACACCGGAAGGGGCGGGGTTTGCCGCCGCGCGTGTCTGAACATACGGGAAATGGAGCCGGAGTGAGGCCGGCGGGAGGCCGGCTAGCGTCCTCAAAAAGGCCAGTGTGAAAACATCCTAAGGCTCAAGTATCTTAAATTACAAAATATGGGATCATAGTTTCACACTGTTTCTCCCAGCTATCATTTATTTTTTTAAAGTGCTTCCTTTTTCTTTCAAAGCTTTATACTTTGTACACATTTACTCCACTTTTCTCCAAGCACAGGAATAAAATATTTAATCTCTCCCAGATTATGGAATGGCCTGCCAGATGAGATCCGTCATATTATTAAGATGGATCTCTTCCGGCAGGCCCTTCCTGAATAGATACCCCGGCCATCAAAAGACAACCCAACCTGCTCTGATCCTGCTGCAGTTACTGTTTATTTGTATTAGCATTTTAAGTGTTTTTTAAATTGTCATTATTTAATAGTATTTTAAGGGGTGGATGGGATTGTGGGATATGAAATGTATATTTTAATGTAAGCCGCCCCAGTTGCATTATGCAAAGGGGTGGGATAAAAATTATTATTATTATTACAGATTTATGGATTTATTTTTAAAAAATCATGTATGGAAAGCACAATGATATTATTTTTTGTCACTATAGTGACTTCATGAAAGCAAAATAATATGATGGCAATGAGAGTTTACACAAATAGTGTGCTTTGCCCACTAAAAGTGAGACAAAATGCACAGATTCCAGACTAGTAGGAAATTCACATACTTTTCCTTTTCATCATGTTAGATAGGAAAAAAGGAAGTGTGTGACACTTGTATCATCTTTGCTACTATTTTTTTTTGTCACTGTGTGGAATTATTGGGCAATATGCAAATATGTTTGTATGTGTGTGTGTGTATGTGATCCCAATAGATGCTTTAAAAATTAGCAGGGAGGGCAGAAAGTAGACTGCGATCTACTGTTTGATCTGTGAGTGATTTGAATTAGGATGGGAAGGGTTGCCCATATCACAAGAAGACATGACTCACTAGAAAAGACAATAACATATGGTAAAAGGCAGTAGGAAAAGAGGAAGACCACATTCCAGATGGATAGTCTCAATCAACGAAGCCACTGCTCTGAGTCTACAAGACCTGAACAGGGCTGTTGATGGCAGAGATGGCTTGGAGGTCACTCAATCATGGGGTCACCATAAGTTGAAGTTGACCTGACAGTAGTTAACAACAACAAGAAGGCAGGGTTTATGCCCTCTAATAATTTAATGATAAAAAGGTAAAGGTATTCCCCGTTGACAGGGTTGTCAAGTCATGTCTGACCAATGAAGAGCCAGCATTGTCAGAGACTACTCTGTGATCCTGTGGCCAGCATGATTGCACAGAACACTGTTTACCTTCCCACCAAAGTGGTACCTATTTATCTACCTATATTTGCATGCTTTCAAACTGCTAGGTTGGCAGAAGCTGGGACTAATCACAGAAACTCACCTCATCATGCAGCACCCGGGCCTTGAACTGCCAACCTGTCATAGAATCATAGAATCATAGAATCATAGAGTTGGAAGAGACCACAAGGGCCATCCAGTCCAACCCCCCTGCCATGCAGGAACTCCCAATCAAAGCATCCCCGACAGATGGCCATCCAGCCTCTGCTTAAAGACCTCCAAGGAAGGAGACTCCACTACTCTCCGAGGGAGTGTGTTCCACTGTCGAACGGCTCTTACTGTCAGGAAGTTCCTCCTAATGTTGAGGTGGAATCTCTTTTCTTGCAGCTTGCATCCATTGTTCCGGGTCCTAGTCTCTGGAGCAGCAGAAAACAAGCTTGTTCCCTCCTCGATATGACATCCCTTCAAATATTTAAACACGGCTATCATATCACCTCTCAGCCTTCTCTTCTCCAGGCTAAACATCCCCAGCTCCCTAAGTCGTTCCTCATAGGGCTTGCTTTCCAGACCCTTCACCATTTTAGTTGCACTCCTTTGGACACGCTCCAGTTTCTCCACATCCTTTTTGAATTGTGGTGCCCAGAACTGGACACAGTATTCCAGGTGAGGCTGGACCAAAGCAGAATAGAGTGGCACTATTACTTCTCTTGATCTAGACACTATACTTCTGATGCAGCCTAAAATTGCATTGGCCTTTTTAGCTGCTGCATCGCACTGTTGACTCATGTTCAACTTGTGGTCCACCTGGATTCCTAGATCCCTTTCACAGGTAGTCTCATTCAGCCAGGTGTCCCCCATCGTATATCTGTACTTTTCGTTTTTCCGCCCTAAGTGCAGTACCTTACATTTCTCTGTGTTGAATTTCATTTTGTTAGCTTTGGCCCAACTTTCTAGTCTGTTCAAGTCATTTTGAATTTTGATCCTGTCCTCTGGGGTATTAGCTACTCCTCCTAATTTGGTGTCGTCTGCAAATTTGATAACTATGCCCCCAATACCGTCATCCAAGTCATTAATAAAGATATTGAATAGCACTGGGCCCAGGACAGAGCCCTGTGGCACCCCACTGGTCACTTCTTTCCAAGTTGAAAAGGAGCCATTGTTGAGCACCCTTTGGGTTCGGCCAGTCAACCAATTACAAATCCATGTAACAGTTACTTTGTCTAGCCCACATTTTACCAACTTGCTTGCAAGAATGTCATGGGGAACCTTGTCAAAGGCCTTACTGAAATCAAGATATACTATATCCACAGCATTCCCTTCATCTACCAAGCTGGTAAGTTTATCAAAAAAAGAGATCAGATTTGTCTGGCATGACCTGTTTCTCTGAAACCCATGTTGACTTTTTGTGATTATGAAATTATCTTCCAGATGTTCACAGACTCTCTGTTTAATGATCTGCTCCAGAATCTTGCAATCAACAGAGTTAGCATCTTAACCACTTGAGCCACTGCATCCCCTAATTTAATGATAGCATACTATAAAATTGTTGAAGCTGGCCAGTGTGGTATACTGGTTTAAGATTTATACTATGATTCTGGGGACCAGGATTCAAATTCCTGCTTGGCCATGGAAACACAGTGGGTAACCTTGGGGAAGTCACATTCTCTCAACCTCAAAGGAAGGCAAAGGCAACCCACCTCTGAACAAATCTTGCCAAGATAGGTTCGCCTTAGGGATGCCATAGGGTCGCTTCTCCTAGAGTATTCTGGCCCTGAATTCCACTCAAAACCCCCCTTACCTGCTGCAGCAAAACATGGTGATGACAGGTAACCTTCTGATTCCATGGAGGACTCAGAAGGCAGCCTCTCCTTCCATGTCTTCCGAGTCCACACTAAACTTGGAAAGTAGCGGGGGGGGGGGGGGCTGGCCCTCCTCCTCCGTCCTGGGCTTTTTCCCTGGACGGAGTAGCCTGGAAGGGCACGTGAGTGCCCCTCCTGCCCCAAAGGGGAAGGAGGGCTGAACCAGGTGTCACCCCCACTTCTGGGTGTCACCCAGTGATCCTACTGCCCAAGAGACTGCATGAGAGAAAAAGAAGATGCCAATTCTTGAAGAAGAAGCAAGTTTAGCTGAACCATACCACTGAATTCTAGTTTTATCTCACAGACTCAATCATTTTCACCTGTGAAATATTAGTATTTTAGAAGCTGGCTTTAAAGTTTTGTGCTAATCTCCCTGTACACCTTATCTCACTTGTACATTATCTCAATGCATGTGTCAAGGGTGGTAGTAAGCAACTGGCTCCATCAAAGATGGCTCTGCCATCATTTTGTACTTGGCATTATTTTATACTTGGTGTTCTGAAACCATGCTCTATGAGGAGAGACTTAGGGAGCTGGGTATGTTTATCCTGGAGAAGAGAAGGTTAAGAGGTGATATGATAGCCCTGTTTAAATATTTGAAGGGATGTCACATTGAAGCTGGATCAAGCTTTTTTTCTGTTGCTCCAGATAATAAGACCTGGAGCAATGGATGTAAACTACAGGAAAAGAGATTCCACCTCAACATTAGGAAGAGTTTCCTAACAGTAAGAGCAGTTTGACAGTGGAACATACTCCCTCAGAGAGTGGTGGAGGTTTTTTCTTTGGAGGTTTTTTAACAGGCTGGATGGCCATCTGTTGGGGGTGCTTTGATTCTGTGTTTTTCATGGCAGGGGGTTGTACTTGATGACCCTTGAGGTCTCTTCCAACTCTATGATTCTATGATTCTACTAAAGATAAAATCATCCCACAAGCCTGAAATCTACCTACCTATGCTCTAAATATCAAAACAAAACATTTGCATTAAAATCATTGCAATAAAAAGTGCTCAGTTTTGATTGGAAGTATATACATACTACTAATTTACTATTATATTACTAATTTAGCATGGGATCAGAAATAAATCTAAGTAAAATAAAAATCTGTTTCATCACAAAATTTATTTAGGATTACCTCTGCCACATAGCTAATGGCATCCTTCAAATTGAGCTCACGGAAAACTTTAAGAATCTGGTCTCTGGTTTTCTGAGCAGATCTTCTCATCAGTACTTTGCTGAGGATTTGTCTGTCGAAATTGTGCCACCTTCAACACAAAATTTAAACACAAAATTTGAAGATGCTCTAAATTAAATGAACATGTTTAATATTTTCTTGTTTAAATAACCAAGACTGTGACCATTCCAAGAGGACCCCTGTTTATATTTTAATGGGTGGGAAGCAGTGGGCCCTTCAGTTGTTGGACTGCAACTCCCAGCAGCCCTAGCCTACATAGGGCCTCTGCAGATGGGCGGTAGATTGGGGCCGCGGCAACCCCACGCTGCGGCCCCAATCCTCCCTTTTCCTGCCCCGAAAAAGCATGCGGCGTCAGGACAGTGTCAGCGTGGGGTTGGGGCTGCCGGCATGCGGCTACCCCGCCCCAACTTTACTTCCAAAAGAAGTGTGTTACTGCCAGTTTCTGTCACTAGTAAGAAAAGGATTAGATATGCAAATTTCCAAATGATTTCAAACTACAGTTGCCCCTCTGTTTTCGTGGACTTGATATCCACGTCATTGCCTGTTCATGGGCGGCAAATGGAGGGGGATAAAATCGGGTGCATGCCCGTGGGTGCATGCCCCCATTAAAGTCTATGGGGCTTGAATATTTGCATTTTTCCATTTTCGCGAAGGGTTCTGGAACAGATCCCCCACAAAAATAGAGGGGCAACTGTAAATACATAGTGTTGTAACTCTGATTACAGAGGAATTCCAGCCATTCCAAGGCTTAGTAGAGAGTGTGGCTATCTTATTAACAGAACCAACCTGTTTCACTGTTAGCTTGTTATTAGAAGGCCCTATGTCTGGCTATTGTATCGTGCTATTTTAGTCACACTTTTCCATTCATTTATAAATGGTTCTCTTCCAGTAAGATAAAATGGCCTATCTCTACTTACTTGTCTCTCAGGTAATTGTGTCCTATTTGACCAGATATATCTTCAATAGCTGAAAGAATGTGGTCAAAGGCCTGTGAAAACAAAGAACACAGCTTTGACTGGGCAACTGGATAGTGCTATAGAAAGTTCACATATAGACAGAGGCTACGTTTGGACAGTGTACATATGCAGAGGGTAAAGAAATTACCATTGTAATAGTTATTTTGGGTATGCGTTAATAACAGATTAGAGCTGAAAAATCTGGGAACATGATCCTGATCTCCACAGACCAATAGGACTCCTTACAGCACTGCAATGTAATCTTTCCTGCCCTGTGCACCATTACTGTGCCAGAAACACCATAGCAGACCAATCTGCTCTCAATGAGACATCCAGCAGCCCCTTCTTCTCCAGTTATTTACAAGAGCTGGGGCAGTAGTGCCTTTGTGACCTTTGGAAAAATTGGAAGGTTTCAAGGAGATATGCCGGAGAGCTACAGCCTGCCAGTGAATCATACCGGGTGTTAGCAGCATAGGAAGGCTTATGCCACAGTCCTATAAGAAGCCCTTGTACCCCCTTCTGCTTAGCATGCAGAATCACATCCTGATCAACAACTAAGCATTCTGGTCTGACACTTCTGGGGCAGTTAGGGAGGTGGGTGGGCTGTATAAAATGGCCTCGGTGGGCTAGATTTGGACCAGAGAACCCCAATAGCCAATTCCTATATTACAGTTTCCTTTAGCATCCAGTATTTCAATACAGATTCTACCGGATGCCTCCTCACTGCCAAGCAAGTAGGAAGATGGCCAAGCAAGTATTGGCCAACCATGATCTGGGTGTGTGGGGGGCACCTTATCTTGCCAATGTGAAATGAGCCCCCCCACCGGCAGTAAACTACAGGCACTCTATGGTTGTTCATCTTAAACTTTTGCTTTGTTGTTTTGTAATCTGTCCCTGACACCTTTTCCAGAATTACCACCTACTCTTTTTTCTGTTCTGTTCTTTACTGTTGCTGAAAAAGAGCACTATCCACCAGAAAGTTCTGTATCATACCCATGGAAACAAATGGCAGCTGTGCACAAAACTCATGCAGTTCCATAGGGCTCTGCACAGGGAGGAAATCCAGTAGATTGTACCCTTCTGTCTATGAATATTAATTATCTAACCTTTCCAACTCTTCCACACATTAAAAACTGCATGGATTCTATGGCCCTAGTCTTTTTGTGACATAAAAATATGAAGCATGTTTCTTTTTATTCTTTCCTAGAAGTGAGTAAAAGAGCAGGGATTTTTAGCCATAGGGATCAGAAACTCCCTGAGTAGATGGACCGATGGGGTTTGTCAGAAGGTTCATCCTGAATTTTGAAAGCCTATAAATATAGTGGACCCTTGGTATCTGTTGGAGTTTGGTTCCAGGATCCCACATAGATACCAAAATCCATGGATGCTCAAATCCCATTAAATACAATGGCACAGCATAATGGTGTCCCTTATATAAAATGGCAAAATCAAGGTTTGCTTTTTGGAATTTATATATCTTTAAAATATTTTTTATTTTTTAAACTGTGGATGCTTGAATCTGTGGATAAAAGAATCTGTGGATATGGAGGGCTGGCTGTAGTTCTTTTTTTGAGGAGGGGGAATCCTTATAAAGAAGGAGTCATTCAGTAAGGATAATAATATCCCCCCACCATGATATGTAACATTTAGCACTGTATATATTTTCTGACTGACAGACACTCTCAAAGGTCACAAGGAAAGGTCCTTACAAAGAGCCTTTCATTTGACTTTCTGGGGTCCTGTTCCTGGAACCTTTGTCATATAAAGCTCATGCTCTGACATTGAGCTATAGGCCATGCTATATTCTCCTGCTGGCCTTCAGCACAAGGACATGGAGAATAACACATTAACCAAAAAGCTGAACATCCTCTCCCAATATCCAAAATATCCCTTTGGATTCTGCTGAATCAAAAGTGGATAGTGAGCCTTCCTGCACCACACCAAAAGCTGGAAAAGAACAGGTCTTATTTTTGTGGCTCTGCTTGTATGTAGCCAAAACTATCTACTCACAAAAAGGAGGGTATCAGAAAACTCAGAGGAGCCCAAAGATTTGCAAAAGTGCAAAAGGTCTTTAGAAATTAAACCCTAAAAAGGGAAGATGATCAAAACAAATCAATGAAAACTGACCATGCATATGCTGCAGAATTTTTTTTAGAAGAAAACCAGGGGAACGAGATGAAGCAACCTGAAAGAAGGCATGACTAGCTGACTAGCATCCTAAACAGAAACATTCTCTACAGAACTACTTTCTTGCAGGCCCCAGTTATACTACTCAAATGGGTTGCACCTATATATAAACACATGTATTGCCACATATGGTACCCAGACATCTAATTTTCAGATGCCACCATTTCTTCCTCACCAATAATTGAGTGTAAGTAAAAACACAGATTGCTTACCCTGCCATGGAGCTTCTCATTCAGTTTGGGTTCTCTATGCTCACTTTTTTTCACTTTCAGCCATTGCACTAAAGGCTTGATTGTCAAACCCTGTGGAAGAAAACAAACAAATTACTCTCACTTGATTTACAAGAACCAATGGGAGATGCTTCCCACATTGTTTCCCACACTACAGATGATGTACCGTAAGTCTAGAGGAAGCACATCTATGACACTAATTTAAAAAATCTCAATTTTAGGCACTTTCATCACACATTATTTTAAAAGGCCATGGCTGAGAAAATGATACATCCTGAGGCCTGAAGGTAGTGGATGATTTCTGAGGTCTGAAGGTGGTGGAAACCCCAGACCCATTACTGCTCACAACAGCATGAACATTTGGCCCATGGTGTGTGCTTGTGTAATCTCATATTGCAAAAGCATCTCTACTTCCCCAATTATGCTGGCATAACTCCCAGGACTCTGTGAACTGTACTGTGTACAGCCTCTAATAGTGATATGGGAAGTCCTGGGAGTGAGAAAGAACACCTTTATGTTGTAACTGCTGATGTGGACTTATTACTTCTGTTGGGTCGTTTAGACTGAGGTTCTATCTGCATGGACCAAATAAAATGCCCTCCCCCTGACCACTCGGTGGGGAGTACGGTGCAAACTTCAAACCTGGGTATACCTTAAAATGGAGTAAAAACTTTACTATTTGCTCTTGATCTTCCCATGTGATCAACACTAGGTACCTCATTCTGACCTTAGAGCAGGTGACACACTGTGATGGCAGCTGCACTGGGCAGCACAGCAGGACATGTGTGTGAATAGCCACCCAGTGTCACAAAGGAGAGCCCTAGATATCAGGGGGAGGTCAGGGCTGCCTCCAGAGTACTTCTGGCCCATATAGTCACCATCAGAAATAAACTATTCAAGAGCAAGGTTTTTTCCTATTAAAGTCGTATTGTTGCTACTTCCATATGGCCATGTTACATGCTACTCCTCAAATGTTGACATAAGAAAACTCAGTGGGTTCCTTGCTCTCCTAGTCAGAATTATGGGAGTTGCCATACTGGCATAGAGTGTAACCATAACATTCTTCCTGAAAATTTAATGACATGTCTTCAAATTAATTTCATTGTAGTATGAAGTAAGATTTTACTTTACTACTACTACTAAACAATTCTGTAAGCACACACTTTGTATGCAGAAAGGCATCCCCCCCCCCTTTATAAAAAGGATTAGAAGAAAATCATTTATGCTTTTGTCACAAATCATTCAGTGGGCCAGAATTACTGAAATAAATTCTTGGTTGCTAAACGATGAAGGAGTAGAAACATGTAATTTCTCCCCACTTAAAAACAGTGTTAACAATTTTGAACATCAAATAATATTTACATTTGCAAATGTATTGCTTGCCATACTTATAGAGCTCTCTCATGAAATATTAACTTGAGATCTATTAATATACTCAGCGCTGACATGGAAACTTTAGTCTTTAGCACAGAGCAAACTGTGTTTTGTCCCAAGTGGTACCTTTTGAAAACATAAAATAGGATCACTGTTACTAAAATTATGAAGATAATTATACTCTCAGCTCACTGGCATAATATAAAATTCATATTTAGGAGCTGCCTTTGCTACTGCACTGGGCCTTCTTAAACACAGTATGAGAGAGGATGAGTCTTAGGCTTGCGAATGTCTGATGTCCTTCCCTTCCAATGTGCTGTTCTTCTTCCTAAGTAAAACTAATGTCTGACCTGGATTTTAGTCCTAAGGCAGGCATGATAGAGCTAAGTGCAGCATTCAGGTGGTTCAGGATTGCCTCCTGCCTACAGTAGGAGGGGAGGACATGTGTGCATGAGTCAATTCCTCTTAGACTGGATTTAGGAAATAATGTTCAACCAGGACTTTGGATTTCCTTCTAGTAGGAAAAATGCTGAAAAATTGAATACCTGGACTATTACTGTAAAAAATACAACAATGATTGTTGTGCTGACAAATAGGTTTCTATCCTTGACTTTGTTTCCATCCAAAAGTACCACCAAAGCAAAAGCAACAGCACCACGAAGGCCACCATATGACATCACTACTTGGTCTATTATTCCCAGCTGGACCATTCGGAAGTGGTTCAGGACCCATGTCTGCAGAATTACACCTGTTAAAACAAATATTTCAGAGTAACAAAAATCTTCATGTGTGCATTCCCTTTTGGAAAGGAATTAGGAAATATATGACTACTGAGAGATTGTAAAGCAATAGCTACTGCCAAAACAGAAACTTGAATTCCTAGAAATGGCAAATTTGTCTATCTTAGTGAGATCTAACATCTGTCTTAGTGACTTTCCGAATGCATCAGAAAGTTGTTGCTAAGAGCCAGCTCTAGTCACACACTGTCACACGGTCTTCATCTTCTACTTTATATATCCCATTAAGAGGAATGAGGGCTAGGTGAGTGTTGTAATGAACATCCAAATCAGCAGCACACACAGAACTTTCTTGCAAGGTTGGAACATATGTCTAAAACAATAACAATTGCTTTAAATGGTTTTTACTGCTTTCCAACTGTTAATCTTTTAGGTAATAATTGCAACTCGGATTTCTCATTTAGGGTGTTGAAAATTAATCAGTGCACCAGCAAATGATCATTTGAAACTATGATTAAATAATGTTACTAAATATTATCAGCCTGTCTGTATTTCATCAATGTTAATATACTGAAATAGCATATTGAGATGGATGTTCCTCTGATTTCCCTCAGCACTCCAATAAGTGATGAATGGGATGACTGAAACAACTGGAAGAATTCTGTTCTTCTCATAACTTAAGGACCTCAAGTAAGGAGGAATAAATATTGTGGCTGGCCTAGGAACTAGGTTGGTATGCTTTTAAAATGTCCATGGTGTCAGGAAGCTGCTTGGTTTTGCTGTAATGTTTTTTTTAAAGTTTCCTTACCAATGACTCTGTAGACAGAAATGAAGACTAATGTCAGAAGAACAAAAGCTGTGTTCCAAGTCCAGATTTCAGGATTAACAGCAGAAATTCCAAGGAACATAAAAATAATAGTCTCTGCACCACTAGCCAGCAGCTTCATAGTGTACCTCACAGTGGTAGCAGACTGCTCTGAAATATTTGCCTTGACATATTTTTGACAGCAGATCCCACAGAAGGTTATACTGCAAGAAAGAGAACAAGCATATCAGTTATATACCCTTCTAATAACTTTGTCTTAATTTTCTTTATTGCAATTTTGATTAAACTCTTATCTTTTAAAATATAAAAACATATTTTGCCAGTCTAGACTCTATAAACAACTGTTTCCATTACAGGGTTGTATCTTTGACCAGGGGCATCACTAGGGGTTGCGGAGGTCCAGGCCACACCAGGTAACACCTTAAGGATGGGTGAAACCACTGCTGCCCAAACACCTCCCTCTGGGCAGAAACGGGCTGTGGCATTCACCTGCATTAGTTTAAAATGCTGAAGAGATGCTGTGAGTGGAGTGAGGCACAGTAGGAGGAGAAAGGAGAAGCCCCGTTGTTTTTTTAAATTTTAATTTTTACAAAATTATTTATTTAATTTTTTTTTAAATTATTAGTGTTAAAAAACTTTAAAAAATTCTTTTAAAACACTCGCTTTAATCACATGAAACTATATACATGTACATACATTTAGGCTGTACATATGATATTGTAATTTGAAGGCACAATTTTAATTTTGCTTGTCCTTTAAGTTACAACTATTACCATTACATCCAGTTATACACAAGAATTATGATTTATGAGTAACATGAGTACAAAAAACATTACTAAGGATTCTGTATGGTGTGGTAGGGAGGAAGTCAACGGGCCTGTGTGACACCATAAGTTACTGCACCGGGCGATGCCAACCCTAGTGGCGTCACTCTCTCTCAGATACTGAACTCTCCTAGGCCAGAACCTCTGCCTGGGACAGTCTTCTATAGAAACGAAGAGCTTAGCATAACATACCAGAAAACATTCTGAAGGCCACAATTTTTATCTTTTTCTTTCTTAAAATAATGGTACCAAGGAATACCAGATACTTCAGGCTATATTTCAGAGGAAGGAACTGGCAAACCATATCAGAGTTTTCCTTGCCTAAGAAAACCCTATGGAAAATTTGTGAGGTTGCCATAAATCAATGGGCAATTTGAAGGCGTGCGCACATGCACACCCACCCACCACCCAATATTACCTGCAGGAAGCCATTCTCTATCAAGTGATACACAAAGGTATGGCTGTCTTTGACAACCCAACAAGTGGATTTGGGATTATATATTCCATAATTATAACTTGGAACTGCTCTCATCCCTCCACATTTGCAGCTTTGACTTTTGCGGATTTGATTATTCATGGATTTTATTAATATGTTCTCTCTAGGAATATCTAGGTCCTCCAGCACAACTCTACAGTCAATTTTAACCAAAAGTCCCACTGAAGGACCTAGAGACTACAAGAGAGGACAATCCACTAGGCATTTGTAGCTCCTCCAGAGCAATTCTGTGGTCAATGTCTGGCAGATGTTGACCACAGAGTTGCACTGGAGGACCTCGAGATTTCTAGAGAGGTGTTATCTCAGGTAAAAACATAGTGTTTTTGTTATTTTGCCATTTTTTCACCCTCATGGGTGTCCTGTGCCCCTAACCCCAGCGAATGTGAAGGGAAAAGTGTAATTTATTTCTGTTTCACACAGGGCCAAGTCAAAACATTTGCCATCCTCAAGTGGCTTCACTATATTATCTGTGAGGCATGTCCTTACAATGTGATAAGCTGCAGCTTTCCAGCTTTCTAGACTTGCATGGCTTTGAGGCAGAGTGAGAAAAATACAGTCCTTGGCCCCATCCTTTCCAGTCCCCCCTCAAAAATTTTCAATAACTTTTTCCCATTCAAAACATCTCCCACACCCTAATTGTAAAGGAAGTAAAGTGGAAATTCAGTACAGTTCAGTTCCTAGGTAAATACCTGAAGGGATTTTCAGGGCCTAAAATAGGTGGGGAAAAGGACACAGCAAAATGATTTTGAGAGAAAAAAGCTTAACCAAAAAAAAAAAAAAATCTGATGGTGGGGACGCAGCAGTGTATGTGTGCCCTTCCCGCAAGGTCTTGCAGGGAGTCAGTGCAGTATCCTAACCCTTGCCAGCTGCCTATCCCTACTGTACGAAATCTAAAAAATTCACTCAAACATCCTTAATATCATTCTAAGATTCTCAAAATGCTCTTGGATTTTTTGTGTGTTTTGTGTAAGGCACCAGAGTCTTGAACAAGAGACTCCAGCAGATCTGCGCTCTCTTTATTATCAGGGTAAGTTGCAGGCAAAGAGAAATATTTGTCTGCTTTCTGCGGTTTTCAACGCAGCAGGATCAGATGATCAGAGAAGCCCGCAGTGGATCTAGTGGGCTGATCCTGGTGATACCTGTCATTTAGTGTATGCTGAGCTGCTTAAGACACTGCTGACCTTGTCACTTGACATCCTATCCAGTTCACCATCTGAATTGCTTCCGAGCCAACAGCTTCCCTGCTTCTCTGGTGAACTTTTTGCCACAAGCCATATTTTTGGCCCAACCAGATTACATGCATGTCACATTTCTTTTTGCAAAGATGCTCCCTCACATGGTGAAAAATGGCTGTTTGTCATAGCACATGACTTTACTTGCCTACAAAGCTTTCATTTAGTATAATTTGTTCTGCCTTCAGTCGGTTGACTGCAATAAAGGCGATTGTATTGTATTGTATAATTTGTGACTGATTGATCATTAGATGTCAACATGGACTTAACTGACATGTCTTGAGTGTAGAGATATCCAATGCTGGTGAGGAACTCCACTGTGGGATAGGAAATCATATTCCCTTTAACAGCTAGTTTCACCTTTTGTTGACAACCCTAAATGTGCAAACTTTTCTCCACAATGCAAGTGATGTGTGGGGTCAGCCTTGTTCTGGTGCAACAAGATGGCCGCGGGAAAATTACATGATTTACCATTTCTTCATGAATAGGATTTTTTTATTATTGCATTTTCCACAGTTTCTGTTTATACTGAACTTTTTATATTTACATAAGAGCAGCCATACTGGGTTTGGCTACTCTCCAAATATGGTCAATGCCTTTTGCATGAAAACTATAAAAATAAGAATGCATTCTCTGATCCTCTGGCTGGTTTCCAACTTACACCAGGTCTCAGAGTTTGGGGTTTTTCTCCTCAAAACTGTATGAATTTGTTCAGTTTTTGTTTTTTGTTTTTGAATCCAGATGGCTCATCATTTCACTGCAATTTGACATTACATTCATTTTAAATGATAACATTCTCCGGTAACAATAGAAACAATAATGAATTCATTAACTGAAACTTACGCAAGAATGGCAGAAAGTGAGAGCATCTCGGCAGTTAGGTATGACAAGTAGGAGACGACAAACACAAATCCAGGCTCTATGATTCTGACGTGTTTTGTGAAGCGAGTGACAAGTGAGAGCAGGAATGCGAAGAAAACACCAATGAGAGTACCTCCTAAGCTCACCACAAAGAACGATACTGCAACAAAAATAATACACAAATTGCAGTGCATTTTAAAGGCAAAACACATTTGCGTTAAATCACTTTGAATCTTTGCTTTCTGATGGCTAGTAAAATCAGGAAAATGGTGCTACAAATTTTTCATACAAAGTTCTAAACAGCTATCCAGATTATTTATCTATTTTGAGGGGTTTAATGTCCTGATGAGAGCCAGTGTGATGCAGTAGCTTGAGTGTTGGACTATGGACATTATCACACGGGGCCCAATCCAAACAAAACCCACACGAAATCCTGACCTAATACGTATTATTGGCCCGTGTTTCCACACGACGTCGCACAGAACCCCAACAGAACCCCGACAGAAAGTGGGAAAAACCGAGATCTTTTGAATTTCGGTTTCTTCAGGAATTGCAATTGCGCGACGAGAATCATTTCGCATTTACCGTAGGTCTGATAACCAAATACGTATTGTGGTACATTTCCCCGCTGTTGCCATGGTTCCAGCGAGCATTCCTCTCTCTGCGCATGTGCAGGAGGCTCATTTCGGCTACATTTATGGGTGTTTTTCTCTTGTGTGTGGACGTATGCGGAAACAAGGGTTATTTCCCGTTTATTTTCGGGATGCCTCATTTCCACTTTTATTTCTGCTTTCTGGCCCACGTGTGATAACGTCCTATGACTCTGGAGACCAGGTCTGAATCCCTGCTGAGACATGGAACCCACTGGGTGACCTTGGGCAAGTCACACTCTCTCACCCTCAGAGGAAGGCAAAAGCAACCCACTCTGAACAAATCTCATCAAGAAGCTACCATGGTAGATTTACCTTAGAGATGACTTAAGTCTAAAACAACTTGAAGTCACACAACAACAACTACAAATGTCCTGACGGTGAGATTTCCTCATGCGTGTGGGTCTGTACATACATCTCTTACCATTGTCATGGTCTTGACTAATAAACAACACAAGGGACTCTGGAAATGTTTTCAAGGTTGGTGGTGGGGTTGACTCCAGCAGCCAATTTGATATAAATCTTGCCTTCTTGCAGGTAGTTGCAGAGGGAGGGCAAATAACTTTTCCCATCCATGATTACTGAAACATCCTTAAATGGGAAGACCCTTACAAGCACTATGTGTATGCAGGAATGCCCTCCATGAGTTCAGCATAGATTGCTTCCAAGTATGTGTGCAAAGGGTCTTTATTATTTTCGAGAGAGCTTAATGACAATAGCTGCCTTAGGATTTCTTAGAGCTTGATCATTTAATACATGTCTTCACTCATTCTGGGGTCCATAGTCAAGACACAGAAGCATCAGCCATATATGTATGACATATACCGGTAGTGGATGAGGAAGTACACTATGCCAGGTTTCTGATACAGAACCTGGGGCCAATGATGTGAACCCATGGCATATCAGGATCCTCACAAACATTTTCCCCTGCACATCAAGCAAGTTTCTTTCACTCCACAGCTACTCCAAAACACACAAAGTCCAACACATGAGAAGCTAGAGAAGAGAAGCATTTCAAGCAAAGAGGTTAACCATTTAAGAAGCCATGCTCCTCAGGAAGGAGATGTGGAGAGGGACAACCTGGATGGAGTGGCCTCCATCTGCCATCAGACTATGTGAGTTCAATATCAGCCATTTAGGCTTGACTCAGGCTTGCATCCTTCTGAGATCACTAAAATGAGTACCCAGCTTGTTGGGGGCAATTATCTTACAGTTGTAAACCGCTTAGAGATTGCATAGTGCAGTATGAAGCGATATATAAATGAAGCTGCTGTTGCTATCGCTGTTATGGAATAATCAATTTTCTTATCTCAAAATCATGCTGGGCATTTTAATTTGGGAAATGAAATCATGTCTCCAGTACCAAATTATTTTGGGAACCTGCTATTGTTTATTATTATCTGGAAGAATTCTGCAGAGATTATTCCCTCTTTAAGGTTTCTGGTTTGCTTGACATTTACTCCTCTCTGATATATAGAGCAAGACAACCTTCACTTTGTTCTTTTCTGCCCTTCTCCAAGGGATTTTATAACCAGAGTGGAATATGGTATCCTATTATTTCTCTCCAATGCACCAAGTTCCTACTTAAAACCAAATATTTGAAACCTCCCGTTTTGGCTTGGAGGCTTCTAGAATTAGCACAGAAAGACCTATGTACAACGTCTCTCTTTAGATGTCTCTAGAATATGCTTTTGTTGTTGTTGTTGCTTTGACCTACAGGCTTCTTTAACTAACTATCACATGTTATCTTATGGACTATTTCCACCTTGTTCTGATGAGTACTGTTGGAAACATTTTCACTTTCATGCCCTAGAGATTATTCATGTTGAACTGGGTGACACTCAGTTCCTGTCAGCTTTCCTTCTCGGATGAGCTTAAAAGCTATTATACCACTTTGTAGATGTTCCATTCTGGATCAGATGGAACCCATCCCCTTTAATACAGACTCAGCTTTTCTCAAAATGTTACCAAGTTTCTGTATGGAGATTATTGCATGCCTTAAATAATACTCCTTACCTCTCCTGAATTTAATTTGTGCTGCAGCTGTGTCTTATTGCATGGCTTTTGCAGTGGGATCCAACTTCAGAGTAGATCCCTGCTTCAATATGCATTTGAAAATGCGCTCCGGTGGCCATTTTTCCAAGTTAGATGGTTCCGACTTGGAAAAATGGCTGCCGGAGTGCGTCTCCCAATTCGCATTGGAGTGGGGATCTACTCTGAAGTCAGGTTCCACTGCAAAAGCCATTTGATAAAACACGGCAGCAGCACGGATTAAGAGTTAAATTCAGGAGAAGTAAGGAGTATTATTTAAGGCATGTGATAATCTTCTTCATCTACCATCTTATCCATACACTAACACCCAAAGATTTTCCTATCTAGTTGACCTTGCATGTGGAATAAATGGGATTCCAGAGAAAGCTACTTTTGAAAGTCCTGTCTTTCAACACTTCTACCTTGCTACCTAACCTGGTTTCCAGGATCTTACAACTACACTTCTCCATGGCATTTCACTGATTTTTCTCACAGACCATTCTGCCTCCCAGTTTCTCCTGGATTCAGAGGGGCTCACTTGTTCCCAAATTGTTCAGGAGCTCAAATTGTTCAGGAGCTCATGAAGATTAGCTCAATAGATGTCTCATCAAGACTCAGAGTGATTTTGCTTGCTATGCTTGGGCGCACATTATGTCTGTTTTGCTCACCACCATACAGAAATACATGAAATACCAGATGCAACTTTTGTCATTGTTAACTTGCTTCCTTTTATAGCATGGCGGGAATCATGCAGACCTCCTGTTGCAGTTTGACTGCAAAACAGCACTAGCTAGCAGAGCCAATGTTGAGAAATGTTGGAAGCTGGAGTCCAACAACATCTGAAGGATTGTATGATTCTCACTCTTTTACAGCATCAATGAAAGACAATCCCAGGCTTTTATGTGATGCTCATCATGTGTATCTCTGTTGAGTGGAAAGACCCACAAAGAGAAAACAGAAGCCCCCCCATATTTACACTTGCAACACTGGCTTTAGCAGGAATCAGCCCACTTGAACCATACTGCCTTTTGCACACTGGCAGTAGCAAGCAACATTCCCCCTTATCTAGCTTTATGGCTCTCTTTAAAAGGATATAAACATAAAAAGACTGTTATATATCCAATAAACTGCACAAAATGTACCATGCTGGAGTCATTCATAGCATACAAGCATGCAAAATGGCTTTGTATATTCAATAAGATCGACTGAGTCATCACTTAGAAATGGTCCCTATATCTTTAAATGCTCCAAGTCTGGCCACAGACACTGCCTGTCATCTCTTATCTCTATTGGTCTGCTGGCCCACATTCCTCCCCATCTGCTGAGATATGCCTGATTCCAAGTTTGATTTATAGTATCAATGATAACAAAAGGGTAGCTGATGAGGGGACCAATGGAGGAAGAAAGAAGGAGGTCCAGAGCTTGGAAGGAATATGTTACAAGACACAACCTGTAAAGAATTATGGTAGTAGTGGTGGCACAAGGACATAATTATCTACTTTTTTCTGGATACTGTAACAAGTGCCTACATCATTACTTTCTGTGTTCAACAAAGAGGCTGCTTAGTATTGCTTCCAAAATAATAATAATAATTCTTCAACCAGTCTCTTCTCAGCATTAGAGAGCAACACAACAGAACATGTGGCTGGATGCCTGCCAGCTGTACTCCCAGGTTTGGCCAAAATGACCACTCTCAAGCCACTCCAACCACGCTTCCTGTGGAATATGTCACTTCACTCTACAGTGGCAAGAAGCGATGCATGAAGATACTTCTTTCAAGCAACTTTGCAGCAACAGATAGGATCCTGTGCTACTGTGAGCAGTGAGAGATCCTTGTTTCAAATAAAAAATAGAGTAAGTTGGGGTGCAGACGGGCGGCTTTGGGCCGCCCCGGAAAGCGGCAGATTATGGCCATGGTTACCCCACATCGCGGCCCCGATCCTCCCTTTTGCCGCCCCAAAAAGAGCGGCAAAATGCCATTCCTTTTAGGGGCGGCAAAAGGCTGCCTTTAGAGCCAGTGCCCGGCTCTTCTTCACCATTTCTGGTGCAGCACGTCAGAACGCTGCGCCGGGAGGGCGTCCTGATGCAGCACCTTTTAGGCCCATCTGCAGAGGCCCTAGCTCCCCCTGCCACTTTGTATATTTAAAATAAGCACGGACATCCCTTCCACCGTCCCCCAAAATAATGACTAAAGCAACTTGATTATTTAGCAAAAGCAATGTGATGTTACTTCAACCCTCCCTTTCCTTGTGATAGAATTCAGAGACATATAGCGTGTTAGTCTGGAATATCAGTATACAAAGGGATCTTGTAGCATCTTTGAGACTCACCATGAGGAAAATGTCAAAGCATAAACTTTCATAGACGAAGATTATTGCATAATGATATAAACTGGTTTACCTGAGCTGGCTTAAAATTAGAAGCGGGCAGCATCCTGATATTATCAGACACATTTAGCCATCAAAATCGCCACCCGGGTGCAGCCGGCTCCAGCAGCCATTTTTTCAAGCCGGAAAACTCCTAGCTTCAAAAAGAGGTGCAAGGAGCACCCCTTCAAGCCCCGATGGAACTGGGCTGCACCTGGGTGGCTATTTTGGCGGCTAAATGCGTCTGATAATATCAGGATGCCGCCCGCTTCTAATTTTAAGCTGGCTGAAGTAAACCAGTTTATATCATTATGCAATAATCTCCTTGGTCTACTTCGTCAGATGCATGGAGTGAACTGATACCCAGGAAGGACTTTTATAATTATAATTAAATAATGGAAATGGAAATGTGTGGGTATGGTGATGAGGAGACAAGTTCAGTTCTAACAATGGTCATTGAACGACAAAGGCAAGAGTAAAGACATTGTGTGAGAGAGGGAGAGAGAGAGCAAGAGAGAGAGAGAGATGGAATTTGTGCACTGCAGATTCTGGGGATCAAAATGTAGAGAACATGGGATATCTTGGTGCAGAAATATTGTCTTTTAATATTTGACATAAAGCTTGACTATTGTTTGATTACAGAATGGCTTTATTATTGTTTCACTATAGAATATGTCCAGTTGTGTAAAGTTGCCAATTCATGTGTGCAGGTGTACGCATTTCTCTGCTGTGTGATTTGCAGAGGAGATGTAACACATGAAAAGAAGGGTATTTACACCTTCTCTCTTCTATTCTGCCATTATCACCAACCACAAGAGCTGTGATTCTAGAGTTTAGATCATTGTTTAATGACAGAATCCCAGGCCTGCAGTTTCAGATGGGTGGGAGTTTCAGGGAGAATGTGAGAGGCAAGGGAAGTGTTAAGACCTCCTCTGTCCACTCCCTGCTTCTCATGTGGAAAACTGTTCCTTGGCAAAACTTAATGCTTTGCAGCAGAAATAGAGCACCTGAGCACTGGCATGCACAACTTCACATGTCATTCCAGATCTAATCTAAGGATCCCATTACAAATTAAATTAAGCAAGCACCATGCGGTATACAGGTTTCATTTTAAAATTCTGAAATAATATGTAGCCTCCATATTTCTCAAATATCACGCAGCTACCAGTGTACCTTTGCTTTTCTGTAGTGTTCACTGATATCTGAAAATAACATAGTAGAGAAAAGCAAATAGAAGAATGAGGTAATAGATAGAATTTATTGCCTATTTCTAAAATCCAATCAGTTTTTGATCATGCTGTATTATAGTTTTAAAAGTTACTCGCCCATTTAAAAGATATTGGGAGACAAATCAATGCCCAAACAAGAGGGCATATTTTCTACTCTAGTTAAGTCGTAAGATGCAACAAAACAGATATGGTGTGGATCATATTAGCACTGATGAAAAGAACTGATCACACAGTTACTGAGTGTAATACAGATTTCTTATCACCTTATTTTGATGACACTTTAGACAAAGCAAGGAAAGTAAAGATCACCGTGTTTTGTTTTTTAACCAAAACATTTAACAGTGGTACAAAAATATTAAGATGCACTTAGGTCAGGTCCCTTCATCATAAGACACTAGACGTGGCAGCAGCAATAATCTGGGACACAAGAAAAGCTTTTATCAGAGGACACTTAATAAATTAAGACAGTTACTATAAAAAGAATGGAAGAAAGAGAGAGAAAATGGATTGCACTGGAGGGTAATCTAGAAAATCTGTAAAAGAAAAAAGCTATGCAAATAAAAACCCTTGGACAACTGAATTTAATATTTGTTTCTAAAATCTATCACAAAATTAACATTGCAATACAAAAACAAAAAACACTGAACCGTGAAAATATTGACATACCAGCTAAGGAAATAAATATAAAAGAAACAAATTCTTCCAATAAAATCTGGAAGAGAAATAGTTAGCAGAGCAATCCAAAACACCACATCCATATCCTTGCTAGGTCCAAGCTACCAAGAATTACTGAAGGAGGACCAGCACTTGTGCATTCCATAGTCTTAGGGGTACATTTGGCTACAGAAAGGCTATGGATTAACAGCACACCCCCATATATACCCCAATATATATTACCACCTGTCCCACTACAGAGTTCTGACATTCTATCTATCTATCTATATATATCCATAGACAGCATATTTATGTGAAACTGAGGCTCACAACAAACGGGCCAAAAGGAGCAGATTCTGGACGCTTCGGGTGCAGGGTGTGCAGATGATGCATGCCTCCGACGCAGCCAGAAGCCGCTCTGAGGCTGCCTAAGGTGGCCTTAAGCTGCCGGCAAAAGGAGCGGCAAAAAAACTGCTCCTTGCAGGTGGCTTGTTTGGAACCGCAGCAGTAGTCCGCTTCGGAGGTGGGCCATCCAGTTGCCGCAGTCCTGGGCTGATCATGGCTGGAGCTGCCAGAGACCACTCCAGCTGCCCTTCTACTTTGCCCCCAAGACACCTGAAACACAGCATGCATACTAAGGGGATCTTATGGAGGATGCTTCTTCGATCCTCTTAAGTACCATCTCCAGTCAGTATGTGGCATATATTCCTAACCGTGAAAGAGAAAGCTGCAGTCAGGCCTGATATAAACACTTCTCCAGGGGAATGCTAGGTAGTCTCATGCGGTGCAGTAGGAAACGTGCTTCCTTCTGCAAGACTTCAAACTCTTCAAGACAGGAGGGGAGAGAGAGAAGGTCCTGCTGCCTATAAAGGTCAGGAGGAGAATGAACAAAGGGTAAAGCTGTGTTCACCACAATGGAAGAAGAGAAGAAAGCATCAAGAAAGAAAAAGGATGGAAGTAAAGAGACAGTGCCAATGTAGATAGAGGAAGGGAAAGATCATCTGGGTGGGTTGGCATAGTGAGGAATTAGAAAGAGCATCTGAGGGGAGAGAAAGAACTTTTTAGTGAGTAAGAAGAGAAAAAAAGGACCTAGTTCTGTGGTAGAAAAAGAGAGCTGGAGTAGGGAAGGAGACGACTGCCTGGGTCAGTGAATGAACATTGGTTAGTATGAACAAAAGAACACCGGATAGTGTGAGTATTAAGAGATTTCTAACCGGTATTATGGAGCTGGATGCTTCTGCTGATATGATTATATACTTCATCATATCAAAGCTACATACAGCAAATTTAAAATACAGAGTATGGTCAGTGAAAACAACAGCAACAAAACAAGTAAAACAAAATTAAACAAAAAAATAATAATCCAAACAATGCAGCTGAATTAAATATCAGGATAAGTCTGCAGGAACAAAGGAACAACAAAGTTTGCAAATGAAATAGTTTAATCTCAACAGGGAAGGAATTTTGGAGGTTCAGAGGAACTAAAGACCTAACTCCTGGAAAGAGTGAGCTGGATCTGATAACATATAGAATAGCCTAAAAAAGTCCTTCTGGTGATATCACAGTGGTCCAACAGAGACATGGAGGAAGGTGATCCCTAAAGTACCCTGGGCCCAAATTGTTTAGTGTTGAAGATTAACTGGCCACAAAGGTTACTTCATTTGTGGCAGGCAGGGTTTTGAGGTCAGATTTCATCATTTAAGGGCAAATCTCGCATTCACTATCACTGATATTAGATGAAATAATCTGATTATATCCTTTGGCCCAGGGGGAACCCTCCCAGGGCCTACTGAACTGTATCCTAAATGTGTTGTTGTTAACTGCCTTCACGTCAATCTCAACCCATGGTGACCCTATGGATGAGACATCTCTAAGCCCCCCCACCCTACTGCTCTGCCCAGCTCCTGCAAACTCTTATTTGTGGTCTCTTTAATAAAGTCCATCCATCTAGCATGTGGCCTTCCTTTCTACTTCCCTCCACCTTTCCTAACATTATTGTCTTTTCCAATGATTCATGCCTTCTCACGATGTGTCCAAAGTATGACAGCCTAAGGGGGGTTGCAGACTGCCAGAAATAGTGCAAATTGAGTCCACCTTTAGGGTTAGGGTTAGGGAATCATGGGGACTGTAGTTTATTGTGGCACCAGAGCTCTCTGACAGAGAAGGCTCAATGTCTCAGAAAAACAACAACAACCAATTCCCATGATTCCCTAGCACTAACCCTAACCCTAAAAGTGGACTCAATTTGCACTATTTCGGGCAGTCTGCAACCCCCCCAAGTCTTGTCATTTTGGCTTCTAGGGATATCTCTGGCTTGATCTGCTCTAGGACCCATTTGTTTGTCCTAAACCCTCAGTGAGATATCACAGTATATTACAGTAAAATATACCATATGCTATACTGTGAAGAAAACAAGGCCTCACATTTAGATAGATCAATTTCTGTTATTATGTAACTTTTGTTATTAAAATATGATAAAATGAAGTATTGATTAAATTTAAATTTGGCAGAATCATGGACAGACACAATGATAGCTTTTATTCATAAATAAGGGAAATAGCCTGTATCAGTGAAGTTATATAAGCCAATAGCTTCCTTAAATAATGATTATAAAATGTCTATGAGATTTAAAAGATTAAATAAGATATTTTTCAAGGACCAAATGGGGTTTCTTGGACCAGAAGACAATGTTAGAAAAGACGATGTTAGAAAAATTATGCATACTCTATATCAGAAGTGGGGAAATGCACCCTGCAGTGTTTTGGACTGCAACCCCCATAAACCACACCAAACGTAGTCAATGATGAGGTATCACAAGAGTTGCATTCCAACAATATTTGGAAGATTACACTTTCCCCTACTCTATATTGTGTTTGTTTTTGTTGTTCTGTGGCTTCAAGTCATTTCCGACTTATGGCAACCCTATCACAGGGATTTCTGGGGCTAACAGTAGGTGACTTGGCTACGGTCACCCAGTTGGTTTCCGTGACCAAATGGGAATCAAACCTTGATCTCCAGAGACCCCTACACCATGATGGATTATGCTCCTGGATTAAAATAAGGAATCTTAATGTTGTCCTTTAGATACACAAAAAGCATTAGAAGTGAAATGTTATCACCGATACTCAAACTAAAGAAAGGTACCAAAGAGCAATGCCCAATATCTGCTTTACTGTTTGTTCTTGATTTAGAATCTTGACTATAAAAATAAGAGAAAATAATTAAATACGTTGCATAAAACTAGAGTCAGAGCTAGCACACATGAAGAATTCCTTGGGATGGGTCTTTGGGCCAGGACTATTGTGGATCTACATGATGTTTACTGGCTCACCCTTGGCATGTCTTTTTAATCATTAAAACATCAGTGCCAGAGCTGTATGCGTGTCAAGCTTTCCACAGGGTCAGTTTTCCAAGGGTAGGTCTTTCTTGGCCATCAGAGGAGGAAATTGGAAAAAAATCATATGGTCTTCCCAAAGACACCCTCCTAAAGCCCATAGGATTACAGCTTTACATTGTAAGCAATAATGTGTTGGGGTATTATGTAAAAAGAGGCAACATCATATATGGTAATTCCAGCAAGAGCATTTCATGCAAGAAAACAGAGACTGCAGATATTAGTCTCTAGTGATGAGTGATAGATATCTTCTTAAACCTCTAATAATGGTAAAATAAATTAAAATGAAATGCAGTATAACAAAATCCTACTCACCTACACCTTTGACACAGTCCACAGCCGTCACATTAGCTGCTCCTATCGAAACAAAGGAGTCGAACACATTGTATAGCACCTAAGAGGAAAAGAAATAGATGTTTTCATGAATGAGTCAGAAAAAAGCATCTTATGAAACTGGACAAGACTGAAATATCAAATATACACCTGTCCCTCCACATTTGCTGAGATTAGGGGCACAGGATACCTGTGAATGTGGAAAAACCACAAATAACAAAAACACTTTGTTTTTACCTGAGAGAACACCTCTCTAGGTCTTCCAGTGCAACTCTGTGGTCAACATCTGCTAGACATTGACCATAGAATTGCACTGGAGGAGCTACAAATGCCTAATGGAGCCTTCTCTCTAGGAATCTCTAGGTCCTTCAGTGTGACTTTTGGTTAAAGTTGACCACAGAGTTGCACTCGAGGACCTAGATATTTCTAGAGAGAACATATTAATAAAATCCATGAATAATCAAATCCGCAAAAGCCCAAGCCGCAAATGTGGAGGGACTATCTATTGATCAAATCTTTATGCAAAGAACTAATAAAATATTTCTTCTATAGGGAATGCTGTAAATGGGGGATGTGGAATTTCTGCCTTGGAGGCCTGGTGTGAACTGCAGGGCCAGTCAAACTACCTCAATGCTCCCCCACAACAAACACATACAGGCTGCAACACATTCTCAGGTCTGTGCTGCACAGCAATTACACTTTTACAAGACTCCCAAGACCTAACTGTAGTAAGGGAGAGGATATGGGGACAAGGATCACATCTGGGGAAGAAAGGGTATACTATCCTTTCATGTCTTCAGGATCTGCCAAAAAAAAAAATTAAAATTAACTTAAATATCCTTCCCTGCACAGAAGTTAATTTTTTTTAAAGTCTCTCATTGGCTAAAGGAGGAGGCCTTTTGTAACTGCTGCAGGGAGACGGGGTATTTTCAAATGTATTTGATAGTGTGTGTTATGCATGAATGTGTTTATGATTCTGTGTATATGCATTATACAGTATGTGGGTGTGTGTATATAAATGTGTGTGTTCTCTGTATATATAAACATACATGTAATGTGCAGATGTGCACATAGAATCATAGAATCTTAGAGTTGGAAGAGACCACAAGGGCCATCCAGTCCAACTCCCTGCCATGCAGGAACTCAAAATCAAAGTATCCCTGACAGATGGCCATCCAGCCTCTGTTTAAAGACCTCCAAAGAAGGAGACTCCACCACACTCCAAGGGAGTGTGTTCCACTATCGAACAGCCCTTACTGTCAGGAGGTTCCTCCTAATGTAGAGGTGGAATCTCTTTTCCTGGAGCTTGCATCCACTGTTCCAGGTCCTAGTCTCTGGAGCAGCAGAAAACAAGCTAGCTCCCTCAATATGACATCCCTTCAAATATTTAAAGAGGAATATCATATCCCCTCGTAACCGTCTCTTCTCCAGGCTGAACATCCCCAGTTCTCTAAGTCATTCCTCATAGGGCATAGTTTCCAGACCCTTCACCATTTTAGTCGCCCTCCTCTGGACACGCTCTAGTTTTTCAACATCCTTTCTGAATTGAGGTGCCCAGAACTGGACATATGTTTTGGATGGGGTAGCACTGCATGCTTTACATTTGATGCTGCCTACTTCTGCTCTGACTCTGTTCACCTTGAACAAGCAATCTCTGGAAGGTTAACCACAAGGTAATGTTCCCCCTGGGCTAAAAATTTTCTCCACCCCTGCAGTAACAACACTGAAAACTATTTAAAAGTATCCAATACATTTCCAGATAAAATCAATACTGTTTCATAATCTTTTATGCACAACCTTGATTATCCAGTATATTTCTAATTGATATTATTCAATTGATTATTGATTTATACTCTAATTTTCAGATATACTCATACCACAGTTACAGCATCATTAAGCAGTGATTCTCCAAAAACAATGATGAAGAGGACATCATTGACATGGACTTCTTCAAACACAGCTAGCACAGCAACAGGATCTACTGCAGCTATTAGACTGCCAAACAGGAGAAAGTCCAGCCATCCACTTCCAAGTTCACCTAAAAGAACAAGGCAAACATCACAAAAAAATAATCTAGCTATTCTCAGAAATAGATGGCGCACACTGACAATGAGCTATTTTTATCTTCATCTGAGAGACAGAGGAAAAACAAAGAAACAATAAAGCTTGAATTACTCTCCCTGCCAATGAAAACTGATAATCAAAGGAGATTATTGCACATACAAAAAGACCCAGCTTACCTCTTCTGAATTGGAGCCCAATTCGGGCTGAAGCTGAGTCTCATCGCATGGTTTTTCCAGCTTAATTCAGCTTCTGAGTACACCCCTGCTCCAATGCAGATCCAAAAACATGCTCCAGCAGCCATTTTTTAAAGTCAGCCACTGGAGCGCATTTATGGATCCGCATTGGAGCGGAGATGTACTCAGAAGCCGAATTAAGATGGAAAAGCCATGTGATGAGACCCAGCTTCAGCCTGAATTAGGCTCTAATTAGGAATAGGCAAGCTGGGTCTTTTTGTATGTGCAATAATCTCGATAGTTAAGTTATATCATGTATTTATTGTTGTATGCCCTGCCACCCGCCCCAAACTAATTTGTGCAATTCAGGTGGAAATTGAGGTCAGGAAAAGGAGTAAAAAAAGGAAACAATTAAATACTTTGAAATGAATTCACTCCAGGTTTGAGCCTTAAAAGATATTCTGGATCTTCCTCATTAGTCTTACTTTGCCCCATTGGAATAAAAACGGACAGAAACAGTGGCTACTAGCAACCAAATCTAGCTGCAAAATGATTAGGTCTTCCTGTATAAAGAATCTAGCTTTGAGGGACCTTGTTTTGTCCTTTTTTGTTGCTCCAGTCATTTTGATATGAAAATGTCTCTCATTGCTAATGAGAGAACAAAGGCAACTTTACACACACTTAACTAAATGCACAAACACAAATAAGAATCCCCCCCCCCCCGGTGACAACGTGGAACCCCTACTAGGAGATGTATTTTTCTTGTGTACCTTCAGGTTGTGACCAAAGTATGGCAACCGCAAGGAAAACCTATTATGGGTTTTTCTTGGAAAGATTTGTGGCTTGCCATTGCTTTTCTCTACCTGATCAGAGAGACTCCCACAACACTTAAAAGATAAGGCAGTCTGCTGAATGCATTAAAGCAGGAAATTATCTGTTTATGGAGTTTATCACATGGGGAAAATTCCGTGCGGAAACGGGGGTTTAAAGTAGAAAAAAACCACAAAAGCAGATGTTTTTTCAGACGACGTCGCTGTTAAAAGGAGGTTAAACTGGGGTTAATCCGAACGGAAACCGCTCACTGACTGCTTCTTTTTACTTTTGGGTTTTTCCGAAAGTAAAAAGAAGCAGTTTCCGTTCGGATTAACCCCATTTTAACATCACTTTCACTTTTCACACTGGGGAATCCCGTTAATAAATTGCTTCCGCTTTTACGAGTTTTTTCTACTTAAAGCAGGGTTTCTGCACGGGACTCCCTGTGTGATAAACTCCTGAGAATAAAGTGTCTTCAGAATTAGATGTAAAGAAATGAGCATAGCAAGAATTTTCTCTATGTACAGAGGCAATGGCTTCTTTTCATTTCAATAGTGAAGTGTCAAAAGGCTTTGGAAACAAGAGCACTACCATCACTCATGCGCACAGCACTCTTAAACAAAATCAGTGATATGAAACAAAATCACTGTCTTTTTTAAAAATCCAGAGCAAAACAAACATATACCATTTTTTTCAAGAACATAGATAGTGGTGGGGAATTCATGATAAATTCTGTAACTTAGCATTCACATCTATTGAACTGCTGACTCTCAGACGAATAAGATTAAACAATAACTGGGACCATATAAAAAGCACAATTCCATGGTCTTCCCGTCATTGCAAAATTTCAGCAGACGCTTACTCAATAGAATGGAATGGAAGCATCTATCAAAAGAAGGGAAAGAAAGACCTGAGTTTTTTAGGTTTTTTTAAAAAGCAATCACTATTACAGGCTATTTATCTTTTTTATAGGTTACCAATTATGTACCTGTGATAATCTTGAAGAAGCAAGTAAGCTAATATTTATGGGAATATTGCCACTTTAGTGTTCCTTCTGCTGCGTCTAAATTGCACCCATTGACTAAAATACCACAAAATTAAGTAGAAAAATATATAAATTTCCCAGAATGGGCAAATCTCTGTTTCACTGATGGCATGAAGACTGCAATGATAGTGACAGTAGTACTGTAAACAAGAGAAGGAGGTAACAGGGAGACAGCAGAGAGGTACTTTTCTTCCCACTCATACCAGTTCAATATATTTAAAACATCACAATGTACCACAAGGTAGAAATTTGCTTCAGAATGGCAAAAAGAGAAATCTTCATGATGGGAGTCCTGAGGCTTAGAGAGAACTCTTCCCCCAGGCTAGATGAGGAGGAAGGTAGTATGTTCCCTTCACCTTCCTCAACTATCACATAAAAGGGCATGCTCTCTCAGTTCAGAATCAAGAGGACTTGTTGGCAGTGATAGTCTAGGCTGCACACAAAGGAAAGCAACAGCAATCCTTCACAGTTAATTTCACAACAGCTATTGTAAATTAAACCTTAAAACAAATATCAAGAAGTTGGCAAATCCTAAATGCTACCAAGATGGCAGCCGAGCTTTACTGTAATTTTAGAAGCAAGAGTAAACCCAACACAGGTCTAATCTGGCTTTGAAAATTATGCAACTGGATCTTGACAAGAAACCTGAGATAGGCAACGTCTTTTAAATGCAAAGATTATCATTTTCTCAGGCTCTGCTAGTTTGCTATGCAGATCACAGAACCATAATATTTGACCCCAAAGGTCATCTAGATCCACCCCTGCCAATGCAAGGCATCTGTTCCACACCTAGGAGGCTACACAGCTTTTGGCTAAAAACATCTAGCACAGGAATGTGCACCACTTCTTTTTAAATTTAATAACTTTTATTAAAGATTTTCCACATACAATAAAATTTCATATAACTGTGTTTAAACAAAACAAAACAAAACAAAAGAAAACAAAAGAAAGATTAGAAGAGATAGAAAAGATAAAACATATAAGATAAGCTAGAAAGAGATAAGATATATAAGGTAAAATACATAAAAAGATACAAAAAAGAGATAAGTGACTCCTGACTTTCTTTTCAGCAGTTATACACATATAATGGGAGGGGTGGTGTAGTGGTTTAAGTGCTGGCCCAGGACATTGGGAAACTAGGGTTTTAATCTCCACTCAACCATGGAAACCCAGTGGGAGACCTTGGGCAAGGCATACACTCTCAGTCTCAGAGAAAGGTAATAGCAAACACCCGTTTAACAAATTATGCCAATAAAATCCTGTGTTAGGTTCGCCATAAGTCAGAAATGCCTTGAAGGCACACAGCTATATCAGAAACACATATAATATAACCCTGCCCACTGTCTAAAATTTACATCATGTACTTCTTCTGATAACTAACTCATAAGTAAAGGTAAAGGTATTCCCTGTTGACAAGGTTGTCAACTTGTGTCTGACCGTAGGGGGCAGTGCTAATCTCCGTTACTCTGACGAAGAGCCAGCGTTCATGGGGGCCAGCATGATTGCACAGAACACTGTTTACCTTCCCACTGAAGTGGTACATACTTATCTACTTGCATTTGCATGCTTTCAAACTGCTAGGTTGGCAGAAGTTGGAACTAGTGATGGGAGCTCACCCCATCATGCAGCACTCGGGCCTTGAACTGCCAACCTGCTGATCTTGCAATCAACAGAGTCAGCATCTTAACCACTTGAACCACTGCATTAACTAACTCATATTAATTCTAAAAAGTAACAGTTATCGAGTCATTCCCCCTCCACAAGAAAGCTACAAAGGATTTCCAATCCTTTAAAAATGATTTTTCTCTAATCAAACCAGATAATTTAACCATTTCTGCTAATTCATTCAATTTCAGCAACCATTCTTCCACTGTAGATAATACTAAATTCTTCCAGCTTTGAGGATATAGCAATATTGCTGCCATGATCGTATGCTGAAGTATTCTTTCATGGCTCCTTTCCATTTGTTCATCCATAGGTCCCAAAAGAAACAATTTTGGTTTTAGTTTTTTGCTTGCCTTTAAGATCCTCTGAATCAAAGTAGTCTTTCAACCTAGAACTTTTTTTCGTTTTCACATATCCAACATATATTGTAAAATAAAATGTCCCTTATTGTTCACATTTCCAACACATATTGAAAGCTCCCTTATATATTCTTATACCAACAATCCATCATTTTATAAATATTCTCTCTGAGATTATAACATAATATAAATTTCAACCCCTTCAACAACATCCTTTCCTATTGCTCCATTTATATCCAAAGGTCTTAGCCTGTTTTTTTCATACAGTCATTCACTTGTTCTTCTTCCATTTCAGATTTAAACAAGAGTTTATACATTTTGGCAATCACATGCTCATCAACTATACAATAATTGCAATTCAAACTCGGATTTATTTTGTTCTAAACCATAGTTCCTTTTGTCCATCTTAAATCTTTCATACAACTATAAATATAAAAACTACTGAAAACTATGTTGTCATTAGCTGCCTTCAAGTTGACTTTGACCCACGGCAACCTCATGAATGAGAGACCTCCAAGTTACCCTATCCTCGGCAGCCCTGTTCAGGTCCTGCAGATTCATAGCCGTTTCTTCTTTTATTGAGTCTATCCATCTAGTTTAGTAATCCTGGCATTAGTTATTCCACAGTATCAAGCACCACATCTCAAATGAGTTGATTTTCTTCCTACCAGCTTTATTCATCATGTAGCTTTCACATCAATATATAGAGATGGGAAATACAATAGCTTGTATCATCCCAATTTTCCTACTTAGTGATACATCTTCACATTTCAGAATTGTGTTTAGTTCATTTATAGCTGTCCTTCCAAGTTCAAATCTTCTATGATTTCATCACTGTAGTCTCCACTCTGATTAATGATTGAGCCAAGGTATGGAAAATCTTTTATTTCAATGTCTTCATTGTCTACTTTAAAGTTATCTAAATCCTCTGTGGTCATTTTTTTTAAATGTTCAACTATAGACATGCTTTTGCACTTCCTTCCTTGGCTTCCTTCCATAATTGTTCCAAGTCTTTGGTGTTTTCTGTTAATAGTATGGTGTCATCTAAGTATTTTAGATGATTGATATTTCTTCCTCCATTTTTCACATCTCCTTCTGAATCTAATCTTCCATATGACGTTTTTGGCACACATGTTAAACAGATGGGGTGATAAACTGCAGCCTTGCCTAACTCCTTTGCGAATTGGAAATCAGTCTGTTTCTCCGTATTCTATCCTGACATTAGCCTATTATGCTGAGTACAGATAATGCATCAGAACAAACAAATTTTGTGGCACCTCCGTTTCTCTAAGAATGATCCATAGCTTTTCACGATCCATGCAATCAAAGGCTTTACTATAATTCTTTGGTAAACATGTTTACAATATAATCCCTAATACCTCTACCTTTCCTGAGCCCAGCTTGGGCATCTGACATTTCTTTCTCCATATAACATAAAAGTCTGTTGTAGAATTTTGAGCATCACTTTGTTTGCATGGGAAATTAGTGCAACAGTTCTGTAGTTGCTAAAATACTTTTGATCCTTTTCTTTCGGATTGGAATGTATATTGTTTCTTGTAAGTGGGCCATTGTTTTGTTCTCCCTATTTGTTGACAGTTTTTAGTAAGAACTGGAGTGGTTTCTGTTTTTGTAAATTAAAGCAGCTCTATTGGTATGCCAATATTGTTATGCTGTTCCTGGTATTTATTTCTCCCCAGTGCTCTGATTGCTTCTTCCACTTTACTTTCTAAAACTGGAGTTCATCTTCATACAGTTCTTCTTCAAATGAATCTGTCATCATTTCATCTCTTTTTTGTAGTTCTTCCATATATTGTTTCCATTGTCTTTTTATTTGTACTTGCTCATGCAATGTGTTCCCCTGTTGGTCACATATCATCCCTGCTCTAGATTTGAATTTCCCTTTGATTTCTCAGATCTTGTTAAAAAGATCTCTAGGTCTTCCTTTTTTGTTGTCAACTTCTTTTTCTCTGCGTTTATCATTATGGTAGTTCTCCTTATCCCTATGCACTAGTAATATAACAGTTCTGTCTCTGTTTCTGGTGCCTTTTACTTTTGTTTCTTTTATGTCCTTGACTACTTGAAGAGTTTCCTATGTCATCCATTTGGTTTTACCTTTCTTTTTGGCTACAGATAGTGTCTTTCTATATTCTTCCCTAATAATATCCCTGGCTGCATTCCAGAGCTCATTTGGTTCCTGGTCTGTTAGATTTGGTAATGCAAATCTATTTTTCACCTTGTCTTTAAATTTTGGGGGGATGTTCTCCAGGTTGTATTTTGGAACTATGGTTGATTTAGGGCCAAAACAGACAGGTCAGATAAGGTGGCTTCTGGCTGCTTGGCGGGCAGGTCATGCAGATGACGCAGGACTCCAAAGAGGCTGGAAGCCACACTGATGGTGCACTGAGCAAGAAAAAGCTGACACAAAATGGAATGGTGAAAAGCCGCTCCTGCCAGTGTTCTATCTTGGGACTGCAGCAGCAACCCACTTTCAGAGTGGGCTTTCTGGTCACCACGGTCCCATACTGATCAGGGGCTAACTGGGGCTGGAGCAGCCTGCAGGTTTACTTTGTCCCGCTGTGTTCTTTTTTAGTTTTACTCTGACTATTGCTATTAGTAGTTTGTGATCTGTGCCATAATCTGCTCCTAATCTTGTTTTTGTAGAGACTATAGAGCTTCTCCATCTTTTGCTTCCAATTATGTAATCTATTTTAATTTTTTATCGGCCATCAGGTGATGTCCATTTATACAGCTATCTCTCGGGCTGTTTCCAGAATGTGTTTGCGATGAACAAATTGTTGCCTTCACAAAATTCAACTGATCAGTCTCCTGTTGTATTTCTTGATCCTAGGCCAAATATCCCTACAGTCTTTGCTTCTGCTCCTTTTCCTATTTTTGCATTCCAGTCATTTATGATTAACAAGAACTCCTGTTTTGGTGTGTGATTTACTTCATAATATAATCTTTCAGATTCTTCCTCTTTTGCCTCTGTGGTTGGTACATAAACTAGGATTATGGTTATGTTGATTGGTTATCCCAGAAGTTTTATTGACATGGTATGATCAGACTTTGCACTATAGCCTTTAACTGCTTTTGCTATGTCCCTCCTCACTATAAATGCTACTCTGTTTCTTTTTATCTTTTCATTGAATAAAATATTGTGTAATTATGTGACTCAAAATGCCCCATTCCTGTCCACTTGAACTTGCTCACTCTCCAGCATTGCAATGTTTATACATTCCATTTCTTGTATTACTATGTCTAGCTGTCCCTGATTCATGGCTTCTCACATTCCATGTTCCTATAATTTGTGTTGTGCAGCTTCAGACTTTTTGTTTTTGTCTCTGGGCACTACAACTCCAGTAGTCTGTTGGGTACATTCTGTCTTTATCTCTTGTTTCAGTTAGGTGCTATACTCTGAAGTAACATAACAATTTTGTTCCAAAATATATATGGTAGCCTTTCAATATTTTAGATGACTGTAAATTGCCTCTTCTAACACTGCCATGTCTTTGGAGCCTTTTTCAAACACCACCATGTCTTTATTACTCTCCTCTGGAAACACTCCATTTTTTTTTTTAAAGACAGCCTTCTCAAATGACAGTGCCAAGTGACCAAAAGATGTGCTGGGTGGACAACACTATCATAGCTAGAAGCTTTTTCTTGTGTCCAACAGGTTTTACTATGAATGTGAGCTTGGCTCACATAATTGTTTCAGTACCATCAATCTCACAGTTGGTTCATAAACCATGGAGAAAGGAAGGAACTCTAGAAACTTACCTTAAGGAACCACATCAAATAAGGTAACTGTTTTCAAACATTTTAACCATCAAGGAACCTTTCCACATCCACTTATTCATCAAAGAATCCTTATCCATTTGCCACAGCCCCCTGTGTTTTGCAGAGAATTAGAGGGATGAAAGAATGTGCTTGACCTTCGTATGGCAAACAGAAGTAGCTGAGTGAATTTCCAGTGGGAAACCAATGTGGGCCCCCAAATGAAATGAGAAAAATAGTATTCAACCAGGGCTCTGCAGCTGTTTTTCTTTGGAATAGAAGTGATAGGGTTACACAAGGTTTTAAAGGCATGATCAGTATAATACATAATTTGGTCCTGAGAGTGGATCACAGAAGACTACTCATGTCAGGACAAAATTCATAGTGCTGGGCAAACTGTCCTTCAGGGTAGTTTGCATACTGTTCCTGTTCTTCCCACTGAAGAAGCCAAACTGAGGAAGAACAGAGTTCCCAATTTCAAATCATTTTGAAGAAATTCAGAAAAGCAAATGCACTATCATTTGAAGAGGGAGAAATGTATCCAAGAAAAAAAAAAGAGCCTCTCAATAATTCCACATCATCCTTTTTATTAGATATTTGCTTTCTAAATATCATTGAATACCAAACTATTCATTGTCCATGCCATTATATGTATGTGTGATAGCTTATAGGTGAAATAAATCAACTCATTTGAAATGTGGTGCTGGAGGAGAGATTCAACAATACCCTGGACCAGGGGTAGGCAACCTTTCCCCTTTAAGGGCCGAGGGACTTCAGCTCCCAGAAGCCTCAGCCATGTTGGCCAATAGTCCCATGTTGGCCAATAGCTCCTGGGATTCTGGGACCTGAAGTCCCTCGGCCCTTAAAGGGGAAAGGTTGCCTACCCCTGCCCTGGACTATCAAAAAGACAAATAAATGGGTCCAAGAGCAAATCAAGACTCCCTAGAAGCCCAGATGACTTAAATTGAGACTGTCATACTTTGGATGTATCATGAGAAGGCGTGACTAACTAGAAAAGACAATAATGCTTGGTAAAGTAGAAGACAGCAGGAAAAAAGGAAACCCATATAACAGGTGGATAGACTCAATCAAAGAAGCCATAGTCCTGAGTTTGCAAGATCTGAGCAGAGCTGTTGATATCTGGGTGACTTAGAGGTCTCTTGTTCACAGGGTTACCATATACCAACATTGTTTGTTGTTGTTAACTGCCTTTGAATTGACCTTGATTCATGGTGATCCTATCAATGACACATTTCTAACATCCCCTATTCTCTGCCTCTCTTCTCAGGGCCTGCAGATTTAGGCCTCTAACTTCCCTGATTGAGTCTAGCCATCTGACATCAGGTCTTCCTCTCTTTCTACTGCCTCCTAATTTTCCTAGTATTATTGTCTTTTCTAATGAGTTATGCCTTCTCATGATGTGGCCAAAGTAAGACAGTACCAATTTGATCATCTTGGCTTCCAGTGAGAATTTAGGCTTGATTTGTTCTAGGACCCATTTGTGTGTCTTTTTGACTGTCCGTGGTATCCTCAGCAATCTTCTCCTGCACCATATCTCAAATGAATTTATTTGCCTTCTTTCCACTTTCTTTACTATCCAGCTCTCACATCTGTACATGGTGATGGGGAATTCAATGGCTTGTATGATTCTAGCTTTAATGTTCACTTGTATATCTTTACATTTTAGGATCTTATCTGATTCTTTCCTCACTGCCTTTTCGTTTCTAGTCTTTTGATTTCTTGACCACAATTTCCATTCTGATCAATGTTTGATCAAGGTATGGGAAAACTTTAGACGATTTTGATTCCCTTGTTATCTAATAATAATAATAATAATAATAATAATAAAAATTATTTATACCCCATCCCTTTGGGGTCAATCGAGGTGGCTCACATTAAATACAATACAATAGTAAAAACAAATTACATCCCACCCACCCCTTAAAAAGTTATTAAATCTATTACAAATTAAAATAATTAAAATTAAAAACAACATTAAAACAACAGTCACAATTATACAGCGAAACAGAGGACTGCGGCAATGTAACAGATGGCTTTCAGGGAGGCAGATAGAGTTTCCTTAAAGAATGGAAAAGAGGGTAAAAGTAGGGGCCTGAGAAGGGGCCTGAGGCCGGGATTTTTTCTATCCTGGAAAGGCCTGCCGAAGAGATCCGTCTTGATCGCTTTTTTAAAAGCTGTCTAAAGATGTCAGTTGACGGATTTCGTCTGGCAGGCCGTTCCACAATTTGGGGGTGACAACAGAAAAAGCCCTCTGGGAGGTAGCTGAAAGCCTAGATTTTTGAGGCTGTAGCAAATTCCTCCCAGAGGACCGGAGAGTGCGGGGAGGGTTATGTGGGAGGAGGCGGTCCCTGAGATAGTTTGGACCCAAACCATTTAGGGCTTTAAAGGTGATAACCAATACCTTGTACTGGGCCCGGAAGCTGATAGGCATCCAATGGAGGGACCATAGCACTGGATGTACCTAATACTAATCTTGCCACCATATTTTGTACCAGCTGTAATTTCCAAACCAAGCACAAGGGTAGCCCCATGTAGAGTGTGTTACAGAAATCTAGACGTGAGGTTACCAGTGCGTGAACAACAGACTCGAGATCCCTTACTTCCAGAAAAGGGCACAGCTGGTGAATCAGCTGAAGCTGATAACAGGCGCTCCTGACTGTCGCAATTACCTGATTTGTCATCAGGAGCGACGAGTCAAGGAGCACCCCCAGACTGCGAACACAGTCACTGGAGGAGAGTGTGACCCCATCCAGGACTGGAGGTTGCAGCCCAATTCTTGGTTTCGGGGCCGCTACTGTGAGCACCTCCGTCTTGTCTGGAATCAGTTTCAATCTGTTTTTCCTCATCCAGCCCATTACTGCCTGAAGACATTCATTGAGAGACGAGATGCCATTGGAATTCGAGACTGACGAACGAGACATGGAGAAATAGATCTGGGTGTCATCAGCGTACTGGTAACCCCCAGCTTCATAACTCCATATAATCTCACCCAGCAGCTTCATATGGATGTTGAATAACATCGGGGACAGAATAGCACCCTGTGGGACCCCACAGGTGAGCTCCCTTTTACTGGAGCTACTGTCCCCGAGCAGCACCCTCTGGGACCTGCCCGAGGTTATCTAGGTTGAATTTATGTAAATTATGTAAATTCGCTGTGGAGACTTTTGTTCTCTCTATGTTCAGCAGTAAGCCTGTCCTTGCACTTTCTTCTTTAACTTTCCTTAGTAAATGGTCTAAGTCTATGATGTTTTCCCTAGTAGTACGGTATCACCTGCAAATCTTAGATTGTTCTCCCTGTTCTTACTCCTCTTTATTCTGTGTCTAAACCTGCTCATGTTTAATATGGTCATTGACCACAATAAAACGATTGATTGATCTGTGTCTAAATCTGCTCTGTTTATGATATTTTCTGCATACAAGTTGAATAGATAGGGTGATAGAATGTATCCTTGCCTGACCTCTTTGCCAATTAGTAATCATTCCATTTCTCTGTATTCTGTTCTAGCACTAGCCTCTTGTCCTAATTCCAAATTTCTCATCAGGACTGTCAAATGTAGTGGCACTCCCATTTCTTTAAGAGCATTCCATAGCTTTTTGTGTGATCTAGGCAGTCAAAGGCTTTATGATAATCTACAGAGCACAAACTAGTTTTCTTCTGGAATTCTTTGGTTTGCTCCATTATCTATCATATGTTTGTGATGTGGTCCCTAGTGGACTTGACAGCAATTTACAACAACAACAACAAGAACAACAAAATTCAAATCCATTAGTAAGGAGGGAGTGGAAGGAGAGTGGAAGGATGTCTTTGTGTATCAACTGGGCAAGTAGTGAGAGTAATGGTGGCTGATAGCTTCTGTGTCAGTGGGGCAGTGAATTTGCTCCAGGTTTTAATCTGAATTTTAAAGGAACTACCTGAGAGCCTGACCCCTATCACCAAAGCAAGTTCAGCACTTTGGAAAAGACATTTACTGTTCAGATTAAAGCCTGGAGAAGATCCATTGTGCTATTGACATGGAGGTCATTGAGTAAGATACATGGTCACAAGAAAACTACACATAAAACTACACATTGACCTACCACTGAATTTATATAAGCAGTACATTCATCATATTTGTCCCAACAATTTCCCTTGCCGGCCCTGGAGCAGCTATACTAGATCTGATGTGAAAAGATCTCCCTGACAATTTGCTGGCCAAATTAGGGATAAGCAATAATCAATAAGCAAAGTAATCAGTCTTACCCATTATTCCACTGCGATAGACTCCATACAGAGAAAGGCCAGTGGTAGCAGCATTCCAGATGGTCCCAACTACAGCATATAGAAGAATTGTGCCCAGATTGCCAAAGAACAGTCGGTTTGGCATGAAGTATCCTGCATCTAAGACGATGGGTGGCAGCAGGTAGAAGAAAAACACATTTGGTGTAAGGGTGAAGGAGGCGATATGGTCAGCTGCATACACGATGCCACCCAGACAAAGGCCAAGGACAATGAGCAGAACACTCTCTGGAACCACACTGGTAACTTTATGGGACAGATGGAAAACTGTTAAAGAAAGAATGATTCAGAGTTAGAAATCAAAACTTGCTTCTAGCTTGCACATAGTGTGAAGGACTCTTTATCTCAGCACAACACACTGGTAATCTCACAATTGGAAATATCATATCGTGGTATACATGCATAGTGGAAATTTGCCTTTACTGCCACTACTTGATATAGCCCTGCTGCTCTGGGGGCATTGTTTTTCAATCATTCATTTAATATATCACACCAATCATTCTGTCAGAGAATCTAGGTCTACCCTGATGAAAACAGAAGGACTATCTTTCCAAAACAGGCAATCTGCTATTATAATTATGATATCCTGCAGTAGGATTGCTCACAAGCACACACAAATAATTCCGCTAGTTGTTGCAAATCGTTATGAAATCTTGAAATCCGAACTATGGTACATATATTACTGGTTGAGAATCACTGCTTTTATGTTCACAGAAGCACAGTGAAAATTTGTTGTGATATTACTGCTCAAGACCTAGCTATTACTTATTGAGAGTACCTAGAGCTAACCTATGGAGGCAAGGTCAACCAGGAAATTATCCTACACAGAGGCTACCGAAATGAACAGGATTTGGGCAAGTGCAACTCCCATTCATTTTATGTTGGTGCACATAACTTTCCAGTAGATTGTTGTTAATGAGTACTGAAGAGCATCTGTATTTTCTCCTTGTGCATTAAACTATACTGAGCCACCCAATTGTGATTTTTTGACATGTTTACATTTTAAGAAGGTAAGGCTATCTATATTGAAAGAGATATTTTCTTAAAATACACACACGTTTTCCTAATATACACATCACTGTACACATTTCTATAGACATGGTTTTCTCCAGTATGTGACATGTCAGACCTTAAAAACAGCCTTTTTATGGCATGAGCTTTCATGAATTGCAGTCTAATTAATCACATGTATGAAATGTTGCCTTGATCTACAGGAATATATGCATATATGTGGGGCAATTGAAAAGACTGATGTCAGAGAGGAATGAAATGAAGAATGTAAAGGTTGCATTAGACATTTAACATTCTCTTTCTGCTGTTAAGAGAAGAGAATTTTACACATCTAATGTTATGACTGTTACTGGATGGGACTTATCTTTTATTTTGCGCAATGTTTTAGTTTTGATTTCTAAGCTCTCCTGAAGACCTTCTAGTGGAAAGGTGTAGTATAAATGTTTTAAATAAATAAATACATACATCTCTGTACATAATGTCGATATAGGTCAAAACTTCTTCTTCTTTTCTTAAATTACTGAAGGAGAATGGTTATTTAAAGTAACTGATAAGAAAAGCAATATATTCCAAGTGGATAGATCTGATTTTAGCACTGGTAACTAAACGTTGGCTTCTTAAAAATGTTACGCCTAAGAAAGACATATTAACAACTTTTTCACATTGCTCCCAAATTTTAATTAATTATTCAGCACATGATCTTAAGCATAGATCTTTAGATTTTTCTTCTCTATGGCAAGCAAAATGTACGGTAATACAAAAAATCCACAACAACTTTACCCCCCCCCCCCCCCCCGGCAGTACTGGCTGAAATAAAAAGATTTTAAACTACTGTATTTCTTTTTTTAGGGCCAAAATAAAATTTAAAAAAACAACAGTCATGTTAAAACAGCAATTAACATTTTCCAAAAGCCAGCAACACATAAAACAGTAATATACGATGTACACTTTAAAATCAAGAGCAATATAAAATGTTAATTTTAAAGCAATATTAAAAATGTTCAGTGCAGCATCTTAACTAAAACTACATTGATATAAATGGATTTTCAAAGTCCATTTAAAAGTTAGCAGTGGTGCGGAAAATGTATACTCCTTGGGATGGAATTCCACAAATACAAGGTCACAGGTGAAAAGACCCAATACTTTCCCTCTTCTCTGTGTCAGGGTCTAGATCTGACTATTAATGCACCTAAGCAAGTGATCAATATTTGCAATGCTTTAACCACTGAAGCCTACGACTATATGTCCCAAGCAAGCTGTTCAGCCCTTACTAAGTGCTGAATAAATGTACAAGTTATTTTGCACAAAGATTAAAGCAAGGTTGGAAAGTCTCCCATTTAAATATATTTTCTTTTTAAAAAACAAACAAAAAAAATTGGTTAGTGCTTAATTTATTCTAACCTCTCTCTATGTTCTTTTTTTTCATTGCCACACACTTAATGGTCACCACTGAAACCATATAATGTTGTAATGAGCTCATTAAATCTGCAATGTGGATGGCTGTTTTCTGCGGGTCAGCAAGCTTACATTAGCAATTTAAAAGTTAGCCATCTTTTTAGGAACACCAGGTCATTGTTCCTCATTTGGCCAGGATGAAAACCCCATGTGCTTTACCACAGAAGTCAAATGTCAATGGAATATGTATAGCAATAGAAAGGACAACATAAACATGGATTATGCAAACCATGAATTGAAGGTATTTTCATGTTTGAGAAGAATGCTGCTGTTTAAGTCAAGGTGACTGTGGGTCTTTGCAGACTGCCAGAAATAGTGCAAATTGAGTCCACTTTAAGGGTTAAGGTTAGTGCTAGGGAATCATGGGAATTGTTTTTTTTATGAGACATTGAGCCTTCTCTATCAGAGAGCTCTGGTGCCACAATAAAATACAGTTCCCATGATTCCCTAATCCTAACCCTAACCCTAACCCTAACCCTAACCCTTAAAGTGGACTCAATTTGCACTATTTCTAGCAGTCTGCAAAGGCCCACAGTCTATGTTCAGACATATTTAACTTTGGGAAGCTACTTCCTCTGCGCCCTTCTGACCTGCCCTTATTTGGTCTTCTATGGAGTTTATCACACGGGAGGGATCCCGTGCAAAAATGGGATTTAAAACAGGAAAAACTCGCAAAAGCGGATTGATTTTCACATGACGTTGAGCATTAACCAGACAAAAAGTGGACAGAAAGTGGGGGGAAATCCACAAAAGTGGATTTATTTTCGCACAACAATGGGGTTAATGAGCATTAATGTAACATTAACCCGGACAGAAAGTTGACAAAACGTGATTCTTTTTACTTTCGGAAAATCCTGAAAGTAAAAAGAAACACGTTTTGTCAACTTTCTCTCTGGGTTAATTGCTCATTAATCCCGATGTGTGTGAAAATCAACCCATATTTGCAGGGTTTTTGGGGGTTTTAAATCCCGTTTCTATAAAGGATTTGAGCACTTTGCCCCAGTGCGATAAACTCCTATGACTGAGCAAGCAAACTCTGGTTAGAATTAACTAATTGCTTTCCATTAACCTGGAGTAAATTTTGCAGTCTTTCAGGCTAACCTGAAAGGTGGTCCATTGAAACCAATGGACCACCTATAAGAGTGATTCCCAAAGTGGGCAGTAAGACCTCCCTCCCTTGGGATGGTGGAAAGATCCGGGGTGGTGGTGGGGAAAAGGAGGGCAGCGGGGGTGAGAGAAAAAGGGGACATTAGAGAAGCTTTCAAAGTATTAATGCGCAAGGGGAACCAGTGGCCTTTAGGACCATGGTGAGGACAAGGGTTGCAAGAAACTTCTTTTCAGGTTCACCCCCTTAGTCACTAGTAGTGGCAATTGGTAAATTAGCAGTAGCAGAGAAGTGGCAGCAAAAAAGAAGCTTTCAAATTTGGGACACTGCTTAAGCAGTGAGAGTTTTGCCAGGATATGGCTGGCAAGTTGAAGTTGCACTGCTGTTTCTGTTTTCTTTTTGTATTTTCATTGACCGGGCCAAGAGAAGAGGTAGCAGAAGAAACATTGGGCCGATGCAGACGGCTCGTTTGGGGTAGCTCTGGGCCGCCCCGGGAGTAGATCGGGGCAGTGGCAACCACATGCTGTGGCCCCAATCCTCCTTTTTGCCACCCCCAAAAGAGTGACAAAATGCCACTCCTTTTGGGGGCAGCAAAAGGCTGTCCTTAAAGCCGGTGCCGCGGCTCTTTTGTGTCCTTTTGGCACAGCATGTGCACATGCTGCGCCAAGAGGCTGCCCTGATGCCGTGCGCCATGTGGATGGGCACGCGGCATCTGGGTGGAGTTGGGGCGGTTGGCATGTGGTTGCCCCACCCCAACTCCACCCTCAGGCTGGCCTATAGTGCCAGTCTGCATCGGCCCAATGTTTGCAGGGATGGGACACTTGTACTTGTGTGGAAAAGCCATGGCTCTGGGGGAGTGGGAGAAGTATCTGGGGGCAATTCATGGAAAGAGTCCTTCGTCTTGGCAAATCTCAAGTAGTTAAAATCTCTCCCTTTCCATGTCCATGCCAGTCTCCAGGCCAGAGCATGTGGCCTCTGTAAACCACCTATACACACATGTGCTGCGCCTCATCCACCCCAACAAAGAAGGATTGAGAGTTCTTCCTCACCAGGGAGAAGCTTCTCCCTTTGCATGTGGTCACCTTGGGAGCAGCAACACAGCAGCTGGCTGAGCAGTGACCAAGAGGCTTCTTGCCTGCACTGGCCTCTGCCACAGGGCAATGGCATCACTCGGATTGGTATCACCTAGTGCGATAATTCATGTTGCTATCCTTCATTGACCCCCTCCCTTACTAGATCATACAGAATCATTAGTAACATTTTCTGTACTGATGTTACTCATTAATAATTCCATGTATCACTGAATGTAATGGCAATAGTAGTGACATAAAGAACTCCTAAACAACCTCTTTGTCATCTTAACTCCTGAAGCTGGAGTCCTCTGTCTCCCATTCACACAAGAGACTTCATGAGTAGGATGGAGAAGGAATCCAGGGAGTTTTCATCCTAACTCCTAAGCAGAAGGCTGTTGTTAGAATGGGAGGCAGCATTCTCCAGCTTCAGGAATGGGGTGCAGGAGGAATCCAGGGATTCTTCCTTTTCTTAATTCCCAAAACAGAAGGTTGGTGTGTTAATGGGAGATAGCAGCTTCTAGCCCCCAAAGCAGGAACCAGAATGGACACAACAGTCTTCTGTTTTGGGAGTTAAGAGGCTGAAGAATCCCTGAATTCCTCCCACACTCCATTCCCAAAGCTGGAGGCTCTGGTGTCAATGGCAGACAGAGGCTTTCCTCACACTCACTCACTCCCTGATTCTCCTGCCTGTTTCTCCTAGTCTCACAGATGAGGCCAGGCCATACAAGGAGGATGGAGGAACCCAGAAAGTCCTCCCATCTACTCCCAGAGGGTATTTCAAGCTCAATAGGGAAGAGAAAGGAGAGGCTTTATTTGTTCCACTTTCTGGCCACACTTTCTCTTCTGCTGAGCTCCTTGTGGCTTGCAAGGTATGTTAATGCTAAGCCTGAATTCTTCCAAAAGGCAGACATTTAGGGAGAAACAGTGGCATTACTAGAGTGGTGATCATGGTGTCACCCCACATATGGGTGTCACCCCATGCAACCCACACACCCCATACCACCTAGTGATGCCTCCACCACAAGGCCAGCATGGGTGAAGGAGGCGATATGGTCAGCTGCATACAAGATGCCACCCAGCCACTGCTCAGCCAGCTACTCGGTTGCTGCTCCCAGGGTAACTGGGCGGCAAAGAAGCAGTGACAGAGGCTGGTTGTTCTGAATGTGTAGTAGAACAGTTGACCTAATATCAAGAAATACATGTTGGGGGACACTTGGGTTGTCACTCAAGAGGCAAGGAGGCGGTAGCCCAAAAATGTTTAGGGACCACTGGTCTATAATATTAAACATGTGTGTTTATGTATCCCTTTTGTAATATTCATTTATTTTATATTCCACTTTTATCTAAAAGAACTCATTAGCCTAGCTGGTTCTTTCTCCTACTCCTCAATGTTCTCCACCAAACAACTCTATGAGATAGGTTAGAAAGAAGGACAGTGACTGGCTCAAGCACACCGAGTGAGCTTCATGACTAGGTGCTATGTCTACATGAGCCAATTAAACCGTTTTCCCCACCCTCACTGTGACCTGTCTAAATGACACAGAGCTGAATTCCTGATTTGAGTGCAAACTGTCTTCATGGTTACCTATGAAAGCCCATGCTACCAACTTCTTTCTTTCAGTTAGTCTCAAGATCTCTCTACATACTATCTTCATGGTGTGAGGCCAGTTCTGCACCAAATCCATCCTATCCCTCCCTTAAACTGGTGTAAAAAAACCTTCCTCAACCTTTGCTCTGTATTTTGCAGTACAATCCAAAGCACTCCCTAGTGATGCTGGGTGGCTGTCTACACATTCATCCTTCTGTGCCGCCTGGCACCACCACTGCTTCCTCTGAAGTCACAATGAGGCATGCAACCATGCAATCAACACTGGTTGTCTTGTTTCTGCATACAAGTTGAATAGATAGAGGAAAAGGATGCCACAATAAACTTGCACTGTGGTGGCACAGCAGGACATGTGTGCAGACAGCTGCCTGGCACTGTTACTAAGTATGATGGTAACAAGGGAAATCCAGGGCAGCTCTGCGGCCAGAATACACCAGGACTATTTTCTGGCCACTGTAGATGAGCTCCGTGTCTGACACTGTGATCACTAACCATATTCTCACTTGTCTGTAACTATGTGCAAATGAGTAATTTGAGAGTTGCAGTAATTTGTTTTTGTAAGATGTGAACACTGCTTTGTGGTAAAGCATATAAGAGAAATACGTCATTAGTTTTGATGACTGGCCTTTCACACTTTGTTACTTTAAAATTTTTTCAAAGGTATAATATTAATGCTGGAAATAAGTTGTCTTTATATAAGACCCTTATTGGTTTAATTTAAACTAGAGTCTGGAAAGTCACTGAAGTAAGTTATAGTTGCGATACCAAAACTCGCACAATAACTATTTCACATTTCTCAAATGTAACTGAAATTGTTATTTTAGTTAACCATCTGAATACTATAAACTGCTGCCCTGTAGCAAACAACACGTTTGAGTCTCCACCTGTCATGCTTCATTGTCACCACAGCATTCACAACAGAGCATGAAGCAGTAGCACAAAGCACATGATGATACATCATGTGGCAACACTTAAAATTTGTCATAGTCTTCCATTTAGTAAGGCTTTGTTATTATCGCTGTATGCCTTCAATTCGTTTCTAACCACATGGGCTTTACTAAAGCTGAGAGAGTGTGACTTGCCCAAGATCATCCAGTGGGTTTTCAAGGCCAAGAGGCGATTCGAACCATGGTTTCCAGAATCATAATCCAATGTTCAAACCCCTGTGCCATACTGGCTCCTATTTAGTGGGACTATACCCTCATAGTCCCACTAATAGTCCCCCATAGACAAGGCTGCATCCTTTTCGTCTATCTATTCAACTTGTATGCAGAACATATTATAAGAAAAGCAGGCTTGGACACAGAAGAAGGAGGAGTGAAAATAGGAGGAAGGAATATCAACAATCTGAGATGTGCAGATGACACCATAGTACTAGCAGAAAACCTCACAGACCTGGAACACCTACTAAGGAAGATCAAATAAGAAAGTGCTAAGGCAGGCTTAATGCTGAACATAAAGAAAACAAAAATAATGACCACCAAGGACCTTCACAAGTTCAGCCTAGACAATGAGGAAATAGAAATAGTAAAAGAATTCTCATACCTGGGATCAAACATTGATATAAATGGGGACTGCAGTCCCGAAATCAGAAGAAGACTAAGAATGGGGAGGGTGGCGTAGAAAAGATTATAAAATGCAAAGATATATAACTCAGCACAAAAGTTAGAATCATACAAGCCACTGTATTCCCTATTACCATGTGTGGATGTGAGATCTGGACAGTTAATAAAGATGAAAGGAGGAAAATCAACTCCTTTGAGATGTGGACAGCCAAAAAGACAAACAAATGGGTCTTAAAGCAGATCAAGCTGAAACCTCCCTGGAAGCCAACATGACCAAACTGAGACTGTCGTACTTTGGACACATCATGAGAAGGGAGGACTCTTTGGAAAAGATTTTAATGCTGGGGATTGTGGAGGGAAGTAGGAAGAGAGGAAGGCCACATGCGAGATGGATGGACTCTATTAAGGAGGCCACCGGTATTAAGGGGTTGCAGGAATTAAGCAGAGCAGTGGAGGACAGAGGGTCTCATCCATAGGATCGCCATGAGTTGAGATTGACTTGAGGGCAGTTAACAACAACAACAAATACCCTCATAACTGTGAAAGTTATTAAAGTATGAAGGAGTGAAGCGATCTCTCATCCATTTACAATAATAATGTAGTTATATTTCTGTTACTGGAAAAGGAAACTATCTACTTATAACTACTTGTATCTAAGCTCTGACCTAACTCCACTTCAAGATAGGATGGCTGTCACCTTCATTAGGCTTGTTCCACACTTAGGGGGGTTGCAGACTGCCAGAAATAGTGCAAATTGAGTCCACTTTTAGGGTTAGGGTTAGGGAATCATGGGAACTGTTGTTTATTGTGGCACCAGAGCTCAATGTCTCAGAAGAACAACAACAATTCCCATGATTCCCTAGCACTAACCCTAACCCTAAAAGTGGACTCAATTTGCACTATTTCTGGCAGTCTGCAACCCCTGCTACTTACTGAAGACTCACGGAAATCATTGGGACTAATATTAGTAACAAATGTTAAGTCCCACCGATTTCAGTAAGTTTGCTCTGAATAACTATCTGACTTAAAATGAATGGGTTTATTAACTACTCTGACATATGTTAATTAAATGGAGTCTTCATGAGCAGAAGCAGCATATGTCTGAAAACTACTGTATATACTCATGTATAAGTCTAGAAATTTTAGTCAAAAAATTGACCCCAAAAATCTGAGTAAACTTATCCATGGATTAACGTAAGTACTGTAATTTAACTCTTATTTAAAAGAAGGAACCATCCCCTTGTGAAGCACTGACCTTCCTCTATTCTCTCATCCATCCATCCTTCAGTGTGAACACAAACAGTTATGCTTCCTGCAATTTTGTAAATTCTTTGGCACAGTTTCCCTTTGCTTCATCCTTTAGATCCTTTGTAATAAGCCCCTAAGTTTTACCCTTGACCTATCCACAGGTCATATCAAAATCCATAATTTTGGCCCCAAACCTGCCTTCGACTTATATATGAGGTCGACATATAGTCGAGTATATACAGTAGGTACTGAGAACAAATAGAGAATAGCTACCTCCATCTCATCTTGCTTGTGAACTTCTCAGGTGGGCTTTAGATGAATGATTTATCTCTTCCAGCAAGACACTTCTTATGTTTTTATATTCTAATCTAAAGAGTAGAACATTGTTTTAGAAAGTTTAGAATCTAAACTATATCTAAAGCTAAATATTGAGTGGCATGCATATATATATATATGCCTGGTAACATTATGATAGAAATCCTGAACATACAAAGCAGAAGTTCCACGGACTTAAATGTTCCTTATTTCTGAGTACACATGTTTAGGAGCAATAGGTATGCGTGACAGTTCAAGTGCCATAGGCTGTAGAGAACATTTCATTTTATTGCCTCCATTTGTTAATCAATAGTAAGAAGGCAGCATAAAATTAAGAGAGAATTAGCAGAACAGAATTACAACGAAAAAATGTTGCCCCAGGTGTTCATAAAACCACATCAGCTGAAGTTCCTGTATAAAATAAAGTGGCATGCAAGGACTTGAGTTGGGAATGGATGAGATATACTTAATTCTCTGTTAAAAGTACCTTAGAAATGAACTTCAGCCTTTAAAATGGAACCAGATTGAATAGTGTGTTGTATTTTTAAAAAGAAGAAAGTCAAAAGTATGCCGCATGTGGGCAAAAAAATGTGAAGGACATGCAGTTGAGTTTTTTATTCCTCTCCCCTTCTTTCTCCTTCATATACACAAAATTCAATTTTGTTTCTTTCCAAAATACACTGGCCGATGAAAGAAAAGCATGAGCAAAACCCTAAAGGAGCAGCTGCTACCTTTTTTACCCTGTAATTTCTTCCCAGAAAACAGCCCTTGTTACCTCATGTTTTCCTCCCAGTTCACTAATTTACGGATGATATTTGATCAGACACAGTATCTCCTGCAACATCTTCTGGAAAATTCCAGGCTCTATATGGTATCTATGAATCAGCACATGCCATAGCATACCGAAATACGTTGCTACGGTGGCTGGACTTTGGAATATCTTGCCAAACAAGGCCTCATGATGGCCTTGTTTCAGATGTCCTTATTGGAGTACACAAGCTGGATCTTATAACATTGGTTTTATTGGTAATTTTTGATATGTTACAGTATTGTTTTTAAAATTTAGCAAGCCATTCTCAGAACCACTTGGGAGAAGAACAAGGAAAAAGGTTTAGAAACTAATAATAAGTTATTAAATTAAGTTCTTCAGCTCTTGTGGAATCTTTTTTTTTATTTGATCAGGTTGGGACCAGGGGCTAATAAGTTAAAATAAATAAACTTGGCAATTCTTTTTTTTTTTTTTTTACCATAAATAGGTTTTTGTGGGGTTTTTTGGGCTGTGAGGCCGTGTTCTAGAAGAATGTATTCCAGGAATACATTCTTCTAGAACACGGCCTCACAGCCCCAAAAAACCGCAAAAACCTATGGATGCCGGCCGTGAAAGCCTTCAACTTCACTTTTACCATAAACTTTTGATTACTCTATTAATCAACTAAATAAGAGATCATGCAACAAATTTTACCTTTCTGAGGTATGCCTTTAGCCCTATTTCTCTCAAATGTTTGAAAAACATCTTGCTTTGTTATCTCCTCTGGGTTAGGAATTAGGTCATAAGATCCTCATGATTACAGCATATGCATGATTATAATATGATAATTTGGATAGTTCCACGTTTAAAGGATTTTAAATATACAAAGGGAGCAGGGGTATTTGTTGCATCTAGATGAGCCTCTTTCATTCTATATCGGACAGCAGACAGAGGTTCAGCATCTGTTCCAGAAAACTAAATTTTGATGTTCTCAGCTCTGAAACTTTTTGGAATGATAGGGCTGGAAAGGATCACAAGGACCACCTAGTCCCTGCCATACAGGAATACACAACTAAAGCACCTGTAAAGAGCCCATCCAACCTCTGTTTAAAGACCTCCCTCACCCTCCGAAGCAATCTATTACACTGTTGAACACCTTTCACGGTAAAAGAAAACAAAAGGTCTTCATAGACTCATAGAAATTGCTGGGATCCATATGAGAATCAGTAGGCTAAAAAAATTGCAGGGAAAATGGTGAGATAAGGGGATAATATTATAATGGAATGAAGAAGAGAAAGCAAGAAAAGGGTTTCCAATGGGATCGATAAGAAATTGGATTTTAAGAAATGAATACATTTGTTTCCATCTTTGCAAACTTTAAAATAGGGACAAGGTACGGGTGCAATCATGCATAGTATTTTTTCTTCTTCCCTTTTTATTGAACTTTAAAACTTTAAAGATATTGGTACATAACATCCGTATAACACATAACATCCATACAACACAATAAAAACAATGAAGAAAAAGATACATAACACCCATACAACACATAACATCCATACAACACACTTCATTCATTCATTCATTCATTCATTCATTCATTCAACCTTTATTAGGCATACAACAATAAAATTTACAATAAAGTAAAATAAATAAAATACATTTACAATAAAACTTCAGGATCATTATTATAAAATTTAAGCCATAATCTTGTTGCCTCCACCATAAAATTGTCTACTAGCCTAGTAATATGTGGATTCCGATCTTCCAATAAGTATTCCACAGATAACCCATCCAAACAGATATTCATTTCCAATAACCTCCTTAGCAATTTTCCCCTAGGAATTATATACAATGGACAATACAATATGATGGAGACAACACAATAAAAACAGTGAAGAAAACGATACATAACATCCATACAACACATAACATCCATACAATACAATAAAAACAATGAAAGAAAAGGTAAGGAAAAGAAAAAAGATAAGAAAAAATGCAAAGGATGTAGGTCCGTTTGGCAATTATTTTACAGCAAGGCGGGATAAGCAGTTTTCTTCAGAAATTAATGGATTCATCATACTGAGTTGTAAAGTGTCTTTCCAGAAGAAAGAAGTTGTGAATCCAGAGTTGATGCAGATGTTCATTGACTTGAGTCAAAAATACACGGCAGAAATAATCTAGTTTGAGACTGCTTTAACTACCTTGGCTCAAAGCTATGGAATTTTGGGAATTGTAGTTTTGTGAGACATTTAGCCTTTTCTGTCAGAGAGCTCTGGTGCCACAATAAACTACAATTCCCAGGATTTTTAGAAAGTTTAGAACGTTTTCCTTTGTGGATGATGGTCGGGATTTATATGGGGGTGACGACCAAATGCGTGTCCATTCAGAATCTGGAATTGTTAACTTCAGTTCTAATTGCCAAAATCAATGGACATATTGAGCTTTCCCATATGTGTGATCAAGCAGATGCTTATATATACATACCACAATCCATTTAGTGTGAGATGTATTTTTCAAAAGGATTCATAGAAGGTTGACAGTCACGGGATTTCTTCCATTGAAATTAACCTGATGTAAAGGAAGTAAGTATATCTGGAACCAGGTGGGATTGGAGGGATGTTTTTAAAGTGTCTATATATTTGGGTATCCCATTAGAGCAGGGGTAGGCAACCTTTCCCCTTTAAGGGCCAAGGGACTTCAGCTCCCAGAATCCCAGGAGCTATTGGCCAACATGGGACTATTGGCCAACATGGCTGAGGCTTCTGGGAGCTGAAGTTCCTCGGCCCTTAAAGGGGAAAGGTTGCCCACCCCTGCATTAAAGAATAGGTCTGTGATATAGCAAATTCCACAATGTGAAGTAGTAGGCTTTCATGGCTGCCATCCATAGTTTTTTTTGGGTTTTTCGGGCTGTGTGGCCATGTTCTAGAAGAGTTTCTTTCTGACGTTTCGCCAGCCACAGATGGGGTGGGAGGGTTAGGAGATTGGGATTGTCTGTTTTTAACTCTTTATGTTTTAATTATGCTGTAACCCGCCCCGATTGCTTTGCAGAGGGGTGGGCTATAAATAAAAATTATTATTATTTATTATCAGAAAGAAACTCTTCTAGAACATGGCCACACAGCCTGAAAAACCCACGAATAACTATAAATTCCACAATGTTTCCACTGTTTGGTTTGTGAGGATTGGTCAGCCATTGGGAAGTGGGGGTATAGGAGAAAGAGTTTAAGAGGAGAAAGATCAGGAGCTAGAATATGTCTCCATTTGTTCCAGATGGTTAAAGAATTAAATAAAAAAGGGGTTAGTTATTGCTTTAAGTTTATGTGCCGTAGTTTGATTATGAAGGCAAGTAGCTTCAACTGGGCTTATTTTACTAACTTCCAAATTGACCCATCTTATGGATTTGTCTTTAATTAATTGGACAACCTGACTTATCTGAAAGGCATGAAAATAGAGTGTAATATCTGGGACTGCTATTAATGGTTAACTAAATGCATTAAACTTTTTCAACTAACTTTTCTATTTCTATATTACTATTTATGAGTGCAGGTATTTACAGTTCTGTCTCAGACCAAAACTCCATCAGAAGATGCTTTGTATGAAAAAAATTCAATCCAGTAAGAAGTCCAGTATAAAATGAATTCAATCAGCTCCTTACTACATGGAAAATGTACTGAGAAATCTACACTGTAACCTATTTACTAGAATACCAGATCTTTCTGACTCTTAAATGGATCCTTGGAAAGCAAGAGAAGAGGGTCAAAATGGACTGAGGTCAATCAAAGCAGCAGAGCATTCTTTACCTGTCATTTTACTTTTGATGTCACATTTTGATATTACCTTTTGAAGTCATAACCCCAGAAATACTAGGGGTTCAACCTACTCAGAATTTTTCCAGCATAAGCCCCATCAAAATGAATTGTATATTCATGAGTCAACAGTATAATGTAGCTTATTTTAAAAAGTGAATGCAATCCTGGACTGTGTGAATGGATGCACAATGTCCAGATTACACACAGTAATAATTCCAATCTATACTGTGCAGGTCAGGCCAGATTTGAAATACTGCCTCTCACATTCTAAGGACATTTACAAACCGTTCATAGAAGAATGACTACAATGGTGAATGATCTAGGAACGAGGGAGAGTTCAAAGAGCTGTGTGTGACTGGTCTGAAGAACAGGAGTGATCAAGAGAGATAGCAGTATTTACATAGTTGAAAATTAGTTATGCAAAAAATGGATAAAACTTGTTTTTTGCTGCAAGGCAGGCAACAGCGGATGAGTGGAAAATAATAGATTCTGGATAAACAGAAAAAACACATCTCAAATGGTAAGAATTATTGGAGAGAAATTGATTGATGTCAACTCTCCAGCTCACACTGGCACATATGTCTCCCTCACCAGCCCACACTGCACATGCATCATATTCTGTTGGAGGTGCCACTGCAGCATCACCTCCTCCAATGATCAGGTTCCACCCCTCCCCAATTGAACCACATGCCTCTACCAGTTTTCCACTCTTCTGCTCCATCAAGAGAGCACAGGATCCTCAAAGTAAGATGCCAGCCCAGCGATGGGGGCGACTCCTTCTACCTCTACGTAGCCTGCAGCAGTTTGGGATTTGGGTTCCCAGGGGGAGGGTATACCGCTAGCAGGTGGGGAGCATGCCACCCTACTCTTCCAACTTTGGAGGGTGGTCTGGTTCCTGATCCCTCTCCAGCACCAGTTCCACCAGCAATCATGGTGGTAAGTGTGACCTATCCCTCCTCTCTCACACAAACCTACTCCATCTCCTTCTCTCCCAGAATGCTCCTCTCAGTGTAACTCATATCAAGATGTATCTTTGCCTTCAGGGGTGCCACTTACTGTTTACCAACAAGGAGCACATTTGGAAGAGTGAGCACATAGATGTTTTTTCCTACTATTTTGGGAACCAGAACCCAGAGCAATTCAAACACCCAGAAGTGAAAAGGAACTTTATTGGTAGACCATTTACATGTGAATAGTATTCACGACACAATTACACAGGTACAAGAATCTGATCAAGTAACAGAATATTATACCCATGATTTACACCACTTCCAGGGTGGCTTGGTTGCAATATGATGACCAGTTGTGAGGGCTGATTTGGATCCTTGAGCAATCAGAGTTATGGTTTGATATTATGGTTGGTTCATGGGCCTCCCCTTCCAATAATTGTGACAGAGGCTTTGTATGATAAGAAACCAGTAAAAAAATCGAGTATGCCATCCTCCTGTCTCTTTCCCTTTCAACTCTTTGCTTACCATCAGCCTGTAAATCTTCCAGAACTTTCTGACAACTGTGAGTGAGCTGGACAGATCACCTGTGAGGTGCTTCAATTCACATTTCACCCAAAGGCTTGTCTTCTTGCATAATCAGGCGTCACCTTGCCACCCTGTTCTTTTATTTCAAAGCAGCAGGTTTCCCAGATCCCATGGCCAACATCCATGTTTGTTGGGTTCCCAAAAGTGCATGAGGAAGACACACCCACCTCTGGATGCCTATCTTGCTATATCAGAGGTCATCCTTCCTCACCTCCTCCAGTCGCTAACGACAGTCTGTGTCTCCCGAGGAAGTTATATTGTTCCAAGCCACTTTCATGCTGGCATTTTTTGTAGCTACATGTATTACTGAACTCCTACCCAGATCCAGGTTGGATATTTCCAGTCAGTCCCTATTGCTGTCAGACTGGCAATTCACTTGCAGGATTTGCATATTCATTTCAGATGCTCTAAGAATGATTAACAGGGCAGGGGCCAGATGATCACCTTAGGCAGGATGCCAGTATGTCATCTGTCCAGTCCAAGCCTTGCTAGACTACTTAAATTCAAACCTGTACCTGGACCATGGTTTTTGCATGGTTTGGGCTGCCCTTCACACAGTTTCAATCCAGGTCTATACTTAGGTGAGCCATTACAGGGATTGGTCTCCTCTCTCCCTCCCCTCCCATCAGTTCTTTATTCACTCCTTTTGTATATGAGTGGCTATGGCCATAGATAATCATGGCTTGCCTGGCTCTAGTATTCAGAGGGTGGATGTTGGCACAGAGCCTTCGAGTCCTACAACAAGTGACAGGCTGGCAGGCAGCTGGCAAAACGCCTTGGGGATAGGCCTCCCCCTGCCACAATTTAACTATTTGTGTTTCTTTTCCTCCCCTAATTAAATTTTATTGAGTTTTTACAATAAAATACATAATGTCTGTAGAACAATGACAACAACAACAACAACAATTAATTACAAGTGCCAAGGTATGTATCTGATGAGTAGTTATTCTGCAGAACAATCAAGATTAGTTCTCAGCAAGAGCAAGAGAGTCTGGGTTGTCAAGGAGTAAAGTGTCTGTCCAAAGATCTCTCTGTGAAGTTGGAGGTTGGATCCGATGGGAGTGATAATTAACATAATCAATAAAGATCATCCAGTCTTCTTGAAATGTGTCAGTCCTTTTGTGGCAATGCAAAATCTCGTTGTAGCAGACAGTTTTTTCCATCAACCACATATCCCAAATTCTAGACCACCAGTTCTCAATGGAGAGGTCACCTGACGTTCAACATTTGGCTACTTCTAATCTGGCAGCAGTAATAAGAAAAATTCAGTTTGCTATGTTTCGAGTTAGAATTACTTTTAACAAAAACAGAATGCCAAAGCAAAATTGGACAGAATTTTACAGTTTGATCAGTGATTCATGAAATTTGATAGAGAACTTCATCCAAGAATTTTCTCACTTTAGGACATTCAATCCACATATGCATATAAGAGCCTCTAGATTTACAACCCCTCCAGAAATCCAGAGAGAGTTTTAACCATTTTAGACAGCATTACAGGTATGAGATACCACCTATGGATGGTTTTCAAAATATTCTCCCTCACCGATGCTGAATGGGATTTGTATGGGGGTGAAGACCAAATATGAGCCCATGCAGTGTCTGAAATCATTGTTTTCAATTATTCTTGCCAAAATGAGTGCATATATTGGACTTTCTCATATGTATGTTCCAGGAGATGTTTGTAGATAGCTGCCACCATCACTTTAGTATGAGAAGTGAAATTCAAACGAAAGTTTTCAAAAAAGGAGAATGGACATGGAGATTCTCCTGCTGAGGCTAGGTGTGATGCAAAGGAAGCTATTTGACATATTTGAAGCCAGGTAATGTTCGTTTGTTGTAGGGAAGTTTTTATGATACTGGTGGGCTTTGGTAATCCACTAGAAAACAGGTCTAAGGTGCAGTAGGGTCCACATCTTCTCAGAAACCTTATTAGTGGGAATTGATCATCTAAGTGAAAAAGAGGATGCCAAAAAAAAGGAGGGGGTAAATGGGGGAGGGATCCATTTATGCCAGATGAGTAGGGAGCTAGATAAAAACGGGTTTGATAACCAACTAATTTTCTGTTTTGAAGTTTTAGTGTAGAGGACAGTAAATTCAGTGGACTTCATATTATAAACTTTTAGATTTACACATCTGGTAGCACTGTTGTCCTTAATTAATTGAATCGTTTGGCTAAGTTGGAAAGTCTGGAAATACAGTGCAATATCTGGGACTGCCAGACCAGTGATTTTTCTGGTAGATTTGGGAAATCTAGGTCTCTTTTTATTGAAACTAAATTGATCAATTAATTTTTGCCATTTTTTGAATCTAGATGAGGGAAGAGTCAATGGGATTATTTGAAACAGGAAAAAGAGCCGTGGGATCATGAACATCTTGACTAATGCAATCCTGCCAAGGATGGAAAGATTTAAAGCCTTCCATTCTTTAGATTTACATAGCATCCAGGTGTCTACTGGCTTATAATTTCAGAGTATCAGTTGCTGGATGTTTTTCGTGATGATTATTCCCAAATAGGAAAAACCTGAGGGACGAGGTTGCAAGCCCATTAAGTCCTGCCAGGATATGCACTGAATCTCCACATACACGTTTTTGGTAGATCAGGTCCAAGCTTCCAGGTTAATGTTATGGCTGCATGGTCTGCATAAATGATAGACTCTACCTGTACATCAGCAATGATAGGAAGGGATAATTTTGGAGTGATGAAGTAGTCTATTCTACAATAGATGTGGTGTGTGTTTGAATAAAAAGTGTAGTCTCTACAGGATGGATGTAGAGCTCTCCAGGGATCTATAAATCCATGGCTAGTTAAGAGGTCAGATACTGGTGATATTTTCTTTTTCATCTTTCTTGGGGGGGGGGGGGGATGTGATTTGTCCAGTGTGTAATCTAGAACTTTGTTTGCATCACCTCCTATAATGATATTGCCCTCTGCAATCTCCCCTAAGGTTAGAAGATGCAGGAACATTTCCCATGTCCTTTCTATGTGTTTCTTGTAAAAAAAAAAATACTTTAAGTTTTTTCAAATAATTATTAACCTGAGTACATGGGGGGGGAATCCAAGTCCTTTTACACTGAGAGAGACAATCTTAATTTTATCCATGTTTGCAATACTGTAATTAAATTCTAAGTAAGAAATGCTTAGAAGAGACTTCAAAGTTTGTCTCATGTACAGTATGAAGTGCTCTTCAAACCTAGGCTTTTAAAAGCATGAGGGTGGAGGAAGGGGACTCACAAGGCTCCAGCTTATGAAATACACATCCCGGCGCCCAAAAGTACAAATACTTAACTTTAACACAATACAAACAACAATAAACAGAAGCAAACCAAGAGGAGTAGCACATGGGGTGAGTACCACATCTCGATCGAGCGACTGAATGGCGATCCCCTCTAGGGTTGGGGTGGTATTATTGGCATACATTGTGGGGGACAAGATCTCAGTGATCAAAGATAAAAAGAGAAGGTGAATTGGAGGATATAAGGATACCCATCCAAAAATGAGAGGAGTTAATTAACAATAGGGGTGTTAAGATATTACCATCTATGAAGGCAACATGGACACCCCATGCAAGCCAGCCAAGGTATCAGAGGAGTGAAAGCAGAGTGTGCACACACACAAACCACACACTCCACCCCAGGCAAGCCAGCTAAAGCACAAGAGGGGAGGCAGGAGGGGGTGCGTGCACCTCCACCCTCTTCCCCACCCCCCAAGGAGGAAAGCCTGGGAAGGAGAAGGAGGAGTGCATGCACACGCAGCAACAAACTTATGAATAATCAAAGCTACGAGTATCAAAGCTGTAAAGGTCAAGGCCCAATTGAACATTCAAAACAAGAAAATGATGGCACATTAACAGTAGTGCTTCAATGGGAAAGTTGCAAGAGCCATTTGCATTCAGGGGAGTGAAGGAGGGGATGATAGTACTTCAGTAATAGTTTTAGAGTGAGGAGTGGGGTGGGAGAGGATTATTTTGGTTAAAAAATAAAATAAAATAATAAAAGTGAAATTTAGAGTGAGGCTATTTGCTTGCAAAAGGCCACGTTGCAAATGTTAAACAACAGTTGTGAACTAGGAGATTATTTCCTTCAAAGATGGCTGCTGTCTTTAGGATTTAGGCGGGGAAACAAGAGAAGAGGGAGAAAGACAAGATGGCGGCCGGGGGTAGGGGGAGAAAGTTGTGAAGAATAGATGAGGAAGATGCCAGAAGTTAGAGCAAGGCAAGGGTAGTTTCTGGCTTAACCATTCACTTTATGATGTCAAAAAAGTCAGGGAAGAGGTCTTCTGTTCAGTAAGTTGGTTAGAGTCAGTGTGTCTGTGGGGCTTTCAGCTGTGCAGGACCACCACGCTGCTTGTGTTTTCTGTCTTGCTGGCATCCATGGTTCAGCTTATTGCCTGGATTTGGGTGCAGCTGAAGAGGAGACATTGTTCTTCACCACTTTCTCAAGGTCTCAGGGCACCTTAATGTCTAAAGCTTCATATATGTGAAGAAGCTGAGTTTTAGTTGAGGTAGTCATGACAAAGCCATTATAAAATATGATTAGTTTAAAAGGGAAGTCCCATTGGTATTTTATGCTTGCTTGTTGGAGCAGAGAGGTGCAGGGTTTAAAATCACTGCGTTTCCTCAGCTCTTCAGAGGAGATGTCCTAGTATACTTGCATACTGGAATCCTGGTAGGCAAGGTTTGGGGTAATGGAAAGCTTTCGGATAATACGCAAAATGTATAATTATGTCCCTGGGAGGAGCATCTTGTCTCCTGTTAGTAGCCAATGTCCAATGTGCTCTTTCTATGTCAGCCGAAAGGAGATAAAGACCTGGGCAGGTGTTATTCAGCCAGGTAAGGAGGAATGAAATCATGTCCTGTCTCTACTCCTGTTCAGGAATTCCACAAATTCTGATATTCAAGCATCTATTTCTGTCCTCCAAATCCTGTCCATTTGTTTCAGCTCATGTATGTGGGCCTCATGAGAATGACCCTGTTCAAGAGCTGCATTAGCTGTATTTTCTATATCTCGAATGTGGGCTGTCAGGGCAGTTCACCGGCTCAAGGGTGAGTGCCCAGTCTTTTTGTAAGTCCTGCACTAAATTTACACAAAGCCTTCCCAGGTCCAGTGTCAGGGAACTCTCACCTCTGCCTCCTTCCCTCGCGTCATCTCTATGTCTCCCTTTTGAGTTGGCTCTTTGAAAGATGAGCAGAAACCCAAAACTGCTTAATCTACTGACCTTTTAGTTCCCTGCATCAGATAGGTATTTTTGATCTTGAAAGTTGGGTGAAATTTACTTCATTTAATTGGTAAAAGCAGAGATCCTGTCCTGCTCAAATTTTATGCATCCACCATGATCAGTGGCTAGCCATGCCCCCTCAACTGTCTTTCTTGAGCAGTTACTCCAAAACAGTCAGGATTGCAGTCTACTTGGGCAGATGCTGAGACCTTGGCATCTCACATTTGGCAAATATCTGTTGGTGGGGTCAACAAGGAATGCTATGGGGGGCTTGGCCAGGGACCAGGAGCCTATTTGTGCCAATTAGTTACAGTTGTTTCTTTCTTTCTTGCAGACCCTCTGGGGATTAACAGCTAATGGCTCATGGGCTGGCACTTGTCTGTGGACCACTACTCAAGTACTACTGGACTAGATGAACTTCAAAAACCCTTCACAACTGAATTTCCCAGTGGATTGTATTGTAACACTGAATTTACAGTCCTGGATTTAATTACTCCTCTATTTTGCCTTTTAAAATAGTTCAAAAATCAGTTATTGGGAATATCGTTTTCATTAATTATTCTTATAAAGTAATTTATTAACTTTAGTCTGATACCTTCTTCATTGTCCTCAAGCCTGTGGCAAGGAACCTCTTGCGAAGACAATAGCAGGAAGAGCTGAAAGTTAAACAGTCACCATGACTTAGTGTTCAGCCCAGAGAAAGCAGCCTTGGTTGTGTGTGTGTGTATATATATGTTATTAGAGGTGGAAAGAAGGTGGCAGACAAGTGTCTGTCTGAGAAGTATGTACTTAGCACTTGCTAATGTACACATTTAAGAAATGAAGAAGATTAGCTTCACAAAGTACACCAAAGGAAGTACACAGAGATTAAGGGTCAAATCACTGATTCCAGAATAGCTAATGGAATTCTTCTCAGCAGGTGACTTACGGGATATCAGCATTTATCTTGCTCCTAAAGTGAAGGGATGGGAGGGAGGAACCCAGCATTACTGACCAAAGCTGATTTGTAGCATTTAATTCTCAAATCACCTTATTCAGCCTTCCCAAACTTGATGCCTTCCAGATGTTTTGGACTTCAGCTTTAATTATATTCAACTTTTAGGCATCCTGGGACAGTCTATTTGGGATTATAGTCCACAGAATCTAAAAGACAGCAGTTGATCTAGTTACGGGTAGTTGTAAGAAAGAAAAAGGAAAACAGAGTATAGATGTCATATTCCTTGAAGATTATCACACTAGATTATAAACCGGTTTACCTGAGCCGGCTTAAAATTAGAAGCAGGCGGCATCTTGATAGTATCAGATACATTTTGCTACCAAAATCACTGCCCGGCTGCAGCCCAGCTCCATCGCTGCTCCGAGGGGTGCTCCATGGACATTTTTTCAAGCCGGAAAACTCCCAGCTTCGAAAAGAGGTGTAAGGAGCACCCCTCGGAGCAGCAATGGAGCTGGGCTGCAGCTGGGCAGCAATTTCAGCAGCTAAATGCATCTGATACTATCAGGATGCCGCCAGCTTCTAATTTTAAGCCAGCTCAGCTAAACCGGTTTATAACCTGGTGTGATAGTCTCCTTTCTTTCAGTCAAAAAAACACTCTCCTTAAGTTAAGAACCGGGAGGAGCAGAGAAACTAGGAATGGGGAAAAGGGATTTTGACTGTAACCCCATATTTGAAAATCCTGCCTAACAATGTATTTAGAGGCATCCTGGTCCTGAATTCTATGTATACGCAAAAGCTGTTTATCTGGTAAGAAAGAGAAATGCATTCTGCATATACTCAGGTATATTCTTCTTCCCTTATTTTAGGATACAGACCTAGTATTGTTGACTGCTATGACTGAACCTAGATGAGGTTTAGATACAAAATATGTGTGTGTTTTCTAGAAATGGGGGCGGGTGGGAGGAAAATAGAAAAAAGGAAGTCTTGTTTATAAATGAGAGAAAATGATCTTTTTGTGAGGAGTTGCTGCAAGAAATAGGGGAAGCTACGGGGTTCTATGGGGAGAGGCAAAGTGTATATGTTCTCAGCTCAAGTTTGCTGGCAAAAGATGGTGAGATAAACAGTTAATAGAAATGTTTGCTATTGACTGTGATCCCTGAAAAATATGATCAAATTGCATGCCTATTAGCATTGTCTAAATAAAAGTTCAAAACTATTGCATCAGACACAAGTGCAGAAGAGATACACACAAGCTTATGGGAAGCAGGACCTGAAGAGACCACTTCCAACAACAAACAGTTCAGTTCAGTCAGTGCATGCATGCACTTTACACATGTAAAGCAAAAAAAATACAAATAGCCATCCTGTTGAAAAGAATGCAAAGGCAACTGGGGAAATGAGCTCTTTAAAAGCCAATGTCATAGCTGACCAGACAGGGACACCAGTCAATGCAGTAATGAAGGACCAAGGCTCTGAATGTGAAGGGAGATTCAGTGTAAGCTTGGTAGATGCACAGTCTCATAGTATATACACAGCAGAAGGAAGAAAGAACAACAGTTGAGCCATATTTGCAACAATAATACTAGACTCAAGGCCTGTAAGATTCCAGATGGATTCTAGAGCCACTTACAATGTCATATAAGTTAATTTATAATTAGCAGGAATAGAATTTTAAAATGTCACCAAGTGCTACTAACATACAACAAAACAATTATGAAATCAGTAAGGAAGTGCCAGCTCTATACAACAAATCATTGCGACAAAATCGGGACCTCTTGGAAATTTACAGTTATTGACAGGAGATCCTTGCAACAAGGCAATGAATGGAATTACAGTGTAATATCACAATATCTTTCACGTTACAAAAGAGCAAGAACAACCATTAAATCCTCTACTTAACATTTTACTAGCGACACATTCCAGGGCACTATGTGCTTTGAAGGCAAACTGAGGTTAGAGATAGACCCATGGGTACCACCATTTTTTGTTATTTATTGTCAAGTCTGTTTTGGCATATGCTACTTTAATAAGAGACTCCAAAAGCCCCGAACCCAGCAACCCTTCTTAGTTCTTACAGACTCAGACCTGACCATCTATCCATAATGTAGTCTTCCTCTTTTTCTTCTACATTTAACTTTTTACTTTATCATCTTTATTTATGAACTATTTGTCATCTTATGATATGCCCAAAATAGCCTCCGTTTTGCTATCTTGGCTTCTAGGAGAGTTTGGTAGCAAGTATGGTTAACAAAAGACAGAGTTCCAGTTGTCCTGGGAAATTTGTAGGGGAAAGACATCATGCCACCAGTTGGAAAAACAAACAAACACTGACTGGATCAGCAGCCTCGTGGTTCTAAAGCAGCCATGAAACAAACTGAGAATCTGAATTGATCCTAATCCACTTAACAGGACACTCAAAAGAAAACATCTGTAGAACTCTTCTCCTATCCAACTTTTCACAACTATTCATAGAAACTGGAAATGCCATGGCCTGGACAGTTCTGACTTTGGTATTTAATGATATGTCTTTACACTTGATTTAATGTTATACCTTTCAGCAGAGAGTCAGTGTAATGTAGTGGTTTGACTATGACGCTGGAGACCAGGGTTCAAATCCCTGCTCAGTCATGGAAACCCAATGGAAGACCTTGGGCAAGTCTCACTCTCTCAGCCTGTTTGCAAAGGCAAACCACCACTGAACAAAACCCCGTGATCGATTTGCCTTGGGATCACCATAAGTTGGGAATGGCTTGAAGGCATACAACTGCAACAACAACTTTACACTGGAGGATCTTGTCAATTTGTTTCATGGCTACCATTCCCAATTTTAGTCTTCTGGTTTCTTGTTTTCATCCTCATTTTGGTTAATGACTGAGCCAAGTTATAGGAAATCTAATTATTTCAATGTCTTTGTGACCAACTTTAACATTACTATGTGCTACAGACCATTAAACCACCCCAGTAGGCTGGTAAGTAGACAAAGCACAAGTATTATCAGATGTTGCCCCTATTACCTATGGAGAGATGATCAGTATAAACAGAATAGAAATTTATTATTTTTATTTAATTTCATTTAAGTAATTCCTGCAGCTCCATGCCTCACATCTGGGTATAGAAACATGCCTAAGATAAGGACAATGATACATCATCCAGAAAGGCATGGATACTTATTTGAGAACAGTCATGGAGCATTGTGATGTATGCAATTAATCCAATGACAGCAAAAAACAGATGCTCATGAAATTCCTTCCTAGATGTGGGAGAAGGTAGAACTGATTTGTTCAATGTCAAGGATGGGAGGTATATGATCACAGTGGACTATTTCACTCCAATTTGGGGGAGGCATATTATCTTTGGAACACTCAGAGAAGTACAGTGATCAGGAAGCTGAAAGTTCAGTTTGCATGCTATGGGATCCCTGATATTTTGATCAGACACTGGCGCATAAGAAATCTCAACAGAGTTCAAATTGTTCTGCAAGTGGGAATTTCAACACAAGACAAAACAATGGAAAGGCTGAATTAGTGAAGATAACAAAAGAAGCTTGTTGAAGGCAAATAAGACTGGGGGGAGGGCAAGGATCTGTACCTGGCTTTTACTAGATCACTGCAACATATCCTCACAAGGAATGGGCATCACTCCAGTGCAAAGACTGATGGTATGTAGATGTAGGGTATTGATGTCTATGAGAAACTATTTGTTACAACTCCAGGGGGGGATGGGTTGACAGTATTCAGAAGCAAGTCACACAAAGCAAGTCACATCATTCTACAGAGGAGATAAGAGAACCAGTGTGGTGTAAGGGTTTAAACGCTGGACATGAAGTCTGGAACATCAGGGTTCAAATCCCTGCTCACCCATGGAAACCCACTTTGTGACCTTGGGGAAGTCATATTCTCTCATCCTCAGAAGAAGGCAATGGCAAACACCCTTTGATCAAATCTTGCCAAGAAAACCCAATGGTAGGTTTACCTTAGGGTCACCACAAGTTGAAAATAACTTGAAAGCACACAACAACAACAATAAAAACAAGAACAACCAACCAACCACTGTGTAAAACAGTGACAAAGGGCCAACGTTCAGAACGTAGTGGGAGACAGATCTTATGAAGCTGTCACAGTAGATGTTGACTGAGTTGTAAACTAGGGCAGTTGCTGGGTGTGGGCAGAGGGAACACAACTGTACATACACAAGACCCGCATGAGAGAGGAAGATGCCAGAAACACCAGAAAGAAAAGAAAGACACCAGCAGAGTCCAGCCCTCAAACAATGCTGCTGACAGAAGACAGCACAGTGCTCAGAAAGGCAAGACAAACAAGAAATAGAAACAACGACACCAACAGATCACAACATAACAAGTGCTAAAGGCTAGCTCTCTGGCCCCAAACACTAAACAAACATTTTTATTAGAAACCACTAAAAGAAGGTTCCCAGCGTCTTTGGCACCAGGGGCTTCCCTGGCCCAGTGTAGTCTGGTGCTCCTAGCACTGCTGCCTGGGATGAATGCCTCAGTCCAGTTAATCAGAGAACTGATCCCAGATTTTGTCTATGCAAGCTGTACGTATCCTCAAAAGCCCCCCAGGGACAATGGAGTTTATCGCACACTTAAATAAACTGGTTTACCTGATCCGGCTTAAAAATAAATGTGGATGGCGTCCGGACCCTATCACAAGGTTTTTGCCGCCAAAATTGCCACCCGGGACCATCTTGGGGCCATCCCCGCTCCTAGAGCCGCTCAGCACAGCTCTTTTCGAAGCCGGGAGTTTTCTGGCTTGAGAAAATGACTGCCGAAGTGGCTCTAGGAGCGGGGATGGCCTCGGGATGGACTCAGGATAGTCCCAGGGGGTGATTTCAGTGGCAAAAGCCCTGCAATAGGGCCCGGATGCCGCCCTCATTTATTTTTAAGCTGGATCAGGTAAACCAGTTTATTTAAGTGTGCGATAATCTTCAATGTTATTGTAATATCAATATCCCAGCAACAATACAGTGTCAGCTGAAGACTTAACAAAATTTTAAAAAATCCTAAACCTGTTTCAATGTGCATACCATTAAATGTTTTAATTTCCTACTTTCTATTGCTTTTGAATCTGTGCGACCAAAGTACTGGTCATGAAAATACGATCTTAAAACCTGTGCTTATGAATGACTTAAGTGACACAAAGAAAAGACCAGGAATTAGACATAATTTATCTTGGCTCCGATGTACATGGAAGGAATGGTTCAGACTCAAAAAGTGAAAGCTATAGTTTTTCACCTAATTACATTTTACCTCAATACAAAAATCCAAACCTTGAAAAACAAGATGTTTTTTTCTGTTTGGGAGAACACAATATCTGTGAACGAAGTACAATTCATTTTAGTAACAGATGTTGGCCACCCTTTAAAAAAAGAAAAGGAAAGGAAAAGGTGGAAATTTAACACTTGAGGCTGGGATAAAAAAAAAAATTCAGGTGTCACGATCAAATCTCTAGATTTTCAGGTGACTTGAATATTTAGATTATTCCAATACATTATGCCACAAAGATGTCCACCAGACTTCACCCCTACATAATGACCAATCATACCTGCTGTAAAATTTGGATGCCACTAGCAAATGCTCTTTCCTATTTAAGCAGATGTTTGATTATTAATTGGTTGGGGGGGGGGGGGCTATGTATTTTTATGTTCATTTTTAAAAATGATTTCATACTTTGAAAATTTAATGATGTTGTAATATTATAGTCTGTTTAATTGCATTTTAGCCTTTTTATCATCAGACTTTTAGCTTTATTATGTTTTAATCTTCTTTGAAACCACTTTTAGTTCCACGTTGGGAGAAAGGTGGGATAAAAATTAATTTAAGAATATAAAGGAGAGACCATATAACACCTATCCTAAGATGCTTCACTGGCTGCCTATCAGTTTCCAGGCACAGCACAAGGTGTTGGTTATTACCTTTTAAGCCCTAAATGGCTTGGGTCCAACCTATCTTTGGGACTTCCTCCTTCCATATAATCCACCCCTCACACTAAGGTCCTCTGCAATCTATAAAAACTAGATTCTCTGAAGATGCCAGCCACAGATGCTGGAGAAACGTCAGAAAGAAACTCTTCTAGAACATGGCCACACATCCCAAAAAACCCACAAAAAACTATAAAAACTAGATTATTTGTAACTGCTCAGAGGACCTTTTCAGCTATCACTCCTGGACTTTGGAATGGCCTGCCAGACGAGATCCATCATTTGACCACCCTAAACAGCTTTTAAAAAGCTGTTAAGATGGATCTCTTCCGGCAGGCCTTTCCTGAGTAGGTAACTGGCCACCGAAAACAGTTAAGCCTGTCCCTGATTTTCGTTTAGCCATTTTAAATTATTTATTATTTGTAATTTTTAATTATGTTTTTATATTTTATTTGTCTAATTGCATTTTAAGGGGGGTGGGCTATTGGGGGAAGGGATTGTTTGTTTTATCTTGTAAGCTGCCTCGGTTGTTTTTACAGAGAGGTGGGATATAATAAATTTATTATGATGATGATGATGATGATGATGATGATGATGATGATGTTGGATGAGGGTCATCATGCATGCTGCTCCTTGTTCTTTTTTGTTATTGTTAACTGCCCTTGAGTCGATCTCGACTCATGGCAGCCCTATGGATGAGACATCTCCAAGACCCCCTGTCCTCCACTACTCTGCTTAATTCCTGCAACCCCTTAATAACTGTGTCCCCCTTAATAAAGTCCATCCATCTGGCATGTGGCCTTCCTCTCTTCCTACTTCCCTCAACCTTCCCCAGCATTATTGTTTTTTCCAAAGAGTCCTCCCTTCTCATGATATGTCTGAAGTATGGCAGTTTCAGTTTTGTCATCTTGGTTTCCAGGGAGGTTTCCGTCTTGATCTGCTCTAGGACCCATTTGTTTGTCCTTTTGGCTGTCTGTGGAATCCTCAGCACTCTTCTCCAGCACCACATTATCTCAAAGGAATTGATTTTCTTCCTATCATCTTTCTTAACTGCCCAGCTCTCACATCCATACATGGAAATAGGGAATACAACGGCTTGTATGATTCTAACTTTCGTTCTGAGTTGTGTATCTTTGCATTTTAGAATCTTTTCTAGTTCTTTCATAGCCTCCCTCCCCATTCTTAGTCTTCTTCTGATTTCTGGCTGCAGTCCCCATTTCTATCAGTGTTTGATCCCAAGTATGGGAATTCTTTTACTATTTCTATTTCCTCATTGTCTAGGTTCAACTTGTGAAGGTCCTCAGTAGTCATTATTGTTGTTTTCTTTATGTTCAGCATTAAGCCTACCTTTGCACTTTCTTCTTTGATCTTCCTTAGTAGGTGTTCCAGGTCTGTGAGATTTTCTGCTAGTATTATGGTGTCATCTGTTAGTTCTTGTTCTTAGTGACCACTATATAATGGACAGCAGCTTGCCACATGCAAGCTTGATCTTCATAATAAGTACTTCCAAACATTCAATTGAGAAGTCACACTATCCCTAGAACACAATCCATATTAAAAGAGCTCCATCTTTAAATCCTCCACCTCCCAGTCTCCATTTCATTACACCAATGTGGGGAACTGTACCTGAGGACTGGCTCTTCCCACTTGGTCCTCAGCTTCTTCCCCCAAGCCCTGCCACTTTATATTTATACTCTTTAATGCTTTTGTATTGTTTGTAATTTGCACTTTTTAAAATTTGTTGGTAGCAGCCTTGAGTCCCCCATTTCAGGAGAAAGGCAGGAAATAAATAAATAATAAAGTTCCTTTAAAGAGTATCAGGATTTCTCATCAGGAAGAGTAGTAGTGGAAGCCTAACATCCCTGAAAGACAGAAAGTCACATGGCAATGGATTGTCCCTTCAATGGACAGTACTTCTGAAGATGTTATAGAGCATACATCTCAGTCAGAACTTGCAGACATGTATATGGGGATAAGTCAGAAAGGACTCAAATCAGTTAAAAAGACTTTACATTTTGCAAAGTAGATGGGGCTGTGCATATCCCATCCCTAAGAAATAGACATAAATTGTAGTGTGCACAATCCAGTCTGTCCACAGGTGTGCATCTAAATTCCATGCTAGTTGAAGCTTCTAAATAAAATTTAAAGGCAAGCGCATGGTTGTAATTTAGGCCCACGGCTACTTTAGTATTGCATAAAGGACAGTGATCATGAAATACATTACAGCTGCATACACTTTGCAATATCCTAGTTTTCTTTCCTCCTTTACATTTGGGGTGTGTGTGCGCCTTCATATTACTTGTTATCTTATGGCGACACCATGAATATCATAGGTTTTTCTTAGGCATTATTATTAGCAATAGTAGTAGTGGTAGTAGTAGTAGTATCCTGCTCTTTTCCCAGAACTAGGACTCAGAGCAGCTCAACAATATTAAAAGAACAATACAATTAAAAATATAGAAAGGCAAGGAATACACAAGAGGTGTATTACCAGTTCCTGCCTCTATATGGCCTAATGTTTTCATTCAGTACCTTGTGTTTCCTCTACAGTTTCAGCACCTGTGACAGCACAAACCTTTGCCAGCTCTACTACTGCATCACAAGTTTCTTTGGGATCAATATGTTATAAACATATGTAATGGTATAATAACACAATGTACAGTCACAGTTTCACTATTATAGGATATCACAATTGCAGAAAACATCCAGTTCTTAAGCATTTGCTACTGCACTTTTAACTTGCTTATGATTACTTGCGATAATGATTTGCATAGCTTACAGCATGTTTATATCCCAGCTCTTTGCTCCTTCTGGTGCCTTTGTTTGTTTGTTTTTTGAAAAAGCCCAGAAAATCCAAAGTTTCAACAATACTACTGACATAAATACAAGAAACTACTCATTTCATGTGCTCAGAAGCAACACCTAACAGGAATTAACCTTTAGAGAAGTCTTGCTCAAATGGTGGTTGTATTGGGGCAGTCCTTAATTCCTTATGTAAATGTATACACTTGTCCCTCCGCATTCACTGGAGTTAGGGGCACAGGACCCCCGTGAATGTGGAAAAACCACAAATAACCAAAACATATGTTTTTCCCTAAGAGAACACCTCTCTAGGAATCTCTAGGTCTCCCAGTACAACTCTGTGGTTAACATCTGCCAGACATTGACCACAGAATTGCGCTGGAGGAGCTACAAATGCCTAGTGGAGTGTCCTCTCTAGGAATCTCTGGGTCCTTCAGTGTGACTTTTGGTTAAAGTTGATTGTAGAGTTGCGCTGGAGGACCTAGATATTCCTAGAGAGAACATATTAATATAATGCATGAATAATCAAATCCGCAAAAGTCAAAGCCGCAAATGTGGAGGGACGAGTGTACATGTTGCTGCTGTGAGCACATGCAGCATTATCTACAAGATGTAATGTGAACCATGCAGAGCTGTGCTGTTTTGAGATCTCATTTCTAACTCTAAATAATTAAGACTTGTATCTTGAAAGGCTTAGTTGTGCCCTTGCATGTGTGTAACAGAGGAGGTGGGGACAAGAAAGGAAGGATACAACCTAACAAGTCTTCTGAATGCATTAAATTAGTCAGATGGAAATTAAATGTGATCACAGGTATCCGTTTACAGTAAGGAAATTTAACACAAGCATTGTTTACAAAAGTCCTATTAGTAGAAGTAACAACTTAGCAAGTCTAGTCTTTGAGAAACTCTGGGCAAAATGCTTAGCAGTACAGTATATGATCATTATAGACAAAGTAAAGATTTAAAAGATATCTGACATAGCAATGTAAATCGCAGCTATATTTTTCACTGATAAGATAAAAAGCCACATGAAACCAATGCCTGTGCCTATTCCAGTGATGGAAAAAAACTTGTTTTAATTAGACACCCACAAGGTGAAAAATGAAGTAGCAGGCAATGGCTGAGATCCTACATTTTAAATGCAAGCAGCAAAGGGGCCGGGGAGTTTCAGAGCGTGTTGTCACCTTATGAATACCTGAAGGGACAACAAGAAAGGATTCTATGGAAAATCTTAGTTCTTGGTACAATTATGTGGAGGAGGTCTTTCCTGATGACAAGCCATTTATAGCTTTAGAGGTCAAAACAAAACTCACAGCTTCACAAGTCCCGCTTAGAGGTCACTATGAAACTGATTTCTCACTACAAAAATATTTCCCTGCACTTAAGGCTCCTTAATGTCATCCCTTCGTGCTGTCTTGTATTTGGCAGAAGATTAAATAGTTATAGGGAGGCCTTTTTTCATCAGAGCCCAGACTGGTTTATGTAGTTGCGTTGTGTTTTCAAGTTATTTCTGATTTTTGGAGACAAGATTATCACAAGGTTGTACTGGCAAGATATATTAAGAAGAAATTTGCCATTGCCTTCCTCTGAGGATGAGAGGATATGATCTGCCCAAAGCCACCCAGTAGATTTCCATGGATAGCGATTTGAGCCCTGGTTTCCCAGAGTCCTAGTCCAACACTCAAAAAACCACACCATGCTAGCTGGCTTAGGTACTGTGCCCTAAAAGAGTTTCCTATAAGGAAAGTTGAATTAGATAATTTATGGCATCAAGCCATCCTTATGGTGAACAGCCTGTGAAAAGTAGCAGTGGAGTTTGCAGATATTGTCTTTGGCAGGAAGAGGAGGAAAGGGTCTACCTGGGGTACCAGGGCACTGTAGTAGTTGTTGTGTGCCTTCAAGTCATTTCCGAATTATGGTGATCCTAAAGTGAACCTATCATGGGTTTTTCTTGGCAAGTTTCATCAGAGGGGACCTGCCATTGCCATTGCCATCCTCTGAGGCTGAGAGAGTGTTACTTGGCCAGGGTCACCCAGTGGGTTTACATGGCCAAGCTGGGATTCAAACCCTGGTCTCCAGAGTCTAAGTCCAACACTCAAACCACTACGCCATGCTGGCTCTCATAGACTTCCCACTTTACTTTTCACATTGTTCTCACTCACATTTAGATCATGTAACTTAACACACATCTTTTATGAATTTTAACATTTTGAACTGAACATATGTTCGTTTCGAAGTAGATATTTTGTATCTGAGCACACTTCCCAAAAGACCTAAATAGCCAACAAAGACTACTACTACTATTTCATCAACATCAACATCATCCACTATCTCTTCTGTCAAAAAGTCACCCAGATAGTGCACAATGAATTAACAAGTTAAATCCTTAGTGTACTGCCCAGCAAAAGATAAGCACTTTTTAAACTATCATTGACTTCTATGGTAGAGTTATGGTGGAATCCAAATAATATCCATTTGGAGGTAACTTCTACTAGGACTTATTGCCAATAAAAGTATGTTTCAGACTGCTGCCTTGTCTACTTGTTTAAGTCTTGTGTTGAAATCACTGGATCAACAAGAAGGTGAGAAAAGGGTTTTAAAACTTTCCATCTGTTACTGTAACTCATGGCATCCATTTTAGGGGCACAGAAAGAAAGATGGCTGGAAAATCCAATCATGAATCTCTCATATAATGCTTATATGCAGCATCCAGTAATGAATGTTCTTAGTTGTAGGAACTCTTTGAGAGATATGTTTTTAGAAGAATACTCAATGCCAGAGGGGGAAAAGTTGCACCCAAGAGCCTCCGACCCTTGCACTAACAGGGGCAAAGGAATCACACAAGGTGGTACAGGATAAAGGTATTTCCTCCTGCAATGTCTTTAAAAGTGCTTAGACTAGTGAGTGTAAGCTATCAGTAGGATTCCAGGTGATGTCTCCAACTTTCACTCCCCCCTGCTTTAGATACAGGTCCCCCGCCCTTATTCTCCAGTTTCAGTTATCTTCTTACTTTTGAGCTTTTTACTTGGAGGTGACAAAGTGCATTTCATCTCAACTAAATGGGCATGAAGCAAAAAATCCAGAAAGGCCCAGAAAGGTCAAGATCTGGCAGGGCAGAAGGACAAGTGGGAGGGAAGGAAGTGTGTGGCCGGATGGGAAAGTGAAGTGGTAGAAGGGACAGGAGGGCAGGGCAAGGCAATGTGATGCTGCTGCTCAGCAGCCCTTTCTGGGGCTGGCTGGGTGGCTGGCCGGAAAGTGGGAAGAGAAGGGAGAGGGCAATACTCTGCAACAGGGGCATTCTCTTCTTCCAGGATCCTCCCTCCCTCATTTTGCAGTGGTGCCCTGGCTGTTGGCAGAGGCTGGGAGATTGAGATGGATGATGAGTGAATGCCTCACCAGGTGTCTTCCCCCCACCCCTGAGCTGTCACCCAGACCAGTCCACGACCCCCCCACCCCACCCCCTAGTGATGCCCCTGCTTTAACATGCTAGATTGGGGCATTAAAAGCACAAAACCCTGTCTCTCAGAACTGCTTAACACTTCATGTTCACAGTAACTGTATCATATATAGTTATGGTATAGAACAGGGGTCAGCAACGTTAGCTTATCTGGGGCCAGTTGCTGGTCCCTAGGTCTTCTGGCGGGCTGGGGGGGGAGAAAATGGTGGTGCACGTGCTCATGCGTGCGTGCCCCTCCGCCGCCGCCACTGTACACACTGTTGCCGCTGCCACAAGCGCTGCCACCACTGCCGACGCTGCACGCGCTGCCGACGCCATACCTCCGTGCGCGCCGCGGCTGCCATTTTGTTTGCCAAAATGGCAGCCGCAACTCATTTGCGCAAGTGCAGGAGTACTGCGCATGTGCAAATGAGTCATGGCCGCCATTTTGGCAAACAAAATGGCAGCTGCGATACGCGCGGCGGCGGGAGTGCACGACGGCAGGGGGCGGGGGGCCGGGCGGCGGGAGTTGGCGGGCCGGGTGCGGCCTGCAGGCTGTAGGTTGCCAACCCCTGGTATAGAAGCTGACTCTGTTGATTGCAAGATCGGCAGGTTGGCAGTTCAAGGCCCTGGTGCTGCACAATGGGGTGAACTCCTGTCACTAGTCCCAGCTTCTGCCAACCTAGCAGTTCAAAAGCATGCAAATGCAAGTAGATAAATAGGTATCACTTCGGTCGGAAGGTAAACAGCGTTCTGTGCAATCATGCTGGCCATATGATCACAGAGTAGTCTCTGACAACGCTGGCTCTTCGGCTTAGTTACGGAGATGAGCACCGCTCCCTATGGTCAGACATGATTTGACAACCTTGTCAATGGGAAATTCCTTTACCTTTTAGCTTTATATTACAGTACTTTAATAAGTTAATTAAATTAATGCAGCACCTCTTTACCCCAGTCAACAATCAAGGCAGTTAACAAAAATGTAAGATGAAATTAAATTATAAAAGCAAGCCTATTAACAATCAATTGAAAAAGGAAATAAACAGCACAGAGCAGTTAAAATCTACTTCAGCAAACAAAACCGTTTAAAAGCCAAAAGCCTGTCTGGATAAAAAATGTATTTCCCTACCTGATGAAGGTCAATAGAGAATGAGCTAACTTTACCTCCATCAAGCTCAGCCACCAAAAAAGGTTTTCTTTTGCATTCCTACCAAATGTCCACTCATGGCAGCTGGACAGAAAGATGGGTCTCTCCTAAGAATCTTAAGGATCAAGTTCTTAGGTACAGTCAGGTTTTTATGGGAAAGTGCAGTCTTCTGTCTTCCCAACAGCTTACAGTCAGCACTGAGTAATGGCTAGCAGCAGATAAGTTAACCTGCTGAATAAGGGAGTCACATGTTCCCAATAACTAATTCTAGTCAATGGTTGCAATATTTGAAGCCAACTGAAATTTCCAGAAGTTCTACGTGGAGCACATTAAAGTTACACAAATGGGATGTGACTATGGCATGTTACTCCAGCCAGATCAGAACACTGTCACGACAAGACAGATGGCACTCGACCCTTAGCTGTGCAGATGTGTTCCTAGCCACTGCAGAGACCTGGGCATTCATGAATGAAGCCAAGTGGTGTATCTGAAGCTTCAAGAGGGGTGTAAGCTCATTCAAAACAGGTTAAATCCCTATTCTCTGATTTGCATTTTTTTACTAACCAGGAGCACTTGTCTTGCTTGAATTAAGTTTCAGTTTGCCTTGATATTATCCATTATGAACATCAGATGCTGATTTAGAATGTGAACAACTTCCTTGCATTTAGATGGAAAGGAGAGACAGAGTTGTGTATCATTAGCACACTAATAGCAGCAAACCTGAAAACTCTGGATAACCTCTACTAGCTGCTTTCTGTATATGCTAAATAGCATGTAGAACACAACAGGCTAATAAATGATGTTGAATATAAGTCTCACTGCACCAGTAACAACTTGTAAAAACACTCCACCAGAAAGGAATGGAACCAACATTAAACACTTCTTCCAAGTCCCAAACAAGCCAGGCATCCCATAGTAGTTAATGATGGTGAAAGTTGTAGAGAGGTTCAACCAAGTCAACAGAAATATGTTCCCTTTGTCCAGTTCTCTGCAGAGATGTCCATCAAGGTGACCAAAGCAGTCTCTGTCCCATAACAAGGCCTGAAGCATGATAGAAATGGATCTAAGTAAAAAATCTTATACAGGAACTATCTGGAGATAAGATAGAATCATAATTGAAAGAGACCACAAGGGCCATCCCTAGTATGCAGGAACTCAAAATCAAAGCATCCCTGACAGATGGCCATCCAGCTTCTGGTTAAAGGCCTCCAAAGAAGGAGACTCCACCAGACTCCGAGGGAATATGCTCCACTGTCGAACAGCTCTTACTGTCAGAAAGTTCCTCCTAATGTTGAGGTGGAATCTCTTTTCCTGTAGCTTTCATCCGTTGTTATGGGTCCTGCTCTCTGGAGCAGCAGAAAACAAGTTTGCCCTACACACTCCAACACCTTACCCCAAATTTAAGTATTCAAGACTAGTTGGAAATTATCCAATACAATGAGGGTCTGGGGTTTTTTCTAAAAAAAATAAAAAAAAATCAGAGTTCTGAAGTCAATCATTTCTTTTGGGCATGATGGAATCACACCCCGCAGAAGGAATAGTCAGTCACCTTTATCTATGCCATGGTTGCTGTATAGACAAAAAGGGATAAAGTTCAAGCACAAGTTCAGAAGATCTGAGTTCTCAAAGGCTCCTGTATACATCCGCAGCTGTAAAGATGGAAAAGTGTCTATGATAATGGGACAAGAAGAGGCTAAAATTACATAAAGTGCACTTATACCAACTATGGCATCCCAGCTGGAATGCACGCAAGCAGTTTTATCTGTAAAATGTTGTGCAAATTGGTCACAATTCTTATCAAGTGATCTATAATTCCTTCTCACGGGCTTAAACATAATGCCCATGAGAACCTGAAAAACTCCACTGGACAACTCTTTGCACATGCAATGCTATTGGGAAAAGATAATTTCTTTACTGTCAACACCACCGCAATGTAATTTTCCAAACTAGTTCTAGCCTGTGTTTTTCTGGACTAATTCAGAATTGTCTGGCAGTGTTATCCCTGTCATTATACCACTTGTTTCAAGGAGTTCATTTTGTACCAGATGGTAGGAGAGGCTACTCAGAAGTGATTGTGACAACTGCCCAGGCCATTTCCCTATTCTAAAGGTCAGCTAGGAGTTTCAGAGAATCATCTCATCACTCGGAAGGAAAATCCTAATCAGGAAACTGTTCAGATCCCTTAACACAGGGGTAGGCAACCTTTCCCCTTTAAGGGCCGAGGGACTTCAGCTCCTAGAAGCCTCAGCCATGTTGGCCAATAGTCCCATGTTGGCCAATAGCTCCTGGGATTCTGGGAGCTGAAGTCCCTTAAAGGGGAAAGGTTGCCTACCCCTGCCTTAACATGTGGCCAGGGTGGATCATCTTAAGTGATTCACTGTTCTTCTAGAGATCTAAGTCCCAGTAAATCTAAACCCCGCCAGATAGTGATCTGTTCAAAACAATGAAGCTATAGGAAGTTTCTGCCCACCCAGATCAACATCATCCCATCCAACCCTGAAAATCCACCAGTTGCCCTGGCCAGTAACCAGACACCAGTATTTTTTGCAGCCATAGAGGCCATGAAGTTCTCTTGAAAGGGTGGCCCCAGCCGAGATGTTGAAATCCCACTACACAACAAGCCACGAACAGTCAATGTACAGTCTTAAGTTTTCAAGCATATGTGCCAGGTAGTCTTGTGGGAAACATCAGTGTAGTAGGGGCATCCCTTATCATCATATAAAGAACGAAGCGATTCCTAAACCATAGCAGAATCTGAGGGAGATGTAAGGTCGAGAAAGGGAACATTCTTTCAGAAAACATTCAGGGCTAGCTGTGTTGGCCATTTAGCAAATCCAAACAAAAATCAGTATCACCGATGGATTTTTGTTTGAATTCTTTCAGAAAGTCTTGAATTCCTGCCTGCAGTTTTCTATGTTTCAGCACCAGAATGAACAGTTAGCATGCAGAAGACTTTGTCAGTGACACATTATTCTCTATAAACCGATGTATCCCAATCCCGGTGTTGTTTAAAGGTGCATTCATGGCTAAGTAATATGTGCAGGATAAGTTCTACAAATCAGTATTCACAATTGCAGGTTAATCTTTTTTTTTTTTAACCTCCCTTGCCTCTTTCAAACACTCCCACACAAATGCAAAGCATTGTTATATAAACCAACGCTGTGCTCACTTCCCAGGAGTAATAGTGTGCCCCATATTTTGCCTAGCCTTCTTAATCTAAATTTTAAAAAGAAATGTATAAGTAATTTATTTCTCTTTCAACCACAAAATAATCAACTAATGCAAGTGCTTTCGTTTAAAATATTTTATGGCACTGGAGTCTGTGCTTCAAATATCAGCTAACCTTTCAACCTTAGATTAAAGCTTGAGTAGCCTTAGGTTCAACCTTTCACCAGCCCTCTCTGAATAGCAAGTAAACTATGGTTGTTGCATGGATCACTAACATACTGTATATGTCAGTTACAGGTGGACCACTATGGCAAATCTCTAATTATTATCTGCCTGAACACCAAATGCATCTGAGGAAGTAGGCTCAAGTCTACAAAAACTCATGCTACCAACATCTGTCTTTCAGTTGGTTTCAAAGGTGCTGCAAGATCACCTGAACACAAGAGATTACAACATCAACAACTGTAGTGATCTGTCCACCTTATATGCATTGCACTAAATCCTGAACCTTCTTACATGGAACTCCATAGAGAATTCACATTTCAAAGTCAAGAACAAAAAATGCTAGCATTAAAAATGAACCTCTACACACACAGACCCCACATTTTTTTTTACAAATTCTGCCACTAAAATTTGTACCTGAATTTGAAATGTATGCTGTCACATGTAAATGCAGCTTGCAGCCCTTGTTATATTGCTTAACCATCTGAACCTAAGAAGTCTAGGATATGTCAACCATAAAATCTAAAGGTCATGGCACAGAATTTCCACAGCTGAATGCAGCAACAATACTATATTATTTAGGAGGAACATCAATACCATATAACACAGATTCTAGCCGGTATTGGAAGATTGCCACTATGTTTATCACACAGGAGGCAAAGCGCGCAAATCCCATGGATAAACAGGGTTTAAATCCTGAGAATATCCTGCAAAAGCGGGATTGTTTTCAGACACGTCGGGCTAAATGAGCATTAACGCGACATTAACCCGTGCAGAAAGTGGGCAAAATCATGCTGCTTTTTTACGTTCGGGATTCTCCCAAAAGTAAAAAGCGGTGTGATTTTGCAACTTTAATGTCGCATTAATGCTCAATTAGCCCAACGTCTGAAAACATTCCTGCTTTTGCGGGATATTCCCGGATTTAAATCCTGTTTATCCACGGGATTTGGGCGCTTCCCTTCTGTGTAACAAACTCCTTAGAAAGAAATGGTGCACTGCAAAAAAAATTCCTGCCTAACCCCATGGAAACAATTAATTGCAAGGCAAAAAGACCAGGTTGGCGTTAGCAGAATGAGGTTGCCAGTCTCAGTGTAATATTCCGAAGAGCTATACAAGCAAAAGAAAATGATCTGTTATCTTATTTTTATATCTGTCCAGGCATCAGAGATTCCATCTGATTTTTCTCTATTTGGCACTACACTGTCTTGGATCATGTCTGTTTCATTGGAGAAGTTTCCATATAAATATTACAAGGCTCACACTTGTATTGCCTGTCTCTCTCCGGGATCTCAGGCAGGAGTTTTTCAATTCTTGCTGCCTAGGATCCTTTTGGGTGGAGATGACAGGTTTTATTCTGAGACCTTCTACCGGTCAAGAATCTGCTCTACGTCTCTTTCCACCAAGCTCCAACGTCCATCTAACACAGTATTGCAGATCTGTTAATAGTTCTTTGGTGTCTCAAAGGACAGCTCTTCTTCCTCCTGCCCCAACTCCGCTCTTCCTCACACAATACATGAAATCTTTCTAAACCAGAAATCTTTGGCATACAGACGTGGATTGTTCCCTGCAACTGCCACATTGCCCTTTCCTTTCCAACTCCTACTCTTTATTTCAGGATATCACAGCCCTGGGAACAGTAATAGATGCCTCACGGAGGAGAGAATTTTTTTTTTTAAATTCCTTGAAAAACAAGTCCGTATACTGAACACACCAGTTTTCTACTTTGGCAAATTTTGACCTGGCAGGTTTTACAGTGGGAAGGTGAGATGAGGTACAGAAGTACAACTGGAGGCATCACTCTCCTTTAGTGCCATCCTCTTTGTCCCCTCTTCTCCCTGGCTTCCTTCCTTCCTTCCTTTCTTCCTTCCTTCCTTCCTTCCTTCCTTCTGCCCTTGTGCCTTGCCTGGCAAATCTCAGCTAACCCTTTAACCTTCTGGGCAGCCTTAGGGTTCAGGTCAACCTTTCACCAGCCTCCGCTGAATAATAAGCATCATACAAACAGTAAACTATGGTTGTTGCATGGATCTGCTCCTGCCTGCCTTCTCTTTAAAGGGGCACCTGCCACTTTGTGCCATCTGCCACTCTGCATCCAGCAAGGAGACGGGATGAAGGGGTCAGGAAGGCAGGGCAGGAGGAGAAGGAAAAGGCCAGGGAGGGGAGGAAAACGGGAGGCAAGGCAGCTGCAGCAGAGGGGCGGCAATTCCATGCTCCACCATCTGAGAGGACTGCCAAGCCCATGGGGCCTGTGAGGAGGGGAAGGCAACAAGAATGGGAGCGGCAGTGGTTGCCCTGTCCCACTGGCCTCAGGCAACAAGAATGGGAGCGGCAGTGGTTGCCCTGTCCCACTGGCCTCAGGCAGCAGGAGAGCCGGGGCCACCCATTACCTTAGTGACAGAGCTGGATCGTCCAGTGAGACACCCAGAAAACCAAGGGAGACCAGCTCAGCTCAACAAGATCAGCTACACTCAATGGTTTAAAACCACCAGCTGGCCAAGGGAGTGTGTATGTGTATATATATATATATGTGTGTGTGTGTGTGTCCTTTTATATATATAAAAACTATATATATATATATATATATATATATATATATACACACACACACACATATATCACATATATACATAAGAGTGGCTGGATATATATATAGAGAGAGAGTGACACACACACACACACACACACACACACATAAAAGACTATATATATATATATATATATACACACATTCACACACACAGATGTGACCTTATACATATGTGAGTCCGGCGCACACAGATGTGACCTTATACAAATGTGTGTGTGGCCATATGGCCATATTATAACCACACACACTTGTGCATATATATATATATATATACACACACACACACACACACACACACAGCCACATCTAGGTTAGATTGTAAGCCTGAGGTCAGGGAACCATCTAATTAATCCATTTGTAAGCCGCTCTGATAGCCTTTTGGCTGAAGAGTGGGGTATAAATACTTCATAATAATAATAATAAAATAGGGGAATACTTGGTTGTAGGTAATCATAGGGGATATATCTACATCTCTCTGTCTCTCTCTCTCTCTCTCTCTATATATATATGGCCATATATCTATACATCTATATAGATGTAGATGTAGATACACACACAGATGTGGCCATGTGTATATATATATATATATATATATATATATACACACACACACACACATATATATACATAGACACACAGAGAGAGATATACATACACGCGCAGAAGTGGCCCTATATCTATATCTATATCTATATCTATATCTATCTATATCTCTATCTCTATCTCTATCTCTATCTATAAAAGTCCTCCTCTCTCCTCCTGGGGTTGGAGTGGAGTGGGGCACCCATAAAGCAGAGAGAGAGAGAGCTGGACTCACAGATCTTGGCCAGGCTGCCCACCAGGATCCAGAGGGCGATGATGTACGGATCCTGGACGTGATGCCACTTGAAAGTGACGATCGGGTAGCCCTCCTGGCTCTGGCCGCCTTCCGATGCAGACGCCCAGGGCCCCGGCAGCAGCACCAGGAGCAGGAGGAGCCCCGGCGGAGCCCGAAGCCTGGCCATCGCGGCGGAGAGCATCGGGGCAGAGACCTAGAGCCGCGCCTTCGCCTTCTCTTTCTCCTCGCCTGGCCCTTTGAGCTTCAGGCTCCGAGCGGCGCTCCCTTCTGGGTCCCGGGAGGAAGCGGTCGCGGGAGAGAAGGGTCTCCGCCGGGGATCTGCCAAGCCGGGACACAGGAGGGGCATCCCAAGCCCAGAGGCGGCGGCAGCAGCAGCAGAAGGACCAGGACCAGGACCAGGACCAGCAGAGGGAGGAAGGAGGAGAAGCGCGGCTCCTGCGGCTCCCTCTCTGTCCTGCAGGGGGCGGGCCTTCCTGGAAGGGCGCCTTTATACCTTTCTACCTCGCCAGGGACCAAGGGAGGGGCCTCCGCTCACCTCAGCAGGGTCCGAACGAGGGCCATAGGGAAACATTGGGGAAGACTGGCCCATAGGGAAACATTGGGGAATACATACTCATAGGGAACCATTGGGGAAGACTTGTCCATAGGGAATCATTGGGGAAGACTTGCCCATAGGGAAGCATTGGGGAAGACTGGCCCATAGGGAATCATTGGGGAAGACTGGCCCATAGGGAACCATTGGGGAAGACTGGCCCATAGGGAAACATTGGGGAAGACTGGCCCATAGGGAAGCATTGGGGAAGACTGGCCCATAGGGAAACATTGGGGAATACATGCCCATAGGGAAACATTGGGGAAGACTTGCCCATAGGGAAACATTGGGGAAGACTTGCCCATAGGGAATCATTGGGGAAGACTTGCCCATAGGGAAGCATTGGGGAAGACTGGCCCATAGGGAAGCATTGGGGAAGACTGGCCCATAGGGAAGCATTGGGGAATACATGCCCATAGGGAATCATTGGGGAAGACTGGCCCATAGGGAAGCATTGGGGAAGACTGGCCCATAGGGAAGCATTGGGGAATACATGCCCATAGGGAATCATTGGGGAAGACTTGCCCATAGGGAAGCATTGGGGAAGACTGGCCCATAGGGAAACATTGGGGAAGACTGGCCCATAGGGAAGCATTGGGGAAGACTGGCCCATAGGGAAGCATTGGGGAAGACTGGCCCATAGGGAAACATTGGGGAAGACTGGCCCATAGGGAAGCATTGGGGAAGACTGGCCCATAGGGAAGCATTGGGGAAGACTGGCCCATAGGGAAACATTGGGGAAGACTGGCCCATAGGGAAGCATTGGGGAAGACTGGCCCATAGGGAATCATTGGGGAAGACTTGCCCATAGGGAAACATTGGGGAAGACTTGCCCATAGGGAAACATTGGGGAATACATGCCCATAGGGAATCATTGGGGAAGACTGGCCCATAGGGAATCATTGGGGAAGACTTGCCCATAGGGAATCATTGGGGAAGACTTGCCCATAGGGAAACATTGGGGAAGACTTGCCCATAGGGACACATTGGGGAATACATGCCCATAGGGAATCATTGGGGAAGACTGGCCCATAGGGAATCATTGGGGAAGACTTGCCCATAGGGAATCATTGGGGAAGACTTGCCCATAGGGAAACATTGGGGAAGACTTGCCCATAGGGACACATTGGGGAATACATGCCCATAGGGAATCATTGGGGAAGACTGGCCCATAGGGAAACAACGGAGAATACTTGCCCATAGAGAATAATTGGGAAATACTTGTCCATAGGGAATCATTGAGGAATACTTGCCCATAGGGACACATTGGAGAATACATGCCCATAGGAAAACATTGGGGAATACTTGCCCATAGGGAAACAATGGAGAAGACTTGCCCATAGAGAATCATTGTGGAATACTTGTCCATACGGAAACATTGAGGAATACATGCTTATAGAGAAATATTACAGAATAATTGCCCTTAGGCAATCATTGGAGAAGACTTGCCCATAGCGAATCATAGGGGAAGACTTGCCCATAGGGAAACATTGAGGAATATTTGCCCATGGGGAATCATAGGGGGATAAGTGCCGACAAAGAATCATAGGATAATACTTGCCCATAGGGAATCATTAGAGAATACTTGCTCATAGGGAATCATGGGGGAATACTTGGACATAGGTAATCATAGGAGAATACCTGCCCATAGAGAATCATAGGAGAATACTTGCCCATGTGGAATCATTGGGGTATGCTTGCCCATACAGAATCATTCAATGATTGCCCATAAGGAATAATAGGGGAATAACTCACCTTAGAGAATCATAGGGGAATACTTGCCAATAGAGAATCATAGGAGAATACTTGCCCATAAGGAATCATAGGGGAATACTTGTCCATTGGGAATATTGGGGAATGCTTGCCCAAAGGGAATAATTCAATACTTGCCCATAGGGAATCATAGGGGAATACTTGCCCATAAAGAATCATAAGAGAATACTTTTCCATAGGGAATCATTCAATACTTGCCCATAGGGAATCATAAGGGAATCCTTACCCACAGAGAATCATTGGAGAATACTTGCTGATAGGGAATCATAGAATCATGGAATCATAGAGTTGGAAGAGACCAAAAGGGCCACCCAATCCAACCCCATTCTGCCATGCAGGAACTCACAATCAAACCATCCACAACAGATGACCACCCAGCCTCTCTTTAAAGACCTCCAAAGAAGGGAGTGTGTTTCACATACTTCCTAATGTTGAGGTGGAATCTCTTTTCCCATAGCTTGCATCCATTACTACAGGACCTGTTCTCTGGACCAGCAGAAAATCAGCTTGCTCCATATGATACCCCTTCAAATACTTAAACAGGGTTATCATATCACCTCTTAACCATCTCTTCTCCAGGCTAAACATACCCAGCTCCCTAGGTCTCTTCTCATAGGGCATGGGTTCCAGACCCTTCACCATTTTGGTCCCCCTCCTCTGGAAACACTCCAACTTGTCAACATCCTTTTTGAATTGTGGTGCCCAGAACTGGACACAGTATTCCAGGTGAGGCCTGGCCAAAGCAGAATAGTGGCACTATTACTTCCCTTTATCTAGACCTATACTTCGAATGATGCATCCTAGAATCACATTGGCCTTTTTAGCTGCCACATCACACTGTTGACTCATGTTCAACTTTTGATCTACAAGGACTCCTAGATCCCTTTCACACAGTCTCATTATGCCAGGTGTCTCCCCCCACCCAATCCTATATCTATGCATTTCATTTTTCCATCCTAAGTGCAGTGCCTTACATTTCTCTGTGTTGAAATTCATTTTGTTAGCTTTGGCCCAGCTTTCTAATCAATTAAGGTCATTTTGAATTTTCGTCCTGTCCTCTGGGGTATTAGCTAATCCTCCTAATTTGGTGTCATCTGCAAATTTGATACGTATGCCTCCTATTCTTTCATCCAAGTCATTGATAAAGATGTTGAATAGCACTGGGCCCAGGACAGAGCCCTGTGGCACCCCACTGGTCACTTCTTTCCAGGTTGAAAAGGAGCCATTGTTGAGCACCCTTTGGGTTCGACCAGTCAACCAATTACAAATCCATGTAACAGTTACTTTGTCTAGCCCACATTTTACCAGCTTGTTTGCAAGAATGTCATGGGGAACCTTGTCAAAGGCCTTACTGAAATCAAGATATGCTATATCCACAGCATTCCCTTCATCTACCAAGCTGGTAATTATATATATATAGATAGATAGATAGATATCAGATTTGTCTAGCATGACTTGTTTTTAAGAAACCTATGTTGACTTTTTGTGATTACAGCATTCCCTTCTAAATGCTCACAGACTCTCTGTTTAATGATCTGCTCTAGAATCTTTCCTGGTATTGATGTCAGACTAACTGGACGATAATTGTTGGGATCCTCTTTTTTCCCCTTTTTGAAGATGGGGACAACGTTTGCCCTCCTCCAGTCTGCTGGGACTTCTCCTGTTCTCCAGGAGTTCTCAGAGACTGTTGCCAATGGTTCCGATATTACATTTGCCAATTCTTTTAATACCCTTGGATACAGTTCATCTGGTCATGGAGGCTTATATTCATTTAGATTAACCAGGTATTCCTCTACTACTTCTTTACTTATACTTGCCCATAGGGAATAATTGGGAATGACTTGCCCATAGGGAATTATTGGGGAATACTTTGTTGTTGTTAACTGCCCTCGAGTCGATCTTGACTCATGGTGACCCTATGGATGAGACCCCCTGTCCTCCATTGCTCTGCTTAATTGCTGCAACCCTTCAATACCCATGACCTCCTTAATAGAGTCCATCCATCCCACATGTGGCCTTCCTCTCTTCCTACTTCCCTCCATCTTCCCCAGCATTATTGTTTTTTTCCAAAGAGTCTTCCCTTCTTATGATGTGTCCAAAGTATGACAGTCTCAGTTTGGTTATCTTGGCTTCCAGGAAGGTTTTCAGCTTGATCCGCTCTAGGACCCATTTGTTTGTCCTTTTGGCTGTCCATGGGATCCTCAGCACTATTCTCCAGCACCACAACTCAAAAGAATTGATTTTCTTCCTATCATCTTTCTTAACTGTCCAGCTCTCACATCCATGCATGGTAATAGGGAATACAATGGCTTGCATGATTCTAACTTTTGTGCTAAGTTGTATATCTTTGCATTTTAGAATCTTTTCTAGTTCTTTCATAGCCACTCTCCCCATTTTTAGTCTTCTTCTGATTTTCTGACTGCAGTCCCCATTTCTATCAATGATTGATCTCAGGTATGGGAATTCTTTTACTATTTCTATCTCTTCATTGTCTAGGTTGAACTTGTGAAGGTCCTCAGTGGTCATTATTTTTGTTTTCTTTGTGTTCAGCATTAAGCCTGCCTTAGCACTTTCTTTTTTGATCTTCCTTAGTAAGTGTTTCAGAGCTGTTGAAGTTTCCTGCTAGTACTATGGTGTCATCTGCTTAGTTCTTGTTCTTGTTCTTAGTGACCACTATATAATGCACAGCAGCTTGCCACATGAAAGCTTGATCTTCATGATAAGTACTTCCAAACATTCCATCGAGAAGTCACACTAACCCTAGACCACCTCTGGGATTTCTCTCTCCATGTATGGTTGGAGTCTATGTTGCAGAATTTTGAGCATAACTTTGCTTGCATGGGAGATCAGTGCTATGGTTCTATAGAATATTTGCCCATCATAGGGGAATACTTGGCCATAGAGAATCATCGGAGAATACTTGCCTATAGAGAATCATAGGAGAATATTTGCCCGTAGGGAATCATGGGGAATGCTTGTCCAAAGGGAAACATTAGAGAATACTTGCCCATAGGGAAATATTGGGGAATACTTGCCCAATGTTTCCCTATGGGCAAGTATTGTCCATTGTTTCCCTACAGGCAAGTAATGTTATTTGTTTCAGTACGTCCTGAGTCCAATGCCGACTCAGCATTGGGTGACTTTGGGTGAGTCACACTCTCTCAGCCTCAGAGGATGGCAAGGGGCAAAGCCCCCTCTGAGGAAACTTGACAATAAAAGCTTGTTGATAGTTTCGCCTCAGGGTCGCTATAAGAGTCAATGGAATGACTTGAAGGCACACGTTACGTACCCACTAAGAGTATTTCATATAGAGAGAGGATAGATTTTTTTAATTAACATAATCCTCTTTATTCTCTGTTTTATTTGAATGTCTTTTACAGATGTGGAGCGATTCCAGATAAGGCTTTCAGAAGACCACCATTCATCCCCATTTGCTGGATGGAAGGGGCTTTGAGACCAGAGGCAGCAGAACCTCCTGAGCCACTTCATCCTCCTGGAGGGCCTCCCCTGCCCTCCTTTTTTCCTTGCTGGGTGCCATCATTGCCTCCCTCTGCTTCCTCCTCCCTTCTTGCTTCACCTCCAGCCACCACTACTATGCTTCCCGCCGTCATGTATATGCCTCCTGCCCTTTTGCCTTCTTCCTCTCACAAGCCTTGCCTCCCCCTGCTTTGCAGCCTGCCTCCCCTGTAGAGTAGCCTTGGCTCTACAAAATGGCTGCTGGTGCTTGAAAGAGAGGGACAGGTGCATAGGCACAGCTGGAGGCAAGGAGAGAACGGGAGGCTCATGAGAGAGAAGCTGGCAATAATGGAGGGGAGCAAGAAGTGTGCTTTCCCCCCCTCTCCCACCCACAAGCTTTTTAAGAGGCTGGGTGGGTAGAGGCACGGCTCACATACACTCCAAGATATAGCCATGTTAGTCTGTAGAATCCGTATGTAGAGAGATCTTGTAGCACCTTTGAGACTGAAGGAACTGGCAACTGGTAAACAGCCCCTCCACAGTTGGCCACACCAACACTGGCATTGCTGCCGGTTCTTTTCTTTTACTAATTTGAACTTGATAAACAACGGAAAAGGGTAGTTGGTACAATGGGTAGGGCTTCAAATGAACAATCTGACCATGATCCCTCTCTCTCTTAAAAAGGACAGCTGGGCTGCCTTGCTTCAGACATGGAGTTTATCACACGAGACGAATCCCGTGCAGAAACTAGATTTAAAGTAAAAACAACCTGCTTTTGCAGGTTGTTTTTCACATGACGCTTGGGGTTAACCTGAACAGAAAGTAGACAAAACCCACAATGTGGGTTGTTTTTCAGACGACATTTGCGTGAAAGAGAAATAATGTGAAAATAACCCAAACGGAAGCTGACAAAACCCGCTCCTTTTTACTTTTGGGAACTTCCCAAAAGGAGTAAAAAGGAGCAGGTTTTGGCGACTTTGTGTTTGGGTTAATGTCGCGTTATTTCTCCTTTACACAAATATGTTTGAGAAACAACCCGCTTTTGCGGTTTCCCCCCCGGATTTTTAAATCCTGTTTCTGCATGGGATTTAAGCAATTTGCTCCTGTGTGATAAGGTCCAATGATATCAATGTGTGTGTTGTGTGCCTTCAGGTTGGTGACTCTAAGGTGACACTATTATGGGGTTTTCAAGGCAAGATTTGTTCAGAGGAGGTTTGCCACTGCATTCCCCTGGGACTGTGTGAATTCATGGCCATGCTGGGAATCAAACCCTGGCTCCCAGGTTCATAGTCCAGCACTCAGAACATATATCATGCTGTGCACTCTTCTATTTACTTGCATGAGGAGCCTCATGGAGAGAGGCAGAGGTGAGATAGAGTGAGCTGCTTGCATAAAGCTGCTGTAGTGAGCTCATGGTAGAGGTAACATCTCAGACGAGGACTCCCTGTGCAAACCTCCTTATACCTTATAGCCAGTGTTTGCCTGTCACCCATGAAAAATAACAAGTCCAGTGCATGTCAGAAGAAGGTGAAAGTCTCCACTCTTCTAAATCTCCATTTCAAAATAAACCATACCACATACTTGTACCACTGGAACACTTTAGACCATGCAATTTCCCTTATCAGAAAGTAAGCATACCTTTGCTTAACTAAGGAAAGCATCCAAGGACTCCCTTAATATCGTCCAGGGAATAGTATATAATGACATTTATGGCTCTTTCTCTCTCACAGTTCTCGCCTTATTTTTTTTTTAAAACTCCTATAAATTTGGGTTTAAAACATATCTCAATGGGGGAGCTGATCTGGGATAATGTGACTGATATATATATATATATATATATACACACACACACTCCTCAAAATTTACTATCCTCTGCTGCCCAAAAGTGTCCTGCTCCCTTAAATGACCCTTTGGCCTGGAACTCCTTCTCATATCATATATGAACAGTTTAACTTTCTAATTGTTCAACCTCCTTCACAAAACCTCCTCCTTTTCCGAGGCCTTTGAGTTTTCTTTTCATTAAATTTATCCTGGATCTTTCCACCAAAAAATGCACTTCAGGTAGCTAAGGATGCAAAAATGAAGAAAGAAAAAAAAAAGAATAAATCTTGATTAAAACATAGCCTTAAAAAGCCAATAAACTTAGGGCTTAACCTAAACAGAGACTGGATGGCCCTCTGTCAGAGATGCTTTGATTGAGAGTTCCTGCATGGCAGGGGGTTGGACTGGATGACCCTTGTGGTCTCTTCCAACTCTATGATTCTATGATTCTAAAAGAAGAGAATTTGGATGCATCTGCTCTGCAACAATAATGCAATTTGACACCACTTTAAGAGTTGTAGCTCCATCTTCTAGAATACTGGGATTCATAGTTTAACAAGGTCTTTAGCCTTTTCTACCAAAGAGTGCTGATGCCCAACAAAACTATAAATCCCAGGATTCTGTAGAATGGAGCCATGGCAGTTAAAGTGGTACCAAACTGTGTTATTTCTACAGTGTAGCTGCATCCATAGATCCATCATATAGCAGTCAAGTCATGTTAGAGGCATAAATGAATTAAAATGTCTTCATCTTTCAGACAGGACAACATAGAGGACAACACAGATGCCATGCAATGGTTCCAGACTCTGGGCTGTGATTGCAAAGACATTCTTGTGCATCTCCATCAGACATGTGGCCATTGATGGAAGGACTAAGATAAGTCACTCCCAAAAATATTGAATCAGGTGGGGCTTGTGTCGGAATATATGGGCTAATGCCTTAGTTCTTAACTAAGCCTAAGCACATGTAACTACATTTGTACATAGCCATTCTCTGCTGTCTCCTATTGCTCCTTTTTCTTTTGTCTCTTGCCTCCCTTTCTGTTTAAATGTAGATTATCGGTTCCTCTGGAGAGGTTTCTAGCATTTTTCCTATTTTACTCTAGTCTAGAAAGTATTGTACACTATGTACACTGATGGTGAAAATAATATCAGTTGCACCAAAGGGCTCCACATATATATATTCTTTTTTATAAAGAAACCCTAGAGTATGTACAAGCAAAGAGATCAACATGATGTAGCAAATGAGTTTTGGGTTGTTGCTGTTGTTGTATACCTTCAAGTTGTTTCGGAATTATGGCAACCCTATCATGGCTTTTCTTGGCACATTTCTTCAGAGGAGTTTGCCATTGCCATCATCTGAGGCTGAGAGAGTGTGACTTACACAAGGTCACCCAGTGGGTTTCTGTGGCCAAGCGAGGGTTTGAACCCTGCTTTCCAGAGTCATAGTCCAACACTCAAATCACTACACCAGTTGGATTCAGACTCCTTGAAACCAGGGTTAGAATCCCTGCTTGGCCATGGAAACACATTAGGTGACCTTGGACAAATCACACTCTCTCAGCTTTAAGAGGAAGCAATGGCAAATCTGCTCAATAAAAAAAATGATAAGATTGCCAAAGGTCAGAGTGGACTTGAATGCACGTAACAAGAGCAAATGCAGAAGCATACTAGGTCTAGCACAGAAAGCAATGATCCAGTTTCTCATCTTACAAAAAAATAGTTTTCCCTTAAGAATGACTAAATTAAAAGCTACAAAAAATGAATGTTTTTGATGAACGTTGAAGTCAATAAATGGCATATACTCAACGCTTTTAAATAGCTACATGGTATTGGGTTTTGTATATGCTAACATTATGTGCAAGTATAGAATTTTTTATGTTTACTCAGAAATGTACTAAGAACCTTTCATTTTAGTTTTCTTTATCCCCCCCACCCCCAAATTTCTAGCCATTAATGCTTTAAAGATACATTTTTAAAAACATTAAATCTCAGAAGCTGGAGTGGTGGCTGAGAAAGAGCTGTGTTTCAGTGGCCTGTGTATCTTCCCCAACAAGCAAAACCAGTATAAACTATGAAAAGTATTTTGAAAGGGCAGAATAAATGGGATGAATAAAAATGTACTTCACATTCCTTATTTTGCATATTTTGCATAATTAATACTGGGCACAGAAATTTTCCTAACCGATACTGATCACCAACTTCAGCTGTTGGTTTTTTTTTTGGGGGGGACACATAATTTTGATTGTCCATTTTACAAGATTTTAATATTTTCAGCACAGCACACACCATGCTGCTTGAATGCTCATTTCTGAGAGACAAAGAAATGGTCCGGGAAGACATATTGTAAAAAAAAGTATTAAAAGGAAGGAGGGAAATCCTAACAAATTCCAAAAATATTTCACAGTCTGGGCTGGGTGGCTTGGTATCCCCTGAAGTGATTACACTTGAATTACATGTAGAATTCAAAAATATAGCGTCTGTAGAACCAGGACGCAGAGAGATCTTGTAGCACCTCTGAGAACTAAAAGAAAGAAATTGACAGCATGAGCTTTCATAGACTTCAGTCTACTTCCTCAGAATTACAAGTTTCTGTTCTCCCAGTGCTGACTGGAGTGGACTGGGGTAATCGCTCTTTTACAAGTGTTGAGAAAACTATAATGGAATTCAAAGTGGTCTAGTGATGCCTTTAACAATTGTATGTTGGCATAAGCTTTCTGTCCAGATGTCTCTAAAGAAAGGTTATGCTGAACTAAATTGGCATACCCTCCAACATTTCACAAGTGAAAACTAGGACATATTTGGCCAACCAACATCAGAGTGTCATCAAGCTGTGAAAAGGTTTTAATGAAGGAGAATGCACAAGCTAGAAGGGGCTGCAGCAGATTGCTTTTGCCCGCGTCTACTGGGAAGGACAAGATTTCACCCCTCCTTTCCTCGCCCCAATGCTGAATTAATTAAGTGCAAACTATTTTTGACAATTTGAGCTCAGCTTTCAGCAATTGAAGGGGGGGGGGGAAAGAAAGTGAGGGGAGAAAAAAGAAAATGGAACATTTTTAAAAGCAGCTGAAAAAGTGGAACAACAGAGGATCGATCTGGGTTGTCCCTGCCAAATTGAGACACTTGGAGGGCATCAGTTGGTTGGTCTTAAAGGTGCTGCTAGAGTCTGTCCTTTTTTTAACTATTAAATATATTTTAAAATATACATCCTGAAAACTACAAGACAGCAAAACATGCAAAAAGAAAGAAAGAAAGAAGGAAATGACATATATAAACCTACAAACATACATAGATGTACTTAACAAAACACTTTATACCCACTCCACCAACTAAAATGAAAAAAGCAACATGAAAGATTTCCTGATTCCACCAGTTGTACCTTCACTACTTATTATAAAGTCCACTCTAAAATCAATAACCATAACAATACATTTAAATAAACTCTCCAATATTGTTTTCATTATGCTACATTTCTTTCTGCAATATTTTTTTTTTGAAAAAACAATCTTTGCCATCTATATCAAAGTCTGCCCTTTACAAATACTGGAATAGACTAGCAGCTGATAACTGACCTGAAGAAAGACATCTGTATCCCTGCAGCAAACATTTTATGGGATAAGGGAAGGGAGAGGATTGATATGTATGCACCCCTAAGGCTGCCCCTTGTCTCCTTCCATATCCATTCTCTGAGGGCTTGTTTATGCATTCTGTGGCACAGCATTGTCAAACCTGAAGGACAGCAAGTTTTGGTCTCAAGCCAGGATTGTGCCTAGCCCTGAGAGAAATTATCCAAGGAGACAGCTTGGAGCCTGTGGTGCTTGACCAGGCTACAGAAACCCTTAGCATTTATGGACTTTATTTCTATAATTCTTATCGTCCTTTTTTAGACGAATATGCTTGTTGTTGTTAACTGCCTTTGCATTGATCTCGATTCATGATGACCCTATGGATGGGACATCTCCAGGCCCTCCATCCTCTACTGCTCTGCCCAACTCCTACAAACTCATATTTGAAGTCTCTTTAATAAAGTCCATCCATCTAGCATACAGCCTTCTTCTCTTTCTACTTCCCTCCACCTTTCCTAACATTATTGTCTTTTCCAACTATTCATGCCTTCTCCTGATGTGTCCAAAGTACAACAGTCTAAGTCTTGTCATCTTGGCTTCTAGGAATATCTCTGGCTTGATCTGCTCTAGGACCCATTTGTTTGTCCTTTTGGCTGTCCATGGGATCCTCAGCACTCTTCTCCAGCACCACATCTTAAATGTGTTGATTTTCCTCCTATCTTCTTTCTTGACCATCCACCTCTCACATCTATACATGGTAAAAGGGAATACAATGGCTTATATGATTCTGACTTTTGTGCTGAGTTGTATGTCTTTGCATTTTAGGATCTTTTCTGGTTCTTTCATAGCCACCCTCCCCATTTGTAATCTTCTCCTGATTTCCTGGCTGCAATCCCCGTTCCGATCAATTGAGTTTATCACACGGGGAGTCCCATGCAGAAACCCTGCTTTAAGTAGAAAAAAACCGCAACACGGGATTCCCCAGTGTAAAAAGTGAAAGCGATGTGGGGTTAATCCGAATGGAAACTGCTTCTTTTTACTTTCGGAAAAACCTGAAAGTAAAAAGAAGCAATCAATGAGGGGTTTCCATTCGGATTAACCCCAGTTTAACCTCCTTTTAACAGACTATATAGACTATAGACTATAGTCTATAAAGAACATGCTGATTTTCTTTTGGAACGCCCCATTAGCCATTGCGTGTGCCTCTTCCTTTCCTGAACCCTCCTTGGACCTCTGGGATTTCTCTCTCCATGTGTGGCTGGAATCTATGTTGCAGTATTTTGAGCATAATTTTGCTTACATGGGAGATTAGTGCTATGGTTCTATAGTTGCTGCAGTTTCTTGTGTCTCCTTTTTTGTGGATGGGGATGTATATTGATCATTTCCAATCTATGAATTACCCCTATATTGCTGTTGTAGAGGAGAAGTAGAGAATGGTTTGCTAAGGTCCCGTGGGGAGGTTATTGAGCAAAGGATTGTATATAACATTCCTCTATTCAATTATATCCCATCTTTTCATCAGAAATGGCAGAAATGGTTTTTCCTAACCTGCTTGAAGGCACCTTAAATAGAGAGGAAATACAGGGAATAAAAACCATATTAAATAGTATAGACAAGATCTGAACAAGGACTGGCAAAACCACTGCCTTTTTGAATACATGACACTCATTGAATTTTCAGGATATATAGCAGAGAATGCTTAAAAAATGGCTTTCCTTTGCAAAGATCATATGATTTCTCTAACCAATGGGTAATGCTACTATTTTGGCTTCCTTTTACTCTTTACTTTGAGCATCCCCTAAAATGTGTCTGGCTTTTCTAATATAAAACGGTTGTGCTTCTTTTTATTTCTATTTTCTGTTCTCAGAAAGAGTTCATGTATCCTGCTTAGTGCTCAAGACAGGACCGGGAAACACAGACATAACTAAGTAGCCAATCTAGGATTCTGGTGAATAGTAATAATTTTAAAATACTTTTTAAAATTACTTCATTTATCAGTTAAAGCCAAACAATTTAAAACCAGTTAAAACAATTTAAAATAATATCAACCATAGCATGTGTGCAAATTGGGCAATGAAACTTGACACCAATCTGGCCTCCCAGGTGAGGTTATTCCAAATTGGGGTGCCACCGCAGAGAAGAACATTGTGTTCAGGACAGTTTATACAGCTTGTAGAGTCAAAGATTACACTTTAATGGTTCCAATTCAGGTTGCAGGTTGAAAGTAGACTGAGGAAATGTACCCCATTGCACATGGCAAAGCCTTCAACTTCAAGAACAAGATTATTCTCAAGCATCCTCTTCGACATTGTTGAGCCATTTAACTGGGGAAATATGTTATGAAACAGAAAGGAAAACTAAAATGCAGATGACCAAAGTCTTAGTAAATATGACTGGACATCTGTCATGCTTACTATGTAGCTCTGGCAACAACAAAATGGTTGTATTTTTCCACCATCACATTTCCAAGTTTGTCAACAATACAGAGAGAATGCTTGGTTGCGGCACCATCAACTGTAAAATTAGCCTCATCTATATACTACAACTGAAATTATCATTCTTCTCCTGCCACTATGTCAGATAGAGCACACTCATTCCTCTTCATGTAAACTAATCCTGGCACATTGTGCGGAGTGTGGATTTGCCCACTGCAGAGAAGAAAAGGTATAGTACTGAACAACTAGCAGTGGAAATAAGAAACTGGATTGCTGGAAACTGGGTTTGCTTACAAGAAGAGACTTTCCTGCTTAATGGCCTTTTGTAAGATTACTGCTGTTTGTTTTTCCCTTGAACGAATTGCTTATGCATGCTTTATTTGCTTGCCGTTTGGCTCTCCAAAGATTCCAGCATCACATTATGGAGCCTATAGATCAGGGGTAGGCAACCTTTCCCCTTTAAGGGCCGAGGGACTTCAGCTCCCAGAAGCCTCAGCCATGTTGGCCAATAGTCCCATGTTGGCCAATAGCTCCTGGGATTCTGGGAGCTGAAGTCCCTCGGCCCTTAAAGGGGAAAGGTTGCCTACCCCTGCTATAGATATTGCATTATTATTGTTTTTAATTCTTTCATCTTGAGAATTTTTCAAGAAAGTGTGTTCAGACCATTGTTACAATCACAACGGATTGAATCATCATCATCATCATCATCATCATCATCATCATCATCATCATCATCTTAAAGCAATAGTGCTTAAACTGTGGGATCCAGTGTACATTGATGCACTTTTAGGTGGTCTGTAGGACAAACCACAGTTAAAATAACAGAAAAAATGTTGAAGGTCCCGGTATTTCATTGATGTTTCCAGCATTGTGTGCAACCCCTTTTGAATTTAAATTGAAACATATGATTGGAAGAGCAGCTTGATTTGTCAGCAGTACTTTGGTTGCAGTGGAAAATTATAAGAAACATCCAGCTTTACATTCTTCTTCATAGATGCACATAGTTATGTGGATGATGGACAACAAAGACCAAAGTGGCCACTAAATTTTACTTCTGGACATTCTCAAGCATACTTTCACATGCTGGTCCATGAGCATGCCAAGGAGAAGGGTTTCAATTGTCATCTGAACAGGCTATTTTTCCATGTGTTTGTTGTTGTTAACTGCCCTTGAGTTGACTTCAACTCATGGTGACTCTATGGATAAGACATCCCCAAGATACCCTAACCTTGACTGCTGTGCTCAGGTTCTGCAGGCTTAGGTCCATGGCCACCTCGATTGAGTCTGGGCGGCTTTTTGCTGCTCTAAGGACGTTTTCACACTAGACCCACTAAGCCGCCTGGAGCCGACCGTGCCGCTCATTCTGGAATGGCTCCGGCAGCGGCAACTTAATTCCTTTTTAAAAAAGGAATTACCTTGCCGGGGCTGATGCCGGAGGACGTCCGGAGTTAGCGCTGGATCGGCCGGAGTGAGGCCGGACTTGCTGCGACGTGAGTGTGAACACACGGAGCAAGGAGCCGGACTGACGCAGGGATGGCACCAGAAGGGGCGGGGTTTGCTGCGACGTGAGTGTGAACACACTGGAAAAAGAGCCGGACTGGGGCCGGAGGGAGGTAGGATTGCGTCCTCCTAAAGCCCCGTGTGAAAACGCCCTAAAAAGGAGCGTCATTTGCCAGCTCTTTTTAGAGCTGCAAAGTGCCACATCAGGGCTGTAGCATGCAGTTGCTGCTATCTGGCAAGGAAAGGAGCTGTCTGTACAGCCCCTTCCTCTCTTTCTGCTGCCTTCTACCTTCCCTAGCATTATTGTCTTTTCTAGTGAGTCATGCCTTTTAGGATCTTGTCTAGTTCTTTCATAATTGCCCTTCCAATCCCTAGTCTTCTTCTGATTTCTTAACTGCAGTCTCCTTCCGGATTGATGTTTGATTCAAAGTACAGGGACTCTTTAACTATTTCAATTTCCTCATTGTCTAGGTTGAATTTATGTACACCCTTCATGGTCATTATTTTTGTTTTCTTTATGTTCAGCAGTAAGCCTGCCTTTGCACTCTCTTAGCAGAATGTCCCAGCCACTTCAGACACTGAGCATGCTGGCTGGAGTAATGTAGGGATGGAGGTGGAGTGGTGGTCCTGAAAGCAGTAGTCCAAAAAATAACTTCCAAATTCTTGCCATTTAATTTCACCATACTAGACGGTGACAAAGATCATGATGGGAGCACCAGCCATGTTGACCAGAAACTGCTGAAAATCCTTGGTCCTCCTCTCCAACTGAAAGGAAGTCTTTACTACATACAACTGCAATTGCTCACATCCATCCCTTGTCACCTTTGCCTTCCTTTCCTTTCCTTACCCCAGAGATAATTTTTAGACGGTCAGCTCCACCCTTTTTTGTCTTGCTAACCCTTATCTGCAGAGCATACTGATGTTAACAATTCAATCAATACTAAGAGATGGTTTGACCTTTCCAGAACTTCTGTAGATTGTGCCTCTTGTTTTATTAATGTTGTTTTACTGTTACACATTACTGATCAAAGTTCTGTTTCCACCCCATTTTGCCATTTTTGGCATACAATTGAATGCCAAATACGTCTGACTTTTGAGTATATGTTCATAGGGCGGCAAACCACATCTCCTAGAAATTTAGAAGAGGCATAAGTGTAACACTTTCTAGGTAAATAATTAATCCTATTGAGTGTGTGTGTAGTGCAATGGTGGATCATCTACCACATCCAAAGTCCTGCTGGCTCACGCCAGTCAAGACAGGCCGTGGTTGAGATGGATTTACTCACACCTCTGTTCTATCTCTCTCTCTCTCTCTTTCTCTCTCTCTCTCAAATCCTTTGCATTGGAATCATGTTAATAAGTTAAGGGCTTGATCTTTGGGGAGTTTTGAAGGAAGTAAGGATCTAATAGATCTTAAGTTGTCTCTGTCCTATCCTGGAAGGTGCCATTTTATGGGCCATGACTGGCAGAAACACCAGTTGTGGTAAATCTGTGGCTACAGATATTTCTGGCTGATTGCAAAAGGATGGCACTTAGATTGGCATGGTTCCGGATGAGTGAAGCTCTCTTTGTCAGTGAAGAGTACCATACTCTATTCTAATTCCCTTAGATGGCCATCTGAGTGGAGTTAGAACTGCACTCTATCTATCCAAGGTGGAAATTTGTATCATCTATATGGCAAGACTATATTATTACATTTTGTTTATATTTGTATATACTAACTTGTTCTTACAGAGCTGTTTAGCGGTAGGGGGGTATCCCACACACATTCCAAGGATCAATCTCATCATTTGATCAAGGATCCACCCACATAATAAATAAGTTAAGATGAAAACCTTTGAAAGTTTCAAGGGCTGCAGCCTGCCTTCGGGGCACAATTCAATGGCAGGGGTTGGAATGCAATTGCACATGCATGTGTGTGTGTGCGCGCTCACACACATACTCACTCTTTTTCTCACACAGTACACTATCTGGAGTTCCTGAAGAGTCCGAGCTCTTCAGATATGGAAATGCTTCAAGCCTCCAGGTACAAGCCTGGCGTGACCCATGGCAGTCCCTCTAACTGGCTGCTAGATTAATTCTGCAGGAGGACCGGATCCTTCTGTTCTGTGTTGCGGGAGGGAAGTGGGAGGATTGCATCTGTGTGATTCTGAAGTTTGGCCGCAGACTCAGGTGTTCAGGGATATTATCCTCAGGAATATTTCCTAGATACTGTTCAAATTCATGGGGGCCAGGTTTTAGCTGGTGCAACATTACCTAGCAGCCGCTGCTTTCTTTCAAAGAAGGATGAGTATGATCTGCTTGGGTTACCCTGGAGTCACTTAAATTGAATCATCAGCTCTGAGGTGGAGAAGAGGGGGTTGCAGTTTTTCTCATCCTTGGATGACTGACTGCTTCTCTGCTGGATATGCAAAAAATATTATTACACTCAATATTAGTTAACATTAAATAATGGAGTTTAATATAAATTAAAAATCTGAGGACCTGAGACGAAAAAATCCAGAAGTTATCTGACCCCCCAATCTGTCTATTTATAATGTTTGTTTAATTTGAATGCCTCCTTTCTCCCAACAGTGGGACCAAAGTGTCTGTTGTATGTTTCTTCCTATCCTACATCTGGATTTGTAAACAGAAAACATATATTCCCATGACAAGGCACACTATGCAAGACTATTGTTTACACCAGGTGTAGGCAACCTAAAGCCCAGGGGGGCCAGATGCGCCCCCCCGAGGCCTTTGGACCGGCCCCTGGCTGGTCCTGCTGCCGCCACCGCCACCCGCCATGATGATATTGATTGGGGTTTTCATGGCAACATCTCCACAAGGGTTTTGCCATCATGGCTTTTCTGGGGCTGAGACAGTATGCATGCATCCCTGCTTGTTTGTGGGCCTGCCTTCCAGTCGTTTCCATGATGATAATGATTATTGTTGTTATTACTTGTTCTTGGGGTTTTCTTGGCATAATCTCCACAGGGGTTTTTGCCATGGCTTTTCTGGGGCTGAGAGAGTGTGCATGCATATTTTTTAAAAAAATTTTAAATTTTTAAATTTTTATTATTTATTTATTTATTTATTGTGCTTTGCCCGCCCCCCCAATTGTCTGAGGGATAGCAACCCGGCCCCCTGCTCAAAAAGGTTGCCTACCCCTGGTTTACACTATGCTCCTTTTCTACCCATAAAAATCAAGCTTTGCCCTCCTTCAAAATTAGCACTTTTTACAGAGCAGCCACTCTCAGCTGATGGCAGATGATGCGGCCTAACGGCAGTACTTGGGAATAATAGAAAGCTGCTATCTACAACCAGACTATTTGCCCATCTAGCACACTATTGTTTACTCTGATGGAGAGCAGTTCTCCAGGGCTTGTTGAAGGACTGATGCACATCACAGGTTGTTGGCTTTTGTTTTGTTTTTAATTTGGAGATGCCAAGGATTGAACCTGAGACCTCCTGCGTGCAAAGCACGGGCCCTGTACCATTGCATTAAAATCCCTTCCCACAGAGGCTTGTATATTACTACTTCTTAACTCCTGCTTCTCTCGGAAGGGAGGGCACAAGTAAAAGCTGCCAGAAGCACACCTGCTCCGGGAACTCCCAGGTCCAGGGGCAAGCAGAGGCAGCCTGCCCACCCACTGATTCTCTTGGCCAGCTGTCCCTCCCTCTCTGGAAACCCTATCTATATCTGCGTTTATTTTACCAGTCTCTTTTCATTGTTTCTTCAGGTGAAAACCTCCTTAGGTGTTATACTAAACTCCCTTCCTGGCAGCATGCCTTGTGTTTTGCTTCTGGAAAAGAATAATCAATATAGGGGAACATAAAAATATAAGATTTAAAAAAAAAATCTTTTGAAGACAACGTAACGTGTTTCTTCTCAAACACTAATTTGCAGTAACCTATATGAATCAGTTGTATCCTTGCAAACAGAACAATAAAAGCGCCAAAGGAATAGCATTCTATTGTTTCTCTTTAAAACTCTCCGGTTTCCTGCAGCTGACTTCCCTTACATTGTACAATGGGGAAAAATCCCATGAATAGAGCAGAAATTAAGAGAGATTTTCCCCTTTCAATTTGTGCATAATCCAGTGAAAATAATGCTCAGTTACATCCAAATGATTTCAATGACAGAGTTAAGCACACACTGAACTTTCCCCCATTGACTTCAGTGGGAGAGATTTCATCCTGCACTTGATTCCACCACTGAAATTATTGGGACATGCAGTGCAGAGCTAACACAATTGTTTTACTTTGAGTAAAATTAATTTGTTGTCACTTCTGTCTGTCTCTCTGATGAAAAACACTGTGTTACTTTTAAACGACTGTTGTGGCATATTAATAACAAATGCAAAAATATATATATTCAAGATAAGTCATTAATGCAATGACTGACATTACTCATCATTACTGAAAACACTAACCTCTTTGTCAGTGTTTGGTAGGAGCGCTCAAGACTGTAGCCTTGAAAGAGCTTATTTGGCAAGGTAACCAACTGGGGTCTGTGCACTATTTGTATCCCACCATAACATCCTAACTAGTCTGCCATCAGCTTGCAGGTGGTACTTTGCATGATGCTGCTGGCTGGACCCTGAAGAATATGTTGTTGACCCACTCAGAAATAAGTCATTGCAGCAGTGTGGCCGGTGGCTTCCATGTTAGTGGAGAGTCCATTCTGCTCTGGGCTTTAATCCAAACTTGAAAAAGCTATCCAGCCCTACCCCAAAAGAAGTGCTGATACCTTTCATAGCCCCTTGAATGTTCAGACTAAATCCTAGAGCAGATCACTGCCCCATTGGCATGGGAGCCACCAGCCATCAATGACTCACAGTCATGTTGCCCCTGGATGGGGCACACAAATTGGATGTGACAGGGACACAGTGACAGTGGTCTACCTCTGAAAGGGATGTGGTTTCCAGCCAACCCTGGAAGGCCATGAACCTGTTCTTTCCATCTCAGCTGGCCAAACCTTTTGGGAGTACCTGCTTTCTTCCTCCTTGCTGTCACTTAATCTTATCGAACGGCACTTACAGGAACGGGAACGGAAAGGAACGGAACGGGACAAAAATGCATGTTACTGCACAGGAGAATGCCACCGATGCCGCCGGGAATCCCCAAGCAGTTCCCCAGCCATTCCTGGCGACTGATTTTTGAAGGATGGTTCAAAATCATTCTTCAAAATCGGCTGCCAGGATCGGCTGGGGGACTCCCGGTGGCATCGGTGGCATTCTCCTGTCCAGTAACATGCATTTTTATCCCTTTCCATTCCCGTTCCTGTAAGTGCCGTGCGATAAGCTTAAAAGTCTGATTACTTGTCTCCACTCAGCAAGGAAGCACAAACGGGAAAGATGGAGCAGAAGAAACAGCTTCATCTTGCTTTGGCCTTTACCTCTGGGTGGCTGGACTCAAGGGAGAGTGTCTGGGCAGCAGTGAGAGGAAAAGATGAGACTCAAGGACTGACAAGGTTGGCGTATGGGGGATGGGATGGACAAGATAGACACACGTATGTCCTGGGTACTCTAATGTCCCATTTTCTCTCACTCCAGTTGCCCAGGCCATTTTCTGTCACACCTCTATATTTCCCTCCTGCCAGATCCAGACATGGAACAAACAGATCAAGCCCCTTTTCATTCTTGCTTGAAAACTTTACACAGAGGTTGGCTGGTACAACCTGACAATCTCTGGGAGGAAAATACTTCTTTATATAAAAAGAGAACATTCATTTCTTTCCACCACCTGGCTGTTTCCACACCCTACTTGCCCACCCCTTACCAGGTGGTAGCAAGTGAAGGATGGTGACATTATTTTCCTTTCCGTTTTTATAACCACGTTTCACTGCAGGCATGTTCCAGAATGTGCAAATACTCTGGGCCAGTGAAAATAATGAGCACAAGTGAAACTTTGCTCTACATCATGCCCACTTCAAAAGGGGATGGGGGGAGGTTAGAAAGAAATGTAGCACTATATCTGTGTTCTGGAACAGATATAGAGCATTTTCAGGACCAAAATGATAGGGTGTATATATACGTACATTTCACAGATGAAAACTGGGCATGTGTGGCCAAGAAACATCAGTGTGTGATCAGGATGGAATAATAATAATAATAATAATAATAATAATAATAATAATAATTCATTTATAGCCCACCTCCGCAAAGGATCGAGGTGGATAACAATAATAAAATATCACAATGACATTAATTAAACATAATTCCCTAACCCCCAATTAAATCAGAAAACGTCATAAAATACAATCAATTTACTAAAATCAATCTAAAATTAACCCTCATTAAAAGGAGGCATTGTGGGATGAGTAGAGCAACCACAGTTATGGGACAATGGGAAAGTCCATCTATCAGTCTGGGAATACCAGCCGGAAGAGATCCGTTTTGATAGCCTTCTTGAAGATATCAAGAGTTGTAATATGACGGATCTCCTCTGGGAGGTCATTCCAAAGTTTAGGAGCGGAAGATGAGAAGGTCCTCCTTTAGGTCTTTAAAGGTTATTAATGAGGAAGAACACGCAAGCTAAGAGAGGCTGCAGTAGTTTGATTTTCCCTGAACCTACTGGGAAGGGCAAGATTCTGCTCCCTCCTCTCCTCTCCTTCCTCTGAATAAGAATTAATTGTGTGGAAACTACTTTTAAGCAGAGAATGAAGAGGGAAAGTGAGAGGCAAAGAAAAAAAAAGGACCTTGTGAAAGCAGGTGAAAAAGTGGTATGACAGATAATTAATTGGGACTATTCCTGCCAAATTGGGATCATTGAAAGGTATGTACCACAGACATGTACAGTTTAAATCATTATGCCACTGTAGAGGTGAATAGGTGCAATCTTCCTTGAGGATTCAAGCTCAGGAAAAATATACTTTCCTGCTATTCAGAAATATAAGCAATTATTCTTTTTAAGTTTAGGAATAATATTTACTTTAATATACCAAAAATAATCTGCTACATTTTTAAATAATTAAAAATCATTGGAAGTCTTCTCTCTTTCCCTCTCTCTTTTTTAGGAACACACACAATTGGTTGCTTTCACTTTGCAAGGTGGTGATAACATTTTTAGCAAATTTATCTTGGCAAGCTAACACAGGCAGCAACAAAATCCCTTTTCCTTCCGAGGAAACATGAAACTTCCTAAACATTAAATAAAGGGCAAAGAAGCATTGCTTTGGCTTTCCCATCTGGTGGTCTTTGTAATGCCTATGTTTTAAATGTTGTGATTATAAATGAAAAAAAATACACTAATACTTTTAGTGTATTCAAACAAGTCTGAAATATTGTGAAGATCTGCACCACCATATTGAGAATGAATAAAATATATTGATTCAGTTAGCAGGCTTTACCATGGAACCCATACAAATGTAAATGTGACACACACAAAAACAATAAAATACAATAATAAAATCCAAAAACATATGATAAATGTCAATATAGTAAAAGCCAATTTGTTTCAATGGGATAAGTTTTTAATGTGTATCTTCATTACTCTCAGCCAAAAACTGATTTCTGTAACAAACTCTTATTTCTGAAAGAAAAGAAAAGACAAATATTCAGATTGTCTTCTAGGATATAGAAAAGTTAATGAGCTAATTATAAAGATCTCAATAAAAGCTACAGAAGAAAAAGGCATTACTTGATTGTAGCACCTATAGGATCACAGCATTAAACTCCCATGCATATTCAAAATTATGCTCAAAATCCTCAAAATAGACTCCAACCATACATGGAGAAAGAAATCCCAGAGGTGCATGAGAGGTTCAGAAAAGGAAGAGGCACTAGGGACCACATTGCAAACATATGATGGCTAATGGTGTGCACCAAGGAATTCAACAAAAAATAGCATGTGCTTTATACATTGTAGCAAAGCATCTGACTCCATAGACCATGAAAAGCTGTGGATGGCCCTTAAAGGCATTGGAGTGCCACAAAATCTGGTAAACCTGATGAGAACTATCAGAGTCAGGAAATCAGAAGGAGACTGGGAAAGAGAAGGACAGTTATGAAGGAACTAGACAAGATCATAAAGAGCAAAGATATGTTCCAAATGTCTTAATGTTTTCCAGAAGACAACCTTCATTGAACCCAATGTGTTTTGTGTCATTATCACAAGATCATCTCCGTAAGCCCTTAGTTTATAAAAGGTAAAGGTATTTTACCTGAATACTAAAGCAAGAATAAGCCATGCCCTTGTAGCCCCTATTACCTTGTATGGATGCAAGAGCTGCACAGTGAAGTCAGATATGAAGAAAATCAACACATTTGAGATGTAGTACTGGAAATGGATAGACCCAATCAGGGAGATCATGGGCATGAAATTACAGGAACTGAGTAGAGAGTGGCAAACAAAGTTTTCTGGAGATGCCTCGTTGCCATAGATCAGGGAAGACTTGAGGGCAGTTAACAACAAACTCTGTTCAAAAGGCTCAGAGTTTGGTAAATGGCAGTGCAACAACATTGGATATTATTGCACCACTGTTTTCTCCCAATCTGGGTACAGGCTGAAACCATTTAAAAACTGATGTTATCCCATAGCTTTGTGCCCACATCGGAGGCATCCTGTACCTGATTGGGACTTCTCCCATACTGAGCAAAAAATGGTTCTTTTCTGTTCATTGGTCAGTATGGGAGAAGTCCCGATTCGGTACGGGATGCCTCTGATCTCGGTACAAAGCTGTATGATAACATTAGGGGGGTTGCAGACTGCCAGAAATAGTGTGAATTCAGTCCACTTTTAGGGTTAGGGTTAGTGCTAGGGAATCATGGGAACTGTTATTTTTCTGAGACATTGAGCCTTCTCTGCCAGACAACTCTGATGCCACAATAAAATACAGTTCCCATGATTCCCTAACTCTAACCCTAACCCTAAAAGTGGACTGAATTCACACTATTTCTGGCAGTCTGCAACCCCCCATTAGCTTTTACACGGTCTCAGCCCATGCCCAGATCAAGGAAAAAAGCTGTGCGGAATCTCCATTGATTGAACTACAAAAGGGAACTAGACAAGATTGCCTGTTTTCGTCTTTGTTGTTAACTTGGTGTTGGAAGCTCTACTGAAAAATGCTAGACAAAGGGCCTAAGCAGACTGCCAGAAATAGTGCACATTAAATTGAGGCACTGCCCTGGCTCAGTGCTAGGGAGTCATGGGAATTGTATTTTTTTCTAAGACATTGAGCCTTCTCTGTCAGAGTGCTCTGGTGCCACAATAAATTACAGTTCCCATGATTCCCTAGCACTGAGCCAGGGCAGTGCCTCAATTTAATGTGCACTATTTCTGGCAGTCTGCTTAGGTCCAAAGTGACAGAATTTGTGGAGTGAAAATTAAAAAAAGAAGAGTATAAACTAAGGCAGGGGTCGGCAACCTACAGCCTGCGGGCTGGGTCCGGCCCGCCGAGGCCTTGGGACTGGCCTGTGGCTGGTCCTGCTGCCGCCGCCGCCGCCACCACTGCGCCATGCATGAGCACGGGCGCCATTTTGGCATCCAAAATGGTGGCCGCACTTGCGCATGCATGCGCACGACGCAGAGCACTATTTCGGAAGGCCCAATGGCACTGGTGCCGTGCGAATTCGCACGGCAACGGCGCCGTTGAGCCTTCCGAAATGGCGCCCTGTATCGTGCTCATGCGTGCACGATGCAGAGCGCCATTTTGGAACACCAAACTGCACCGGCACCAGTGCTGTGCAAATTCGCATGGCGCTGGCGTCACTGGCCGTTCCAAAATGGTGCCCCCAACAGGTGCATGCATGCGCACGATGGTGGGCGTCGTGCACATGTGCACGCACGGGGGCAAGCATGCATGCAAGCGCGCTGGCCCCCAGCGCCATTTCCCCCCCCCGGCCCCCGGCAAAAAAAAGTTGCCGACCCCTGAACTAAGGGATGCAGTGGCTCAAGAGGTTAAAACGCTGACTCTGTTGTTTGCAAGATTGGCAGGTTGGCAGTTCGAGACCCGGGTGCAGTGTGATGGGGTGAGCTTCCATCACTAGTCCCAGCTTCTGCCAACCTAGTAGTTTGAAAGCATGCAGATACAAGTACATAAATAGGTACCATTTCAGTGGGAAGGTAAATAGCATTCTGTGCAATCATGCGGGCCACATGATCACAGAGCAGTCTCTGATAACGCTGGATCTTTGGCTTAGTAACAGAGATGAGCACCGCCCTCTACTGTCAGACACAACTTGACAACCTTGTCAAGCACGTTGGCTTCAATGAAGGTTCTTCTGGAAAACATTAAGACACTTGGAACATATTCCAGGTTTAAAGCGAACTGTGATAAAACAAAATTGTTGACTGCTGTGGCTGCATCTGCACTGCCAAAATAATCCAGTTTAACACCACTTCCACTGCCATGGGTCTATGCTATGGAATTCTGGGAATTGTAGTTTATTGTGGCACCAGACCTCCCTGACAAAGAAGGCTAAATGTCTCCAAAATGACAATTCCTAGAATATAAGAATAGATTGTTAACTGAGTTGGCCCAAATTGCCAAATCAACATGGGTTCTAAAGGATACTCCAACTGAAGATTTTCTGAAATATTAGAAATTGTTTATGGACTTTTCAACCAATAAGAAATCTAACAATGTAATAATTAGTGGTCATGATTATTAGTAATTCTAATAGGACTATTTAGCTAGATCTATAATGGTAGAATACTTTCCCCCTTTTTTATTTTTTATTTTCATTGCAGTTAAGACTGATGGGTCAGAGAATTACTGTGTTTTAGTTATATGGTTCCCCCCTCTCTTTTCTTTTCTCTTTTCTCCTCCTTTTTTTTAAAATTTTCTGAATAGATACCATTCCAATCTTGATTGCAAATTAGATCGTTAGTTTTAAAAATTAATAAATAAATGTATGGGTTGCCACAGATCAATAGGCAATTTGAAGGTGCACATGTGGCCCCATACAAGTTATCATTTTGACTTTTCTGCATTTTTGATTAATCTGTTACATTCATGGCTTTTAATTTTGACCTTTAAATATTAGAAAATAGGTAGGTCTGCATTAGCAAAGCCCTTCAGGGTTCTGCATTATGAATTTCATTACTTCCTATTTCTTCCTGTTTTGGATCACTCATTATTGAGCAGTTATTACACTAAATTGGTTACAAACCATCTTTCCAGTTGATGTATTACAGCAATTCCTAAACATTTGTCAAGATTCGATGCCTGGTTGTTCCGTTCAAGTTATCCTTCCTGTTAAAATCTAAAACATGTCTTCTTTTGAAAATAAAGTATTTTGGGCCTCATGAAGTTCCACCATTTGAAAACTTAGAAATCATGTCACTGTCTTAGGCCAAATGATGGCAGATGTGTATCTTCCATTGAAAGCAGCAGATCAGTTATAATAGATTCACTTATAATAGGTAGCAACATATCCTGAGTGAAATGTTATCACTGTGATTCTGCAAGTGGCAGACAGTGACAGGACCTGCAGCCAGGGTAATATATAGTGCAGAGGAGTGATGTCACAACACACTGTATTTTGAAATGTGATCAATGGAGAGGCAAGGAGATGCTGGCTCTTTGGCTTAGTAACAGAGATGAGCACGATCCCTACGGCTGGACACAACTTGACAACCTTGTCACCGGGGAATAATACCTTTACCTTTACCTTTAGGTACTGTATGCACACCTTGGAAGTGGAAAACAACTGAGTGGTTATTGAAAAGAGTGTAACAACATTATATTGTAAAACACACACACATAGTAATCTTTCGGAATTCCTGCAACCTCTGTCTTAACATATCGTAACTGCCCATGCTGTTGGCAGATGTCAGGTAACTGCTTTTTCCCAGAGTGATGCTGATTGGCAATTGGTGTACTTAGGTGTTTCTTCTGAAAAGCTGTTCATATAATTGTTCTTCCAAGATGACTGCATAAGTGTCCAAGGTGTTCCCTCCACACCTTCTTACTGGTAATGTTTAATCATTTCACCAAAACTTCCGCTACCTACACCCAGCCAAGATAATCACCTAGCTGTTGTCTGACATAATCAATGCTGAATTCGTAAGATCTGTCTCTATAACTGGCCACAGAAGTGTGATGTTTAGTGTCAGTTATTGTCGAATTACTGCATTATTACCTGAACTTTTTTTTTTTTTTTTACATCTTGACATAGCACTATTGTCATAGTGATTTCAAATGAAATCAAGCCAAAGGGCAGATCCACTGTCAACATGCCTGTGAACCTAGAATAAGTGAACCTAGACTAGTGGTTGTACAACCCACATTATAGGAACATGAGAAGCTTGAATCAAGGGAAATGAGATACAGTAAAATAAGAACTGGAACATATAAACATTGCAATATTAGGAGTGAGTGAGATAAAGTAGACAGGAATAGAACAGTTTGAGTCAGATAATTAAACAGTGTTTTACTCGGGAAATGAAAATCTAAGAAGAAACAGAGTGGTAATATAGTGAGGAAAGATACAGCAAAAAATAGTCAAAGGATATAATGCAAAATTGAATCAAATCATATCAATAAGAATTCAAGAAGAACCCATTAATGTAACCACAATCCAAGTTTATGCTCCAACCAAAGAGGCAAAAGAAGAGGAAACTGAGGGATTCTATTTGGGAGTCCAAGAAGAAATTGATCACACACCAAGACAGGACTTCTTGCTAATCATAGGCAACTGGAACGCAAAAATAGGAAATAGAAGCAGAATGCAAAAATAGGAGCAGAATCCAAGATTGCAGGAAATTATTGCCCAGGCTCAAGAAATGATGCAGGAAACAGACTGACTGAATTCTGTGAGGCTAACCATTTTTTCATGGCAAACAAATTCTTCAAGCAGCCCAAGAAATGACAGTATATGGACATTACCTAATAGCCAATATAGAAATCAAATAGATTACACAATTGGAAGCAGAGGATGGAGAAACTCCATTCTATCTGCAAAAACAAAACCAAGAGGAGATTGTGGTACAATCATAGAATCATAGAGTTGGAAGAGAGCTCAAGGGCCAACCCCCTGCCATACAGGAATACACAATCAAAGCACCCCAGACAGATGGCCATCCAGCCTCTGTTTAACCCCCCCCCCCCCCAAAGAAAGAGACTCCACCACATTCTGAGAGAGTGTGTTCCACTGTCGAACAGCTCTTACTGTCAGGAAGTTCCTCCTAATGTTGAGCTAGAATCTCTCTTCATCCAGTTTGAATCCATTGCTCCAGGTCCTATTCTCTGGAGCAGCCGAAAACAAGTTTGTTCCAGTCTCCACACAACAACCCTTGAAATATTTAAACAGGGCTATCATATCTCCTCTTAACCTTCTCTTCTCCAAATAAACTTTTGTTGTTTTGTTGTGTGCCTTCAACTCGTTTCTGATTTATATGATCTGAAGGTGAACCTATCATGGGGTTTTCCTGGCAAGATTTATTCAGAGGAGGTTTGCCATTGCCTTCCCCTGAGGCTGAGAGAGTGTGACTTTCCCAAGATCAGCCAGTGGGTTTCCACGGCTGAGCTAGGAATTGAACCCTGGTTTCCAGAGTCACAGTCCAACACTCAAACCACTACACCATGCTGGCTCTAAGACAATGAACTACTAAAGCAAAAAATTAGAATAAAAGTAAAGAAGAACACTAAACTGACCATCATGCCAAAAGAAGAACATCACTGAGGAATTTAAAGACAAAGTGAAAAACAGATTTGCAATATTAAGTCTAATTGACTGGGAGCCAGAAGAACTCTGAACTGAAGCCATAGACACTGCTAGAGAAGAAAGACACTGTTTTTAGCCAAAAAGAAAGAAAAGCCTCAATGGATGTCAGATTAAATTCTCCAGTCACAGACAGAAAAGAAAGAAAAATGAAGTGTGACAGAAATAGAACCAGGACCATGAATGCAAATGTACAATGACTTGTGTGTAGGAATAAAGAGAACTACTATAATAATCAATGCAATGAAATAGAAGCTAATAACAAGGAAGAGCAAGAGACCTCTTCTGCAAGATCTGAGGAATCAACAATCAAGGTCAAATTTAAGTCAAGAGTAGGGATGGTCTATGACCAGCAGGGGAACACATTACATGGCCAAGAACAAATAAAAAGATGATGGAAACAATGCACAGAAGAAGTATATAAAAGGGATGATTTGACAACAGATTCATTTAAAGAAGAACCATATGAGGGCAAACTTCAAATTTTAAAAAGTGAAGTGAGAGCACTTGAGAGAAATAAATCACCAGGAATGGATGGCATACAAACAGAGCTGCTCCAAGTTATAGTGACAGAATGTACTCTAGTTCTAACTAAAATATGTCAACAAATTTAGAAAACTAAACAATGTCCCACATACTGGAAATTATCAGTATATATTCTAGTCCCCAAGAAAGGAAACACCAGGAACTGCAGTAATCACAGAACCATTGCCTTAATTTCTCATGCAAGCAAGGTGATGCTTAAAATTCTACAACAGAGATTCTTACCATATATGGAATGAGAATTGCCAGATGTCCAAGCAGAGTTCAGGAAAGGAAGAGGCACTAGGGATCATATAGCAAACATACACTGGATAATGGGACATACTAAGGAATTTCAAATGAAGATCAGCTTGTACTTTGTAGACTATACCAAAGGATTTGATTGTATAGATCATGAGAACCTATGGATCCCTGTTAAAGAAATGGGTGTGCCATAACATTTAATAGTCCTGATTGTACTCAAGACAAGAGGCTAGTGTTAGGACAGAATATGGAGAAACTGAATGGTTTCAAATTGGCAAGGGGATCAGACAAGGCTGTATTCTATAACCCTATTTGTTTAATCTGTATATTGAAAACATCATATATAAAGCAGGATTGGACTCAGAAGAAGGAGGCATAAAACTGGAGAAAGGAACATCAACAATCTAAGATGTGCAGATGACACCATAATAGTAGCAGAAAATATCAGACATATGGAACGATAATTAAAGAAGGTCAAGGAAGAAAGTACAAAGGCAGGTTTACAGCTGAACATCAAGAAAACAAAAATTATGTCCACAAGAAATCAGAAGAAGACTAGGACTCTGAAGGGCAGTTATGAAGGAACTGGACAAGATCCTTAAGTATAAAGATATATAATTAATTATTATAGTTAGGATTGTCCATGCCATCATATTTCCCATTTCTATGTAAGGTTATGAAAGCTGGACAGTGAAGAAAGCTGATAGGGAAAAAAAATCATTTCAGATGTGGTGCTGGAGAAGAGTTCTGAAAATACTGTGGACTGCTAAAAAGATTGATTTCCTAAAGCAAATCAGGCCCAAACTCTCCCTAGAACCAAAGATGACTAAACTGAGGTTGTCATATTTTGGCCATATCATGAGAATAAAGGACTCATTAGAAAAGGTAAAGGTATTCCCCATTGACAAGGTTGTCGAGTCATGTCTGACCATAGGGAGCGGTGCTCATCTCCGTTACTCAGCTGAAGAGCCAGCGTTGTCAGAGACTACTCTGTGATCACATGGCCAGCATGATTGCACAGAATGCTGTTTACCTTCCCACTGAAATGGTACCTATTTATGTACTTGTATCTGCATGCTTTCGAACTACTAGGTTGGCAGAAGCTGGAACTAGTGATGGAAGCACACCCCATCACACTGCACCCGGGTCTTGAACTGCCAACCTGCCAATCTTGCAAACAACAGAGTCAGCGTTTTAACCTCTTGAGCCACTGCATCCCTTAGTTCAGGGGTCGGCAACTTTTTTTTGCCAGGGGCCAGGAGGGCGGGGGGAAATGGCGCTGGGGGCCGGTGCACTTGCATGTGTGCTTGCCCCAGTGCGCGCACATGCGCACGACGCCCACCATTGTGCGCATGCATGCGCCTGTTGGGGGCACCGTTTTGGAACGGCCAACGGCGCCAGCGTCATGCGAATTCGCACAACACTGGTGCCAGTGCCGTTTGGTGTTCCAAAATGGCGCTCTGCATCGTGCACGCATGCGCACGATGCGGGGCGCCATTTCGGAATGCTCAACGGCGCCATTGTCGTGCGAATTCGCACTGTGCCGGTGCCATTGGGCCTTCTGAAATGGCGCTCTGCTTACTTTCCCACCAAAGTGGTAACTATTTATCTACCTGCATTTGCATGCTTTCGAACTGCTAGGTTGGCAGAAGCTGGGACTAGTGACAGGAGCTCACCCCATCATGCAGCACCTGGGCCTCAAACTGCCAACCTGCTGATCTTGCAATCAACAGAATCAGTGTCTTAACCACTTGATCCACTGCATCAAAAAGAAAAGACTATAATGCTTGGTAAAGTGAAAGCTAATAGGAAAAGAGGAAGACCACATTCTAGGTGGATAGAGTCAATCAGAGAAGCCACAGCCTTGAATCTGCAAGAGCTGAGCAGGGTGGTGGAGGATAGCATGACAGAGGCTTTCTCATTTATAGGGTCACCATAGGTTGGAGCTGACTTGAAGGCAGTTAACAACAACAACATAGATCTTGGCACAGCTGTTATGTGAGTGCTGTTCTCAAATCTCAAAGAGGTGTCCTTTTTTTACTTTCCATCACTCTTCTGGAACTTTCCTTTCTATCACAGGCCACACAAACTATACAGGAACATAAGAATACAGGAACAGGCATACTGTCTAGTGCAGGTTCTGTCCACACAATGGCCAACTACATATTTATGGGAAGTATACTAATGGGAAGCCTGTCAGCAGAACATGAATTCAGCTGCACCTTCCTGCTCATATTCCCTCACTATACATATGCTGTATCTACTGGATGATGTGTGTAGTCAACCTGACTAGTAGCCACTGAGAGTATCCTTCATTGATTAGTCCAAAGCTATACAAGGTATTGATCATTACTACATCTTGTAGAAGTGAATTTGATAAATTTCACAGTGTGAAAAATTCAATTATGAACCCCTGGTTCTATTATAATGGGAGGGAGGTAAATGTCTTCCTAATCTATCTCTTTCAGCATGCCATGTATACTTTTAACAACCTTTACTATCTCACCCCTTTTCCTAAAGCTATAAAAATAATGCACATTTGTTCCTAGGACTGTATAAGACTGAGTCAGGATCTGATTCAGTGATTTAGATCCTGCTCCCATTAAATCGAGACAAATTTCATGTAGGAATCCCAGAAATCGAGACAATTAAATCCTCAGTGATTTAAATTCAGTGATTTAGATCCTGCTCCTATTAAATCGAGACAAATTCTGGGATTCCTACATGAAATTCAGAAATCCAAAACTTTGTGCTTGCCAATGAGCTAGAAGGGCCATACCTTCCTGCCCCTTGAAATGCATGAAAATTGGATGTATAGTATCCCTTCAGAGCAGATAAACCCTGCCAAATTTCAGAAAGTTAGGTTTAGAGGTTTTTATGTCACATTAAAAACTTGTTCTTGTAGCACCTTTGAGACTAACTAAAGAATTTGACAGCATGAGCTTTCGTAGACTTAAGTCTACGAAAGCTCATGCTGTCAACTTCTTTCTTTAGTTAGGAGCTTATCGCTCCACTAAATAAGCCGGCTTACCTTTGCTGGTTTCAGTCTTCTTCCAGGATATCCCCAGATGTTATCAGATGTAGGTTGCCGCCGATTTAGCCGTGATGCCACTGGTTGGGTGAGACTCGGGCTGAAGCCATGCTCAGCCAGCGCTTTTTAGAAGATGGGGGGCTTCTGACTTCAAAAAGTTGATGTCTGGCCCGCATTCGACCCAGGCTGAATTTGGCTGGTGGGATTCTGGCCAAATCAGCAGCAATTTACATGTGATAGCGTCCGGTTAAATATCCCAGAAGAAGATTGAAGCCGAGGAAAAGTAGGCAGTTTTTAAAAAATGTGATAAGTCTCAAAGGTGCTACAAGATCTCTCTACATACTGATTCTACAGACTAACATGGCTATATCTTTGAATTCTATCCTAATAATTTGTTCTTTTTTTTTTTTAAAGAAATACAAGTTTTCAAAAGCTTTTACAGCCTGTTGAGTACTCTGTCCTGCCAGTTTGAGCTACTTTTGTCCAGCCAAAGTCCTCCTAGTAGTCAGGGCACTATATGATAGCAGCTATAGCCTTCCCTCACCCCTCAGCATCATCAAGCTTTACAGCTAAAGTACTGTTGCACTGAACAGCTTCGCAAAAGGGAAATATGTGTCAGTTTTCTGCACTTGCCTTGGCTTCTGGTGTATGATTTGGCATGTAGATCATTTATGAACCATTTATAGAATGCACTGGTCCCAATACAGATCCTACCATGGAGGACCCATATTTACATCTATTCATTGCAATAACTGTTAGTTTATTCCTTCTCTGCCTCTTATTCATTCCTCTTACCCCATGAGTGCTGATTTTCTTAGGAGTATTTGGTGAACGATTCAGCTAAAAGTCTTTATAAGTATCAGTAAACAATGGATCACTCCTATCCCCATATTTATTGACACTCTGAAAGAACCTTAAAAGGTTAATGAGACAGGATTTTTTTTAGAAAAAGACACATTGAAACCAGGGCCTCTGTTTCTATGTGTTTAATAAGTTTACCTTGAATTATATTCTCCATCAATTTAACTAGAACACACGTTATACTAATTACTTTATAATTTCTCGCAGCCACCTTGAAATACCTTTAAAATTTCTTTTATATTGGGCACTGTTCTGTCCTCTAGTACAGCTAGGGTATTACTTGTGCTTCCACTGTTTAGCTGCTGTGAAGTTGTCTGGGCAAAAAGGTACCCATTAATAGTAGAGCACCACATTTGCTACACCAGTTCTTGTTTTTCTTACTTTGTATGTCTGCAATCATTGGGAATAGCTTGTGCTGGGTTGTGTCAGCTCTCCTCTCTCCGCTCTCAGGTCATATTGTATATTTTCAGACAACGAATATCTGAACACACACGCACACAGAAACAGGAATAAAAAGCAAAGTAGCAGCTCAGCAATGAAACCCATTGGGTGACTTTAGGCAAGTCACATGCTCTCAGCCTCAGAGGAAGGCAGTGGCAAACTGCCTCTGAACAGATCTTGTCAAGAAAACCCCATGATAGGTTGCTTTAGGGTTGCCTTAAGTCACAAACAACTTGAAGGCAACAAAGCTATGTGGTCCATAAGTAAAACTGAAATGTAGAGTTAGGTAATGTTCTTTACTAGACTCCTAAAATGTTACAAAAGTGGCACAAAAGTAGTATGAACTTACACACCTCTAGTTAAGGTGTGTTTTTCCCACCAGGCATGATCATACAAAATTAGAAGATGGGGAAAACACAAAGTTCAAAAATCAGTCCTGATGTCATAATGTCTGCCTTTAGCTGCAAGATGTAAAAAGTGAACTGAAGAAGCCATAAAGTCTCTCTTTATAGCTAGTTGGGAAGCATAGCTTCTCCCCATCTCCAACTCATGAGGTAGATGAAGCTCAAGCAACTGAGAAATAATTATTTAAAAGCATGTTCTGAATCATAGTATAAGTGTGCAGAGTGGCAATCTCATATTAGAGTCTTTAAATAGGGATCACTGACTGTCCAGATATTGCTTCACTGCAACTCCCATCACTCCTAGTCAGCATAACCAATGGTGAAGAATACTGAGTGTTGAAGGTGGACAACATCTTTACCCAACTGAGTTTTAAAACACTAAACTGAAATTTTATAACAACAATCATACACAGTTCTGCAGTTCCTACTGTTGGAACCACCTCCATGACTAAATCCTAATGTGTTATCAGCTGGTTTCCCTGTAGGAAAGGCAAAGGCCTTTTCCACACAATCACCCACTATTAAGCTACAATTGTTCATGTACACCTCACCCTGTTTCTATGCAAATAGACACATCTGATCAATAAAAATATACTAAATGCAAATCATATAATACCAGGGGAAAACTCTGAAGTGAGGAGGAAACAATCTCTGCTCAATATTCTGCCCTAACCTTTAGCTTAGGAACAATATCCTTTAGAGGGGCCAGGACAGGAGAGAACACTATGTTTTTGCAAGTGATACTGGGTGGCTTAGCGAAAGTTTCTGTCCTCTTCCATGAAGAGTATAAAATTTTACAACCCATAAACAGATTAAACAAAAACGGTCAAGCATGATGTGAAATGGGCAGACCGAACCTTGCATTTGTTTGATCGCATGTCTCCACCTGTCCACATATGAAACAGGAGGAGGGGAATGAGATCTTACTCAAAGATAAAGAGGGCCATGGGGATGGGTAAGGGAAGTGGACTACCACCATTCCTCTCTTGCCTTGCCTCCTTTCAGCCTATTTCCTCAGGCATCTTTCTCCCAGAATGACTCAATGCCAGTATTGGCATCAGACCAGGGGGGAAAGCAGCTCAGCTAAGAGAATGAACCCTTGAAAGGAGGAGATATTCAGTACCTCTGGTCTGCACCTGATGTTAAAAACAAGACTCACTCCCTTCCCTCACTGCATACATTATTAAGGAAGAAGAGATTGAACATACGTGGATGCCCATCACATCTAGTTTTGCCATTAAAGATGTATGTTAAAGAGATAAAAATTGTTGCGTCTTCATACCCCTGGCCCCAGGTTTTATCAAAAGTTCAATACAGTGGGCTCTTGGTATCCACTAGGGTTTGGTTCCAGGACCTCCCCATAGATACCAAAATCCATGGATGCTCAAGTCCCATTATGTACAATAGCAGAGTAAAATGGTATCTTCATATAAAATGGAAAAATAATGATTTGCCTATTGAAATTCATATATTTTTTAAATACAGTGGTCCCTCCACATTCGCTAGGGTTAGGGGCACAGGACCCCTGTGAAAATGGAAAAACCATAAATAACAAAAACACTATGTTTTTACCTGAGAGAACACCTCTGTAGGAATCTCTAGGTCCTCTGGTGCAACTCTGTGGTCAACATCTGCCAGACATTGACCACAGAATTGCATTAGAGGAGCTACAAATGCCTAGAGGAGTGTTCTCTCTAGGAATCTCTAGGTCTTTCAGTGAGACTTTTGGTTAAAGTTGACCATAGAGTTGTGCTGGAAGACCTAGATATTCCTAGAGAGAACATAATAATACAATCCGCAAATAATCAAATCCACAAAAACCAAATCCACAAATATGGAGGGACAACTGTATTTTCAAACCGTGGATGCTTGAATCCATGGATAAAAAATCCATGGATAAGGAGGGGTGACTGTACAAATAAGCATTCATCACAGATTCACAGTGCACATTTAATTTCTGAAGAAGCTAGTTCTTTGAATTGTTCTGCCCACTTGTGGAAAGAAAATTACTGCTGTTTTTGTTGCTATTGCTATAGACTCCAACTTACAGCAACTCTGTTGTTGGGTTTTATTAGGGGAAAAAACATTCAAGGAGGAGGTTTGCCATTGCTTTTCTCTTAGGTTGAGAGAGTGTGCCTTGCCCTAGGTCACCCAATGGATTTCCATGGCTGTAGGGGCATTCAGCATCTGATCTCCTGGAGTCCTAGGACCTTATCACACGCTGGCCACGAAGCGAAAAGTAACCGAAATAAGAATAAATTCAGTTCTATACCGAAATGAACTGAAAGAGCTCCCGCAATATGTAAATGCCTACCACACGCAATTACCGCCATAGCGCATTTATCGCGCTTCCCGGGACACGCATCCTGGAAACGTATTCTCCGTGCACACACAAGTTGGAAAATCCCATAAATTACAAAGAGAGGACCATGTTTACCCATCCCATTTGTTGCCCAATCCAAACAGGAAGGACACGTCATAAGATGCTTCCTCACAGATCCATGGGAAGTAGCGCGGGGAACCATGGGTCAGGGCGGGGAAATGCTTCACAATACGTATTGCGTGATCATATGTATTTCGCCTGCGCGGCCATTGCGCAATGATTCCAAAAGCTCGGTTGTACTTCCCCGAAAAACCGAATGTCAAAAGATCTCAATTCGTTACGGATTAGCTCTGGGTTCTGTCGAGTTTTGGTGCAACGTCGTGTGTAAACACGGGGAAATAATACGTATTAGCTACGGATACGCTTTGGATTAGGTTTGCTTTAGACCCCGTGTGATAAGGTCCCTAGTCCAACACTCAAGTCAGTATACCATGCTGGCTTTTGGTGCATCACCCTACATCACCAGATTTCTGAAGTGAATGGGAGGCTGTGCAGGTGATCTGACTAACCACCCATGGAGAACTCTCACTTGCTCTTCAATAGCTTGGTTGAGAACTTGCACAAGTTAACATGTTAAACACATTTTCTATCATGAGTCTGATACGTAGTAAAATATTACAACCAAACTGCCCTGGATACTGTGGTGTTTTTTGTTTGTTTTTTTGTATGTGGGCTCTCTTTATTATCTTGCCTATTGCTACAGAGGTTTCCCATCACCTTAGCATGTAATCGGGGGGGGTTTTCCTGAGAGATCATACAAAATTCTCAGCAAAACGTGTTTGTATAATCTTTCTTTGGAAAAAGGAAAGTTGGCTTCTAACTGCAGTAGCAGACTAATTTTGCACGCATTGGTTCATGAAACAGATTTTGCTTGAATCAGGTTCCTGCTGAATTCTTGTTTGGATAGTTATTACTGATGTTTCTTTAATGATTATTTACATTGTGGCTCATGAAAAGGCTGTTATGATCACATCCATTCTGTCATTAAGTTATACAGGTGCAACACACTTTAGAGTTTCTTTTTCCCCCTTCATATATTCTTGACTGATTCTATATTAATAAGGTGGAGGAGGGAAAGATGTGTAAAAAGGTGACAGCGGCAGCGGCAGCATCCCCATGAGAAGGGCATGCTGAATGTGGAAAATCAGATTTGTCAAAAGAAATTATAATACCAATATCCCAGATCAGAAGTGTAGACAAGATGGACATGATATCCATCCACCTCTGGTGGTTTTCTCCTCTCCAATTTATTAGACAGGATTGAACTCCCCTTAAAAATGATATTTGCATCTTGGAGGAGTTCATTGATCCAACACTCATAGATACCCAAATGTCACTTGTACTGACAGTGTCTTCAATGAATTTGGAGTACCAACTGCATCTTTTCTTGGAGAGGGATGTGACCATAGTTATTCATGTTCTAATACCATCCAGGATAGAGAACATTGTATGTGGGACTGCCTCTACAAAGTGTTAGGAAAGTGGCATAGAATACAGTAGTTAGATTGTTAATAGGTATAGATCACTTTGAACCTACTCCTTTACTATTAAGAAATCTTAGCAGGCTCCGCATTTTCCCCCTAGTCTCAGTTCAGAATTTTGAGCTTTAAAGCATATTATGTTCCATAGTTGAGTATCCAAAGGACCAGTTTCTCGCACATGAAGGTGCATTCCTTTGAGCCAGGACCACAGTTTGAAAAGTTAAATTTACTTGCTGTTATAGTTCTATGCACCTCACTCCAATTGGTTTGTTACCAGAACATTTACAAATTTTGAAGAAACTCCTAACTTCTCCATTTATAAAAAGTATAACTGTTACTTCTAATTACTTTTTAAAATCTGAATGTTTTCCCCTTTGGCAGCATGAAAAATAACACAAGTCAGCACTTCAATCACGTGATATTCCTCTTCTGTCATAAATAAAAATGTAACTTAAAATTCAAATAATATAAAATAAACATGCTAATAAAATAAATTACTGTGTTATGCATTTTGTTTCTGCTTATAGACCAAATGGTTGCAGTTTTTTTAAAAAAACCAAACAAACCACACATATCACAATTGAGACAGAAGGCATCCCTCATTAAGTTACAATTATAATGTGAAATAATGTTGCTATGTTGTGTAAGTGCCTTCAAGGTAGCCGGCATGGTATAGTGGCTTGAGTGTTGGACTATGACTCTGGAGACCAAAGTTTCAGTCCCTGCTCAGCTATGGAAATCCATTGGCTGACTTTGGATGAGTCACATTGTCTCAGCCTCAGAGGAAGGCAAAAGCAAACCCCTCTGAACAATAGGGTCATCTTTGGATCACCATAAGTCAGAAACAACGTGAAGGCACACAATAACAACAATGTAGCTTCAAATTGCCTGTTGACTTATGGTGTATTTCACAGGGTTTTCTTAGTCCACGAATACCTGAGGATGGTTTTGCCAGTTCTTTCCTCTGAAATGTAGCCTACAGCATCTGGTATTCATTGGCAGTCTCCCATCTAAGGAGTTTATCACATGAGACGGATCCTGTGCAGAAACTGAATTTAAACTGGAAAAAAACTGAAAAAGCAGGGAGATTTTAGACAACGTCGGGGGTGAACCTGAACAGAAAGTCGACAAAACCTGCAAAAGCGGGTTGATTTTAACACGACGTCAGGGTTAATGAGCATTAATGCGACATTAACCCAAACAGAAACTAGACAAAACCCACTACTTTTTACTTTTGGAAAATCCCCAAAGTAAAAATGAGTGGGTTTTGTCAACTTTCTGATGCTTATTAATGCCAACGTGTCTGAAAATTAACTCGCTTTTGCATTTCCCCCCCCGGATTTTTAAATCCTGTTTCTGCATGGGATTTCTGCACTTTGCTACCCATGTGATAAACGCCTAAGTATTAATCAGTGCTGATCCTAGTTAGTTTTCAAGATTAGACAGGATCTGGTCCCTTTTGTATTTAGGCCCATGTTAGCTGTATCAGTATACAAAGGGATCTGTAGCACCTGTGACGCTGAAAGAAAGACCTTTGTAGCTAAGCTTTTGTAGATTCACTCTACTTCAGTCTATTGCATTAGATGCAGTTAGTTTCAATGGTGCAATAAGATTTCCTTGTTATGTTGCAGTTATGGGGGACGGGAGGATTAATTAGGACTAATTAGTACTTTGTAACAAATTACCTCCAAACTCTGTCCCTGGTGTGGACAGTGAAAGTCATTCCTTTCCTAGTGAGAAGGAGAGGGAGATTATATATGTGTGTAGGGGGTAACACAAATGCAATATGGTAAAGGTATGACTGGACTCCTTGGTGTAAAGGGGGTAAGTTTGTTTAGCTTCTCTTATTAAGCTAGTTGCTTTTAGTGATCCATGAGCCTTTGAGCTGATTATGTAGGATGGGCAACAATGGTGGAAGAGGGGAAGGCAATGAGACATCTATATTCTGTTTCCTATTTCGTTCCATCCCCTGGCTTTATTGATCTTGGCTTTTATCAGTACGCTGACGACACCCAAATCTATTTCTCCGTGTCTCGTTCATCGGTTTTGAATTCCAATGGCATCTCTTCTCTCAATGAATGTCTGCAAGCGGTAATGGGCTGGATGAGGAAAAACAGATTGAAACTGAATCCAGACAAGACGGAGGTGCTCATGGTAGCAGCCCCGAAACCAAGAATTGGGTTGCAACCTCCAGTCCTGGATGGGGTCACACTCTCCTCCAGTGACTGTGTTCGCCGTCTGGGGGTGCTCCTTGACTCGTCGCTCCTGATGACAAATCAGGTAAATGAGATGGTCAGGAGCGCCTGCTATCAGCTTCGGCTGATACGCCAGCTGCGCCCTTTTCTGGAAGTAAGAAATCTCGAAACTGTTGTGCACGCACTGGTAACCTCCCACCTGGACTTCTGTAATGCGCTGTACATGGGGCTACCCTTGTGCTTGGTTTGGAAGCTTCAGCTGGTACAAAATATGGCAGCCAGGCTTGTTTCTGGTACATCTAGGAGGGACCACATCACTCCAGTTCTGAGGTCCCTCCACTGGCTGCCCATTACAAGGTGTTGGTTAATGCCTTTAAAGCCCTAAATGGCTTGGGTCCAAGCTATCAGGGACCGCCTCCTCCCGTACAATCCTCCCCAAGCTCTCCGGTCCTCTGGGAGGAATTTACTACAGCCTCTAAAATCTAGGCTTGCAGCGACCTCCCAGAGTGCGTTCTCTGCTGTCGCCCCCAAACTTTGGAACGACCTGCCGGATGAGATCCGTCAGTTGACATCATTAGACAGCTTTAAAAAAGCTGTCAAGACGGATCTCTTCCGGTAGGCCTTTCCAGATTAACCATCCCGGCCCAGGCTCCCTGATCCCCTCATTCCTCCCGTGGCCCCATCTTTAGTGATGGTTGAGGATCTCCAGAGGGATGCCAGGGTTTTTGGTTTGTTTTAATTATGGTTTTATGTTTTGATATTGTGTTTTTAATTTGTCATATTATCTAATACTTTCTTAAGGAGGGGAGAGATTATAATGTTTTAATGTTATATTTTAATCTTGTTATATTTTACTGTTGTCAACCACCCGGATTGGTTCGCCACAGGGCGGTATACAAATTATTATTATTATTATTATTATTATTATTATTATTATTATTATTATTATTTTACCTCCTTAGCTGCTAAAATGTGTAAATGCTGTTAATCAATGACAATTTACTCATTTATGGGATGTGTCATTACCGAAGACCTAATCCCAAAAGACATAATCATCAAGAATGAATGGATGAAGGGGACAGGAGGAAATTTCCTCAAGTATATTCACTGTACAGGACCAACTTTCCTTGGAAAGATGGGGCTGGTGCAAGGCTGGTGCAAGTCTACAAGGATTCCAGCACACTTGTTGGTTCTCTGTTCACCGGTTTGGGGTGTGTGTACCTGATGGCAGGAACCTGAGATAGGAGTAAGACTCTGTTGATGCACAAGAATGCTTGAGATAGTCTCATTGGTCATACTGAAGCTTTCGGAGGTGATAGTCTTGGGAATTTTAATATTTGAGCTAAAAGTATCTTGCATGATGCAGCTCAGGATTTCATCGCTATGTCAACCACAGGCTTGTCTAAAGTAATATATGATCCAACACACAAGGTAGGTTTCCTTGTATTCCAGACCAGGGGAAATAATCTGTGGGTACAGGAGCCAATAGTAGCACAGTCAGTATGGTCAGATCATTTTGTAATCACTTTGACCCTCAGCCTATTTGTAATCTCTGCTAGGATCGAGGCTGATAAATCTTAATGATCTTCTGGTGTCTGTTGGACTTTTTTCTGCCAAGGCCCTAGTCTCTGCTTGGAATGAGGGAATGATATAGGGCATTAATATGATAGCACCAAAAGTAATTGATCCTGTTGTAGATCCATGTAATCTCCTTATTACTCTGTTGATGTTATGATGATGAAATAGCTCACTTAGTAATTAGCTCCTATATGGAGTTCCCATTGGGAAAAACACAGTGGACAGCAGGCTGGATATAAATATTTTAATAAGTAAAATAAAATAAAATCAGGCAAATGATGGTTGCAGAAACAGACACTTGACTTCTTAATATTGCTGGGGCTTTCTTTAAAATGAAATTTAAAATTGAAGCTGGACTCAGCCCTGATAGGTCCTCCAGGGACTATTTTTTGCAAGTGCTAGTGCTGGGCTTGACACACATATATGAACGTTTGTGTGTACGTACATTTCATGTTTGGCCTACTGATTCCAAATTGTGTTTTTAATTCAACCTTGTGTCGTTTTAATATCTTCTGGTTTAATCTTATTTTAAGGGGTGGGTGGAGGGATCATGTTCGGAGGGAATGTTTTTAACTGCGTTGTTTTAAAATGCTGTAACCCGCCCCGATTGCCTAGCAGAGGGGCGGGCTATAAATAAAACTTATTATTATTATTATTATTATTATTATGTTTCTACTTTTGTCTTCCTGAGTGGAGATCTGGGCAGCACACATGGGGTTACTCCACTTTATCCTCCTAACAGTCCTGCAAGATGGTCTAGGCAAAGAGACTTAGCTATGATTTGAAGTCAAGGCTGACCAATCCAGTGTTCAGATCCAATGAGCTTGCGATCCAGTGACCCTACCCATGAATGGAAAATCCTTCTACTCACTGGGGGAGAGTTTGCAAGATCCCCTTTCCAAAATCTGGACTTTTGGGGACACTAGGTCATGCTCAGGAGGACCCTTCAACTCTTTGGAGCAGCCTTAGAGGAGTTAACACAAGGGAGAATTGTAGGAAGGGGAGCCATAAAATCCCATTACAAATGCGTATGCAAGGGGATCTTGTAGCACCTTTGAGACTAAGGGGTTCTGCAGACGGGTGGCCATGGGCCGCCCCGAGAAGCCGTGGATTGAAACTGAAGCTGCCCCACGCCTCGGCCCCAGTCCACTCTTTTTTCGGCCCTGGAAGGAACACTAAAATAGCGTTTCTTTCACAAGGCACAGAAAGGGCTCCGGAAGAGGCTGTGCACGCCTCTTCGGCGTCTCTTCCAGCTCAGCGTGTCTGGACACTGAACTGGAAGGATGTCATTGGAGTGCCTGCCATGTGGAATGGCGGGCGCTCCAATGACGTCCTCAGGAAGGAGTTGGGGTGCCCGGTGTGAGGCTGCCCCTCCCCTTCCTTGCCTCCAAGACAGCGCTTTGCACCGTCTGCAAAGGCCCTAACTGAAAGAAAGAAGCTGCCAGCAAGAGGTATCAAAGATTTGAGCTTACTTCCTCAGATGAATGTGGTGGAGACTCCATGCATCTGAGGAAGCGGGCTGAGGTCTAGGAAAGCTCATGCTACTACTAGCTTCTTTCTTTCAATTAGTCTCAAAGGTGCTAGCTACAAGATCCCTTTGCATACTGATTTTCCAGACTAATACAACTGTATCTTTGAATTCTGTTACAAGATCTCTGTGCCTGGTTCTGTGAATAACAGACAGTCTAATGTAAAATTCAACATATCACATTGGCGCTTTATCTCTATACAAAAAGGCATGCACACCCAAGAATTACTGACTCATTTCCAGCAGATTTATTCATTTTTGTCCATGTCTTTTAAATCAGCTCATCAGAGCAATTTCCATTACTTTCTTTATGTAAAAATGTATAGATCACCCTTCCATTTTTTTCAGAAAACTCAAGCTAGCGTCTTAAACGATTTAATGATAAATCAGCAGAAACCCATTAAAATGGCCCAGATCCAAAAATCAAAATCAAACTTCCCTTTTGAAATCAGTATTAATATCAGAGCCATCCTCACCCCTGGTATCAATCAGTGATGGTGGTGGGGGGCTGCCAGTGGGCAGCGGTGGCAGTGGGGGTCTCCCCGTAAGACAGCCTCCACCACCACAGCAAGCCAAGAAAGGGTTGATCTGCCACACTTGAATTATCCAAAACTTTGGTGTAACATTTTATACTATACTGTTTTCCTAAACCTTGACAAAGATGGGCAATGGGTGCATCTACATGGTAGAAATAATGCAGTTTGACACCATTTTAACTCTCATGGCTCAAGGAGAGGTACATACATGTTTATTCGGTCAATGACCAGCGAGATTTAAAAGAAAATACAAAGCATAATACATAAGTGCAACAACAAACTTTGTGTGACACACAATAAGATAAAATAATATAAAAACACACTCTCCTGTGATTTTATAAATTTCATGATTCCATGAAAATAAAATATGCTAACATCCTTTGTACAAATAGCAGAAAAGCAGCAGCAGTATTTTAGGAATACCAGCTTCACAGTCCATCTCCCCAGCCCTTGTACTTTTGCAGGGGCAACTTGCTGACTGAAAAGCAGCATGGTGTAGACATATTTTATTTGGTCGATGACCAGCAAAATTTAAAAGGATTTCAAGGCTCAGTACATAAGTATACCAATGGACTCCAAAAGTGACACAGTACAATAGAGTACTATAGAATAAAGTGGAGTACAGAATTTGTATTTCCCCTGACAATTTCCTATGGAATTCCAGGATCTGTAGTTTTTGAGGTATTCAGCCTGGTCTGGTGCCATACACAAACTTAAAATCCCAGGGTTTCCTAGCCAGGGCAGTTAAAGCAGTGTCAACCTGCATCATTTCTGCAATATAGATGTACCCAATGTCAGTCTTCTTTAGGGAGGGCTATGAGAACACAACGAAAAAGGTGGTATCCCACACACTAACTACGTGAAAGTGTGCATGCAGGCACACACACATACTCCAATAAGATTTCAATTACTGAGCAGACTGGAGAAGGCGTTCCTTGGGATTTGTTGAGATAAGGCAAAAGTAATCCTGCAGTGTGAAGAGTAGGAGCATCAGAGGAATTGCTTCACTTAAAGCAAGAATCTATCTAGTCTCAATAAGCAACTTATTTCCAACAGTAGCAAGTCAGATGCTTCCAGGAAGCCAACAAGCCAGACCTCACAGTGACAACGCTTTCCAACTTCATGCGTTCTCCATCTTTTCAAGATACACTGCCTCATAACATGGAGGTTCTATTCCCCTGTCATGGCTAATAACCATGGCAAGACCTATTGCTTATAGCCCTGTATAACCTCCTTTCAAAACCGTCTGAGCTTCAATAGCTGCCATCACACTTTGTGCAGGAAATTCTACAGAGTAAGCACTCCCTATGGAAAGGAATTTTGTCCCTGAGGCTTCAATGCCTGCATTTGAAAAGGCAATGCAGTTTTTATGACACCCTTAGCTTCACATATCAAACAGCAAAATGATCAGGGCAAAGCTGACTTTCAGCATTGTAAAATTCAAAACAGCAGCTGCCTCCACCCTGTAAAATACATTATCTTCCAAATGATCGGGAGGACTGGAGGGAGAAATACTGAGATCCCTTTACTTGCACTTGTATCTGAATGGGCAGATCTAAAGGATTTGCTGTGGATACAGCCATTATTAGTCTATGTGGTATTCCATTAAATCCCCAAGGGGGATCTACGGAAAAGAATACAAATCATGCGAGTAATCAAGATTTCTAATTACACATGGGGGCATTCTTTGTGAGAATAAATGCAATACCCCTCAGCTAATTCCCATAGGATGTGGGATGCCTGTCTGCATCATGTTATGGTAGTGAGTCTGCCATTATCCACATTCACTTGTACTGTGAAGCTTGCATGAAATGAATTAATCTTGTCCATGCCATGGTAGCATGGGGTTTGCAGCTCAGCTCTTCCACATCTGTTTTCTTCCCAGCTGATCCCCACTTCTTGTTTCCTTCCCAGTTCCCTTGTAACTGCCATATTTTAAGAGACAGAGAATGTGACTCCAAGGACTTTATCACATGGGGGAAATCCCATACAGAAACAGGGTTTTAAATACACAAAAACCCTGCAAAAGTGGGTGGATTTTCAGACAACGTCGCTGTTAAAGTGTGGATAACCCGAACGGAAAGTAATCAAAAGCCGCTTCTTTTTACTTTCGGAAAATCCTGAAAGTAAAAAGCAGCGGCTTTTGACAACTTTCCATTCAAGAAGCAGCTCCCCCCCCCCCCATTTGCTCCAGTCTGTATTTTATATGCATATATTTGTGGGTTTTTTCTGTTATAAATTTTTATTAGTTTTCAACAAAGAAATACAAACTATAAGCAAGAGGGAGAAAAAAGATTTTTGCAACTCGTAAACTTAACAAATTTATCGATAGATACTAATACCAGAGTATTAGTATCTATGGCTCTAAATCTCATCTTTTCCCTATGGGAGCTTTTAATATATCCTAATTTAATATATCCTAATTCCAGCATTTGTGTACTTCTCTCCATTTCCTTTCATATTGTTGGGATGATTTTCCTGCTATATGCATGGAGAGCCTATCCATAGTAGCTAATTCATTCAGTTTGGTTCCCGTTCTGATAGTGTAGGTATTACCTCAGAAAACAAATGCTGGAAATGTAAGGAAGAGGTTGGTACTATGTACCATATGTGGTGGCATTGCAGTAAGACCCAAGCATTCTGGGGGGAAATTCATAAGACGATGTGTAAAATAATACAGAAAAACATTCCCTTAAAGCCAGAATTGTTCCTATTAAATATAATAGACATGATAGAGACTAAGGGCCTTTACAGACTGCCAGAAATAATGCAGCTTGAGTCCACTTTAACTGCCTTGGCTCAGTGCTAGGGAATAATGGGAACTGCAGTTTATTGTGGCACCAGAGCTCTCTGACAGAGAAGGCTCAATGTCCCAGCAAAACTGAGGATGTTTTCACACTTGGGGTCTCAAAGCCGCCTGGAGCCATTCCAGAATGGATCCTGCAGCTTCAGACCTGTGAAAGCAGCATTATTCCGGAATGGCTCCGGCAGCGGCAACTTAATTCCTTTTTGAAAAAGGAATTACAAAGACCGGGGATGATGTCGCCCAGCGCCGGGGATGGCGCTGGATGGGGCGGGGGGGGGGCTTGCTGCGACGTAAGTGTGAACACTCGGAGCAAGGACCCGGACTGACGCCGGCTAGCGCCGGGGATGGCACTGGATGGGGTGGGGCTTGCTGCGACGTCGTGTGAAAACTTTGCAAAGGAGCTGGTCTGGGGCCGGACGGAGGTAGGATAGCGTCTGCCTTAAGCCCCGTGTGAAAACGCCCCCAGCCAGGACAGTTAAAGTGGTCTCAAACTGGGTTATTTCTGGCAGTCTGTAAAGGCCCTAAGTTAACTCATGATGAAAAGAGAGATATACTCTGCATGGTAACAGCTGCACGAATGGTATATGCAAGGCATTGGAAATCTGAGGTAAAGAAGTAGCTTTTGACTACTTTCCATTCGGGTTAACCACACTTTAACAGCAATGTGTGTGAAAATCTACCCACTTTGGCAGGTTTCCCCCACCTTTTAAATCCTGTTTCTGTATGGGATTTCACCTGCGTGATAAGGTCCTTGCAAGACTTAGCAACAGATCTGCATCTCTGGCTAAGGACCCAGATGGGGGCTGCTACAAATTCATAACATGGGCCTCCTTCCCACAGCTACACCATGGTCCTTTATCCCATACAATCTTATGAACCATGGAAAACATTGCTTTTAAGTCTGAAATTATCATTACATAGTCTGCATTTCTGAACAAGTCCACATTTGCATTCTCTCCAACATTTCACAGATGAAACCTGGGACACGCGTGGCCAAACAACATCAGAGTGTGGTCAAGATGGAAAAAGTTATTATAGTGGAGCCTCGGTATCCACTGAGTTTTGATTCCAAATTCATGGATACTCAAGCCTCATTTTATGTACAATGGTGTAGTAAAATGGCATCCCTTATATAAAATGACAAAAACTCAAAGATTTGCTTTTTGGGATTAAAAAAACAACACATTTTCAAGGCATGGTTGGTTGAATCTGCAGATGTAAAACCCATGGATATGGAGGACTGGGTGTATTAAGTAAATGAACACAAGCTTGGAGAGTCTGCAGCAGTTTGCTTTTGCCTGAGCCTAGTGGAAAGAGCAAGATTCTGACTTCTCCGCTCCTGAATAACTCCTTGGGAGTTTATCGCACTAGTCCCTGGAACGTTCCCATTGAGTCCCTGGAACGGAACGATATGGGAAGGGGTCTTACAATTGAGAACGCGATGGTAACGTTCTGAGCACACAGATTATCGCACAGTAACCACCGCCAAAGCAGTTCCTTAGCCCCTCCGTTCCCAAACCAGGGCTGGGGTTTGAGTTCAAGAGATCTTCTTCCTAAAAGAGATCTTCCTAAAAAAGATCTTCTTCCAAAGCGCTTCTTCATTCTCTCCTGCAAGGTTTTCGCGTGACTGGGACACTCCCTCCAGATGAGGTGATCCTTCTTTTTAGTATAATAATAATAATACTAATAATAATAATAATAATGAAATTTTATTTATATCCCGCCTCTCTGAGAACAATCAAGGCGGCATTACAAAGTTAAAAGTTTACATACAATGAATATTTTAGGAAGAAGATCTCTTGAACCCAGATAGTGGATCTGTCAGACTTTGGAGAAGAGAGGTCCCCAAATCAGGCAGATCAGAGAGAGCTTTCCCAGTCCTTTGCGAACAATAAATTCCCTTCTCCTGACCGAGAAAACACAAAATCCCCAGCAGACAGTCCCACGCATGGTTCTTCTTTTAGCCAAATCTTTTCAGGGTGTAGTTTTGGGACAGGATCGATCCTTCTTTTTCTATTCCTGAGAAAGAGGAAAGTGCAGTCCAACTAATCCGCAATCAGCCCCCATTGAGTTCAATGGGAGTTAGCTTCCCGGTCTTAAACATCCAGGAAATATCTTCAAGGAGAACCAGTTTTTTCTTGCAAGAGCCTCCTTTCCCACCCTCGATCAAGAACCCAACACCTCTTCTTAAATTCACAATTTGGGATCAGCAAAAGGATGCTGATGGGACAGGAGAAGCCCCTTTGGAAAGGGACCTTCATTCAGACTTCTGCTTTAGAAGGCCGGCATCCAATAGGTCCCTCTTTAGACCGAGGAGATCTATTGAATCCATTGTGGACTGGATTTTTTTCCTACCTCTTCCTCTCCTCTTCCTCCTCCTACTTCTTCTGGGGTTGCAAAAGACTAGAGGACACGGCCGGGTAAAACCTGTTCCCACCCAAGGCTGCATCCGCACTCCAGATATACTCCGGTTTGGCATCGCTTGAACTGCCATGCAATTCGGGCGGGGCAAGTCACACTCTCTCAGCCTCAGAGGATGGCAAGGGCAACCCCCTTCTGAAGAAACTTGCCAAGAAAAACAGGGGATAGCTACATTTTAGGGTCACCAGAAGTCCGAAACGACTTGAAGTCCACCCAACAACAACAACATCAACAACGATCTGAAGCGATCAAATTCAAATCCGATCCCTGGGACCAGCAATCCTGGCATCCCAGGGAAGGATGTCCCTTCCTCTGAACCAGCTCTCCAGCGGATCCTTTTCTCCCTTGTCTACAGAACGATATGGGAACGATATGAGAACGTAGGATTATTGCACACACATCCCCTGGAATGGTCTGAGACCGTTCTTCCTGGCCTTTGAAACAGTTCTCGCCTTGGAACGGGGAAGGGACAGTTACAGAACGGAACGGGAACGCGATGGGAATCATACCATGCGATAAACTGCGTTCCATTCTCATCGGGTTCTCAGAACGTTCCGAGAACGATGTGCGATAAACTCCTTGGGAGTCTCAGATCCCATTGTTGCTATTGTTGTTGTTATGTGTGCCTTCAAGTCATTTCTGACTTATGGCGACCCTAAGGCAAACCTGGCATGGGGTTTTCTTGGCAAGATTTGTTCAAAGGAGATTTCCCATTGCCTTCCCCTAAGGCTGAGAGCATGTGACTTGCCTACAGTCACTCAGTGGGTTTCATGGCTGAGCTGGGACTCGAACCCTGGTCTCCAGAGTCATAATCCAAGCCACTATGCTGATAAGATTACTAATTATTTTGTAAATGTTTGGCCAATAATAAAGCGATTATACTGTCACTGTCCTGATTTTTATATTCAAATGTACCAACATGTCTCCAAACACTAGACCAATAAACTTGAAAGCTTTATTTTTCTGGCCCTTTTCACTGCAAAATCATGAAGTACAGTCAATTTTTCCTGTGTATTCACATGAAATAGATAAGACGGCTAATTGTTGGCTTAACTGTGCTTGCCCTGCTGTTGAATATCTGCCTTTTTAATGTGTGATACCTTCCTGAAATATCTTTCAGTCTTGTTACAGTCACTTACAGTGTGCAAAAGACTCAGATACAAACAGACACAACCTAGTGCGCACTTAACGGAAAAAAAATAGTCACCGTTATTTCATATAAATCTGATTTAAAATGGGGAGAGTGGATAGTTCATGTTGTTGTTGCTGTTCTCCCCCTCACCCGAAAAGAGATATGATATATGTGTTGTTTTTTTCAGGTATACTTCACAAGAAAATTCTCAGAAAGATCTGTGGAGTACTTGTGAAGTACACATTTAGAAGCTTCCTCCAATTTTTGTGGCTCGTCTTGCCACATGTTTTAGAACTGAATGGGAAGCAAATGTTGGTTGTTTTCAATCTTGCTCTAATGCACAGATAAGATTGTAAAAGCAACATCAAAAATATTGACTGAGGCTGCATCTACACTGCAGAAATAACCCGGTTTGACACCTCTTTAACTGCCTCGGCTTAATGCTATGGAATCTTGGGAACTGGAGTTTATTGTGGCCCCAGAGCGGAGCAGAACTCCTCTCTGGGGCCACAATAAACTCCAGTTCCCAGGATTCCATAGCATTAAGACAAGGCAGTTAAAGCAGCGTCAATCCGGATTATTTCTACAGTGTGGATGCAGCCTCAGTCAGTTAGACACTTGCTTGAGGACCAACAAATCCTATTAGAAACAGCAAGAGCCCTGGTCCCCACTGTTTTATGGGATTATGCTTTGCTCTTCTCACTGAGCGATCTTCTTTTCTAACTAGGCGTAAGGAACAATATTTACTGTGAAGACATGGGGCAGGACTACAGTGGTCCCTCCACATTCGCTAGGGTTAGGGGTGAAGGACTCTCGTGAATGTGGAAAACCCGCAAATTCTTTTTGTGAAGTCGAAGGCTTTCATGGCTGGCATCCATAGGTTTTTGTGGATTTTTCGGGCTGTGAGGCTATGTTCTAGAAGAATGTATTCTAGAACACAGACCGAAAAACCCACAAAAAAACTATTCTTTTTACCCAAGAGAAACCCTCTCTATGAATCTCCAGGTCGTTCAGTGCAGCTCTGTGGTCAACATCTGCCAAAAGTTGATCCCAGAATCATGTCAGGAGTACCTACAAATGCAGAATTTCTAGGTCCTCCAGCACAATTCTATGGTCAGCTTCTGCAAGGGTTATGCCATAGGACCTAGAGATTCCCAGAGAGAACATTATTCCTGATGCAAACACATATTATTCCTGATATAATATAAGTTAAAGTTAAAGACTATACTGTTCAGGGAAGGGTTCTCAGGCATTGCATGATTATTATTTGATGTTTTACATTTGTTGCCTCCTTTGTCTTAATATGTATTATTTTATTATTTTGTAGAACGTATGCCATCGGCAGGCTTATCTTTATATATTTTTATCTATTTTATTGATTGTATGTACAGTGCTGTGTAAATCTACAGCGCTATATAAATAAAGCATAATAATAATAATAATAATAATAATAATCCTGTTGCAAACACATGGAGACTTCTTGAGGGATCCATTGTTCTCTGACACAAAGGGGACTGTGACCTCACTGGAATGGAGACATATTGGATCGCAAAAGAGGGTCCCTGTTGAGATGCAAATGGATTTTAAATTTCCTGGACTTTGCAAATCTCCCTATAGCCACAGGGCCAGAAGGAGGAGGATCCTGCCTGCAAAAGAGATCCTCTCCACCATATACCATCTTAACTAAAGACTGAAGCAACATGTAGGCATCTGACTAACATCTCCAATTGTTCTTCTTCTGTCTGGTTTGTAACATCTTGCCTGATGAAGAAGCCCATGGAGCTTCGAAATTTGCAACAAGTATATTGTGCATTTCAGTTGACCAACAAAGGTATCACTGATGGATTTTTGTTTGAATTTGCTAAATGGCCACCACAGCTACCCCTGAATGTCTTTCTAGAGAGAACATATTAATCAAAACATATTAATCAAATCCACAAAAGTCAAAGCTGCAAATGTGGAGGTCCAATTGTATTTGTTGTAAGGGAGCACAGTTGAGATGATTCCACATCCAAATGGTAATTAATTAATTTTGCAGCCTAGTTTACTTTGTATGATGTTTTAATGTATTAACCACCCTGATTGGTTTACCAAAGGCAGTATATAAATAAATATTATTATTATTATTATTATTATTATTATTATTAGTTGTTGTTGTTTTAAGGGAGATATTGTATTTTGGATAATTTCCAGAATACTATCATGGTATCTTAAAGACTCACACACACACTGGCATGACCTTTGTGGATGCATGTATACACATATGTACTACACCAAAATTGCAGAAAGTACAGCCCACAACCCTCTCGCATCCCCAGAAGCCCACTTTTGTGGGCTCTAAAGACCCCTCCACCAGTGCCCCAAAGCCTAATGCCCTTCTCCATTTCAAAAAATCAGTGTACAACATTCAAAGGTACACAAAAATGTGCCTGTTTGTCTTCATTTTACCCCCCCCCCCCCATGACAAAAGCTGTTTCTTCAGCTGAAAATCAGTCCCAAATGGCAAATGGATGTAACGTGAAGTCAATTCTACTCTATCGGGAAGTGCGAGTTCAACCTGCAGAAGGACACAGGAGCAAAAATTGGCTCCTGACTTTCACACAACTTGCCAATACTACACACACACATGCAAAAGCATGTATTGGACCAGCCAAGCTCTGTTGCAATTACATGTTGTGTGTTGTAATTTAGGACTAAAAGACATGTCATGTGCACTCACAGGATTTTTACTGATTTTAACCCAGTGGTTCCCAAACTTTGGTCTTCCAGCTGTTTTGGACTTCAGCTCCCAGTAGCCTTGGGCCAGCTTGGCCAACAGTCAGGAATTCTGGGAGCTGAAGTGAAAAACATCTGGAAGGCCAAAGTTTCGGAACCACTGTTTTAACCGAAACCCATCGTGGAGGCTATAGTGTTGAGTGGAGAATTGAAGGAGTACACTTAACACTTTCCGCAGGGCTGGTTTTAGGGGTGAGTGACTTGGGTATTTGCCCTGGATGTCAAGCTTCCATATCATTAAATGCCCCCCCATTCCATTAGTTGAATACTAATTGAAAAAGCAAACTTCCATGAAGTAGCTTTAAAGTATTTCCTCCTGCCCCCAGTTTTCACTTTTATATCATGAAGTCTAGACAGAAATTACCAGAACAACCACATTGGTTGTCTGATAAAGACTCTCAGGTGCATTTTTGTGGAAAGGAAAATGCACGATGGAGCACAATGTGTAGTTTGGGGCACTTTTATGTTTTCTGTTTATCTGTTCCTATGACTGAAAGCTGAAGGTGGCAGCTGAATTTGGAAAAGTTACTGCTTGTACTACTATTCCCACTTGGGAAAGGGTTGGACATTCTGGGAGTGTAGTCCAAAAAAGTTATTTTTCAAACACTGGGTAGCAGTTACACAAAACTGAACAGCAGTAATAAAAAATTTAAGACTTATTTCTTTTGCATCAAAAAATTTAGACTTATTTCTTTTGCCTTTAGTCACTTCACTGATAAAATTACATCTGTATTTCCTCTACTAATTAAGTTTCTGAATATTTTCTTTTCATGGCTTTGGATTTCCATGTTTCTATTCTTTTGTTTACTGATGCTGTCTAGAGATGGATTAACTTCTCAGGCTGCACCTGCACTGCAGAAATAACCCACTGTGACTGCCATGGTTCAATGCTATGGAATTCTGGGAACTGTAGTTTGTTGTGGCACCAGAGCTCTCTGACAGAGAAGGCTAAATGTCTCACAAAACTAAAGTTCCCATAATTTCAGAGCATTGGGCCACGGCAGTTAAAGTGGTGTCAGAATGGATTATTTCTGCAGTGCAGATACAGCCTAAGGACTTTATCACATGGGGGGAAATCCTGTGCAGAAACGGGGTTTTAAATTGGAAACAACCCACAAAAGCGGGTCGATTTTCACACAACGTCGTTGTTAAACTGTTGTTAACCCAAACGGAAAGTAGGCAAAAGCCGCTCCTTTTTACTTTTGGAACCGTCCTTCAAAAATCAGCTGCCAGGAACGGCTGGGGAACCCCTTGGGAACTCCCGGCAGCATCGGTGGCATTCTCCTGTAAAGTAAAATGCATTTTTGCTCTGTTCCATTCCATTCCCTTCTGTTCCATTCCGTTCTCGTTCTTGTAAGTGCCGTGCGATAAGCTTATAAAAAGGAGCGGCTTTTGACTACTTTCCGTTTGGGTTAACAACAGTTTAACAACGACGTGTGTGAAAAGCAACCCACTTTTGCAGGTTCCCCCCAGCTTTTAAATCCCATTTCTGCATGGGATTTCCCCGTGTGATAAAGTCCTAAAATTCAAAGGAAAATTGACTATGGCCAGGAGAATCAGAGCATAAAAGTCTCCTCTAAATGCTGTTGCACAAGAGAGAAACGTTCACCTTAGCACCTGCATTTTAAACATAACTAGATTGATCTCTCTCCTTTTACATGGTTGGCTTCATAGGCCCTTGTAATTAGCTGTTTGTGGGTGTGTGCATGCACACCTACACACCCACACACCCCTTTAAGTCAGCTGTAGACTTATGGTGACACCATGCATTTCATAGGGTTCTCTTAGGCAAGTAATACTCAGAGGTGGTTTTGCCAGTTCCTTCCCCTGAAATATAGCGTGCAGTACCTGGTATAGGTACCACCGAAATAGCTCTCAGGACCATATAGTTACAGCCCTCACAACAAATACCACAGTTCACACGCATGGCAGAGTTATTTCCTTATTGTGCACAGTGTTTATAGTAAAAGGAACAAAAGGTAAGTCCTTACTCAATGGTATTTACAGTCTAAATGTTGGCACTCAGGGAAACAACATAGGAGAAAACAGGAAGAGATTGATGCTATAAAGGGGGAGTGGAAGAGAGGTGGCTTTTGTGGAGAGATTTGGAAGTGGGGGGTAAGAAACAAAGGACATATCATGATCCATATTCTGAAAAGACAAATTTAAAGTGTTTTTATGATAGCATACTGTAAGTTCCTCCACACCAGGGGTAGGCAACCTTTTTGAGCCGGGGGCCGGGTTGCTGTCCCTCAGACAATTGGGGGGCCGAAGCACCAAAAATAAATAAATAATAAATAAATAAAAATTAAAAAATTAAAAAATTAAAATATATATGCATGCACACTCTCTCAGCCCCAGAAAAGCCATGGCAAAACCCCTGTGGAGATTTTGCCAAGAAAACCCCAAGAACAAGTAATAACAACAATAATCAATATTATCATGGCGGGGGGTGGCGGCGGCGGCGGCGGCAGGACTGGCCTGGAGCCAGTCCAAAGGCCTCGGGGGGCCACATCTGGCCCCTGGGCCTTAGGTTGCCTACCCCTGCTCCACACCTATGGTATTTTAGGTTACTGAATCTGTAAGTCTGCCATCTGCTGGGAGGGTAAGGCTACATAACAGTTGCTGTCTCCCCTCCATAGTTGTCGTTGTGTGTCTTCAAGACATTTCTGACTTATGATGACCTTAAGGAGAACCTATCACAGCGCTTTCATGGCAGAATTTGTTCAGAAGTTTGCCCTTGCCTTCCTCTAAGGCTGAGAAAGTGTGACTCACTCAAGTTCACCTATTGGGTTTCCGGGCACAGTACAAGGTGTTGGTTTTGACCTTTAAAGCCCTACATGGCTTGGGTCCAGCTTATCTCAGGGACCGCCTCTCCCCATATGAGCCCCCCCGTGCCCTTCGGTCAGCGGGAAAGAATCCATTAAATCAACCAAAGTCGAGGTTCGTACACACCTCACAGAGAGCATTCTCTGCCATCGCCCCTAAATTATGGAATGGCCTGTCGGACGAGATCCGTCTTATCACAACAGTTACTGCCTTTAAGAAAGCAGTTAAGACAGATCTCTTCCGGCAGGCCTTCCCGGAATAACCCTCCTCAGAGGACGAACACTATCTCTCCTTCCCTCAAACCTCTCGCTGCTGTTTAGTTGTTTGTTGTATTGTTGCACTTTATTGTTATATTATGTGTTTTAATATATTCTTAGTTTAATCTTGTTTTAAGGGGTGGGCGGGATATGGGAGGTGGGATTGGGATATTGGATTGTTTTAATTGTACTATTTTAACTGTTGTAAGCCGCCCCGATTGCGATGCAGAGGGGCGGGTTAGAAATAAAACCTATTATTATTATTATTGTTATTATTCCAGGGCCAAGTGGAGATTTGAACCCTGGTCTCTGAGTGTCCAACACTCAAACCATTGTATCACACTAGCTCTCTGGCACCATAGTGTACATTTATGTTAGCATATTGCAAAATCCTTCAGATCTATGGTGTTTTAAATTACAAAATCTGTAAATCTGCCATCTGTTAGAAGGATGAGGCTACATAACAGGTTCTGTCTGCCCCTCCCAATTCATGGGGGATTCGATCCGGATCCCCCCCCCGTGCGAAAATGGCGGCTCGCAAATATTCAAGTCCTATTTAAAGTAATGGTGCATGTGCCCATGGAGCACATAGAATCATAGAATTATAGAGTTGGAAGAGACCACACGGGCCATCCAGTCCAACCCCCTGCCATGCAGGAACTCCCAATTAAAGCATCCCAGACAGATGGCCATCCAGCCTCTGTTTAAAGACCTCCAAAGAAGGAGACTCCACTACACTCCGAGGGAGTGTGTTCCACTGTCAAACAGCTCACACTGTCAAAATCTCAGCAGCTGAGATTTTGAAAGTAAATATAGGACTTGATCCTAAGATGTATCTTTTAAATATCTGGGGAGAAAAGGTTGGGAAAGAAATAGAACATCTTTGCTTTTTCTTATTTACTGCAGCAAGAACTCTCTATGCTAAATATTGGAGGAAAAACGAAATTCCAAAGATTGAGGAGTGGAGAATTAAATTATATGAAATTTATGAATTATAAAAGTTAACATGGCTGCTGAGAAATAAATCATTAAAGGAATTTCACAGGATTTGGAGCCCGTGGTATATATATGAGAAAGAAAGGAGGAGGCTGTCAACTGATTTTATAATAGAATAAATAAGTATAATGTACTATGTAATGAAAGTTTAATGCAAGTGTAAGTTATATAGGTAATGTAAAGAGGTAGAGATTTTGATTTAGTAGTTAAAGACGTATGCTATATCAGTTGAATGATTTGAGTTTTTTTATTATATATAATGAGATATATTGATATATAATGATATAATCTATATAATGATATAACTATTAGTTAAGAGAATCGCGTAAAATGTTAATGTTTGGCAATGGGTGCAGACACGGTGATAATATTAGAATATTAGAGTTAGAAGCCTTGGAAGACCTTAAAAGAATATATAAAATGATCTTCCTGCTACTGGGCAAGATTGAAAAATACAGCGCCACATACGGGAAATTGACTATGAAATAATGTAAGAGTAAGAGTAATGTACATATATAAAGTGGATGAGTTAAGAGGTCCTGTTAAGAAAGACATTTGCGAGCCATTCCAAAACTATGGAAGTTATGTCTTTTAAATGATTTTATTTGTTTGTCTTTATGTTAGTATTGTTTGTATTGTTCGTTTGTTTATATGTTTGATGTTTTAAATTTTCTAATAAAGATATTTAAAAAAACAAACAAAAAACAGCTCACACTGTCAGGAAGTTCCTCCTAATATTAAGGTGGAATCTCTTTTCCTGTAACTTGCATCCGTTGTTCCAGGTCCCGTTCCCTGGAGTAGCAGAAAACAAGCTAGCTCCCTCCTCAATATGACATCCCTTCAGATATTTAAACAGGGCTATCATATCCCCTCTTAACCGTCTCTTCTCTAGGCTAAACCTACCCAGTTCTTAAGTCGTTCCTCGTAGGGCATGGTTTCCAGACCCTTCACCATTTTAGTTGCCCTCCTCTGGACACGCTCCAGTTTTTCAACATGCTTTTTGAATTGTGGTGCCCAGAACTGGACACAGTATTCCAGGTGGGGCCTGACATGTGGGGTTGCGCACAAGCTCATGCGGCCATTAAAAATATAGCCCTTGTCCCTCCCGAAAAAGAGAGGAACCGTGGACCCCAAGTCTGCGAATGGGGAGGGACAACTGTATAATGAAAAATCCCGAAGGAAAAAAGGATGGAAAGAAGATAAGGGTCAGGATTGACATTATGGGACATATGTATTCCCTGCATATCAACACTTTCCCCTTCTAGCAAGGGAAGATATGTGCTCCAATAATCTGGCTTGTAAATTGAACCATATAAGCAGGTGGTTCTAAAAGATGGTCAGCCATATATGATTTGCTATTTTCTTTCTTTCTTAGAATTTATCCACATCACCCAAGTTCACATGGTCAAGGCAATGTTTGACTTACAGCGTAAAAAGTTGTTGTTGGGTCTAAAGAATTCCAAAAGTTGTGTCCCCTGGCTTCTCTCAGTTTTATCCAAACTTCATGATAGCTTTTTAATCACTCAGGCAATCTCAAAAGGTAAGAGAAGACAAATCCTGCTGGCCTTCCTATATTATATATGTATCTTGTGGGCATTTCAGCCTTAAAAGTTCTTTGCTCAGAGTCAGGGTGTAAGTGAGTCTTTTGAAGTTGTGCAGATAGCAATTACTTTCGGCTTTTAGTGCAATGAATAGAAATTGTTTTCATTGGTTGGCCTTGCGCACACATGTGCATGCATTGCTCACATAAATTGCTGGGACGTATTGAGAAACTGAACGTTCTTTGCCTAAGATAGGAGCAGTGGCCAACATGGCCAACAAAGGGAGCGATCACTGCCTCCACTGGTGTCCCTCTAGACCATCTTAACTGACAACAGAAGAACATTTAAGATAAAATATTGGCCTGTGACTCTAACATCCTCACTTTTCTTCTCCTGTATGATTTTTAACATCTTTGCTGAATGAAGGAAGCTCGCATGATGTAATTTGTGCATTTTGATTGGCTGGTAAAGGTATTGCTCTTTTTTGGATTTTGTTGCCCTATATTTTGCTGCATGGACAACATGGCTTCCCTTGAAATATGTTCCATAAATTGCTCAGGCATTTGTCTTCACACACAAAATGTATAGTCAGTCATGTACAGTGCTAACCGGTAAGAAGTCTCAAGCTCATGAAGTGCACGGCAGCAAAGGAACATACGTTTGGTCCCTGAGGGGCAATGCCCAATTTTGCTGGGCCTCTCACTCCATGTGAAGAGGGACTGTGTACTGGTCCCTCTTTATACAACTTTATACAACACTCAGTACTGCTACATCTGCAGTGCAGGATCTATCATAATGGATGTCAATGGTGGCTGTTGGCTATGATGTCAGTGATGTGGTGAATTCGGTCTGGGTTCTAGTCTGAATATTAAAGGAGCTATCCAAGGGGATGGATCCTATGCTCAGGACAGGATTAACACCTGGGATAGTTCCTCAAAATTCAAATTAAAGCCAAAATGTCATTTGAGCCAGCAGCCACCACATGTGGATGAACAAGCAATCTTTCAGAGAAAGCTGCCTGTCATTATTTCTCTTTCAGGTGTTATTGTTACATGCAGCCAAGTTGGACTCTACATATGGCAACCATATGAATGAGGGACATCCATGAGTCCTAGCCATTAACAGCCCTTCACAGGTCTTGAAAACTCAAGGTTGTCGTTTCCTTGATTGAATCAAACCATCTGTAATGTGGTCTTCCGTTTTTCTTGCTGCCTTCCACTTTACTGAGGATTATAATCTATTCCAGTTAGTAATGTCATCTCATGTTGTTTCCAAAGTATGATAGCCCCAGTTTAGATATTTTGGCTTCCAATGAGACATCAGACTTGATTTCCTTTCGAACCGATTTCTCCTTTTGGCAGTTCACAGTGTCTGTAACGCTCTCTTCCAGCACCACATTTCAGATGAGTTATTTTTCCTGTCAGATTTCTTCAATGGCCAGCTTTCACATCCATACACAGTGACTGGAAATACTATGGATGATCCTGACTTTCATGATATATATTTGCCCTTGAGAATCGTTTCTAGTTTCTTCATAGCTGCCCTTCTGGCTCACAATCATCTTCTTTCTTTACTACAGTCTCACTTTGATTGATCACCCACTATACCCACATCATCATCCACTTTAAAGTTGTATAAATTTTCTGTGGTCATCCCCCCCCCTAATATTAAGCTGTAATCCTGGTTTTGCACTTTCTACATTAACTTTCCTCAGTAGTCTTGCAGGTACTTGCTATTTTTTTTATAGTAATATGGCATATCTGCATATCTTGAGCTACTGATGTTTCTTTCTTCTGTTTACACCACCCATTCCTCCAACTCTATTCCAGCTTTCCTCATGATGTGTTCTGAATATAAATTAAACAGATAGGGTGATTAAAAGTGTCTGACTTCTTTGCCAACTGGAAACCATTCTGTTTCTCCACATTCTGGCCTGGCAGTGACCTCTTGTCCAGAGTATAGATTACACGTCAGGACAATCAAATATTGTGGGGCACACATTTTTTAGAAGGTTTTATAGTTTTTCATGATTTCCACAATCAAAGACTTTGCTGTAGTGTAATCTGTAAAGCATAGGCTGATTTTATTTTGAAATTATCTAGTGCTCTTCTTTAACCAATGTATGTTGACAATATGAACTCTAGTGCTCTTCCTTTTCTGAACCCACTTTGGATGAATGATGTTTCGCACTCCAAGTATAGAAAAGTCTTTTTTTATAGTATCTCAAACATCACTTTGCCTTCAGGTTAGCAAAATAGTCAGACAGTTGCTACCATCACTTGTGTCCCTGTTTGGGGGAACTGAGGCATGTATTGAATATGTGTAACATTGTTTTTTACCCATATTTCAAAGAATTTGAATGGATTCTGTCTCTGTGGCTTGAAACCACTCTACAGCGAGACCTCGGTATCTGCCTCTTGATAGCTGAAGGAGAACGGTAAAGCAAAGTTGGTGGGGCCAGAATGTTGCCACTACAATTGCTTTGGACCTCTCTCTCTCTCTCTCTCTCTCTAACTTCACTGCTACCCTTTGAAGTAGAGGAAATGGGGAAAACAGGTAGATGTAATCACTTGTCCACCTCCTGGCAAAGACATAATCAACAATGTGACAGTCTACAACTGCTTGAGAGCAATATCAAGGATACTTCTTGTTGATGTGAGTGATGAAGAGGTCTATTGTTGGCATCTAACTTCTGACCATGGTGAAGTGGAAAGCCCAGTCAGAGAGCATCCACTCATGATGAAGTTGTGCAGAATGACTGAAAGCATCAGCAACTGTATTTTCTTCTCCAGCAAGATGAATGGCAATGGGATGGATGTTTCTGGCAGCACACCAGTTCTTCAGGTGAATGGTGAGGTTGAGAAGTACAGAATGAGTACCGCCTTGTTCGTTTAGGTAGAATACAGTTGTAATGTTGTTGGATATAACCTGCCCTACCCTTCTGGAAAGATGGAGAAAAAACACTTTGTAAACTTTGATGACTACAAGGAGTCCTAAAGCACTGATGTGGAGATTTGCTTCCCTGGGTGACCAGTAGACTTGTACTGCTATGTAATGGGCTCCCCAGCCTGAAAGAAATATATTGGTGGTGAGGGAGAGGGATCAAGAAGGTGAATTGGTATTTCTGAAAGAAGATGTCATGGTCAGCCATGAGGAGGACTCAGAGGACGAGGAGGAGGTCTTGACTCCTCAGATGCAGGAGGATCTTGAGGCTGTGCCAGGGCCCAATTCTGCCCTGCCAGGTCCCAGCTCTGCTCTCCCAGCCCCTGCAGAGTTGACTCAGCCTGGCCCTAGCTGTGTGGAGTCTCCTTCAGGGGACTCTGGGGCTCAGAAGCCCAGCCTTGCCCCAGCAGAGGTCCCAGGCTTGGGAGATGTAGAGCAGCAGGACATGGGAATCACTACCTTCAGCCAGGGAAGATCTGAAAGGGCATGCCTTGGGCGTTCCAGAAGGCTTGCTGAGAAATGCTCATTCATCACTCAGCAGCTGTGATAAGGGAGTGGCTCTGTGATTTAAGGCACATGGGAGACGCTGAGTTCCCTTGTCAGAGATTATTGTGCTTTCCATTTAGTGAACGCTGCTGGCTCTGGCTTCCTTAGACCTTGTCCCTGGATACGTTGCTCCCTAGTCCTTGGACTGCTCTTGAACGGATTCATTGATCAACCCTCTGGCATCTTTGACCTCGGACTGGACTGGTAGTTGTTGACTCTGGAATCCTAAACCTGGACTGGCTTGTGGCTCGTTCTATTTGGATGCCACAGGGTTCTGTCTTGCGCCCAGTGCTATTCAACATCTTTATCAATGACTTGGATGAAAGAATAGGAGGCATACTTATCAAATTTGCAGATGACACCAAAATAGCTAATACCCCAGAGGACAGGATGAAAATTCAAAATGATCTTAATAGCTTAGAAAGCTGGGCCAAAGCTAACAAAATCACTTAGGGCAGAAAAATGAAATGCATAGATATAGGATGGGGGACACCTGGCTTAATGCAATTACGTATGAAAGCGACCTAGGAGTCCTAGTAGCTCACAAGTTGAACATGAGTCAACAGTGTGATGCAACAGCTAAAAAAAGACAACACAATTTTAGGCTGCATCAATAGAAGTATAGTATCTAGATCAAGGGAAGAAATAGTGCTGCTGTATTCTGCTTTGGTCAGGCTCCACCTGGAAAACTGTGTCCAGTTCTGGGCACCACAATTCAAAAAGGATGTTGAAAAACTGGAGTGTGTCTAGAGGAGGGTGACTAAAATGGTGAAGGGTCTGGAAACCATGCCCTATGAGGAATGACTTAGGGAACTGAGTATGTTTAGCCTGGAGAAGAGATGGTTAAGAGGTGATATGATAGCCCTTTTCAAGTATTTGAAGGGGTGTCATATTGGGGAGGGAGCTAGCTTGTTTTCTGCTGCTCCAGAGAATAAGACCCAGAACAACGGATGAAAGCTACAGGAAAAGAGATTCCACTTCAACATTAGGAGGAACTTCCTGACAGTAAGGGCTGTTCGACAGTGGAACGCACTCCCTCAGAGAGTAGTGGAGTCTCCTTCTTTGGAGGTCTTTAAATAGAGGCTCGATGTCTGCAACCTCCCACAGGGCCTTTTCGGCTACCACTCCCAGATTATGGAATGGCCTGCTGGACGAGATCCGTCATATTACCTCTTTAAACAGCTTTAAAAAAAGCAGGCCTTTCCTGAATAGAGATCCCGGCCTCAAGAGTTAGCCTATTTTCTCTCCTATTCTCTGCGACAGTTTTGTAGTTTTGTTATTTGGTTGTTCTGTCATTGTGACTTATTTTAACCATGTTTTAATTTGTTTATTGTTTAATATTATTTTAAGGGGTGGGTGGGTCTTGGGATTTATACTGTATTTATGATCTTTTAATGTTGTAAGCTGCCCCGGTTGTGTTTGCAGAAGGGTGGGATGAAAATAAATATTATTATTATTATTATTATTATTATTATTTGTTGGGATGCTTTAATTGAGAGTTCCTGCATAGCAGAATGGGATTGGACTGGATGACCCCTGTGGTCTCTTCCAGCTCTATGATTCTATGCTTCTATGCTTCCATAAGTCTAAAGTAGTCAGTGAAACAGAACTCTGGGCTTCCTCCTCCAAAAGTCCCCAGTTAGAAACCCACGAAAAAAAAACCCTGTTGGCCTGGCCTTTTTCACCAAGCGCTGTCAATGAGCTGAAGAGACTGGAGCTATAGCTATATAGAGTTATCGATTGCTAGCATCTTCCCCAAGCAAGTCTCTGACTCACTTGCTCTGAGCAAAAGCCCCCCAACCTAGCTCCTTACATCTTGAACTTTCAGAGTCAGATGTATTGATTGACACTTCAGAGAGCCAGGTTGAGTGACAGACTTCCATCTTTTTTTTGGCACCATAAAATAATGGGAGAAAAAGCTGGCGTACTTGCAATATGCTGGTAGATGTTTTACTGCTCCTTCATCAGCACCCAAGAGTTAGTGCAGTTTCACCAGCTGCTGAAGTGGCAGTACAGCTTGGGAGCCCAAGATGGTAAAGGGATTTGAATGGGGAAAACGAGGTTGTGGTGGATTTCTGGAAATCAAGTCAAAGGCAAGATGTGTATCAAGAAAAAGACTGCTTCTTAAATGAACTAGACTGATAGAAACAAGATGAGCATACTGGCACTTCTGTTGGGATCCAGAGGGATTAGAAGACATACAAATAGATCTGGATGGAGACTTGGAACATAGAAAGGAGAAAGAAGACTGTTATTTCAGAATGGACTTTGTTGCTGATGCTAAAGCCTGAAGTCTTATTTTCTTAGCTGTTGAATGGGCCTTCTAAAAGCAACTCATGGTTTCATTCCTACGGCAATGAATGGGACAACTTCAATGCACCTTCACAAGTCCTCAGAGACACCAGCTGAGTGAAGCCATGCATCCCTCCAGAGGGCAATAGTATCTGGCATCACCTTCATTGCACAATTGGCAAACATGCCTAGCTGACTGTAGATGCAGCACGTTGGTGGGCTTCTTTATGAAAAAGGGTCGCCACATTCTTCCGGTCATCGGGGAAAAACGGAATGAAAGACAGCATTTTATCCCCAAGAAATTGTTGATAGGCAGCCATGTACTCCTAAAGGTTAGCCACCCTAACAGTAAAGGCAAATGAAGAATAAAACTGACATCCAAAGGCATCAAGCCACTTTCTTTTCCTGCCAGCTGGTACACTATGGATCTTCTTAATATCTTTCCTCTGTTCCTCCACAACAAGGGAGATGGAAACTGGTTGTGTAAAAGAAAAAAGAAAAAAGAAAAGAAAAGAGCATCATCTTGCTGAATCCTGAAATATTTCCAACCATGAGATGGGGGAGGAGCCAGTTTGAGCCAAAATTGCTTAATTACCTTTGGCAAAAAGAGGAAAAATTACTGGCGCTGTTTCCTGTGAGTTCAAATACTGAAACACAGAATCAGCAAATGGGGCAGGTGATGAAGAGATAGTAAGCCCTATAGATTTTGCATGTGCAACACAAGCTCTGTGTAAGGTTGTAAGTCCTCAGGAGGAGAAAGAGTAGCTGAGTTGGCAACATCTACATTGGGTGAAGAGGCTAAAAATAGTGGTGATAAAGGAGAAGATGCTGAATTTGTAGTCATTGACAGAAGAATCTGCTTGCTGTTGAGTAATCGCTGATAGGATCAACTGGACCTGAACAGATGGTACCACTGAGGAACTAGAACAGAGGTTATACAAGGAGCAGAGGTGGAGGAGGTGCAATCTGAGGACGTTTTCATACGGGGCTTTAAACGGAGGCAAACCTACCTCCGTCCGGCCCCACTCCGGCTCCAGAACCTAAAAGTTCAGACTACGTCGCAGCAAGCCCCTCCTCATCCTGCGCCATCCCTGCCTCACTCCGGGGTCTTGCTCGTCGTGTTCAAACGACGTCGCAGCAAGCCCCGCCCCATCTTGCGCAATCCCTGCGCCATCCCTGCGCCCTCCCGGCTTTAGCCCCATATTTCTAATTCCTTTTCTAAAAAGGAATTAGAGGGGCTGCTGCTGGAGGCAATCAGGAGCCCTTCCGGCGGCTGCTGTTTTCGCCGCCGGAACGGCTCTTGATTGCTTCCAGGGGGCTTCCAGGCGGCTTTAGAGCCGCCTGTGTGAAAACGCCCTGAATGGTAGAAAGTGGAAGTAGACTTGGAAGCAGTGCTGAATATACAGTGGCAGTAGACATTCTGGTACTCTGCACAGGAGCTAATGGTAGAGGTGATGTAATAGAAGATGGCTTTTGTAGTAAAGGCTGTAGATCTTGGAAGTGGAGTACAAGGTTGAACCAAAATCATGGCTACATAACATGAGGCAGTGGAGAAGAAAGAAGAATATTATGCAGTGCTTATGGGGGTCTATGGCAGTATTGAGATCTTGAATGATGATGATACCATGTATAATCAGAATACGGTGGGGGGCAAGACTCAGGATGATTCGAGATGATAGTATTTATCTCTACAAGAAGATGAGTATGATCAGTAAGACACTACAGGGTCAAGTCCACAATTATCTCAATGATATTGGTCATGATATGATACAAATGTATATGGTGAGTCTTCATGGTATCAGTACCCCTTGTAGAAAAAATGAGAATTAATTTAAGATTGCTCACAGTGGAAAGGAAACTGGTCACAGAAAGACAAGCGTATCAAGATAGTGTTCAAACTTCTAGAACAGATGAAGAAGAATGAATGGGTCTGGGTCAAGTCTGGTGAATTATTTGGTAAGTGAGGGAATTTGTCTTAAGCATCTCACATGGATACAGCTGACAATCTGTTAGTCCCAGGGGCCTCAGAAAATCGTTAATACTTGGTACCATTAGAGTTAGAGGAGATTATCGCACTGCCCTTTCCTCCCAAGCTTGGCACTAGATATAAATTTTATCTCACACCTTCGTGCCCAGGCAGGATGCATCCCATACCCAATCCAGACTTCTCCTGCACTTTTTGAAAAAATGGGACTTTCCCATTCTTTGCAAGGTGTGGGAGAAGTCAGGATCAGGCATGGGATGCCTCCTGCCTGGGCACGGAGGTGTGGGATAAAACTCATTTATTAAAGTTAACATCCTGCACCTAACTTAACTTAAGGCCAGGAAAGGCCAGGAAAGGGCAGTGCGATATTTTCCAGAGACACAGCAGAAAAGGCTTCTTTGCAAGGAGCCAGAGTCTCAGGAGGAGGTAAGATCTTAGATTTCAAATTTGGTTTGTCCTTTAATTTGGCATCTTTCCTTTAAAAAAAAAAATCTGTTTCAGCAAAGTTGATGAAGCTCAACATTTAGAGTTGGAGTGAGTGAGTGCACGCGCTCGCATGCACACACACACACACACACACACACACAGACACTCACACATTGGGCATAAGATGTAATCAGATTGAGGCCAGGGGTCTGGTGATAGGGAGAACTTTCTTAATGAAACCAAAGCATCCCCAGCACAAAAATAGTAAAGGATTGTTGGAGAGAAAAACTCCCAGAAGTGACTGCAGTCAGAACAAATTTAAAGCAATCTTTTACAGCAATAAGGGACTGTTGATGGTGTGTGGCCACAAGAATGGTTACTGATGACCTCTGATGTTTGCGTGCATCATGTGAATAAATTATTTAAATGTGGGAGCACCAATATGCTGTCAGGTAGGCTTGTGATAATTTTCACTGTATCAGACTCTGTCATAAATCTTGAAGGAAATGGTTTATAAGATTGTTATGCTAACAGACTCCTTTTTCCTCCCCTCTTTTTCTATCAATAGTCTGTGTAATCTTATATGGATAGCAGACTCCACATAGTCAAAATTTTTGTAAAGTGCTCTGGATGAAAACACAGCGGACATGAAAGACATATGAAAAAAAGCTGGATATGTGCTTGAAATCAGTGGCGCCTCCATGCTGGTGTCACCCAGTACAGAGGTGGGCTGTTGGGTGTGGGCTGGCGGTGTGCGGGGGGGGGGGGCGGCAATGGTGGCAATGGCACACTGGCCCTCCAGGCTTCATCGCGCTGTGCATTCATCCTCCTCCTCTAAGGCTGGAGCAGCCTGCAAGGTTGCACACACACTCCTCCTCTTCCTCCTCCATCCCAGGTTTATTCTCTAGAGAGAAAGCCTATAGCCTGAGGAGGAGATGTGCTCCCTTGCAGGCTGTTCTGTCCTGGGCTTCCTCTCCAAGAAAATAATAATAATAATAATAATAATAATAATAATAATAGGTTTTATTTATAACCCACCCCTCTGCTCGGCAATCGGGGTGGCTTACAGCAGTTACAACAGTTAAAATATTCCATCATCCCACACCCACACCCAAACCCTGAGATGGAGCAGACTGCAAGTGCATGCGCCTCCTCCTCCTCCATCCTAGGCTTCCTTTCCAAGGTAAAAGCCTGGGACAGAGGAGCCTCCAAGGGTACACATGTTCTCCTCCTCCTCCTCCTCTGTCCTGGGCTTTTTCCTTGGAGAGGAAGTGCCGGGCTGAAGCTACCGGGAAAGGGGAGGAGGGTCCAAGTGTGTGTTGCCTTTCTTCTGGGTGTCACCCAGTGTACTCCGCATCCCCCGCACCCCATTAGTGATGCCACTGCCTGAAATAGTGGGCAGTGGCACCACAGAAACGGAAAATTGCTGCTTTTCTAAGTTCTTGCAAGCTGTTTAACAACTATTTGTGCATAAGTGCGCCAAAAGTAAGAGTCAGCGTGGCATAGTGGTTTCAGCATTAGACTACAACACTGGAGACCAGGGTTTGATTCCCTGCTTGGGCATGGAAACCCATTGGGTGAACTTGGGTGAGTTTTATACTCTCAGCCCTAGAAAACCCCATGATAGGATAGACCTTAGAGTCCCCATAAGTTGGAAACACACAGGGTACACAACAACATCAGCAACAAGCTCCAGAAGTGTGATAGTTCACTGAGGAAGCAGTCACAGTGGCCTTTAAAAATAAATAAATAAAGCAACTAAAAAGAACAAACAATACAAGTCGCAAAAAAGGGCACATGCATGAAAAGCCCTATTTCCATCCCTAATGATATAACAGTACTATGTCTCTGGTGCCAGAGAAATCACTACATGATATTATATCACAGTGCAGTCCCCCTGCGCTGAGAAGTACATCTGTTTGCATGGCTCTGTCCCTTTCTTCTTCCCAGTACCATCCTGGCTTTTGCTTCTTTTGATCAGTATGTTGTAATACTGGGGAATGCTTATTGTGGGTACATAGACAGTGGATGTAGAAACTAGTTCCTGTAAAGAACAACCAAGATAACCCAGGCTGTAGAGCAGGGGTAGGAACAGGGCAGCCCGTCAGATATTTTCGCACTGCAACATCTAGCAGCCCCAGCCAGCATAGCCAAGGTTGAGGAATGTTAGTTCAGCAACGCGTGAAGGGCTGTGAAATTCTCACCATTGCTGCAAAGATATTTACTCTCAGAAAAAGAGGGATGGGGGAAGAACTATGCTCCTTCAGTTTCACATTGGCTCAGTATTCAGGGCAATACTGCTGCCACCTAGCGGGAAAATAGCCCACAAACAAGAATTATGCTTATTACAGGGATGGGAATCTGTGGCCTTCCAGCTATTGTTTGGCCTCGTTCCCACTATGATTTAAAGCGAATTGCAGATTGGGTTATATGACCGTCGTTCCCACTTGAAACCGATTCCGATCCTATTGAGCTCGGTTGCAATCGTGATGAAGCGAGGCAAACACAAAAAACCCCGCTGTTTCCTGACACTAGTTTTTTGGCGGCTCTTTTGAAAAGAATCGATTCTAAAGCATGTTCAAGAAGTGGGAACGATGGATCAGAATCGCATCATACTGGAGGAGAGGGACTCAGTTTATCATCCCGACTCAGTTTTTGGGAGATCCTCCATTCCCCCCCACCCTCAATGCTGCCTTTGTGCTTGTGTGACCTACTGAATTGCTGAATATACAATCCATTGTTTTTGCAACTTGGTGGCACACCTGGTGATCGGCCCAACAGCAGCTCAGTGAGACAAGTAGTTGCAAAACCAATTGATTGAATCTTCTATTTAAAAAAAAAAATTAGTTCCCAACCCGGACTGTTCAAAGGGGAAATGGTGTACTTTTGAGTAGCCTGCTAAAGTCGCTCTGCTGTGGCCCTGTCCTCACCGTGTTTCCGCTTGCATCAACAGTGATGCATAGATGATCGACATGCATTTTGAAGCGGCACAAACAAGTGGGAATGACAATCGTGCCAAAAAAGAAGCGATTACAAGGGAATAATGAAAAGATCCGCTTTCATAGTGGGAATGACGGACCTTTTGGAATCGATTTGCTGACACAGAGCAAAGATGGATCACAAACTGGTTTCAATGTAAGTGGGAATGAGGCCTTAGAACTGCAGATTCCATATCATTTAACACTGGCTATGCTGTCTCAGGCTGCATCTATACTGTAGAATTAATGCAGTTTGGCATTTTTTAACTGTCTTGGCTCAATGCTTTGGGATTCTGGCATTTGAAGTTTTGTGGGATATTTAGCCTTCTCTGTCAGAGAGCTCTGGTGCCACAACAAACTACAAATCCCAGGATTCCATAAGATGGAACTGCATTCTGCATTTGGCGGCAGCAACCTAGAACTGCTGGAAGTTGGAGTCCAGCAACAGCTAGAGCGTTTGACATTGCCCATGACTTGAGTTTTTAAACTAGTTGTTTATGATGGGGAGAAGGGAACAGTCTGTCACAGGACTGCGGTGGCAAATGACTGCCAGGAAGAATTTCCCATGAATGATTTGCTAAAGGAGCTAAAACCCACTGACTGTTTTAGTGGGTTTTAAGCCCATGTCTGTAGCCTTACATAATCAGTGATTCTGAGGCAATTTAACATTGCAATCTGCGTTCCTTAACTGTTATTTTCTTCAAAGCTGGGGTTCAAGATGATTGATACTTATAAGATCTACCTCTAAACTTTATCGCATTGATACCTCTGCCTCTGAATCTCATCAACCCTTTGGATGAGATGAAAATTAAAGGGCAGCTTTAAAAAGTTGCACACCAGAATGAAAGAAATCTATTTATGGTGTTTTGTAATACAGCCTTGGAAAGGTTTCTATACTATTGGCAGTTGCCGGATGTGGAGAATTTAGTAAGTAAACATGGCCTGAGCTGTAAGTTTCAAAAGGCAGTGTTTGGACCTGTCTTGAATGTGTGTGTGCGTGCGCGCGCACATGGGATGAGTAGTACTTTTGATTATTTAATTTATTTAAGATTATTATATACATGCTATCAACTTTGTTATTTCAGTTAGTCACAAAGGTGCTACAAGATCTCTTTAGTTAGTTCAGTTCACTCTCTAGCATTATATTCTATATCATTTTACACTTTGTATCAAGAACTGCTTTCCCTCAGCTTTATAAGATTAACTTCTTGCTTCACAATTACTTTAAGGCATTCATTTAAAAACAATTAAAACACATAATTGATTACAGCTGAGAATCCTCCAATCACTATAGCCATTCGCCATGGTGGGATTCTCTGAGCTATAGTCCACCAAAGTACATTTTCTGTGCTCTGGTAATAATTGGATCTGAAAGAAAATAGAATTTTTTTCCAAACTACAGACAATATTACTAAAGACAGAGCTTCTGATTTACTGTATTTTCCGGTGTATATGGCGACTGGGCGTATAAGACGACCCCTAACTTTTCCAGTTAAAATATAGAGTTTGGGATATACTCATTGTATAAGACTACCCCTCTTCCAACGCACACCAAATAAAAATTAAAATAACATCTGATTTGATTTCAATATGGTAATTTTAATTCAAATGCTTATGACATGCAGGTACTTAGCAGGAAAACTGTCACTTATAAATACAACAAACTACAGCTCCCATGTTCTCTAGCATTTATTTCTGCAGTGTGTTTTGGACCTTACTTTTTAAAAAATAGTCCAGATTTAAATGCTGCTTTAAAAATTATTTCCATCTCCCAGCTATGAGATGGTTGGGGGAAAATGAGAAAGTGTTGGGGGGAAGGACTGCCAATATACTAGGTGATGCATTCTGGGATATGTACAATTTGCAGCAAAGTAAGTGACCCTAGGCATGTCACACACTCTCAGCCTCAGAGGATGGTAACGGCAACCCCCATTTGAAGAAACATGCCAAGAAACCCCCATGATAAGGTTGCCTTAGGGTCGCCATAAGTCGAAAAGGACTTGAAGACACACAAGAACAACAAAAAAGTCTGCAATTGTTTCATAGGTAGTACATGGGAATAGGATCCAGCATGGTGTAGTGGTTTGAGTGTTGGACTACCACTCTGGAGACCTGGGTTTGATTCCCCACTCTGCCATGAAACCCACTGGGTGAACTTGGACAAGTCACACTCTCTCAGCCTCAGGGGAAGGCAATGGCAAACCTCCTCTGAACCAGTCTTGCCAAGAAAACGCCAAGAGAGGATCACTTTAGGGTTCCTCTCGTCCTCCTCCTCTCCCAAGGCTTCTTCCCACCCCTACCTCTGTCCTCCTCCTCCTCCCCCCTCCTCCTCCTTATACCCGGCATATAAGACGACCCCCGACTTTAACCCAGATTTTCCTGGGTTAAAAAGTTGTTTTATATGCTGGAAAATACGGTAAATGATTTTGGTAATCAAATAGATGCTTATTCAGGATGGATTTCAATTACTTTTTCTTATAGAATAAGCTAACACATTCACACACACACGCATGCACACTTCAGGAAATCAACCTGATTTAATGCTTCATTGTGCCAGAATATATTATCCTACGGTGTGCAGGAAAGAGTCTTTTCCTTTCCCCCCTTTTTGTTTTGTTTTTCTCTTCACTTCACTTAATAGACGTTTGTACATGAATAATACAAATGTTATTATCAACTCATATAAATGTTTTAAATAGCCTATATGAACATCACAGAATTAAGACAATATTAACTATGATTAATCCAGATGTCTGTTTTCAAGGAGTACATCTTAAATTAAAATAGTATTGGAGATCAATCTTTAAAGCAATTATATATACCACCAAAACAAAAGGATTCATAATTATCTGTAAGAATACTTTATCATCCTCCATAAATCAAAATTTAATCCCCAAGATAATACATTTTCTTAAAGGAGAATTAGGATATCTTAAAATAACATCAGGGTTGGGGGTTAGGGTTAGGGTTAGGGTTAATAAAAAATAATGCGAAACACATGAAATTTTCTTGGAGTTTCTCTTCTTCTTTGGTTGAAAATGATTATCTTAGCTGAAGATTTCAGTGCCATATTTGATCCTGCTTTGAATATATCTATTATATGAAATATAGAGTACAATAGTAAATATATGGAGCACTAGCTGGGAGGCAGGATACAGGCAAGAATTATCGCACTTAATTCGCCACCAATTCCACCGACTGAGTATTATTATAATTAAAGTTTATTTCTAAAGTGCTGCCAATGTACACAGAGCTGTACAAACCCCTGCCTCCGCTGCTGCCAACCCCCGCCGCCACTGTGCGCGTTGCAGCCGCCATTTTGTTTGCCAAAATGTCAGCCACGGCTCGTTTGCGCATGTGCAGTAGTCCTGTGCATGCGCAAACAAGTCGTGGCCTCCATTTTGGCAAACAAAATGGCGGCCACAACTCTTGCAGCAGCGGCACGCGTGGCGGTGCAGTGCGGGGGTCAGCGGGGCCGGTCGGCAGGGGTCAGCGGGCCGGGTGCGGCCCGCAGGCCATGGGTTGCCGACCCCTGATTTAGACAGTATAAAAGGATTTACTAGCATACAAACATAAGTTCTCCCGTCTCTGTTCAAGAAGTGGGAAGTACAATTAAAACTATTGAGAAAGGGAAGGTGCTGGGTCCAGATCACTATGAGGAATTATAACAGGATTTAAGTAATTTAATGATCCTTAAGCTTATTAAAACAGGTGAAATATTACAAGTCAGTCAGTTACTGAATTCTTGTTTAGAAGCTCACATTGTTATGATAAAACAAAAATAATGATAAATCAAAATCTTATATATATAACCTTGCAACATAGATTACTAACGTATGAGTATGATCATTGTATGTGCCAATAGAATTTTAGCAGAGTGTATTACAGGTTGAGCCTCCCTTATCTGGAATTCTGAAATCTGAAATATTCCAAAAACCAGAACTTTTTTTTTTGACTGAGATTGTGACACTTTTGTTTCCTGAAGTTTCAATGTACACAAACTTTGTTTCATGCCCAAAATTACTGAAAATATTGTATAAAATTACCTTCAGGTTATGTGCTTAATGTGTATATGAAGTATAAATTAATTTTGTGCTTAGACATGGATCCCATTTCCAAGATATCTCATTATGTACACAAATGCAAATACAGGTATTCTAAAATCATTCCCCACCCCCCGAAATCCAAAACACCTCTGGTCCCAAACATTTTAGATAAGAGAGAGTCAACCTATACTCCAGATTGGACTAGATATTTTTTAAAATCAGCAATTGGCTTGGAACAGCAGGAAAATGTTAAGCCACATTAATCAGTGCCAAAGAACAAAATTGCTGAAGAAAAAGTCTTTGATTCTATTGATTCTGCAGCTTTAGGGATGGAAAATATTAAACTGTAGAAACTGCATATCATCTAAAAGTTGAATTTGTGCAGCCTCTTTTTCCAGTAGTTTTTTTTAAATGGATAAAGTAATCCCTCAAGGAGTGTAATTAGTTTGATCTTTAATACCCAATTATCCTCTTTAATTCCCAACTATTTTCTTTTTAAATTTATACACAGATGACTGTGGTTTGTGGCTTTATTGCAGATCACTCTAAGTTGCTGAAATATGGTTTAATGTGGTTTTCTTGGGAGAATGGTGAAATTATTTTTTTTTCTCCCTGGGGGGTGTGGGCAGTCAGAAATGCCCTAGAAATATTAATTTACAGTTGCATGGGCACTGAGTGGAGTATCTATTGTTAAGTTAATTGGGGAGTGATTTTTTGATAGTAAGCTAACTTGGAAGGGACATCTTGATGTGGAGCCATGGGAAGATAAAGTTATGCTGAATATTTTAAAAAAACCATTTCTGGTAGTATATGGGGAGCAGACAGAAATATTCTTTTGATGTTTTATCATGCCTTTCTTAGCCCTTGATGCTTTACAGTTGTCAGGCCTGTGCTTCAGCCTCTTGTACCTTGTTACACTGGTTTTGGAATACCTTATTTTCCTGCGTATAAGACAACTTTTTTACCTGCAAATTCTGTGGCTAAAGTGGGGGGGTCGTCTTATACACCGGATATAAGGATAATGAGGATAGAGGTGCTAAAACTCTATTTTGACTGGGAAACTGGGGGGGTCGTCTTATACGTGGGTCGTCTTATACGCCGGAAAATACGGGTATATTTTTCTCAGTTGAACTTTTGATGTGTGACTTACAATAATGGTTCCAAAGAAGTCTTTGATAGTTTGCTATGTGTATTCCAAGTTCTGGAATTTTAAAAGGTTACAATTTGCTGAACTATCAGTAATGATAGCTGATTTGAGGATTATCTTGTTAGGATTAGAGTGTATTAAGGATGTAAGACATAGGCCAGAAACACATGGGCCAAAAAGCGCGGCTTCCAGAGACTTCAGGGGTAGGTAGATGACGCATGCCCCTAGATCAGCAAAAAACTACTCTGGACCTGCCTAAGCCTGAAGCCACCGAAAAAGGAGCATAGAAAAAAATGCTCCTTGCTGGCGGCCCATTCGAGACCATTCCAAGCCACCAATCTGCTTCACCCCAAAGTCATATTTTCCTCAGGTTTGATGGCTATCCAAGCTGGGGAATGGATTAAATGTATATGTTAATGTCATTTGGACTTTCAGCGTAAAACTTGCTTCTGTTGGATCCTTTCTCATTCTGGAATAGTTAGAAATGATTAAGCTAATCTGTTTGGCATCTATGGAATTTTGGTACTGGTATTTTTCTTCCTTTATCCTAGAGAGAAGTTACATGTTGGTTAGAGAGGGAAACTAAAAGTGACAGGAAGATACAAGATGCAGAATTTTTCTTTCTGTCCTATAGAACAGCATCAGCATCAGGTGTAGCAACTTTGTTTAGGGCATTGTGTTGTACATGGTAACCTGTCCTATATTAGACAGATAGAGTTAAACTCTTGTTATTTGTGTGGGTTGTGGGAAATTGTAGATCATATTTTTGGGAATTGTTTCAAATATATTTTTGAGAGAGTAGACTCATAGAGTTGGAAGTTCGCCAGGGTGATCCAGTCAAACCCCCAGCATTCTCTATCATCTTCATTTTTGACATCTTAGTTTGCCATCTCATTGTTGTGTGAAACATGGCTGGGCTCTCAAAAGCTATGCTATACCAGCAGGGAACATGTTCTGGAAAGTTCTTCCAAGCTGGTAGAGCTTTCAGCAGTATGGCCCCTGTGGCCAAATGCCTATCGGCCAGCAAAGGATCAGCCTAGCTAAATACAAATAGGCTCTACCTCTTACCAGAAGGTTGACCACCAAATGACAAATTGGACACACCAACTATGAACACAAAGATGGGTGAAATAGTTGCAGTCTACATCAATGGAGGGTCTATCAGAACTCACAAAACTTCAAAGTATTCAGGATATCTACCATCTTTCAACAAACTTACTACAAGACAACTTTTTAGATTTAGCTATAAAAATACAATAAGCCAAATAGCAAAAAACATTTTTTAAAAAGAGTAGCCAGAAATGCCACTGCCCTGAAAAAGCTTCTGGCTAGTTGTTACATTCTACCAGAGAGAAAATAGAAAGAAATGTCTTAGCTGATGAATTATGAGGGTAGACAGAATGATACTGGAGAAGGTATTCCTTCTAGTATCCAGCTCTTAGGCCATTTAAAGGCTTTAAAAACCAATACTAGCACTCTGAATTAGATTCAGAAGCAAAAAAGCACTCCATTAACACTGGCAAGCCTATGATCTCAATATACTTTTAGAATTCTGTCAGAGATTTCTTGTAACAGGTAAAAGTTCCAATCCACCTCCAAGAAAGCATTCAATACACCGTATAGAACATAATCTAGGAGAAAGATTTCCACACAAATTGCTTTGGCAAGTCTATCAGTGTGCAAGAGCATCAACAACTGGCAAACTAGCAAAAGGTGATCCAAGTCTCTCTGTGCCCCTGAGGTTACTTTAACCTCAACAGACAATACTGAATCTGAAACCCCTAAGTTGATACTTCAAGGAGTGTGCAACACTGTCCAACTGAGTGCAATTGTTCTGAACTCAAGAAACACAGCACTCATATCTTGTGTTTGAACTTCTGTCTATTCATCGCCATCCATCCTTATAATGAGTCCAGATATCACACACTTATTTCTCCAACCTGTACTATGTAGCATTTACCAAAGCTGGAGAGCACAAGAGAGAGCTGAATATACTAAAAATATTAAAAGTATAATTATTATTTTGTAAAACATATATGTAAAAATGTTTGATCATCCTGCTTATTTCAAATCAATACAATTAGAACAGACCCAGTATGAAGTTGTGTCTAGAATATTGGATTTGGAGACGAGAGGCACTGGTTCAACTCACCATTCAACCCTGAAATTACTGGGTGGGAGATCTCAGGCTGGTCATGATTGTCTAGTTTAATTTTTCTCATATATTTATTGTAATGATAAAATAATGAGGAAGGGGAAAGAACTATTTAGGTTACCTTGAACTCGTATGCTTGCAGGGGCACCAAGTGTAAAAAGACTGACATGACGAACATCTCAAGTAGTACAATATTTTAACCTTCTTGAGTTGATTACAAAAAGAAAATTTCATTTAGCATTAGCCTAGAATATATTTGACAAACATTCTTTTTCTTCTGGTTTTTTTTTGGGGGGGCCTTTAAAAAAAACCTGTTATTACTCATTTTTCTGTGTTAATGAAATTAAAAACCTAGAGTTTTTCCTGATGGTGTTCTGTAAAGAATGTCATAGAAATCTTAGCTCGTTGCAGCAAGAACAATAGCATTCAATATTAACTTACCTCAAAAACATATTTACTAATTATGACATAAACTTTCATGGAACAGAATCTACTTCATCAGCTGCATCTGAAGGATCTTACCCTAACTCTGATTGTCTGAAATTTCAGAAAGAGTTGGCTATGCATCATCTGATCATAAAGACCTAAAGAAGGGCACTCCAATACTCTTTGAACATGAGGTAGAATTTTATTAAGATACTTCATCCATGACTAGACATAACTTTTAATTAGTTCCCATTACTTACCAATCTGAGCTGAGAAAGCCAATAGGATCCAGAAAGTAATGAGGTAGGGAATATGCACATTTTGCCAATCAACTGTGATGATAGCAAAGCCTCCACTGTTGTTATTTGTGGCATCACTTTCATTTGAAGCACCAAGACGAGAATTAAATCTTCCAGCAAGCCCTCCTGAACTGCTCAACTGTGTGACAAAAGCAAGCAGATACAAAACAAATGCCTTTGCTGCCATTCTAAAAGAGGCACACTTAAAATTTGGTTTAGTCCTTTTTGTACTACTTAACTTAGAAGTTTAAGTGGGCTTTCCAGTTTTGATAACAGTGTCTAGGATGTCCAGTTAACAAGCACCAGCTTTTAGAAACAGCATGGACACCAGATCGTTCCTTTGGTATTTTTACTGCTGTGCAGCTGGTGGTCAACACTATACCTCAGACTTATTCTTGATAACCCAAACCCTTCCTTGGCAGGAACCACAGTGGGCACTAGGATCCTACCTACTCTAAACCTCTAAATTGTGAGTTTGGAAGAAGGTGTGCTTATTATAAAGAGAGAGTGTTTAAGAGGAAGGAGGGGCTAGATCAATAGCAAGTAGACAGGTTTATGACAGCCACTTTCCCCTGGTATGAACTTGTAAATAAGTGCAAAGATTAGCCACCTCTCTTCCTAATAATTAGAGAGATAGGTGTTCCAAGTTCTTTTGAAGGAACTATATGGACTTTGCTCTTACTTGGACAAAGTGCATCCTAATGCGAGATTAAAATGTAGCCACTGAATCAGGTAAAAAGCAAACCGCAAACATGACAGCCTTCGGAATAGCCACTCGGTTAATGGAATCCTTAATCCTGTATCCTTCATTGGAGAGTCAAGGAGATCCTTCTACATCGGGGTGGGGAAATTGTGGTCTGTGGCATGCATGCAAACCCAGCCCCCTTTATTGGTGCCCACCAAACCCCTTGACTGCACACCCCAACTTTGGATGAGGCAAAAAGACACGAAAAGGCCAAAAACTTATTTCGTGCACTTTCAAGAGTGACAATTGTGCTCTGAACACTACCCAACCCACCCGAACTATAGAGAATGCTGTTTTAAAAATGAAAGGTGCAATCAGAAGTGCCATCAAGTTGCATTTTTCCAGCCAATATCTCAGCCACAAAGGACATGGCAAGGGGCAGGGATTGAATTGGTTTTTGACTCTGTTGCCTGCCTCATTCAACAGATCCAGAAAAGTGATCTGCAGCTTGGAAATAGATAACTCTATCAATTCATAGTAAAAAAGAAGAAGAAAAAGAGGAAGAAGAAGAAGAAAGAAAGAAGCAAGGGACAAACTGGAGCATACACTACCTTCAATACAGTTAAGTGGTGTGCAACCATCAAGTCAGACCTATCGTTTCCAAAGTCACCATAGACCTGATTTGATGTAGCAGTAATGAAAATGGTTAAAAATATAAAGGGCTGTATCCAAAAGTTGCAAGTCAAGTTTAGAAAAGCAACATCTATCAACAAACGTGAAGAATGTTTGATTCAGTATGGAACAGGAACCGAGAATAAATTTTACAAAGAGGTTTAAAGAATTTGGTCACTATTTTTTTAAAAAAAAGAAAGGGCAGAAGGCTCTCTTTGTCTTCACTTCCCCTCTTCTTCAGTCCCCAGAAGTTATCTAAATGTTTCCTCAGGTACCATCAATAGCTGAAGCAAGACTCAGGAGAGATGAAGAGTGGATGAGACCCCGGAAAGACCCTTGGATTTTGGAACTCCTATCTGGAGAGGTTTGTCTTGGTCACTCTTTGTTTCTCTCTCTCTCTCTCTCTCTCTCTCTATATATATATATATATGACAAAAACAAAAATGTAATTCATTGACATCATTAAAAATCCAAGTGGATCCATCAACAAATCCCACAGATTGGTTTCATTAGCTCAAATAGCTAATGACTTGGTAAATAACTTGTTCATTCTTCATTGATCTTCTTTCAAGGTAACTGACTGCCCCCCGCCACTTTTGTGGGGAGGGTTTTGTCCCAGTAGCAAGTAGGTCCAGCTAAAGGTATATGATTTATCCATCTGGAGTAAAATTCCATTTGGCATGTTCTCTCTCTCTCTGTTAGCAGTACTCCAGTTTTGTTTTTTCTCTCCTTTATTGGTATATATTATCTTTATTAGTGATAGGTTTTGAGGTATCTTAATAATGAGTTGTTAAATTATCTTAAGCATTTTTAAAAAGGTAGGTATCCAAATGTTTTTATACTAAAAATATTAAAAGCAAAATTATTTTTTTGTAAAATATATATGTGAAAATGTTTGATCATCCTGCTTATTTCAAATTAATACAATCTAGAACAGACCCAGTGTGAAGTTGTGGCTAGAATATTGGATTTGGAGGTGGGAGGCACTGGTTCAACTCTCCATTCAGCCTTAAAATCACTGGGTGGGAGATCTCAGGCTGGTCATGATCGTCTAGTTTAATTTTTCTCATATAATTATTGTAATGATAAAATAATGAAGAAGGGGGCAGAACTGTCTAGGTTACCTTGAACTCACTTGCAGAAAGACAAGCAGATGTAACATGGAAATACACTGAGAGATGGTTTGTATTCAAGGATATATGTCCAGCACAAAAGCTATAAGAGTGTACAAAAATGATTTATTTATTTATATATTAATATTGTTGAACCACTCTTTTTTTACTAAAAAGTTATCATGATGATACAAAATTATCTAAAGTAAATTAAACCATCAAAAATAAAAACTACAAATAAATAAAGCAATGAAGCAGTAATATTGCAAAATGATGTAAAGCATTAAGGAGATGCATCTTAATACTCTTTCTGAATCTAAGAGAGTGTAGGAGAAGTGTAATATTAGTGTAATGCAGAGGAACATCCAGAAGGACTACTACTATTTTGTCAAAATTAGAAATCACTTCCAGTTACTCCTGGGCGCATTTTCCCACTGTTATAGGTCTTTTTGGAGTTCTGTAGAGCCCAAAGGTGTAAATCACTTTGTTTGTGTGTTTTGGTGAGCACATATCTAGGTAGAAATCATTTGCATTAAACATCCCATGGTCAAGAGGAGGTATATGTACTGGTCCTAGAAAAGCAACTATATTGGTTCCATTCTATTTTCAGAAATTATGGTCTTAATGTGTCAAATGTTAAGAAGCTGTAAGCTAATAAGGTATCTGAAATCTTTCACACAGATAATTTCAGTTTTAACGGGACTCCCCCACTCCCCAATATCAGGTAGGAGTCTAGATCCAAGTTTTGTCCAACTTGTTTCACTGATTTCAGTAAGTTCATTCTGGCTAATGTGGATCCAACCCACTGTACTTTGGAACCCTATAATCAGCATCCATTTATAGCATGATGAATTATTTTAAAATGACATTAAATTGCATAAAAATCAATAATGACGTAAATAACCTAATCAAAAATGTAAGTGCAGAATAAAAAGCTGATAGAGATGCTGGAAAACTAACATGTCAGGCAATGTTCTTCTCAGCAAAATAAAACTTCAGCAGTCCATACATAGAAGTAAAATACTGAGTAGGAGGAAGAGAACAAGAAATGGGGGTTCATCCCAACCAACCTTCATCCCAAACTGGTAAGATTTCAAATAAGTGAATACTGTCAGTACGGCTGAGATTTTCCAGTGTTTGGCTGTGTAGAGGATAGGATGCTCAAGTAATCCAATGTAAAGAAGAGAATACTGCATTCTGTATGCATAGAATGTCTTTCCCTTTCCTTTGTCCATAAATAAAAAAAAATGTGCATTTCCTCATTCTGTATGAGTATTTCCCAATTACACAGATACAGGGGAGGGGAAAATGAATAAGGTGTGATATCAGGATGGATTTTTGTATCAAAAACAAACATGATTGAGAAATGTGTACAGCGGAAGCTGCATCTGCTGACTGTTTGCCACCTCCCACGCTTGTGGCTAACCGTAAGATGAAGTTTAAACATTAGGTGATCCTAGTAATTAATGCAATGCTACAGAAAGCTTTACCATGTTGATTTCAACAGAAGAAACTGTTTAAGATTTATTGAAATCCATGGCCTTTTACTTGGAGACAGACAATAATCTTTAAGAGTGTGGAGTAAAATGAGAGAAATTTTGCTTCCCTAATGTATTTGTCGTTAATTGCCATCAAGTTGTCTTTGACATGTTGATCCCATGGATGAGGGACGTCCAAGATCTCTGGTCATCAACTGTCTTGTAAACCCAGGGCTGTGGCTTTTTTAATTGAATCAATCCAGTCATAGTGTGATCTCCCTCTTTTCCTACCACCTTCCACTTTATCAGAGTTACATCATCTCATGGTATCTCCAAAAATATGACAGCCTTACAAGGGCATAGGGCCAGCAGAAACTAAAGCACACTCCTCCCCTCCAAATAGGAACAGTGCCCCACAATGAAATTTCCCTTTAGTCCCTAGATTTCTAATATTGCAACAACTTAAACCTTCATTTGATCATTTAGAAATACAGATTAGGCATCCAAAGAAAAGAGGCAGGCAAAGCTACCAAGAAAACTCTAGACAGAAAACATAAAAGCTATAGGTGTAAATGATTTTCAGTGTCTTGCTTTGCAAATCAAAGGAATTTCCTCTGTCCACTGTACTGAAGAAACAAGAGATAAAAGGTAATGTTTAAGGTTTACAAAGCTTGGTCAGGTCAGTTGAAGGACTTCAAAATTAAGTTTCTTTCCTAGAGCTTTTTGTTTTTGGCAAATCACTCTGGGGCTCAGGTGGTGACAGCTCCCAAAGGGGGAAAACACCTGCTGTGCTAAGCTCTGGACATTATCAGAGAATTCTGGGCTGAAATCACGGTATTGTCAGGAAAGAATGCCAATCATACACCCTCAACCAATACCACTGTAATAAAAAACAACAACATTGTAGCCAAAAAGAAAGAAAAGCTTCTTTGGATAACAATTAAGGCCCCATATGGTTAAGAACAAATGAGCAGCAAAAGTAAAAGGGGACAGAAAATGATCAGAATGTTGATTGCGACTTGCACATACGGACAAAGGAAACTATTATAATAATGCAACGAAGTGAAAGAAAAGAACCAAAAAGTAGAACAAAAGAGTTCTTCCTCAGGATCCAAGAAATTACAGGAAGATTAAAACTAAGAATAGGGATGCTATATGACCAACAAGGGAATGTACTATGTGATCAGGACAAAATAAAAAGTTAATGCAAGCTGCATACTGTGGAACTATATAAAAGAGACCAAATAGGTGTTATATGGTCTCTTCTGGTTTTACCTGAGACCAGCCTGGCTGCCATATTCTGTACCAATTGAAGTTTCTGAACTAGGCACAAGGGGTAGCCCCATGTAGAGTGCATTGCAGAAATTGAGACAACAGGTTACCAGCACATGTACCACGGTTTGGAGGTCCCTGACCTCCAGGAAAGAGCGCATGTGGCGTATCAGCTGAAGCTGATAGCAGGCGCTCCTGACCACTGTGTCCGCATGAAGCTACGGATCTAGGAGCACCCCCAGACTGCGAACACAGTCCTTTGAGAAGAGTGTGACCCCATCTAGGACTGGAGATTGTTCCCAATACCTGGGTTCGGGGCCGTTACCATTAGTACCTCCATTTTGCCTGGATTCAGTTTCAATCTATTTTTCCTCATCCAGTACATTACTGCTTTAAGACATTCATTGAGAGGGGAGATGCCATCTGAAGTCAAAGCTGTAGACCGAGACATGAAGAAATATATCTGGGTGTCGTCAGCGTACTGATAACACCCCGCCCTATGTCTCCAGATGATCTCTTCCAGCGCCTTCATATAAGTTCTTCCATATATCATGCTTCGCGATTAGAAGCGGGTTGGAAGTCTAATATTAACTTTGTATTTCCTTTAGTTAATCTGGTTTGTAAAAATGCCCTTCATTTATTTTCCTTGACTTTAGGTTTTTGTAGTTATGATTTTTTCCAAAATATCTCTCTAGTTTGTTACTTTTGTCTCTTATCATTATTGACCACATAGTAATCAAATTGTTGTACTCTTTCTTCTTTTCTCCATTATTTCCATTTCTTCAGGCAGTACTGTATTATTGATGACCAGTCATCTTCTACGTTCCTTGTCGTTTGTCTATTTAGCCAGCTTGTTGCTTTATCAAGTACTTGTACATCCATTAATTTAATCAGCCAGTTTCTTTCTTTTTCCATTTTCTTTGCTAATAGTATTCTTGCTGCTGAAATCATTTATAAAAGCACTTTCCAGCATTCTTTTTCTATATTTTTTGTCATCTTATTTATCATGTCCAGTAAGTATATTTGGAAGTTGATTCCTAAGATCTCACTTATCATGATGTGAATCTTTAAATAACCTGTTTCAAGCTCAATAAAAGCTATCAACAAATATGGAAAAGAAAACAATGGCCCATAAACTGGTAAAGTTCAATATATATTCCAGTCCTCTGAAAAGGGGACAGCAAAGAATATAGTAACAATTCGAATATTGCACTGATCCTTGTGCAAGCAATGAACATTTTATAAGAAAGGCATTTACCATATTTATTTATTTATTTATTTATTATTTCATTTGTATGCCATCTTTCTCCTGGAAGGGACCCAAGGCAGCTCACAGGTAAAAAGCATTTCAAAAAACATTACAATAAAAATATAAAACATTTAAAATCATCTAAAAACCATATAAAACCACATAAAATATACAAAAGCTAAAAGGCACGGCCAACACACATGCCCCCCCCCACAAAAGCCACCCTAGCATGATTATATATAAAATGCCTGCTTAAATAAAAATGTCTTAGCTTACCGTCTTAGCAAGCAGGGAGAGGGCCAGCCTAGCCTCACATGGGAGGGAGTCCCAGAGGGTGGGAGCAGCCACCAAGAAGGCTATCTCTCATGTCCTCACCAAGTAAGATCTGTGATGGTGGCACGATCACCTTCTCCTGATGATCTTAGGGATCTAGCAGGTTTGTATGGGGAGATACACACAGTCTCTCAAATAGTCTGAAGTGAGTAATATATGAGGTGAGAAATGCTGACGTCTAAGCTGGCTTCAGAAAAGGAAAGGGCACTAGAGATCATATTACAAATGTATGTTGGATAATAGGACACACTAAATAATTTCAGGGGGGAAATCACCTTGTATTTTCTAAATTACAGCAAAGCCTTTGACTGTTTAATTCAGGAGAAACTATTGTTTGCTCTAAAAGAAATGAGAGTGTCACAATATCTCATTGTCCAGATGCTGTTAGCATACAATAAGGAGGAAAAGAATGGTTTTCCATTAGAAAAAGACTCAAACAAGGTTTCATTTTATTGTCCTGTCTTTTGGATTTATGTGCAGAACCCATCATACGGCAGGATTAGATTCAGAGGGAGCAAGTGTGAAAATTGGGGAAGAAACACCAACAATTTAAGATATGCAGATAACACCATACTACTAGCAGAAAAAAAAAAGACTTGGAATGACTACTGATGCAAGTAAGGAAGAAAGTGCGAAAGCAGAGTTACAGCTCTATGTTAAGAAGACAAAAATAATGACTGCCAGTGATCTACATTATTTTAAAATAAATAACAAAGACATTGAAATAGTTAAGTTTTCCTATATCTTGGCTCTGTCATTAACGTACACATTTGTCTATTGTCTAGATTATATTGTCAAGAAATCAGAAGAAAGATAAGACTTGGAATGGCAGCCATGAAGGAACTACCATATATACTCAATTATAGGTTGACCTCCTGTACAAGTCAAGGTCAGGTTTTGGGGCCAAAATTGTGGACTTTGATATGACCCATGGATAAGTTGAGGGTAAAACTGTGTAGGTGTAAGCCAGCTTCCATTGTTTGGATTGGAGCCTCATGGATGTTCCTTCCAGACAAAGGAAAACAAAAAGACTAACTAACTTCTTGAGAGAAGGGGGGAGTGACATCTGCAGATAAAAAGGGAGCAAAAGGCTTGACTACAGGGACCTAAGAAATTAAAGTGCAGGCATTATCTAGACTCCTGCCTTTCACCGATCAGTTTATACAAGTGTTGATGCCTCTTTGCTTTCCCAGTGGTTTTATGTATAGCATGGAAGAGAAAACCCTTTCATCATCTCAAACTTTTCTTGAAGCATTAGTGTGCTTTTGTGTATGTTCATGTATGTCATTTGAAAAAAAGTAATGACTTGGTTTTATATTATCTGTAAATACTTAGCTTTGTTTATTTAAGGGCGGTTTAATGTGTTCATTTAAATGAAAACTGAATGCAGACCGATTTGGATGGAGAACTGGGAGCAGCACTTCAGGCAGATTAGGTATATATGCTTATCACATTAACTATTAAACCGTCTTTCCTTAGCCAGCTTAAAATATAAAACAAGCGGCATCTTGATATTATCAGAAGGATTTAGCCGCTGAAATTGCCGCCTGGGTCCATCCCGGGTCCATCTCTGCTCACAGGTGCACTCAGTGCGTCTCTTTATGAAGCTGGGAGTTTTCTGGCTCAAGGAAATGGCTGCCGGAGCGCCCCTGTGAGTGGGCTGGACCCAGGATGGATCCAGGTGGTGATTTCCATGGCTAAATCCTTCTGATAAAATCAAGATGCTGCCTGTTTTATATTTTAAGCAGGCTCAGGTAAGATGGTTTAATAGTTAATGCAATAAGCTCCATAGACTGCTATTCACAGGTTGACTTCACTTCTTCTAATACACCTCTTATACTCTCTCTTTCTTAGAAGTGTAGGCATCTTTTCTCCCAAATACCTAACTTCTCTAATAAAGCTTGATCTTTATGGAAAAAAAAATGATCTTGTGTTGATAGATTCCATATAGACTAAAAATGGTAAAGGAGTAGTTTGACAATATCTGGAGAACTACAGGTTCCTCAACTTGGCACATACTACAAATCCTGACCCATCTTTCAAATCACTTTCAAATTTCTAAAGGAAAAAAAACACTATTTCACATACTGAACTTGGTTGAATGTGGTAACTGATATCAAAGGGAATTAATTATTTTTCTTGATTCAAGGGGGAAAATGTGTTGGCTAAACTAAAACTAAAGAATACAAGTGGTCCACCTGTTACATGAGGGATTCATTCCAGGACTCTTAATGTAATATGATTTCTACATAAAATCTGGAACGCTATTTTTCTTACCCAAAGTGAACAACGGAGTCGTTGCGGCTGCAAAAAACTGTTAGTACTGAACTTCCGCTGTACAGGTATCATCTTAAGGGGAAATATCATCAGAAGATTTCTTTTGTTTCTTAACCAGGTCTAGAACATTCAGCTTCTCATATAATTATTATTATTATTATTATTATTATTATTATATCCCGCACCTCTGCAGAGCAATCGAGGCGGCTTACAACATTAAAATTTCCATACAGATATATTAATACAATCTAAACTGAACATAAAAATCCCAAATCCCACCCGTCCTTTATATATAAAGAGAGCACTTTACAGATTTTCTTTGGCTTATCCAGATTGCCAGCAACATGACCCCTTCTTCATCAGCATGATCAATTCACCATCACAACCACTTTAACAGCACAACCACTTTGCCAGCAGGGCTCCTTCACTGGCTGAACATAAGGTAGTGCAAGCAGTATGAACAGCACAAGATAGTGCAAGCAGCATGGAGGGAGTATTTGCTGAAAACTGGATCTGCATAATGTGGACTAGCATAATACATAGGCTGACTGTACTCAGAACTGAAGAATACTCCAATCATAAGAACCATAGAATTGGAAGGGGCACTATGGGCCATCAGGTCCAACCTTCTGCTCAGTGTAGGATCTCCAGCTAGAGCATCTCTAGCAGGTAGCTGTCCAACCTCTTTTTGAAGACATCCAGAGGAGACCCCACCACTGCTTGAGGCAGTTTGTTCCATTGCCAAACCATTCTCACTGTCAATAAATGCCTTCTAATGTTCAATCAAAATCTACCCTCCTGTAATTTTAAACCATTAGATTTATAAGCTGATCGCACGGCACTTTGAAGAACGGGAATGGAACGGAACACAAGGGAATGGAACAGAGCAAAAACACATTTTACTGCACAGGAGAACACCACCGATGCTGCCGGGAGTTCCTGATCCGTTCCCCAGCCATTCCTGACAGCCAATTTTTGAAGGACAGTCTACTCTGTTCTACTCTGTGAAGCAGCAGAGAACAAGCCAGCACCCTCCTTTTTGTGGCAGTCCTTAAGGTATTTAAAGAATGCTATCATGTTACCCTTTGATCATCTCTTCACCAGGCTGAACATGCCCAGCTCCTTCAACCTCTCCTCATATATTTTGTTCTCCATACCTCTTATCATCCTCATTGCCCTTCTCTGAACTTGCTCCAACTTGTCTATATCCTTTTTAAAATGAGATGCCAAGAACTGAATGCCATACTCTAGATGAAGCCTGACCAGCACAGAATGGAAGGGGAACTATTACTTCTCTTGACTTGGAAAAATATATGTCAAGGTTTCCTCTGGCATTAAATTAATGTATGATGTTACTGTTGGTATTAATGTTAAATGTAGTTTTGATATTATTTTGGCTCTGATGTTATGAACAGGTGTTGGACCTAGCTGTGAGGGTGCATGAGACACTGACTATCACTGCAAAGCTCCAAGGTTGTTTAGCCTGGGTAAGAAATGCAGATGTTAGTGGGGTGTACGGACTGTGGGGAATTATAACACTGAAACTGGCCATTCAAAACCAGTTCTGGCAAGAAATACCTTTCTGTTTTGATCTGCTGCAATAAACTCTTTCTAGTTCATCCACAAAGCCTGGTTATTGAGTTAGACAGAGACGGGCATCACAATATACTTCTTTTAATGACAGCTAAGATAGTATCTTCCTTCTTTGCTGGAGCACTGCACTACTAGCTCATGTTCAATTTATGATCAACAATAATCTCAGTGTCCTTTTTATATGTACTACTGCTGAGTCAAGAATCCCCCATTCTATATCTCTGCATTTGATCCTTGTAGCCTAGATGTAAGAATTTTGCATTTGTATCAGTTGCATTTCATTTTATCAATTTCAGCCCAGTTTTCTAGTTTATCAAGGTTCTTTTGAATTGTGTTTCTATCTTCCAATGTGTTAGCTACCCCTCCCTGTTTTGTAAAGATTTGGTAGGGATCTTACCTTTGGTAAGGATTCCACCCCAACATCTAAAACACTGACCCAGAACAGAAGTCTGCAACACTCCATTTGAGATCTCCTTCCAATTTGAAGCACAGCCACTCTTTGAGCATGGTTTTCCAACTATTGCTCCATCTGATGGTGTTTCCATCTAAGATACTGTCATATGATCCTTAATGCTGCAGTAAAATTCACAAAGACCATATATATATATATATATAATTTTAGTTTATTTATTTCCAAGTTACAAAATCAGACCCTCAACAGTAAGTTTGGGAAGGCAGTCTTTAGACATTATATACTAAAATGTAGGTTCCCTATTTTTTAATCAAAATATTTTTGGTTACTTTTCCAAGTGTTTTCAAAATGCCACAACAGATTCCGATTTGTTGTTTAGATAAATCTGTATTTCATTAACACTTAAATAGAGGATATCTTATATTTAAAAAGTAGCTAAGACTTCTAAAGATGCCAACAAATCAACGTAATTAGTAGAATAACTAAAAATATAACATTCTATTTTTCAAAGGAAAGGTCAGACTCAGCAAAATACTCAGACTTGGTGAAAGAATAAGTCTGCTGGGGGAGTACCAGAAATCTAAGAATAAGTGAGTCAAGTGAAATACTTTAATGTAAATTTCCCACATAGTTGTACTAGATAAAAACCTCCAGGGGTACTATCTAAATCAGCAGCATACCTTGAAGTCTTGGCTCTTGTCTATTGGGCTGAAGACATTAGGTCACAACAAGGTTATCTAGAATAAGAAACTCATTGTAGACCTTCAGGAAATTCATATCATAGTGAGGAGAGATTGGAAAAGAAGCTAAGTTACTGAACTCTGAAAAAACTTATGAGGTTATATGAGGGCCTGGAGGAGTTATTTAGGGGGAAGTATACCAAATATTTAAAGGATTCTAATTTAATTGGGATATTTTTGGCATAGGAATGTGCCAGCTACTGAATTACACAATAACCATTCATCAGCCCCATCGAAAGATCATGCAAAGTAGCTTGCATTCTCTTAAACCAAGAGCTGCAATCTCTTAAAAAAAGTGTTTAATAATTTATATATGTTTTGTTGTAGGAAAAAAGTTTCAGCTGCTCATGAAAATGTACAATTTATGTACAGTTTTATTTTAGTGCACCAAAATATGACCATTTTTTTCTTAAAAATTGCTGTATCAGGAAAAATTCAAACCTTAGCATGCCTATACTGAGTTGTTGCTATGCCTATACTCTCTAAGAGCTTAGGCATAGGATATATTCATGTCATTTCCAGTTTGTTAGACTTAGGAGTTTATCACACTGGGGAAATCCCGTGCGGAAACGGGGCTTTAAATTAAACAAAACCTGCAAAAGCGGGTGTTTTTTCCGATGATGTCGCTGTTAAAAAAAGGTTAATCCGAACGGAAATTAGACAAAAACTGCTTCTTTTTACTTTTGGAAGATCCTGAAAGTAAAAAGAAGCAGTTTTTGTCTAGTTTCGTTCATATTAACCTCCTTTTAACAGCGCTTTTACTTTTCACACAGGGCAGAACGGGAGAAATCTCGTTCATTAAAAGTTTCAGCGGTGTTTTTTTTTTTACTTTAAACAGCGATTTTGCACGGGGCTCCCCGTGTGATAAACTCCTTAGCCATATCATCTCTCTTACTGCTTTAGTCTGTAGTTTGTTCTTTCCCATTTTTTAGTCTGTGGCTCACTCTTCTTCATATTTGAAGAGCACATGTTACAGAGCCACTCATGATGAGAAGTTATGAAGCCTTTAGTATTTAAAAGTAAAGTTACTTCATATATTTTTTCCTAAAAAGAGGACTAATCCCACCTTATTTATCTGTGTGACTATGCTCTTGTGAGACAAGAAAGTTTATTGCACGGCACTTACAGGAATGGGAATGGAACGACAAGGAACAGAACAGAACAGGATGAGAACATACATTACTACACATGAGAATGCCACCAATGCCGCCGGGAGTCCCCATGCCATTCTCCGTCCATGCTATGGCAGCCGATTTTGAAGAACGATTTTGAACCATTCTTCAAAATTGGCTGCCAGGAACGGCTGGGGACTCCCGGTGGTATCAGTGGCATTCTCCTGTGCCGTAATGTGCGCTCTCGTCTTGTTCCGTTCGGTTCCTTGTCGTTCCATTCCCGTTCCTGTTCCTGTAAGTGCCGTGTGATAAACTTAATAAAGAGGCTATGCTGATAGTAGCAGTGATGCTAGTAGTGTCTCCCATGTCAGACCAAATGTGCCAAACAGCTACTGGGCAGCAACAGTAATGGGTGGTGACACTGATGGAGGATCTCTCAGAAACAACAGCAGTGGCACCACAGGGAACAAGAACTAGGCCAAAGAAGGCACCAGGAAACTCCTTTTGAATGTCTTTTACCATGAAAATCCTATACTGAAACAATGTAAAAGGAAACAAGAGGTAGTGCCAGAAGATGAGACTCCTAGGTCAGGAGGCATTGGAGAAGAGAGGAGGGCAAGTATGAGTAACACTGTGGCTAATGATGCAACTGGACCTAACCCAAAAGGATGTTCGGCTGTTGATGTGCACAGAGGTGAAAGGAAAGTCTGAAGTAGCGTAATACATATCATAGGAACACGGGTATGTGATGTAGCCAAGGGCCTTTTAAGGGGAATTTATGATTAGCCCAATATTGTGAGACGGGCTGGCTACTACGCCCTGCAGAACCGTCTTCCCAATGTGTATACCGAGCATACCAGGGAAGTTCCAGAAATGGGACTGAGACAGATACTTCCAATGAATGTCTTAGTTTTATTATAGGGCAAAATCACACAATAACATGCGCTCACACACTCATACAGGCTCAGGAAAAATAGAGGTTAGCATGGGGATAGAATACAGGCTTCACTAGGGATATACTCACCAATAGACTAGGCTCGCCTTTGGGGTCCGGATGGGAAGAGTGGATATGGAGACAAGTCTGCTCTGCAGCGTGGGTTTGAGCATAAATACCGGTGACTAGCTTCAGAGGTCAGAGTGACGTGGAGTCATTTAGACAGGAAGATAGCACACTGACTGGCCAAAATCTGGGGTTTTTATAGGGAAAAACTGGGCCTGAGGCGAAAGGTGATAATTGCAAAGATGACACCCGGCTGTATAGGGTTATATTGTATTTGCTAGTCTTAATCTGAAGGGCCAATATCCTGGTGTGTGTGTGTGATCGATTGGTACAATACAAACATTACACCTTCTGATGGTTTTTATGATTCCATCAGATAGTTCCATCTGCAACTCTCCTAGACTATCTGGGGGCTATGTATACATTGAGGATTAAGGGTGGTTGGCCTATGCCTCGGGCGTGGAGGACATTTGCCTCTATGTCCACTGCCAGAGTTCATCTGGAGGTCATTCATGGAGTTTATATTTTTGATATTAGCAGCACTATGGATAACAGTGAGAAGAGTGAATCAGGGGAATCTAGACATAATAAAACAAGAAATGGAAAATATAAACATTGCAGCACTTGAGGTAAGTGAGCTAAAGTGAACGTGACATTTTGAGCCATATAATTACACAGTGTTTCACTCAGGAAATGAAAATGTAATAAGACATGGGGTGGCATTAACAGTGAGGAGAGATGCAGCAAAAGCACTCAAAGGATAAAATGCAAAATCTAACCAAATTATATCAGTACGACTTAGGGAAAATCCATCAATATAACCATTATCCAAATTTATGCTCCAACTACAGAGGCAGAAGAAAAAATATTGAAGGATTCTGTGCTGGAATCTAGGAGGAAATTGATCACACACCAAAAGAAGACATGTTGACAATCATAAGCAATTGGAATGTAAAAGAAGGAAACAGAGCAAAATCAAACATTGTACGTAGGAGAATTTGGCCCAGATCAATAAATGAAGTAGGAGGGCAACTGATTGAATTTTGCAAGGCCAACAGTTCGTTCATCACAAACACATTCTTCAGGCAATCAAAGAGGTGACTGTATACATGGATATCACTTGATTGACAATATAGAAATCAAATAGACTTCATAATAGGAAACAGAAGATGAAGATGCTCCATTCTCTCTGCAAAAACAGAGAGCGGATTGTGACACAGAGCATGAATGTCTAAGATCCAAAATTAGACTAAAGCTAAAGAAGAACAATAAATCAGTCATCATGCCAAATACAACCTGAAGAACATCCCTTGAAAATTTAAAGATACAGTGGATCCTTTCCATCCATGGATGTCAATGTGCATGTGGACATGTGAGAAGACTCAGTGGATGACAGATGAAACTCTTCAGGCAGTTAAGGACAGACAGAAAGCAACGGGGATAGAAATAGGGGCAGGACCCTGAATGCAACTAAGTACTGACTTGTGTGCAGGGATAAAGAAAACAGCTATAACAATCAATGTGGGTGAATAGAAAAAAGACAAGAAAAAGACAGAACATGAGGCCATTTCCCCACATCCAAGAAATCCAAGGGAAATCTAAACCATGAGTAGGGATGTTATATGACCATTACATGACCAAGTAGAAATAAAAAGACTATGGAAACAATACATGGAAGAACTATATAAAAGATATGAAAGGATGGCAGATTCATTTAACGAAGAACCATTTGAAGATGAGCCTTCAATTTTACAAACTGGGTGTTACACTCAAAGCACTTGGGAGAAATAAATTACCAGGAACAGATGGAATACCAATAGAGCTACTTCAAGCTGCAGAGGCCTTTACAGACTGTCAGAAATAATCCGGTTTGAGACCACTTTAACTGTCCTGGCTCAGTGCTAGGGAATCATGGGAACTGTAGTTTATTCTGAAACATTGAGCCTTCTCTGTCAGAGAGCTCTGGTGCCACAATAAACTACAGTTCCCATGATTCCCTAGCACTGAGCCAGGGCAGTTAAAGTGGTCTCAGGCTGGATTATTTCTGGCAGTCTGTACAGGCGATCTACTCTAACTAAAATCTGCCAACAACTATGGAAAATTAAAGACTCCCTACAGATTGGAACTGCTGAATATACATTCCGATTACCAAGAAAGGGCACAGCAGGGACTGCAGAAACCACAAGGCCATAGTATAAATTTCCCATGCAAACATACCATATATGGAGCGAGAAATACCAGGTGTCCAAGCTGGGTTCAGAAAATTTTGTAAGAGGCACTAAGGATCACAGTGCAAGCATATGTCTGATAATGGAGTGCACCAAAGAATTTCACAAGAAAATCAGCCAGTGCTTTATAGAATATGTGTTGTGAGCTTTCACCTTGTTTCCAACTTACGGCAACCCTATCACAGGGTTTTCTTGGCAAGATTTGTGCAGAGAAGGTTTGCCATTGCCTTCCCTTGAGGGTGAGAGAATGTGACTTCTCCAAGATCACTCAGCAGGTTTCATGGCCAAGCTGGGAATCAAATCCAGGTCTCCAGAGTTGCAGTCCAGCATTCAAACCGCTATGCTACACTGGCTCTCCAAACAACTAGCAACATTTAAATTATACCTTTAAATTACAATATCATATGCATAGCCTAAATGTGGTTGAAGTGAAAATTTGCTAAAATGTGATTTAAAAAAATAAAAATCTAATTAAAAAACTTTTTAAAATGTTAAGAATTTTTTAAATTTAAATTTAAAAACATAGGCCTCTCCTTTTCCCTCCCACTAAGCCTCACCCTACTCATACCGTCTCTTCAGCATTTTAAAGAGAGACAGGCAAATGCCAAAGCCCATTTCTGCTAAACATTTGAAGAGCCACTGCCTAGTAGTAGAGCTATTTAAAAGAAAAAGAAAAAGTGTGATAGCCAGGGATACAGATGTTTCTAAGGAATGGAAATATGTGATCTATCACTTATCTGCTTAAATGATTCTTACGCCCAACAGGTTATGCTTCTGATAATTGGGAATGTGATCCTTTACATAGCATAAGTGAGCACTTCCAAAAATATCAGTCCAGTTGTACCCAACACAATATATCTATTGAGCAGTCCCATGACTGCAAAGGAAGTAGACCATATTTATGGAAAATTAATTACTCCAGAATTTCTTATTTCTGGTACTGATGATCCTGAAACCCATCATTAGAGAAACTGAATGATCTACACATAATCACTCCAATGTGATAAGAAAGGACCTGGAAAAACTAGGAACTGGAGAGAAACTGGAAACAGAAGGATATGCATTTTGTATTTTGTATTTATGTTGGGGGCGGTGTTATGTTCCTTTTGCATGTGTGTGTTTTTAACATTATTTTATGTATTCAAATTTATGCATTTAATAAAAATAATTGAAAAATAATCACCACTCCAAGGAACTGAGTAATGAACTTCAAAGTGAGAACAAAAGAATTCACACATTCCAATGCAAAAGAAAGCAGTGGTCATTCTTTTCCCTTTTCCAGACTCATATATTAGTTTTTTTAGTGGTTTGAAGCAATTTTGTGTTGATGGTTCACAGGGTTCTTCCTAATATCTTCTGTCCTGTCTTCCTTTGCCCCTCCTCAGCTATGGCTGATAACAGTGCTTTCAGGAACACTGTGCGGCCTGATGCCAGGTCTCAAATATTTTATGTTTTGTTTTTAGTGCCCTCTGACATTCAAGGCAGGTTATTTTTAGCAATTTCTCTCCTTTTTGGATCTTGATTTGACTTCTGCATTGTTTTGTTTCTCATTTCCTGCCAATCATACCTTTAATTTTGCTTAAAATAAGTGTAGTAAATTCTCTTAACAGTGTACAGCAGTGTGTTTTTCATAGAACTATAGGATCATAGAGTTGGAAGAGATCACAAGGGCCATCCAGTCCAACCCCATTCTGCCATGCAGGAACTCTCAATCAAAGCACCCCTGACAGATGACCATCCAACCTCTGTTTAAAAACTGTCAAAGAAGGAGACGCTACAACTTTCTGAGGGAGTGTGTTCCACTGTTGAACAGCCCTTACTGTCAGGAAGTTCCTCCTAATGTTTTGGTGGAATCTCTTTTCCTGGAGCTTGCATCCATTGTTCTGGGTCCTGTTCTCTGGAGCAGCAGAAAATGAGCTAGCTCCCTCCTCAGTATGACATCCCTTCAAATATTTAAACAGGGCTACCAGTTTCTCAATATCCTTTTTGAATTGTGATGCCCAGAACTGGACACAGTATTCCAGGTGAGGCCTGACCAAAGCAAATAGAATGGCACTATTACTTTCCTTATACACTTGTCCCTCACCATTCACAGATTTGCTGCCTGTGGTTTTGATCCTTCACAGAGGGCAAGCCAGGAGGGACAGCATGGCGTGTGCGTGGCCATTGTAATCAATGAGGACTTAAATATTTGCATTTTTTCTCATTCATGGGGGTGTGTGTCTCGTAACGGATCCCATGAATTGAGAGGGACGAGTGTATTTCTATTCATGCAGCCTAGAATCGCATTGGCCTTTTTAGCTGCTGCATCGCACTGTTGGCTCATGTTCAACTTGTGGTCTTCTAGGTCTCTTAGAACCCTTTCACACGTAGTCACATTAAGCCAGGTGTCCCCCATCCTATATCTATGCATTTCATTTTTCCTGCCTAAGTGCACTACCTTATATTTCTCCCTGTGGAAGTTCATTTTGTCAGCGTTCCCCATATACTCTAAAAGCCTTATTTTTCCAGGATTCCCAATGGGAACCCAGGACATCCCAACAGTGAGCACTATGTACTTTGCACTCCAAGGTGTAGTGATGGACAGTGGTGTTGATTGTTGTAAAATATGGAGCTCTAGGGTTTTGTATCAGATATAGGAGATTCGTATGTATGTGCCTTCAAGAAAGCCAGCATCCACACTACAGAAATAACCCAGTTTGACACCGCTCTAAGTGCCCTGGCTCAAGGCTAGGGAATTCTGGCAACTGGAGTTTGTTGTGGGGCTCCACAACAAGCTCCAATTGCCAGAATTCTCTAGCCTTAAGCCAGGACACTTAGAACGGTGTCAAACCGGGTTATTTCTGCAGTACAAACACAAACTTCAGTTAGCTCACAGGGCCTATAAGGCCCCTTTGCTATAAAACCAGAAGCCCAAGCCCGTTGCCTGGCAACCAGAGCCGCTAGGCGAAGCGTCTTCAACTGCCAATGACATTATCTCCTGAGGGCGGCTCGGCCCAAAGCGGCTCCCGATTGGCTCCCCGCGGCGCATGCGCCCTTTCCAGTTTGAGGAGCCCCGGCCTCAACGGCGGCGTCCCCTCCATGGCGCATGCGCATTGTTTGAAAGCCATGGCCGCGGACGGGGCGCAGCTGACAGAAGAAGACGTGCGGGAAAGAGTCAACCTGAGGCACCAGAACCTCGGTGAGGGGAGGCAGCCTTAGACTTCAAACCTTGTTCAGGCGCATTGAGTCTTATATCCGGAGCTTGGAGTGTGTGTGTTACTTTGGAGGACTACATCTCCCAGAATCCTCTGGCTCCTGAGGCATTCCTGAGGAGAAAATCCTCATGGGGGTCGCCATCAGTCCGAAGGAGACTTGAAGGCACGTTGTCGTTGGGTGCTTTCAAGTCGCTTTCGGCTTTCATGGGGCCTGTACAGACTGCCAGAAATAATCCAATTTGAGACCACTTTAACTGCCTTGGCTCAGTGCTAGGGAATCATGGGAACGGTAGTTGTGGCACCAGAGCTCTCTGACAGAGAAGGCTCAGTGCCTCAGAAAAAAACTACAATTCTCATGATTCTATAGCGCTGAGCCAGGACAATTAATAATAATAATAATAATAATAATAATAACTCTTCTTATTCCAGGCCCGATGGTGCTGGGCCTAGTGTCTCTCTCCCAGATGACATTAAAGTGGTCTCAAGGTGGATTATTTCTGGCAGTCTGTAAAGGCCCATGCCCACCCTGAGCTGAACTTTTCATGGGCTTTTCTTGGCAAGATTTGTTCCCAAGAGGTTTGCCATTGCCATCCTCTGAGGCTGTAACTTGCCCAAAGTCACCCATTGGGTCTCTATGGCTCAGCAGGGATTCGAACACTGATCTCCAGGCAGGGGTAGTCAACCTTTCCCCTTTAAGGGCCGAGGGACTTCAGCTCCCAGAATCCCAGGAGCTATTGGCCAACATGGGACTATTGGCCAAGATGGCTGAGGCTTCTGGGAGCTGAAGTCCCTCGGCCCTTAAAGGGGAAAGGTTGCCTACCCCTGCTCCAGAGTTATGATAGATGTGTTACTTTGGAGGACTACATCTCCCAGAATCCCCGGGTTCCTGAGGCACGTCCTAGGCTTTGTAGCTCACCCCTCCTTCATTAATCCATGAAAGAGGCGGCAAAAGAGGGCAGGAAGGTTTGATTGGAACCCAGTTCCACATAAAGTAGGTTTGGCCTCTGGAGAAGCACCCTTTTGAGAAAAACCGAGGGTACAGTTAGACAGTGGGCCTGAACAGACTGCCAGAAATAATCCAGTTTGAGACCACTTTAACTGTCCTAGCTCAATGCTAGGGAATCATGGGAACTGTAGTTTTTTCTGAGACATTGAGCCTTTTTTGTCAGAGTGCTCTGGTGCCACAATAAACTACAGTTCCCCATGATTCCCTAGCACTGAGCCAAGGCAATTAAAGAGGCCTCAAACTGGATTATTTCTGCAGTCTGTTCAAGCCGAGTGTTGTGCTGTGTTGTGTGTGGATATTGTGTGCCTTCAAGTCTTCTCTTCGAGTATTCCTTGCTGGAGAAAACCCTCTGAAATGCATGGGGTCGCCATCAGTCCGAAGGAGACTTGAAGGCAAGTTGTTGTTGAGTGCCTTCACCTTGTTTTCTATCCTATCCTGAGGTTTTCATGGCAAGATGTGTTCACAAGAGGCTTAACTAGACTAGGAAAGTTTCACCAAAAATGCCAAAAACGACAGGGAGAAACTCACAAAATACCGAGGTACTGTATATCCTCAAGAACTATATATTCCAACAAATGAAACCACTACTTAAACATTACAGATGCCATCCCCAGATGCAGATGAAACGTCAGGAATAAATTTTTCCAGAACAAGGCCACACAGCCCAAAAAACCCCACAAAAAAAACTATGCGGTATCTTCAGCACTCTTCTCCAGTACCATATCTCAAATGAGTTTTATTTTTTTCTGTTGGCTTTTTTCACTGCCCTGTTCTCACATCCATACCCAGTAATGGGGAATATAATGGCTTCATGATTCTGACTTTGGTGCTCTGTTGTATATCTTTATACACTTTAGGATCTTATCGAATTCTTTCATGGCTGCCCTTCCCATTCCCAGTCTCCTTATTTCTTGACTTCAGTCTCCATTCTGATTAGTATTTGATCCAAGATATGGGAAATCTTTACCTATTTCAATTTCCTCATTATCTAGGTTGAACTTATGTAGATCCTCCATGGTCATTATTTTTGTTTTCTTTGCACTTTCTTCTTTGACTTTCCTTAGTAATGGTTCCAAGTCTATGATGGTTTCCGCTAGTAGTATGGTGTCATCCACATATCTTACATGGTTGATGTTCCTTTCTCCTATCTTCACTCTTCCTTCTTCTGAGTCTATCCCTGCCCTTTGTATAATATTTTCTGCATGCAAATTCAACAGGTAGGGTGATAGAAAGCAGCCTTGTCTGACCCCTTTGCCAGTTGGGAACCATTCTGTTTCTCCATATTCTGTTCTAACAGTGGTCTCTTGTCCTAGGTACAGATTTCCCATCAGAACTATCAAATATGGTGGCACTCCCATGTCTTTAAGAGTGTTCTATAGTTTTTGAGATCTATGCATCAAAGGCTTTGCTATAGTCTATAAAGCGCATGCTGATTTTCTTCTGGAATTCCCTGGTGTGCTGCATTAACTATCGTATGTTTGCAATGCAATCCCTAGTGCCTCTTCCTTTTCTGAATCTCACTTGCACCTCTGGGATTTATTTCTCTATGTATGATTGAAGTATATACTGTAGGATTTTGAATAAAATTTTGCTTGCATTGGATATTAATACTATGGTCCTATAGTTGCTACAGTCTCTTGTGTCTCCTTTTTTGTGGGTTGGGATGTATATTGATCATTTCCAGACTGTTGGCCACTGTTTTCCATATTTGTTGGCATATTTTAGTTGTCACTAGAGCTGATTCTCAGAAGTAAATTCTGCTATGGAGCTTTGCGTTGTAGGATTTTTCACATTTAACCACATGATCTTGAGGTGTTCCAAATATCGCTTTCCTACATGTGCTTGCTTACTGCTGCAGTATGATGGAACTCTTACATTATGTACTTTGTGGCTGGGAGGATTGGTTGTAAAGGAAAACATGTCATCTATGTCTTGTATAGGGTGGAAGGTTCTGCATAATTTTGATGTTCAGATAGCCTTTTAAAAATAAAATATGGGCCTGATTTTTTTTAAAAGGAGGTAAAGCTTGCCTGTTTTTTAATCTGTTATTCTCAGGAGACAACCAAAAATGAACTATGTACATCTTCAACCTTTTTCAGATTGAAATGTTGGGTCTGTTTTTTGTCTGGTTTTTGCTCTTGTCTCTTTCTTTGCCAGCTGTCTCCACTCCCCCACATAGATCTTTCCCCCTCCAACCACTTTGATCCATGCCATGGTGAGAGATCTCAGTTTGATTTGATGTAATAAACTCACTCCCCCAAATAATCTCATTTCAGCTGATGTCCGGTCATTGTCTCTTCCTGGAACGTACCATGAAAAGATAACTCATCTAGGAAATTCCCTGAAAAATTTTATTTTTCTGAAATCTCTTGACCTTTCACGCAATGCATTGACAACTTTGGAGGTAAGATACTGTGAGTTTTGAATGTGTCTATTGTATATTAGTTGTGTCTATGTATTATTATCAACTGCATTTCTATACAGTCCAGTAACTGAAGCTGTCTGTGTGACTCACAAAACAAGGATAAAGAGCACATATATAAACCAAATTCAGATAGCTGCAGAATAACATCACTATTAGGAGACAACATCAGTGCAATGATCTATGTAGGGAACTAGACATAGGAAGTGTGACCCTGTTGGTTGTGCTGAACCTCTCAGCATTTTTCGATACCAGTGACCATGGTATCCTGGGTTGGTTCCCTTAGATGGGACTTGGAGGCACTGTTATACCGTGGCTCTAGTCCAGGGGTTGGCAACCTTTCCCCTTTAAGGGCCGAGGGACTTCAGCTCCCAGAAGCCTCAGCCATGTTGGCCAATAGTCCCATGTTGGCCAATAGCTCCTGGGATTCTGGGAGCTGAAGTCCCTCGGCCCTTAAAGGGGAAAGGTTGCCTACCCCTGGTCTAGTCCTTCTTGCCGGGGCAGACTTAGAAGGCTGTGCTAGGGGATGCCTGTTCAGCACCTTGGCCACTGGGCTGTGGTGTTCATGAAAGCTCACTTCTGTCCTTCATGCTTTTTAATAATTACATGAAACTACTGGGAGATGTCATTTGGAGTTTTGGAGTTCAGTGTCTCCAGTATGCTGATGACACACAACTCTCTCTCTCCTTTCTATCCAAGTCCAAGGAACTAATAATATCTGCTATCAGTAATGGACAGAATGAAGGTGATCAACTGAAACTTAATCCAGACAAGACGGAAGTGCTCCTTGTCAGTTGAAAGACAGATCAGGAAATAGGGATTCTGCCTGTGCTCTATGGAGTTTCATGTTCCCTGAAATCTCAGGTTTTTATTTTGGACATACTGCTGGTCTTGGAACTGAGTGTGGATGCCCAGGTTTTACGGTAGCCAGGAGTGCATTTGGACAGTTAAAATTAGTGCTCCAGCTGCACCCATTTCTAGAGACATTAGGTCTGGCTATAGTGACGCATGCCTTGATTACATTCCATTTGGATTACTTTAACACACTCTACATGGGGCTAGCTCTGGAAACTGTTTAGAACAAGGTACGGCAAACTACGGCCCGCGGGCCAAACCCGGCCTGCCAAGGCCTTCAAACCGGCCCGTGGCCAGTCTTGCCGCCACTGCCGCGGGCGAGCGAGTGCAGGGCACCATTTGCCTTCCGAAATGGCGCTCCTGCACGCATGCACACGACGGTGCCCGCCATTTTGGAAGGCAAAATGGCACCCCGCGCTCACGCACGTATACGCACCACGGCGGGCACCATTTTGGAAGGCAAAACGTCATCGCGAGCGCATGCGCATGATGCCGGTGCCATTTTGCCTTCCAAAATGGCCGACGCTGTCGTGCGCATGCATGCGTGAGCGCGGGCACCATTTTGGAAAGCAAAATGGCTCCCCACGCTCACGTACACATGCGCACCACGGCAGGGGTAGTGCGTGCCTCCACCACCATTCCCCCCACCCCCTTTCGGCCCGCCGAGGATCGGGGGAAACCGGAACCAGCCCCACCCCAAAAAGTTTGCTGACCCCCGGTTTAGAAACTTCAGCAGGTCCAAACTGTGGTGGCCAGTCTGTTGACGGGTTGCTTACAGGGATCATGTGACTCCCCTTTTTAAAATGGCTTCACTGGCTACCGGTCTGTTTCGGAGCAGAATTCAAAATGCTGTTTAAAGCCCTACATGACTTGGATCTAGACCAGGGGTAGGCAACCTTTCCCCTTTAAGGGCCGAGGGACTTCAGCTCCCAGAATCCCAGGAGCTATTGGCCAACATGGGACTATTGGCCAACATGGCTGAGGCTTCTGGGAGCTGAAGTCCCTCGGCCCTTAAAGGGGAAAGGTTGCCTACCCCTGATCTAGACTATCTAAAAAACCCTATGTCCTTTTACAACCCAGTTTGAGTTTGAAGATCTGCAGGGGAGGGCTTTCTTTCACTACCACCAACTTGGCAGGCACATTTGGTAAGGGCTCACGAGAGACCTATGGAACTCCCTTCCATGGGAGGTCTTGTTGTCCTCCTCCCTGCTCTCTTTTTGCCATCACATGAAGATATTTTTATTCAGGCAAGCCTTTGAAATTTAATTATTGAGCAGTAGTGTGTGTGTGTGTGGTGTGCTATATTTTTAATGATTTTTACTGATCATTATATTTTAAATGTTTTTGACTGTTCCTAGCCTTTAAAAAAAATAATATTGTGATTCAATTGTTTTTTAAAATTTGTAAATTACAATTTTAGCTTCATCTTTTTAAAATTATTGTAAGTGGCCTTGAATACCCGTCTCAGGAGAAGGGCAGGATATAAATTCAATAAATAAATAAAGATAGAATCATTGAGTTGGAAGAGACCACAATCTAAAACCCATTTTCAGATTGAAAAATTTAAAAGCCAGGAAGAATAAAGAACATTTCATTAGTATCCACAATCCCACAGCATAGGCATGAGGCATACATCTGGGGAGGACATTCTATAACATTGACAGCATCACTAAGGGTGCCTATCCTGTAGCCATCTGCCAGCCAGTAGAGGTACCCAGAGAAGGACTCCACAGCATGACTTATTTGAACAGCTTTGGAGCCAGCATGGTATAGTGGTTTGAGTGTTAGACTTGGACTCTGGGAGTTCAGGGTTCGAATCTCCACTCAGTCACAGAGGCTAACTGGGTGACCTTGGGTAAGTCTCACACTCTCAGCCTCAGAGGAAAGCAAAGGCAACCCCCCTCTAAATAAATCTTTTCTTGAAATAGGTTTGCCTTAGAGTCACCATAAGTTGGAAAGGCACACAGCAACAACATTGATACACCTAGTATACTTGCAGGTACAACAATTCCTGGCTTACTTCCAGGATTAATTATTCTATCCTGTCCTGAAGGTTTGGAACAGCTTGAAACTTTTTTTTTTTAAAAAGTATTAATTTTAGAATAGGTATGTACAATACAAAATTGTTTAACAAAGGTCATCCAAGATATTTCAGTCCCTTAAGATGGTAACATAGTAGTGCAGAGTTAGAAACATGTTCTGTGTGCAGAAGTCATAGGTTCACTTCCATGTATTCTCCATTTCAAAGGATTTCACAACATAAGTCTGGGAATGATAGGACTACCAGTTAAATTAAACAGAACTGAGATGGACTTGCCAACAGCCTATCTTGCTATAAGGCAGCCTCAGTTGACTTGCTCACAGTATCTGACAATGGTTAGATACTGAGAACCAGACATTATAGGAATTACTTTAATTTACCCTAGTCAGAGTAAATACAGTTTACTGAGGTAGCAATAGCAAGTAAATACATTTCTATACTTCTTATCAGTGCACTTAAGCACTCCCTAAGCAGTTTACAATGTGTAAGCTAACTGCCCTCAACAAGCTGGGTACTTATTTTAGCAATCTTGGAAGGATACAAGGCTGAGTTGACCCTGAGCCCCAGGCTGGTATTGAACTCACAACCTTGTGGTTTGTGAGTGAGTGGCTGCAGTACAGGCATTTAACCACTGCGCCACCAGGTAGCAAAGTGGAAGTAAATAACTTCTTTCTAATCTTTTATTTGTTAATAGGGTCTGCAACATCTCACATCCTTAGAAAAGCTCAATCTCTATTTCAATCATATCTCCTCATTGTCAGAAGTATTTCGACTCCACAGTTTAACAGCTCTCAAGGATGTGGATCTCAGGCTGAATCCTGTTGTTAAAAATGAATCAGATTACCGTCTTTTTGTTATACACATGCTACCTAATCTTAGGCAGTTGGGTAAGTAATCCTTAGTTAGGAAATATTTATGAATAGTGTTTGTTGCTTTTCCATCCATGGCTTCCATGGTGAGATCCTAAATCAGTATCATCGACACCATTGCTGCTTTGTTTCATGCATTCCATTGCTCTAGATTGATTTGTCAACCCCCCCCCCCAACACTTTCAGTCTTTTCTCACCAATCCTTCCCCTAATATGCCCCCCCTTTAATTCCTGTAAAGTTACTTTCCCTATTGCTTCTTCCTTGTGTCTTTCCCCTTTTAGTTTCTCCCTTCACCTGCATTATGTTTTGGCATTGGTGTCACTGAAGATGATTGCGTGGTTGATCTTGCCCTGGCCACCTTCTCTTTCTGCCAGATGTAATATTTCTGATGGGCATCCTGGCGGCAGCCCTCTCTCTTTGGACTCTGGCCACTCTGGTAGTTGAAAGCGGAGTGGCAGCAGAGCTGGTGGATTTCTGGTGGCTGGCCTCCCTGCTGGCCTTCAGTCCCAGTGCAGCCTCCTGGCTGCTCTGATGGTGGATGATGGGACAGCAGATTTCAGGTAGCTGGCCTCCTTGCTGGCCCTCAATTCCTGTTCAGCCTCCTGGCCACTTTGGTGGTCAGCATTAGCGGAGGCAGCGGATCTCCAGTGGCCAGCCTCCTTGCCAGCTCTCAGTCTCTGTGCAGCCTCTTGGCTGCTTTGGTGGGTGGGGGTGGGCTGGCAGGGGTGGTGGATCTTGAAGGTTCTGAGCAGCTGGCCTTGCTGTGTGACATACACCTATAATGTAGCATATTGAGTAAGTACTTGTTCTTTGTGGACTCTGAGTCACACAAATGGGTTATCTGCACCTTTGCAGTACATTGTTCAGAACCTTCTAGAGCTGTTGTATAAGCTTTTTGATGGTAACCCCACTCTCTGGACACCTTCTTTTGTCTGTCAGCAGCATTGAAGGAATTGTTCAGATCTGTTCTTGTTACATTTTGACTCGGACTTTTCTTGGTTTTGCTTTTCAGGTAGTGATTTGGACTGAGTGCTCGTAGATTTTCTAGTTGATATTTATCAAGAGAACCACTGAAACTTCTTGGGTTTTTAAAACTATCTTTCTTGAATGACAGCACCTGATCCCTTCGCTGCCCACCAATTTGTCATGAACACACTGATACTGCTTTCTTTTTAAACTATCTTTCTTGTTTAATTGTGACCCTGTCACCTCTTTGTGACTACTCTACTCATAAACATCAACTTGGTGTGAAACTGTTTTCCTATTTGTAAATGTCAGTAGCCTGGTAAATTACTCAAGTGCCAAACAAGCCTTTATTCAAAACAGGAATAAACTTTATTTGTAAAATGCTTTAAACAAAGTTTTGCATGTTGAGATGGTGAATATGTTGGTCGCTTTAAGTTATTACTTTCTTAGTTCTATTCAGTTATAGTTCCAGTTACTTCCCCAAACTCTCTCCAGTGATTATTAGTTAGATTGCCGAGCAGAGGGGAGGGTTATTATTATTATTATTATTATTATTATTATTATTATTATTATTATTATTATTATTATTATTATATACCCAGGACCCACACCGTCCTAGTATTAGGTTACTTTCCTTAACCTAATTCTCCACCAGCCACTTGGCTAGCTATATCCCTCAGGATATTACACTCCAGCAACTCTCTCTCTCTCTCAGAGTTCTGGATGTGTATCAAGACCCTCCCAACCGAACTCTGACCATTACCAGCCCTATATCTCTCTCTCACCAACAGCACTATTTATCTCCTCCAGCCTTCACTTTGATTGGCTGGAGCCAGCTCACGTTCTATTGGCTGTTGCTAGGGCTGGCACAATTCTGCCTGTTCTCCACAATATTCAGTTTTGGTTTTCAACTCTCCTTTTTGCTTATGACTTGGACTCTGCCTTTTGACTTGAACTCAAGACTGTCTGATTAACTTTTTAATCCTTGTGGTTCAGTTTTCCGGTGGCCTACTATGATTTTAACCAATTCTTTTAAGAAATGCACCTTTTGTGGGGCAAAAATACCTGAGTGGGATGGCCTGTCACTGTCTCTTGTGAGGGTGAGGGTCATGATGTGGGTCTTGTAGTCACTGAAGACATTAAATTCACAGACACATAAGAATCTCTTGTCTATGCTCAACGCACTTTTGTATGAATAAACCCTGATGGTCTCCAGAAAGTCCTCTGGCTCAACCCCTGAATGCCTTCTGCCTTGTTCTGTACTGGCTCCAAGTGTGCCTCTTTGGTCAATGTGACAGTTAAGAAGTCCTTACAAGATACTTGGAACTGTACCGACAAGCCAAAGAAAAGTTCTAAATGCCCTGCATCTGACAATGCTGTTTGCTCAAAAGCTCATTGAATCGGTTGAAGTCAAGACTTGACCTGTTGTGCCATTGACACTGGATTGTCCTCTTGACTTTGAAACTTCTATGTCAACCTACAAGCACAATACTGGAAAAAATGGCATAAGAAGAAGAGATCAGAGCATGTGAAGGGCTCTCCAATAGTTTCATCTTCTGTTCTGTCTGTTCCAGTACAAGTTGTGCAGCCATCTCTGACAGATTTAGCAAGACAGGATGAGCTATTGGTTCAGATCCCTGCAAATGCAGAGCATTTCACTCCTCAACTTGTTCACATGGAGACTGCTTCAGAGGGAGAAATAGTTGACTCCCCTTTGGCACAACACAGGAGATCTCCTACTTCAGTTCCTTCTGCTCTTGGAGTGAAATCACCGGTACGTATTCCAGAGAGGGCCGTTGTCTCCCATATCATTTCCTCCTTGGCATCATCAGTTACCATTGACTTATACTTCAACTGACTCATCCTCTTCATCTTGGTGGTCTCATTCCCGCAGGGCAGATCATCATCCAGTTGTCAGTACCAACGGATCAGCTATTGGGATGAATGTGGTTGAGTTGTATTGGTGGAGAGAGCACAGCTGATATCAGTATACCAGACACTCTTCATATGGTTGGTATGATTGTTCTCCCTTGTCAAAAGAACATGGTACGAAGAACTGTACCATGGCTGTATGTCTCCCACAGTGCTTAATACCACCTACCTAATTATGAGCATAGGCATCTCTTCTGCCTTAGTCTGCACTCCCATCAATGCATTTGCCGCTGTAGATTGTGCCTGTGCTCAGATCCAGTAACTGCAAAGCACACCTCACCCACTAAAAAAGTGAAAGGTTAGCAATTCAGTCTCAGGAAAATCTGATTGGGCTGAACATTATTTGAGCCCTTCTTCCTAATGTTTGCACCCAACAGTTCAGACTGTGGAACCTAACAGTTCAGACTGTTGAACCTGATGTTAACAAATTGCCTCCACCAGATCCTCCTCAGGCTCAACAATTGACTCAAGCAACTTCTGCATGTCCTCTTATCACTCAACATTTTTTAACATTGGAAGATTCCAACTCAGACTCTTCCTCTGCTTTTTTGGATATGCCACCTATGCACTAGCATAGTGGATAGAGTTCTGGGGGAACATGACTCTGTTTCCCTGACTAATGATGTTCATGCTTTTGTGGAACAGATGTTGCAGATGGCATGTGCGCTAGAACTGGAGGTGAAACCAACAGAGAATCTGTTTATAAGAGGATTCAGAGCAAAGTACCAACCATGGTATCCATCCTGCTGCTTCCCTCTTTGCTCAAGGTAGCTTCTAGATCTTGTTCCACCCCTTCTATGATATAGCCCACCTCAAAGAAAATTGGTGTTCTGTATTGTGTACTGGAGTCTTGTTCAGAATTGCTTTTTCACCATACAAAGCCAAATTCTGTTATTGTTGAAGCAGCATGATCAAAGTTATTTCAGAAGAAACATACCACCCCTTCTGACAAAGAGGATGAGAAGCTTGAACTCATGGCCAAGAAATTCTGTTTGACCTCAGCCTTCTCCTTCAGGGTTGCAAACTACAAGGCCTGCATTAGACCAGCAACATCTCTGGGAGTGAATGACCCCTCTCCTTACTAAACTCCCTGAAGAGGACAAAAGTCTACCCAGGGCTCTTCAATCTGATGCCCATACCTTGGCAGACCAGCAGATAAATTCTGCTAGAATTGTAGCCAACCGAGGCATGTGTGTCCAAAGGAGGGAGACTAAAATTATGAAGGGTCTGGAAATCATGTCCTATGAAGAACGACTTAGGGAACTGGGTATGTTTAGCTTGGAGAAGAGATGGTTAGGTGATATGATATCCCTGTTTAAATATTTGAAAGGATGTCATATTGAGGAGGGAGCAAGCTTGTTTTCTTCTGCTCCAGAGAACAGGACCCGGAACAACAGATGTAAGCTACAGGAAAAGAGATTCCACCTAAACATTAGGAGGAATTTCCTGACAGTAAGAGCTGTTCGACAGTGGAACACATTTCCTTGGAGAGTAGTGGCGCCTCCTTCCTTGGAGGTTTTTAAATAGAGGCTGGATGGCCATCTGTCAGGTATGCTTTGATTGAGAGCTGCTGCATGGCAGGGGTTGGTTGAATGGCCCTTGTGGTCTCTTTTAACTCTATGATTCTATGAAAACTTTGGCAAGAGCCATCACTTTGTGTTGGGATATATGCTTGCATTCCTCAGAACTGTCACACCAAGCATGGGCCATGACAGAAGACCTCCTGTTTGACAAAGAGGGACTGTTTCAGGGAGAGGTGAATGACAAGCTGAAGCACATGCAGAAGATATGAAACATGACCCATGAATGTGGATTCCCATCTCAGACTCAGTAGTTTACTCAATCCAGTTAACGCTGGTCCAGACAGTCATCTGGCTCAAAAAGGTCATTCAGCCCATTAACATACTGATGATCTCACCTTCAGGCCTTTCCATCTGTCTCCTGCAAGACCACCTCATCCACAAAGTCCCATCTCCAGTCCTACTGGAAGAGACCTCAGAGAGTGAGCAAGTGGCATCTTTGATTCTTCAGTTCCCTTTCTTTCCATTGCTTCTCCCTTCTTTGTTGACAGACTTTCATGTTACCATCATGACTGGGCTCCTATAAGACTGGACTCTTAGGTTCTTGATGTTGTGCGGAGGGGGTATACCATAGAGTTTTGGGACTACCCTTCTTTGGGGGTAATCTACATCACTCCCCCCTCCATTGCTTTCAGAGAGAAAGTTGACATTCTGCTCCAGAAAGGATGTTGGACTCCTGATGAAACTGTTCTCCAGATCAACATTTTGGAGATGTTGGAGATGGAAAAAAATGTTTCAGGTCATCAAGACACTCCTGTGAGGCAAGATAGTTCAGGCAGTTGCTGACAACACCATAGTACCTGAACGAGCAAGGCGGAATGAAGTCCACCACCTTCCTTCACCTCACATTCCAGCTTTGGGACTGGAGAATCAGCATAGGCATCTCTATCTCCATGATACATCTTCCAGGAGAGGAGGACATTTTAGCAGATGCTCTCAGCAGGACCTCAGATTCATGCCACAAATGGTTACTCCATCATGATGTGCTCCAACCAGTCTTCTGAAGATGGGGCACTTCAGAAGTGGATCTCTTCACCTTGCCTGAGAACAACTATTGTGGGATGTTTTGCTCCAAGACTTGTCAGGGAAGTTGTGCAGTGGTGCCTGTTTCATTGGGAAGGTTCCTTCATGTACATTTTTTTCTCAATTTCCCATTGTCAACAGGGTTATAGCGAAGATCCGGAGAGTTAAAGCGAGATGCATCATGATCATACCATGGTGGCCCAGTCAGCCATGGTTCACTCTGCCCTTGCATCTGTCCCAATTCAATCATCTCAAGCTACCATACGATCCAGACCTCTTCTTCTTACACAATGGGCAGGTGAGGCACGTGGACCAACACCCTCAGGCTGACTGTCTAGAAAGTATTTCTCTAACTTCTCTTCCAGAGGGGATCAGGACCATCCTTGCCATGGTAAAAAAGCCCTCCACTCAGTGGTCCTATGACTATAAATTGAATAAATTTATCTCCTTATTGCCTCAAGGAATTTCTCTGACCCAGACATGAATTCCGCATGTCCTTGAATTGCTCCTCTCTCTTTTAAAGAAGTCTTTCTTTGTCTATCAAATGTTACCTGGCAGCTATTTCAGCTAAATTCCAGGTCATCAGTGAGTCCTTCTGCTTTCAGAATCTCTTGATGAAAAAAATTCTTAAGAGTTATAAGAACTTGCACCCTGCAGTCTCAGGACCAACACCTCAGTGGAGTTGGTATTGTGCCAACTGTCCAGAAAGCCCTTTGAGCTGATGGCTTCATCAGATCTACACTTACATACCTGGAAGACTGCTTTTTTGCTGGTTATTGCATTGGCCAGATGAACAGGAGAGTTGACCAACCTTGTTTACCTTTCCAACAAGATCAGAGGGGACATTTCTGTTTTGCCCAAGGTAATGTCATTATTTCACATCAACCAGGACATTGTGTTGCCTTTGTTTATGAAGAACTCTGCCTTAGATTTGGAATGGACTTGGATGTCAGAAGTGCCCTTGCTTTCTATATGGACAGGACTGCTGGGTTGTGGCAGTCTCAGAGACTGTATGTTATTCCTCCAGGAGGATTGGATTACCAGTTTCGAATCAGTGCTTCTCAAAGTGGGTGGTTTCCACAATTCACCTAGCCTATGAACTGTCTGCAACCATTCCACACAAGCTGTGACTACAACATCTGCCTTTCTGAGGTGTTTGCCTTTGGGAGACATCTATAGAGCAGCTACATGGTCACAGCCTTTGACCATCATCTCTCACTGCAAGATAGATACAAGATCAAGGTTAATGCCACTTTTGGGGGCCTGTGTTGTCTTCTTACTTAACATGACTCACTCAAAGAACTGTTAATGCTTCTTATGTGGCATGACACTCCCACCTCATGTGGTTAGTAGCTTGCTAGTCTCCCATTTTGAGAGTCAGAGACCATGGGACAAGTTGCATACCTGCAACTGTAGTTCTTTGTCATCTATAAATTCACACAATCCCACCCATCTTCACTTTCAATCCTTAGATGCTGTTTTGCGTCTGTGGAACTGAGGGTTTAGGTGGCAAGCGTGCTGCTAAGTTGTCTAGAGGGTGGGCAGTGTTACTGCAAAGAGCTTATACAACAGCTCTAGAAGGTTCTGAATGATGTATTGTGCAAGTGCAGATAACCCATTTGTGTGACTTTACAGATGACCACTTAAAGAACTACAGTTACAGGTATGCAACCAGCTCTTTCAAAGAACATGTATCATACACTTGACTGGGAATCAGCACTGATTACTCTTTTGAGTGTTCACATTGTGGCAGCTCAGGCTTGTGAGATAACTAAAAATCTTTAATTTGTAAACTGAACAAAGCCTCGTAATTTTCTCAAGCATTTTATATTGTTTCTCTTTTATGTGTTCTATCAAAAACTGGCCTAATTGTTCTCTTTTGTTCAAAATTGTTATATTTGTCAATTGAAGGTGGATTTGACAACTGCCAGCTATTAAATAAAAATCAGAAACAGTTGAAAGAGATACATTCACCCCCCCAAGTGATATCAGGCAAGCTTGACAGCTGTTGAATCTTACCAGAAAAGCTTGTTATATTTCCTCTTGTGTGTGTGTGTGTTGTTTGCCTTCAAGTCATTTCTGACTTAGGGTCACCATATCACAAGGTTTTTTCAGGCAAGTTTCTTCAAGGGAGTTTGCCATTGCCATCCTTTGATGCTGAGACACTATGACCTGCCCAAAGTCACCTAGTGGGTTTTCATGGCTGAGCGGGGATTCAAACCCTGATCTCCAGAGTCATCGTTCAACACTCAAGCTGCTACACCACGCTGGCTCCTACACAAGCCAGTAATTAATGACCTATGTAAAGTTTTGAAAACCTATCAGGAATTTGAAGGTGTCTTTCTTTGTTGTTCAGTGTACATGTGTGAATACTGCCACTGTCACTTTACCTCTGGCAAAAGGGAGGGGTTTATTTGATTGAGATAGTTTCCACTGTGTGGAGAAGATGGCAAAAAGTTAACAGTGGACAGAGAAAAGGCAGAATTACTCAACACCTTCTTTGCTTCAGTCTTCTCAGAAAAGGCAAAGGGTGCTCAACCTGAGGATAATGGAGCAGAGGACAGAATAGGAGAATTTCAGCACAGAATAAGTAAAGAGATAGTACAGGAAAACCTGGTTAATCTAAATGAATATAAATCTCCAGGACCAGATAAATTACATCCAAGGGTACTAAAAGAACTGGCAAATGTAATATTGGAACCATTGTCAATAATCTTTGAGAACTCCTGGAGAACAGGAGAAGTCCCAGCAGACTGGAGGAGGGCAAATGTTGTCCCCATCTTCAAAAAGGGATAAAAAAAGGATCCCAACAATTATCGTCCAGTTAGTCTGACATCAATACCAGGAAAGATTCTGGAACAGATAATTAAATAGAGAGTCTGTAAACACCTGGAAAGTAATTCCATAATCACAAAAAGTCAACATGGATTTTAGAGAAACAAGTCATGCCAGACAAATCTGATCTCTTTTTTCGATAAAATTACCAGCTTGGTAGATGAAGGGAATGCTGTAGATATAGTATATCTTGATTTCAGTAAGGCCTTTGACAAGGTTCCCCATGACATTCTTGCAAACAAGCTGGTAAAATGTGGGCTAGACAAAGTAACTGTTACATGGATTTGTAATTGGTTGACTGGCCGAACCCAAAGGGTGCTCAACAATGGCTCCTTTTCAACCTGGAAAGAAGTGACCAGTGGGATGCCCCAGGGCTCTGTGCTATTCAACATCTTTATCAATGACTTGGATGACAGTATTGGGGGCATAATTATCAAATTTGCAGATGACACCAAATTAGGAGGAGTAGCTAGTACCCCAGAAGACAGGATCAAAATTCAAAATGACTTGAACAGACTAGAAAGCTGGGCCAAAGCTAACAAAATGAAATTCAACACGGAGAAATGTAAGGTACTGCACTTAGGGCGGAAAAATGAAAAGCACAGTTATACGATGGGGGACACCTGGCTGAATGAGACTACGTGTGAAAAGGATCTAGGAGTCCAGGTAGACCACAAGTTGAACATGAGTCAACAGTGTGATGCAGTAGCTAAAAATTTTAGGCTACATCAATAGAAGTATAGTGTTTAGATCAAGAGAAGTAATAGTGCCACTCTATTCTGCTTTGGTCAGGCCTCACCTGGAATACTGTATCTAGTTCTGGGCACCACAATTCAAAAAGGATGTGGAGAAACTGTAGCATGTCCAAAGGAGGGCAACTAAAATGGTGAAAGGTCTGGAAACCAAGCCCTATGAGGAACGACTTAGAGAGCTGGGGATGTTTAGCCTGGAGAAGAGAAGGTTGAGAGGTAATATGATAGCCTTGTTTAAATATTTGAAGGGATGTCATATTGAGGAGGGAACAAGCTTGTTTTCTGCTGCTCCAGAGACTAAGACCCGGAACAATGGGTGCAAGCTCCAGGAAGAGATTCCACCTCAACATTAGGAGGAACTTCCTGACAGTAAGGGCGGTTCGACAGTGGAACACACTCCCTTGGAGTGTGGTGGAGTCTTCCTCCTTGGAGGTCTTTAAGCAGAGGCTGGATGGCCATCTGTCAGGGATGCTTTGATTGGGAGTTCCTGCATGGCAGGGAGTTGGACTGGATGGCCCTTGTGGTCTCTTCCAACTCTATGATTCTATGATCATGTTCCCATTGAGTTCTACTATTCACCTGAAAGTGAGAAAGGTTCATGCTGTTGACTTTCACGACTGGAAGGCAAGGAGAGAAAGAAAAGATCATTTCAGTTTACAGAACCTGATTGTGAAGAAACAGAGCCAAGCTTTGCACATAAAACAATTATTTCAACAATTTAACTGTAATAGCATGAACTATGAAAAGGAGTTTTATTTTATTCATCAGTTGTATTTCAGTATTTTTTGCAAATGTGATTTCATTAGACGCAATGATAATGCACACACCTTAACACTAAACTGTAACTGTAACTATGTAGATAAATGTTTTGATGAAAAATAGATTTTCTTCTTTGCTTCTTACTTAATTCTCTTAATGGGATGCTTATCTTTGTATACCAGCCCATGTAGTTCTTGGTAGCTGTCCAAGGGCAGTTCTTCAGACTTTCTCCAGTCATTTATTGCCTTTGTTGATTAGTTCTTCCTTTGGACTTGAAAGGTTCTCAGGCTCAAGACAAATGGCAATGGAGACTGATAACAGTACTTAACCTTTTTCACAGGTTGAAAGTCTGGCACAGTAATAACAGGCTCCTTAGTCTTAGAAGACAGGGTGGGTTGTGGGAAGGCCATACAGGTTTTTTGGTTACCAGCATGTCAAGCTGTCCACAGAGCTCTCTTACTTCCATCTCCTTTAAGGGTCATTGACTCTTAAATCAAAAGGAAAACAGCTCATTCTGTAGCCTCAGGTGAGAGTGATAATTTTTTCTCCTTTGTCAAAATCTTGTGAGATGGTGCTCATCAAGGACAAGTGCTGCTCAATCTAGGTGAACTTTATAACCTGAAAATAAAGTCCGTCCTCTGTATTGGTGGACTTGCCATCTGCGGATTTAACTATTCATAGATGGCAAGCCCCCATTTTTCTTAATGGTAGCACATGCATGTGGCTGTGCTAGTGGGCACACGCACGCACAACCATTAAGAAAAATGGGACTTGAGCATGCATGGATTTGGGTGTCTGCGGGGTGGTAGGTCTGGAACAGATCTTCCTGTGGATACGGAGGTCCGACTGTACAAAAAAATCTCAATCTTCTTCCCAGTTCTTTCTTTCTTCCATTTCCACTTTCTTAGTTCATACTATTATAAAACCCACCTATCCAATTGAAGAAAATCTGCATGTGCTTTATGGACTACAACAAAGCCTTCAACTGCATAGAAAAGCTGTGGATTGCAATTAAAGATATGGGAGTGTCACAACATTTTACTGTCTTGATTCATAACTTGTACTCAGGAGACTGCTGCCAGAACAGAATATGGAGAAACAGAATGGTTCCCAGTTGGCAAAGAGGTCAGGCATGGCTGCATACTATCACTCTGTTTATTCATTCTGTGTGCAAAAAAAATATTGTATGCAGAGCAAAATTAGACTTAGAGGCAGGAGGAGTGAAGATAGGAGGAAGAAACATTAATAGCCTTTGTTTTAATTTTGGTTTTAATGTGTTTTCACATTCTGATTGCCTTTTTGAAATATTGTTGCTGTTAGTCACTTGAGTGTCATTTTTGACAGAAAGATGAGATACAAATGTAAGTACAAGTTGAGTCTCCCTTATCTGAAATGCTTGGGACCAGAAGTGTTGGATTTTTTCAGATTTTGGAATATATATATATATATGGTGAGATAACTTGAAGAAGAGATCCAAGTCTAAACTTAAAATTCATTCATGTTTCGTATATGTCTTATTCACATAATCTGAAGGTAATTTTATACATAATATTTTTAATATTTTGTGCATGAAACAAAGTTTGTGTACACTGATCCATCAGAAAGCAAAGGTGTCACTATCTCAGCCACCAATGAAAAAAGTTTTGGATTCTGGAGTAGTTTGAATTTCAGAATTCTTAATTAGGGGTACTAAGCCTGTAATACTTTCTATTCAACATTATAGAATGTTGTTGAGGTGATCAGTGGCACAGATGCTTCTGAGATTTAGCACATTCTGTTAGATATTGTTATTGTTGTGTGTGCATATGTATGTAAGTGTGCTTGATTGGAGAACGGATAAGTAACTTAGACTCTGAGAATCAGAGAATCTTAGACTTGGAAGGGACCGCAAAGACCTTCTAGTTCAGCCCCCTGTCATGGAGGAAGACACAACTAAAACACTCCTGAAAAATGCCCATGTAATTGCTATTTAAAGACCTCTAAAGAAGGAGAGGCCACTATCCTCCAATGCAATCTATTCTGCTGCTGAACTGCTCTTACAATAAAAAAATGTTTTTGCCAATGTTTATGTGGAATTTCTTTTCTTGTAATTTGAATCCCTTGGTTTGTATTCTAGTCTCTGTTCTCTGTTCTAGAACTTTTTCTGGTATTGACATCAAGCTGACTAGTTGAAGTTGCTTGGGTCCTCTTTCTCCCCCTTTTTGAAGATAGGGACAACATTTTTCCTCCCCTATTCTGCTGGGAGTTTTCTTGTCCTAAGAATTCTCAAAGATTACTGATAGTGCCTGTGAGATTATATTTACAAGTCCATTTAGCATTCTTGGATCCAGTTCATTTGGTCCTGGAGACCTGAATTCAATTAGAGTAGCTAGGTATTCCTTTACTACGTATTCATCTGTTTTGGGCTATGGTTCCCTTACTGCATGGTTTATTCTATTTTCACCATTTAGAGCACTGCTTTCCTTTTGGGTGAAGACTGAGGTATTAAATAGTTTGGCCTTCTCTCTGTTAGCATTTCACCATATTTTCTATACAGAGCCCCTTTTATTTCCTTATTCTTCCACTTGCTTCAAACATAGGCCACCCCCCCCCATTTTTATTATTTTTGACTTCTTTATTGAGCCTGAGCTCATTCTGAGTTTTAGTTTTTCTTACTTTCCCCCTACAAGTATTGGCTATTTATTTGTATTGATCTTTGGCTATTTCCACTTTCTTCCATTTCTTGTACATGAAAATCATAGAATCATGTATACAACTAATACACATTAGAGCTCTGACCCCACTGTAATCCTGACTGTAATGAAAACAAACGAGGGGAAAATGTATTAGTCTATCATTACAGGTCCAATTAAATAATCCTACTAAAAATACTTATAATCATAGCCACAGATTTTTACATTGTCTGATTTTTTATTGTTCAAAAAGTCCATCAATGGTTTCCAATCTTTCAAAAAGTCTTCAATTGGCTTATCCTTTAGAACCCAGGTTAATTTTGCCATTTGTGCTAACTCAGCAATCTTAACAATCCATTCTTCCATCATTGGTGCTTCAATCTTTCTAGATTTTAGCAAACAATATTCTTGCTGCCATTGTCATATATCAATGAAGTGATCCATGTATACTATCCAATTCTTTATCCATAATGCCCAATAATATCATTTCTGGTAACATTACAAAGCTTTAATTTGTTTTTGTTTTTTTGGGATTAACATGTAAATCTTGGGCCAGTAAGTTTTTGCTTTCTTACAAGTCCACCATATATGAAAAAGGAGCCCTGCACATTGTGATATGATTATGGTCTGAGAAAACCTTTGGTAGAATCATAAAATCATAGAGTTGGAAGAGATCACAAGGGCCATTACACACACTGTAGCAAGTCTCAATGCTCAGAGTCCCAATCTTGGGAAATATATAAATAAAAATGATGATTATCATCATCATACAGAAGTTCTAATTGCAGTGTCTAATTGAATGGGAGCATAACAGATCCATTAATTCCAAGTGTAGCTTTATGTTGAAAAGGAAGATAAAGTAAGAGTTCAGAGGATGTTGTTGGACCTGAAATCCCTGCAAGCCCAGGTCTATTAGCTTCATTTTTTGTAGATGCTATTTTCTATCTTCTAGTATTCCATAGCAATGACCTTCAGATGCCTTCCACATTCCAACACATAATGTCATGGAAGGGGAAAGCCTTCTTTTCTTGGAATCATCTTACTTGAAAAGCTGTACGAGAGGGTGCTAAAAAGTTCTTGGCCGAATCAAAAAAGGAATGATCTGGAACCATGAAACTTACATGCATTATATTCACCCCAAAGTTAAAAAGAGATTCCATCTAAACATTAGGAAAAACTTCCTGATGGTAAGAGCTGTCGCACAATGGAATATGCTGCCTCAGAATGTAGTGGACTCTCCTTCTTTGGAGGTTTTTCAACAGTGGCTGGATGACTATTTTTTTGGCCCTTATGAAGATCATAAAAAATCGTCAAAAATCATCAAAAAATCATCAAGATCTGAAGTCATCAAAATACCTTCCTTATCCCAAAATACCATGCCCATGACCTTTCTTGTTGATCTTTGAGTCTTGCATTTCTTCGACTGTGTTGTACCCGAATGCTGCCACTACAAGGACTGTTGTTCGGTTTCTAGATCATAGTGATGTAACCATATTTCATCAACAATAACAAATTGTTCCAAAGAATTATAACTAGATTGCTAAAAATGCTGCAAAATCAACTTGGAGGTATTCACTTGATTTTGCTTCTGGTCAGCATTCAAACATTTTGGCACCCACTTGGCTGACAGCTTCTGAGTAACCAATTACTCATGAATTATAAATCCAATGCATTCCTGCGATATCTTTAGTGTCTCAGCAATTGTTTTAGCTGAGATTCACCAATCTGCCAAAATCAGGTCATGAAGACTCAAAAATTCCAGGAGGTGACACTATAGAAGGCTTCCCAGACCTTGCTGGAACTTTGATCTCAAAATCTCCACACTGAAAGTTGGATCACCACTCCTTTCCAGTTGAGTATGATGAGCACTTGTCATCATGTGATCATACACTGGTGAATTTCCTTTGCAGTTTTCTTTTCCAGGCGCAGGATGTCCCAGAGTTCAGCTCTTGAAAATTTCACACTTTCCATTGACTTAGTTCTATCAGTGATCTGGGGAAAAAAATCAGAATTTAGAGCTATAATCCTGCAAATTGGCAGTTTACAATACAAAATAACACTCTTTCAAACTACAGTGACAAAATTATACCCAGATTCTGGGAAGTGGGTCGAGATGAGATTTTTCAGTATCCTCATATATGTACTATGGCCAAACTGACGTTGTAGTAGTTTATCCATATCATGAGAAGAAAGGACTTGCTAGAAAAAACAATAATGCTTGGTACAGTTGAGGGCAATAGGAAAAGAAGAAGACTACACTCCAGATAGATGGATTCAATTAGAGAAGCCACGACCATGAATCTGCAAAAGCTCAGCAGGACAACTGAGGATAGGGTGACTTGGAGGACTTTGATTCATAGGGTTGCCCTAGATCGAAATTGACTTGAAGGCAGATAACACACACACACATTACCTTCTTTGAGTTGTTTTCAGGTTGGTTGATTTTATATTCCTGGCATGGAACCTAAGGTAGCTTATATCAAACTAAAACAAAGGTTTCAAAGACATATCGATGTGTGCAAATATGTCCTAGGACTGTTGTAATTAAGCCTGAAAATGTTTCTAACTTGCCCTCCCCGGCACTTTCCTACTGGGGGCTGGCAGCGGAAGGGCAGTGAACTTAATTTTTCTTTTAGCAGCCTGCTGCATTTCTGAGCTGGGTAGGAAGGATTGGTCTCCCTTCTTATGGCAGGTCACTGGCTTTGTTTGCGGGATTGAAATGTGTGACAAAAAACTCTTATCCTCCTAGGATGTGCAGTCCTGTTCTCCCTTTCACTACCAGACGAGTGCTTAAATACAAGACTGGGTTAGGGTGACACTGATTTTAGCTTGTCCCCCCCCCCACACACACACATGGTAATATCAGTTTTTTAAAAATAGATTACCTTTCTTTAGATAAAAGTCTATTTTAACACTTAATCTTAAAATTTACGAATAATTCTAGTATTAAATTTTCAAATAATTTATGTCCTTTAATGTTGCCATCTTGGATTTATTTATTTATTTATTTATTTATTTATTGTAGATGAACGTCCTGTGAGAGACAGTGAGCGAAAAGCATCCCTTTTGCATTTCACTACAGATGATGCTTATAAATTCAAGAAGCCATCACTTACAGCAAAAACAATTGAAATGGGAAGGTAAAAAGTGACTAAGGATTTAAGGAATGGCTGACACATGACTGGAAATGTTTGTAAATACTGATGGGTGTAAAGGTTTGCATGAGAAGTTTATCAGATGAAGTAATGAAGCAGTGAGTACTGTTTATTCTGAATACAAAGAAATCTTGTGGGACCTTTGAGACTGTGTGAAAGAAGTTGCAACGTAAGCATTCATAGACTAAGGGCCTTTACAGACTGCCAGAAATAAGGCAGCTTGAGGCCACTTTAACTCTCCTGGCTCAATGCTATGGGAACTCTAGTTTATTGTGGCACCAGAGCTCTCTGACAGAGAAGGCTCAATGTCTCAGAAAAAATACAATTCCCATGATTCCCTAGCACTGAGCCAGGATAGTTAAAGTGGCCTCAAGCTGCATTATTTCTGACAGTCTGTAAAGGTCCTAAGTCTACTTCCTCAGATGCATGGAGTGAACTGGACAACAATTCACTAAATGTATCTGAGGAAGTAATCCTAGGGTGCATCTGTATTGTAGAAATAATGCAGTTTGACACCTCTTTAAGTGCTGTAGCTCCATCCAATGGAATTTCAGATTTGTAGTTTTACAAGATCTTTAGCTTTCTCTGTCAAAGAGTGTTGTACCTCAGAAAACTACAAATCTTAGGACTGTGCAGGATGGAGCCATGGAAGTTAAAATGGTGTCAGATTGCATTGTTTCTACAATGTACATGCCCCCCTAGTCTATGAAAACTTGTGGTACAACATATGTCACATAGTCTCAAAGGTGTTACAAGATACCTTTGAATACTGAAATTCCAGACTAAGGGGGGCAGACTGCCAGAAATAGTGCAAACTGAGTCCACTTTTAGGGTTAGTGTTAGGGAATCATGGGAACTGTATTTTATTGTGGCACCAGAGCTCTCTGACAGAGAAGACTCAATGTCTCAGAAAAAAACCCAATTCCCATGATTCCCTAGCACTAACCCTAACCCTAAAAGTGGACTCAATTTGCACTATTTCTGGCAGTCTGCAACCCCCCTAACACTGCTATGTCTCTGTTCATTCTGAAGTATTTATAAAATTAATAATAATAATAATAATAATAATAATAATAATTTTTATTTATATCCCGCCCCTCTGCCAAGCAATCGGGGCAGCGTACAACAATACAAAACTTCAAAACAATAAATCAAATTGAAATCCCATCCCTCCTTTGCCCACCCACCCTTCCCCCCAAAACATACAGAACAAATTAAATAACAATAATTTAAAATGTACAATTTAAAAATACATAATTTTTCATGTCATTGTGGTCCTCCAAGGGCTACAAGATGGTAAAAACAGTCCTCCGCGGCCATAGAGCGCTGCGGCTTGCGGCGTGGTGCCGTCAGGGGATGGAAACGGGCGGGTTTTAAGTCCGCCGGTGCCCCTCCCAGCTGCCTCGTAGGTGCGGCGGCTCAAGCCACTCAGGTGGTGCTCCGAGGGTGCCGGTGTTGTGGGCTGGAGGACTCACAGCTGGTGTTGTGGGCTGGAGGGCGGAGGTTTTTGGAGGAGCTGCGGTGCCTCTCCTCCTCCGCATCCGCTTCTTCGACTCACAGCTGGTGTTGTGGGCTGGAGGGCGGGGTTTTTTGAAGGAGCTGCAGCGCCTCTCCTCCTCCGCGTCTGCTTCTTCGACTCACAGCCAGTGTTGTGGGCTGGAGGGCGGGGTTTTTTGAAGGAGCTGCGGTGCTTCTCCTCCTCCGTGTCTGCTTCTTTGACTCACAGCCGGTGTTGTGGGCTGGAGGGCGGGGATTTTTGAAGGAGCTGCAGTGCCTCTCCTCCTCCACGTCCGCTTCTTCGACTCACAGCCAGTGTTGTGGGCTGGAGGGCGGGGATTTTTGAAGGAGCTGCGGTGCCTCTCCTCCTCCGCGTCTGCTTCTTCGACTCACAGCCAGTGTTGTGGGCTGGAGGGCGGGGATTTTTGAAGGAGCTGCAGTGCCTCTCCTCCTCCGCATCCGCTTCTTCGACTCACAGCTGGTGTTGTGGGCTGGAGGGCGGGGATTTTTGAAGGAGCTGCGGTGCCTCTCCTCCTCCGCGTCTGCTTCTTCGACTCACAGCCAGTGTTGTGGGCTGGAGGGCGGGGTTTTTTGAAGGAGCTGCGGTGCTTCTCCTCCTCCGTGTCTGCTTCTTCGACTCACAGCCGGTGTTGTGGGCTGGAGGGCGGGGATTTTTGAAGGAGCTGCAGTGCCTCTCCTCCTCCACGTCCGCTTCTTCGACTCACAGCCAGTGTTGTGGGCTGGAGGGCGGGGGTTTTTTGAAGGAGCTGCAGCGCCTCTCCTCCTCCGCGTCCGCTTCTTCGACTCACAGCCAGTGTTGTGGGCTGCACGGCGGGGTTTTTTGAAGGAGCTGCAGCGCCTCTCCTCCTCCGTGTCTGCTTCTTCGACTCACAGCCAGTGTTGTGGGCTGGAGGGCAGGGTTTTTTGAAGGAGCTGCGGTGCTTCTCCTCCTCCGCGTCTGCTTCTTCGACTCACAGCCGGTGTTGTGGGCTGGAGGGCGGGGTTTTTTGAAGGAGCTGCGGTGCCTCTCCTCCTCCGCGTCCGCTTCTTCGACTCACAGCCGGTGTTGTGGGCTGGAGGGCGGGGTTTTTTGAAGGAGCTGCGGTGCCTCACCTCCTCCACGTCCGCTTCTTCGACTCACAGCCGGTGTTGTGGGCTGGAGGACTCACAGCTGGTGTTGTGAGCTGGAGGGCGGGGGTTTTTGAACGAGCTGCGGCACCTCTCCTCCTCCGCGTCCGCTTCTTCGACTCACAGCCGGTGTTGTGGGCTGGAGGGCGGGGTTTTTTGAAGGAGCTGCGGTGCTTCTCCTCCTCCGTGTCTGCTTCTTCGACTCACAGCCGGTGTTGTGGGCTGGAGGGCGGGGATTTTTGAAGGAGCTGCAGTGCCTCTCCTCCTCCACGTCCGCTTCTTCGACTCACAGCCGGTGTTGTGGGCTGGAGGGCGGGGTTTTTTGAAGGAGCTGCGGTGCCTCTCCTCCTCCGCGTCCGCTTCTTCGACTCACAGCTGGTGTTGTGGGCTGGAGGGCGGGGGGTTTTGAAGGAGCTGCGGCGCCTCTCCTCCTCCACGTCCACTTCTTCAACTCACAGCCGGTGTTGTGGGCTGGAGGATCAAAATTTGATGCATTTCTTATAAAAATGGATCTTATTCACATCATATCACTACATAATGAAGGACCTGGATAATTTCTGTTTTGATAGATCACTTTTAATTGAGATCAGATGTAAAAAATGACTATATATATATTGAGAGAGAGAGAGAGAGAGAGAGCCTTTTCAAAGGTGATTGCAACTCATACTGGGTCACTTCACCCCAACAAACAAGATGATCTAGAAGGCATGGATATGCATATGTATTAACAATTATCTGGATAGTGAGCATGAAGTGGGAGAAGTAAACATACCAGTCCTGAATTATTCAAAGGAGTCCCAATACTGGGATCTGCTGGCACTAGCAGCAGAAGAGTGCAACCCTGGCCAGTTTTAAGGAGCCCTTTCAGGCAGGAAGCAATTATATCTCCAGATCCAGACTGGCAACAACTCCATGATTTAGTATTGAACAGTGAAACTGGAGTCTATGGAGAAAAGATCCTATATGCCACCCTGGCTTCCTGCAGATTCTGGCAAGCTACCAGCATGGTCTTTATCAGATAGTTCAGAAGGTAACAGTTTGAGGCACTTTGGCCAGAGATTAAGAGCATGCTTATTTTCCTCCTGTGCTGGATCATATCTGCACCTTTATACTCTAAAAGGGGAAATGACAACCTTCCTGTTGGTCCTTCAAGTGGTCCAGATTCTGTAAAACTGCACATCTCAGCAACAGATCCTCTTGAGAGAGCTAGCCTTAATGCTTTAAGTTTGGCTAATAGATCTACTGTTAATTAACAAATGGTTTTAGGTTTTAATTCTGGGCTTTCAGTATGACTGTCTTAGCATCATGTTTTTTCACGGCAGATCTCTCCATCCAAGAGCTGAGTACATTAACATCATGTCAAAAAAGTGCTTGGTGATGGATGAAGATGATGAAGCAGTTCTAAACCTCGTTGCAAAGTGTGAATGGGACTTACATAAGTCTCCAAGAGTAACTGGATCATCTAAAACAAATCCTGAGGTTAAATTTCACGATTTAAACAGTATGTAGTTTTTGAATTTTAAAATTTCTCTCATTCTGTTCAGCTTTGTTCAACACAAAGGTAGTTTTATAGACTACCCTGTCTTCATTATGCATTGTGATGCCATTTTGTCATATCACAATATAGCAGGGGTAGGCAACCTTTTTGAGTTGGGGGCCGGGTTGCTGTACCTCAGACAATTGGGGGCCCGAAGCACCCTAAATAAATAAATAAATAAATATAATATATTTTAAAAAATAAAAATAAAAATAAATATGCATGCACACTCTCTCAGCCCCAGAAAAGCCATGGCAAAGCCCCTGTGTGGATTTTGCCAAGAAAACCCCAAGAACAAGTAATAACAACAATAATCAATATCATCATGGGGGCGGGCGGGGGGGCGGCGGCAGGACCGGCCTGGGGCCGGTCCAAAGGCCTCGGGGGGCCGCATCCAGCCCCCGGGCCTTAGGTTGCCTACCCCTGCAATATAGGATTAGTTTTATATGCCTTAACACTGGAGTGAGCATCCTCTGATACTGTGAGGTAAATTGAAAATGTGGTAGACTGTGAAAACTTATTTCAAATGTTACTGGACTAAGTAGAAATTAAGAACATAAGAAGAGCCTTACTGGTTTGAATCAAGGTTTCCTTTAGTCCCAGATTCTGTTACAAGCATTAGCTAGCCCAAAACTTCTAGGAATCCTGTGAGCATGAAGGCACAGCCTTTTCACTTAGTATGTCTCTGACAACTAGTGTCCAGTGAGATACAGCTCTTACTTTGTGACATCAAAAGTACCTAGGGATGCTTGTAGAATTTAGCTTTGAAAGAATTTGCAAACGGCTCTAAGGATCTTTGTAGATATTCTGCTTTTTCATTCCATGTCATAAAGATGTAAATATCTGCTCTCAGTCCCAGTTCTGAAAAAAGGCAGGGTATGTAAAGTAATTGGTAATGTTAAGCACCCTTGCATAACCTGCACTGTATTTTGGGGTCCTCAGATTTTCTTATCTCATATCTGGAGATAGCATGGTTTTGAGAGATTGATGACCTTTCAGGAACACTAGGTCAGGTTCCCATTAAAAAAGCAACATGTCCCTGAAGCATGTGGGCATCCAGGTAAACAAAGCCATCAAATAAGAAGTGTGCCTTCCTTTCCCCAAATAATCTGCATTTCTCCTCAAGACAAAGGATCTCTTCGCAATCAAAGCAGTAAGCTAGTCTCTCCCTCTCTGGCTGCCCTCCGTGGTGTCCCTAGTCAAACTTCCCCATCCATCCAACCTGGGGATATCCTGATTCAGTCACTGTTTTTGTTATACTAAAATTAAAACCTCAAACCAGTCCGAAAACCTATTGTCAATTCCTGGGACAAGATATTCTGCCTTTGTTACCTGTTGTGGAGAAACAAAGGCAGAATGGAACGTTTGGGGCAACTAGTAGGAATCAGGCTGGAAAAAGGTGGGGGCTGCTCTCTTGAGTGAGTATAAAAGGAGGAGGGGCCAGTGATATTAAAAAAAAAAACATGTCAAAGCCTGCTGAGGCAGGAGGTTGTTTTAGAACTGCCAGGATATGCAGTTATGATTAAGGGGTTCAGTCTGGATGGGATTCAGACTCCCAGACCAGGAATAGAACTTTAGAAGGGACAGGAGGAGTCCTGAGTGTCAATATCCTGAGGGATGTACAGCCAGGAAGGCTGGGGAAAGTATTAGGATCTGCCTGAGGAGTGGATGTAGAAAGAGAGCTGAGCTGAGCTGTGTATATTAAGAGTGTAACAAGTAACCTGTGAAGTTAATAGTTAAGGAAGCTGGGTATAGGTTCTGTGTGAACCAAAGATAGTGAAGGAACATACATATATAGACAGTGAGGGAAAGCAGTAACTTTGTAACAACTGAAGTAATTCATATACTGTAACTCAAGTTTGAGAACCATCCACTAAGAAAGAGTAATAAGTTCTGAATGTAAAGTTTTTTCTTTGTGTTCAGGCAAAAAATACTTGCCTGAAGTATTTTTTATGGATAACAACAAACATGCTACCAAGTATTTTAAAATGCTCCCAAAAGTAGTAAGAACAGTTACTAATAAAGACACTTCAGTTAGTGGTGGGATAGCTGTCACATGTTAGTTAGTGGCAGCTGGTGAGAAAACCAGTTTGCCACATATAAATTGGTGCCAAGCAGTTGCGGTTTAAAAGATCTGTTGTGCTGGCATCAAAGAGAGATCTGGTAGAGTTGGGTCTCCACACCTGGCCACATAGCACATCACTTGATGCTAGTTTTAGCATACAATAAGTATGGTTTCAAAACCTAACCTCTGTGCACTCAGCTGGCTTACAACCAACATACACACCTGCACTCTGTGTATGTTCTGTGTCACCCTCAGATCTTCCAGTCTGAGCCACTCCTGCTTTCTGCAGACTTCTCATTGGACAGGTAATTATAGCTCCACTGCAAACCCCTAAAAACTCTGCTATTACCTGCCCATATTTCCATTTTAGTTAGCTCTGTATGCTGTGTCTGCGTGGATTACTGCCCTGTGTGTGTGATTGCACCCTGCATTTTTCTAAATAAAACCGTATTAATTTACCTAAGTCCTCCTCAGTTAGTACTGGTATAAATTTATGCAAATGGTCCTAAGGTTACCCAAGCCACTTGAAGAAGTTAATCTGCCCAACATTTGAAGTAACAGTGACAGTTGATGAAGTAACAGTGACAGTTGACAGTCCCCCCCTCACCTGTTCTTTGGATAACCTAGATAGTGAAGAAATAGAAATAGTAAAAGAATTCTCATAACTGGGATCAAACATTGATGGAAATGGGGATTGCAATCAGGAAATCAGAAGAAAATTAAGAATTGGGAGGGTGGCTATGAAAGAACTTGAAAAGATTCTAAAATGCAAAGATATACAACTCAGCACAAAAGCTAGAATCATACAAGCCATTGTATTCCCTATTACCATGTATGGATGTGAGAGCTGTACAGTTAAGAAAGATGAAAGGAAGAAAATTAATTACTTTGAGATGTGGTGCTGGAGAAGAGTGCTGAGGATGCCGTGGACAGCCAAAAAGACAAACAAATGAGTCCTAGAGCAGATCAAGCCAGAAACCTCCCTGGAAGCCAAGATGACCAAACTGAGGCTGTTGTACTTCAGACACATCATGAGAAGAGAAGACTCATTAGAAAAGACAATAATGCTGGGAAAGGTTAAGGGAAGTAGGAAAAGAGGAAGGCCACATGCCAGATGGATGGACTCTATTAAGGAGGTCATGGGTATGGGTTTTGCAGAATTTAAGCACAGCAGTGGTGAACAGGGGGTCTTAGAGATGTCCCATCCATAGGGTCACCATGGGTTGATATCGACTCAAGGGCAGTTAACAACAGCAACAGGTGAATGGATGGAATAGCTAAGGTTAGAAGAAAATGGTCAGAGGTGACCAGTTGTGTCATGATTGAGTGATGGGACAAATAGAACTTGTAGACCTCTTGTGGCTAAAATGATCTAGAACAAGCATCCTGTTGCTAAGATTTGGGTAGGGAGAGAAGAGAGAATCTCTTATTCATCCCTATAAAGAGCCCCCTCCTCATCCCTGTTTTATCAGCTGTGCCCACCATTGTTTCTCAATTCCATTTTTATTAGAAAAGAGTTACTGAAAGCTAGTAAGAGTGACCTTATCATAATCTTTAGCTTCCCATGAATGCAGCATGTTGGCTATTGTGTGCCTTCTAGTTTATGGTAGTTGAATTAGTTGATTTATGGGAATCCTAAAGCGACTCTATCGTGGATTTTTCTTGGCAAGATTTTTTCAGAGCAATTTGCCTTTGCCTTCCTCTGAAGCTGAGAGAGTGTTTTTCCATGGCTAAGTGGGGATTTAGAGTCATAGTCCAGCACTGAAACCACTACACCACACTGGTTCTAGGTTGTGAGTAAAAACAATCAGATAACCTTTGGGGCATTTGCTAAATCTTCTTATAATGAACATGAATTATTTCTTCTGTTGCCTGGAGATTTGGAATTTCAGTTGATTGAGGCCTTCCATTATAAATAGAAATAATGCCAAGACTATATTATCTTTTTTTCAGGAAAAGAACACTAGACCAAAGGAATGTTAAAGTATGTCATGTTAAATACATAGTGTCTTCTTTGATGTGTGTTTTATTGACCAATTTACCATCGAAACGTATTTTTTCTTTAGGTATTTACAAAATTGAAGGGCATACTGGGAGACACTGGGAAACGGAACATTCACACCCACAATTTGTCTTATTAAAAAAGAACTGGAAAGAACCTTTGCTCAAGGTAAAGAAAACAAAAATAAAATCCTATATTGTGGATTCTTCTGTGGATTTTGTGCGTGCTTAGAAACTGTTGTAATTTTGGACATACTTAGAATATCAGCCAGTGTGCTGTTCTTGAAGCAAACCAGACAGAGATATGATTGTCTTTAATTTACATAATATCAGAAACTTCTCTGATATATATTGTGTGATAAAATATGTACACTTGTCAAATGCTATCCTTGAGTGGCTTAGGGGGGTTGCAGACTGCCAGAAATAATGCAAATTGAGTCCACTTTTAGGGTTAGGGTTAGTGCTAGGGAATCATGGGAATTGGTTTTTTTCCTGAGACATTGAGCCTTCTCTGTCAGAGAGCTCTGGTGCCACAATAAAATACAGTTCCCATGATTCCCTAACCCTAACCCTAAAAGTGGACTCAATTTGCACTATTTCTGGCAGTCTGCAACCCCCCTTAGTTGCTCTGTCAGTTCACTTCCTCCCTTGAAAATGCTTAGCTTCCTAGGTCAGAATCTTGCTGGTGCACCATGCTAGCACTTTTTCAAGGGTTGCACAGTGGAAGCAAGAGAAGGCAGACAAAGTTTGCCAGCTCTAAGCTGCTTGTTTCCCCAGTGTGTTACTATTTTTGTGGCCATTTCATCCATGCTCTTTTTCCTTCTGTCACCACCACCTACAGTAGTATAGATAAGCTGGCATAGGAGATTACTGCACTACATTTATCGTTAAGGGAGGAACATTCAGAATTCTAAGCCATAGAGTTCTTAGGCCTCACTGAACTACAAACCCCAGAATGCAACAGGAGGCAGCCAGAGCAGTAAAAGTGGAATAGCAACACTATAAGAGTGTAATGTAGTAATCTCCATGCACCAACAGGATACCAGCCTTAGTTACCAGTTCGGCTTACCACTGTTCTTAAAAAGAGCATGGATGAAATGACCACTAATCTGAAAAATTGAAAGATTTTCAGTGTTAGCTTTTTCCCTTACAAGAGTATAGAAGGGTTAACAAGAAGCTAATGGGAAGAGGCTTATTGGATAATAGGGAAGGGTGGGATATCAAAATACACCAAAATACTATGTTCAGGCCAACTGAAGAAGCTTCAGGAGAAGTGTAGTGAAGTGAATATACTCTTAGTTTGGTGTCATTTCATTTCATTTATTTACAATTCATTTACAAAAGTTTTGACACTTTTCTCTTGATGTCATTTGAGTGGAAATTATTCAGGACTGTGATCTAAGCGCTAGTATTTATGCTGGCTGTTTAGAACATCTGTTTCATTCAGCATCTGAAATCAATGTTACTTACTCACCTTTTTAAAAACTGAGGATGCCTAGTTGCATAGATTTGTTACACACTTGTATAACTTGCCTTGCCAGTAAGATATCAATGAAGCCAAAGTAAGGAAAAGCATTCTTTAAGGTTTTTTTTAAAGGAAACTGTTATATTTCTTACTTTCTAAATGTAGATGTGGAAAAACTAACAGATTTGTTAATCCATTCTTCCAGGAATGACCCTGTAAATGGATTTGTAGAATCTTAATTGTAGAATCTAATCTGTGTGCATCTGTATACTTCTCCCATGATGGTGCTGCCAGCCTTGAACAGCTGGGCAATTTGGTGATGGCTGCCACAGTTGGCGAGTATCCACATGGTGTTTGCTAGTTGCTTCTCCACTGGGATAGCCCTCCTCATGACAGTGTCCACCTTCTCCACCTCCACATGCAGCTCCACCACTATCATGTGGAAAAGGGAGTGGGGCATTCAGAAATGGCGCTGCCATTGTTCATCTGTCCAGATGTGTGTGATAAACTATTCTCACCAGTCTTTGTTGATTGGATACACCTACCAGCCCCTGATTTCACTCAGTCTCACATCCTAAGCCAGCAGAGAAACACAAACTGCTTCCTATCCTCTCATCTATTGCTAATTCATATGCTATAAAGGGCAACATTATTTGCCTCAACTTTTTTTTTTTTTTAAAAAATGTTTACTACAATTGGTGGATTAGAATCTGAGGTATGTGGTTGATGGAGACATTGTCCGCATGTGATGAGGTTTTGCATTGTTCACAAAAGTACTGACACATTTCAAAAAGACTGGATGATCTTTATTGACTATGTTAATCATCACTCCCACTGGATCCAACCTCCTGCTACATAGATGGATCTCTGGACAGACACTCTACAGCTGGACACTCTTCATTTCATATTTTTATTGAATAAAAATCCGTGTCATCATCGCCTTACTTGCATCCCACACTATATTCAAATTCATACCTCTGTTTAAATTATCTTCAAAATATTCTTTTAATCATATGTTAAGCTTTCTCCACAATTTTTTTTTTTCATTTTTCAAAATTGATTTATCCGGTCTCCAGTTAAATGATTTTCTTTTTCCTTAGTGGGATATGACCAGAGGTTTTTGGCAATACATCCATTTTCCCAGGTCTCATAGATAAAGTCTTCAAAATCAGTACGTATCGATTCTGGAAAATGAAGAGTGACTTTCGGGGGGCGGGGGAAGTGTGTTCCATGCACTGTCACACTTCATTCTACATCCTCTTCTAAGTCCAAAGTTTCAACTGTTTTTTTTTTTTAAGCTTTGGTAACTTCTCCTGATTTGTTTTGATATTTTTATCTGATTTCCTATCAAATTTTGGACAAACTACTCCCTTAAAGGCTCCCATTAAATCTAGGTGTTCAAATGGAGTTTCCACCCAAATCTGTAGCAAGTTCTCAAAAAAAAAAAAAAAAAAAAAAGGAAAAGAAAAGAAAAGAAAAAGAAAAGAGGAAAAAATTATTTTCTGAGGGAAAATATATTCCAACTACTCAATTCCCCCCCCCCCATGAAATTGAACTTGTACTCTCACATAATGTCCAGATGGGTCAGAAAATATCACTTCTGAAATTACTGATTTAACAGATAATACTACATCTTTCTCTTAGGCAGTGAAGATAGTACTCTTTACCTAATTTAGGATGATATAGGTATTTAATGTCTGTGTCTTTGATATGAGTTTCTTGCAAACAAATTCCATCCAACTTTCATTTTTTTGTAAAAAGTGAAAAATGCTACTTTTCTGGGGTGAATTTAGACCTCTGGCATCAAATCAGATTGAGTATCCTGATCTTTACACCCTCAAGCTCATGGCATGGAGAATTGTCCACTGGCTTCTTTACCGGTCACTATCAGAGACATTATTGCAGCTACTTGCCATCCACCACCAGGTGATCATATTCATACAAGAGGAGGATGTTTCAGGACTTTTTGGCACTGTTTTGCATCTTCTCACGGCACTGATACCAGTAATGTTCTAAATTTCCTGCTTACACTGTCTTCCAAGAGCGTGTCGTTGTCCTCAATCTGGTGTTAGCTATTTAGCTATTTCTGCAGATTTTCAACTCCTTGGGGAGTCTTCCTGCTTACTTTCCTGCCTAGTGTGCTGCTGGAAGACATTTGCTGGGGTGCTACCTTGCTGCAACCAATGACATTTATCTCTCATTATAGAGTGGACTCCAGAGCTTGAGCTGACACTGCATTTGGGAGATCGGTACTGCTTAGTTCCATTACTTGATTGCATTATCACTGTTTCAAAGCTTGTACCTTCTGCAGTTTGGTTCTATACTGTATATTGATGTTTCAAATTAATTCTGTTTTCTGAAACTGTTTCAACATTGATATTGCCTCTCAGTGGTATGAGGGTGTTATACTCATGTTTGATGTGTTGCATTGATTTCATCTTCAGTAAACCTCTGATTTGTTTGCAGTGACAGTCCTGCCTCCTGCTTGTGTGGCTTGTTAGTCTTCAACTTGTGTGATTCTAGACACTACGAAGGACAAGTTGCATTCCTGTAACTAGTTCTTTGGGTGGTCATCTGTGAAATTACACAACCCCTCCCATCTTCCCCTTGTAATGTCCTGCCTATCCTTTGGATCACTTCATTGGCATCCAATGGAATAGGCAGTTTCAGTGAGAAGCACCTTATATAGAGGTGCTGGATAGGGATGGGGCTACTGCTAAAAAGCTTATGTAACATTCTAGAAGGTTCTGAAGATGTACTGTACAGATGCAGGATAACTCATTTGTGTGATTGGGAATGCCCACTCGAAGAACTACAATTACAGGTATCAACCTGTTCTCCTCCATATACACTATTTGTCCCTATTACAAATTATCAGGGTCGTATGGGCTATTGTTTCTGTGTGTGAAGATGATCACATGGATAGAACATTTTCTACAGGAAAAAATATCTCTTCTCCTCCCTACACCCAAGGTGGAATAGCTTACAGATGTCTTGATGAGAAAATTAATTTAATGTGTCCTACAGAAAATAGTTGAAAGTTTTGATTGGAACACTCCCTACGATGGCATATCTCATGGGTTCAACAACAAGCTTAGACTAAAATTTAAGATATGCCTGATGATGGAAGGTTATCTACAGTGAGAAAACTAAGGAGAAAATGGACAGTGACAATGACATTTTCACTACAGCTAAAAATGTTGTTTTCACAAGATTCCTACAAGTTTAGACACTGGAGCAGTCAAGACCATTTGTCTTAATCAACTTTTCTGCATCATTGTCCACTAGTCAACAAACACTGTCCTCTAAACTGCATTGTTCTACAAGGTAGCAGAAATATTACATCAGAAAAAAAAAGACTTTTAAGAATTTAAGGACTCTTTGAGTTCTGCCCATATAGCGATGTCTACTACCATCATCATATATCTACAGTTACTCTCTTCCTCAGGTCTGTTACCATAGCCCCTCCTGTTCTGGGGATTTGGCTAGAATCCCATTTCCTTGTGTGGGGAGATAACACTGGGTCCTTAGCATCATCTAGATTGTAAGTGTGAGCCCTACAACCACGCTATTTCTTTTGCTTCATTATTCTGCAGTGATGAAAATTGGGAATGGGGTTGTAGCAAACAGACTCTGAAAAGGTTTCACCTTATTGTTCAGGACAACTTCTCACATTGTTCTAAGGTTCTTCCTAGTAGAAGGAGAAAATCTTACAAAAATTCAAAGATGTAGAATGGATGGGCACCTTCAGATTGTCTGGGGACAGTTTTGGCCTCTGGAATTTTCTGTAGACCACTCCCTGCTCCTAAAATAAAGAAAATAATTTCTGAGTTCATTTTTTGGTAGTTTCTTTTACAGCTTGGGGCCCATGCAAGTCCTTCAGCTTTCTAAAACAGCAGCTCCTGGAAGCCTCCAGAAATGGATATCCCCATTTCTGACTGGGGGCATTGGGGATGGGTGGGACTCCAAAGAGGTCTGCAGTCTGCAAAAATGGCCTTGGGAGGATCCTTGCTCTTAATTGGCCATAGTTTGTCTAAAAGGTTCCAACATGAAGCTCTGTGCAAGTGTGGAACCCATATTATGAATTGAACTGGTGACCATATAACCATAGTTACAGGTGAGCTTCCTGTTCATCTGGTGACACAATATCTGTGAATCTTCTCAGGAATACTTAGAAGGGCTGCTCATGCACATTTAATGTGGTGGCGGCTTTGATACTAGAATTAGTATGGTGTTATGTAGCAATGTCTGTTGCAGTATTCAACAGAAGAAATAAGATTAATTAATGTTCTGAAGAAGAAAAATGCAAAGTTTGCAGTCCTTAAGTTGGTCTGTCAAATACATACCGGTAGATATGAGAAAGTTTATAGCACACTACACTTACATGCTTTTATTTTATTTTAAAATTAGGCTGGTTTGTCAGAAAATAGAAATATGTTGAGTGTCAGAGAAGCTGATAAAGGTATGTTATTTCCAACTTCGTCTGGTTGTTTTTTTCTGTTTTCATTATGCCAAAGAATTGAACTTGAGAACAGATACTGTCCTAATTATCTGAATTTAGTTCATTTGGATAGTACCATAAATTAGAAATACTGTGTGTTCAGGCTTATGTCTTTTTCAAATGGGATGTTCCCAGAAACACATGGAGTATAGTGGGCTCTTGCAGTTGTCATTCTTATTAATGAATTGACTGGATATGGTGGCTTAGTGCTTAAGACGCCAGTTCTGATGATCGTGAGATTGGCAGGTTGGCAGGTTGAGGCCCAAGTGCTGCATGATGGAGTGAGGTCCTGTCACTAGTCCCAGTTTTTGCCAACCTACAGTTCAAAAGCACACAAATGCATGTAGATAAATAGATACCACTTTGGTGGGAAGGTAACAGTGTTCGGAGCAGTCATGCTGGCCACATGACCACCAGATTCGTCTTCAGAAAATGCTGACTCTTTGACTTAGTAATGGAGATGAGCACTGCCCCCTGCAGTTGGTTACAGCTTGACATTCATGTCAAGGGACTACCTTTACCTTTACCGTTATAACTGACAAGCATTGGGCTTATAAATAAATAGGCTCAGAAAATATCCCATGACTCACAAAGGCCATTTTTTTTTATCTTAATGAATGAGGGTTGATTTTTGTGGGCTAGATAGCACTATTGTCAATTTTAAAATGAATTGATCTGGAAAAACATATATAACCTATTGTCTAATTAGTGCCACAGTTAAGGTCAGATACTAAGATTTGTATTATGCTAGCGCTGATTCTTACTTTGCATGGAACATCTTTGCAGTAATAAACAACATACAATGTGTAGTAACAATGTGTTTGTAAGTAGTTTTTGATTTTATGCTATAGAAGTCTAGCTGATTATGGCTTCTTTGCCTGTTTTGAATGCATGCTTCCATACATGTGTCTCTGCACAATTAAGGACTTCATTTGCATGCGTCGGAGCAAGTACCATGTTTATTCACTGCAAATAGCATGAATCTGTGCTCTTTAAGGCAAAGTGTTTTCGTATTTCCTGCTCTTCACTAATGTTCAGTTGACAAAATTGCATCTTAAAAAGCTGATCTTGAGTTTAGCCATGTCAGAATGTTTTTGTTTGCTTTGTTTTGGCAGGAACTGTGACTGATATGACTAAATTTGTTAAATTCAGGAACAGAAAGTGATTTACCATGTAATTCTGCTGATATTTGTAAATTGGCCCTTAGACTCATTAAAACCACCACAACTTCAGTTACTGTTAACTCCATGTTCTTTATGCTAGCTATTAAAATACATTTGAAAATGTGTTATAGTGATTTTTTTCTGGTTCCCCAATCTAGAATACAGAAGCTTACCTAACTCATCAGTGTTACCAGTTACCCATGGTACCCTTGGTCAAGGTAATGAGAAAAGGAAAATTGGCATTAGAGTTGCATTTCTAGAAGATAAGTCACAAGAGCTGTCCAAGCAAGATCCTAATTTGAAGTTCCTAGATGAGGCTGAAGCTAATGAAAAAATTACAACGTATGCTAATTTTACACCCCATCCAGGTAAAATTATTTTGAAGTGTTGCCATGGTTTTTCCTAAAACCCAAGTTAGATATGAAACAAAACTCATAGCTGCAGTGATGCATCTATATTTTTCATACTGTCTTATGGAACTTACTTGTATTTCGATGGCATAGTCTTCTGTGTTTCCCCATTTCCTGCCCCCACTAAGGTTGGTCATGGACAGGAATACAAAGACCATGATATCAGAACACAAATGAGTTCTTCTGGATGTTATGGAGATGAATAGGGGAGCAAGATATGTGACTGCTGTTTTCAGTCAGGACCAGAGGACTAATGTGACATTTAATTTGGCCTTTCATTTTCTTTAAAAGTGACAGATGCCCCTTACCCAGGTGGTGAAGGGGACTAATTTCGATTTTTCTCCTAGAGTTATTGGGGCCGGCCCAGAGGCAGAGATGGGGCAGGGCAGCCGTACGTCGTCCACCCCAACCCTACGCCAGCACCGTCCTGATGCTGCATGCCATTACGCACAGCGTGCAGCGTCAGGGAGCCCTCCCGGCTCAGCGTTCTGACGTGCTGCACCAGAAAGGGCAAAGAAGAGCCGCACGCTAGCGCTTAGGGCACCCTTTTGCCGCTCCTGAAAGGAGCGGCATTTTGCCACTCTTTTCGCGGCGGCAAAAGGGAGGATCAGGGCCATGGTGTGGGGTAGCCACAGCCCCAACCCGCTGCTTCCCGGGGTGGTCCAGAGCCACCCGTCTGTACCCCACCTAAGTCTATTTCATTTGATGACGATTGATATTACACTTTCTCTGATGAATGCTGGTGTTTGAAATGGGAGTAATTTCTCCTTTTTTCAGCAAATAGTGTTGACTAATGCAGTTGTCATTTGCAAGTATAAAGCAGAGATTTTTTTTAAGGGATGAAACCGTGTCTCAAATATATATACAGTAGTTAAAATAATTTAAAAAGCTTTTTGCTAAATGTTGCCTATCTCTCAGGAATTTTTAATGAGAATGGTGCCACCTTGTGGGGTATCCCAGTATGCTGTTTGCTATCCAAGTATTGGCATTCTATCATCTTTTACTTTAGAGAAAATTGTTAATTTGCCTTCTTACTGTAGGCAAAAATATAGTACATTGTTTCAGGAATATTGAATAACAGAAAAAGAACTGTGAAGTCATAGGCTTTCATGGCCGGCATTCATAGTTTTTTGTGGGTTTTTCAGGCTGTGTGCCCATGTTCTAGAAGAGTTTCTTTCTGACGTTTCGCCAGCATCTGTGGCTGGCATCTTCAGAAGATGCCAGCCACAGATGCTGGCGAAACGTCAGAAAAAAAATCTTCTAGAACATGGCCACACAGCCTGAAAAACCCACAAAAAACTAGAAAAAGAACTCTTTATGTTAAGAAAAACGGACACTAGAATGGCAAATAATGTTCATTGCAAACAAATGTAAAGCTATGAACATTGGAGCAAAAGGTCACAACGGAAGGGCCCTTAGGATTGTGAAGACATTGATCCTCTGCACACCTTGGTCTTAAAGTGTGAAATTTCATGTTCCATCTTGTGGATACTTAAAAAACAATTGAAAATAAAATTGCCAGTATTATAATGCCTTTGTACAAAGGTAAGGTGTAATTGGGCTTTAAATCCTGTGTAGAGTTGTGGCTACTGCATCTCAGAAAGCATAGTGCAGGGTGTAGGAAAATGATAACCAAAATAATCAAGGTACTCAACCTTGATTATTTTGATTATTGATTGTTTTGATCAACCAAAATTGTCAATAATTCTTCTTTGGGGCCTTTGTCTTAGAAAACAGAGAAGTGAGGAGGGGCATGATAGAAGTATATAAATTAAGGATGGTGTACAGAAAGTAAAAAGGAAGAAGCTTGGTTTATTTTCTATAATCCAGAATCATCCCATGAAGGTGGCTTTAGATAGATGAAAGGAAGTATTTCTTCATCTAGGATATGGTTACACTATGGAATCCCACAAAATGTAGTGATTGCCACCAATTTGCTCTGCTTTAAAGGGGGATTATGCACATTAATGAGGCAACCCAAATATCTAGAGCTTGGAACAATTCCAATTTTGAGGAAATCAAAATTTAGGCCTTTTTACTTCAGAAAAAAAGACCAGTAAGTGGTGTTTTTTTATAAAAATGTATATATGGTATGCAAAAAATATATAAGTAAAGCATTTCTTGCTCATCCATCATATTAGACTCCAAGGTGAGCCAATGAAATTGAGAAGTGGGGGGATCCTCACCATTTGTTTTGTATGACCTTAGTGTAAAAAAAATAGTTTGCACTTAACACTGAAGTTGTGCGATTAGTGTGCATTTTGCTGTTCCCAGCTCTTCACAAAATAACATTTCTATTACAGAGCTTCTGCAGTTTTGTGATTTCAGACTCTACCCAGAATAAAATATTTATGCTTAACATCTGTATTTCTCCTTTTGTAGCTTCACCAGGAGTGAGTGAACCCCTTGTCACTTCTCAGAAGGCAGCAGGACGTAATCAAATACAGCGTGAACCTGAAGCTCAGATGCTAAGTGGCAAAAGTGTAGGTGTCTGATTTAAATAATGGAAAGAATGTCTAAAATGTGCCCATTTGATAAATATCATTACTTTCCATGAGTGAATTATAAGTAAATTTGTCATATGGAAGATTCCTAAGGATATATATCTATAAAAGTTCACATTGGCTACATCCGCACTACAGAAGTAATCAGTTTGACACCACTCTAACTGCCATGGCTCAATGCCATAGAATTCTGGGAGCTGTAGTTTGTTATAGCATCAGAGCTCTCTGATAGAGGAGGCTAAATGTCTCACACAATTTCATAGCATGGCAATTAAAAAGGTGTCAAACCAGATTATTTCTGCAGTGTGGATGCAGCCATTGTTAATTTGTCACTGATACATGATTTCATATAAATTGCATGTATTATGTTGATACATGATTTAATACAGTTTGTTCTCTGACAGCATCCCACTTCATTATTTGAATGAAATTAGTACTTATTTTTTAAGTGGTGCTGATTTTTCCCTGCTATGTCCTGGCCATTTCCTCCTTTATAATCAGATCCTGGACCCTTTTCAAAATTCATTCAGTTTATTGCTGTAATTATTTTCCTTAGTTTTAAAAGTTTGACATAGACATTATACCTTCTTAACCTTCCATTCCTTTCTAGTTTGTAATTATATTGCAGTCATACAGAAGCCTTCCTCCTCTGTTTTGTGCAAAACATTTGTTTTTATTGTACACAGGCGATATACCAGGAACCTTTGCCCTCCAGATACATTCACCTGTGCACAGCACAATGTAAAAGAAGTTAATTTAAGTTGGATGTCCACACTCCTTAGAAGTATTTATTGTCCATGCATAGATTGTCACCTTTTCAAATTGTTTTTACAAAACATGTTTACCAGCTTCCATGTCCAGTGCAAACATTTATTAGCCTTTTTAGGAATGAACATTGTGTGCAATTCCTTGTTTTGTATTTAATTAGCTCTAAGCTGAGAGCTTCCCCTAGAAAAGTAAAGGGCAGTTCACATTATTTTTTCTATGTGCAACATATAATTTAAGCTGTAAACAATTTTAGTATGATATTTATTTATTTTTTAAGGTCATAACCCAAGGGACAGTGCAGATGTCAAATAAAGTGCCCTATGAAGCAGCACCCATGGAACGCCTTTTAGACTTGGTTGACAAATACTGGAATGGCTCTAAATCGCTTCATTGTAATCAGCAGTTTTTATGTAAGTAAGGTTGTGTTGTGAGCATTTCTACACAATGGTTCAAATTCTTCCACCCACACACATCCCTCTGCTTTGGTGGCTTAGGGCCTTTGCAGACTGTCAGAAATAATGCAGCTTGAGGCCACTTTAACTGTCCTGGCTCAGTGCTAGGGAATCATGGGAATTGTATTTTTTTCTGAGACATTGAGCCTTCTCTGTCAGAGAGCTCTGGTGCCACAATAAACTACAGTTCCCATGATTCCTTAGCACTGAGCCAGGACAGTTAAAGTGGCCTTAAGCTGCATTATTTCTGGCAGTCTGTAAAGGCCCTGATGGTGGGTCTCTGGACCAGAGATGGTCCTCATTCTCTCATATTTTTCTTCAACTGCTGTAAAAGGTTGGGAATACAAAGCATGACTATTCACAAGGCACAGACATTGCATCAAGGATATGAGAAAGCAAGCTCTTATTTCTCCTGTTTAGTATGAGAAGCATCTAAAGTGGGTTCTTTCTCCTCCTCTTCAGAACTATGGCCCAATTTCTCATACTGTTCTCTCCCCCTGTTGGCTCCTTCTGTGTTTTCATTCAGAGCTGGAGCTAGATTCCTCTTTTATTCTCCTCTTACCTTAAGTCTACAGTGCCTTGCAGGAGTATTCACATGTACCCTTTTGAGTTTTGCATATGTTTTTCCATGTTGTTTTACAACCTGGAATTGAAACAGATTGCAGTGGCATTATTACCACTTGATGTACACAAGTTATTCAATACTTTTAAGTTGCAAAATATATTAATTGTAGCATAAAAAGTTTTAAAAAACCCCACCAAATTTATTTCATGGGTATTGCTCCAACTCCATCAGGTTGGATGGCAATTACTAGTGAACAGCTACTTTCATGTCTTGCCATAGATTTCCAATCAGGTTAAGGTCTAGACTTTGACTGGGCCTTTCTAAGGCACTCAGGTTCTTGTTTTTAAAGCACTCCAGTGTTACTTTGGTTATATATATTTAGAGTCATTGTTTTGTTGTCATTGTTCAACCATCTTGCCCTCAATCCTTGACCAATTTTTTGGTCCCTACCTAGGAAATGCATCACTGCAATACAGTGGTGCTACCACCATGCTTCACTGCAGGGATAATGTTCTCAGGGGAATCAGCAGTGTTGGTTCTGTGTCACACATAGCATTTTGTAGTAAGGCCCTAAGTTCAGTTTGCACCTTTATGGTGTTGAGTAGTTTGTGTGCGTCAAGTGGTGTTAATGTCAGTGTCAAAGGGAGTTAATACTTCTGTAGTGCAATGTGTCTCCTTTTTGCAAAATTTCTTATATCAGTGGCATTTTCTTCTTGTTGCTTAAATTGGTCTTCTGCTGTCTTCTTCTCTGTGTGAGTATCTGATGGATCTCTCTTAGAATTTTGTAGTACATGTACTGAGACATGAGCTGTTATCAAATGTGATGAACAATGTCGAATGCAATTTTTTGGCAATACCTGAATATCAATAGTGCAGCTGAGTGCTGAGTACAATAGTACCCCTGTAGCTATCCTTATGTCTTGCTTGGAAATATTTACATTTTCAACCATAATTCCCCCCCCCCCCAAATATTTTAATGTGGTCACGAATTCTGTAAGAGAGATACTTTTAGTGCTTGTTAATAAATAATTAGAAATCTTTGAAGGTGATTTTTCTAATCAAAGGTCTTCAAATATGCACACCTACATGCTCTGCAAAAGAAATAAAGAGAATGTATTTTAGCGCCAACCCATTTTTTACTTAATACAGACTCAAATTGATCTTTTTAATTCCCAGCTCAGGCAGAAACTGTTTTGTCTGAAATTCAGAAATCTGCACCAACAGAGCACAAGAAAAATTCTTTAGAGGATCAAAATCTGAATGATCTTCTTTTAGAGAAAAAGACTTTACAAAAGGATCTGTCTCGGCAAGAAGAAGAGTACAATGTCAAGATTAACAATCTAAAGTTAGACCTTGATAATACTAAGAAGGAGATGGTGAGCTAAATACAGTATTTTCTTTCTGATTTCATCTTTTCCTTGTATATATAGATTTATACTATCTGAAGAGAAACCAGAATATATTTTTGTATATATAACTGAGTTAGTAAATTGTAATCAGGTATTCTGAAACATATAATTGCTAGGTTCAATTTGGGTTTTGTTTTATTAGGTTGGACTTATGATCCACATATTATCAAAGATTTAGAGTGGGCAACAGTCCACTGGTTATATTCCATTATTCCTTGCTGCCCAAACCCAATTTGAATAAAAACAGCTTACATTGCTTCTAGAAACTGCCACCCTTTGCACTCTTGACTTGATTTGGCACATATAAGAGCAGGGGTAGGCAACCTTTCCCCTTTAGGGACTTCAGCTCCCAGAAGCCTCAGCCATGTTGGCCAATAGTCCCATGTTGGGCAATAGCTCCTGGGATTAAAGGAGAAAGGTTGCCTACCCCTGTATAAGAGTGTACTATGTAAACTAGTTTTAGATTACTATGGGCAGAATTGTATGTGTTGCTGCTTTAAAAAATAAAGTGCCAGGGTAATGAAATGCAGGTAGGCTTCTGCAGGGATGCTATACGATCAGAAAAGGAACAAAATGCACAACCATGATGAAACAAAAAAAGATGAAAGCAATACAGAGAAGAGATATATAAAAAAGGTGAAACAATGAATCACAAATGGGAAGAAGAAACGTATGAAGATGAACCCCAAATTTTGGAAAGCAAAGTTATAGCAGCACTCAAAGTAATTGGGAAGAAAAATCACCAGGAGCAGATGACATACCAACAGAACTGCGACAAACCACTACAACAGAATCAAGTTCAGTTCTAACTAAAAATCTCCCAACAAATATGGAAAACAAAATAGTGGTCCACATATTGGAAGTGATCCATATATATGTCCATCCAAAAAAGGAGACATAAAATAGTGCAGTAAGTGCAGGACCATTGCATTGATTTCCCACACAAGCAAAATAATGCTCAAAATTCTGCAGCAAAGACCTCTACCATATATAGAGTGAAAGAGCCCAGAGTTGCAAGCAGGTTTCGGGAAAGGAAGAGGTACTAGGAATCACAATGCAAATGTGATGGATAAGGGAGCTCACAAGGGAATTCCAGAAGAAAATCAGCATATGATTTATTGACTACAGCAAAGCACTTGACTACATAGATCATGAAACCCTATGGCTACCTGTTCAAGGAATGGGAGTGCCATTATATCTGATTGTCTTGAAGTGTAACCTGTACTTAGAACAAGAGGCTACAGTCAGAACTTAATATGGAGAAACAGAATGGTTCCCAGTTGGCAAAGGAATCAGACAAGGATGCATTCTATCACCCTATTTATTCAACATGTATGCAGAAAATATCATACACAGAACTGGCTTAGACTCAGAGACAAGAGAAGTGAAGAACGGAGGAAGAAACATTAGCAACTTAAGATACGTAGACACCATACTACTAGCAGAAAACAACAAAGACCTAGAACAATAATTAAAGAGTGTTAAAGAAAAAAGTGCTAAGGTAGACTTAAAGCTGAATATTAAGAAAACAAAAATAATGACCATGGAAAAACTACATGAATTGGTCCTAGATAATGACAAAATAAAAATAGTCAGAGTCCCCATACATTGGATCAAACATTCAAACAGTCAGAATATCAAAAGAAACCTAGGACTGAGAAGAGTAGCTATGAAAGAGCTGGACAGCAAACTAAAGTTCTAAGACATAAGACTGAGTACTAAACTTAGGATCATTCAAACCATTGTATTCCCCATCACCATTTATGGATGTGGGAACTGGACAGCAAAGAAAGCAGATAAAAAGAATATAAACTCATTCGAGATGTGCTGGAGAAGAATTCTGGGGATACCATGAACAGCCAAAAAGACAAACAAATGGGTCGTAGAACCTATACATCCTGGAAGCCAGGATGACTAAATTGAGGTTGCCCTACTTTGGCCACACCATGAGGAGGAAAGATTCATTAGAAAAGGCAATGATGCTAGGAAAAGTGGAAGGCAGCAGAAAGAGAGGAAGACCGTATGCCAAATGGCTAGACTGGGAGACCATGGACCTGAGCCTTCAGGACCTAAGCAGAGAGGTGGAGGACAGCAGGTCTTGGAGATGCCTCATTTTCAGGATTGTCATGAGTCAAGGTTGACTTGAGGACAGCTAACAAGGCTTCTTCAGCAAGTATGACATTGTGCAGATTATGTTATTCTACAATTTTTACTCAGCTGTCTTACTCAGAAAATTCAATTCCTTGGTCATTAGATAAGTGGAGCTATCAGAAAAAGACAGGGCAAAGGGATAAATTTGTGTAATGCTGACAAAGTAAGGAAATCTCAACAGAATTACCTGGCTTCTAAGCTTACATAAGATTATAGTAGTTGTCTTCAAGTCATTTTAAAGACACACACAAATATTTAAAATTTTCCTTTCTCCTTTTGTCATGGATTAGGCTGAGATGGCCTGTCCTTTCCTTGTCAGTTTTGATGTCACTCAGGACAAACTTGAGAAAAGAGAACTTAATGACTGACAGCTGTGTGGCTAACATGGTTCTCTGTGCTATAGCTGTGCACAGCACCCCCAATATGGTACCAAATTTATATCTGGGCTTGATTCAGTCTGGATCTGATCCAGATATTGACTACATTGAGATTTGGAAATCTGAATCACCAGTCCTCTGATACTGACTTGCCTTGGGAAGCCAAAATAGCTGCAATGTTTTTGGTTTTTCTCATATAAATCTAAAACAATACAATGGCAAGCATAGAGCATCAGCCAGCTAAAGGGGGTTGCAGACTGCCAGAAATAGTGCAAATTCAGTCCATTTTTAGGGTTAGGGTTAGTGCTAGGGAATCATGGGAATTGTCTTTTTTTCCTGAGACACTGAGCCTTCTCTGTCAGAGAGCTCTGGTGCCACAATAAAATACAGTTCCCATGATTCCCTAGCCCTAACCCTAACCCTAAAAGTGGACTGAATTTGCATTATTTCTGGCAGTCTGCAACCCCCCTATATCGGTTTAATTTTTACTAACAACCAGAAAAGATAATGATAATATGATTAGAATTAAAAACAGTGAAATGGTAGTGAAAAGCCAGTTTACATGAAGAGAAGGTACTTTTGCTTTCTTGAATAGCAGTTGAATCAGCGAGATTCCATGATATAGAATAAAGAGATAGGGGTGATGAAATGATACTTTACTACTTGCCCAATTTTTGAGATCACAGAGGTACCTGATGATCTCTGTGGGCACTGGCAGTTTCCTTCTTATGGTCCATACTTTCTTCAGCCTATCATTTTTAGTTACTTGCCTAAGCCTTTTGCTGGGGAGGAGAGACAGCTGTTGCTTTTGTTAAGGGATTCGGCACCCTTTATTTTTGCTCTGTGGATCTTGTTTTTGCTGCCTGGCAGCTGGGACTTTTCTGCCTCTTCTAAATAAGACTATTCAATGTTGCCTTTAAGTTGCTTGATCAGGCTGTTCACGCTATAATGCCCTAACAGTTTCCCCTGCTTACTTATTGCCCATAGTGAAGCTCATAACAATCCTGAGATCTGATCCCACCTCAACACTGTGTGAAACAATTCTTGGTCTCTTTTGTAGCAGCTCACACTGCCTGCTTTCCATCTCAGGGGCTTCATCTATCATGGTGGTGCTAGTTTTGCTGTCTCCTTATTTTTATGCTCACATAGAGTACTCATGAGGAAGCACTACTCATCCCTACAGTCCTATTGTAAGTGAAGGCAAAAATGTCTACTTCCCTTGGTCATTAGGAACACCATATGGATTTGCATTACTGCTGCAGATATGCCTCATGACTGATTAAATTAAACTAGTGATTAAATGTAGTAGTAATGATAATAATTGCTACAATAAATGACATAAGAGTTTAACTAAGGGAAATAAAATGATTTAAACAGTGATGTGCTTGTTCAACCAAATGGGGAATAATGGGCTTTGCTTTAAAATATGAGTTAAATACAATATGTTATATAAAATTAATAAAAACAGTGTATATCTGCTTGCTTAAATAACTGTGCTTGACGACAAACAGAAACTACACACATAGACAAAAGAATTAGAGGTACGATTTTCAAAAATTACACGCACTGAGAAAGTAAATCAGGGTAGAACAACAGTTTGGATAGGGGAATAATCACACAGATTCATAAATAGCTATAAAACATATGCAAATTCATAAAAATATTACTCAAATTAAGTACAAAGGCAAACTCAAGATTAAACTGGACAATTCAAGAAAACAAAATGCTAGGCAAGAGAGAGGTAGAGACCAAACTCAGATGACAGACAGCAATTGCCCAAACCCTCTCCCCAGTGCTTTCAACAATATACTGTGTGAGTATGTGTGTGCCTTAAAGTTGTCTGTTGATTTATGGAGACCCCATGAATTTTATAATGTTTTCTTAAGCAAGGAATACTCAGAGGTGGTTTTGCCAGTTCCTTGCTCTGAAATAAAGCACTTCGTATTTCTTGGTGGTCTCTCATCCAAGTACCAACCAGTTCTGGCCCTACTTAGCTTAAGAGATAAATCTAGCAGATAAAGAGATGGCAGGATTATTTAACAGGGAAGGAGAGAATATTCATAAATATTCAATTCCCAGATTAACAGATTTACTTAGTGTCAAGAAACCCTGATGAGAATCCTGGAAGAATCTTCACAGTTCAGGCTTTATTTTGCATGAAAAATGCACATGGGTTTTGCATAGAAGGCAGCAATTTTTTACACCGAACTGTTACTCTAGAGCATGTTGAGGAGCAATCCATGAAGAACTGGGTTTATCATCACACAACTAGCTTCTGAGGAAGGAGTATCTTGATTTTTGGTTTTTACTGTTGACTCCACTTCACATGGATTTTCTTTTCTTTTCTTTTTTGCACAGAATGAATCCCAAACTGTGAATAGTCCTCAAAAAACTTTTTTTGAGGGGATCTTATTGTAGTGGGAAGAAAAATGGTTAAATGGTTCATTCCTACCCATGAGGCTAAAATTTATAAAAAATTTACATCCCTACTATATAACTTCAGTTTCACATAGTCCTTCCCACAGATAACTGTGACTGGAGAATGCTAGTGAAATTCTTGCCCAGATTGCATATTAGACAGAACTGTTCTGCTTCAGATCCAAATTGGACCAATCTGATTCAATCTGGATACAGATTTGTCCAAATTGGTCTCATTCATTTTGGGATTAGGCTGAATGGGTTGTGTAGCCCTTGTTTCCAAATCACTCAGTGTTTTACAGACATGAATGTCCCTCTTGTTGCAGTGGGCAACACTCACTAAGGGGGGTTGCAGACTGCCAGAAATAGTGCAAATTGAGTCCACTTTTAGGGTTAGGGTTAGTGCTAGGAAATCATGGGAATTGTTTTTTCCTGAGACATTGTGCCTTCTCTGTCAGAGAGCTCTGGTGCCACAATAAACTATAGTTCCCATGATTCCCTAGCCCTAGCCCTAACCCTAAAAGTGGACTCAATTTGCACTATTTCTGGCAGTCTGCAACCCCCCTAAGATAGGATAAGATCTCTACAAGTGGGAAAATGTTTCTGGGCATAAGAAACATAATCATAATCTAATCATAAGTAGGATCCCCATAGGCCCCATGTCCCACATATGTTATTCTGTGGTAGTGGGGAAGAGAACTGTGTACAGCAATTGGTGCTCTTTATCAGATTGTACTGCAAAATCTAGTACAGTGATCTCCATTTGCAAACACCCTTCACTTACTCTTACAATTTTGGCTTCTGCTTCCTGATCTGTCATGACATCTGTGGCTCCTTTGACCTTACTACTGGTCATTGCAGAGAGCACCTTGGTACCAATCTCAGTATCAACTGCAGCATCAAAATTAAAACCCACCATTTATCACCACCTTCTCCACTGACTCGAGGCAAGGGATCAGAGCAATACTTACTAGAAATATATCCAAAGTGCCATGATTAAAGGCAGGAGGATGCAAACTCCTACCCATAAGGCGAGGAAGAAGAAGTCCCATAAAAACAAATGTGGAAACAACTTGAAGAAAAGTGGCCATGTTCTACCATCTTCATGTCTTTTGCCTGCAGTCTCTTTGAGCTTACCCTTGACATTCACCTTAGTACTGTCTACACAGCCTTTAGGAACCAAAAAGGATCTTTCAGTCTAATCACAAATAATTTTTAAGTAGATGGTGGAGACTTTAAGATTGCCTCCCATTTGTTTATCTACCTATTCTGCCTGAGGTGGCAGCTTTTGCAGCTTTGCTGCATGGAATCTCCCTGCCAGAATTCTGCAGAGTAGCTATCTATTTACACCCATATACATTAATTTGAAATAATGCTATGATCTGTTCATCATTGATTTCTTCTCCTCTATCTCCTCTGCACAACCCCTTTCCCTTCATACTAGGAAGTACTGAAGCAGCATTTAGATAATCTGTTGAAAGAAAATGCAGCCTTGAAAGTGCATAATTCCAAAATCGAACAGAACATAGAGAAAGCTGATACTGCTGCTCCAGCACCATTACAGACCTCAAGTGAGTGTTGGGGGAGAGGGAAGAAATGTCCATGGGGGTGCTTAAATATTTACAGATTGAGTTATTTTAAATTGAATAATGTTTAATCCACTAGGTCTACATCAACTAAAACCTAATAAAGTAAAATAAAAATAAAATTTTAACTTAGAGCCAAGGAAATTCAGGGCATATACGGCTATATGTGGCCTTCTACATGTGCTCTGCAGTGTTTTCAAATCTCTGTTTCCTACCAAAAGTTACACTTGGAGGTGGGAGGACTCTACATCTAAATTTTCTACAATGGAAAAGGAAAATCAGTAGAATTCTAATGTATATACAGAAATGCTTCAGATACAGCCTGCATTCTTAACCACAACAGCCCTTTTTATTCATTACATTTTTTTTAATCTAAACCAGTGGCTCTCCAACTGTGCAGCGGGGATGAGAGTTGCCCGAGGGTGGGGTACAAGACTTGGAGGCTGTGCTTTCTCTTCCTCCTACCCATCTTCCCAAACTTTTGCTGTCCTGGAGGGGGAGGAGAAAGGCAAGGAGGACGCTTAGAGTAGCCACCTCTGCCTGAGAGAGGAAGAAAGAAGGGAATCATGGCCTCTGTTGGGGCCCATCCCGAGCCACTACTGCTGCTTCCCACACATGCCCCATGACTGCCCTGGTTTTGGGGACAAGATGCTGCTGCAGGACTATACATGAATGGACAAATGAAAATGCATACACTAGGGATGCAGTGGCTCAAGTGGTTAAGATGCTGACTCTGTTGATTGCAAGATCGGCAGGTTGGCAGTTTGAGGCCCGGGTGTTGCATGATGGGGTGAGCTCCTGTCACTAGTCCCAGCTTCTGCCAACCTAGCAGTTCAAAAGCATACAAATGCAAGTAAATAGGTACCACTTCGGTGAGAAAGTAACAGCGTTCTGAGCAGTCATGCTGGCCACATGATCACAGAGTAGTCTCTGACAACGCTGGCTCTTTGGCTGAGTAATGGAGATGAGCACTGCCCCTATGGTTGGACACAACTTGACAACCTTGTCAGTGGGGAATACCTTTACCTTTAAGCAAACAAAATATTTTTCCCATATACTATGTTGAGTGAGTGTGTGTGAGAGAGAGATCCACACGTAAAGGGGGTCACAATGGTAAAAAAAAATTGTGAACTACTGATCTAAACTACAGAAAACAGTTAAGAGTAGAAAATTGTGCCATGTGAGTTTACACATGCTTTGCTCTCATTCTCTCCCTCCCTCCTCCCTCTGGGTAATGCATCTAAAGTGTTAACTATTTATGTATTAGTTGCCACTAGACATTCTCTCATTTTACAAGACTTTAAAAACAACAACATATTCAACATATTGAATTCAAAAATAATACATTAAAATATATTATGATATTCTGTTTACTTTAACACATTGGTGGTGTGCAGAGGAACATCTGAACATAAAGAAACGTGTTTAAGTATTTAAGATTTTAAATGAAGAGAATTTTTGGATATGTGATACGTTAATACACTAATTCTTCTGTGCTTCTCGCATTGCAAGAAAAGATTGAGGAACAGCAAGTACTAATTGCTTAAAATTGCATAGCAGCACCTTAAGTAATGAGGCATCACCTGGTGTATCTTTGTCAGAGAATAAGACCAGGGGTAGGCAACCTTTCCCCTTTAAGGGCCGAGGTACTTCAGCTCCCAGAATCCCAGGAGCTATTGGCCAACATGGGACTATTGGCCAACATGGCTGAGGCTTCTGGGAGCTGAAGTCCCTCGGCCCTTAAAGGGGAAAGGTTGCCTACCCCTGGAATAAGACAGATTGTCTTCTGGTTGTACCTTAAGGGTAATCAATTTGGATCCAGACTGAAGCTGCAATCCCATATAAGCTACCTGGGAGTCAAACTCATTGAAGTCAGTGGTTACTGAATTTAGTTGAATCAGTGTCACTTAAGTGCAGTTAAATTGCAGCTGCATGCCCACTCACTTAGGAGTAATAATAATAATAATAATAATAATAAAATTTATTTTTATCTCGCCCCTCTGCATAACACAACCAGGGTGGCTTACAACATTATACATTTCGTATCCCACAATCCCACCCACCCCTTAAAATACTATTAAACAATGACAATTTAAAACACACTTAAAATAATAATAATAATAATAATAATAATAATAATACATTTTATTTTTATACCGCCCATTGGTAGTCCAATCCGGGCGGTTTACAGCATAAAAATTACATATAACATAAAACAACATTTTCCCTCCCACTTAGGCTAGGCCCGATGGAGATGGGCCTGCATCTTCCTCCCAGATGATGTTAGATGGAGAGGAGGGAGGGAAGGCTCCTTTTCTTATGCTAGGCCCGATGGAGATGGGCCTGCATCTCTCCCTCAGATGACGTCGGATGTAGGGGAGGTAGGGCTCCTCTTCTTACGCTAGGCCTGATGGAGATGGGCCTGCATCTCTCTCCCAGATGACGTCGGATGGAGTGGAAGGAGGGCTCTTCAACTTAGGCTAGGCCCGATGGAGATGGGCCTGCATCTCTTCCCCCCAGATGACGTCGGATGGAGTGGAGGGAGGGCTCTTCAACTTAGGCTAGGCCCGATGGAGATGGGCCTGCATCTCTCCCCCAGATGACGTCGGATGGAGTGGAGGGAGGGCTCTTCAACTTAGGCTAGGCCCGATGGAGATGGGCCTGCATCTCTCCCCCAGATGACGTCGGATGGAGTGGAAGGAGGGCTCTTCAACTTAGGCTAGGCCCAATGGAGATGGGCCTGCATCTCTTCCCCCCAGATGACGTTGGATGGAGTGGAGCTGCAGCAGAATCAGGGGAGCAGGTTGGGCTGTCTTTTGATCACCGGGATATCTATTCAGGAAAGGCCTGCCGGAAGAGATCTGTCTTAACAGCCTTTTTAAAGCTGTCCAAGATGGTCATATGACGGATCTCATCCAGCAGGCCATTCCATAACCTGGGAGCGATTGCCGAAAAGGTCCTCCAGGCGGTTGCAGACAGTCTCTAGTTTTTATAGGCTGCAGCAGATTCCTCCCAGAGGACCCAAGTGTGCGGGGTGAGTTATATGGGAGAAGGCCGAAGATAGGTTGGACCCAAGCCATTTAGGGCTTTAAAGGTGATAACCAACACCTTGTACTGGGCCCAGAAACTAATGGACAGCCAGTGAAGTGATTTTAAGATTGGTGTTATATGGTCTCTTCTTGATGTTCCAGAGACCAGCCTGGCTGCCATATTCTGTACTAGTTGAAGTTTCCAGACCAAGTATGAGGGTAGCCCCATGTAGAGGGCATTAAAGAAATCGATATGAGAGGTTACTAGCGCGTGCACCACACTTTCAAAGTTCCTAACTTCCAAGAAAGGGTGCAGCTGGCGTATCAGCCGAAGCTGATAACAAGCACTCCTGACCATCGCATTTACCTGATTTATCATCTGAAGCGACGGATCCAGGAGCACTCCCAGACTGCGAACATAGTCTTTAGCCAGGAGTGTGACCCCATCCAGGACTGGTTTTGGGGCTGCTCCTGTAGGTATCTCCGTTTTATCTGGATTCAGTCTCAATCTGTTTTTCCTCATCCAGTCCATTACTGCTTTTAGACAATCATTGAGAGGAGAGACGCCATCTGAAGTCAAAGCTGAAGACCGAGACATGGAGAAATATATCTGGGTGTCATCAGTGTACTGATAACACTCCGCCCCATGTCTCCAGATGATCTCTCCCAGCGGCTTCATATAAGTCCCATTATATGAAGGGAATCTATGTACTTCTGAAAAGAAATGACTAGCAATGCATTGATAATCTGGATATTTAATATAGCTGCTAAACTGATAACAGCTGTGTCCAGATGGGATTATATTACACAGATTACAAGGGAGATCCACTAGTTACCTGTGTATTCTGGGCTCAGTTCAAGGTGCTGGTGCTTGCCTATAAATCTATAAATGATTTGGGACCCAAATACCTGGAGGAATGCCCCTCACTATACTAGCCTGCTTCTAATATGTGCAGAGGAGGCTCTTTCTCAAGGTGCTTTCTACTTAACAAAGGATGAAGCCTTCTCTTGTGGAACCCTATTTGTGAAATGCCTTCATGGAGGACTAAGAGGTGGTAATCTTGCAAGTATTTCAGCACTTGGTCAAAACCTTTCTATTTGCCTAGGATTTTTTATTGGTTGAGGATATCCTGTTTTTGACTGCAGTTTTAATATTATATTTTACTTTTTAAAACCCAAAGTTAGCGTGGAATTGAAATTAATTGGCTTATTAGTTATGACTAATTTAAATCGCATTGATTTCAGTTGCTCTATTTGAAGTATTTATGTATTTATATTTTTATTCCAATTGGTTATATTTCTGTTTCAAAAAATTATACCTATTATGATAATGGCTTGAAATTAGCAAAAAATGTCTCTGATAGTAAACAGAAGAACTCTGGATGAAGAGCCTCTAGGTTGGTGCAGAAGGTCTACAGCTGAAAGCTCCATTTCCTAATGCACCAACTTAATTATTAATTAATTAAAATATTTATATCCCACCCTCTATCTAAAGATCTCAGGGCAGCAATAAAAACAGCATGATCTGTTCTAAAACAAAATAAATAATAATAATTGAAAAGACTAAAACATAGGAAACAGTTTAACATAGGAAACAGTTTTAAAAAGAAAAGCAATAGCATTAAAAAACCATGGACACATGGATATTTATAAAATCAATTAGTTCCCAAAGGCTTTTAAAAACCACATTTTTTAATGGAGTGCTGGAAAGAAAGTATATGTCAATAGGTCCTCCAAAGTGAGCATATTCTATAACGGGTGCCACAACAGAGAGGGCCCTCTCCTACATCCGGCAGTATATTTCCCCGATGGATAGGACATAGAGGAGTGCCCCTCCAGCAGACGTCAGACCTTGGGCAGGTATACATAGGGCTTTAAATGCCATTATGGGCACCTTGAACTCAGACTGGAACTATACTGCCAGCCAGTGCAATTCCTTTAAAACCAGTTACATAGTTTCTGTATGACACTGGTTTTAATAGAATTGCGCTGGCTGCTAGTACAGCTACCATTGCTTCATTAACATTTTTCAAATCCAATATGACCCTTTGATTTCCATTCTTTTTAGGGATAATGGACAATGCTGAGTATAGCCTGCAAAACTCTGAGATGACATAACACACTTTATCGCTCCAGTCTTAATCAGAAGGACTGTGCCCAGACATAAGTGAAGAACTGAAGCCTTCCCGAGTGGTGGAAGAGCAGCATCAGGCCTTCTATTATGTTCACTGAATCTTGGTAGAGAATATGGCAGCAGTCCTGCTGGGTCCAGCTAGAATAATAGTCTTGTTACTTCTTAAAACAAACATTTGATATCACTGAGTGGAGTTCTCCATTCTCTCTGAAAGCATGCCCTCATTTTATCATTCATCTCAATTAGGATTGGCTCTAAGGAGCCCTCAAGCCTTGTTTCCTTGAAATACTGTACACGTAGATGAAGTTTTGTAGACATGTATATTTGGCTCTGTCAGTCTTAAAGCCAGTTTGGCAGTGTGCTGGAACTACAGCAACCTGGGCCCTGGCAGAAAATCTAAACTTGGTGATAAGGCCATGGATCTGACATGTCTGTTGATAACCTATCTTAATTTGCTGTTGGCTTGAGGAACTTCCTTGGGGATCTCTTTGTTCTGTACATACGATATCTGAACCATTGGAGATAATGTGGAAAGGCACTGAATGAATATAAAGGAGGCCTTATGGGCATTCGTGAAGACAGAGACTGCACTCCGATTCTGTGAATCTATTTTAGCATGTCTTCACTGCCCTTACCATAAATCTAAGTTTGCACCAGTACTGATAGGGGGAATCTCTCAGTGGGACTTGGAAGGGGAACATGGTCAAATTGGAGGGATTATAGAATGTTTTAGCTTTGGAAGGGATGTCCCATTCCTCTCTAATGACCAACTTGACGTTTGTGGGAAGGAATATTAAAAGGGGTATGGCTTTGGGAGCACTTTTGTGCCTTCCGTTAGCAGTTTCAGTACCTTTTGTTTTCACCAGACATCCATGGTGGTTGCATACCAAAATGTTTGCTGCTTTGAACAAACAGTAAAAGATAAAAATCCTCTAGCTGAAAGATTCCGACAGAATCTTTGGTGCTTCCTTTTCCTCCTAACTGGAATGAAGTGGAGGAGTAGAATCTTTTGCTAACTGAGGTTCCAGTGGATGGTGGAAAACTGAAGCGGGTGGACTAATCCTTTTTATAGAGCAGAAGACATTTTAACTTGTTTGGTAGGAAAAGGAGTGCTCTGTCAGGGGATTGTAGGTTGTAGCCAGCCCTAATCTTTCAGTGGCTCAGAATGGTGGGCTGTAGATTTCCTTTATGAATTTACCATGCAATGTAGTCAAGATCCCTGCACAAGAAGTAGTGTACTTGAAAACGTCCCTTCTCAGAGATGGGAATGTCCAAGCAACCTGAGGTGGAAGAAGGAAGAAGGAAGCCTGTGCTTCCCTAAGACTACTTTCCTATGAGGTGACCAAATGAGGGCATCTCAAAATCAGCAGAGGTTGAGAGGTTAGTTCTAATGGCAGAATCTGAGGATCTGTGATCAAGGCTGAATAGCAGCTTCATTTATATACCGCTTCATACCACATTGAGCCGTCTCTAAGCAGTTTACAACTGTAAGCTAATTGCCCCCATCAAAATGGGTACTCATTTTAGCGACCTCGGAAGGATGCAAGGCTGAGTCGACCTTGAGCCCCTGGCTAGGATTGAACTCACAACCTTTGGTTTGTGAGTGAGTGGCTGTAGTACTGGCATTTAACCACTGCGCCACCAGGGCAGGAATGAAGGGCAGGAACGAAGAGCCTGTCCTAGTTTAGGAGAGAAGATGAATAATCTTCATGTATTGTATTTGGCAAATCCAGTGACAGAACTGTGAGTGAAGCATCTGGGTGTGAATTACAGCAGTAGGGAAAGAGTTCTGAACTGAAGGACCCTCTTTAACAACCCCAGAGGTCGGGACCTACATGGAATGTGCTTCTGATTGAACCAGAAGGCCCTAGTGTGCTTGGCCTGCCCAAATCTTAAAGGGGCCACCTACATTAAAAAGTTTCTTTTGCGCCACAAGGTGATCTCTACATTAGTGTGGCCAAAGGTTTAGTGGCTAGCAGGGAGTCACAGTATATCATGGGTGGTTCTCCTCACAGCAGTTGTAGGCATTGCATCCATGAACCTGAATTAATCTGTAGCAGAGAAACACTAATATTATGAGCTGTTCTGCAAAGGGGAAAAAATGAAGGACTCTAAAACAAGTATGTTTATAATGTCCTGATTGATAGGAATAAGACAGTTTGTCTCCCATGCTAGAGAGACTGCTAGCGTATTTTGGAGTTATTCCTACCAGGTAGAGCATCTAAGAAAAGCAACCCATCTTATAAGAGGGACATAGGTCCAAAACACACTGCAGAAATAATCCCGTTTGAAATTAACTGCCATGGCTCAATGCTATGGAATTCTGGGAAATGTAGTTTTGTGAGACAGCCACTTCTGTCAGAGAGTTCTGGTGCCACAATAAACTACAATTTCCAGGATTCCCTAGCACTGAGCCAGGACAGTTGAAGCGGTCTTGTGCTGAATCAGATCATTGGTCTGTCTAGCCCAGGGGTCTGTAACTTTTTTTGCCAACGGGCCGGGGGTGGTGGTGGTGGTGCTGGGGGCCAGCGTGCACACTTGCGCACATGCGCTTCCCCCCCACGTGCACAGCGCCATTTTGAAAAACAAAATGGCAGCCGCCCCCTGTGTGGAGGCCCCCCAGGAGGGCTCCCTTGATCACAGCGGGCCTCTGAGAGGCCCGACGCCGCCACGGGGGTCCTCCGGGGCCGCGAAAGGCGGCAGCGCAGCGGCGACAGCAGGACCGGGCAGGGGCCGGTCCAAAGGCCTCGGCCCGCGGGCCGTAGGTTGCCGACCCCTGGTCTAGCCCAATACTGTCAATTCTGACTGCTATCAGCTCTCTAGGGTTTCATGCAGGATTCTTTCCTAGCACTGCCCAGAGAACCCTGGTATTGATAGTCTCCTTTTACAAGTACTAGCTGGCCCTGATCCTGCTTAGTTTCTGAAATAAGATGAAACTGAGTATGCTGAAGGTGATATGGTGTTACATCCTCTTCCACTTCAAGAAGTGATTTTGAGTGAGGGGAATTGAGGGCACATAAATGAATGGTTGGACTTCATCATGCTCACATTTTCTGTATATGGTAGTTGATTGTTTGTAGCCTAACTGTCTTTTCTTGTTTCTTTAGAGCTTGAAAACCAGAACCAACTGTTAACTGATGAGAATGTTAGCTTGAAGGAACGTCTCCAGCACTTTAACAAGATGCAGGAGCTCACAGAGATGTTACAGGAAAGTCACAGGTACAGGCTAGCTCTTCCTGACAGTCAAGTGAAAAACAGAGCTCTAGGTGTCAAATGCTTGTTTGCACTTTAATGTTGAACACAAAGAAAATAAATATAATGACCACTGAGGACCTTTTCAAGTTCAGTTAAGGCGGTCACGGGTATTAAGGGGTTAAACAGAGCAGTGGAGGGCAGGGGGTCTTGGAGATGTCTCATCCATAGGGTTGAGACCGACTTGAGGGCAGTTAACAACAACAAGAGATTACTGTATCCAAGTTTGTTTGTGTGTGTGTGTGTGTGTGTGTGTGTGTGTATTAGAAATTATTTTTATTCAACAACTCAGGTCCATGAATTCATGCAGTGCTTCTACTCTGCTCATGTAAATGGCGGCTTAATATTCAGTGGTGGCATATCCCCAAATACAATACCAGATGCTAGGAGAAACAGGGAAATGGAGTGGTGGACTGGAAGGACAAATGATTGTCTAGATTATAAATGGACTGACTAGTAGAGGTAGGGTTCATCAAAATAATTTTCTCTTTTAAAAAAATAAAATTTCTAAACATATTCTCCTTCCTGGCCTTCCCCCCCCCCCCCCCCCCAATGGTTTCATTTTTCTGCCTCAAAAGACAGAAAATCCCATTTTCTCATGCCATTAGCTTGGTTCCAGCAATCCCACGATACTTCAGAGACAAATACATACCAATAGATTCCAGACAAAATGGGCAAGTGGTGAGAGGAACAATGAGAGCTCTTTTCTTGAAGCCTCTAACAAAGAAGCTCCTTTTTACAAATATATTCATGTCTACAAGAAAGGTAAATAGCAGCTGCCCCTTATTTAGTAAATGTGAACACCGAAACAAAGATAAAAAGGGAACACGGATGTACCCGCCTTACCAGCTACTCCAGCGTGTTAAAAAAAGCATGCGTCTCTTAAGTTTGGCCATCAATATGGAGAAGCTGAGGTTGGTGAAAGAAAAAGGCTTCAGTGGATGCATTTGGGACAAAGCTTTCATGAGACCTAGAAGGTTCAAAATGGCTTTGTTCACTTATGCAAAGCTTACCTGACCCAGTTGTTCAATTTCACATGAGCATACTGTTAATTTAGGATAAAAATTTGCTCAAACATGTTGAACTGCTCTTCCTTTTGTGGTGTAGGGACCTATCCCTATTCTTTCATGTTGTTTCAGTCCCTGGTATCAAATTTTCTTTTAAAGAGGTCATGCCCAGAAATGCATCTGTTTTGCTAACTGAGGTATACTTGTATTGAAAAAGATACAGAATTGACCTAGAGACATGGAAGAGGAACTAGCCAGACCACTCTCTAAGGAGGCCAGCATTCTTCAGCATCTGGCAATGGCATACTGCAGAGATAGATATGCGTGAAAACATGGAGGGCCACTTTTTAGCTTCTTTGTACACCACACAGATTCTAGTGGTGCAGCCTTTTGGAGCTGGGAATATTTTCTACTCACTATTGGGGGCTATTTTCAGCTCTTGTGAGGCATAAGGTGGTCTGAAACAGTGTTGAAAAACTCCTCCATTTGTTGCACTGCTGGGTTTGGGGGCAAGGTTAGTAGGACCTCCTCCCCCAGCTGCATATGGAACATGGGCTGTACAGTTTCCACCCAAGCTTGTAAATATGGAAACTGCATACCTTTCCTTTTCATCGTTACTATTTTAAAGTATATGATAATTGCTTTCTTTACAACAAATCACTATGAATGATTTTTTAGGAAGCAGTGTTTTAAAATTAAAATACAGATGCTTCATTTACTGTCACTCCACCTTTGAAATAATACATTTCTGAGATGGATGCTCAGTACACACCAAATCTCTGCCAGATGTTTTAAATTTCATTTTTGTAGTCTTTCTGGAAACTTTCATTCTCCTAAACCAGATCCTCAAAACGGTGCTGATAAAGTGTTGGCTCCGAGTTACTCTAAAAATGCTGATTATGGAACAAAAAACGAATTCATACTAGGCTACCTGCTTCCTTCCATGAAGTGGAAAACACCCCTTGCATTTTTTTAATTGATGAAAAGAAAAAGGACTTAAATAAGGGACACAGGAAATGGCTAAATAACTTTGAGAGGAAGGTGTATATGTGGTTTTAAGTGTTGTGCGTGCTAAAAGGGTTAGATGATGTTAGGAGTAAAATTGGAGGGATAATGTTGGTTAGTATGTACTCACGTAGGGTGGTAGGGTAGAAGGGTGTTTGTTGTATTGAATCTTACAGGATAAGTTGTGAATGTATGTATGTAAGATTGTGGTAATAAAAATTAAAAAATTTAAAAAAATGAGTTTGTTCAGTACATTAGTCATGCTGTAGAGCACTTGCATATGAAGTTGTGCCACCTGTCAGAATTGACTCCTAGTTGAAAAGTACAGTAGTCACTTTCCCAGTTAAATACAGAGCATTGACTACTCCTCAGGGTATGCATACTGAAGACTTCTGGACAGTAGTTTATTAGTAGCGGGGAAAATGAAAATGAAGGATAGCTTGAGCCATATTTCCATGTACTTAAGAAGTTTCCATGTACAACAAGCCTGCTTTCACATCAGGAGGCTTATTATCCTTCGTTTATTCCATAATGAAATAATATCTAACTGCAAAATGTGATGTTGTTGATTTTTTTTTTTTTTTTTTTTTTTGCAGAACGCTTGTTTCTACCAATGAGCGTCTGTTAAAAGAACTGGATGAGACACGTTTGCGGCATAAGGCTGAGGTAGAGCAGTTACAGTGGAACTACGATCAGCTAAAGAAAACAGTGGATACACTACCTCCTAGCAATGTGAAGTAACAACAGGTGTTAGTAATAGTAAAAAAGAGTTTGATTGTGAATGATTTATAAAGGGTGATTAATTCTTTAGAATTTTTTAATCAACATGAAGAAACTGATCTTAAACATTGTGACTGATGCTTCTTGTACTATATACTCTTGTAAACTGGGACCCCCTTTTCTCAATATGATTGAAAGTATTAAACTACTGAATTATTTTAATGTAGGTTTTAATTATGGCAATTTATAAGGCTGAGTTTCTACAGAGCTTGATACACTATTATACTTAGGAAGAATGAATAAAATGATATGCTGAAGTCAGATTGGACCTTCAGCATCAATACATCACTACTGAATTATGGATGATTTCAGCATATCATTAATCACTTTTCTCAAAACTAACCCTCCAAGCTCTGTTTTCAAGTGAGGACAAAGTAATCCCTTCTAGTATTATTTTTGCCCTCACCTTAAAATCATGGCAGTCATTAACCAAGATACTATTGCACAACTGTAGCTCTGATACTTGAAGAATAACTGATGAATTATGGCATCAAGACATGCTTAAAAAATTAACATATGGCCCATATTATGGAACCTTTACATGTTTGCTCTACGGTCTGACCATGTAAGTATGTGTAGGAATCTTCTCTTAGGAAGGATGAGAAATCATTATTCTTTTTCATGTGCTTAAAAGTAAAAGTAAACCTTGCTTCTTTTTGAACACAAGAAAAGTGATAACAGTTGGCAAAGAACTTACCTTTGGTTTACTAGTACCATTGAATGTTGTGTTTCAGTAATAGGTTGTTCACTTTTTCAATGTAGATGACTGAATGCTATCCAGTCATTCCAATCCAGTTCCTCTGAGCATCCAGGCAGAGACAAATGTTTACTGGTTTGAAATACTATCCCTGCATCCTTTAACCGTGTGTTTTATTTTAATTTCTGGACAAATGTTTCTGTATTTCAGAACCACAGACATCTTCTTAGAATAAATTCCCTATCACAATGACAAATGCGGTTTAATTCCAATTAAATTTTTGCACATAATAGAATGGCAATAGATTCCCCAACCACTTCCTTTCAGAGGCCAAATGAACCATGTGGGGCCTACATCAGAGCAAGTGGAAACTGCATTAATCCCCAGATATATTACTTAACAAAAATCTGCTATTGTGATTCATTTTTGCTGGAGTAATACATTGCTTTCTCATACATATAATTCATTAAAGAGAACCTCTGTGCATTTTGTGAATGCAGTATATCTTTCCTTCTTGAAATATATAACTGGAACTGATAAAGACCTCTCTGAATGTGGGTTTTCTCCCCTCCATCTTATTTTCAGATGAGGTGTTCAAATAATACTGAGACAATTGTTTTTAAATTAAGACATCATTTGAAAATTGTATGGTTTAAAAGATAAAAATCCTTCTCAGCTGGACTTCTTCAGGCTTCAGGTTTCCATAGTGACAGCTTGCTGTGAAACTTCTGAAGAGGTCATTGTAAATAAATAAATAAATAAATAAATGTGTGTATGTGCCTTCACATTGCCTGCAGTAGTGTCACTAGGGGTACGGGCATGTGGCCCACACTGGGTGACTCCTGCTCCCTGCGCCATCGCTGCATGCACTCCCACCATCCTACGCCCATTAATTTAAAAAACAAACAAATCAAATTAAAATCACTGGAATCCAGGGTCTTTGCCAGAAAACCTTGGCCCCGAAACACATGGGCAAGGCAGAGCACCTTTTAACCGCTTCTGGGGAGCGATGTGCACATGATGCACGCCGCTGGAGCAGCCGGAAGCCGGCCTGAGGCTGCCTAAGGTGGCTCAGGGCCACTGGAAAAAGGAGCACAAAAAAGCGTTCCTTGCTGGTGGCCCATTCAGGACTGTGGCAGTGGCGGGCCTCAGGACCACGGCATCTGGTCGCCATGGTCTTGCACCAATTGGGGGGCTCCAAGCTGGCCATCTGTTTTCCCCCCTTGTTAGTCTGTTTTCCAGTGTATCTGGTTCTGATATTTCAGAACCTGCTTCACCAAAAACCTGACCCCATGGACCTGCTTTTGCTGCCTTCCAGGAACTTCCATGTTGCCCCAGCTTCATTTTAGGATGGGCCAAATATGATCTGAGGAAAGCCTGTTCACAATTTCCCCCCCTACCTCTGGTACACCTGTCACTGGAAAAAAAAGAGCCAAAGTTCTCATGTTCTAGGATCTTGCACAATTCTCCATGTGAGATGTGGTTCTGGATGTAAGCATAAGATGGAATCTATGCCATATGTATCCTCTGGCATACTAGGATAGTTCTGAAATCATAGTATAGTCAGAGAGCTTGCAGAAAGCCCTACAGAAATCTGTTAAACCAATTGTACACACACATACATTCATATTAAAAAAAACTGGGCTAATGTAAATAATGAATGAAATATGGCTGTTAGCAGTGTCAGAAAGTATTTCTTAACCACCTCGGGGAGGCAAGTATGGGGAGTAAATTGTGCAAGGGAAGGCATGAAAATACATCAGCAACAACCTGCCTATATGAGTCCAAGATAAGATGTTAAGCTGACTAAAAATATTCAAGGAGATCAGAAGTGAATTGGATCTAGCAAAGGAGCTAGTGTGCTAAATCGGCTTTCAGTTAATGTACTTGACATCTTGCTCTAGGGGCAGATGAATTTAGATATGAATGCCAGTATCTTTTTGGTGGAGACAGCAACCTCTACAATTCTAAAGTATAGACAAATATAAAAATCAGTGTTATTCGCAATATACAATTTGAAATCATTAAAAAAATGCATTCTACTATAGGATGTTGATTTGTTTCTTGAAACCAATAACAATTATATGATCTGAAATATTTTCCACATTTTTGTCTCTTTCTTTAAGTATCTGGGATTATAGAAGGTTCTCCCTATATTCCATCCCCTCCATCAGGCCTTTGTACACTGGCCCTCAAAAAGCCCTTCAATTCCTGCCAGAATAAGCTATTGGACTAAAGTGGCAGAGCCATTTCCAGAAGCAGTTCCAATTTGCCAACAGCCTCCAGTCATATGTTTTGGCTTCACAGGTATGTTTAGTTGGAGAGTCTTTACACTAACTCTTAAATAGCCTGCACCATCCAGATAGCACCTGGATTTGTGTTTGTGTAGTAAGGAGTATGAAGAAGAAAGACACCATGTTCCTGGAACAAGGAAAGGGAGGAGGTACATGCATCTTGAGTAGAGCTTTATGTTTCACCACACAAATGTATAAATATAGCCAAGTCTATCCAAACTAGATATTTAAATTTTGAAAACCCACAGATCACAAGCATTATAGACTCAACTGTGTGCTCTTTCATACTCCTATAACAAGGTGGGATATGCACACCCAGTTTGCTGTTTCTGAAATTCCTGATCAGTTTGGAAAAATAACACAGAATTATCTTCCTGATATCTGATATCAGTTCTGATATCTGCAGTAGTAACTCCACCTACTTAGTGCTGTGACCACTGGCTGTGACTGTGGTCATGAAGCACGGTGGTGCTATGAACAATGAGACACAAAATCTACTTGACAGTGTTGGTCCCAAGGGAATGATGAAGGGCATTTCATTTACGCTTGCATATAATACAAAGAAGCACACACTGGCCTGATCATTAAGAATATACATGTACAAGTGAATCACATTTGCACGCAAAAACATAAGACAATTATATTAAATATATTTATTGATCACTTTACGAACTTTACTCAACAGCAAGGAAATATATTACAGAAAATTTGAACCTATAGAACAATGGCATACACAGTATAAAAATGGGGTATCTATTTGCAAGACAAGCTTTTACAGTACTATTTGAAGAACTGCTGAACATGAACATTTCTAATTCATTAAGAATATTTATTTGATGCAAGCAGCTTACCATGGTTAATGTGGCTTTTAGAAGTTAGCAAGACAACCTGCAGAAAATTTCAAGACCCACGATACTTTTCAATATTGTAACATTCACGCTAATTAAGTTTTTGGCATTAGTAAACTGTAAAAATATATTGTATATATATATATATAGATAGAAATTTGATTCATTTTCCTGAAAAAGCCTAGTACAAACTAGTAGTATATAATTTCTTTCAAGTTTCTTTCAATTTATTTGTGTAAATAATTAATACTAGCAGTTTAAATTAATAGAAAAATAAAGACATGGGATCAGAACAGGCCTTCCCTTTCCCTTATTAGACAGCATATTCTGCAGTGATTTTTCATCAAGACCATAAATTATTTTCTCTTGTCATTTAATTAAATCTAAAGTTTATATACCGGTATGTAGCTGTGCAAATTAAAAATTCTCAATGACTAGGCTGGGTCAACTCCCAAGATTGTGTACAGGTTTTCACAATGTTAGAATTCCAGTGTGTAGAACAGGCACTATCTGGCAAAAATCAGGGAAAACTAGAAAATATAGGAAATATGGGACAGTAATTAATATCCATGACATTTGAAACAAGTACTTCCCAAATAAAGTGAGTTATCAGCTTTAGTAAGTGTGCATAAGATTGCAGCTGCAACACTACCTCATCTGCACTAGTTTGTGTCCATTTTTCTCCTTATGAGGAGGCATTCCACTGCTCCCCGTTTGTGGGTTTAAAAATGAATAATGTGTCAGCAAGAATACAGAAATGTGCTAGTATTATAGGATTAAGAATTTTCCCCTTTTTACCATATGATGGAATTTCATCTCTAGGTAGCCAAAGGCATTTATAAAGCCAACAGGGCCTCAGCATCTTCTCAGATTAATAGGTACATGGCAAGACAAAAAACCAGCAAAGAATTATATGGATAAAACATGATCACTATACTAGTGAAAACAGTTTTCAGTACAAATACATACGTTCCCTTCTGGTGTTGAAAATCTGTGGACATATGGAAATGCCAGTAGCATAGGCTATATACACAATGAAAGATTCCATGGCATTTTCTTTGAGCAGGGTGCTAAAGGAACTGTGGTCCTCTGGTTGTTGTTGAAGTACAACTCCCATCACTCCCTGGATTACTGGCTGAAGGGAACAGGGGATCCAGTAACAGCTGAAGGACCATACGCTCCCCATGCAGATTCTGCTTAAGCTTTTGTTCCCTTGTAGCTTGACATAAACCAAGTGTGCCTGAAAACCTACCAAAGTGCTCCTATAGCTACACATTGCAGGAGGGAGAGAGCTACTGGAGGATAATGGACTGGATCCAGACTAAGGGCCTCTGCAGACTGGCCCAAAGGGCCAGCCTAGGGGTAGAGTTGGGGTGGGATAGCTGCACGCCGGCCGCCCCAACCCCACCTCAACGCCGTCTTGACGCCATGCCCCATTATGCATGGCGCGCAGCATCAGGACACCCTCCTGGCCTGAAAAGGGCAAGGAAGAGCCGTGCACCAGCTCTTAGGGTGGCCTTTTGCTGCCCCTAAAAGGAGCGGCATTTTGCCGCTCTTTTTGGGGCAGCAAAAGGGAGGATCGGGGCCGCGGTGTGGAGTTGCTGCAGCCTCGATCCGCTGCTTCCTGGGGCGGCTCTCTGCCACCCCAAACGGCTAGTGTGCATCAGCCCTAGGTTAATACCAGCTACATCCCGTACATCCCATTGAAATAAATGGAACAACATAATAAACCTTCCCCTACAATATACACATTTACCTGGGAATAATTCCCATTGCATTCAATTGGAGTTACCTTTTGAATGAACATGTGTTGGATTGCACTATTAGTCTAGACCCAACCCAATGACATGTCAATACAGATCTCTTTGAAATAAGGCCTGATGCATTTGTGAGGAACCCTCTAGAACACAATCTGAAAATCACTACACTGGAACAGAGATGCACAGTTGACACATAATGGGGGATTATTTCCAATGCCATCTTCAGCAAAGACTTCATAGACAAAAGGTGAAGTTTACATGCTTTTATTTCAACACCTAATGAAATTACTTATATACACCTGAAGTTCAAATGGTATATGAGCAATGCCTGTCTCAACAATGGATATTTATCTGAAGTAATTTTACCACAGACAAAAAAAGAAACAAACATTTTGTGACTTAAATTCACCACAGACGTCAAGTGAGCCACCACAACACCAACTGAGCCTTAAATTTTCACATTTAAATGGCATACAGACTCACCTGAATAGGACTTTAAAACAACCCATTGTTAATGGATTACACTTTTTTTTAAATAGCTGCCAGTTTAGGAGTATTATGAAGCATGCAAGTCTCCACCAACCTAACTCCAGCTACCGATATATTCATTTAAACTTAATTCTACCCAAAGATGCTAGGTGACAAGTGCACTGAAGATTTCAAATGTAATCAAGTGTTGAGAGCAGCTCTTTGGGAGAATGCAAGGACAACAGTTGGATCAAACTCATTCTCAGAAATGTCTTCACTGGAATTTAGACACTGGGTCCATAATCGACCAACCTCTGTACAGTGATAATGGATTGGCTTCAGACTTATCTATGCTAGGAGTAGACTCACTGAAATCAACAGGACGTAAACTACTCATAAGTCTGGATTCAACCCAAGTTCTAGAGCTTTTCTACTCTCATTTGTGCCAAGTCCTTGCAGGAGCAATCTTGAGACCATAAAAACAAAACAGAGTTTGTCATTTATATGCAATGATCTGGGGGAAACCTATTTACATATGTTACCTATATATAAGGTTTCCTTCCATCTAAATTCTATTTCTAAACACAGCTGGAGTTTTCAGAAAATATTTCATTATAGACTTATGAGCTCAAATTCCTTTTACTAAATGCAATCTTTCATGAGAAACAGGCACAACTGACAAGGAAATGGTACCTACAGGATTTTAAATAAAGCTACACATGCAACTGAATGTGGGATCTTCCCTCAAAAACAGGTCATCAAGAAGCATGCAGGCATTTTTGACTATCAGTGAGTAAAGGGGAAGAATTCTGAGCACATTCCCATGACCAAACTGAAGCAATGAGAAAAGGCTGAGCAATTTTTACCACGCATCTTACCACACATTTGCCCGATATCAAGTGTGATTTGAAACAATAGTGACCTGCTGTTCATAATTCTCTATTGGGGATGCCATAAAAGCAGATTATTAGTATTGTTAGTGCAACTTTATAATTCTATGCCAGTTTCTGAATTAATCAATTTTCTCAACACATCATTGAAATGTCATCGACATCTGCTTTCTTTTCTCCAGTATCCCCAAGGCCTTTGTTACCTTGGAAGACGACCACTGAAGAAGTTTAAATTCCCTTCTCATAGAATTCATCCAAATGCATTGTCTCCTTATATTGTTAGAGCAGAGGTAGGCAACCTTTCCCCTTTAAGGGCCGAGGGACTTCAGCTCCCAGAATCCCAGGAGCTATTGGCCAACATGGGACTATTGGCCAACATGGCTGAGGCTTCTGGGAACTGAAGTCCCTCGGCCCTTAAAGGGGAAAGGTTGCCTACCCCTGAGCTAGAGGATCAGGAGTATGTAATACGGGAGATAATGGGCTGAAACCTAACCATACTTTCGGTAGAAACAATGAAATCAGTGGGATTAGGTGAAGATCCCATCCCACAGGAATATGCTTTGCTATCTTATTAGTGCTTGTAATTAGAAAAACAACAACAACCCTGTATGCCTTATAGCAGTGATTTCCAAACTCTGGCCTTCCAGGTATCTTGGACCTCAGCTCCCAGAATCCCAGACTATTGGCCAAGATGGCTGAGGTTCCTGGGAGAAGTCCAAACCATCTGAGGACCAGAGTTTGGGAATCACTGCATAGGATATGGGATTTTACTAAGCTAAAGAATACCAACTTTTAAATGTGAGAGAAATAAGAGTCTAAATTCCGCCACTGCTGACTGATGTTAGTATAGTTCTCCATTTATAGTAAAGATGCTCTGAATATCATATGGCATCCTGCTTTTGATGTACAATCTACACATTGACTCTTATAGCTAAATATCTTGAATATAGTCTTTCTCACTCTCTCATCTACACAGAAGTACTGTATATATTCATGTATAAGTCTAAAAATTTTAGTCAAAAAATTGACCGAAGAAACCTAAGTCAATTTATCCACGGGTCAGTGTAAGTACTGTACTCTGACCCAATTTAAAATACACAATTTTAAAAGGAACCATCCCCTGGTGAAGAGCAAGAATCATAATCTTTCCTGGAAGCACTGACCCCCTCTACTCTCTTCTCCATCCAGCCTTTAGTGTGATCAAAAATAGTTATGCCTGCTGGAATTTTCTAAGTTCTTTGGCATCATTTCCCTTTGCTTCATCCTTTAGATCCTTTGTTACATGCCTATAAGTTTTACCCTTAACTTATCCATGGGTCATATCAAAAGCCATAACTTCGGCCCCAAAACCTGTCTTGACTTATACATGAAGCCGACTTATAGCTGAATATATACAATAATACTGAATGCATAAGCAACTGTTCAGTCAACATAATTGCAAAGGATAACATGAACACAATTTAAGTGATTCAGATGTGCAATGTTCTGCTTTTACCAACTTTTAAAGATTTGAAATTATGCAAAATTGAAGAAACTTGTATATGTGATGTCTAATACTGATCTTTGGGAGAAGCACTTTTCTTGTGAAAAGCTGTCTCAGTTTCAATTTCAAAGAGCACTAGAAAGTGAGCCCCACTGGGCACCTTCCTGAAAGTAAGAAGACTGATTCTAACTAAACTGCAACAACTACGGAAAATAAATGCAAGTATCACCGGTTCCCTAGTTCAGAGTAAATTTGATCTCAATAATACTGCCTGTGGTTTTGCTTTTCCTGAGGTTAACATAAAATATGCCGAACTTTCTGCTGAGGGGTCCCTATGAGCCCTACTGCTAGCCGGGTCAAGATAGAAAGCACACACTTAAACAATCTAGGGGAGAGGGGATATTTACATGATCAAGTTATAATGTGGTTGGGAAAAACCTAAATACTGTGTTTAATTAAAAATGAAAGCCAAAAACATGGATCCAGCGAGCCCCTACTTTATATGGAACGCACATCCAGGAGTTCCCCCACTCCACTCTTGTCAACGTATCTCCTGCATCAAATGCTGTTCAGAAGGGGCACTCAATCTACAGAAGTAATTTTTTATAAGGTGCAAGGACCCACACTAGGAAAGTACAATGAGGGAAAGCCCTCATATACAACTGGACTCTTGCCAATGATTTGTGTGGTACAAATTGCTAGAATCCAGCAACTAATGATTTACCCTCCTTCTCTCAAAATGTTATTTATCTTGCAATAATAGCAGTATGGACCTCTAATCAATTTGGGATGCCAGCCACAGATGCAGACAAAACGTCAGGAATACATACTTCTAGAACACGGCCTCACAGTCCGAAAAACCCACAAAAACCTATGGATGCTGGCTGTGAAAGCTTTCAACTTCACAATTTGGGCTCACTTCCCTACTTACACTTGTGCTTCACCATTTAGGACAGAAAACAGAAAGGGTACAGGCACCTGCACAGATCTTTGGAACCTCCATTTAATGGCAGATAGAAGCAGAAGCCAGCCCAAGCAATACTGCACTGGTTGGGAGGTACTGCCAGACTTTGACAAAATGATAACCATAAGCTATCTACTTATGGTTTTGGAGTAGCACCCATATACAGCTAACATGAGTAGAATGTATACATGCAAATTTTGACACAGATTAATATTGGTTACTACTACTTGGCAACAATCAATGAGTATTAAACGTGTGCACTATGAGCATGTCTCGGTCAGCTGCTATGACGGCAGATGGCCGTTCTTCCCTCAATCAATGTCTCGAAGCGGTAATGGACTGGATGAGGAAAAACCGGCTCAAGCTGAATCCAAACAAAATGGAGGTACGTACGGTAGGGGCCCCCAAACCAGGTATTGGGTTGCAACCTCCAGGACTGTGTTCGCAGTCTGGGGGTGCTCCTGGACTCGTCGCTTCACATGACAGATCAGGTGAATGCGGCAGTCAGGAGCGCCTGTTACCAGCTTCGGCTGATACACCAGCTGCACCCTTTCCTGGAAGTAAGAGATCTAGAAACTGTAGTACATGAGCTGGTAACCTCATGACTTGACTTCTGCAATGCACTCTACATGGGGCTACCCTTATACCTAACTCAGAAATTACAATTAGTGCAAAATATGGCAGCCAAGTTGATCACCAGAACACCGAGGAGTGATCACATCACACCTATTTAAAATCTCTTCACTAGCTACCTATTGATTTCCAAGCACAGTATAAGGTGTTGGTAATGACCTTTAAAGCCTTACATGGCCTGGGTCCAACCTACCTAGGGGATCGCCTTCTTATGTATAATCCGCCCCGCGCCCTTAGGTCCTCTGGGAGGAAGCTGCTTCAACCAATGAGAACTAAGTTGGTGGCGACCTCCCAGAGGACATTCTCTGCCATAGCCCCAAGACTCTGGAATGCCTTGCAGGAGGAGATCCGTCAGGTAACCAACTCGGATGGCTTTAAAAAAGCCATCAAGACAGATCTCTTCTGACAGGCTTATCCAGAATAAATCATTCACACATTTTGATCTCCACCTATCAGACATTGTTATGTCAGACATTGTTATCTTGACCTTGTTCAGAGTACCTATTGTTTTTAACTCTGTTTATTGTTAAATTTTTAACTCCGAGATGAATTTAATGTATTTTTAAGGGGGGGGGGGTAAATTGTGTTGTTTTATTGTTGCAAGCGGTTTTATGTATTTGATTTTATTATGTTAGCTGCCTTGATGGCCAAAGCTAAAGGCGGGATATAAATAAATTATTATTATTATTATTATTATTATTATTATTATTATTATTATTATTATATGGAAAAGAGCAAATATTTGGCACTCATGCAAAGGCTAACTCATTCTGGGGATCATGTAAAGCAATCACTACTGCTTACACTTGTCTCATTATTGCAAAGTTCAAATTAGTTGCTTCTATACTAACAGAGGCACAACAAACATATACAGGTTTATACAGCGGGTGTTTGGTTTCCGCTGGGGTGGTTCCAAGACTGCCTGTGGATACCAAAATCTGCGAATGTTCAAGTCCCATTAAATACACTGGGATAGTAAAATGGTGCCCCTTATATAAAATGCCAAAATCAGGGTTTGCTTTTTTTGGAATTTATATTTTTAAAAACATATTGTCAAGCTGTGGAGGCTTGTATCTGTGGATAAAGAATCTGTGGATATAGAGGGCCGACAGTAAATACAGCAGACACCTGTATGTCCTTTCTGACTACGTATGTATTATTATATTGTGCACTTAGGCACAAAATGAAATAAAATTGCATTCCTCTAACTGTAGCTCTTCAAGTGGTCATCTGTGAACTCACACAACTGGGTTATCCTGTGCCTGTGCAGTGCATCTTGAGAACTTTCTAGAACAGCTGTGTAAGCTTTTTGGCGGTAGCTACTCCCACTCTCAGCTCTATCCATCTGTTCCTGCTCATATACCTTAGTTCCCAAGGACATCACATAGCAGCAACCCAAGGACCAAAGATGCAGGACACATAAAGGGGAGGATGGGTGAGTTTATGTGACTTCACAGATGACCACTCAAAGAACTAGAGTTACAAGAATGGAACCCGTCCTTATTCTTCATGGTCTCTGTAACTCACACAATTAGGAGACTAGCTCTGGGGGAGCTAAGGAACAGGATATGTTTAGCCTGGAGAAGAGAAGATTAAGTGGTGGCATGACAGCCATGTTTAAATATATGAAGGGATTGAAGGAGGAGCAAAGTTGTTTTCTGCTGCTCTAGAGACTAGGACATGGAGCAATGGATTCAAGCTATAGGAAAAGAGATTCCACCTAAACATTAGGAAGAACTTTCTGATGGTAAGAGCTGTTTGACAGTGGACCATGCTGCCTCCGAGAGTGGTTTGGGGGGATGCAGACGGGTGGCCATGGGCCAGCCAGAGAAGCAGAGGATTGGGGCCGCACGCAGCAGCCCCAATCCACCCTTCTGCCGGCCCTGGAAGGAGCGCTAAAACGCCGCTCCTTCCAGAGCAGGCAAAAGGGGCACCTGAAGAGACGCCGTGCGTCTCTTCCAGCTCAGCGTGTCTGGACGCTGCACTGGGAGGACGTCATCAGAGCGCTCACCGTGTGCAACGGTGCACACTCTGATGATGTCCTCGGGAAGAGGTTGGGGCACCCAGCATGTGGTTGCCCCTCCCCTTCCCTGGCTCCAAGACGGCACTTTGCGCCGTCAGCAGAGCCCCATAGTCTCCTTCTTAAACAGAGGCTGGATGGCCATCTATCAGGAGTGCTTTGATTCTGTATTCCTGCATGAACGGGATGGCCGTTGTGGTCTCTTTCAACACTATGATGGGGGATAAGCCACCGCTAAGAGGAAAAAAAGACAACTCTAATTATCCCTTTTGAAAAGGGATAAGGCAGGAATTCTCCAGACTGACTATCAGAACTAGAGAATCGAGATGATCCAAAGTGTACTCAATGTGCTATATTAATTGTTGTCTTAATCGTGTGACCAGAGGCCAGTCACAACTGATGTATGGGAAAACAACTATGCTTTTCTGTCTCAACCGGGCTGCAACTATGGCCATATACTTGAATATGCACAGAAAGGAAGGACAAGGCATTGGAATGCTCTTCTTCCCACAGTGAACAACAGGAAGCATCAGTGCAATGGTCAAATCCCAATGTGAAAGCAGACATCCTTGACATTGAGCGTAGTGAACCAGTGTCCTCTGGAACAATGGAAGGATGGACAACAGAGTAACCATTCTGAAGCTCCTCTGAGGTCCAAGATGGGATGAAGACAATGACATATGCTCAACTATCTAGGCTTGAGGATCATGTGTCTGGTGTTGCTGAGATGTATCAGTACGCATCTGATGATGTAGGAAATGAGGGCAGACTAAAATGAGCAACCTAGTAGGAGAATGTTCCATAGGTACATGTTAGTAGGGAACTTCATATAAGCAACCTCTGTCCAAGATGTATCAACCATGGTGGGACTCATAAGCTTCCTTTGAGGGAGGACAATAAGAGAAATATTACCCCATGGATGAGTTTCTTGAAACTGAGCCATGCCTCTATCTTGGGGATGGGGATCTAGACAAGGATGAAACTGAATACTTAACAACATGCTGATCTCTGAAAAGCCAAGCTGCAGAATGAACGACTTTTGGCTTATTAGCTGGAGGGGCAGAGCGTACTGCTCAAGTCAGTGTGGAATCCAGGATTTCCCTTTCTGTACTATGTGCAATGACTGCAGTGGAGAAAGAGGGTGTTACTGAGGATGTTGCTTTTAATGAATTTTCAACAGCAACTCTTTGAGAGGAAGAACATTCCTCTGCAATCTCCAATGCTTGTCCCGCCTCTTCTTATGCTTTCTCTTCTCCACTGAAGATTTTGAGAGAAGTAACAAAGAACATCCTGGTATAAGAGGGATGTCTTGGCATGCCAGTGCTGTATGTTTGGGAGTAGCGCTCAAACGCAATGGCTTGGAACACACTCAATATCGAGGCAGGACGTTTCCATCTCAATTACTTGGTGTTGGTATCAAGGGGCCATTTTGAAGGGCAGCTCATGGCAGAGTCAGAGGACACCCTCAGAGGGGCAGAAACTGTCACCATAGGTCCGTGATGGCGAACCTATGGCACGTGTGCACATAGAGGGTGGAGATGAGGAGGAAGAAGCATGTGACTCTTCCTCCTCCTTCCAGACCCTCCCTGGCCTTCAGCTGCCTCTCTGGAGGTAGCTGAAGGCCCAGAACAGCACAGGTGGAGGAGGAGAAAGAACAGGTGTGCACCTCTTCCTCCTTCTTCCCGCCCCTCCCAGGCCTTCAGCTGCCTCTCCAAAGGCACCTGAAGGCCCAGGAGGGTGAGGGGGGAAGAAGAGGAACAGGTGTGCACCTATTCCTCCTCTTCATCCAATGCCATCCCTGGCCTTCAGCTGCCTTTGGGGAGGGTGGGAGGAAGAAGTCTTGCCCTGAAAGTCCCATCCCCAGAGGATGGAAGTTCTGCCTGTGGCACTGGGTAACACCTGGTGCCAGAGGTCCTTTTAATTTGGGCACTCGGCCCCTAAAAGGTTTGCCATTACTGCCATAGGTGGTTTGTACAGTTTCATACAAAAAAGCTTTAAGGTGTGATTCCCAATTCTTTCAGATCTGAGTCATGAATGCCTTATAGTGAGTGCACATACTCATGTTATGTCCTTCTCCTATACAGAGGAGACAATGGGAATGACCATTGCATCCAGGCAACTCAGCCCCACAGTCAGCACACTTCATAAAAGAGGACAACAAAGCCATTTTAAAGACAAGCAAAAGGAAAAATCAGGCTGAGGGATGTTCTGAAGAGTATTTGTAAGCAATCCAAGTCAGTCCAAAAAACCCCGCTATTACTTTTAGCTGAAGGGAGAGGCGAGAGAATACTTGACAAATGCAGCAAAAATGATCAAAACCGCAAATTCTTTTACGAATAAAAGGACAGAAAAGAGGTTCTTCCTATGCTGCCCACATGGTGGAGAAAAAGGAACAGAGGTAAATGAGTGAGAACACTGAGAAATAGAGCTGAGGGTGGGCAGAGCTACTACCAAACAACTTACATAATTATTGTAGAAGGTTCTGAAGATGCACTGTTTAGGTGCAGGATAACCCATTTGTGTGAGGCTCAGAGACCACGAAGAACAACCTGAAATATCAGTTTTATGATGTTTGGGGAACGTGGGGGTTAGACAACATAAAAAGTAAATCCCTCAGAAAATAGAGGAGTACTCAAACATTATTGGAACTTGAGAAAGGAATAATATCATCATGCCTGAGATATTTGATTTGGTAAGGTTAAAATAACCTAAAGAAGCCATTAGCTCTTTCACATTACACAAATGTGCCAATTGCATCCTATGGAATACTGGACTTTGTGGTTTGGTGAGCCACTAGAGCAGGGGTAGGCAACCTTTCCCCTTTAAGGGCCGAGGGACTTCAGCTCCCAGAATCCCAAGAACTATTGGCCAACATGGGACTATTGGCCAACATGACTGAGGCTTCTGGGAGCTGAAGTCCCGCGGCCCTTAAAGGGGAAAGGTTGCCTACCCCTGCACTAGAGGAGTTCTCTGGCACGGAATTCTAAATACCTTCCCTAAGCTGACAATCCCAGGATTCCACAGGATGTTGCCAAGGCAATTAAAGTACAATTGTAAAGTAGCATGGACATGGACATGGAATCTTAACACCCTGTACAGACCGGCTAAAAGAGCTGGCCTGGGGATGGAGTCGGGGTGAGGCAACCGCACGCCAGCCGCCTGATTCTGCCCCGATACACCCACAGCATGGTGGGTGGCATCAGGGCACTCCCTTGGCACAGCGTTCATACATGCTGCACCAAAGGAGCTCTAAAAAGCTGCCGCCACCACGGCAGAGTGCGGGATCGTAGCCGCAGCATGCGGGTGGCACAGCCCTGATCCAACGCTCCCAGGGTCGGCACGGAGCTGCCCTTTAGGGGCCATCTGTAGAGCCCCTTAGTTCAGTATAACTGCGTTGTCAGAAAGGGCTCCATTGGTGAACACTTTTTTCATGTAGGAAACCACAACTCAGTAGTAGAGCATTTGATTTACTGTATATACTCATGTGTAAGTCTAGAAATTTTAGTAAAAAAACTGACCCCAAAAAACTGACTCGACTTAACCACAGGTCAATGCAAGTACTGTACTTTAACTCTTATCAAAAAAGGAACCATACCCTGGTGAAAGGCAAGAATGTAATCTATCCTGAAAGCACTGACCCCCCTCTACTTTCTCATCCATCCAGCTTTTAAGGTGAGCACAAACAGTTATGCCTACTGGAATTTGGCATCATTTTCCTTTGCTTCATTCTTTACATCCTTTGTTACATGTCCCCAAGTTTTACTCTTGACTTATCTATGGGTCATATTAAAATCCATTAATTTTGGACCCCAAACCTGCCTTCGACTTTATACATGAGGTTGACTATATACAGTATATGTGGTTGAGACAATTTTATTTCTGGCATCTCTGGTTAAATAGGGGCAAAGGGCGGGACCTACCATTAGAGAGAACAAGCTATTTGCGTCAGGCAACCGTTTTGAACTTTCATCAATAGATAGCAATGTCAAACTGTCACTTTGCTACTTATTAATGAAACTCTCAACCAGCTGCCTGGGACAAACACCTTGTTCTACTAATACCAGTAGTAGTAACATTAGTAGTAGTAGTAGTATTTTTATTTCCAGGGAAAGGGTACTTGTGGGATTTAGATGCCCTATCGCAGGGGTAGGCAACCTTTCCCCTTTAAGGGCCGAGGGACTTCCGCTCCCAGAATCCCAGGAGCTATTGGCCAACATGGGACTATTGGCCAACATGGCTGAGGCTTCTGGGAGCTGAAGTCCCTCGGCCCTTAAAGGGGAAAGGTTGCCTACCCCTGCCCTATTGGATCCTCCTTCAAGCAACAAAATGTCTGAGCCATCCTGGGGTGAGAAAGACATTTTCTGTCTGAGACCTCACAGAACTGCCCCCCTTCAGATTAGAGAGTTAATTTCCAATTAATGTTTCTGTACAAGGCAGCTTCATATAACTAAACCAGGGGTGAAAATCATGTGGCCCTCCAGACATCAGACTATAATTCCCAGCATTCTCACCACTAGCTAAGCTGGCTAGGGCTGCTGGGACATATAATCTAAAGACATATAGTAGACTGTATGATTCCCAATCTGATCTAAACCATAGTAACAACTCCATTGGCTCAAGTCAAAGGCCTTTCTCATCCAATCTTCTGTTTTCACACTTGCCAACCAGGCGCCCCTGCAAATCCCACAAGCAGTACATGAGTGTAACAGCACCTTCTGTCTCAAGGTCCACAGTAAATATAATAATATAGAGGCATAGTACATACTTAGCCACGCTCAATCTGCCAAGGCTTTCCCTTTTCAAACTGTCCCCTTTGGTCATCTTTGACCTCTGCTTAGCAGGCCAGATGTAGCCATTTCAGGTTAACTAAACACTCCGGAAGTGCAGTTGTGTGTTCAGTACACCAATCCAAGTACACACTGGAATTAATGTAGAATCCAACAAGAGCTGTGCTTCAGAAACTATATGACTCTATAGTTAAAAATACCAACAGACACAGTCCAAAACTCAGTGGTGCTTCAACTTCTCTCTCTCTCTCTCGGGCATTTTATGTAAGACATGCTTTCTTGTTCTTCTTCTTGTTTAAAAAAAGAAGGCTACACCCTGGCATGGCTTATGTTTCAGACCGCGAAATATCAAGAATATTTTGTGCTTAATATGATTTCTTCAACCTGCAAGAAAGTTGTAAACATAAGTACTGTAAATCATTTTTTTTAAAAAAAATCTGATACTGATCTGTATCATATTCACATTTGAAGAACTTTTTCACATTTCCCCTCTCCTTGCTTCGAGGGAGTCTCCTTCTCCAGAGGTACAGTGTGCTCCTAGATACAGACTTCTATATTCTAGGGACAGAGAAGGTCTAGAGTTGCGGAAGAAGGGGCAGGTGGAGTTAGGGACAAGAAAGAGAAATGGGGACACCAGAAGAGCATGTGTCCTCTCATCACTATCACTTTTCAGAGAAGAAGATCTGGCAAAAATGCTTGCTTTTTTGCAACTATGCCATTGTTTAGAGAGGTAGCGGCTCCGTTTCTTTTAAAGTATTTTAATGAAGGATGTCAAAGTAAATATAGATGGATCGTTTAAAAGGGGGGACCATAACAATGTTCAGTGACTCTAGAAAGTGTACTGATTTATAGAATTCACTCTTAATTGCACTGAAGAGAGTTCTGCAGTTGAGAATAGTAGTATCACAAAGTTTCTGTCAATAACCCCTGCCTGTGCCCAGCCAAGACTAGACCAGAATATGGTGAGAACAATAACAGTTTTCTTACAATAGGCTCCTCTTTCTATTTTTCAAACAGCATTTACAGATAATTCACTCAAGTAAATAGCTCATAATGTCAGACAAAAAATAAAATAAATGTTCTCCAGACCTTAAAAGACAATGGAACTTGGAAGACTGGATAAACAAATGAGGCCTGCTCCAAATGTTTTTGCAATGTACTTATCTCCCTGACAATAATAATGGAACTAGTGAAACTTTCACATTCATAGTTATCTGGGGGTGGAAATCATATTTCAGTCTGGTGCTATTGTGAAGTTTCTGAGTAGCATACTAGCATAGGGTTTCCCTGTACATTTTGCTACACTCCAGAAAGGCTTCATACCTAATTTCCAAAGTATTATGATACACATGCTCCATTAATCCATACCAAAAAACTATGCCTGATCTCTGACACTGCTGACATAAACCTCACAAAAAGGCTGTGAAAAAATACTTGCCTCTTCAGGAACTAGTACTGTTTGAATAAAGCAGATGAGCAGAAATCAACAAAATAAATGGTTCAACATCAACAGTCCTGATACAACACTGAGATCCTTTCTGGTAATCACCAAACCTAACACCTTGAAAAAACATGCCAGATTCTTGGAAACCTTCCTCTTTTTTCAATTCTGATATTTCAAAAATGTAAAGTTTCTAGGCCTATAAAGGCAACAATATTTTTTTATTTTGGATTCACTTTTAAGTTATCTGAAAAAAGTTTTCTTAATCATCAGGGTAAATACAGCTACAAATAAGACATGGCAAGTTCCCGGACCAGAGTAAATATCAAGGAATTAGCTTGTGTGAAGAGACATTTGTGATTAATATAAATAAATTGGTACACTATATATATAATGTATACCTGTTCAAGAGATAAGCTATAGAAAGTGGCAGTAAAGTTAGTGCATGTGTTTTTCCAAAAATGAGCTGCTGAAGAGAATGGCGGAACTGCTTAATTCTTATCCAAGAAAAAAAAACTGAGTGCTCAACTGCTGGTAAACATCCATATATATAAAAATTAGAGTCATTATTTTACTGATTATAAACTCAATATAGTCAGTGTAGCATTTATTCAGTGAGAAACATCTAAGGTATCAAAATCACATCATAAACTAGACTACGTTGTCCTTTTTAGGCAATATAAATTATTTCTTTTTTCTCTCTTAAATAAAGTCACATTTAATTCATTCATTTAATTAGAACAAGCTAGAGAATTAGCTCAGTTGAAAAATAATGGTGCTATATTTGATCTTTTCTACTTTTGTTTTCTATGAGTATTATTAGACAATGAAATTATGTGTAATTTACAATACACTGAGTTAACAGAACAACTGAATTCATTAATTTATTTTGCCCATGGAAGAAAAATGAAGCTATTTAAACAGTATTATGAATATAAATGTTGTTGAAGAAAATGACCCAAATAGAGATCATTTTAATGCAAGTCAATCCTTTGTGATGGGCTGAACTGCCACCTTTCATACAAACATCTGATACGAAAGTCCAAGTTGTAACACTTACAAAAAATAACAGTGAAGAATAGCTCTTTTGACTTCCAGTTTGAGGCAATGCACATTTAATAACAGCCAGCATCCTATTTGATCCCACATATGCTACAGCCATTGAATCAGTTTTGAATGGTGAATCAACATGTAGTTAAATGTCATTAATTCAATGGGTTTACTCTAGCTGGGACTAAGAGTAGGATTTAATGTTATAACCGAAGTCTTCTCAGTAGCTCCTTGCATTAGTATTTAAAGATAATACGCTTTACAAAAACAAAAAACAAAAAGTTCTTTCGGAGATTTGGGAGGCAGATAGGAATGAGGGTTGTAATCTTTTTTCCAAAAGCAAGCATGAGCTGAAGGCTCTTTTCCCTATTAATACCTATTAAATGGAGAATACAACATGTAAAATACTAGATTATTCTTGCCCTTGTTCACAAATGGAGAGGAATAAATACAGTTGTTTTTCCATGATAGCACCATTTACCCCCCCCCCCCCAAAAAAAAGGAAGGAAGGAAGGGAGGGAGGGAGGGAAAGGAAAAAAGTAAACACAAATTTTATTCCCTTTCATTAAAGGTTGAATTTTTATATTTCAGGAGCTTTTATTTCCTATTAAGACATTGTTCAGTAATAAATAATCCAATTTACCAACTCTGCAAATTTAACTTCTTAGAAAAGCTATCAAGACAGATAGTTTCACTGTTAAGCATCCATTCTAAAGGGACAAGGGTTGCTACTACTATCAAAGGAACAGGACAGAAAACTAGACAGAGAGGAATGTTTGTAATTTGCTACCAGTATGGGCAAGGTGTGGTGAGAGAGAGAGCCCTTGGATCTGGTTTCTTGGTTAAACACTCAAACACTTTGCTTCTTCCTTTTCATTGCCACAAAACATGAGGAATGTAATGAAGTGGGGCATCGCTGCCAGAGTCTCAATAGATGTCAATAGATGTTTCTGATCTCACAAACACAGATCATCAGGTGAGTTTTTCAGGCATTTACAGCGAATGAAAAGAAGTGAGGCTCATCTAGCTCACCCTTACAGGTAATTTCTCTGTCAATCTCCAAGCTCATTTGCTTCCTTGAACTTTCTGATCGTATGTGCCAGCATGCTTGTACCCAGACACATAGCCAGATGTGTCAACCAGATCTTCGCGCCCTGCTTTGCCTTTGCCTTTCCCAGTTGGATCAAATCTCTCTTTATGGGAACCAGTGAAACGTGTTGTGTCTGTAAGCCGTGAGACAGTCGGAGATGAAATTGCTTTCTGTTAACAAGTAGGAGGGGGGCAAAAGGGAGAAAACATTAAAATGTTGAAGAACATATAAATACACAGGCAGATGGTGATCAAAATACAGTCCAAAGGGTCATTTTTGAGGCCCCTGTGGGTCTCATTTAATTAATCATTTAATTATTTAAAAAATTAAACTAAAAATGGTCCACATTCTCTTTGTTTACATCTTTCTTTACAAAAAAGGGCCCTTCTCTTCTTGCCACTCACACTCCCCAGGGGATGCATGGAAGTATTTTTAGTAAAATATATAGGTAAATAAATAAGGAGGGAAGTTGAGAGGGAGCACTTGGGTGGGTGGGTGGGTGGGGGGTTGAGAGGTACAACATGCCCTCCTCATTCAACCATGGGCATGTGCCTGCTCTGGTTCTAAACTTCAAGATACTAAGTAAGTACTTCTAGTTTGCTCTTTGCAGGCCACCAAATAGGAGTGGCTCGTGGGTTTGACTGCCCTAAGCAACACATGATGGACTGCCATCTTCATCTTTAAAAATTAAGTAGAGCCATCTACATGCGTAGCACTTTACAAAGAAAACAAGGAGATACCTACACACCAAAGGACTTAATCTAAAAATAGGCACTAGGGAAACAACAGAAGGAAAGAAGAACATAGAAGGAATGGTAAACAGGGTAGAATATATGATTATTACAGCCACTTAATTAAGCTTAATTAGAAATGTTCTGGTGATGGGATGCGGGGTGCCACAAAAGCTTCAAAACAAAGGTTAATAAAAATATTTATAATATTTCTGAGAAAAAAGGTGGAATATAAATCAAATCAATATTAATAAGCCATCCCATAATAATAGTTCTTTGGGTAGTTTACAGTAAACCTTTATATTAATAAAAGTAAAAATAAAACAGGAACCACCTGTGTAAGGCAGTATACACCTTTACACAGCTGTATAATATAATTGCCAATGTAACAAATCATGAAGCCTAAAAAAAGTATCAGCATAAAACCAAAATGAAATCAATGACAGCATTATAAAAATATTAGATCCTTCTAACATTCTAACATCTAATGCTTTCAGCTGTCACCCTCATCCATGTAAGTAATGCTTTCAGCATTAGATCTTGAAAAATCTGCGGAAATAGAAATATTTCATAATATTGAAGGATTATGAACATTTAAACATTAGGAACAGAAAGCATTACTAATTTGGAATGTTGGCCTTCTGGAACAACCTTGCTTAGCAAAACCTGCTTCGTCACAGAATACTAAAATGGGGCTAGACAAAGCTTGCTAGGCTGAGCAAACCATCAAGACTCTTGTTATAAGAACTTGGAGTCTGTCACCAGAATCTTGTTAGGGCTTTACCCCTAGTTATGCAAGCAAGCAAGCAGCTGTACTATTTAGATGCTTGCATAAGGAAGTATCTGATACCCTGTTATGCAAGTGGTTCTTTATTCGTTTGCAACTGCACATGGACACAATCCTATTCACCCACCCCATAACCAGAACAGCTACTGGAATACTGGGACAGGATCAGTTACACTACTCCCCCAACTACTGTCACCCTCATCCATGTAAGTATAACTGATGGAGCTTTATGCTTTGCTGGCGTTCGAAGGATCTTGACGTGTGATTCTAAGCTTTCCTTGGGAAGGAATGCAAGATTCACTATATGTCAAGTTACCATACCGTGACTCCTGATATGACTGGTGCTTTCCCTTCAATTAGCTTGTACATTTCCTCCACTGCTTCTTCGTTGCTCTTATCTTTGAACCGTTTTTTGGAGAGCTCCTGAAGTGCTTCCTTAAACTGGTCAAAAGTAATTGTCCTGGATTTTCCCCTGAAGCATAAAAAATAGGAGAAGTTACAAAAGCATCTCTCCATAAGAATAATACACCTATGGTTAAATCATAAAGAACACTGATGATGTGGTCCACTAAAGCCTCCAATTTCCTTGGTATTTTCTTCAATGAAACTCTCCTCCAGATGGCCCAACAGCTCCAGTAAATGTTGGTTATCTTTGTAATGGATGTTCCCTCTCACGCACCATGTGCTAAATATACTGGAGTTTACATTCCCTCCCTCTTTCCTGCCTGAGGTGTGGTTACTGTACATATTTGACTGTTAGTCAACCTCATGTATAAGCCGAAGGCAGGTTTGGAGCCAAAATTATGAATTTTGATATGACTTGTGGATAAGTCGAGAGTAAAACTTAGACATGTAACAAAGGATGCAAAGGAAAACAGTGCCAGAAAACTTGCAAAATTCCAGCAGGCATAACTGTTTGTGCTCATACTAGAGGCTTCATGGATGATAGTGTATAAAGCGGGTATGAGTGCTTCCAGAACAGATGGCACTCTTGCCTTTCACCAGGGGACGGTTCCTTTTTGAAAATAAGAATTAAAGTACAGTAGAGTACAGTACTTACACTGACCTGTGGATAAGTCGACTCAGGTTTTTGGAGTCAATTTTTTGACTAAAATTTCTAGACTTATACATGAGTACAGTAATTGTGGTGTGGGTGCAGTTTCCTTGCTTCTTCATCATTCCCTCCATGAATTCCCATGCTCCTCCCCGGTATCCACATTCCCTCTCTAACACATTTAATTTTCAAAATTTGTTGTTACAGTCATAGTGTATGGTTATTTAACTGTATAGTTAACTATAGAAGATAGGAGAAAAAAGAAACAATCAGTCTGGTAACTGGAAAGTGAAAGAAGGAACAAAATTCAAAGGAAAATCTCTGTGACAAAGAACATCCCCATTCAATACATCATCAGTGGGACCACTCAGAAGTACCAGAAGAACTAAGACAATGGACACAGATAGAGAGTGTTACCGCTCTCTCTGTAGAGGAAACTCCTGGGACAAAAAACAAAACAGAAACAAATACCACTCCTGGTCTGGTTTTAAAAGTTGTGGGTATTCCAGGACAGGGACAGGAAGTATGTTGCATATAAATATAAATATAAATATAAATATAAATATAAATAATAGTAAAAATCCTATTAAATCCAAAGGCTTTGAACCAGTCTCAATGGGTCCTTAAGAAAACATCTACCCTACAAAGCTTACATCAGTTTCATGCTAGTTCCTTTACTCCCAAGTATAGTAATACTGGGATCTGCTGTTTGAGGGTTATAAAAATTCTCTGAAAGAGGTCGCTATTCTTCCATCACAGAATCATAGTTCCCAAAGATGTCTGTTGACAGGTAATGGACTAGGTTTACATATTATATTCAAGTAAATAGAATTAGAAACAGCAGTATCTCACATTGTTCCCAGAAAAGATGTGAAAGTTTTTGATGAAGACGGAGAGGAAGAAGGGTTACTTCCAGATAAGACAGTGGCTGGAATCTTGTTAGTGACAGATGAGTGTGCAAGAAGCAATTCTGTACCCCTACACTGTTCAAAACCTACTCCCCAGCAGCTTTCAAACCCGGCTGCTCAATGCAACCTTTTCATCCTTCTCCCCAGAGACCAGACCATCTGCCTCTTAATTGCTAGAATTTCCTCCCATCTCCTTCCCTCCCCACAAGTAAGCAGCAGCAGCAGCAACCCCATCCAGGGCTTGAAACCTGCCACGGTAGAGAGAGATCACTGAGCTATGTAGATGGAGTGCTATGCTCTGTCTGGATGGTGCAAGATCTTGGCCAGCACTGTGGAATTGCCACAACTCGGTGGCTCACATTTTTAAGGATGTCTACATACTGTTGTCATTCATTTTAATTCAAAATTGTCTTCACAGTGCAACTTATATATTTCAACTCATCAGGAAAGCCAAAGTTTTTGAGAAGGTCAAATGGCTGTAGGCTTCTCTTCCATCTTTCTGTAGAGGTGTGGTTCTGGCATGAATTAACCCATATGGGAAATGAATTTATCAGAGCTCAACACAAACTTACATTCTTTACGTACTGTAGTGTCAAAATCCCAGCTTTAATTTTCATTGCAAAAATTAGAATGGAAACATACCATTTAAATGAAACAGTCATGTTCCATTACAATCTGGAAAACATTTCAGAAGTCATTCCTAGAATGATTTGGGATGTAGATCTCTCTCTCTCTCTCTCAATCTCTCCCTCTCTCTCTCTCACACACACACACACACACGCAAGGGGATATAGAGAGGTAGGAAGATAAACAGATGGACATGGTGGCTAAGGGAGGGAACAATGCTTTCCATTCATTGTCATCCCTACAATGAGGTTAATGGCAGTGACCAGAAAGAGTGTGCATATGTGTGTAAGTTCTTATTCTAAAATGACATTTTACTAATTGGTGTTCCAACATAATAGGGATCTACTCCCATACCTGTTATGCTATAATATTGTAGCATTATAGGAGGTAAATTATAACCCTCTGCCATGCAGTTTACTTCCTATAATGCTATAATATTATAGCATAACTGGGATATGGGAGTACATTCCTATTATGCTGTAACACCAATCATTAAAATGACATTTTCGAAAAAGATCTTTCTTGTCATTGCTAAAATTCTGGTGAGTATAATTTTTTTCCACCCATCTTTAAAAAGAATTGCATTATGAGGGAATTCTATTATTTTAATACATAAATTTAATAATAATAATAATAATAATAATAATAATTTTTATCCCGCCCCTCTGAGTAATGCAACCGGGCAGCTTACAACATTAAAATATACATTCATATCCCACGATCCCACCCACCCCTTAAAATGCTATTAAGTAGTGGCAATTTAAAACACACTTAAAATAATAACACGAATGAACAAATAAACAAATAACAATAACTACAGCCAAATCAGGGATATACAGGATGGATGTCTTTTGATGGCTGGGATATCTATTCAGGAAAGGCCTGCCAGAAGAGATCCATCTTAACAGCCTTTTTAAAGCTGTTTAAGGTGGTAATATGACGGATTTCATATAGCAGGCCATTCCATAATCTGGGAGCCGTAGCCGGAAAGGTACTGGGATGCAACCTCCAGTCCAGCAGTTGCAGACAGCTAGTTTTTATTGGCTGCAACAAATTCCTCCCAGAGGACCGGAGTGCACGGGATGAATTATACAGGAGGAAGAGGTCCCGAAGATAGGTTGGACCCAAGCCATTTAGGGCTTTAAAGGTGATAACCAATACCTTGTACTGGGCCCAGAAACTAATGGGCATCCAGTGAAGTGATCTTAAGATCGGTGTTATGTGGTCTCTTCTCGTTGTTCCTGAGACCAACCTGGCTGCCATATTCTGTACTAGTTGAAGTTTCCGGACCATGTACAAGGGTAGCCCCATGTACAGTGCATTATAGATATCAAGATGAGAGGTTACTAGTGCATGCACCACAGTTTCAAGGTCCCTAACTTCCAGGGAAGGACACAGCTGACGTATTAGCCGAAGCTGATAACAGGCACTCCTGACCGTCGCATTCACCTGATTAGTCATCTAAATTGACGAATCCAGGAGCACCCCCAGACTGCAAACACAGTCCTTAGAGGAGAATGTGACCCCCATCCAGGACTGGAGGTTGCATCCCAATACCTGGGTTCAGGGCCGCTACTGCAAGTACCTCCGTTTTGTCTGGATTCAGTCTCAATCGGTTTTTCCTCATCCAGTCCATTCCTGCTTTAAGACAATCATTGACAGGAGAGACGCCATCTGAAGTCAAAGCTGACGACCGAGACATGGAGAAATATATCTGGGTGTTGTCAGCGTACTGATAACACCCCACCCCATGTCTCCAGATGATCTCTCCCAGGAGCTTCATATATATATTAAATAGCATCGGGGACAGGATGGCACCTTGTGGGATGCCACAATTAAGCTCTTTTTTTGTAGAGCGACTGTCCCCGAGCATCACCCCCTGGAATCTGCCCGAGAGGAAGGAACGGAACCACTGTAGTGCAGTTCCTCCAATTCCTAATCTTCTCAGGCAATCCAAGAGGATGTCATCATCTATTGTATCAAAGGCCACTGAGAGGTCCAGTAGCATCAACAGGGTCACACTTCCCCTGTCGATGCCCAGACGAAGGTCATCAGCTAAGGCGACCATGGCAGTCTCAACTCTATATCCTGTCCTAAAGCAGGTTTGAAATGGATCTAAATCAGGGGTAGGCAACCTTTTTGAGCTGGGGGCTGGGTTGCTGTCCCTCAGACAATTGGGGGGCCGAAGCACAATAAATAAATAAATAAATAAATAATAAAAAAATATGCATACACACTCTCTCAGCCCCAGAAAAGCCATGGCAAAACCCCTGTGGAGATTTTGCCAAGAAAACCCCAAGAACAAGTAATAACAACAATAATCAATATCATCATGGTGGGCGTCGGCGGTGGCAGGGGGCGGCGGCAGGACAGGCCTGGAGCCGGTCCAAAGGCCTCGGGGGGGCGCATCTGGCCCCCAGGCCTTAGGTTGCCTACCCCTGATCTAGATAATCAGTTTCCTCCAAGATAGCTTGGAGTTGAAGAGCAACTGCCCTCTCGATCACTTTGCTCAGAAAAAGTAGTAGCAAAATTGGCCTATAGCTATTCATGTCCTGAGGGTCCAGGGAAGGTCTTTTCAGGAGCAGCCTAACTGCCGCTTCCTTCAAACATGATGGAACATGGCCTTCCCTAAGAGATGCATTGATGATGTCTCTAAGAAACAACCTCAATGCATCCCCCCCGGATAGCCAGCCCTGAAGGGCAAGGATCAAGAGGGCAGGTTGTTTTCCTCACTTTACCAAGAATCTTGTCCACGTCATCAGTACTCACAGATTGAAACTGAATCAGTATAATTTTATCAACAGAATTGCTGGACACCTCGTCAATTGATTCTATTACAACACTGGTGTCTAAGTTGGCTCTTATCTGAGAGATTTTATCTGCAAAGAAGTTGTTAAATGTGCCACAGCAGGCTGTTGTAGGGTACGTAATTGGTTCTGTACAGGTAGAACCTGTGTAAGTTCCCTTACATGCTCTGTAATGGGTATCATGAACCTGTCCAGAACTGTAATGTATTCATTTTTTTAAATAAACATTCCTGCATATTTCAAATCAAAGTAGATTACAGTTAGCTCTTCCTTTCTAGTGGTTTACCATCTACAGATTGGAACATCCACGGATGGCCGTGTTCCGTTCTCTTCCATGGCATATGCCATGCCAAGATGGTTGCACACATGTTGCACCACCATTGAGGAGAATGAGACTTGAGGTCCCACGTGGGTGGGTGGGTGTCTGAAACAGACCCTCTGTGGATACGAAGAGCTGACTGTATAATAATCTCATTTTCTTTATATGTGCCTTTTAATAAATGACATCAAAATTTTGACTAACTTGTAGGGAAGCAAAACTGGGCTACCCATAAGGTCCCTGCATACTTGTGAGTGGCTCACAAAATCATAGAATTGGAAGAGTACCTCAAAGGCTATTCAGTCCAACCCTCTGCCATTCAGGAATACACATCAAAGCACTCCTGACAGATGGCCATCCAGCCTCTGTTTAAAAAACTTCACCACATTCAGAGGCAGCATACTCCACCATTGAACAGGAACTTCTTCTTAATGTTTAGGTGAAATCTCTTTCCCTGTAGCTTGAATCTGTTGCTCCATATCTTAAGTCTCTAGAGCAGCAGGAGAACAACTTTCTTCAATATGACATTTTATCAAATATGTATTCATGGCTATCATGTCACCTCTCAACCTTCTCTTCTCCAGGCTAAATATATCCTGTTCCTTAAGCCACTTAAGCCACTAATCGGGCATGGTTTCCAGATCTTCTACTATTTTAGTGGCCCTCCTCCTATTTTAGTGGCCGTGTTTATTTTTGTCAAGAGTGACTTTAATTCTGTTTCTGTGCATAGTTCAGAATGCTGATGTTAACTAGACATTCATAAACGGCTTCTACCCAGGTTATCTAGAGGATCATTTCTTCCTTTATATCCTTTCCTGAATTTTAGGATTACCTTCAAGGGCCTATTTTTAAGGCTCTGTACCAGGGGTAGGCAACCTTTCCCCTTTAAGGGCTGAGGGACTTCAGCTCCCAGAAGCCTCAGCCATGTTGGCCAATAGTCCCATGTTGGCCAATAGCTCCTGGGATTCTGGGAGCTGAAGTCCCTCGGCCCTTAAAGGGGAAAGGTTGCCTACCCCTGCTCTGTACAAACAACTGAGATGACTAGAGATGCAATTCTTCACTACCGTAAGTTTTTTCTTTAACATAGTGATGAGTAATTTCAGCAATTTTCTTCCCACTGTTAGAAAGTCTTCAAAAATCACTGTTTTTAAAGGCTATTCCTAATTCAGGACTTCTGCGCAAAATCCACACGTGGTTGTTTTGTGTACAAAACAGCATTTTCTGCATAGAAAATAGTATTTCAGTGAAGAAATATTGATTCCGTCACAGAAAAAGCTGTTTTCTGTGCAGAAAATGCTATTTTATATGCTAATCAACTGCAAGCATTTTTTTGGGGGGGGGGCAGAGTAAATCCCCAATTACAGCATTTTTTGCACAGGAAACAGCATTTTCTGCATGAAAAATAATACAGACATCCTGTATATTACACAAGTCTGTATTATGTAGATTTGATTTTATGTGAAGATACCCTCCATGCTTGTACTATCTTGTGCTGCTCATGCTATCCCATGCTGCTTGATTTGCTTATACTACCTCATGTTCAATGTTGAGTGGCTCCTGTTGACTGGCTCATGTCATTGTTCATTTGTGCAGGCCATGTTGTTGTTGAAGGGGTTATGCCGAGAAAGTGCTAGTCCTGACAAAGTGGTTGTATTGGTGAAATGAAGGGGTCATGCTGGTGAAGTGGTTGTGTTGGTGAATAATGTCAATCTCTTGCAAGACTGGTGATGCTGGCAATCCGGATGAGCCAAAGAAAATCTGTGCAGTGCCCACTTTACGTGAGCACTTTAAGATGAAAGTTCTGGACTTAAGAAAGGGAAGAAAGCATGTTCTGAGGTTGCTAAGATCTACAGTAAAAAATAATCTATCTATAAAACTGTGAAGAGGGAAAAAGAAGTTTATGGTATTTTGCAGTGGCAACTAAAACTACAAAATTTACAACTAGAATGCATGCTAGCTCCATAGTAAAAATGGAAAAAAACTTATATTTTTAGTTGAAGACATGGATAGAAAATGTATTTCCAATGATGGTAAGAGGATCCACCAGAAAGCATTGAGCCTTTATGAAGACTTCAGCAGGGCATCTCCTGAAACAAGTGCCATCAAGCCATTTACTGAAAAGAAGGGATGGTGGCACAGATTTAGTGACAGGCATAAACTTAAAAATGTCAAACTGACTGAAGAGTCTGTGTCTGCCAACAAAGAAGCTGCTGCCACATTTTCAGAAGAGTTTAAGAAGTTGGTTCAGGAAAAAGGATACCATCCAAAGCAAGTGTTCAACTGCAATGAAATCAGCCTCTTTTGGGGGAAAATGCCCACTTGAATTCATAAAACTGCAAAAGCAACAGGGCATGAATCTTGGAAAGATAGATTAATTTTAGTCCTATGTGGCAACTCTGTAGGGCACATGATAAAGCCAGGCATAGTGTACCAACCGAAGAACTCACTCTGTCTTAAAAACAAAAAGAATCTTTATCCACTCATTTTCTGGTAGTGTAATAACAAAGCATGGGTGACTGCCATCTTGCTTACCAAATGGCTTCACCAATACTTCATCTCAGAAGTGAGGAATAGTTGTGACAGGAAGGTTCGCTATTTAAAGTCCTCTTAATAGTAGACAATGCACCTGGGCATCCCGTATCTGTTTGTTATGACAATGAAAGTGCTGATGTAGTTTTCTTGCCTCCCATTACAACCTTGTTGATTCAGCCACTTGATCAGGGCATCATTCATTTTATCAAGGCCACATACACCCACCTAGTATTTTAGTGCATTGTAACTGCACTTGGGCCTACTGTAGACATCATGCACTGCTGGAAATTCTTCACTATTTCTGGTGCCATAACATTAATCAAAGCTGCAATAAATTAATTAAAACTGAAGCTGTAACTATCTTAGAACTTATGGAGTGACATCATGGAGGATTTTTTATGTCACCCTGGAGACTGAAGGAAAATCTTTGATGTAGCAAGACAACTTGGTGAAGAAAGATTTTCTGATGCTGGATGAGGAAATGAAGGAATGCACTGAAGGCCATGAGGAAGTATTAACGAATGAGGAATTGAACTTATTAAGGCCTCTTCAGAGGAAGAGGAAGAAGAAGAAATGGAAGTAGAACCAGCCACGTAGACATTAGAGAAGTTTGCCGAAGTGTTTAAAATCACACAGACATTAAAAGATAAAATTATAGAATATTATTCTAGAATGGAACGCAGCATTAAACTCACCCATATGATCAATTTAGAATTACAACCTCTGCAGCAACACTTTGATGAGTTAAAAAGAGACCACAACATTCTATTATCATGTTCTTCCACAAGGTTTCTGGAAACAAGGATCCCCAAACACCAAGACAGTCTGCTCCCAACAGAGACATCCAACCATCCACAATGTCTGCTCCTGAGAATGACATTCTACCATTGACAATGTCTGCTCTCAACATCAGTATCAAACCAATGACCTCTTCCTGGTGCTACAATCTAGAACCACCTTCTGCCAACCCTCCTTCGGATGACGTTTCCTCTTCAGATGATACCTGTACATCAAAAGGTCAATACTAATGGTTTTCAGTGGCTGCAACATCTCCATTAAGCTCAGGTAAGAAAAATAGGGATCTAGATTTTATGCTAAAAATCATATTACATTAAAGGTCACAGAACAGATTCCCTCATGTAATTCACAGGCCATCTGTATTTCCATGAAGAAATAAATGCTGTTTTCTATGCAAAACAACCATGTGCAAATTTTGTGCAGAATAAACCCTAAATTACAGCATTTTATGCAGATAAAACAGAATTTTTCTGTTTGGGAATTAATATTTCTGCATTGAATTAATATTAATATTAAATATTAATTTTTCCATTGAAAGGAAGAGGCACCAGGGACCACACTGCAAACATATGATGGCTAATGGAACACACCAGGGAATTCCATAAGAAAATCAGCATGTGATCTATAGATTATAGTGAAGCCTTTGATTGCATAGATCATGAAAGGCTATGGAATACTTTTAAAGACATGGGAGTGCCAACACATCTGATAGTCCTGATGAGGAATTTGTACTCAGAACAAGAGGCTACTGTCAGAACAGAACATGGAGAAACAGAATGGTTCCCAATTAGCAAAGGAGTCAGACAATGTTGCATACTTTCACCCTATCTGTTCAATTTGTATGCAAAACATATGATAAGAAAAGCAGGCTTGGACACAGAGGAAGGAGGGTGAAAATAGGAGGAAGGAATATCAACAATCTAAGATATGCAGATGACATCATAATACTAGCAGAAAAGCTCACAGACCAGGAACGCCTACTAAGGAAGATCAAAGAAGAACGTGCTAAGGCAGGATTAATATTGAACATAAAGAAAACAAAAATAATGACCACCAAGGACCATCACAAGTTCAACCTAGACCAGTGATGGGCAACCTTTTGAGCTTGGTGTGTCAAACTTCTCAAAAAACTGAGCATAACTCGGGTGGTGTGTCACTTTGAGGGAGAAGGAAGGACGGGGCTAAATACCTCGGCCTGGGCCTGGGCCTCTTCCCGGCCCTGCGCTGGTGATGCCGCTGCACCTGAAGTCCCAGAACTAGATGCTCTGTGCTGGACTTCTGTTGTTTTGGCCTACAGACCTCCGGCATAGAGTGTCTAATAGGGGAAGATGAAACATTTGCGACTAGAGTCTTAGAGTTAGAGTCTAACTCTAAGACTCTAGTCGCAAATGTTTCATCCTCAGGAGCAACAAATGTTTCATCCTCGGCTACTGCACTTGGCCGTGCAGGAGCCGAGGATGAAACATCCTGCTTGGCATGCAGCCGCCTCAGCGGCTGCATATCAGAAATGGCTACACGTGTCAGTGCTGACATGCGTGTCATAGGTTTGCCATCACTGACCTAGACAATGAAGAAATAAAAATAGTAAAAGAATTCCCATATCTGAGATCAAACATTGATAGAAATGGGGACTGTAGCCAGGAAATTAGAAGAAGACTAAGAATGGGGAGGGTGGCTATGAAAGAACTAGAAAAGATTCTAAAATGCAAAGATACACAACTCAGAACGAAAGTTAGAATCATACAAGCCATTGTATTCCCTATTACCATACATGGATGTGAGCTGGACAGTTAAGAAAGATGATAGGAAGAAAATCAACTCCTCTGAGATGTGGTGCTGGAGAAGAGTGCTGAGGATCCCATGGACAGCCAGAAAGACAAACAAATGAGTCCTTGAGCAGATGAAGCCATAAACCTCCCTGGAAGCCAAGATGACCAAATTATCATACTTCAGACACATCATGAGAAGAGAAAATTCATTAGAAAAGACAATAATGCTGGGAAAGTTGGAGGAGAGTAGGAAGAGAGGAAAGCCACATGCTAGATGGATGGACTCTATTAAGGAGGTCACAGGTATTAAGGGGTTGCAGGAATTAAGCAGAGCAGTGGAGGACAGAGGGTCTTGGAGATGTCTCATCCATAGGGTCACCATGGGTCAAGACTGACTTGAGGGCAGTTAACAACAAAAACAACAACAAAAAATCCATGAGGAAAATGCTGTTTCCTGGCCAGAAAAAATTGTTTTCAGTGCAAATCAACTGTGTGTGAATTCTGCACAGAATGTCATTAAGTGCAACATTTTATGCACAGAAAATAGCTTTACAGCACTGCAGAAAATAAAATGTCCTATGTAGAAAGTGGTGTTTTCGCTGAAAAACATACATGTTCAAATTTTGTGCAGAATAAGTCCCAGACTGCAAAGATTCTCAGCAATCCAGGATTCTTCTTCTCATCAAGTTCTATGATATTTGAAAAACACCTTTTTCAATCATTTTCCAAATATTTTTGAACATTCATTCCCTACTGGCCACTAGGAGGAGAGCTTCTCCAATGATAATATTGCACTTCTGGAATGCCTTCCCCAGAGGCCAATCTGCCACTAACATTAAACATCCTACCCCTAGCCAGCTTTCCAGTTTTAAAAACATTTCAAAGTATTTTTTAGTTCTCACAAAGCATTATTCACCATTTCTGGTTTTCATCAATGCTATTGTGTTATGATGTGGAAGCTTCTCTATTATAACTCTAATAACTTTTGTGGCATTAAAATGCTGCAAATAAACAATAATGTTTTGTTGACATTAAAGAAAACCCCATATGAAGGAAATACATTGGCTTGCATCATGATCCTCCTCATCCTGGCTATGAAAAAAATTGGTTTGTTTTCAAATGAATCTGTACCTGGATACTCAGACAGATCAAAAGTTAATTGGCATTTTTTATAGGAGTCACCAAACTGAGCACTGTTTCCAATTCTTGTGAAAATAACCAACAATCTTATATAAAGTGGCTAGGTCATGATTTTGGTCCTAGAAAACATCTCTATTCTGTGCTGCACCGCCATAACTTTCAACATTGCACAGGGTAACTTTGCTTAGTTACCCAGTCCCTCTTCACCATGTATTATATCATGACAACAGAACAGTGTATGCTCAGCTTTAGTAAACTAGAGAGGGTGTACAAGATAAAATGTTATTGCACCTTCGTTTATCAGAGCAGGACACCATACAACTCATGTCTGCATCATTCCTTAGCAACTGGGGAAGGACTTCTCATGCACCATCATCCTCCTTCTCTCAGATCTCCCAGTTACTATTGTACCAAGAAACAATCCAGGACCAGGGAAGACCCACTCTTATGTAATAAAAACACTTCTTGCCAGGTCTGTCTTAACAACTTACTCCTGGGAAGATGGAGACTTATTGAAGGGGGTTGCAGACAGTGGCTGTTAAGAATGATATAAAAAGGGGGTGCCACTAAGGGAGATTAACCAAGGATGGGGCCGAGGTGTCATAAATAATTAAATGACACCAAGCTGTATGCTGGATGCAATACACAGAAGAGCTATATAAAAGGGCTAACAAAATGAAGGGCACGTGAATCGAAGGCCATATGAAGACAAGCGCCAAATTCTAAAAAGAGTGGTGGAAGCTGCAATTAGAGAAATGGGAAAAAATAAATAACCAAGAACAGATATTCCAATTGAACTGCTTCAGTCCACAGTGACAGAATCAACACCGGTGCTTACCAACATATGTCAAGATGTATGCAAAACAAAATAATGGCCAACCGACTGGCTTACAATGAAGCCACTGTAAAACAGTACAGTGGAGACTGTATCTGCGGACTTACCATCTGATGATTTCAGGATCCGCAGATGGCAAGTCCCCCTCCCCGGTTGTCCTTAATGGTGGTGCATGCATGCAGCTGCGCTAGCGGGCGTGCATGCACCATGCCGCCATTAGGAAAAACGGGAGTTGAGATCCTGATTCTTTTGGTATCTGTACGCTGGGGAGTCTGGAATGGATTCCCCCCCCCCCCCCCCAGATACCAAGATCCAATTCCCATCCCAGAGAGGCAGCCCAGAAGGATACCATGGTTGATAGTATTGAAAGCCACTGAGAGGTCGAGCAGAACTAACAGGGATCCAATCCCCCGTCCATTTCCCTGAGTAGGTCATTCACCAAGGTGACCATAGCCAGGCCTAAAACCAGATTTAAAGGGATCTCGATAATCCATTTCATCTAGAAACCCTTGGAGTTGGGAGGCCACCACATGTTCCATTACCTTGCCCCAAAATGGTAGATTAGACACTGGCCAATAATTATCTATTATAGCAGGATTCAGGTACGGCTTTTTCAGCAAAGGCTTCACAACTGCCTCCTTCAGGCAAGTTGGGACACTGCTTTGTTGTAGGGAGGCACCTCCTTTACCCATTGAGACAGTCCCCCTCTGACCTGCTTGATAAGACATGAAGGACAAGGATCTAACACACATGTGGTGGCCCTTACCTCTCCAAGGATCCTGTCCAAATCAGGCTGTACAAACTGAATGAAAAGTATCCATTGGCACTGAACAAACAGATGCCAAGGTTACATCCACTGGCACAGTATCAACTACAGCATCAAAATCTGTCGAAATGTGTAAACTGCTTCTGAACCTACCATGTCCATTTCCTGTGATGCTAAAAGCCTATCCAATTCTCATTAAGGATGGGCAATCTGAAGTTGAACTGAAAACTGGCAAAATGTACACACTCCATTCCTATTGTTTAGTTTCAGGACTATGAATAAGGCAGGATTTGCTTAAGGCTCTTGCTCATCCATCAGTAAATGGTATGTCATTGAAATACAAACATAATCCAGCTAGCTAATGACCGCCTGACCTAATTAGTCAGTTTGTAAGAGAAATCCTAAAAGACATTGAGCAATATTTGATCTGTACCAAATACACACATCTATAATTTAGGATATTTTGCCTTGAACTGGACTGAATACTATGCCATTCACATAGTTCATTTACTGCTATGAAATCTATTTGGAGAGCTTAAGTTGTAAATGGCCCAGGAAAGAACTCTAGTTCTTTTGTACACCCAAACTAGGTTAAAGATATTAGATATAATCTTAGGGGTTGTTTGTATGGGCCAAATGGCCCAGCTTCCCCCCAACCTCACATTGTTTAAGACAACGTAGGCCAAAACACCCATGGCAAGATTGGGTCTGATCCTGCCTGTGCAGACACAGATCCAGAGAATCCTGTCTGACCCCAGGGTAAAGAGCTTTTAGCTTGGGGTAAATCAGTCCTGGTTTTTGTGGACTAAGAAACTCCATTGAAAATCCAGACACAGCAACAGAACAGAGTCCTGCTAACTAAACAAAGCTCTGGATATGGTACTATACTATATTCAGTTTAGAAAACACACTGCAGCTTAAGATTTAAAGTTAGATCTGAACTGATCTAATAGGACCAGAGTTCTATAAAGGTTATGGAAGATTAGTAGTATGTATATACAGCCTTCTGCTTCAAAATTATTTTCCTTCAGAATGCAAAGCATATTTTTAATTGTACTGGTACGGCAGCAAAACAATTTTTGTCTGCATAATTTATACAAATGAACAGAGCTCAGAAATAATGTGTTAGGGTAACAATCATTAGTTAGAATTAACTACTTTGGTGGCACCAAGGTGAGCAGGCGTTGTATTTTAAGAAAAACACAACACACAGTCATAAAACACAACACTACAAACTTGTTACTTGTTCTTGGTTATGGATGGTGGTAGAGTACTGACCACCAAGTAATATGAGGTGGCTGGGAGGTTCGACCCACCCCCCATCTTTATACTATTATAGAATCATAGAATCATAGAGTTGGAAGAGACCACGAGGGCCATCCAGTCCAACCCCCTGCCATGCAGGAACTCAAAATCAAAGCATCCCCGACAGATGGCCATCCAGCCTCTGTTTAAAGACCTCCAAAAAAAAGGAGACTCCACCACTCTCTGAGGGAGTGTGTTTCACTGTCGAACAGCCCTTACTGTCAGGAAGTTCATCCTAATGTTTAAGTGGAATCTCTTTTCCTGTAGCTTGGATCCGTTGTTTCAGGTCCTATTCTCTGGAGCAGCAGAAAACAAGCTTGCTCCATCCTCAATATGACATCCCTTCAAATATTTAAACAGGGCTATCATATCACCTCTCAACCATCTCTTCTCCAGGCTAAACATCCCGAGCTCCCTAAGTCGTTCGTCATAGGGCATAGGAGCCCTGGTGGCTCAGTGGTTAAATGCCTGTACTACAGCCACTCACTCATAAACCACAAGGTTGCAAGTTCAATACTAGCCAGGGCTCAGGCTTGACTGAAGCCTACATCCTTCCAAGGTCGCTAAAATGAGTACCCAGCTGTTGGGGGGGGGGGCAACGAGCTTATAGTTGTAACCGCTTAGAGACTGCATAGCGCAGTATGAAGTGGTATATAAATGAAGCTGCTTTGTTTTGCTTTGTTTCAACATTTTAGTCGCCCTCATCTGGACATACTATTAAATCAACCCCACTCCTGCTTCCTGCTGTTTGTAGGCCAAACTGACAAGTATAGCATGGTGAAACAATTCAGGACGTATGGTTTGTGCCAGACTTACTTCCTGAAGAGTGCTAGCCCCCAGGCCTTAGAGCGTAAATTAAATGACACCTAGGCAATTTAAAACCTTAATGTGGGATTTATTGGAACTCTAGTTAGAGGTTACTAGGGGTTCAACAAGAGATCGTGATTGGGGGAAAAACAACAACATTTTGAACTGTATATATAATAATTTTAGTGGTTCCCTGAGATGTGTAAATTATTTCAAGGTCATTTGGTTGTCCTGGAGTATAAGAGGCTACTGCCAGGCCAAAACCACAGCACTCCCATTTCTTTTTGAATGATCTACTGTTCTGAGAGGCTGGTTTTTTAATAAATGGTTAATAATTTTTAAAACAAACATACTTGGTATATTTTTAAAAAGAAAAACATACATACATACATATCTTTTGGTTGCCTAATTAACATAATTATTTCTAATCCTATCATTTTATTCATCCAACCCTTCCACACCAACCATCTTTATTTTAATTACACCATTGTTAATTTTGCTGTTCAGTTCCACCTCTTGTCTACTTACATATTTCTTATTCTTATTCTTATTCTTCTTATTATTATTTATTCTTCCTTCGTTTCCTTCCTTCCTTCCTCTATTTTTTCTTTTAACCGTTTCACTTCCTCATCTTCCTTATTCCCCTTCCACTCCCCTCAATCCTTCCTTCATCCTTTCCTCTCTTCATCCTTCCAGAGGCTGATTTTTTTTAAATGAAATTCTCTGGATGCAATGTTTGCAATATGACATCTACCATCCCCTTCTTTTCTGAATCCACCTTGGATGTCTTGCATTTCTCACTCAATATGTAGTAAAATCACTGTAAAATCTTGAGTATCACTTTGGTTGCATGAGAAGTTAGTGCACTGGCCCAATGGTGACAACAACCCTTAGCGTTGTTGAAAGCCATGAGGAGGAGTTTTGTAGACAATTAATTTTATCTGTAGTACTTTATTTGTGGTTAAGTACTAATTGTTATTGATGTACATTTCAATTCATGTTATTATTATAGGATGTTATTATATATTATGTTATTATAGGATGGGTGGGATTCGGGATTTTATGTTCTGTTTAATATATCTGTATGGAAATTGTAATGTTGTAAGCCGCCCTGATTGCTCTGCAGAAGGGTGGGATATTAATAATAATAATAATAATAATAATAATTAGAAGAAGAAGAAGAAAGTTTTGACTTGTTTTATGAAGATAAGGAAGCACAGACCAAGCAAGAATAGCTCAGCCACTGAGGAAGACTTTGGTCGAAATGCGTCTGGCTATGAGCAGATGGTGGTTTGGTATCATACAGAAGTCAACTGACTTCTTTCCTATTAAGGACTTTAATAATCTCCATCTACAGTACTTCCTCCACTTGCAATACTTACTATTGGTGAGATTACTCCTACTTCTATGAGAACAAGACTAAGTGCCACTACTACATAGATAACCGCGATACATATGCCACAACTACATTGCCTCTGCTGCTAACACCACTCCAGTAATGTAAAACTCTGGGCATGAGAGCCAGAACAGAATGCCAGCTAAACAGAAGGATCAAGTAGCCTTGGAGTCAAAACAGGAAACCTCCAAGCGGGCTATTGAACGTGATTATTAAGTCTACTGCCTACATACAGCTTCCACAACAATCTACCTCTGCCTGGACTCTGATTTGGTAACAGTGTCTACGCTAAAGTCTCCTCCATTTGGTCTTGGTACCATGGATCCCTTGGTACCCTTGACAACAGATGACCTCCATGGATTCATGGATCGGACAATGCAGATGGCAAAATCCCTCAACCTGTCAGTGGCTCAACCACAATCTCAGATAGACAATCTCATGCTCTGTCAGGTTCAATCTTAGGCCACCATTCCTGCTACTCTGCCAATGTTTTCTTATCTAGCTCAGGTGAGTCAGACGTCTTGGGCAATACCACCCTCCATTCCTGCTACATTGATGAAAACCGAGAACCTTTATAGAGTTTAGGGCTCAGATATGTCCTGGCTGGAGTAACATCCAAAGCCCACTCCATAATTGTCTAAGCTGCTCAGCCTCAGGCCACTTGGCATTGTCATTCTAGTCCTGCCAAGGAAGGAAGGAAAGAAGCCCAATTTGATGGGCATGAGTCAGTGTCTGTGAAAAACAGATTTGTGTACACACTGAATAGGTCAGCATAGGAATAATACTACCCTCAAGCTGGGCAAAAGAAATTAACTCAGTTTTCCGAAAGAATATTTTTATTTATGAAATTAACAGAAAACATTTTAAATATGGTAAAATACTATTGTTTCAACTGTTCTTTCACCACCTGCAAAGCACATGTCAAATATTACTGAAGGGATTTACTGCTTCTATAGGGGATGAAATTCCTGCCTCAAATGACAGATAAAAAAAAACACAACACCTTCATATTGTCTGGCCATCAAGCTGAACAAAAATGCCAGTTCTGAAGAAAGTAGAAGTCTTCATTACTAAAGCATTATTTTATTGCCATGCTCCAAGTTTCTTATAAAAGAAAAGTTAAAAGAACCCAAAAAGCAGTTCTTCTCAAAGGAATCTCTCTGGAACATAAGCCTGAACTAAGAAAGGCCAACCAAGCAAAGCTCTCCAACTAATAAGGAATGTGTTATCACTCCAAGCAACGGGGAACTGTGGTATAAACAGACCACAGAAACATCCCCCAAAGTAAACAAAAAATGGTGAAAATTCTCAGAAGGAAAATGCATTAACAGCAATTCTTTCTACTATATTTTGCTTTATCATCTTACATATGTAAGATATGAAAAATAAACAATTAAAAACTCATGTCTCCAAGTGAGTGAGTATGGTGTAGTGGTCTGAGCATTGGACTGTGACTCTGGAGACCAGGGTTCAAGTCCCCACTCAGCTATGGAAACCCAATGGGCGACCTTGGGAAAGTCACACTCTCTTAGCCTCAGAGGAAGGCAAAGGCAAACCCACTCTGAACAAATCTTGCCAAGAATACCTTGTGATTTGATGTTGTTGTTAACTTCCCTCAAGTCAATCCCAATTCATGGTGACCCTCTGGATGAATCATCTCCAAGATCCGCTGTCCTCCACTGCTATGCTTAGGTCTTGTAAGTTCAGGCCTATGACCTCCCTGATTAAGTCTATCCATGTGGTGTGTTATCTTCTTCTCTTTCTACTCTGCTCAACCTTTCCTAGCATTGTGTTTTTTTTTAATGATGTGACCAAAGTACAAAAGCCTCAATTTGATCATCTTGGCTTTCAGGGAGTGAACAGGCCTGATCTGTTCAAGGACCCATTTGTTTATCCTTTTGGCTGTCCACAGTATCCTCAGCACTCTTCTCCAGCACCGCATCTCAAAGCATTTTCTTCTTACTGGCTTTCTTCACTGTCCACCTCTCACATCTGTACATAGTGCTGGGTAATATAATGGCTTGAATGAGTCTGACTTTAGTGCTCAATTGTGTATCTTTACTCTAGGTTCCTGTCTAGTTCTTTCATAGCTGCCCTTCCCATTCCTAGTCTTCTTATTTCTTGGCTGGAATCTCCATTCTGATCAATGTTTGATCCAAGGTACGGGAACTCTTAACTATTTCATTTTTCTCACTATCTAGCTTGAACGTATATAAATCCTCCATGGTCATTATTTTTGTTTTCATTATGTTCAGCCATAAGCCTGCATTTTCATTTTCTTCATTAACCTTTCTAAGTAATCGTTCCAAGTCTATGATGTTTCTGCTAGTAGTATGGTGTCATCCACATATCTTAGATTGTTGATGTTTCTTCTTCCTATCTTGACTCCTCCTTCATCTGAGTCAAGACCTGCTCTTTGTATGATATCTTCTGCATACAAATTGAGCAGGTAGTGTGACAGGATGCAGTCTTGCCTGACATCTTTGCTAATTGGGAACTATTCTGTTTCTCCATATTCTGTTCTTGTCCTAAGTACAGATTTCTTATCAGGACTATCAGATGTGGTGGCACTCCCATGTCCTTAAGAGCCATCCATAGCTTTTTGTGCTCTATGCAGTCAAATGCTTTGCTATAGTCTATACAGCACACACTGATATTTTTTTCTGGATTTCTTTTGTACTCTTCCTGTGATAGGATCACCATAAGTTGGAAATAACCTGAAGCAAAGAACAACAACAACAAGTCTCCAAAGAATGGATGCCAATGATTCCACATGTATTTTGGCAACTGCCATCCAAATATTCAATACTTTTACCACATTATATAGCTTGATCTACTTTGTATAAATACTTGCTTTGAGGCACTAACTCTTAAGCAGTGACTGGAACTGAAATTTCATGACTGATGCTATAGGTATGACTGCAGTAAAAAGCAAGTTTGTAGCTAGGCTTATTTTCCATAAGTGCTGTGCTATGTGGCTATGCCAATGACCAATAAAATGTTCATTTGAAGTTGCAGATCACCTCATCTCATGCTACAAAAGGTGGCCAGATTCAACATCAAATTCAATTTCTAACAGACTTTGATCAAGTGCAGGACCCTACACCACATTACCAACGTTTTCCTTCCTTCCTCACAGCTTTCACACTAAATAATTTCCAGTTAAAATTCTGTGTATTCTTGTAGACTGTTGTTAGCAAGAGTTATGCCAGGAAATGGACATGGAGAGTGCATCTTTTTTCTCCAAGTTCTCTAGGGAAGTTTTGATGCCATCATCCATAGAATTCCTCTGGACTGCCTGGCAGAGCTAAGCTAGGGGGCAAATTATGATGGCAGGTCAGTTTCAGAAAAGGATACTAGGGAACATCTGCTCCATCCTATGGCTTTTGATCTGTGAGATGCCACATGGTTATATTCTGTCCCTTCTGCTATATAGTATCTACCTGCTAAGAGAAAACCATACCCGTCTGAACAATACTTCTCACCTGATTTTAGAATCTAAGCACGGTTAGGTCGCATTAGTACTTGGATGGGAGACCTTCAGGAATGCAAGGGAATGACAGGTAGGGCTATGAAAGAATCCTGGCTGAAGCTCTAGAGCAGGGGTCAGCAACCTACGACCCGCACCTGGCCCGCTGAGGCCTTCCAACTGGCCCCTGCCCGATCCTGCCGCCGCCGCCGCCTTTTGTGGCCGCAGGGGTCCTCTGGGGCACCATTTTGTGTTCCAAAATGGCGCCCGGAGTCTCGCACGACCTTTCCCGTCCTGCCCCGCGAGGCCCGGTGTGATCGAGGGAGCCCTCCTGAGGGACCCCCGCAGCCGTGCCAGGCCTTGGAGCGGTCGAGGGAGCCCTCCTGAGGGACCCCTGCAGCCACCAAAATGGCGTCCTGCCATCGTGCGCATGCGTGTGTGATGCAGGGCACCATTTTGATTTCCAGTGCCATTTCCCCCTCCTCCAGCCCGCCAGCAAAAAAGGTTGCCAACCCCTGCTCTAGAGAGCCACAGATCATCAGAGTGGACAGAGCTACAAACAGTCCAATGGGCCTGACTCAACACAAAGCAGTTTCCTATGTTGCTTTTCTTATTTAGCTCACAATTTATGTTTATGAATGAGTTATAATTGATACAGCATTTTATGTTCATGTTGTAAGATGGATGCCTTGAGAAAAATGTAGTCCTGAAATGTAGCCAAGGGATAAATTAGATAAATAAGTGGTCTGCCTATAGATTGGGAATGGTATGGCAGCATTAGCTATAGCCATCCAGCCCAGATATTTACTCCAATCAGGTATTTGCCTTGCTACCCTTACTCTAAAGCAGAGGAGAACAACTCTGTGGCTGAAGGAAGAATGAACTCATGCCATCAGCCAGGCTGAGACCAACAGGCATGTGGCTTCTTACAGATCTACCTCCTTCAATGACCATTTTACTTATACATCATATGATATTGATGTGACATCTTGTAAGAACTGACATCCAAGTTTGCTTATTTTCCTCTTCCCTCTCAGCTCACTTGTCTTTCAGTGCTGTGTTTATTGGAGTATAAGCCATTCTTTTAATCTGCAATCTGACTCAAGTACATTATCAGTCTGGTAGCATATAAGAACTCAATTGGCATTCATCAGTGACAAAGGTCTGCATGTCAGGTGAGTGTACAGCTGCTCCTACAATAATCCCAAACAACATTCAGCCTGCATCATCCTACTCCTCAGCAAGCAAGCAACATGCCTGCAAGCTAGTAAGTTTGTGAGTGTATTAAGAAGCCTGTGTAGATAGCAGTAGTAAAACAACTAGAAGCAAGGCTGGTTTGCTCATCCCTTTGCTTTTCATAGCCAGGCTTTTAAATGGGCACAGTTTTAAAAATAATTTACCTTTATATCTACTCCAGGGATGGGAATCATGCAGCTTTCCAGATGTTACAGTAGTGCAACTCACCATCACCTGTGATAGGTAGGGGTGCTTGGAATTGCAATCCAACATAATCTGGCATACTGCATGATTCACATCCCTGGAGTAGATGGTTGGCAGGAATGAAATAAAGGTAATTTTTCTATGGAATTTTTCACAGTATCACAGGTCATGAAGTCCCACATGAAAAGTTATTAGCCTTGTGGCTCATACAGCTCATCACTGCATTAGGTGAAATACTGCTATCTTGCCAGTGTTCCATAAGGCTCTCTTGTAAAACTGTGTGACTGTTTTCCCTGAAAAATGGTAATTACTATTTCATTCAAAGATTTCAGCTGTGCAAACCTCCTATTTTGACAAGCAATGTTCCATATATGCAACACAAACAAGACAGATTAAGGATAGTTTTATACAATCAATCCAGTTAGAAATGAAATAACTTTTAGTGAGCTGCTTTACTTCAGATTGCAATTGATAGGACTTGTAGATTTCAGTATTCTCCAGTTCTCTGCACACATAAATTATCATACCAATGGGGGGGGGGAGATACAGTGTAGGCATCTTTTTTTATATATTCTGCAAGTCTCTCTCCTACAGAGAGAAGTTCAAGAAAGGCTTCACTATCAAATTCAGCAAACTGTCATAATCTAAAGGTCCTGTTCGTACAAAAATCAGCCATGTAGTACTTCTATCAGAATCTGTATATATTATTGTCTGGAGTCAAAACAGTACAAAGTTAATTTTGCTCCCATGTGGAAAAATATTTAGTACACAGAGCTTCAAAAAGAGAGCCGATACAATTCCAGTCCTCAATTTCATGCTAGTTAGCCCCTCTGAAACCACATTGTTTGCTCTACAGAATATGAGAAATTTGCAGAAGGAACATGAAAGGACTGAAGGGGGTGAGGATAAAGAGTAGGGAGGAAGGGCCTTGAGATTCAGTTGCAATGCATTTGCTGTTATTAAAGCATTGCAGCTGTTTATCAGTAAATATCCGCCAAAAATGCACCTACTCCTATTTCATGCTTAAACATTTTAGATTAAACTAACACAGTTGTCCCAAGGGATGTCTCTTCTCTCTTGTCAAAATGAAAGTGTACTCTGAAGAAATAACTGAGACATAAAGAAAGAAAAAATCTTTTTAAAAATTCCCACTTTTCAAAGGTGGTTTATTTTAAACAAAAAATCTAAAATGTACTAAGTTTGAGTTTTTTAAATTGTTCATCACTGACACTTTAGATTAAGTAGACCAAGTACCATCTGTTCCAGCATGAAGACTAGGTTTGGGTATTGTAGTTGGTTACCAAAAATAACTTTATTTTGTAGTTTTTAAAAATTACTTAAATATTTACAGGTCCTTCAATTACTGTTTTAATGAATGTTTGCTTAATACAGTTGCATTTCTATTCCAACTCTTCAATGTGCAATTCTTTCCTAACATTTTTATCTGTTCTCCAAGTTCTAAATAATATTCAAGGAAAATTCAAACCCTGTTCTTTTGAATTAACATGCTGGCCTCAACTGTATAACATGGGCAGTGACAAGGTAAAAGGAGGAAGCACCTGAAGGCCACTGTCTTGTTATCATACAGCTATAAAGGATGGGCTTAGTCAGCCATGGCACACTTTGTTCCTGCTTGGTGGGAATTCATTCCAGACCCCCTATACCAACATGATCTTTAAGTGGGATGATTTGGTTAGGCATGGTTTGCCCAGCTTGGCACTTGCCCCAGACTTGCAGGGTAGTCATCTGCCAACCCTGCTATTTCCACAGGTATAATTAATTTGTAGGCCTCAATCCCGCTTCCCTCACCCCTCCTTGTCATTGGCACGGGAAGGGGTCAGTTTTGTTTAATACCCATTCTTTCCCCATGCACTTTTGAGCATCTTGCAGAATTCCTCACCCAAGATCTTGTGAGTCCCTGGTGTTTGAAGATCTGAATCCTGATATCATGCTGGACTGTGGTTACCACTGAAACTCCATCTCCTCTTTTGCCTAGCACCATGGGAATGCAACTGTGTGTGTGTGTTGGGACAAATTTTTCAACTGAGTACACAGAGAGACTTGCATTTTATTAAGGGGCATGCTTATCAAATTTGCAGATGACTTCAAATTAGGACAAATAGCTAATATCCCAGAGGACAGGATCAAAATTCAAAATGACACTAATAGATTAGAAAGCTGGGCCAAAACTAACAAAATGAATTTCAACAGGGAGAAATGTAAGGTACTGCGCTTAGGCAGAAAAAATGAAATGCACCGATATAGGATAGGAGACACCTGGCTTAACAAGACTACGTGTGAAAGGGATCTAAGAATTCTAGTAGACCACAGGTTGAACATGAGTCAACAGTGTGATGCAGCAGCTAAAAAGGCCAATTCAGTTCTAGGCTGCATCAATAGAAGTATAACGTCTAGATCAAGGAAAGTAATAGTGACACTCTATTCTGCTTTGGTCAGGCCTCACCTGGAATACTGTGTCCAGTTCTGGGCACCACAGTTCAAAAAGGACGTTGACAAGCTGGAGTGTATCCAGAGGAGGGCGACTAAAATGGTGAAGGATCTGTAAATCATGTCCTATGAGGAATGACTTAGGGAACTGGGTATGTTTAGCCTGGAGAAGAGATGGTTAAGAGGTGATATGATAGCCTTGTTTAAATTTTTAAAGGGATGTCATATTGAAGATGGAGTAAGCTTGTTTTCTGCTGCTCCAGAGAATAGGACCCAGAACAATGGGTGCAAGCTACAGGAAAAGAGAAATATTAGGAGAAACTTCTTGACAGTAAGAGCTGTTTGACAATAGAACACAGAGTGGCGGGTCTCCTTCTTTGGAGTCTTTAAACAGAGACTGGATGGCCATCTCTCAGGGGTGCTTTGATTGTAAATTCCTGGATGTTAGGGGGTTGGACCGGATGGCCCTTGTGGTCTCTTCCAACTCTATGATTCTATGATTCCATTCTTTCCTTCTTGTACTTTAAATAATCCTGCCATTTGATCTATTCTTTTACAGCACAGCTGAGCATTACTACTGATTTTTCTCTCATGCTTTCTAGTCATATTCATTTTTAGGTCCTGTGATTTATCTTTACAATAGTGCTAAAATACAAATAATCTTCCTGCTGATTCAGCATAAAAAATTAAATCAGAATGCTTAAAACAGAACTACTGCCATCTGCCTGCCTGTCTGTCCGTCCGTCCAGCCATCTCCCCACATTATAGAACAGAGGAATTCTGGATTTTTTGGCCAGGCTGTCCCTGTCTCTGTTCCTCCCTGTACTTCTTATAATTCATTTTCCTAGATGGTACATGTACGGGTTGGGACTGTCTTGTTTTTGTTTATTAACATAAGCATTAAAACATCAGAAATAATAATAACCAAATAACCGCTCTAGAAACAGATTTCTGTTTCTAATTTTTTAGGTCTGGAACAATACACGATATATTTCAAACATGAACTGCAGCTATAATCAAATTCTTTCTGCCTTACCTTGTAATTGTGTCTTGGCATATGTCCCATGTTTTAAGAAATACTGTTATATCACATGTTTCTATAATATATGATAATATGACGTGGAGCAGCATGAAGCTGGAGTATGATCAGAACATGGATAATGCACAGTAAATAACACAATGGGAGAACAAGAATCTTCTGTGCAAAAATACCATCTTCAGCACCACTTTCCTAGGGTGATATCTAGAAGAACTAGAAAGAATTCACGAACTGCACTTTGTCTCAGACAACGTGCAGTTCTCCCTGTAAAAGCCTAGCACATACACATTTTCCTTTAGGAAACCTTTCTAGTTGACTAGCTTCTGTAACAACCATACAGCAGAAAACTGACAAAGCAATTACCCAGCTGGTTAAACTCAAGTGCAATGAACCACCCAGAGCCACACATAACTAATTCTGTATCTAGAACACACAAGTATTTTGTGAGATATAAAATCAAAATCTTCAGAATCTTTGGAAGTAAGCCCACAAACATGACTAGCCTGCAAATGGTTCTACTGGCCAAGCTGTCAGGCACCTGAAATAAAAGTAATGTTTATATTACATCTTTCAAAAATTGGGATCTAGCATGTCCTACAAGCACAAGGCTTTTCATCCTCACCCTTCTGAAGATACAGTGGTACCTCTACTTACGAATGCTTCTTCTACCGAAAAATTCGACTTACGAAACACGCCTCCCGAAAAAATTTGCTTCGACTTAAGAAAGCAAGCGTTCCAACTTACGAAATTGGCGCGAACGAGCTGCTCTCTGAATTTCGTGGCATGCCATTGGTTAGCGAAATCTAGCAAAGCAGCACTGTATTGGCTAGCAAAAGAGGAAGTGTTTGCCTAGCAAAATTCAGCTAGGCAGCACTGTTTGGGCTTGCGAAAGAGGAGAGGAAGTGTGGCTAGCGAAATTGGTGGCTTCTGAGATCCAGGAAGGTAGGACTTGTGGCTTTTGAACTCCAGGACTGTATTTTTGGCTTGTGATATTTGTGGCTTCTGATCTCCAGGACTGTATTTTTGGCTTCTGATATTTTTGGCTTTTGATCTCCAGGGCTGTATTTTTGGCTTCTGGGGCTTCTGATATTCAGGACTGTATTTTTGGCTTGTGATATTTTTGGCTTTTGATCTCCAGGATTGTATTTTTGGTTTCTGATATCCATCAACACTATGGCCCCCAAGAAAGCGATGCATGGCCCACCATAATTAAGGGTAATGTAACATGTATGTATTAGAGGTACTTAACGAAATAACCCTGTATTATACATTTGTATTGAGTTGTAGCCTGAATCTGGGGGCCTGGAACGGATTAGGGCATTTCAATGTTAAATTTGCTTCTACTTACGAAATTTTCTACTTACGAAATGGCTGTCGGAACGAATTAATTTCATAAGTAGAGGTACCACTGTAGCTCCTTAACTTTTTTCTCCAAAGTCCCCTTCAATGGCGGTAGATTTTGTGGTGTAGCATCCCAGGAAAGGAAAGGAAAAATCCACTGGTGCAAGCATCCCAGACATATTCAGAGCAAACTACATCCCAGCTGAGTTGCTCCAAACATTTCACACCCCATAATCTTTATTTACCCCTGTAAAACAGGTTACTATTATCACACTTCTTTACTGCTTATTTGGAGACTGAGGTGAGGATCAGTTGAAGAAATCAGCTTTCTGCCTAAGATTGCCTAGAGAGGCTATGACAACAACTGAGGACTTGGAGCATCATATATACACCCGTAACCACTCACTACTTGTATGCCACAAGCTATAGGTACTTCATGAGGAGAGAGGAATGGGGCAATGCTGTTGTAACCACACATTCCTCACCCTCTGCATTTAACACCTACCATGATGCACCATTTCTGTTATATTCTTGTGCCACAATGCTTTGCAAAAATACGAAACACCACTATATAGACTGATGGTTGTTGTCACCATCAAAATGGCAACAACTCTTTTTCTTGGCTTGCAACAATTTTCTAAAGAAAGTCTCTTAAAATTCTACCACTGTTGAAAGCATTCATGTCTCTCAGCCACTGTCTTATGGCCTTTGTGTTTATTAAGAAGTGTTTACAAAGAACAGTGATTGAATGAGATTTAGCAACAGCACAATGAGCTACTGTTTTACAATCAGACCTCTCAATAGTTTCATATCTCCATTTATTATTATCATCATTATGCTTATGTATGCTCAGCTGTAAAGGAGGTATTATCTTCTGGCACATTTGTGCTAGCAAGTCTATAAATCTTAAATATGAAAGAAAAAGAGAAAAAGGCTGATAGAGACTAAAAACACAATCTACATAATTTGAAAATAAACTATAATCCTTGCATCTGAGAATATCTCTATTAAAAAATTGCCGTCATCAGGATGGTACCACAAATCATTGCAATGTGCAGTCTTTTATGCCTGTGCCAGAAGTTGACCCAGCACAAGTTCATAAACTCCACAAATGGTACCAACTGGTATTCTTATCAGCTGAATATAAAGTAATTTATTATTTGGAGTAAGAAGAAATCTCAAATCTGGACTGCATGACTGTTACACTGTTTTGCTACAACTATGTTTATTTACTTTATTGTTTATATTTTGTACATTGTATTCATTTTATTGTGTAATCCCGCCTCAATCCGTAGGGAGAGGCAGGAAATATAAATAAAACTTATTATTATTATTATTATTATTATTATTATTATTACTATTATGTTAGTTTTGGCAAGCTGTTTCAATCTGTATTTTGTTATTATAGTATTGTTTTTAACTAGTATTTTCTTTCTTTAAATTATTTTCTACTCGCCATTTCTACCTCAAAGGTGTTGCTGTTCATATGTAAACTGCCCAAAGAAAGATTTTGAAGGGTGCACTATAAATCCTTGTAATAAAACAATGCATCATATGAGATGCATGGCTACTACAGAAATACTAACAGCTTCCTAAATGACGATCTGTTAATAGTTGAGTTAACCAATTTTTCTCCCTGAACTTCTCTGCCAGCCATGCAAATTAAGTCTGCTTTACATATCATTTCGCATCTAAAGGGTTTATGTCAATGGAGAGCAACCTGTGGCTCTAGGGCAGAAGTAAACAACTATAGGGGCAATCCATTTCCCCTAACAGGCCACATGGCTGATCCTCTACAACCAGAATGACGCAATGTCACTTCTTCTTCCAAGAACTGTCAAAAACCATCCAATTCCCTTATGTGTGTGTGGGGTGGTGGTGAATCAAGCTACCCTGTTTTTGTGTCAATTTAAGAGTTTAAAAAAAACTCTTTATTTCTAGGTTCTAGGGCTGTTTGGGAGTCCCAAAGGTCACCACGGCTCCAGGGTTACACCATCTCCTCTCTTCCTCTTCCTCTAGGGCCTTTTTCCGAATAACAAAGTTATAGTTATGTTACATTATAACTGTAATTTATGACAAATACACATTTTGGATACACTCACTGAACTTACTTATCTGATTCACCTTCCTTCTGAATGCAATATGGAATACTACTAGAACAAAAGAATATGTTTCTTCACAAGTTTTTGAATTTTGATTCTTAACACTAACCATTTTGCACTCATTATCTTAGCCACTAACAATGGAGATAAAACAAAAGACTATGTCTGCAAAGGAGTATTTATTATTATTATTATTATTATTATTATTATTATTATTATTATTATCCCACCTTCCCAGTACAGGGACTCAAGGCGGCTAACAAATTTAAAACAGTCTAAGTTAAAACAGCATAAAATATTAAAAATACAAAGTTTAAAAAACAATTAAACAATTCAAACAATTAAAAACATTACATTATTAAAATTTAAAATTTAAAACTCTTTAAAATAAAAAGAAAACAGTACTCATATCAATATGCAAAGGCCTAGTGGCATAAAAATGTTTTTATCTGCCGTTGGAAAGAATGCAAAGATGGTTTTATACTGCTGGGTGGATCATCACCATCACTACTAGATACAAAAGGAATGCTGTTTTTATTGTTATTCCAGTCCTTTTTACCTCTGGGTAGATATCCATAAACTCTGTTGTTTGTCACTGTTTATTATGAGTGCAGTAGACATGAAAAAGTGGTTGCTCCTAGAAGGCTTTGTTGTGGTCCCTTTTGTCGACAATTATCACCTTCCACTAAAATGCATAGAACTGGACATAAATCTTTCTTAGGTACACATATATACCATACTCTGTTTCAGTCTAGAGACCCTTAACCTAGAGCTATTATTTTCTTCTTCTTAAAAATTCTTAAAATACATATACCTTTTCTTGAAATGAGTGAAACATCAAAAGATGGGAACTGAACAAATGCACAGGAAATTCTCTGCAAATGAATAGAGTACAAGAACATAAATGCTCACATATTTCATCCAATCTGAACAGCCAAAAACTCCAAAGGACCCTCTTGACAACTTTCATGAATGCTGAGAACATAACTCCGCAAGATAACAAGACAAGGCCACAGGACAGGAACATGTGTGAGGCCAGTGAAATTCAAACAGCCTGGGAAAGTCTCTACCTCGGAGTCTATTTAGTGTCTCCGCAATCCTTCAGAGAACTAAACATCTCCTAGCCTTGATCTTGGCTTAAGGGTGGCTAGAGGTCAAAGTCTTAGCTATGTCCCTTCTCCGACTCCATAAATCTACCTTCCAGGTCCAGAAAAATCCCACAAATCTCAGGAAACAAAGCTTGCCTTGGTTGTCATCACTCCTCCCAACACAGACTTTCAGCTCTTGCTTTTTACTATCTCTCCCCATGCTTGTTCATATATGGACTCTCTGCCCATCCCTGACATTATACTACCACCAATTACCAGAATACTGTAATTGTTTTCAGGTGTAGAGGAGCAAACTAGACAGACTCCAGCTCATATAATTCATCTTGGATTTCAAATCTTACAAGAAAAAAACCAAACAAAATCCTAACTACCACAAGGAACCAGATCTACATCCATACAGATTAGAAAGGCAGTTGTCAAAAAGGATAAGGTCTTTTTATTCAAGCAGGCCTTTGATTGAAAATCTATGTGACAGAAAGAGTTTGTGGGTGGGTATTTTTTAAAACCATGATCAGTATTCTTGTATTATTTTAATCTCGTTTTTAAATGTACTATTACCATACTTAATTCCTTTTTAACTTCTGTATAAACAATATTTTGATTATATCTTGTTTTTTAAATGCCAGAGGCCACCTTGGGTCCTGCATAAGAAGAAAAGCAGGATATAAATCAAATAAATGTAAATAATAGAATGAAAGGACTAGGAAATTTCCACTCTACCCATTACATAGAAGAAAGTAGGAGAATTCTGGCAACACCAGATGTACCTGCCCCAGAAACACAATTACACCGATATATTCTACTCTAACTGCCATGGTTCCATCCTATGGGATTGTGGGATGTGCAGTTTAACTATGGGAAATGTAAAATTCTCAAGAAGGGAGCTCTAGTACCTCCCCAAACTAAAACCCTATGATTTTATAGTATAGTAGAGCCTATGGCCATTAAGGTGGGATCACAGTGCTATCTTTGTGTAGTGAGGAAGTGCCTCTGTTCATATGAGAGAGTACACAAGATGGAGTCACATTTTAAATGCTAGTAGATCTCTCACACAGAGCTAGAATTTCAGAGAAAGAACTAGAAAATAGATTTCCCCGTGGACATCTTGCTGTTAACTGTCCTCAAATTGGCCTCAACTCATGGCGATCCTTTGAATGAGACACCTCCAAGTCCCCATGTCCTCAACTGCCCTCCTCAGGTCTTGCAAGCTCATGCCATGCATGACCTCTTTGATTGACTCTATCCATCTGGTATGTGGTCTTCCTTTCTTTCTATTGCCCTCCACCTTTCCAAGCATTATTATCTTTTGTAGTGAGTCATCTCGTGATGTGCCCAAAGTATGATAGCCTCAATTTAGACATCTTGGTTTCCAGGGAGAGTTCAGGTTTAATCTGTTCTAGAATCTATTTGTTTGTCAAACATTCTTCTCCAGAACCACATTTCAAATAAGCTGATTTGTACACTATTTCATATTTTATTGTGTAATCCCACCTCAATCCGTAGGGAGAGGCGGGAAATATAAATAAATATTATTATTATTATTATTATTATTATTATTATTATTTTCTTTCTATCAGCCTTCTTAACTGTACAGCTCTCACATCCATACATAGTGATGGGAAATGCAATGCCTTGGACGATCCAAACATGTGTACTCTACCAATGGTTTGAAGTGATACAGCTTGTAGTTCTTTGTGAAATCTTTCACGAAGGCAATACATGGGAATAGTTTATGGTGACAATTAATTCTGAAGAGTGTTCTTCTGACTGATCAGGTGCATTGTCTCTCACCTGTTCCTACAATTTATTATCCATTACATTTATATCCCACTGGGCAGGGAAGGACAAAAATTGTCTGAGTTTTAATCTTAAAGCTGGTAAAACCGGCCACCAAATAAGTTGAACCTATTATTCCCTGATTTCTGTGACCACTATTGTTGATTTGTTATTATTTTAAGGTATGTTTTAATCTGTAAACTGTTTAATTGTATTTTAGGGGGGGTTTACTGGGATACCGGATTGTGTATTTTACCATGTAAGCTGCCCCGGTTGAGTTGCACAGAGAGGCGGGATATAAATAAATAAATAAATAAATAAATAAATAAATAAATAAAACATTTATATTGCACAGTAGTAGTTTCTAGGAATATTACGCATGCAAGTGTCTCACATACTCACACTGTCATACAACTCCCCGTATGCTTTCCTCACAAAATAGTGAGAGCCAGGAAGGTTCTGCCAGAGCTTCCTATACCTCAAGGAACTGGTAAGTGTAAAACACAGAAGCATGGTTTTTCTGGAGAAAAATGAACACACTTAAACTGCAATATTAAAAATTCTAAAAGATTTTTTTTAAAATCCCACTAATATTGTGATCTCAGCACAACAGCATGGTGTGGGAAGCACTTTCCCCTGAAAATCAGACAATAGGGCCATTTTCAAAACCTCATGCTTCCAAAGCTTCCTTTCCAAAGATGGAAATAGGGGTGGTAAATCAAGTATCCTGACTCAACTTAGTTTCTGCTATTATTGTATTCAGCCTTTCCCATTTTCCCACTGAAAAACAACAACATTTGACTATGCTTCCTTCACTTCCTTTCTTAATCTCCTGTTTAGCAACCCAAAACTGTAAACAGATCCTATAGTTCATCTCAGCATTTGTTGCTATGGAGATTCTTCTACAGTTGTGGTGTTTGGGGCCGTGTTTTGCAGGAAACACAATTATAGTTCAAGAGTTCTAAAAAAACAACACAAGTGTCCTTGTGAAGCTCACCTCACCTCACCCCATCCCACAGAGTTATGCTACAGGAAGCCCAAACAGAGCCAAAATCAAAGAGGGCTTGGCTGGCAGCATTCATTGGAATCCATGGCTGGAGCACATAAAAGCAGCAGATGAAAAACTCAAGTGAAGACCACACAGACCAGGGACAGGCAACCTTTTCGAGACCTGGGCCGGTCTCCCGCCGCCCAGGTCTTGGCTGGGCCGAGGGGGGGGGGAATAGCGGCGCGCGCGCGCGCACTCTCCTCCTCCGTGCATGACCCCCCCGAGCGCGCTACCGCTGCAGCCGCTACCGCGGCTGCCGCCATAGCACGCGCAGCCACAGCCGCCACGGCGCACGGCGCGGCCTCCATTTTGGAAGTCCAAATCGCGGCCACGACGCATTTGCGCATGCGCAAGAGTACTGCACCTGCACAAACGCGTCGCGACCGCCATTTTGACTTCCAAAATGACGGCCGCATCAAGCGCGGCCGAAAACACACCCCCGGGCTGTAGGTTGCCGGTCCCTGACACAGACTGTTAGGACTACTAACCCCTCTTGGGTCTTGGTGGTGACCAACATCCAGGTCTGGCAAAATAAGATGGGAGGAGTTGCAGGGAAATTAGCCAAGGCAATTAAAGGAAGCAAACGTTTTTTCGTTGGAAGGCCCAGGGACAATGGGCAGCTCCCAGTCACCTCAAATGCAGCTTTCTGCCTCTCACTCTCATTCTCATTGTCTCTCTAGGGCAGGGGTAGGCAACCTTTCCCCTTTAAGGGCCGAGGGACTTCAGCTCCCAGAAGCCTCAGCCATGTTGACCAATAGTCCCATGTTGGCCAATAGCTCCTGGGTTTCTGGGAGCTGAAGTCCCTTGGCCCTTAAAGGGGAAAGGTTGCCTACCCCTGCTCTAGGGAGTTTATCACACGGGGAGCCCCGTGAAAAATCGCTGTTTAAAGTAAAAATAAATAAATGCAAAAGCGGAAGCTTTTAATGAACGGGATTTCTCCCGTTGTACCCCGTGTGAAAAGTAAAAGCGCTGTTAAAAGGAGGTTAATCCGAACGGAAATTAGACAAAAACTGCTTCTTTTTACTTTCGGGATCTTCCGAAAGTAAAAAGCAGTTTTTGTCTAATTTCCGTTCGGATTAACCTCCTTTTAACAGCGACGTCGTCTGAAAAAACACCCGCTTTTGTGGATTTCGTTTAATTTAAAGCCCCGTTTCCGCACGGGATTTCCCCGTGTGATAAACTCCTAGGTCAAACACAACAATATGCTTAGCATGCCTATTCTGCAGGAGTGCTCACCCAGTGGTGAAATACATCTGTCTGTTCTAGCGCAGGGGTAGGCAACCTTTCCCCTTTAAGGGCCGAGGGACTTCAGCTCCCAGAAGCCTCAGCCATGTTGGCCAATAGTCCCATGTTGGCCAATAGCTCCTGGGATTCTGGGAGCTGAAGTCCCTTGGCCCTTAAAGGGGAAAGGTTGCCTACCCCTGTTCTAGCGTGTGATGCTCTTCACCTATCTATCTTTTATTTTTTTACATTTTTAAAAAGAAATTTTCTATACTTTAATAGTACTTATAATGGGGATATAAAATACAAAAGAAAAAAAAGGGGGAAAGAAAGACAAAACTAAAAATACAACCCCCCTCCCCCCACAAAAATACAAATACAGGATAAATCTACAAATCTACAAAAAAATCTATAAATCTACAAAAAGAAAAGAAAAAGAAAAAGGTAATAATGATTTTCAATTAATGGTTATACAATACATGGTATGATAACGAATTTTCTCTATCACCACCTCCTATCTGCTAGTAGTTTCAAATGTTTACGAATCTTTGTTTTTGTTCTGTGCACCTTCTGTTATAGTTGTCTCCAATTATAATGTGAACCCTATCAGGGTTCAAATCCCTGCTTGGCCATGGAAACTCACTAGATAACAAGTCACATTCTCTCAACCTCAGAGGAAGGCAAAAGCAAACCCTCTCTGAACAAATTTTGCCAAGAAAAACAAATGTTAGGTTCACCTTAGAGTTGCCATACGTCAGAAATGATTTGAAGGCACACAACAGCAGCAGCAATAAGAATGTATCTTGAATCTAACATGTTTTGTTTCATGATTAATCACTGGAAGTAAACACAAGTTTAATTCCTAAGTCTGACTGGGGAGGCATACCTGAAGAAGTCCCACTGCAGAGGGGCAAATGGACTAATTGTAGGGAATACCTATTTCTCTTAATATCAAATCTGAGCCTCTGCCTCTCTTTGCAATTGCTGCACATTCTCAGCAGAGTCTCTCCCATCTTACTTCATTGTATGCTTTAGTAGTGGGCTGGTTGCTGTGAACTGGGCTACTAGAGGAGGTTTTAATGAGAGGGCGTCAGGAGACCCATGGCCGGTCACTTCTAAGGCTGCTAGAGAAAGAGAAGAACTAGACCAAATTCACTATGGCAAAGGAGGAGCCCAATAATCAAAGAGCAACAGGACTGGCTAGCTACAATGATGTACTTCACAGGTGCTGGAGATGGGAAAGAAATTGGATAGCAATAGCAATAGCAGCTTCATTTATATACTGTTTCATACCTGCACGATGGGGTGAGCTCCTGTCACTAGTCCCAGCTTCTGCCAACCTAGCAGTTTGAAAGCATGCAAATGCAAGTAGATAATAGGTACCACTTCTCAATGGGAAGGTAAACAGCGTTCTGTGCAATCATGCTGGACACAGGATCACAGAGTAGTCTCTGACAACACTGGCTCTTCGGCTTAATAATGGAGATGAGCACCGTCCCCTACAGTCGGACATGACTTGACAACCTTGTCAACAGGGAATGCCTTTACCTTTTACCACACTAAGCAGTCTCTAAGCGGTTTACAACTGTAAACTAACTGCCCCCAATAATCTGGGTACTCATTTTAGTGACCTCAGAACAATGCCAAGCTGAGTCGACCCCTGAGTCCCTGGCTGGGACTGAACTCACAACCTTGTGCTTTGTGAGTGAGTTGCTGCAGTACTGGCATTTAACCACTGCACACCCAGGGCTTGTGAGTTGGGGGCATTCTGGAGCACTGAAATATATCACAGCATTGTCAGAGTAACTGGGGGAAAATCTATTTCCATCCAAGAACTGACTGGGTCTTTCAGAATTTGCCTACTTGGAGAATGACTGATGAGGCTTTTCTTAGAACAACATGGGAGCAGAGACCTGATGAATCTGCCACACAGCATTGTCAAACATTTGAAAAGGGGAGGAGGGGTCTCTGTGTGGCACAGATAGGACCCTCCAAGTGGACTCAGAGATGGTGCCGAGAGCCCAAGTGGCTTCCATTTGAAAAACAGGATCGCAGCAAAGCAAGCTACAAGTTGCACTCTAGTCTCTATAATAGCTTGCTTAAGAGTCATTTTTGCTCACCGCTCCGAGCAGCTGGGAGATTTGCTCCTGCTGGCTGTGGGTTATCTTTGTCTTTGGCTGCATCTGGCACAGTCCCATAAATATGTCTCAAGAACGTCTCATTTGCTTGGCCCAATGTAACCTGGCAAACTCGATGGCTCAATAGGAATCTGAACCTGAGTCCCCTCAGTCCTATCTCAGCACTTTTAACACTATGTCACAATGGCTCCAACTTTAGAGGCTTCAAAACAACTCAATCTCAAGACAAAATTACTATGCTCGACATACAGAATAGAAACTCAAGCCAGTTCTAATTAACAGGATATCTTGTGTAATAAATAAGACAGCTTATGCCATTCTACTATAACACAGATACATTTGTATGTAAATGCAATGCCACACATACGGCCCACAGCATATCTCTGGGCCAGCTATTTAGACTGTAGAATGACCCATAATTGGGGCCTGTAGTTCTGTATAGCTGTCTATAACATAATCTGTGGGCCATTTTACATTGTACCTACATACATCCTTGTATTAGTAGCTATGCATCACAGCAAAGCTGCAAATGTAAAAGAGACAACAATGAATAGATAAATAAATAGGACATTATAAAGATGTTCTATTTACAATTGGCTGAATGACCATTCTACTTTCTAACAACAAGCCACAATCTGCAAACCACACTTCTGTGCTACATGCTGACATTTTGAAATTAAAATACATTTCACTTCCAACAGAACGCTCAAATGTGAAAAGTGATAATATAAACATCAAGAGATGAAAAGAGTCAGCAAATATACAAACATTTTTGACCAAGCTTGAATTGGAGGGGGGGGAGGTTGCATTCTTTCCAGAGTTTGTCTATCTCCATATAATATTATAGATATTCTCCGTGTCTCTGAAGTCAATGTGAAAACTCAAAGAGGAATGGTTTCATGTAACGTTAATTCAGGGGCTTTCAGCAACACAAGCCTCTCTTTATCTATATATAGCACTTAAATGCCTCATCAATTAGCGTCTGAAGGCAAAGCATGCAAAGACTGTTTTCTTGACGGCAGTCCATCCTGTAATAAGATGCAATAAATAAGTTACACTTTACTGTTTTGGCCCATGTCCCTCCCACACTTTTTGTAATCATGTCCCAAATAGCACCAAGGGCTCTGTTCATCTGTTCCTTAGCTCGTATTTAACAAGAAAATGTTTCCATTCTTGCGCTGTAATTCTACTCCCAGGATTTCTGCTTGCCTGACATGTGGCTACTGCAATCTAGTATCGTCACTAATGGGGTCTCTCTTCGGCTGAAAGCGATCTCTTGTCAACCTGTAACCACAATCTAACACTACATTTGCTGGACAAGAGTTGCCAGAAGCCACTTTGACATTTCAGTTTGAACAAATTTATGGGTGAATCTACACTGCACAATTATAGCAGGTTAATATCACTTTAATTGCCATGGTTCCATCCTATGGAATCCTGGGATTTGTTGTTTCATGAGATACTTAGATTTATTTGCTTAGAGAGTTCTAGTACTGCAGTTCAAGGGAACGCAAAAGAAAATTCTGCAACTCCCAGAACTCCATAGGATGGAACTATGGCAAGTAAAGTAGTATCAAATTGTTATAGGGTCTTTGCAGACTGCCAGAAATAGTGCAAATTGAGTCCACTTTAACTGCCCTGACTCAGTGCTAGGGAATCTTGGGAACTGTAGTTTATTGTGGCACCAGAGCTCTCTGACAGAGGAGGCTCAATGTCTCAGGAAAAAAAAAAATAGAATTCCCATGATTCCCTAGCACTAACCTTGCGTTGGATCTAAAATATATTTGAAAAGCTACTCCCAGTTATAGATCTAATTCACCTTATTTGGGGCTGGCTTAACCACATGACAACAATGGTATGAAGAAAGTATTAAACTGTCAATCACTGAGACAGAAACTCTGAATGATATGCAGCTTCTACCCAATATTCTGAGTGATGTCAAATTAGCATTCAGAGTCAGCCCACAAGTTCTGTTCTACTAGCCAGCTTGCAAAGACTGTATTTGTACTAGTCAGCTAGGGTCTAAAGGGCAGTAAAAAGAGAGCTCAAGTTTTGCAGAACTTTCCTTCCCAGCCACTTTAAGGCTAGTTTAAGAGCTATTTAAAAATTACCTACATCACTGTAACCCAGTATAAGGAGCATCAGAACCCACGTTCTGTCTGAGGAATCTGACACTGTGATCCAATAAAATAAAAGCTCCCAAAAATGAGTGCAGTACAATATAGCCAATGGAACAGTATGGAAACAAATTCGTTCAACAAAATCCAACTTACTTAATGGCAGAGAGACCAGTATACTACAGAAATCTGTATAAAAAGGCATACAACTTTTGCTGTAATTTAGATAAAACTGTTTGTTAATCATTTGGCATTCTTATAATTCTTTAAATATAGTCTCTTTCTTACATTTACATCCGACTTTTGCTCCAAGGAGTTCGATTACACATATTCATCTCCTTATCTCTTTATAAAATGCCTTCCAGTTTCTTCATGTTCCAGAACCAGCTATATCTTTCTTCATGTTCCAGAACCCTTGCACACGACACAATTATATTGCCATAATTCTACTTTAACTGCCATAGCCCCTCCTATAGACACCTGTGATTTGCAGTGTAGGAAGGGCTATTTAAAATTCTCTGCCTCCAAACTATAAACTTCAGGATTCCAAAGAATATTACCAGGAAAGTTAAAGTCAGATCACACAGCTATAACAGTGTCATGTCAAACGGCCCCAGGACCTATTCTTCCTTAATCATAAGATGCACACTGTCAGTGTGTGGATGATGGGTGTTGCAGTTGTGTTCTTAGACACCCAGCAGAATCTGCAGAACAAGCTGCAGATACATGTACACATACATGTTGTCATGTATGAAAGCAGAAGTAGCATGCTTGCTGGATACAGAGTATGCCCCTGATGTAGGTAACTGCCCCTCTCTCTGGAGGTGGTGAAATGGTAGATCAGGAAGGCTTTTCCTTGCTTCGACCCATGATAAGACACAATATTTATTTCTTCACAATGCTAACAGCTGGCCTTTGAAGGAAAAAACCCTCCCTAGGCTGCTTCCTTCATCATGGCTCTACCTTTCTGCAGTGATGGGAATGAGAGCTCCTGTGAAGCAAAGGCTATGCTGATAGTAGCAGTGCTCCTGGTAGGGTCTCCCATGTCAGACAGGCTTTTGCTGAGAAACCAGATGAAATGAGTCTGATAATTACACAGTCTTTTACTCAGGAAATAAACACCTAAAAAGAAATGGGGTGGCAATAATAGTGAAAAGAGAAAAAAAGGAAAAGTAGTTAAGGGATACAATGTAAAGTCTGACCGAATAACATCAGTATGACTTCAGGGAAAACCCAACTATATAACATAATCCAAGTTTATACTCCAATTACAAAGAGAGAAGAAAAATAATGGAAAGATTCTGTGCTAGAGTCCAGAAGCAAATTGATCACAAAGTTAGGACTGTCCGTGCCATTGTTATTTCCAGTTCCTATGTAATGGTTGTGAAAGCTGGACAGTGAAGAAAGCTGATAGGAAGAAAATCAACTCATTTGAGATGTGGTAGAATTCAAAGATATAGCCGTGTTAGTCTGTAGCATCAGTATGGAGAGAGATCTTGTAGCACCTTTGAGACTCACTGAAAGAAAGAAACTGGCAGCATGAGCTTGCATCTGAGGAAGTAGACTAAAGTCTACGAAAGCTCATGCTGCCAATTTCTTTCTTTCAGTTAGTATCAAAGGTGCTACAAGATCTCTCTAAATGCTCATTTGAAATGTACTGCTGAAGAATTCTGCAGATACCATGGACTTCTAAAAAGACAAATAAATGGGTGTTAGAGCAAATTCAACCTGAACTGTCCCTAGAAGCCAAGATGACTAAACTGAGGCTGTCATACTTTGGCCATATCACGTGAAGACATGGCTCACTAGAAAAGACAATAATGCTTGGTAAGGTGAAGTAGAAAAAGAGAAAGACCACATTTCAGATACATAGGCTCAATCAAGAAAGCCATGGCCTGAATCTGCAAGACCTGAGCAGTGCTGTTGAGGATAGGATGACTTGGGAGGTCTCTCATTCATCTTTGTGTGTGTATGCCTTCAAGTCACCTGTCAACCTACAATGACACCATAAATTCCACAGAATTTTCTTGGGCAAGGAATATTCAAAGGTGGTTTTGCCAGTTTCTTCCTCTGAAATACAGCCTACAGCACCTGGTGTTCCTCGGTAGTCTCCAAGTATTAAGCAGGGCTGACCCTGTTTAGCTTCCAAGATTAGACAGGACAGGGTTGCCATAAGTCAAAGTCAACTTCAGCAGAGTTAACAACAACAAAGGCTGCTTCCAGTTACATAAATGAGGGATGTCAAATGTGGCTTCTAGGGATTTTTTAAACTTAAAATTTCCATCTGCTCCTGCGATGGTGAAGGGTTATGGGAGCTAAGGTCCAGAAAAATCTGGAGGACAGTTGCCCACTTCTAAGACAAAATGAAATGTAAAATCAATAACAATTTGAAAACCACAAAAGGACTTAAACATCCAATAAATACATTCATCCCTCCACATTCGCTGTGGTTAGCACAGGACCTGCGTGAATGTGGAAAAGCTGCAAATAACAAAAATACTATGGGTTTTGTCTTTTTAACTGAGAAAACACCTCTCGAGGAATGTTTAGGTCCTCTAGTGCAACTCTGTGGTCAACATCTGCCAGACATTGACCATAGAATTGCACTGGAGGAGCTACAAATGCCTAATGGAATGTTCTCTCTAGGTCCTTCAATGCGACTGGTTAAAGTTGGTTAAAGTTGACTATAGAGTTGTGCTGGAAGATCTAGATATTTCTAGAGAGGATATATTAATAAAATCCGTGAATAATCAAATCTACAAAAGTCAAAGCCACAAATGTGGAAGGACAAATATATGTAACAAGGGCCATAATTTACATTAACCCCAAACAACTTTCAGCCAAGTAAAAATGATATGTAGACAACTACATATCATTACAAGCTAACAAAGAGCTTGGAGACCAAAATCAGTGGCACCAGGCAGGCTTTCTATATAGCAGCAGGTTTTGAGCTGAGAAGACTGGACACAAATTAAACCACTGACTGCACTGAGGCATACAGCTCATTCAGACCTGATTTATATGCATATAAGACTGTGTTAGATAACATGAACAGCTGTCTAACAGACATTCCCTGGCTAAGGCTAACAGCATATCTAAATATCCTAGACATACACCAGAAAATAATACAGATCCTATAAAAAACAGCCCATTCAGTATCTGGAACAAAAGCCAGCTCTTGAGAGACAAGCTGAGTTCATTCATTTATCTATTTTATTGTATACCCCAAGGCTAGCACAATGAAGTAACTCCTCCTGTTGCACAGGGTAGTAACCGTATGTAGACAGTAAGCAGTCTCAAGCCCTATAACTTTAATGGTAAAGTTTTACCATTTAAAACTGTGGTAGGTTTAAGGCAGGGGTAGGCAACCTTTCCCCTTTAAGGGCCGAAGGACTTCAGCTCCCAGAATCACAGGAGCTATTGGCCAACATGGGACTATTGGCCAACATGGCTGAGGCTTCTGGGAGCTGAAGTCCTTCGGCCCTTAAAGGGGAAAGGTTGCCTACCCCTGGTTTAAGGTTTGGTGGATTTAGGAATGAGGCCAAGAGAGAGAGAGAGAGAACAATGTTGGTTCTGGTGACACTGTAACTGGATTTTAAAAATGTGTTTGTATAATTAAAGAAATTAAGCCAGGTTTTTATCATCCAGTACTAAACAGTGGCTTAGTGGTTAAGATGCCAGTTCTGACGATCATAAGGTCATAAGGTTTGCAGTTTGAGGCCCAAGTGCCATGTGATGGAGTGAGCTCCCATCACTAGTCCCAGCTTCTGCCAACCTAGCAGTTCGAAAGAATGCAGACGCAAATAGATAAATAGGTACCACTTCAGTGGGAAGGTAACAGCATTCCATGGAGTCATGCTGGCCACATAACCACTGGAGTCATCTTTGGGCAATGCTGGCTCTTTGGCTTAGTAGTGGAGATGAGCACCACCTGCTACAGTGGTTACGACTGGACATTCAGGTCAAGGGGAAACCTTTACCTTTACTTTACTAAATATATGGAAGAAAAATGTTTCTATTTGGCATAAAATATGTAAAGAAGAAACCGCCTAAAATCAGAATCAATAAAACCAACACCCAAGAAAGACCCACAGGGATCAACCCACTGCTGGCAACCTGCTGCCCCCAGCTGACTCTGCTACTCAATCTCACTGTTCATAAGGATGAACATCATGGCATCAGACAAACAGCTGGTACCAGCTGATTAATCAACCTGGATATTCTTGCAGCAATGCACTCCCAAATCAATTCAAAGTAATATGCTTGTCGGAGTAAAGAGTCTAATGGTGCTATTATTTATCATCAATAGTTCCATATACAAAATCTTTTTCAAAGCTTGGCAAGGTGTTTCCTGGTTTCTGTCTACTCAGAGATGGGTTCACCAGTTGCTTCCTCTGAAATACAGTTTATAGCTACAATGAAGGAATAGAAATGGAAAGGGAAACATAAGGAGGAGGACATGTTTTCACTAAGGGTCATAACAAGATTATCCAATAAAAAATAAAATCCAATAAAAAATTCCAATTGCCAACAACAGATGTCTCACACAATATATCAAGACCTCAGTCTATACAAGGTAGCTATAGATCCCTCAGAGACCATATAAACACAGCGTGCTTCAAACCAGTAAAAATAAGTTTGAGCTTTAACATAAATGCACCAAAGGGTTGTTGTTGTTTTTTAAATAGAACAATCACTCTAGTAATAGCATAAGAAAAAACTTATCAACAAACGCAGTTTGACAGTGTAAAATGGGGTTTTCACCCTCAGTTGTAACTAAAATGGACTTAAAAACACTGTCAGCACAATAATGAAAAACAAAATGATTTCTTCCTATTCCTATTCAGTTACTTCTGTGCATTCCCTTTGTTTTATCATTCTTAAAACCTGGTATGATTAGTCACAGTCTCTCACGATCTTCTGGAATAAAACTGCATCTGACTAGGGCTTTACTTTGGCACAAAACACTGGCAAACATGCTCCTCTGCCAATTAATAGTGAATACTGGTAGAAAAAAAAAATAAGAAGTCAAGTTTGTACAATTTCAGTCTCACACAGAGGACACTGCTTTTGAGGTGTGGGTGTCTGAACTAGGGAAGGAAATATCTTAGCTTGTATATACTCTGACCATTCCTTATTTATTTACACATATTATGGTTTATTTTGGCATGGAGACAGAACACCTTATCAGATTTTTCACCAAAATAAAACACTGGGTCAGCTGAAATGCTGATGTGTGCTGTTAGAGAGTATCCTAATGTTTTTGTGGGATGCATGCTGCCAGTTACTTATTCCTTTATATATATACTCTGACTATTGATGCTTCTTGGCGGTGTCTTCTCTTGTCAGTGGGTCACTTTCTGTGTGGCTGGAATATAGCCCCTCTGCTTCTCAGAGCCTTGGAAGAGTCCTCAACAGCCGCACAAGCTCTTTCGGTATCCCACAGAAAGTGGTCTGCAAAGTCCTAACTGGCCAACCTGTTATAAGGCTAGACCAGCTGGTGGGGGGGGGGTATTTTGCATCAAAATGCACATTGCAGCAAGTTTTAAAATCTTGTTTTTTGTACTAGTCTGATTGTTATCTCAAAAAACTAAAATTCCCTTTGCATTAATTTTAAAGTTTGCATGTATCTTTCACTATGTCCATTTGACTGCAAAACAAACAAACAAACAAAAACAGCACTAGCAAAGTACTCGCTACTTATAAGTATTTGAAATCTGAACAAATATATAAATAAACACATAAACTGGGGGAGGGAAGAAAAGTCTTCCTTGCCAAAATTTTATCTACGCAGCTATCAGGGCCAATGACCACATCTGTATTTCTTTATTTACTCTGCAGCTACTGAGTGCTTCAAGCTGGCTGACCACACATAAATGGCTTTCCAAGAGACCTGTGCAACCTGTACTGTAGGCAAGAAGCCAAAATTGTTGCTTGGAAATTTGAACTTACATTGTTTACGGCATGGGTGGAAACCCATGTGCTTCAGAGGTGAGCACAATAATGTACTGCAAGAGTGCTCCCTGGGAAAAACAACCATTTTTTCCATTAAAAGGTAGTTAATCTTTTGATAGATTCTTTCCCCTAATTATCTAATTGGAAAGGCCTATGTATATTTATATTGTCTTTCACTGCTGATAGCAATCTGGTACAGAAATCCACATTTAAAATGTAACACTTAGTAACATGACAACACATATACACACACACAAACAATGTTTCTATAGAGACATCTATCTAAATAATTGCTTACAAGAGATCCAAGGCATGATGTCATTCAGGCCTGCATGTGGCCATAGCAACATACCAGTACAAGCAGCAATATTTGGATTCTTTAATCAAGTAATGACTTAGAATTAGCCATTTCTTGACCATATTTTTAGGACCTTCCACCCTCACTGTGGCCTTGAAAATAAATGATTTAAAGGTACTCATATACAGGGGCTATTCTCATTACTACAACCAGGCAGGCAGCATGTCTTAAGGCAGGGGTAGGCAACCTTTCCCCTTTAAGGGCCGAGGGACTTCAGCTCCCAGAAGCCTCAGCCATGTTGGCCAATAGTCCCATGTTGACCAATAGCTCCTGGGATTCTGGGAGCTGACGTCCCTCGGCTCTTGAAGGGGAAAGGTTGCCTACCCCTGTCTTAAGGTATATCTCCGGTACTGAATTTACCCTAAGCAGTTATTGATCCTGATAAAAAAAATTCCAAAGAAATATTCCAGAATGCTAATCTGAAGTCCCTCACATCTATTCTTAAGTGATTTTGGATCTCCTATGTTAGGATAAAACTTTCTCTCTGTGTGTGTGGATTATAAGAAACACAAAACTATATTTTTGCTTCTCAATACAAGACTGAATTTCCCCCTTTCTAACTGCAGCCAAACTGGTGCCCTTTCTCTAGAAGACAGAAAACTTAATAATTTCCCCCCCTTAGACGGCAAGTCATTTAGTCTTTACAAAATAACCAAACAAATGCAAAATGCTGAGATGAGAAAACATTCCACTGTCTCCATGAAAAATATTTCCAGTGAATACTTTGACTAGATAGTGAAAGTAGCCCTTAACATACTATCAAGTAGTTCTTCCTCCTCAAAATTTACATGCTATTCCTTGCAACTAAGAATTAAATAGGGGAAAGCACAAGCTGCCCAGCTTAATACAGGATTGTGCACATTCATGACTTGAAAGCACACAACAAGAACACATTCAGCTAACCAAACTGTTGCCACAACATCTCCCAAATATTGGGCAAAGCTGAATTCTGCAACCTGCTCTATGCTGTACAAATTAAATACATTTACACACATACATGCTTACTTTGCATTATTTATCCTACTTCCCCTACATGGAATAGGGGGGGAAATCCATTCACAACCATGAAGATATTGTTCTCCTCTAGAAATACCATCTTGTTTCCGATTCTGATGTTTCTGTTGTTATTGTGTGCCTTCAAATTATTTCTGACTTATGGTGACCGTAAGGCAAACCTCTGGGGCTGAGAAACTCAGTGGGTTTCCATGGCTGAGCAGGGAATCAAACCCTGATCTCCAGAGTCATAGTCCAACACTCACACCACTGCACCACACTGGCTCTGAAGTTTTAGTCAATACAATTTTGTATATCTATTTAAAGTCTTAGGGACTGAAGAGGAGGGAGTAAAGCATTTCAGGACTAAAAGGAAAACTGAACTGTGTGTGGAGTAGCAAATGCTGTATTTGCATGTGACTACTGAACTGCTAAATACTGTATGCAGACCCGCTTGCATTATTGGCAAAATCTACCTAAGGCTGCACATTATTAGCAAACTCGCCAAGATGTAAAATTTTACAGGAAACAGTGATACTTCTGAAGAGGTTTTTTTTTTTTAAATGATTACATGTAGGGCAACATGATTACATGTTGATAATAGCACAGAACTAAACTTTAAAGCTCTTGGTTTAGAACAAAAGTGGACAATTGTGGTGGAAATAGACTTCTGGCACCAAGAACCATCAGCAGACTGCACTACTGCAATTTTGACCAAAAATCTACTGAAAATACAACCTGGTACTGGCTTAGGGGTCTATTTCTAATTTTTATTGGAAATGGTTTTCTTTTTTGGGGGGGGTAAATTTTGGACAGTTCAAAGGGAGCATTAGAAGGGAAACTGCCATGTCTAGGAGCATCTAAGGTTAGTTTTTTTAACCTGATTTATTTTTTAATAGAGAGGACCAGGGTCTAGGGTGCAAATAAGAGGTTGGAAGTGACAGGCAGACCATAATCTGTGCTTGATTCACCCCTTTTGAATCTTTTGAGGTGGGCTTTTTTCCTCCTTACTCCTCATCCAAGGTGCATTTCCACAGCAGAACATACCAAGGATCTGTATGGACCCTGGGTTGCCACAAAGGAGGAAAATGCTAATGCATGCTATTCATCCTCTCCAATGTGCTGCAGGAGTAGGTGAACAAGCTTCAATCTTGAAAGCTGGACTGCATCTGCCCTGCAGAAATAATCCAGTTTGACATCATTTTAACTGCCATGCCTCAGTGCTATGAAGTTCTGGGAACTGTAGTTTTGTGAGAACTCTGGTGCCACAACAAACTAAAATTCCCAGAATTCCAAAGCATTGAGGCATGGTAGTTAAAGTGAGGTCATTTTAAAGGAACCCCAAAGTATCTTGAAAAAAATGATACTTTTAAAATGTCCCAGTAAAATGTACTTGATTAAGTGGGGTTTTTTGGGGGGGCTGCGAAAACCCCACTTAACCTGGGATAATTGATACTGGGTTTTTTCCTTAGTTTTTAAAAAAGATTCACATCATCATCTTGCGCAGCAAGTGGGACTGAACAGGAGGATGCTGCTCCTCAATGACATGTCAGGTTTCTGAGGATTTCTAGTCTTTTGTGTAGTGCAAACATACCCACAAAGTATTCCCAGTCGCTATGATGTATCATCACAAATCACCAATTATCTGGTGTATATCATCTGCTCACTCCCTTCTCCTTCCAGTCCTTGCTATGCCTTGAGATCTTTCTACAAGTAATGATTTTATAACACCTTAGGAGCCTGGGCATCAGAATCAATGGACTGAAGCTGAACATTACACAGAGGCTGTAAATACTACTGCAACACCTTATGTCTCAAGTGCTACTTTTTAAAAGTGTAATTAATCGTTTGTTGCTTATGAGTCACATTTGTAACATTGGTTAGAAATATGCTGCTGGCCCGTCATTCTTTGATTTGCTTTTTAAAAATAAATAAATGATTTGCTTTTAAAATCTGAATTTTAGAATACTAGAAAAGGGGTCAACAATATCTTTAAATTACCCTTCAGAACCAAAATTTTAAAGTAGGCCCAACAACATTAATAATTATTACATTATTTTTCCTCAACTGACAATACTGCCCCCACACTATCCCTCTCCTGATCCCCCAAAAATGTGTTACAAATAATGCTGTTTCTTGTGACTCACTGACTGACATCCTTCTGCTTAGCCCCAAAACAGGAGGCCGATTCACTCCATTGATGAGTTGACACAAATCCCAATGATTTAATGGGTCTATTCTATTCAGGACTAAAAGGATTCAGGAGATTATGTCCAAATTATGCAAATAAGCATTTCTCAATCCAAACCCCAGGTAGCAGGGCTGGGGACAGTTCACTTTTCCTACGAATTTTTACTTTATAAAAGAATTTGTGAACAGGACAAGTTGTATCTTAAGGCTCATAAAAATTATCACTGTTTCTCAGTTCACCACCTCTTATACTATCCCACTTTGTCCCTTCACCAAGAAAAAATCAGGAATATTTTAGATATTAATTGTTAAGAAAAAAGAAAAGGTATACTGCATTTTATTGCAAAGGATGGAGGATGTATTAATGGAGAACTAGCCAATGGTGTAATATTAAAGCAAGTAACCTCAATCTCTTGATCTTTACAGACTCTTATTTTAATACTTTCTAGAGACTACATAATCCAGGCATCTGACATCTGCCAAAAACAAACCAGAGAAGAGATAACAACATAATCCAAGTATTTACTACGCATTGAGAGACAAGAGGAAAGGTAAGAATAACAAGGGGGGGGGGGGAGAAAAGTGAAAGCCTAGAAAATTTTATGGTGCAGTTTTTACTGACCACACAACTTCACACTGCAGGAAGAGAAAAATTGTTTGACTGCTTCTATGTATGAGTTCCTTGCTCAGAGAATCGTAGCATGTCAGGGTGCATCTAAAACAGAATTTGTGGGCTAGACAAAGTAACTGTTACATGGATTTGTAATTGGTTATCTGGTCGAACACAAAGGGTGCTCAACAATGGCTCCTTTTCAACCTGGAAAGAAGTGACCAGTGGGGTGCCACAGGGCTCTGTCCTGGGCCCAGTGCTATTCAATATCTTTATTAATGACTTGGATGACGGTATTGGGGGCATAGTTATCAAATTTGCAGACGACACCAAATTAGGAGGAGTAGCTAATACCCCAGAGGACAGGATCAAAATTCAAAATGACTTGAGCAGACTAGAAAGTTGGGCCAAAGCTAACAAAATGAAATTCAACACAGAGAAATGTAAGGTACTGCACTTAGGGCGGAAAAACGAAAAGTACAGATATACGATGGGGGACACTTGGCTGAATGAGACTACGTGTGAAAGGGATCTAGGAATCCAGGTGGACCACAAGTTGAACATGAGTCAACAGTGCGATGCAGCAGCTAAAAAGGCCAATGCAATTTTGGGCTGCATCAGTAGAAGTATAGTGTCTAGATCAGGAGAAGTAATAGTGCCACTATATTCTGCTTTGGTCCGGCCTCACCTGGAATACTGTGTCCAGTTCTGGGCACCACAATTCAAAAAGGATGTGGAGAAACTGGAGCGTGTCCAAAGGAGGGCAACTAAAATGGTGAAGGGTCTGGAAAGCAAGCCCTATGAGGAACGACTTAGGGAGCTGGGGATGTTTAGCCTGGAGAAGAGAAGGCTGAGAGGTGATATGATAGCCGTGTTTAAATATTTGAAGGGATGTCATATCGAGGAGGGAACAAGCTTGTTTTCTGCTGCTCCAGAGACTAGGACCCGAAACAATGGATGCAAGCTGCAAGAAAAGAGATTCCACCTCAACATTAGGAGGAACTTCCTGACAGTAAGGGCGGTTCGACAGTGGAACACACTCCCTCGGAGAGTAGTGGAGTCTCCTTCCTTGGAGGTCTTTAAGCAGAGGCTGGATGGCCATCTGTCGGGGATGCTTTGATTGGGAGTTTTGGGAGTTCCTGCATGGCAGGGGGTTGGACTGGATGGCCCTTGTGGTCTCTTCCAACTCTATGATTCTATGATTCTATGATTCTATGATTGACACTGATCTTTAGTAAATGTTTCCATATGGAAGCATTTAACCACACGAAATGGGAAATCTCATGTGAATTAATTGTACAAACAACATTATTATAAAATAATTCTATTTTCACAGTCATTAAAAGAAACATGTTCTTTGGATTTAATTCATATTGTATGCCAAGCTGAGTCCTGCACAGAACTGGGAGAAATGTAAGATAGAAAATAAATAATAAAGTAAATAAATACATAAAAATACGTGCACACATGGTGGTAGGTTTTAGGGGGAAAACTGTAGGTGAGGATGCATATGCAGAAACAATTTAAAATGTTTAATACTGGTTAAATTATTGCTGTAAATTACTTGATTTACATCATATCTCCTATCAGCCAACAGATTCTGAGGACGGTAGGGTACTTTCCACAAAGCCAAAAAGCAGCTCTGGACTGGCCCAACACAAGATCTATTTTGCATTTCACAATGGTTTGCAAACCTCATACTGACAACAACAATAACAAAAACAACAAATCGAGTGAGAGGCTTAATCATGCCCAACCTAGACAAATATTTAAAGAACATCTACAACAGGAAACTAAACCTGGAAAAGCTTCATATTAGATTACAGGAAAGCAATTTTGTGCATGTGTTCTGCCTAAACTTCTTTGGGCAACACTTCACAATTCCTGGCCACAAATTGTTTGGGGCTTTACAGGTTAACATCACCAAACTGAAATTTATTTTGTAACCCAATGGCTTCTACATTTTGCTTTCTTGCAGGTTTAATGCTTTAATGGTTTTATTACTGAGTTCTGGTTTTGATGGTTTTATTCTTTTATTTTAAATTTGTTGTAGTTTATCTACTGAGAGTTCGTTAGCAAAAAGAGCAGCACATAAATATTAATAGTGGATTAATTATAAACTTTCTACGGGCTTTAGTTTCTAAGTGCTTCTCAAAAGAAGATCCATGTAGTGCATATTAATGCACATTATAGTTGCCTAACTTAGGTGTTGTTGTTTGTTCATATAACAGGAAAGATTTATTCATTATTTCTACCAATTGAGTTTGACATGTCATCTGGGGCCCTTCTGGCAATTTTGTAAAATGTTAGTAAAACTACTACTGCTGCTACTACTACTGTGGGCTCTCCATATCCATGGGGTCTGGACCTATGAATTCAACTGACCACAGATCATCACACCCCATATTATTAAATAGTGATAATGTGAACACAGACATGCTGAAATGTGCAGCACCAACTTCTGTCTTTCAGTTAGTCACAAGGGTGCTGGAAGATCCTTTGGCCTAACAATGCTCATGGTTATGATAAAGGGAGTAACATAAAAGGCAAAGAAAATGGCATTAACCTACATGACTTTTTTGTGCCCTGCAATATACATTCCTTAAACTTAGTAGTCAATGGTGCTGCCCAGTGTGGTCTGGAAACAACTAGTTTCTTCAGTTTGGTTCAACAGATTTATTGTTATTGTTGTTTTTGTTTTTGTTGCATCAACTCAGCATTGGCTAATTCTAACTAGCCATTTATCACTCATTAATAACTGTAAAGCCATTGAGTGAAACAAGATGGGCAAGCTGCATCGATGCTTTAAAAACACTGAGATATCATCTTCATAGTATGTACAGTGGGCCCTCAGCATCCACTGGAATTGAGCATCTATGGATTTTGGTATTCACAAGGTGTCCTGGAATTTGGTTCCAGGACGCCTTGTGAATACCTAAATCCATAGATGCTCAAGTCTCATTATATGACATAGTAAAATGGTGTCCCATATATAAAATGTAAAATTGGTGAATATTTTCAAACCATGGTTGGTTGAATGTGTGGATAAAGAAACCATGGATATGGAGGGCTGACTGTACGATGCTTTGGTAGATATCTTTCAAGACATAAGCTTACAAGCTTAATGGAAATACTTCCCAAATTGAAACTAAGGGGCATTGCAGACCAGGCTAAAGGGCTGGTCTGGGACTGGAGCTGGGGCAGGGCAGCTGCACGCCGGCCATCCCAACCCCAGCCTGATGGCGTCTTGATGCCGCATACCCGTATGCACGGCACGTGGCGTCAGGACACCCTCCCGGCACAGCATGTAGACACACTGTGCCGAAAGGGCACAGAAGAGCCACGGCATCGGCTCTTAGGGCAGCCTTTTGCCACTCTTTTAGGGAGTGACTGCTAAGTGGATTTGTAACTGGTTAACCCAGGGACCGGCAACCTTTTTGAGACCTGGGCCGGTCTCCACTAGCCCAGGTCTCAGCTGGGCCAAGCGCACGCGCGTGCGCACACCCTCCACGGACGCGCGCGGCCCCCCCACGAGTCCCCTTACCGACCCAGGCAGACCCCTGCCACCGCCGCTGGCTCTGCCACCGCTGCCGCTGGCTCCGCCGCTGCACCCGCTTTCGTCAGCGTGGGATGCCAGCTGCGCCGCGTTTGCGCATGCGCAAATCCCGTGCATGCGCACACGCGACGCGTCCAGCATTTTGGAGTCCTGCGCTGACGAAAGCGGGCGCAGCGGCGGAGGCAGAGGCGGAGCCAGAGACAGCAGCGGAGGCGGAGCCAGAGGCGGCAGCGGAGGCGGCTCCGCCTCTGCCGCCACCTCCGCTGCTTCCGCCGCCGCTGTCTCCCAAAAGCAGGCATTGGTGGAGGCAGCGGCAGTGGAAGCAGCAGAGGCGGCGTCGCCTCCGCTGCCGCCTCTGGCTCTGCCGGCACTGCCTCCACCAATGCCCGGTCTTGTCGACGTGCGACAGCGCACGCCGCAGCTGGCATTTTTTTCTCCAAAATGCCGGCCGCGACACGTCCCAAGATATGCAGATGACACAAATCCTGCGCATGCGCAAACGCGTTGCGGCCGCCATTTTGGAGAAAAAATGCCGGCGCGGCGCACGCAGTCGCGTGCCGACAAATACAAGCGGCGGAGGTGCCGCGGCGGCGCCGGCAGCGGCAGCAGGGGTCCGCCTGGGCCAGTAAATCCGGCGTCCTGGGCCGGAACCAGCTCGGGGGCCGTAGGTTGCCGACCCCTGGGTTAACCGACCAAACCCAGAGGGTGCTCACCATTGACTCCTGGACAGAAGTGACTAGTGCGGTACCACATGATTCTGTCCTGGGCCCAGTGTTATTCAACATTTTTAGCAATGACTTGGATGATGGACTAGAGGGCATGCTTATCAAATTTGCAGATGACACTATATTAAGAGGGGTGGCTAATACCCCAGAGAATAGGATCAGAATTCAAAATGACCTTAACAGATTGGAGAGATGGGCCAAAACTAACAAAATGAATTTTAACAGGAAGAAATTAGGATATTACACTTGGGCAGAACATATTGCAGCACAGACTTCAGTCATATATGAAGAGAGAAATCCCAGAGGTGCAAGCAGGGTTCAGAAAAAGAAGAAGCACTAGAGACCCATTGCGAACATACAATGGTTAATGAAACATATCAAAGAATTCTAGAAGAAAATCAACATGTGCTTTATAGACTTATAGACTGCATAGATCACAAAAAGCTACGGAATGCTCTTAAATGCTCTTAAAGAAATGGGAGGGCCTCTACATCAGATAGCCCTGATGAGGAATCTGTACTTAGGACAAGAGGCTACTGTCAAAACAAAATATGAAAAAACAGAATGGTTCCCAATCGGCAAAGGGGTAAGGCAGGTCTGCATTCTATGACCCTATTTGTTCAACATTTATCCAGAAAATATCATACAAAACGTAGGTTTACTCAGGAGGAGGAGGAGTGAAGACAGAAGGAAGGAACATAAACAACCCAAGATATGCAGATGACACTTTAATACTAACAGAAAATATGAGAGACTTATAACAACTACTAAGGAAAGTTAAAGAAAGTGCAACAAAAATAATGACCATAGAGGATCTATACAAGTTCAACCTAGATAATGAGGAAATCAAAATAATTAAAGATTTCCCCTACTTTAATTATTCAGTCAAGAAATCAGAAGATAAGGAATGGGAAGAGCTGCTATGAAAGACCTAGACTAGAACTAGATCCTAAAGTATAAAGACATACAACTGAGCACTAAAGTTAAAATCGTCCAAGCCATCATATCCCCCATCACCATGTATGGATGTGAGAGCTGAAGAAAGCAGACAGGAAGAAAATAAATTCATTTGATATTCGGTGCTCGAGAAGAGTGCTGTGGATACCCTGGACAGCCAAAAAGACAAACAAATATTGCAGGGGAAGGTAAGACGTTTCAAGAAGGAAACAACAGGACACACAGTTGGAAGAAAAAAGACCACAATTGCATTGAGTACAGCTGACAGGTAGGGTTGGCCCAAAATGCATGGGTCTGGATCTGGCATCAACCAACCCGCTTGTTGCTTGATGAACCATGGCCAGGCCTTGGGATGACTGAAGGGGGCAATCGACTGATCGCACATCCACACTTCACCCCTTTGTCACCAGGGGACACTGATCAGGAGTTGCCCCTGCAATGGCAACACCTCATCGCTCCCAGCACCCCGAGGTCCCCATGGGACTCTCGATCCTGTGCTCCATAGAACAGGAAGGCACGGCTATCAGATCCATGGCCCATGCTACCACCCCTGAAAAGTTGTGACTGTACACCATGTCCCTGCAAGCCCAAATAAAAGGTGGGAGGGTGAGGAAAACCAGGCTGGAATGGTGTCGATTGCCCCAGCCATGTGGCCTTAAATAGGCCAAGCCACCAATTTGGATAGAGGATGGGTGGAAGTCCCACCCACACTGGCCTCCTGACCAATCAAGGAGGCCGCTGGCCTGGGTGAAGGGCAGGGCCTCCGTCCACAAAGCCTGCTGGGACTTGTAGTCCCAGGAGCTGCCAGAGGTCCCACCCACCAAAGGCCCAGAGAGCCAATCCAGGCCCAGGAATTACCAACGCTCTCTGGGAGCAAACCACCACACAGGACGAGTGGAGAAGTCTCTGCCAACCCGCCGCCTTCCTCCCCAGCAACTGGGCCGGCCCAGTAACTCGGGCGGTCCCATCTCCCTAGAACAGATCAAGCCTGAGGTCTCCCTGGAAGCCAAGATAACAAAACTGAGTCTGTCATACTTTGGCCGCCTCAAGAGAAGGCATGACTCACTAGGAAAGACAATAATGCTAGGAAAGGCAGAAAGTAGTAAAAGAGAAGAAGACCTCACACCAGATGGCTGGTCTCCTTGGATTACGAGCCTGAATCTGAAGGACCTAAGCAGAGCAGTGGAGGATAGGGGGTCTTGGAGATGTCTCTTCCACATCATGAGTTGTGGTCGACTTGAGGGCAGTTAACAAGAAAGAACAGAAAAAATAAAATGCATAGATAAAGGATGACAATATTACACGTGAAAGGGATCTAGGAGTCTTAGTAGACCACAAGCTGAACATGAGCCAGCAGTGTGATCTGGCAATTAAATAAGCTTACGAGTTTCTAAATCAATGGAAGCAATAATACCAATTTGTTCTGCTTTGGTCAGACCTCACCTGGAATACTGTCCAGTTCTGGGCACCCCAATTCAAGAGCGATATTGACAAGCTGGAGTGTGTCCAGAGGAAGGTGAGCAAAATGGTGAAAGGTCTGGAAACCATGCCCCATGAAGGGTGGGTTAGGGAGCTGGATATCCTTAGCCTGGAGAAGAGAAAGTTAAGAGATGACATGATAGCCATGTTTAAATATTTGGAAGATGGAGAAAGGTTGTTTTCTGCTGCTCCAGAGACTAGGACACAGAGCAATGGATTCACGCTACAGGAAAAGATATTCCACCTAAACATTAGGAAGAACTTCCTGATGATAAGAGCTACTCAACAGTGGAATATGCTACCTTTAAGTGTGTTGGGAGTCTCTTTCTTTGGAGGTTTATAAACAAGAGGTTGGATGGCCATCTGTCAGGAGTGCTTTGATGGTGTACTTCTGCATGGGACAGGATTGGACCAGATGCCTCTTGTGGTGTCTTCCAATTCATTCTATGATACTTTCATTCTATATGCAAGGGCTACCATATTTTAAAAAGTAATAAAGGAGACATATGGAACTGGCAAATGTTATGGTTGGGGGAGGAATTAGGAAGCAAAGCCATGCAAGTAATAGTGCCACTGTATTCTGCTTTGGTCAGGCCCCACCTGGAATACTTTGTCCAGTTCTAGGCACCACAATTCAAAAAGGATGTTGAAAAACTGGAGCGTGTCCAGAGGAGGGCGACTAAAATGGTGAAGGGTCTGGAAACCATGCCCTACGAGGAACGACTTAGGGAACTGGGTACATTTAGACTGGAGAAGAGACGGTTAAGAGGGGATATGATAGCCCTCTTTAAATATCTGAAGGGATATCATATCGAGGAGGGTGCTAGCTTGTTTTCTGCTACTCCAGAGAATAGGACTCGGAACAACGGATGCAAACTACAGGAAAAGAGATTCCACTTCAACATTAGAAGGAACTTCCTGACAGTGAGAGCTGTTCGATAGTGGAACATTCTCCCTGGGAGAGTAGTGGAGTCTCCTTCTTTGGAGGTTTTAAACAGAGGCTGGATGGCCATCTGTCAGGGATAGTTTGATTTTGAGATCCTGCAAGTTGGACTGGATGGCCCTTGTGGTCTTTTCCAACTCTATGATTCTAATTCAGTCCCGGCCTTCAGCAAATATTGCATATAGACTCACCTGGGCCAGAGCCTATTCCTTCCCCTCTCCCCCTTTCCACCAGCCATCTCAGCTGCAAGGCAGCTGAGTCACTTGGTAAACTGCATGAGACTTAGGCTGACTGCTTTGGGGCTTCCCCCAGCTTCCTTTTAACCTAGCATAACTCTCTTTCTGTTCCTCCTTTTGAGTTCTTACTACCTGATTGCCTTCTTTCTCCAGTTTGCACCTTGTAATAAATAAGAAACAAAATAAATAAAATAATCATGAAAACACAAAAAAGGACACATCCAGGAAAAGGAGGATGTATGGTAATCCTAATACACCCAAACATACCAGTTTAGCAACCAAATTGGTGCAAGTGATCCATTTGAAAGTTATAAGCATGTATTGAAGAACACGGGTTTAGTCAGTGTAAGGCCAACATCTAAATTACAAACATGGAAAATGAAAAACAGATTTAACTGTCACTTGTAGAAAAAGTATTTCTGCCTATTAGTATGTATCCATCTTGAACCTGACATAACTGTAAGTGCAACCTAAGCTTTTGAGGACACATCCAAAAAGTTGAGAAGATTGTTTGGGATGAAATATACAAAAATATAATAATGTGTTTGTAGATCATATATTCCTCATAAAAGTTCTCACAAAGAGACTTTCAGCAATTTAAGCATCAGTGAGAGAAAATGCAAAATAAAAGTGAAGCAGAATTTACTTGATTTTGCTGAAGACAATATCAACATCTGTAAGGGTCACATTCTTGCTGTCAATCACATGGCAGTCTTTGCACAACTTGGACCAGTTTTTCCCATGCATCTCTTTTCCTGTAGCCCTTGTGTCCCCATGGATGGCAAATTTCCGGAAAGCCTCTTCAAGAGCACTTAGCTCTTGCCCACTGGCCCCTTCATGGGAGCTGTTCGAGTCACAGGATAACCTTTTGGCTGATTTTTCTTTTGCAGAATCTGCAGAGGACTTGGGAAATGTTTTGTTCATTTGCTTAGAAGACTTGCTTGTATTGTCAGCCATTGTCCTGAAAAAGAAAAATTGAGAGGAAATAGTTGAAAGTTTATAGGCTACTGCTTGCATTTAAAAAATATTCAGACAGTATTTACAAATATAATTGCAAATATGCCACACATTTGTTAAGTTGTTCCTAACTGAATATTGATCTTTCTCACAACATCATGCCATGACTTTGTATGAGTGGAGAAGGCCTGGACTACATATGGAATGGAATGAGGCATGGAGACTATACCAATTCAAAATGCAGGTGAAGAACAGAGTACTATTATGTGATTCCCTCCAGGATAAAAACTCCCTATTGAAAGAAAATGATAACTTCAAGAAGAAAATGTTTCAGAACAGATGGCTCTTTGCTAAACTATTCTTTTAACTTAGAGAATTTCCCCCCACAATACCAAAAAAAAAAAAAAAAGTTTAAAGAAAATAGCACCCTTACCTACACCTACCACCTTATCCTGTGGGAAATGTTAACTAGGCCACAGCCTTCAAAACATTACCTTTTGTATTAATTCACATGCAGTACTTTTCAATGGAGGAGGCAGTTCAGTCATTCCTTTGTGAATTACTTATGAACCCATTCTATAAGTATTGTTTAGAGTTAATTTTGAACTTCATGTGCCACTCCAGAAAACACTGAAACTATTCTTTGTTTCAGTTATAGATGGTTAAATAGAGAACCCTTACTTTTTCTCTAATCAAAAACTGCAAGACTGATCCTGGAAAAGAGCAGGACAGATGCCCTAGTGGAGCAGACAAAGCTTGTCCACAGAGTGGAAGGAGATACAGTACTGTGTTTGGATTCCCAGTTTTCTCCAAGGGTGGTTCATATATTGCTCCACACATATGGTCCAAACTGGGGGCAAGGGAGAACAGAGCCTCACCTTACCATTGCAAGATTTGAACAGCTACAAGTGATGCAGCAGCCTTATGCATACTAAAGGGAAACAGCAACAGATTGAGAAGGAGTGGTGAGAACCATCCATAGAAGTGACAATGACTCTTATTGAGACTGTCAAAGCAGCCATCCAAAATTGCAAAATCTGTTTAAAACCCTTGTACAAAATTAAACAAACATATTTTAAATGAAATTATTCACACACACACACATCTGAGCAATATAGGATTATAATCTGTGAGCTTGATGCAATTCATATTTACGAGAGCCTGGTAAATGAATCAATAAATATTCTTAACCTATAAAAATGTTTCCTAAACAAATCCCTATGCATAACTATTTGGGTCAGACATGACCAATAAAGGTTTGGTAAAACTTCCATATCTGGATGGTCAGAGGCAATTCTCACTTGCCAAGCAAGTGTCTGTTGATAATAGGCACAATATTTGCTGATAACCAAGGAAATTATAACCAAATTAGAACAGACATGAACGTTTATAGCAAATCAAATATTTGCATGTCAAGAATTAAGATCATTATAGTACTAAGCAACTTTTTATCACAGTTCAAACCAATGGTCTCCTTTTTATCACAGTTCAAACCAATGAAGAATTTCTCCAGCAATTCTCTAGGGCAGGGGTAGGCAACCTTTTCCCTTTAAGGGCCGAGGGACTTCAGTTCCCAGAATCCCAGGAGCTATTGGCCAACATGGGACTATTGGCCGACATGGCTGAGGCTTCTGGGAGCTGAAGTCCCTCGGCCCTTAAAGGGGAAAGGTTGCCTACCCCTGCTCTAGGGTCTCGGAAGGATATCATTCCCAGCCCTGAGATCTGAAATTGTGCCAGACGTTAAACCAGGAGTCCTTCAACTACTAAGCATCTATTGAGCTTTGAGCCTAAAGGTAAGACAGGCAGTATTCAAGTCTAATATTCTGTACTAGTTCACTCCAGAGTTTGGAAGTAATTATTTACAAATAAGTAGTGATGTGTATTTAAATTTTCTGCTCAATAATCAAGTAAAATTCTGTTGAATTATATGAGATAGCTTCACTACTTTTTGAAATGTAGCTGTCATTGATAAAAGTTACATTTCTACTTTGATCCTACATCCTGCTTTGTTCCCAGATAAGCGGTGAGCAGCTGTTATCAGTGGTACTTCTTGCCTGTATTTCCCAAGCGAAGGAATCTTACCACACTTACTCTTCTTTCTGCAACCTCTGGCCTTTATTATAGGAACAACTAAACTGTGGGTACCACTGAAGATGATTGGAAGTTGCAATTTAAAAAGGCTGACTTATTTATAAGACCAAATTCAACCATTTCGTGGCAACTGCACCATCTGCCTGTATACTTCAGGACACAATTCAACATCTTAATGCACATTTTTAGCTTACCTTTACCTTTAATGTCACTACACATTGCTTTAACTCTTAATCACCTTTACCTTCATTAAAGTTGCCTAGCTTTAAAATCATAGCCTCCAACTGACCATAAAGATCACTCTCTGCCTACAATTACTGATCAGGCCCTACTCCACATGACTTTGTAGCATGAAGTAAGACAAAGGTGCCAGACCAGGGGTAGGCAACCTTTAAGGGCCGAGGGACTTCAGCTCCCAGAATCCCAGGATCTATTGGCCAACATGGGAATATTAGCCAACATGGCCGAGGCTTCTGGGAGCTGAAGTCCCTTGGCCCTTAAAGGGGAAAGGTTGCCTACCCCTGTGCCAGACCTTTTGCTTCAATTGCCCTGAAAGGGTAGAACAACCTCCTTGGTCAAATGTCAGGAGTTGCTCTTCCATCTTTTAGCCACATAAGGGACAGCAGATTTAGCTTGTAAGCTGTGATTCTTATCTTGTAGATGCCGCTGCCATTATAAATAGCCTTTTGGCATTTACACTTAAATTCTTGTTCAAAAATGGGTTTTATTATGTTTTATTCATATCACTTTCAGGATAGGAAAAGCTACAAATAAAATTATTTTAACAAATGAAACCAAGTCAAGATTCTTTGACTATAGGCCATAAATATTCCCTGTCTTTCCCAAGATAACCTGTATGCTCTAATGTCAGATACATTTATAATATAAAAGAGGGAAGGGGAGTTTTAATGTAGTCATAAGCCAAAGTTTGGAGGAACTATGACATATTGTTAAGGACAGTGAGCAAATCTGACACACAAAGTCTTATAGCAAAGCAAAGCAGCTTCATTTATATACCGCTTCATATCGCACTATGGGATGTCTAAGCGGTTTACAACTGTAAGCTCATTGCCCCCCAGCAGTTGGGTACTCATTTTAGCGACCTCCCTATGGACCTTATCACACGGGGCTCAATGCAGACAGAATCCAAACGAAATCCCGACCTAATACGTATTATTTTTCCATGTGTCCACACAACGTCGCACAGAACCCCGACAGAATGCGGAAAGAACCAAGATCTTTTGAATTTCGGTTTCTTTAGGAATTGCAATTGCGCGACGGGAATCATTTCGCTTTTACCGTAGGTATGAAAACCCAATACGTATTGGGGAGCATTTCCCCGCCTGCGTTCCAAGGAGGACCTCCTCAGAGAGCTGGCTTTCCAAGGAGGACCTCCTCGGAGCGCGGGCCCTGCGCGGGGCCTCGCTCCAAGGAGGACGTCCTCAGAGAGCCAGCTCTCCGGGGAGGACCTCCTCGGAGCACAGACCCTGCGCGGGGCCTCGCTCCAAGGAGGACGTCCTCAGAGAGCCGGCTTTCCGAGGAGGACCTCCACGGAGCGCAGACGCTGCGCGGGGCCTCGCTCCAAGGAGGACCTCCTCAGAGAGCCGGCTCTCCGGGGAGGACCTCCTTGGAGCGCGGACCCTGCGCGGGGCCTGCGCTCCAAGGAGGACGTCCTCAGAGAGCCGGCTCTCTGGGGAGGACCTCCTTGGAGCACGGGGCCTGCGCTCCAAGGAGGACGTCCTCAGAGAGCAGGCTCTCCGGGGAGGACCTCCTCAGAGCGCGGACCCTGCGCGGGGCCTCACTCCAAGGAGGACGTCCTCAGAGAGCCGGCTCTCCGGGGAGGACCTCCTCGGAGCACGGACCCTGCGCGGGGCCTCACTCCAAGGAGGACCTCCTCAGAGAGCCGGCTCTCCAGGGAGGACCTCCTCGGAGCGCGGACCCTGCGCGGGGCCTCGCTCCAAGGAGGACCTCCTCAGAGAGCTGGCTCTCCGGGGAGGACCTCCTCAGAGCGCGGAGGACCTCCTCAGAGAGCTGGCTCTCCGGGGAGGACTTCCTCGGAGCGCGGACCCTGCGCGGGGCCTTGCTCCAAGGAGGACCTCCTCAGAGAGCCGGCTTGGGAAGGGGTGACAGCCTGTCTCAGGCTGTATTGCGCATGTGCTAGAAGAGCATTTCTAGCACATGTGCGGGATTTTCTCACTTGTGTGTGAATGGCAAATACAGTTCCTGGGAGCGCTTTCCTTAAAAGCGCGATGAAGGTAATTGCGTGTGATAGCCATTTGCGTATTGTGGGGTTTCGTCCGGTTTATTACTGGATTTATTCTTATTTCATTTTATTATCGCTTTGTGGGCCACGTGTGATAACGTCCTAAGACAGGGATAGGGATTGTGTCCCAGATCCAGTTCTCTGTATTACCATTAGGAGATCTTCAGAGGGAACCAGTGTGGTATAATGGTTGTTCTAGGACTCTAAGAGACCAGGGTTTGAATCCCCATTCAGCTAGGGGACCACAGTTCTCTGTATTCTTTATCACTGGTTATGCTGGCTAGGGCTATCTGGAGTTGCTACCCAACAATATCTAAAAGGCTGCATGATTTCCATCCCTCCTCTATGGGATAAGGCAGTTTCTACAGCTACTCTTCTCTCCTAGCACTTCTCTGTCTCAGGCTGAAGGGTACTTCAGGAAAATCCTTGCAAGAGTTATGACAGCATGGAAGACAAAACATGTGAAGAAGTTGGGCTCATCATGTGCCTTCAAAGTGACTTTCACTTACAGCAATACTATTCCAGGGTTTTCTTGACAAGATTTATTTAGATGAGGTATGCCACTGCCTTCCTCTGAGGCTGAGAGGATTTCCATGGCTGAACAGGGATTCAAACCCTATTTAGGACTCCCAGAGTCCTAAAACAACACTTAAACCACTATACCACACTGGCTCCCTCTGAAGATTTCCTAATGGTGAGGTTATAAATTGTTTCTCTTCTGTTCAAAAGCTTTTTGCTTTTAAAAATCTTGTTTTGCCCATTCCTTTTTCCCTCCTCACAGTTCTAAGGATAAGAATTAAGATGGCAAGGAACACTTAAGAAATATTTTGTCACACACTCAACACAAATTATGTCCACAAAATATTTATTTAATAATAATAATAATAATAATAATAATAATAATAATAATAATTTGTACTCCACCCCTCTTAGAACAATCGAGGCAGCTAACAACAATTAAAATTACATACAATATAAATCCCCCAAAGCTCAAAACCCACCCACCCCTTAAAAAAGTATTAAACCAGAAAGTATTAAAACATCTTAGTTAAAATGATATAGCATAAAATCAAATCAGAAACAGCAATTATATAATAAAACAAGCAGAGAAACAGCAGCATCCGAATTGGGAAAGGGCGGATAAGGGGGTTCCTGAGGCCGGGAAGTCTATTCTGGAAAGGTCTGCCGGAAGAGATACGTCTTAATAGCCTTTTTGAAGCTGTTCAAGATGGTCATATGACGGATCTGATCTGGCAGGCTGTTCCATAATCTGGGGGCGATTACCGAGAATGCCCTCTGGGAGGTTACAGACAGCCTAGATTTTAATGGCTGAAGAAAATTCCTCCCAGAGGACCAGAGTGCGCGGGGAGGATTGTATCGGGGGAGGCGGTCCTGAAGGTAGGTTGGACCCAAGCAAATTCACATTGGGGGCACCCTGAAAAAAAACACAGTGTTTTGCAAAAAAAACACGGAGGAAAAGTCGTTTCCAAAAAACTCGGGTTAAGGGGGATTTGACACGGGCCCACCCCAATTCAGGTTGGAAAACCCCGATTCCAGTGTGAACAACCCACGTTTAAACTGGTTTGCAAACTGATTCAAGCGTGAACAACCCCTTTTAAACCGGGTTATAACATATTGTGAATGACACCCCCCTTCGATAGATACATCTGATTAGGCTTCTTAGTGGCAAGGGAAGACTTTTTTCTCTGCTCATCCTCAAATGTTTTTTACTTTACATATTTTCAAAGCTGAATTGTAGTACTGAAAAGGTTGGTGATTCCTGGCAATGCCATGATAGTTCCAAATGAACCCAGGTTCCCAAAGCAACACATATGTGTGCACACAACCACACAGGCAAATGCCCAGAAATTATCCTAATGCTCAAGGATATGATTCTCCTCAAGCGCTCTCTTCCTCAAATCTTTTGAAATATTAGGACGAAGCATCAGAAGACAGCTTTCAGGTAAATACCATCCATTTTAGCACACACATAGCACTCAGGATTACAATGCAATCAGTCTGTCAATAGCTCAAGTACAGAGATCATGTTGGGACAGGGATGAATGGAAGTGGGTAAAGGCAGTGTACGTCTGTGTGTACAATTTACTTATTCTATTAGCTGTATAACAGATACTTGTTACAGCCAGGGTTTATCAAGCTTAATGTGACAGGCCCAGAGTGGAGTAATTTTCTGTCAAACAATCCTTGTTCCACAATTTATCAGCCGACAAAGCATTAACTCTTTGTAAGTTACAAGGCTCTTTTAAAAAGCACGAATGATGTATGGTTTAGTTTCTGAATGAATGAAGGTTCTTGGTGCACATTACAACACTGCACAGAAAAATATCTTAAACTTCAAATATGTCACTAAAGCAGAGTAAAATAAGACAGCAAGAACTATGTACAATACTGGAAGTAGAATCATGTGTAATAAAAGCATATTCAATTTTCTTACCATCATTACAGCAGACCAAATAGTATGAGCCATGCAAGAGGCTGGGATATCAGCATGCTTCAAGGAAACATAAAGGTTTACACAAGTACCAAAAACAGTAAAGGGAAGCCTTGAGGAGGCAGCCCTACCCAATAGCCTTGTGCAAACTGAGAATACTCAGTGGCCACAGAAAAATGTGTTTGAGGGAGACAGACAACTGTCCAGGAGAAGGGTTAGTTGTAATGGAGCATTACACACCACAACATTTTATTGTAGATCTTATTTCACACTGTCGGCTCTTAAACGCTTAAATCTCAAAGCTCTGGCAAAAAGAACTATCTTAGTTATACAGGAGACCTTCCTAAGGAACTATTCCCCATTTTGGTATCTTAATTCCACCACCATTCAATGAGGTACACTCAAAATGAGAAACAAAACAGCATGGTGAGTTGTGGATGGTGAAGTAAAGAAAGAGTTGTTATCTTATTTTAATTTAGAGGAAGATTAGCTTTAGGCCATCACTGTGAGTGCTTCTCTGGCCCAATTTTTATAAGCATGAGTAAGAATGCACACTGAGCATTAATCTGCTCAGGGCTGAATTAAAAGATTCAATTTATATTACACAGAAAACCAACGTTATTGTCAACTACATAGGCTATCCTTTTCTCTACATTTTCTCTACATAGGCTATCCACAGCCACAGCTCCCTTTGGACAAGATAAAACCAAAGAATACTACCGATTTAGAGGAGGGTGTGCAAGAGTAATTGCTAGCCTAGCAGATGATATATTAGATGTTGGCTTAAGTACTAGTTTGTAGTTAAAAGCACTACTTCAGCCTTCTTCAGCCTGGTGTATTCATACAGTGTAGGTAATGTTAAACTGCAATTCCCATCCCCAGTCAGCATGACCAATACTGATTAGTGGTAATGAGAGTTGTAGTCCAGTTCTTTGAATGTTTGCCTTTGGGCAGGACAAAGCAGACCCAGCCATGCAACTCCACCTCACTCACAGCATTTTCATTATCAGATGTAGAGTTATCAGAAACAGAATAGACTAGATTACATATTTCCCCCTACCTTGAAAACAATGGTTATGACAATGCAAATTCCATGCAAGAGATTGTAGTTTCTCACTCCTCCATCAGGTAAACCTTCAAAAGCAACATAGAGGAAATTATGCCTTACAAATAAACTGCCCAGAAAACTTGTCATGTTTGTTTGTTTTTTTATTTAAAAAAAACTGGATCCATGTAACTCAGCTTCCTCTAACAGTTCCTTCCCATCATCACTTTACAGCACTACATAAAATAAAATAAAGTCATTGTTCATAAGGCAAAAACATTGAGGTTTACTGAGGTTTGCTTGGTAGAACTACTGAGGAGTGACCTACTGAGGTCCGAAAGTCAGTATGGCATCCAATGCTGCTAATTTGAACCCTTAATTAGTTACAGGGCTCACCAATGGCCTCTATTAACCAACATCTCAAAGACTTAACAGTAAACATTGTTGTGAGAGTAAAATAAGGAAAGTGCCAGGGCTGTAGCTAGAGGGAGTGGTAAAATGAGGGCATTGTCCCTTCAAATAAGAATTCACTTGCCTCTCCCATGAAAGTTTCCTTCAGTCCCTAAATGTCGAGCACTGCACTGGGTGATGATTCAGATTTTCTTTGGATAAAAAAGTAAAGGTTTCACCTTTGATGAGGTTGTCTGGATGTGTCCGACTGAAGGAGGCAATGCTCATCTCCGTTACTAAGCCAAAGAGCCAGTATTGTCAAAGATGACTCTGTGATCATATGGCCAGCATGACTGAATGAAACACTGGTACCTTCCCACCAAAGTGGTACCTATTTATCTATTTGCACTTTTACATGCTTTCGAACTACTAGGTTGGCAGATGCTGGACCTAGTGATGGGAGCTCACCCCATCACATGGCGTTTGGGTCTCGAACTGCTGATCTGCTGAGTTTGCAATTGTCAGAGTCAGCATCTTAGCCATTAAGCTACCAAGTCCCTCAATACCTGAACTCGATACATAAACAGTTTAGATATATTTGGATACGCTCAACTGAAGTTTTCAGTTCCTCCAATAGCAGAAATTTGGGATCTGAAGGAAAATTTCATTGGAGGCAGAATTCTTATTGGGGGGAGCAATAGTCTCATCCAGCCCTCATAGCGGGACCCCTAGAAAACATATGTGTATGAATCTTGTACAAGAGAAAGGCTGAACTGAGTATCAAGTGCAATTAGCCTGCTTTGTGAGCACAGGCCTCAAAGATATTCCAGACAAAGGCATTCCACACTGGGAAAGAATGGATATCATCTGGTATTGTTAAAGTAGATGCAAAGAGGTAAATTTATTAGATAGGCAACACAAGAAAGTTTTGTGCAAAAGACCTATAGGATCCATTTTGATTTCAGCACAAAAAGCTAAGGGCTTATGCACATGTACAGTGCTAGTGAAGAACAGCCATTCCGTTCTACTGCTGCAGTCTAACACTGTCAGAAAGGATCAGCATTTGCATGGCTGACCTAAAAGGCATCCTGAGCCTTGGAAAAAACAACAACCTCACCCCACAATTGCTGCTTAAGGAAAGGCTCGCTGGCTCTTTTAGTGAGCTAAAAACAGTTTTTCAGGATGACCCTGGGTGCTGCAGAGTTGCTGCTTTCTAATTTAAGGGTCAGAGGCAATGAAAGGCATAAGAGACACAACAGAGTGTTAATTTTGCTTTCCTGGTTGTTTCAAATGTCTGCTAAAGGCAACCTGTGCTTAACCCCCTGCCCCATCCCTGCCTTGTCAGAGTCAACTGTATGGATTATTGTTATACGCACATTAATTGTAATGGTTGTCCAGCACCCTATCATCTAGTTGCAGCAGGGGAAGGGAAGGTGTTAATCTCAGTTTTCACACTGAACATTGGAAGCATGCTAATCCACTGCAACATCCACAATCCCTTTACTCTGGCCCTGCTAACTGAGGCTTCTGGAAGTTGAAGACCAAAAGATCTGGAGGCCAAGAGTTCTCCATTGCTGTAATATAGGATGATGCTTCAGAACTTTTCAGAAAACAGAAATTTAAAACTGCAGCAAGATAAAGAACATACAGAGATATTTTTTTTTTGTGTGCAACTCAAGATATCACTCCTAATCACATGCATGTATATACAGGACTGTACATCTGAATCAGGATCCATCAGGATTAACTCCACTTGATTCAGTAGGACATTGTCCCAAGTTAAGAGTAAACATGGGATCAAAGGCTCAATTAATTAATACACTGTATAACCAAGTTACCACCTGCTGCCAAGCAAACTTTCCAGAATTTTCCCATATGTACAGGTGCTTTCTATATCTCTTTCTCCAACTCTCTTTCCTTCTCACACACAAAATATTTCTCATATAGTTGTTCAGGGTGTATAGGCACCCTGGCTGGACATTCTTTTGGCAAGAAAGCAAATGGATGTAAGACTGACCCCACCTCAGACCCTGCCCCACAAAATCAATAGGCGCAAAATTGCACTTTTACACTAGATATGGCCCCATCCCACTCCAAAAAAACCCCAAAAGTTCAGATATTCAATCATGTATCCATGCTACATAAACTAGTCATTTTCATCACTACAATATGCCATGCACAAGTTAACACAGAAGAAGGTAGACAAAAGTTTGGTGGTTAATCTGGGGTAGTTCTCACAGAAAGATCCTTAGGAATGAAAATTGAGACAGAATGCCCGCAAAATCTCTCATGCTCACATGGTGTATCACACATCCAGATTTATATCCATCTTCCTACACACTATAATCTCTTGCACCTTGGTGCCTTTCCAAGGCTGAGACAAGAATCCCACACATATAAAAATATCTCTCTAAATTCATAGCAACTTCTTGATTCCAAACAGTGACTGAACTTGAGTTATTCTTAAAAATAACTGGGGAGAAGGAGGAAGTTAAGAATTTCATAGTGAAATTGTATTAAATTGTCTTTATCTCCACAGCAAACAGAACAATCTTCCAGGTATATAACAAGGGGCTCAAGGAAGCTTAAACAGTTACCCCCTCTTATCCTTTTAACAACAGTGACCTAGTTCACATGTAAAAGAAAACCAGACTTTCTTACTACATGAACAATTCTGTACAAACCTCAGTTTTATATGATTCAACTTCCACTTTCCTCTTTTGTATGTCAGAGGAAAAAAATTAAAGTTTGTCCTTTTAATTCTGGGGTTGGCAAAGTGTGGCCCCAGGACCACATGCAGCTCTTGGGACCCCCCCCCCCGACTTCTCTAGTCCCCAGCCCACTAGTTTTTTTTAAGAAATGGGGGCAATTTGGCAGCAATTAATTTGCCCCCAAACAGGCCAAAAACAGCCTAGAAATGCTGCATTTTTCTTCTCCTAACACTGCAAAGCCTCTCAAACTTCCCCAAAACATCTCCCCAAAAAAGGAGAGAGAGAAAGATCGTGTTGGCCAAAAATCAGCTAAAATGGTAGCCATAAGTGACATCACATCACTTCAGGCACACTGAAACTGGACAGTTGCTCACCCCTGCTTTAAATAAACTGGAAAATAAGGTTTATTCAAACTATTTTTAGCAAGAACAATACAGGATTCAAATCATGGTTTCAAATCTTGGCTCATTTGCAAACCATAGTTTAAACAAACCACAGTTCCATAAGTTTCATAACCATAACTGAGCACTAGGGTTAGTTTAAAACTAAAGGTAGAATTTTTCAGGCTCCTTCTCTGGTGTGCAAATGATAAGAGAAGAGAAGTATTCATGGTTCATTCACACAGAAGTAAATCATAGTTTCCTGTTATATATGGATCAACTTTATAAGCAACCCTGGAAGATAGTGTGGGAACAAGACCATTACTGGACACTGACTGGAAAGGAAGATTAACTTGGATTTTCCCTATCCAAATCCCGTATTATATTCCATTCCCTATACTGACTATTTGCTAGTAGTCTATTTGTTGTCTTCTATGTGCAAATAGATAGTATGGAAGTGTAGATTATGAAATTTTGAAGCCAATAGTACCAATATTTGTAAGGATCCTTCAAAAAATGTTGCTCTTTCAAACCAGAATACATCTCATCTGCTGAGTGTCGCTCTCCACATTAACACAAACTGAAGCCATTACCATATATATATATATATATATATATATATATATATCAAGGAGAATTTTCAGACTCAAATGCTATGGATTAACTGTTGTACTGTCTGCAACTATCTACAATGTGCACTGCATGCACTTATTTTAAGTCCCATCCAACTCAATATGATTTCCTTCTTCGCAGAGATGCACTAATCATAAATTATTTTTGCAATAATCTTGGGAGATAGAATGATGAAATGATATTTTTAATACAGGCTTGTAGAAGTATTCTCCCAGTCCTACTTAGCTTGGAGTTGTCTCAGCATGAAAACAAACAAAAATGCTTAAACAAGTTGAAATTACTATGATGAAAGCATATAGTGAAGACAGATGTAACACTTTAGCTGTTTTAATTTACCTTTACTGGCCTGAAAACAGAGGTTATTGCCATACTGCACAATTAATTCAGTTTGACATCGCTTTAACTGTCATGGTTCAATGTTATGGACTCCTGGGATTTGTAGTTTGTTGTGGCACCAGAAGTCTCTGACAGAGAAAGCTGAGTATCTCACAGAACTACAACTCCCATAATTCTATAGCACTGAGCCATGACAGTTAAAGTGATATCAAACTGCAGTGTAGATGCAGCCAAAGTCTCTGGATGAACAAAGTACCGTATGTTTGAGCTGCTTTCACCAATTTAAAATATTACGGTACATCTGTCTTCACTATTAGTTCCTTGTGGTTTTACATATTCATTCCTGTTGGAACACTTTCTCTATTCAAGCAGGGTTGGTAGGAGTTTGAACCACTTTACTACAAACTCCTAAAAACCTTTTGTAGTGAAGTGGTACAAATCTCTGAACAGAGTGAGATGAGCATGAGCTGGGTCCTATCATTCTGAAAAAAACTATTGTCTCCACAACACAATAGACAATAGAGAATTACTACACTTCAGTGTTATTTGTAAGAGAGGGTAAACCACTTTGTTCATCTAGATAGCAACTAATTTGCATTATGATCATAGGATTAAAACACAAGATTGGATCTAAACTTAGTCATACTTAAGAAAAGGGTCACCAAAATCAATGGGACTTCAGTTAGTCACCTTTAACTTAAATCTCATTTATGATGACATTGGGATCACTTCTGACTACACCTAAATCTAACTCATTTTAGTTACTAGATTTTTTTTTTTTTTTGGTGCATTGCAAGTTTTTAATTTTACAAGAAACCACAAAGTCATTCTTCTTTGCTGAGTCTGCAGGTAACTAACAGAATCCTAGAAAACACTGAGGTGATAAATCTGAGCTCAGGCTGACAAAAACAGAGAAAGGCAACCTTCTTCCTGATATCTACTTGTTCTAAGTGCAGGAAATGCCCATGGAGACCAGCAGGACCTTATCAAACGCTGGCCAGCAAGCGAAGTATAAGCGAAGTTAAAGTGAACTACACAGATTCCATTTAGCTTGCACGGCCATAGCGCAATGTTTCTGCCTCCTCGAGAAGGCGGCGGCGCGGCCACTGCGCAATGTTTGGGGCCTCGGAGGGGGTGGTGGCGGAGGCTCCCTCCCACGCCTCGCCCTCCCTCCGCACTTGCCAGCCCTCCAGCCAGCACCGGCGGAGAGGCGGTCTGGCCGCGGAGGAGGCGGCGGTGGAGGCTCCTTCCCGCGCGGCGGCTCTGGCCGCGGAGGAGGCGGCGGCGGAGGCTCCTTCCCGCGCCTCGCCCTCCCTCCAGCACAGGAGGCAGCGGCGGAGGCTCCTTCCCGCGAGGCAGCTCTGGCCGCGGAGGAGGCGGCGGCGGAGGCCCCTTCCCACGCCTCGCCCTCCCTCCGCACTTGCCAGCCCTCCAGCCGGCCCAAGGCACCGGCGGAGAGGCGGCTCTGGCTGCGGAGGAGGCGGCGGCGGAGGCTCCCTCCCGCGCCTCGCTTGGTACATCCACAAAAATCTGAATGTCAAAAGATCTCCTTTGACTTCGGATCAAGTGGGTGAAATACGTTTCAGCTTTGGATTGCCTTTGGATATTGTGTGGACACAAGGAAAGGAAAAACGTTTTAGCTTTGGATTGCCTTTGGATATTGTGTGGACACAAGGAAAGGAAAAACATTTCAGCTTTGGATTGCCTTTGGATATTGTGTGGACACAAGGAAAGGAAAAACGTTTTAGCTTTGGATTGCCTTTGGATACCTTCTGCTTGGGACCCCGTGTGATAAGGCCCATAACCTCTCCCTGAAATCTGAAATGGTATACCCCATTTAACAGAACAGGCTTCCCTACGTCAAATGAGTAAGAAGCAAAATAACAAGAAGCAAAACCTAAAGATGCCAGCCACAGATGTAGGTGAAACATCAGGAATAAATTCTTCCAGAACGCAGCCACATAGCCTGGAAAAGCCACAGAAAACGATAGCAAAGTAACAGTTTAAGAGGAAGCCATTAGAAAGACACATTGATGCCATAACTCCTCCCCAAAGCATAAAATTATACCGGTGTATTTCAACAAGTACAGAATGGCTCTCTTCAACTACTGAAGCCTCACAATCGCTTCTCAAGTAAATAATATATTTTGTTTGGGAAATGGTCCTTCAACCCAGAAAGCCAAATACATCACCAGAAAATGCAGGTTGTTACTTGCTGTTTAAAATTATGAATTAGAAAACTGAAACAGGAACTGAGCCCAAATAGTTGTCCGATGCTCTTACTGCCTTTGTAATGAACAGTCAAAATACCAGAAGGCAGGAGCAGATGCGTGTCTCATTAGGTCCAAAACACAATGCAGAAATGAGCCAGTCTGAGACCGCTTTAACTGCCCTGACTCAGAGCTTGGGAATCCTGGGAACTGTAATTTATCACGGCCCCAGAGCTATCTGACAGAGAAGGCTAAATGTCTCACAAAACTAGTTCCCAAAATTCCCGTGCATTGAGCCAGGGCAGCTAAAGCGGACTCAAACTGAATTATTTCTGCAGTGTGTTTTAGGCCATTGATCCGTGAGGGAGAATACTGCATGCATGTTTTCCCTTACATGTGTGTGTGTAACAGAGATTTGAGAAGACTTGAAAGCTGAATATTCCAGAACAGTGCCCAGATTATACCTGAGGGGATCTGAAACCTGCACATCTTGCTTCCCCCCATGTGAACTTCAAGAACAATTTGCTCCCTGCTTCTTTTTCATGTTAATGTTTCATGTTTTCCCTGGTCCTCCATCTGCCCCACAACAGCCTCCCTGAAAAGCAATGGGCTTGACATGGGATGAATGGGTTGAGGCTTGCAATCCAGATCACGTGCGGCAGACAGACATCAACAGCACACTGAGGAAATGTGTAAACACTGCTCGCTCTCGCTCGCTCCGGCTGGAATGAAATCAGCAAGCGAAACTGAAGTAATCCAGTGAGAACAGCCTCAAATGCACCTCCTCTCTTCAGGGCAAAGGCTGTTGCCATTATTCTAAATAAGGGAAATGAAATGGAGGAAGGGATGAGAGAGGGAATCTTCCTGAAGGATCCAGCTGTCCATTGCTCCCCATGGAGTCCATCTTGCTAAGTAAGGAAAGAAGCAGCTGCAGGAGGCTTCACAGCTGCCACTCCTGCCCTTCGCTATGCCTTGGCAGCCTCTGGAGAAGGCAAAGAGCTCCTCAGGATCCCGATTCTCTGATTCTCCTGAGTGAAGAAGACTTGTGCAAAATCCAAAGGGAAGGGGAGGGGGGGGAGCCTAAGCCATATGGCACAGATAGAGCACCACTCTCAGTTGCTAGAAATATTACATAATGTTGAAACACCTAGAGATACGCCAGAATCTTAGCCACAGCAATCTCTTGAAGCTGACTGGGATCTAAAGATTTCCTCGCATTCACCATGAAAGCTCATCCTTTAAAGCAATGGTCTCCAAACTTTTTTTCCGGTTACCGCTTCCTTTCCTCTTGGGGTGATGACCCTAGTGCAACCCCCCCCCCCAGAATATTTCTTGATATTAGGTTTACTGCTCTATTGCAAATTCAAAACAACAAATCTCGGTCACTTCTCCCTTTGCAGTTGGTCACTCCGAGAGCAGCAACTAATAGATGACTGACCAGAAATTGAGAAGCCTCTCACCTATGCCAGCCCTCCAGCAAAGGCCAGTGCGGGCAAGAGGCCTCTCAGTCATTGCTTAGCCCAGTGATTCCCAAACTTTGATCCTCTGGATGTTTGGGACTTCAGCTCCCATAATTCCTCACTACTGACCTAGCTGTCTGGGGCTTCTGGGAGCTGAAGTCCAAAACACCTGGAGAACCCAAGTTTGGGAATCAATGGCTTAGCCAGCTGCTCGGTTGCTGCTCCCAAGGGGATTGGGTGTGAAAGAAGCTTCTCCTTGGCAAGGAAGGACCTGCAATCCTCCTTCATTGGGGCAGAGAAGAGTACAGCTGGTGTGTGTGTATAGGGCAGGGGTAGGCAACCTTTCCCCTTTAAGGGCCGAGGGACTTCAGCTCCCAGAATCCCAGGAGCTATTGGCCAACATGGGACTATTGGCCAACATGGCTGAGGCTTCTGGGAGCTGAAGTCCCTCGGCCCTTAAAGGGGAAAGGTTGCCTACCCCTAATATAGGGTTTACAGAGGCTACATGCCCTGAGAATGCATGGATGGGGAGAGGGAGAGATTTTAACTATAGGAGCCACTCCAAGGTGAAGGGCTCTTTCCAAGAATTGATCCCAAATACTCCTCCCTCTCCTTCACCAGAGACATGTCTTCCCCAGCTTCAACTGTTTTCCCCACCCTACACACACACACAAATATACAAACACTGTTTCTTCTGTTCCACCTTCGTTCAGTCTGTCTGAGGTCCAAAACACCTGCAGAAATAATCCAGCTTGAGACCACTTTAGCTGCCTTGGCTCAGTGCTAGGGAATCCTAGGAATGGTAGTTTATTGTGGACCCAGAGGTCCATGATAGCAAAGACTAAGGGCCTGAACAGACTTCCAGAAATAATCCAGCTTGAGACCACATTAACTGTCCTGGCTCAATGCTAGGGAACCATGGGGATTGTAGTTTTTTCTTAAAGACATTGAGCCTTCTCTTGAGAGAGCTCTGGGGCCACAATAAACTACAGTCCCCATGATTCCCTAGCACTGATCCAGGGCAGTTAAAGTGGTCTCACGATGGATTATTTCTGGCTGTTTGTTCAGGCCCTAAATGTCTCACACAAAACTACAGTTCTCAGAATCCCCTAGCATTGAACCAGGGCAGTTAAAGCGGTCTTAAACTGGATTGTTTCTGCAGTGTGTTTTGGACCTGAGTTGAAAGAGATCGTGGCCATTGCTGTAAGCACCTAGAACAGGGGTAGTCAACCTTTCCCCTTTAAGGGCCAAGGGACTTCAGCTCCCAGAAGCCTCAGCCATCTTGGCCAATAGTCCCATGTTGGCCAATAGCTCCTGGGATTCTGGGAGCTGAAGTCCCTCGGTCCTTAAAGGGGAAAGGTTGCCTACCTCTGACCTAGAATCATCTTCTGTCGCTATAACCTGAAACCCCAAAACAGTCCTAAATGTAGGATGGCTTCCAGGGGGAGTCTGTTTATCTGCCAAATGAGATGCCAGGCTTTGGAGGGAAAGGAGGAGATGGTCAGGAGAGAAGGCTCTAGAAATGAAATCACGTAACATGTCCTTACAGAAGAGAAGCACAGACCTCAGGCAAAGAAAGGAAGACCTGGGACCCCCATCCATCCCTTTACCTGCCCTTTCTACCTGCTATCCTAAATTCCTGCCGTCTTCAGTACAAGATCCAAACCCCACAACGACACAGGGACACCTTTATGGGGCCATGGAGAGTCTGCGACCTGACTCCGTTTTCAGCCTACCTGCTCCTGAAATGGCCGCTCTCTACCTCAAGAGATTGTCAAATACACCTTGAAGGCTTTCTGAGAAGGGTCAGGAACTGAGAAGGGCCAGGAGAAAAGGCAGTTGTGGATGGAGAAAGATTTAGGGGTGTTGGCACCCAAGTCCCAAAAGTGAACCTCGTCTTAATGGATGCATCCACACTGCAGAAATAACCTGGTATGATAGCACTCTTAACTGCTGTGGCTCCAGGCTATAGAATTCTGGGAATGGTCATTTGTCAAACAAACTTATATTATATTATATTATATTATATATCAGGGCTGGGGATATATAATGGCTGGGGATATAGATAGATAGATAGATAGATATAGATCTCTCTCTCTCTCTCTCTCTATATATATATATATATAAAACTATATATATTACATAGATAGATATAGATATAGATATATAGATACCAGGGCTGGGGAGTAGTGGTATATCTATATATAGATATATAGATATATATAGATATAATTCCCCAGAATGCCATACATCTAACATTATATATGTAACATTAAGAAAAAATATCGTACTCTGGAATAGGACAAGGAGTAATCCCCAAATCACCACTGCTCCCCAACCCTGATATCTATATCTATTTACATAATATATATAGTAATATATCCAGCCCTGATATCTATATATAGATATAGATATATAGTACAAGGAGTAACCTCCAAATCACCACTACTCCACAGCCCTGATATCTATCTATAATATATATGTGTGTGTGTGTGTATGTGTATGTATATATAGGTATAGATATATATATAGATATATAGATATAGATATCAGGGCTGTGTGTGTGTGTGTGTGTGTGTGTATATATATATATATATATTACTATATATATTATAGATAGACAGATATAGCTATCAGGGCTGGGGAGTAGTGGTGATTTGGGGGTTACTCCTTGTCATATATATATATATATATATATATATATATATATATATCAGGGCTCTGTGTTTTGTGTGTGTGTGTATATATATATATATATATATATATATATATGACAAACGACCATTCCCAGAATTTCATAGCCTGGAGCCACGGCAGCTACTCTCAGATACTGTAGTAGTATCAAACCGGGTTATTTCTGCAGTGCGGACGCTGGTGAAATGGCTCCTTAAGTGCGCGCGCCCTCCCTGCCTGCCTCCCGCCCGCTTTTACCTCAGCGCTGAGGGGGAAATGGGGGTCCGAAGGCGGGTGTCCTCCTCCTGTCCTCTCTCTCTTTCTCGCCTCAGCGCTCACTGTCCCAACGGAGAGACCTTGGAGGGCGCTGGAGCCGAGGAAGCGGCGTTGTTCTCGGCTGCCCTGGCTCCTCCTTCCCCGCCTGCCATGGACGAAGGGCCGCCCACCGGGCTCCCCTCAGCTCCCGAGTGTCCCAAGGCCGGACCCTCCTCCCTCGCCGGCCTCACTCCCAGGAGCCTTACATGGCCGGCTCCGCGTCCTCCTCCGCTCCTCTCCTTCTTAGGGAGGAGAGGCTCTGAGGGCGGCACAGGTGGAGGCCCCGGCAGGTGAGGCAATTATTAGCTGCATCCGCACTGGAGAAATAGCCCGCTTTGGGCTCGCTTTCATTGCCGTGGCTCCAGGCGATGGCATTCTGAGGAATGTCGTTTGTTGTGGGGCCCAGAACTGGACACAGTATCCCAGGAGAGGCCTGGCTAAAGCAGAATAGAGTGGCACTATGACTCTCCTTGATCTAGACTCTAGACACTGTATTCCTTTGGTGCAGCCTAGAATCGCATTGGCCTTTTTAGCTGCCGCATCACACTGTTGGCTCATGTTCAACTTGCGGTCTACTAGAGGCCTAAGCAGACTGCCAGAAATAGTGCACATTAAATTGAGGCACTGCCCTGGCTCAGTGCTAGGGAGTCATGGGAATTGTATTTTTTTCTGGGACATTGAGCCTTCTCTGTCAGAGAGCTCTGGTGCCACAATAAAATACAGTTCCCATGATTCCCTAGCACTGAGCCAGGGCAGTGCCTCAATTTAATGTGCACTATTTCTGGCAGTCTGCTTAGGCCCTAGGACTCCTAGAGCCTTTTCACACGTAGTCGCATTAAGCCGAGTGTCCCACGTCCTACATCTATGCATTTCATTTTTATTTATTTTTTACCTTACATTTCTCCCTGTTGAAATTCATTTTGGGCCTGAACAGACTGCCAGAAATAATCCAGTTTGTTTGAGACCACTTTAACTGTCCTGGCTCAATGCTAGGGAATCATGGGAATTGTAGTTCTTCTGAGACATTGAGCCTTCTCTGTCAGGGAGCTCTGGTGCCACAATAAACTATAGTTCCCATGATTCCCTAGCACGGAGCCAGAGCAGTTAAAGTGGTCTCAAGCTGGATTATTTCTGGCAGTCTGTTCAGGCCCTTTCTTAGCTTTGGCCCAGCTTTCTAACTTATTCAGGATGTCGTTGTTGTTACTGAGCTCCACAGAGAAGCCCTTTAGCTGTTCATGGAAGCTTCCAGAAGCCATGGCCTGCCTTCAAAACCAGGCCAAACGCATGGGTTTGGTTTTTTAAAAACAGAAAATGTGGAGTTCTGCCCAGTTCCACTTTCATTCTGAGGGTTTTTTCTGGCCTGTAAAGGGCCCAAACCCCCAAAGGATGTGGGGCAGGGGTAGGCAACCTTTCCCCTTTAAGGGCCGAGGGACTTCAGCTCCCAGAAGCCTCAGGCATGTTGGCCAATAGTCCCATGTTGGCCAATAGCTCCTGGGATTCTGGGAGCTGAAGTCCCTCGGCCCTTAAAGGGGAAAGGTTGCCTACCCCTGATGTGGGGGGTGTCTCCCAGTGGTCCCCTAACTGTGCCCTTTAAGAGATTTTGGACTTCAGCTCCCAGAAGCCTCAGCCATGTTGGCCAATAGTCTGGGATTGTGGGAGCTGAAGTCCAAAACCCCTTAAAGGGCAAAGTTTGGGAACCACTTGCAAGACTCTTGAGTGTGTCTATAATGCCATTTTTGCTGTTATATGCATTCAGCTCCTTTTTGGCAACACATGGGGTTTTCGTGGCAAGATTTGTTCAGAGGAGGTACTGGCGCCTTCCCCTGAGGCTGAGAGTGTGTGACTTTCCCAAAGTCACCAAGTGGGGTTTATACGGCCGAGCTAGGATTTGAACCCTCGTCTCCAGAGTCACAGAGTCCTGTACTCAAAGCACTACTACAGCACTCTGGCTCTCTATAACGCAATATATACATGTGTAGAAAGATGAGAAGGAGAACCCATAAGAGTTAGACTATTATGGAGTATATCTGGCAGATATTGGGGCCATAGAGTTGCACTGGAGGACCTAGAGATTCCTTGAGAGGTGTTCTCTTAGGTTATAAAATATTATATATATAATATAAAATATTATAAAATAAAAACTCATATATATATATATATATATATATATATATATATATGAGTTCTTTTCACTTTTCACTTTCACAGGGATCCTGTGCCCCTAACCCCAGCAAATGGTAGGGCAAACTGTACATTTCTAATATAGTTTGCCAAGTCACTATTGCAAAGGACATGTGCTGGGAACATTCAGCATGGTATGATGGCTTGAGCATTGGACTAGGACACTAGGAGACCAGGGTTCAAATCCCGGCTCGGCCATGGAAACCCACTAGGTGACCTTGGGCAAGTCACACTCTCTCAGCCTCAGAGGATGGCAATTAAAAAAAACTGTCTGAAGAAACCTGCCAAGAAAACCCCATGGTAGGTTCACTTTAGGGTGGCCGTAGCTTGGAAATAACATGAAGGCACGCAACAGCAACAACAACAACAACAACAACAAAGAATTTTATAGAAGTCAAAGCTTCTGTGTTTGTTGTTGTTACGAGGTGAGATCATGGACAAAACATGCTTAGCCACAGTATGGATGGTTTTACTATCTAGGCATCTTGTATTTGCTAAGAATATGGGGGTTTTTTTTAGTTTTCTTTTGAGTTTAAAGTAACAGAGTGCTGTATATTACACACCTTTGACTTCTCACATTACACACATTTGTAGGTAAACCTCAAAGCAGGGATGGGGAAAGGGGAGCAACTCACTCAAAAATGTGCCAGGCAAAAAAAAAAATCACCCCTACACATGAAGACTGTTGTAAAATGGCTTTAAAATATGGCTGTTTTTTATTATTATTTCCTGTCCAATGCCAAGAACCTTCTGAAAAAATTTAAAGCATGAAAAAACTAGCCAATTTTGAGCCAAATATGAAACCAGTAGGCGCTGGGAGCAAAAAATTAATCCCCGCCACACTGAAGATGCCCATGCCTAGGTGACACTCTAAGTAAGCAGTTATATGGGAATAGTAATAGAAACAGTGTCTCTCTAAAGTTTTTTTTAAAAAATAAAAATTTATTGAATTAAAAATGAACATCCAATAGCATCACACATATGTAATCTTGTACAGATTAAATTGTTTGGAGAACATCGGAACATAATGTCAAATGGTAAGAAGGCGGGTGAACAGTTATATTATGTGGGGTAACACAATCAATAAAGGGAAACTATTTTTTCATTAAAGGGTTCTTTGTTTTGTTATACTAAATAATTCATTTTATCTGACAGCTTCTCCATTAGCCATTGATTGCAAACTCTTTTACACCAGATATCTAGGGACACAAGCCCTGTCTTCCAAGCTTTAGCCGCTTCATGTTGAGCTGCCATCAATAGAAAAGCAATCAACATTCTGTGTCTTAAATGTTTATTACCCATGATGTAAATTGAAAGTAATAGGAGAGCTGGGCAGAAGGTGATATTTTTTTTTGTTTAGTAATTAAAGCAGTCTGATCAAGCACTTCATGCCAAAAGGAATTAATTTGGGGGCAGTCGATCCACATATGTTTATATGACCCTGGGACAGCCATCCCCACTAGAATAAGGATTATAAATGTACCATTTGTGGACCAACTTTAAAAAATTATCTGTGGTTCTGTACATTCCAGCTGCTGCGGATTGCCTTCGATGAGGAGGTGGCCTCTGAGAGCGTGGAGATCTTCCGGAAGCATCTCAGCAAGCTGCACTACCTTTGTTTTCACAGTGGGCCTGTCAAGCAAACCATCTGTGCAGCCCAAACCCAAGGAGAAAAACCCATCACTCAGGTGCGGGCAGAGCCCCAGAACTGGATGCTCCAGCTTGGTAGATGAAGGGAATGCTGTGGATATAGTATATCTTGATTTCAATAAGGCCTTTGACAAGGTCCCCCATGACATTCTTGCAAACAAGCTGGTAAAACGTGGGCTAGACAAAGTAACTGTTACATGGATTTGTAATTGGTTGACTGGCCGAACCCAAAGGGTGCTCAACAATGGCTCCTTTTCAACCTGGAAAGAAGTGACCAGTGGGGTGCCACACCCTGGGCCCCAGTGCTATTCAATATATTTATTAATGACTTGGATGACAGTATTGGGGCATAGTTATCAAATTTGCAGATGACACCAAATTAGAAGGAGTAGCTAATACCCCAGAAAACAAGATCAAAATTCAAAATGACTTGAACAGACTAGAAAGCTGGGCCAAAGCTAACAAAATGAAATTCAACATGGAGAAATGTAAGGTACTGCACTTAGGGCAGAAAAATGAAAAGCACAGATATATACGATGGGGGACACCTTGCTTTAATGAGACTACGCGTGAAAGGGATCTAGGAGTCCAGGTGGACCACAAGTTGAACATGAGTCAACAGTGTGATACAGCAGCTAAAAAGGCCAATGCAATTTTAGGCTGCATCAATAGAAGTATGGTGTTTAGATCAAGAGAAGTAATAGTGCCACTCTATTCTGCTTTGGTCCGGCCTCACCTGGAATACTGTGTCCAGTTCTGGGCACCACAATTCAAAAAGGATGTGGAGAAACTGGAGCGTGTCCAAAGGAGGGCAACTAAAATGGTGAAGGGTCTGGAAACCAAGCCCTATGAGGAACGACTTAGGGAGCTGGGGATGTTTAGCCTGGAGAAGAGAAGGCTGAGAGGTGATATGATAGCCGTGTTTAAATATTTGAAGTGATATCATATTGAGGAGGGAACAAGCTTGCTTTCTGCTGCTCCAGAGACTAGGACCTGGAACAATGGATGCAAGCTCCAGGAAAAGAGATTCCACCTCAACATTAGGAGGAACTTCTTGACAGTAAAGGCTGTTCGACAGTGGAACACACTGGAGTCTCCTTCCTTGGAGGTCTTTAAGCAGAGGCTGGATGGCCATCTGTCAATGGGGATGCTTTGATTGGGAGTTCCTGCATGGCAGGGGGTTGGACTGGATGGCACTTGTGGTCTCTTCCAACTCTATGATTCTATGATTCTGTGGTTAGGACTGATCCTGATTTCTTTGGGAGCAATGACCAAATAGTGACCCGTTCAGATTCAGGTAATAATATATTCAGTTCACCTTCCCAACTTATTTTAGAACTGCTAGTATCTTGGTAGATATCTTTCAATATATATTGATAGATATGAGAAACTACAGTCACCCCTCTGTTTTTGTGAGGGACACACACACACACATGCAAAAACAGAAAATCGCCAATATTCAAGCCCCATTGGCTTGAATGGCAGCCGGCGCCATGGGCACACACCCCATTTTGTCCATTATGTCCCTCCCTGCCCACGAATGGGCAAAACTGCAGACTCCAAATCCATAAATACGGAGGGATCACTGTGGATCCTTCACATTGCCAGAAGGATCACTGCACAACATTTCAAAGGCTGTCATAGATCTTAACTTTCCAAAGAAGACTAGAGAATGTTTTACTTTGGTTAATTTGATACCATGTGACTGACAATGAATCTAGAGTCAATATCAGATCCTCAGTGGATCTGGGTTTGTTATTGGTTAAAAGATCTCTAATTAAATAAATCCCTCTCTCTTCCCAGTCCTTATAGTACTGCATTTTATCTGGGTGGGGGGAAAAATGGGATGGTACAGAAATTGACATAGGTGACAAGTCTGGAGAAATAAGGTATTTCCATTTGTGCCAGATCTCAATGGTTGTTTTGAACCATGGATTCTTTAAGTCCCTAATTTCCTTTCCCAAGATTTTTTTTAAAAATAAATACTATGCAAGGTACTGAGATCTGCATTAAGCTCTGGGCTTTATCATTTAATACACACACACATTGTGCAGGAACAAAGGTGTAGCCAACAATTGTTGTGTCTCACAAAATGAAACTGATAAGTTATAATCACCACAGGCCATCTAAATCTAAGTTTTTTAAGCCCTAAAACGTGGAAAAAACCAAACGTAAGCGCTCACCTATTCCAATGAAATCATTTGGATACAGAAAAAGGAACCATAAAAGAACCATTAATGGATTTTCATATACCATCCCCCAACCCTCTCCCCAGAAAAGATGTCTATGTGCATATTGGACAGGGATTAATAACTGAGTGTTCCAGTTAGATTACTAAAGTTGCAATCCTATGGTCCTTCATGGTTTCATTAAAAACAAAATGTGAAGGAAGGAAATATCCCTCCCTTTTGCTGATGTAAGCTCAGCGGGGCTTTGGATAAGGAGGTTCCTCTGGCTTTGGATCCCATATCTGCACTGGTAGGATTGCTTTGCTCATATTAAAAACAGGTAAATACTACATGGGGGGCGGGGGGGAGGGAGATATCAAGAATATTACTTTAGCTTTCGGAAAAAGTCTCGCGAAATCAGTCAATGATAAAATAAAAACACAATAACGTTTGTACTGTGTATTGAGGTAAACAGAGGAAATAGAACAGACTAAGAGTAAGCAAAGGAAACACAATGGCTGATATATAAACAACATTTTTTTTTTAATGGGGAAAAGAAAAGAAGTAAAAAAGATGTCCAGGGCGTGTATATAGAGTCTAGAGAGATAAAATAAAACAGGAAAAAGTATGTAACTATTTAGAAATACAGATAATACATATGTAACCAAAAACAAAATTTTATAATAAAAAGGGATTATTTCTAACAAAACAAAACAAAAATTAAACCATGAACACAGGTAGGGGTTACTCCAAATAAATACATATTTCCCTAGTCCAAACTTCCCTTTCTAGGGGGTATTGTTTCCACTGGGGGTGGGTGGGTTAATATTCATTGAATGTTACTGAATTTTAGTACAGAGACATGATTCCAATGGCACATACATCACATAATTTTTCCCTCCTTCCTGCACAGAAAGTTGCATATTTCAATGTACATTTTCCTTAAAGCATGACTTTGTGTCTGCATTTTCCCCCCCTTAATGTGTACTTTTGGCGCATTTACCCCATTCAGTTAAGTAGCCCTGGAGCAGCGGTGTGTCTCATGTGGAAAGCAACAGATTGAAGAAGAGAAGTTCCTGTTCGTGCAAAGACTCTGTGAGTTTAAAAAAAAAAAAAAACCTGGAAAATATGGGATTTTGCTCTCATGGAGGTTTTCCATGTGAGCAAGATTTTGAATTTTCCAGGTTTCTTAGTCGCTCAGAGAGCCTCTGCACAAACAGGAGCATCTCTTCAAATGCATCACTTTCTACATTGTGAACCTAATGACAGAGAGGGATGGAACTGGGCATGCCATTAATCCTGTTTAAGAAATGTGATGAGTAATACCTGAACAGGGCTTCTTTGTGTGTTTTTAGTTGCGTACATTTTTCAAACGTACATATAGTTTTGTCTGTATTCTTCACCAAAATGCAACACAGGCCAGAGAAAGGTAAGAATTCAGAAGCAAAATCTGCTTTCTTTATTATTTATTCCTTTAGGATATTTATAATCTGTGTCCTTTAGTCACAAAGTTTCCCAGAGTGGATTATAATTTGTTTGACAATTTCCTTTTCGCAGGCTTGCGAGAAGGCACAACACACAAAGGAGTTGATCACATTGAGAAATTTGGAAGTTTCAATTGGGTCAGAACCCACGGTTATCCAGCATATTTAGGCTCAGTTGCGCAAATGGTTTTCACACAATGTTGCGCGCAAACCACTTGGCATCTGACAGGAGAGTGACATGAACCAGCAAATAGGCATTTTGGGGAAAATACTGTAAATGTATTTCCCTTTCATTCATGAATTCGCTTTTTTTGTGCAGTTGCTCTAGTGTGAAAGCCATTTGCGTGATTCTCCCCCTTTCTGTACTTGTTGCCAGATTTCCCATGGTTCTTTGGGGAGGGTAGGAACAGTTGCTGAAGCAAAGGCAGGGACACAGAGAAAAAGCTTGCTTCTCCCTTTTCTATGTGAATGTCCCTTCCCCATTAGATGGGGGTCTTAAAGGAACAGCTGCTAAGGGAAGGCAGGGACATCGGTTGCCCAGAGGGACCCAGCCTTTTATGCTGTTTTTCTATCTTTCTTACTTCTTTAGGTAATGTTTTGTTCTTTGTACTTAGGTTGGATACCATTTCTTGGAAAGTAAGGGACAGTAGAGTATATTTTTTACAAAGAAAATTGTGTAAAAAAATTGTTTATTTCTCTGGGTGATTTCTGGTGATGTAACTACTTCTGTGTGCGCACGCACAAAAAAAGTGATTCCCAAACAATTATCGGGATTTACACATATCTGTGTGAAAACCAAATGCGTGTTGTACCTTCTTTCTCGTTTTAGTAATGAGCTTCTAATGCGTTGTTGAGTTTTAAATTTTAAGAATGTAATGTTTTTAATTGTTGAATTGTTTTTTAAACTTTGCATTTTTAATGTTTTCTCCTGTTTTAACTTGGATTGTTTTAGAGTTGTTAGCCACTTTGAGTCCCTATGTTGGGAGGAAGGCGGGATATAAATAAACAATAACAACAACAACAACAATTCTGCATGTGAAAAGCATTTGCTCATTGAACGCTTTTGCGGGTTGTGGCTGCTTTAATCATTATCGGGATGGAGGTACATATGTTCCCCGAGTGATAAGCTCCAAGGAAAGGGATGATGGAGAGGCAATTAAATTCAGCAGTTTCTGGTTACTCTTCTTATAGACCACAGCAATGACAGATGACAGTCAAAGCCCTCATCAGCCACTTGAGAGATGTAGCTTTGCCTACCCGCTCTTCTCCCCGAGACCAGAGCAATGGCAGCTGGAATACAGAGGAAGGGTCCCACTAGCCACTGGGTCCAGGCACAATATAGCCATGGCTGGCTGCTCTTCTCTCCCTCAGAGGCCAGATATTAGCACATTGCCTGACTTAGGATGTGCAAAATAGTTATACTGATAGGGAAGTGTGACCCTAGCTGATTTCTTTTCCAACCTTACTTACTCTTGCCTTTGATTGCTTTGATTTTGTCAGCCATTAAGCATGATATATTAAACAATGTCAAATATCACAACTGAATGGAATCAAGCAAAACAAAAGCAAAGCAGCTTCATTTATATACCGCTTCATACCGCGCTATGGGGTGTCTAAGCGGTTTACAAGTGTAAGCTCATTGCCCCCCAACATTTGGGTACTCATTTTAGCGACCTCGGAAGGATGCAGGCCTGAGTCTAGCCTGAGCCCTGGCTAGTATTGAACTCGCAACCTTGTGGTCTATGAGTGAGTGGCTGCAGTACAGGCATTTAACCACTGCGCCACCAGGGCAAACAGATCTTATAGATGTAAGTGTGGTTATGTATCAAATGTCAGATATTAAAATTTAACTCGGAGATCACCAGATGTTAAACACATAAAGCATTTAAGAAATATCTGAATTTTCAGTCAATGTACATTTTTTGTCATATTAGACAAGAAATTCAAGGGCAGAACTTTGGAAAACATTTTTTTCACTGTACAGGATGGATTGTTGTGGTTTGTTTTAAATCAATGGTTTGTGTAAATAAAAAACATTGCCAAAAATTCCAATATACTTCTTCTTGTTGTATGTCTTCTCCAATTTATGGTAACCCCATCTTAGAGTTACTTTGGCAAAATTTATTCAGAAGAAATCTGCATGCCTCTAAGGCTGAAAGAGTGATTGACCTAGTGTTTCTTTGTGGCTTAGTGGAAATTTGAACACTGGTCTCCCAGAGTCTTCTCAAGCCACTGGACCATGGCAGGTCTACCCAATATACTGCAAAGGTATACATCCAAATGTAATACATCCAACTGGAGTAAATCCACTGAATTAATTGAAGTTACATAATTTATAATTTACCACCCTCTCACCCACAGTAAATCTGCTGTAGCTGGGACTAATGATTGGATCTTGGCCAAAAATACTGTTTTTAGATAAAGCAGATTCACGTAACTTAAAACTGTCATGGAAGAAGAATGCATCCTTAGATTTCTCTGCTTATAATGCTAAGGATACACTGAAAACAACACACCTGTGCACTGACAGAAGCCATTGCAGCTAACTGAATAACTAGGGAGAAAGTTTGCAGGGGTAGCTGTGATGGCCATTTAGCAAATTCAGACAAAAATCCACCAAACAGTGATACCTTTATTGACCAACCAAAATGCACAATATACTTGTTGCATGCTTTCAAAGCTCCATGGGCTTCTTCATCAGGCAAGATGTTACAAACCAAACAGGAGAAAAAACAATTGGAGATGTTAGTCAGATGCCTGCCTTTTAATGTGTCTGTCCTTAGTTAAGATGGTAAATGGAGGTTATCTTTTACAGGCTGGCCCCTCCTCCTGCTTTCCTATAATATGCTTCAAACATGAATAGTTATCATTAAACAGAAATGGTCCTTTCAGTGAAGGGAGAGCAGGTTTTATGAAAGTATTGGTTTTATGCTGGTATTAGTTGCATTGTGGCTTGCCTAAATTCAGCATTCAGGGAAGTGTTTTGAATGTCCGAAGAACTTAAAATATGCAATATAGGATTTCCAGTCTTCTTGTAAAACCCACATTGTGGACAGGGACCTGAGGCAAAAATAGTGGCTTGGCTAAGGCCACCTAGTGAGTTAATAGTCACAGTATAATTTGTACCACACATCTTTTGATTTGTAGCTTACTCTCTTTTTAATTATTTTTGTGTGCTTTCAAGTCATTTCTGGCTTATAGTGACCCTAAGATCGTGGTGGTGGTGGTGTTTTTTTTTTTTTTGGCATGATTTGTTCAGAGGAAGTTTGCCATTGCCATTGCCTCCCCCTGAGGCTGAGAGCATGTGACTTGCCCAAGGTCACCCAATGGGCTTCATGGCTGAGCTAGGAACCGACTTCTGGTCTCCAAAGTCATAGTCCAAAAATCCAACCACTATGCCACGTTGGCCCTCTTTTTCATATTGCATACTATTATGCCAGCCTTCAGCTGAAAGGCTCCCCAAGTGGATTATAAAGTAGTTAAAAATGCAATTTACACTGAAGGAGAAAAGGGTGAGAAGTGAAAAATAACCCAAAATTCAGAGAAGAGTTGGAATGAGTAACAATCAGCTGAAACTGAAGCAGTTGATGGAGGAGCCCCAGAAGCTGAGTGTTTGGCTTCCTATCTCCAGCTCCTTTCACAGAAAGGCCCATCTCTTCTCCGGAAATGTAATTTCTTTACCAGAGAAGACTTCCTCATTTCTCTATCAGCCTCCTCTGTGGCATGTTTTCAATGGTTTCGATCGCGTATAGAGAGAAGACAGCACCTCTTGGTAGCAACCTTATTCTCACAGGTTTCCATTTTCTCAAAGTAGAAGGTAGACAGAACACAACCATCAGAGTAGAAACAAAAACACGTCTGCACCCAAAGCTACCACTTTGTTTAATCCTTTTTTTTAAAAAAAAATAAAATTGTATTTGCAAATTACAGTGCAGTTTTCTCTCTGGCCAAACCAGCAAATTAACAAAAAGTGAAGGAAAAAACCCACTGAAATAGAATTTGAAAGCCTCAGCCCTTCCTCTCTTCTGAAATGTTTCCCTGTTTGGTTATTCAATTGTTTGAGTTGTGTTTACTGGCCATTCTAGCCCTCTTTGTTAAATGCAGCTACTGTTGAGATCATTCCTCATCCCAAGAAGATAAAGCTCTGTGTTTTCTCTCCACATCTGCAGAGGGCAGCTCTCCAAAATCAAGTTCTCTGTTCATATCTGAAAGTGTTTATGTTATGAGCTTTCAAGAATACATTTACATTAAAAACAGCAGCAGCAGCTACAGAAAGCAAGTGAAACGAGTACTGGGCCCTCTGCCTTGAATAATAATAATAATAATAATAATAATAATAATAATAATATCTTATACCCCACCTTTTGCCTTGGCAATCAAGGCGGCATACAAGTACAAATACAGATTAAAAACATACAATTAAAATAAAACAAATAATTCTGCAAAATGATGAGAGTGTGCGTTTTCCAGCTGCTGTTTGTGAATTTCAGTTGCTAGGTTGCTGCTATCAGAGTTATAACCAAGTTTCTTAGGGGGGTTGCAGACTGCCAGAAATAGTGCAAATTGAGTCCACTTTTAGGGTTAGGGTTAGTGCTAGGGAATCATGGGAATTGTTTTTTTTTTTCTGAGACATTGAGCTTTCTCTGTCAGAGAGCTCTGGTGCCACAATAAAATACAGTTCCCATGATTCCCTAACCCTAACCCTAAAATTTGCACTATTTCTGGCAGTCTGCAACCCCCCTTAGTTACACATTGTTTGGTCTTCCTGTTCTTGACAACTGGGTTGAGGACTCTGCCCTTTATCTGTCTGAACAAGTTGATGGGGAATTGCCAGCATAAGCCTAGGGCGATGATGATGATGATGATGATGATGATGATGATGAAATTAAATAAAAAGCTCTCAGTTTAATTAATTTTGTTATTCATTAGCTAAAGACCCATAGCAGTAGAAAGAGTGGGGACAGAGAGATCCCCTCCTTGCAACCACTCTGAAACTGCCCTTAGAAGCACCATATCTAGGTGGTGGGAACCTTTTGCATCAGTACAACATTGTTTTTTAGGCATTATGCTTCACCTTTTCATTTATTGTTAGGAAAAAGTAATGGGGTAGTTCAGGGACACCACTGGATCAAACTTCTTCCCTGCTCTTGGTGGCCCTCTTAGAAGTCAGAATTGGAGATAGCTGAGAAGCATATGACAGAATGCTGGAAATGTTGTCTTCTTAAAATCTACTGAGGGATGCAATAAAAACCAGTTCCAGACATTCACATGATAGTGAGAAACTGAGAAACAAGGTCAGGCTGTGGATAGATGTAGCTTTTAAAGTTCCATTGGACAAAGAGGGTGCACAGTTGAGATGGAATAAAACCATGATTTACACTGTTTATTACACAAGACCCTGAAATAAACAGTCTGTTTCTTCATACAGGTTTGACTGTTCATATAACAATATATCTTGTACTTTGCTTGTACTTAATGTTTATGTATTGGCTTCAACTAGTTTGCATATGACTGAGTCCAAAACAGGCAGCTTCGGCCACATCTGTATTGCAGAAATAATCCAATGTGATACCACTTGTCATGGCTCAATACTATGGACTTCTGGAAATATTAGTTTGTTGTGACACCAGTGCTCTCTGATAAAGAATGCTAAATGTCTCACCAAACTACAGTTCCCAGAATTCTATAGCACTGAGCCATGCCAGTTAAAGTGGTGTCAAACTGCATTATTTCTGTAGCACAGATGCAGTCATAGGACGTTATCACACATGGACCAGAAAGCGATAATAAAGTGGAAATGAGGCATTCCGAAAATAAACCGAAAATAAATCTTGATTCCGCAAATGGCTTTCACTCGTAATTACCTTAATTGTGAAATTACAATAAGCGCATTTAACGTTCACACACAAGTGAGAAAAGCCCGTAAATGTACTAGAAATGATCTTCTTGCACATGCGCAGATAGAGGAATGCTCGCCGTGTAACCATGGGAAAAAGCAGGGAAATGCTCCCAAATGCACATTTGCTTTTCACATTACGGTAAATGCGAAATTACTGTAATTTCACAAATGCATTTCCTCAAAACTACCGAATTTCAAAAGATCTCGGATAACACCAGTTTCTGTCTAGTTTCTGTCCAGTTTCTGTGCAACGTCGTGTGAAATTGTGAGGCACAAATCCAGTTTCTGTTTGGGATTTGTGTGGATTAACCAGCAGATTTCCCCCGTGTGGTAACATCCTTAGAGAGCCAAGATCTACTTAGCTTGACCAGCTGAACTGCATTGTGTCTTCAAAGCCATATTCTAGAGGAGAAGTGGAGAACATGAAGGCCTTCAGATTTTGTTGGATGATAGCTTCCATAATTCCTTAGCCCTGGCTATGTTGGCTAGGGCTAACGGGAGCTGCAGTCCAACAACATATTCCCCAACATTAGAACAGTGATTCTCAAGCTTTGAACATCTAAGTCTTTTGGATTTCAGTTCCCAGAAGCATCAACCAACTTGGTCAATGGTCAAAGATTCTGGGAGCTGATGTTCAAAACATCTGGAGGACCACAGATGTGCATGCGCAGGAGTGAGAACAACTTCTCAAGAGCATGGTTTTCCAACCACCTGTCTTGCAGATGTTTCACTTCAACTCACATAATTCCCAGCCAGGGAATATGGGAATATTATTACAACTTTGTTTTAGAGCAAGGATGGTGTGAGGGTTCTCTGAGTCCCCCTTCCTCTCCTGTTTGAGCTGGATGAGACCCCTTGAGACCACCATTTATCTAAAGAACTTACTGCCACCATCCAATGACCCACTTTAGTGACACATCAGGATGTTGCTGGGGAGTTCCACTGGTACTTCCCTTGCTGACCATAGGGAAGAACTGGAATTCAAGAGAGGCAGAGTACTTTTTTATCTCTTTTATCCTTCTTGTTCTTAAGACACAGGTAGAAGGTATAAGTTACAGAGCCAAATCAATTCAGCCAAAGCAGGAAAAGAAATCAAAAGATCTCAATGTCACTGACTGGTACATTCTCCTAATCTTACTTACAGATCAGATGGAATTTGTAGTCCTTGGCGTTTCTGGATAGCTGGCAATCTGGACTCTATTGTCTGGTTCCACCAGATTCCCAATAGCAGAGCTCCTGGTTAGAAGCCTTTCATGGTCTGCTTAGAGCAGGGGTAGGCAACCTTTTTTTGCTCTGGGCCAGTCCCCCGAAGTTCCTCTTTCCACTGGGCCGGGGGGGTGGCGGTGTGCGCAACCCCCCCGTGCGCGCTGCCGCTACCGCCGCCATCGCAGCACGCACAGCCACAGCCGCCGCGCATGTTGTGGCTGCCATTTTGATTTTCAAAATGGCGGCCGTGACGCATTTGCGCATGCGCAGGAGTACTGCGCATGCACAAACGAGTCGCGGCCGGCATTTTGTTCTCCATCATGCAGTATACGATGTATACTTGTATAATGTATACAAGAACCCTAAACAGTATATTTCAGAAGCACAAAAGCTTAGCTATTCCTCATTGTGTACTTATGTAATATAATAGAAGTGATAGCTTCTTGTGCCTTTGCTTTTTTTCAAAGGCATTTATTCCATTCTTTGCCACAAAGCAGCGTATTGCCAGGCTTTTTATGTCATAATGTAGTTCATATTTTATAAGTAATTTGTCTTCTCATATTTGCAAGACTTAAAAAACAATTTTATTATTTTAAATAATCTATATTAAAAGTATGAAGATTTTACAAAATGAATACATTTACTTTTCAAATGTTTCCCTGTAGCCACAAACCTCTAGAGAACTTTTCCGTCTAAAGAAAAAAATCCCTCTCCCATATAAAGTGCAAATCAGAAGTATCCTTCTGTGTAAATGTAAAATAAATAAGATCCAATCTTACATATGAAAATAAGGCACACAGATCCTACATCTTGTTTTTGCCAGTTCATTAAATTGGTCCATCAGGTGCAACAAAATCATAGAATCCATTTGTAAGAAATCTTTATGAAAAGACCAGCTATATATTTTCTTCCAAAACCTACTTTTAGCTGGCATTTCATCAAGCAGGACTTTTTGCAGAAATACTTGATGCAAACTCATTCTTAGAAAATCACCTAAACTTCTTTGGCTCTTCCTAGCTCAATAGCCTTGGGTGATAATTTTGCTTCTCAAACTGTTTCTTCTTGCTGTTAATCTCAAAATGATTCCCTTTCAGACCGTCTTCCATACCCTGTGATCTTCTCCTACATATTTTGCTGGTCATCTGAAAGTCTCTCTGTGGCAGGGGAAGGTTTTTGTTTACCATCCAATTCTTTTGCAATTGTAGACATTACTGGTTTTACACAAGGAATAACCTGTGCATGGTTATCCATAGATATCTGCAGATTCTTCAGCTGAGGTTATTCCTACTTGAAGCACAACCAGACAAAGAGGCTGTCACTCCAAGTAAACAGAGACAGGGTTGGAAAGCTATTTGTTGCAGGGAAACCAGTGTCGTCCTTTAAATGACATCAAATTATTAGACTGATGCATGCATACCTTTGACTATCTTCACACTCATGTCCTCCTCCAACCACTTATAATCAAGTACAATTAGCTGATATCAGACACTGCCAGCTACTGAAAAGGACATCTTAACTATAATATAGCAGAGATTCTCAGTGTCCATATTTGATCAAAAAAAGTCTGACATTGGACATTGTCACTATTACATGGGACTTTTGGCTGTGGACAGTGTTCCATTTAATAGCACTATCTCAGAGACCAAAAGTATAAAAAAGTGAAAAGCTAATTGCAGAGGCCAATTTGAACCCAACTCATACAGAGTTACAACTGGCTTGCAATTTTTCCTTTTAACCTGGTTGATCAGGTGCATCCAGTAGTCATTATGTGTAAAAGAATATTGTCCACTGCACATATCCTCCAGAAATGTTACACAAGTAAGATAATCTCTTGGGCAGATGGCCATTCCTGATGCCGTTCCTGGTAACTGAAGTCAGGCAGGAAGTGTTCTAAGGAGCAAATCAAAAGTTGAGTTATTTTATGCAAATATGTTGCCTTTTTTTAAAAAAAATAATGGTTACTGTCTTGTTGCTGTGTTGTTGTGTGATGGCGACCTTAAGGCAACCGTGTCATGGGGTCTTCTTAGCAAGATTTGTTCAGAGGGAGGTTTGCCTTTGCCTTCCTCTGAAGTTAAGAGAGTATAGAGCTTATCGCACCGCTAACAAACCCAGCTTACCTCTCCTGAGTTGAATTTTAATTCAGGAGGCAGCCAGGTCCTATCACACGCATTTGCTGCAGAATCCGCCGGCAGAGTCCAGCACAGCTGCAGCCCACGTCCTGGGAGCACTCAGCAAATCATTTTTCAAAGTCGGAACTCCTTGCAGCCCAGTTGCAGCTGGGCTGGACTCCACCAGTGGATTCGGCGGCAAAACACATGCGATAGGACCCGGCTGCCTCTCAAAATTCAACTCAGGAGAAGTAAGTTGGGTTTTTTAGCGCTGCGATAAGCTCCATAGACTTGCTCAAGGTCACCCAGTGGGTTTTAATGGCTGAGCTGGCCTCCAGAGTCATAGTCCAATTCTCAAACCACTACACCCAAAACAGGCAGCTTTGTGTCTTAGTGGGTCCTATAATGTAAAGAAACCACATTTTTAAACACTGGACTAAAAACTGACTTACAGGACTCTATATCTCCAGAGGCACCTTCCCACCTGGCAACTTTCAAATTGTGCTGGACTACAAATCCTATCATCCCCAGCTATGATGGTCCATGGTCAAATGTGCATAATATAAAAAGAAAAAAGAATGGGGACAGAAAAGGAAAACAAGAAAACTCAGGCAACGTTTACTCAGATCTTACAATGACAAGCAGTAATGATGATGTAATGCTATTAAAGCTGCAATGCAGCCAGAAGTTATGATCTGAACATTCTCTTTGGGTTTGGTTTGCTGTTTTTTGAGTTTATAATTTATCTTGAGAAATTGGTAATCAAGCCTCCTTCATTAGTCTAGTGTCCTTAAATTATAGGTCTATAGGCAGGGGAGCCTAATTAAAGTTTTGAGTATGGTTTTTACACCTTTATCATCTAATCATTGTCGCCTTTTTTAAATTGTCTGATGGAAGATGATAAACTCACCCAACCTGTGATAAAGCATATCATATTCTGATAGCAGTGGACTAAAAGGAAAAAAAGTTTCTATCTATTACTATTAGTAGCATGGTTTGGGGTGTGTGTGTGATTTCTGGACTTTAAAAAAGACACCCAAAAGTCCCAGGCCCACCTTTGGAGTGTTACCTCCTTCAGTTGTTTGTGCTTTGCTGTCAGGATCAAAACACCTGATTTTTTAAAAAGACTGAGGCTTCTCCAGGCTGGCTAAAGAAAGCCTTGGGATTTGGTGGGAATGGTGGCTGTACATATCAGGGTATTGTAAAATACTCATACAGTGTTCCTCCTGCCCGACTCATTTTCTTATGAGTTTCTGGTATTAGCTGCAACTTTTTAAACACACAACAGGGTGTACTGGTGTTCCCCCACCACCACTGTTTCTGATACAGGCCAGGGTAAATGTCATTCATCTGAATCCGAAGTGCAGTTGAAAGAAAATATACAGATCAGAAATAGCACGAAAAATCATTATATTCAGCAACAGAAAGGGCCAAAGCCCCATGTATGAATGAAACAACTGTGATAATACTTTACAAATCATGAAATCTCTAAACAGAATGCCTCAACATTTACTGAACTATTGGGCAGTCTGCAGCAGCCCCTAGAGACCAAAAAGTATCAGAATTGTGTTGGCTGCACCACAGAGGTTCGTGCTGTTTTGTAAATCGTAATGTTTGTGTCTACAAACTGAGGCAGAGCTACGTCATGGTAGCATTTCCCCACTGTCATGCCTGAACTGATCTCTTTCATACATATCTAATGACAGAGGTGTTGTCTTAAAACCATGATGTGAGTAGTATTTTGGTGATTTTGCCATGGGGCTATGTCTGATAATGTTGCTATCTAAGATCTTTTTTGAAGAGCTGAAGTTCAGCCTCTCATTTTGTCTGATATACCTCACAAGGTTATTGTAAACGTAAAGTGAGGAGAGGAGCCTCAACCATCTTGAACTTACTGGAGGAAAAGGTCCAATGTAAATAATAAATGTAGTTAATAAATAAAGAGGTTCTTCTTTGTTACCGTAACTGTTACTTGCCTTGATAAAATATAATCCTATGTTATTTATTAACTTACCCTGATATAGAGGAGGGTTTGATATTATCTGTTTTTCTTCCTTGATGTAACTCCTAAGAATGGTAGCACAAACATATGAGATAGTTACTCCTCCATCTAATTGATGATACTATTGTATAGTTTTATTTTAAGCCTGGAGTAAACAACTGGAAATCCATCTTCAAAACAATATTTAAAATTCAGTGTCAAGAGATCCAAAACTATATCTTTCAGGTGGCATAAATAACTATTTTGCTTTCTCTTGTCTTTATAAATCAAGACAAATCAACTTTGCCCAATTGAATTTCGCATATGAACAAACAATGAAGGGTGGCAACTGGGATCCTAGCATCTTAGGGAGGTTGCAGACTGCCAGAAATAGTGCAAATTGAGTCCACTTTAAGGGTTAAGGTTAGGGTTAGGGAATCATGGGGACTGTAGTTTATTGTGGCACCAGAGCTCTCTGACAGAGAAGGCTCAATGTCCCAGGAAAAAAAAAAAAAACAATTCCCATGATTCCCTAGCACTAACCCTAACCCTAAAAGTGGACTCAATTTGCACTATTTCTGGCAGTCTGCCAAAAAAAAACAACAACCCTTAATTTGGGTGGATTTTAAGGATGCAATTCTTCACTGATTTTCTTCTGAATCAAGCAATGAATAATTTTAGTAATTTTCCTTCCACTGTAAAGAAGTTTTAAAAAACCATACAGTTCTCAACCCTATTCAGAATTTGGGATTTATTCTGTGGTGGTTCCATGCAAAAATAGCATTTTTGTATGTGTAGGAAATGGCATTTTCTGTGCATAATGCTGTTTTTCTAGCCAGTTCCAGCATGTGCATTTTGGGGGTACAGAAAACAATATTTCTGTGCAGAAAATGCTGTTTAGTGGACGGGAAATGAAGTTTTCTGCAAAAACAACCACATGCACGTTTCCCCACAGAATTAAGTCTTAAACTGCAAAGAATCTCATTAGTCCAGTATTATTTTCATCAGGGTTTCTTGACATTCAAAAATAGTTTTTTCTAATTGTTTTAATATTTTTTAAAATATTCTTTTCATTCCTGGTGGATTTTTCTTCTTGAACAATTGATTTCCTTCCTATGCTAAACAGAATCATAGAGTTGGAAACAACTGCTAAGGTCATCTAATCAAATCCACTCCTAGTGGAAGAATGCACTATCACTAAAGCACACTTTTGGTTGACTCATGTTATACTTGGTTGAGGAGGAGGCCTAGTTGTTTGAGTAGGCACAAACAGTACCTATGTCCTGAAGGAGCTGCTATTTGGAGGGAGCTGCAACCAGCCATTCATCTATGTAGGGATACAGGATGACACCTTGCTGCCACAGAAAAGCTGTCACCACTGCCATAACCTTTGTGAAGACATGGGGAGCCATTCTGAGGCCAAAGGGCAGAACTAAAAACTAACAGACTCCCCCCTCCCCCCACTATGTAGTGTAGGAACTTTCAGTGGGATGCCTGAACTGAAATATGGAAGTAAGAATCCTTCAAGTACAGGGTGGCAAACCAATTACCCTCTTGCATCATTGGAATGATAGAGTTGACAATCACTATGTAGTGATTGATGCCTCTGAGATCAAGGATAGGATTCAAAGGGGGGAAGCAGATGGCCAAAAGGGCCGTTTTGGGGGTAGGGAAGGGGAGGGGCAGCCGCACGGTGGGCGCCCCAACCCCTTCCCCAGGTCGTCCTCGGAGCGCCAGCCCCTCTGCACGGCTGGCGCTCCAAGGAGGACCTCCCGCCGCAGCGTTCGCACATGCTGCGGCGGAAGAGTCGCCAAAAGTGCGCCGCAGCCTTTTGCGGTGCACCTTCGGCGACTTGTGGAAGGAGCGCTATTTTAGCACTCCTTCCAGGGGCGGCGAACCTGCACTGCGGGGCTGAGGTGTGGGGATACCTCGGCCCCACGGTGCAGCTTCCTGGGGCGGCCCACGGCCGCCCGTCTGCTTCCCCCCAATGACACACATACACACACACACAAACACACGACCCTTCTTGGTGACGATGAAGTATTAGTATAAGTAACTCTGATGGTATTCTGAAGAAGGGACAGGCTCAATGGCTTTTATTGTTGCAGGAAGATGCTCACTTCCTGGAGCAGTGTGAAGCATAGAACTAATGATGTCCATGGGAGGATACTTCCAGAATTCAATGGCATAGCTTCTTTTGATAGTGTTAAGCACCAAGGAGTCTGAGGTGATGGAGCCCAAATAGGATGGAATTTCTAGAGCTGGTTGTGAAATGAAGGTGTATGGATTGGTGATATAGTGGTGACATGATCTTGTATTTCATGGAAAGACAGCATTGGCATTGGTGATAGGGGGCAGCAAAGCTGTCATCCCAGAGGGAGTCAAAGATGACAATTAGAAGTGTCCCCCTGAGGCATCTTAGAGTGTCCACACTTGAATTGGGACCCAGAAGAGGTTGGCTTCTCAGCAGAGAGAGGCAGCAGAAAGGCAGTTGATACCCAGTCCAAGATGGACTATAGACTCTCTTCGAGGCCATGGCATATCTGTAACAGGAAGATCTAGACTTCCAGAATTCTATTCCAGAACAAAACTGAACTAATGGAACAAACCCATGTTTCTTAATGATGGACCATATTTTTTATGCATGTTCCAATTTTGTATCTGTTTCTGTGTTGAACAGCAGTCTTTGATCACTGTTTGTGCTTTCTCAGTGAGCCATGAAGATTGAAGCCAAGCATATCTTTGAAGTGCCATGGCATCAACCAAAGCTTTGCCACCACAGACCGCTATGTGGCAACAGGTCCCGCCAACATAAGAGCTTCAGACTGGAGCAACAAAGCTATTCTTTGATATTCATACCCAAATTCACTCTCCCACAAGCTGTAGGTTAGCTCCCATGCAGGCAAGGTAATTTGAAATCTTGCAGATGAGAGTGGCAAATGAGTAGAACTTTTTATCCATTGAATCCGTGCTTGTACAGCAGTAGCTTTAAACACAATGCCCTCTTGTCTTGCTTGAGGCATAAAGGCTACCACACAAGTGGTCATAAGAGGCAATCATATGAGCTTCACCTAGACCAGGGGTAGGCAACCTTTCCCCTTTAAGGGCCGAGGGACTTCAGCTCCCAGAAGCCTCAGGCATGTTGGCCAATAGTCCCATGTTGGCTAATAGCTCCTGGGATTCTGGGAGCTGAAGTCCCTCGGCCCTTAAAGGGGAAAGGTTGCCTACCCCTGACCTAGACAATTAAGACATTCCAGGTGTCCATCCCATCCTGGAATTTTACTGCCATAGGAGAGGTACTTTTTGAAGGACACCAATGAGGAAAGAAACCCAGAGGGCAAGCATACCTTCAAACACCAGCTAGGTAACTCATATCTGAAGAACTCAGTAACTCCTAGGGCTGAATCAGCCAAAGAAGGATGTGATGAGATCAAAGGCAGAACACAGTTCCTATCAATGATGATGCAGTTGTAAACAAAAAGGAACTGGTGGTTTCAGCAGGAAGGCCCCAATAAAGAGCTGCTGGAGGTGGGTGAGGCTACTGCCCAAACACTTATGTAACACCATAAGGTTTCAAAAGATGCACTGCAAAAGCATAAGATAACCCATTTGTGTAAATTCAGAGACCACAAAGAAATTATCTTTAGATCTTTTTAGATGTACTGATGTCAAACCAGGTATCATCCATCTTAGATTTATGAATCTGATATTTTTTCTACCAAATGTGGTAACTTATATTTAACCCTGCTGAAATTCATTACCGTAATTTTTTGCCTGGCTCTTCAATATGTTAAGGTCATCACAAATCTTGATTTTGTCTTGATTTTGTATCAACAACCCCTCCAAATTTGATGAGCACAACTGCTGTCCCATAATCCAAGTGGTGGTGGTGGTGATGATGATGATGATGATTTGGAGTATTTATACCCTACTCTTCAGCCACAAAGCCTCTCAGAATGGCTTACAAATGGTTAATTAGACTGTTCCCTGCTCTTAGGCTTACAATCTAAAAAGACATGACACAAAAGGAGGAGGAAATGTTGAACAATACTGGTTCCAAGACAGAATCCTGCTCCACTTGTCACTTCTCTCCAAGATGATGAGGAATTATTGGTGAGAACTTCATGAGTTCAGTTTGACAAACACTTAAAAATCCATCTAATAGTAGTATCATTGCTTTTATCAGTTTGCCGGTGAGAATGTCATGGGGACCTTGTCAAAATGTTGTCCTTGACAAAAGTATACGATTTTTAAGATTGTATATTTCTAGATAAAGAAAGGGCATGATACAAATAGCAGGGAAGCTGAAGAGACAGAAGGTTAACAGCAATGTAATATTACCTGTAATGGTTCCATTCTGCAAGTTGTATCTGATGTTGCCTCTGTGCTGATGTCCTGAGATATAGTACACTGTTTAGGTTGATGCTGAATCATGTATTCATATGTGTTCATCTTCTTACTCACTGCATACACAGAAATTATTTTTACTTTGTTAGATTTAAAAACTGTAAATTCTGGATGCTCTGCAGCTCAGATGGGAGACATCAAAATTGGCACATATACCGTACACTGAGACTCTGGGAATTAACCTAATGGAGAAATTAACCAAAGAGTTGTGGGTTCAAAGAAGCAGACCCAAATAAGATGATCACTACATGTTCGGTATAAATTTATAGACCAAACCAACACAAAAAGATCAGTGTACAAGTTCCTTTAACACAGAGTAACCCACTGTCGTTACGGACTTTCTATAAGGGACTTTCCACAAAGAGTGGCTATATATGTTGAGAGCTAGCCATCTTGCACTACTCCAGGTCCAGCAGTACACTCCTTCCTAGCAATGCCTCTTGTACATAATTGTAGTTATTTGTGTAGCTGCTGTTTTGCACTGTTCCAGGTATAGGCAACATAGCTGACAGTAGTTCAGGGGTATTGGGAGAAGAAAAGTGGCTTTCACTGAAGGATGATCATTATAAAGTTTCTTTCTCCAGCAGAAGGGGGTGAAGAACCCTGAAAGAGAGGTTATGTTCGTGTTGTCAAGCAAGGAGATAATCTTGAACTTCACTGGGCAATCAAAGTCAGTGTTATGTTAGGTATGGCCTATTAGTTCTTTGAGTTGCTGCCATGGTAGCTAGGCCCTGCCTCAGCCCCACTCCTGCTGATTCCCAAACACAAGAAGAATTATTAGTGACACCAGAATAATAATCTAGTTCTCTAGTGACACAAATCTTCTTATTGCTTGATCTTACTGCTTGAGTTGTATCGCCCACAGTGGTAATCCTTGTTTTTATTGCCATCTAGTGATATAACAAGGAAGGGTCAGGTGTTTAATTTCTTTCATTTTTGTAAGGGGAGGAGACTGTCAACAAATACCAAATGTTGTAGGCTATATTTCAGAGAAAGGAATGGGCAAAACCACCTCTAAGTATTCCTTGACTAAGAAAACCCTATGAAATTCAGGGGTTCGTCATAAGTTAAAAGGAAGCTTGAAGGCACATATACACACAGGAACCTTTAAGTTGCAAGTTAACACCTTAGTAATCTAGCGTTCCCTTCATCTCAACTCTGCTATCAAGGAATGGGCAAAACAACTTTTAAGATACCCTGCCTACAATAAAACTAATTATTTGAAATAACCAATCCATTATTTGTCTTTAAGACTTTTAGTTTCAGTTAACTGCAATTTTCTGTTAACTCCTTCCAAAAACTAAAACATCTTGAATGACTCATTTACTCACACAGATAGAGATGAAACAATAGTAAGTGTCCAAGGAGGAGGAGAGATGCAGATCCCAAAATCATAGTTAATGCTGCTAGAGTCAAAATCCCAGCTGCTGTAGTTTCTACTGGGGCAAGAGGAAGAAATGCCAACCAAGTGCTATTTCCACTGACACCTATTGAAGTGAGAATTAATGGGAAAATGTCATTTTATTCTGGTTGCAATTGTCTGATAATTTTTTTTAAAATAAATTTTATTAAATTTAAAATTACAAAAAATGAAAAATCATAAAGTACAATTTACAGAAATAAAATACGATAGTTTCCTTTTCTCTGCTTCCCCTCCCCCCCCCCCAGATATGTAGAATTATAATACTTCTGTGATATTACAAGGTATTTGGATCATAAAAAGAGTGTCAGTGTAGATCCCAAACATTATTTCCTATAATTGTTAACTTTAGTCTTCTTGTAATGATTATTATGTGGTTAACTTAACATTTAATCCAATAATTATTACAATAATTTTTCAATTTCATCCAGTCTGTGTCTATTACTTCAGTATTTTCCCCTTCTAGCATTTTTGTGAGTCTGTCTAATTCTATATTGTCCATAGATCTAAGGAGCCATTCCTCTATTGTTGGGGCTACATCTGTTTTCCAATTCTGAGCTAGAAGTGTTCTAGCAGAAGTAATTAGGTATAACATAGTTTTTCAGTGTTTTCTTGCATCAGTATTTGGTATTTTATTGGTCATGTTAAGAAGGTAAATTTCCGGCAAGATTGGAAATTTAATATAGATTTTTTGGATTTCTTCGTGGATATTTTCCCAGAAATTTCTGATTACCGGGCATTGCCACCACATGTGGAACCAGTCTCCTTTCATTCTTTTACACTTCCAGCATAGGTTTTCTTTATCTTTACAGATTTTTGCTAGTTTGGCAGGAGTGAGATGCCATCTAAATGCCATTTTAAGGTAATTCTCTCTGACGTTTTGGCATCTAGTAGATTGTAGAGTCTTTTTTCTGGAGAGCTGCCAGCTTTCCAGATCTATTGATCTGCCAATATCTTTAGCCCACTGGATCATGGTTTCTTTGATGATTTCCTGTTCTTGATGTCTATATAAGAGCACCTTATAATTTTTTTTTTTTTTTACCTTTCCTTCCAAAATTGCGTCAATTTCATTTTTTTGTAACTCAAATCCATATTCCTTTTTATCTTTTTGGTACCTTTCTCTTAATTGGAAGTAAATTAACCAATATTTATTATGATCAAATTCTGGTATTTCATCTGCCTTTTTCAGTACATATTGTTGTTGATTATCTTTTTTCAGGATATCTCTGTATCTCAGCCACCTTCCTTTTAGTTTTGTTCTGTCCATTAAAGCTTCTTGAGGAGATAGCCAGCCTGGGATCTTACTATAGAAAATTGGTCTTATTTTCTTCCAAATTCTTAAGATGGATTTCCGGACGAAATGATGTTCAAAGTTTGAGTGAACTTGGTCTTTCCCGTACCAAAGGTAGGCATGCCCACCAAAACGCAGGTTGAATCCTTCAAGGTTTAATAGTTTCTGATCGCTTAGATTGATCCAGTCAGATAAGTATGTTAATACATTTGCCTGATAATATAGATATAAGTCTGGCATGTTGCATCCTCCATTCAAGTTTGTGTCCGTTAGCGTTTTCCACCTTACTCTGGGCCTTTTTCCTTCCCAGAGGAATTTTTTATGTTCCTTATTCCAGATGTGAAATGGCTTATTATTTGTTATAATTGGGAGGGTTGAAAAAAGGAAGTTAAATTTTGGAAGTATAGACATTTTAACAGCAGCTATTTTCCCTAGGAAGGAGAGATTTAACTTTGCCCATTTGTTCAGGTCACTTTGGATGTTCTTCCACATACTACAGTAGTTGTTATTGTATAGTTGCAATTGTCTGATAAATTTTTAAGAAAAATATTATGGCTGGCCTTTACCTCCCCCCTCCCCAGTAATATGAGAGGAATTATAATTTCCATGTGAATCCTACATGCATGCTTACAGTGTTCACACTGTATTATCACGGAAACAGACCCCTTGTAAAAAAATAAAAATAAACCGAACAAATACAGATGCTAACTATGCTACACACACACACACGTCTCAGAAACTTTTTCTTTATGTTAAAAAAATGCCCAAACCAAGGCAAAATTCTACATATTTGAATCCAATTCTTTTTGTCATTGTTGATGTTTCACCCCATCAAATATTATTCCTTTGTATCCAGTAGAAGTGGATGGGCTAATGGAAAGTATCTGAAACAAACAATACAGCTGCATCAGAATGTTTTCCACTTATCAATTGCATCAGAAAGTAGCACTGGCAAGGAATTCGTACTGTGAAGTGCATCTAGAGCAGGAGTAGGCAACCTTTCCCCTTTAAGGGCTGAGGGACTTCAGCTCCCAGAAGCCTCAGCCATATTGGCCAATAGTCCCATGTTGGCCAATAGCTCCTGGGATTCTGGGAGTTGAAGTCCCTCGGCCCTTAAAGGGGAAAGGTTGCCTACCCCTGATCTAGAGTATAGGGCAGTAGTGATGGGCACTACATGGAAGGTAGTCTGTTCCAAAAACTTATGGGTACTCAGAGATGCTCTCCAGTAAATGAGTACAGACTCCATATCTGTCTCTGACATGGCTGCTGCCTTTTTCTTTGCTCCAAGACCAATTTTTAAACTGGTGTCACAATTAATCGTTAAATAAGACATTACAGAAACATACAACTGCCACCAGAAACTGGCAACTTTGTATCACACTCTCTTATTTTCCTCCAGTAGTATTAGACCACATTGGTGTGAAAAGTAATTTTAAGTTACTTGAACAATACTTTCAAACTGAGGCGATGTGCGGAGTTGTGCTGGATTCACAAAATACTGGATGAAGAAATATAGGATCACCAATATCATCAAAAGGATCCCAACAACAGCGGATGCAATGGCGTTGAAGAAAAACCTATACAGATACACAAAGATTCTACTTAGAATATGGAATTATAAAACTATGTATAGAAATGCTGCAGTGTGACATTAATACAACAGGAAACAACAGTGGATTGATATGTTTTTCCTTGTTTCTGTCTGACATAATGTGTAATTTGCAGAAAATTATTGTCTACACTGGAGATCACACAGATAACCATTCTGTCACACTTGTAGGTGTTCGGAAGCTGTGCTGTGTCACAACTTTCAAACACCTGCTGCAGTAAGGGAGACATTGGCACATCCCTCCAGCAGGGATGAGAAAAATGTGGCCCCCAAAGCTATTTTTGTGGCTCCCAAAGACTTCACACAATATGATTCTTTGCGGGGGGGGGGGGATAGATCTATGGAGCATGGGTTTTGTTTGCTTTTAAAATTCAACCTATATGCAGAACATATTGTAAGGAAATCAGGCTTGGATATGGAAGAGGGAGGAGTGAAAATAGGAAGAAGAAATATCAAGATATGCTGACGACACCATAACACTAGCAGAAAACCTCACAGACCTGGAACAACTATTAAGGAAGATCAAAGAAGAAAGTGCAAAGGCAAGCTTACTGTTGAACATAAAGAAAACAAAAATAATGACCACGAAGAACATACACACATTCAAACTAGACAACGAAGAAATAGAAATAGTAAAAGAATTCCCATACCTGGGATCAAACATTGATAGAAATGGGGACTGCAGCCAGGAAATCAGAAGAAGACTAAGAATGGGGAGGATGGCTATGAAAGAACTAGAAAAGATTCTAAAATGCAAAGATATACAACTCAGTTCAAAAGTCAGAATCATACAAACCATCATATTCCCTATTACCATGTATGGATGTGAGAGCTGGACAGTCAAGAAAAGAGGTAGGAGGAAAATCAACACATTTGAGATAATGTGGTGCTGGAGAAGAGTGCTGAGGATTTCATGGACAGCCAAAAGGACAAACAAATGGGTCCTGGAGCAAATCAAGCCGGAAATGCCCTAAAAGCCAAGATGACAAGACAGACTGTCCTACTTTGGACACATGAATTGGCATGTATTGTTGGAAAAGACAATAATGTTAGGAAGAGTGGAGGAAAATAGAAGGAGATGAAGGCCACATGCTGGATGGATGGACTTTAGTAAAGAGACCATGAATATGAATTTGCAGGAGCTGGGCAGAGCAGTAGAGGATTGGGGGGGAGAGATCAATGCAAGGGCAGTTAATAACAACAAAGAGTTCAGAAAATGGGCTCTTCTGGCCCTCAAAGTGTGATAGTAAAAATGTAAGGAAATTACTCCCGAGACCTGTGGGAAAGGAGGCATTTTGAGTAAAATAACAAAACAACAACAGAAAAAAAACATTAAAAAATGGGGAGGCTGGAGAGACATGATGAGTCCAGTGGAGTACTGCTCTCCAGGATCTGGTACAGGACATGCAGAGCCCCCAGACCTCAGCAGTTGCTCACTCCTGTTATCTATAGCAAAAGTCCCCCCCCCCTTTTCTTTTCTTTTCTTTTACTGTTCCTACTGCTGCTGCTACTGCTACTACAACTATTACTATTATTTTATCCCATCTTTTCCATAGTCTGAGATGTATGCCAAGTTCTAGACAACCCTGGAGTTTTTCAGAAATGTATCAAAGGTTTCTCAAGGAGAGAACATATTACTCTAAAATAACCAGAGAACTTTGTTGATGGCAGCATGTGCATACATGCTGTTAAATGAAACAAGATTTTTTTAAAAAAAATTCTACAAAGCACCTTGTCATTGTGAAGGTGCATGGAGTGCTGAGAGTATTTTAAGTAATTTTCTGAGTGTGACCTACTGATTTAGCATTGGCTTTAGTGCTCTGCTAAACTTTTGAAATGAAATCACTTTTTTGTGTATAAGTATCCTTTGAGGGGACATGTATGACAAAGAAGTTTATTGCATTACCATTTGCTTCCACAATAAACGTAGGATCCAATGTTAACAGAAAGATCTTATTCCACTGGCCTGTGGCTGGGCAGTAGGCATCCCATATCCAAACAGGGCCTCTGTCACAGCTTTCCAAGAATGGGATTTTCCTGGTTTGGATACAGGATGCCTACTGTCCAGCCACAGGGCAGTGTGATAAGATCCATCTGTGCTGAATCCTGCATTATCACAGGAGCAAATGGTAATGCAATAAACTCCAAAAAGAACTGAACAGTGCATTTAAAAACCTGCCAGATACCCTTTTTGTGCACTTTTCAATCCGTCCATATACATTATGAATTAAATGTTATTCAAGAAGAGCTAATGATTTAGAATGATGTTGCTGGGTACTGCATATTTAATAATTTATTTAACTTTTTCATTGTAGGACTTTCCAGTAATTCTTTGTGTCTACATTTGCCTATACATTGCTTTGGAGACATATTCATGTACACCCCTTTGACTTTCCCACATTTTGTGGTATTGCAACCTGAATTAAAATGGATTTAATTGGCATTGTTACCACTTGATGTACATAAAATACTCTACACTGTGAAGTTGCAAAATATTTTTACTGTCGCACAAAAATTCAATAAACAAAACCAAACTAGAACTGAATCCCTATTTCCTTATCTGCCTTCCATATGCCTAGGAGAATTGTTGGCTAGTCTGGAGTAAGCTTCAGTTTGTTTGCCCACATTCTTTCCATTACTGATACTTGGCAATAGCTTAAGAGAAAAAGCTTCTTTGGATTTAGATGCAAAGGAGAGACAGAGTTCAGTGTCATCAACATATGGTGGCACCAAACCTCTGAACTACTTCCCCTACCATCATATGGTTGCCCTGGAGGACATGAAATCCTGAACAAGTCCTGACAGCATGGCCTCATCATGGATGCTGAATTCTCTCAGAAGAGTAAGTCCTGGAGGCTCCAGAAAAATCAGTTATGATAGTGAATAGGATTTAATCATAGGATTGTTTTACCATTTATCATATTGTTTCATTAAAATCTCACTTTTTTGCTCTTATGATAAAAGAACAAAAATGAGAAGAATACAATAATTAAAGCTCCCACCCAGAATGGAGGGAAAGGAGGTTATTAATAGGGCAGTGGTTCTCAAACTGTGGAGTGGGACCCCCAGGGGGACATGATCATTGCTCAGGGGAGGACACAAGAAAAGTCAGGTTGCAAGTACAGTAAATATGGGGGGGGGGGGGAGAGAGAAGGGAAAGCCTGTGTGTGTACTGTTGTAGATTGACTGGTCTCTGAAAAAGTTAAGAATCTTTCCCCCTGATCCGCCTTCTTCCAACCTCAGACATAGCAAAAACCAGCTTTCGATTTGTAATGCATTTCCTGTTCAGTTTCTCTGAAGGTTCCATCATTGGTGCAGTGGGTACATGCACCTTAGAGACCATAAGACACACAAAAGCCAGCTTGCCTGGCTTGGGGGAGTAGGAAGGAGGAAGATGAGGCTGTTGAAAAGACCCTTTCTGAACTTCTTAATCTGGAAGGAGTTTGCTGAGTTGCTTTTCTTCAATGGTTCTGGATGGCTTTCCAGGGAGCACATGCTGTTGGTGGGGGAGGGGGAGGGAGTGCATCATTGAAAAAAGTAACCCAGGAAAACTGTTCCCGGGTTGAGTCATGCAAAGGCCAGATGGAAGGAGGAAGACAAAGCTGCTGAAAAGGCTGCTAAAGTCACCTCTGTGCATTCCCTCGTTATGCTTTTTCCAATCTCATGCATAGCAAAACTAGCAACAATCAGCTTCCCTTTTTAATATATTTCTTACTCAGCTTCTCTGTGTATTTCATCTTTGGTGCAGCAGGTGTATGTCCCTTAGCAAACATCAGTTTTCCAGGTGGGGTGGAGTGAAGAGAGGAGGCAGAGAGCACAAGAGCTCAGTGTTAATACTAAGGAGTTTATCACACAGGGAGTCCTGTGCAGAAACGCTGCTTTAAATTGGAAAAAATCCGCAAAAGCGGAAGCAATTTATCAATGGGATTTCCCTGTGTGATAAACTCCAGCGCAGTTAAAAGGAGGTTAATCTGAACAGAAATTAGACAAAAACTGCTTCTTTTTACTTTCGGGATCTTCCAAGAGTAAAAAGAAGCAGTTTTTGTCTAATTTCCGTTCGGATTAACCTCCTTTTAACAGCGACGTCGTCTGAAAAAACACCAGCTTTTGCAGGTTTTGTTTAATTTAAAGATCCTGTTTCCGCACGGGATTTCCCCCGTGTGATAAATTCCTATGAATGCATGCAACACAAGAGACCTGTGTGTGAGAGAGAACCACTATCGATAGGATCTGTGAGGCAAACAAAAATATGCACACTACACAAACCAAATATTTTGACTCATATACTATGTTGGGGGGGGGGCACAATGTCCACATGAAAACGGAAATGGAGTCACAGGGGTAAAAAGTTTGAGAATCACTGTAATAGGCTGTACAGCACTAATCCTCTAAATCAGGGGTAGGCAACCTTTCCCCTTTAAGGGCCGAGGGACTTCAGCTTCCAGAAGCCTCAGCCATGTTGGCCAATAGTCCCATGTTGGCCAATAGCTCCTGGGATTCTGGGAGCTGAAGTCCCTCGGCCCTTAAAGGGGAAAGGTTGCCTACCCCTGCTCTAAATGATCAGCAGGTTGGGTAAATGGTTCCTCTAGCATGCAAAGTCAGTAAATAGATCCATTTAATTTTTTACAGTTATACTTTCGTGTAGTGTTCCCTTGGACCAAAATGGACCAAAATGGAATTATCTCTCTCCACCTTCCATTGCACTCCTGCTTTATAGATAGTAAACACTTCCCAAGCTATGTAGAGAGATCTTGCAGCACCTTTGAGACTAACTGAAAGAAAAAAGTTGGCAGCATGAGCTTTCAAACTCTAAAGTCTACTTCCTCAAATGCATGAGGAAGTAGACTTTAGTCTACGAAAGCTCATGCTGCCAACTTCTTTATTTCAGTTAATCTCAAAGTGCTACAAGATCTCTCTACATACTGATTCTACAGACTAACAAGGCTATATCGTTGAATTTCCCAAACTAGCTACTGTTAGCTTACCAGTAATTTCTGCTTCCAACACAGTTATTAAGCCAATTGCAATGATGGTCGAAGTCCGCAATACATTTATTGCAGGTACTACAGTGTTTAGTTTTGGGCCCTCTAGGAAGAAAGATACATGGAATAAAATTCAAGTCTCATGGGACTGCATTCAGCAGAGCATTTACAGATAAATTGCATGAGCTGTCATTGAAAGAAGGGTTATATACTCATATGAGATAATATACATGGCTAATATAAACTCCCAACTGGCATCACATGCATTTTGAAGCACTTATCAGAAAATTTATCAGAATCAAAGCAGAGAAATATACATGAGTGGTAGATTAGACTTCCCTTCTTGACCATTTAACCTCTTTCCAGAGAGCACAAGGCACCACCCATCGGTGATCATGCAGCACTGATATAGACCAAAAGGCTCCAGGTAGAAGGCCAGGACTGCATCAATAGGTGCAAGTTGGTTAACCCTTTCAATAATTTAATTATAGACAAATGAGAGAATAGTGGCTTTACATTAGCATGGAGAGTGAAGTTGGGCATATCATGAAGTGCTTTAGAAATATCATGGGATGTATTGTCAAGCTAAGCAGCAAGCCTTCATTTTGCAAAGCTTAGTGAGCTTGTACTTATGCTCAAAAATCCTTTCTCCTTAAAGGAAGTAGCACTTCCTTAACATATTAGCTGCAATACTGTGTCAGGAAATGTAGCTACAAGATGTAACTGCTATAATCTCCCATCAATCCACCTCTCCAAAACCACCTTTTCTCAGCTGCAGGTCCCCAAACCCAGCTGTTTCCTGGTTGGTGGAGAGCAGAAGAGGCAGCAAATAAGCATCCAGCTACTTTCCTATAGCTGGATTGGCAAGAACTGGTATCTACAAGGTCTTTTGGGGGTCCTTCAAAGATCCCTGCAGATGGTGTAATTGCACTGCACCTAACTACAGGAAAACTGCTGGACACTTCTCTGCCTCTTCCGTCACTCTTCACCAGCCAGAATATGACTGAATTTGAGGAGAAAGAAAAGGTGTGGATAGTAGTGATTTCTCACTTCTGGAGAGTTCCAATGATCTAATTTTGGTTCATGCTCCACTAATTCACTAAAAGGATGTCAAGTCAGTAATTGGCACTTCTGAGTGTCAGATCCCTAGTGCCTCTCCCTTTCCTGAAGCCAGCTTACATATATATTCTATATGTTCTAGGGCAGTGTATGTCCCCTCTGGATAAATCTGTGCTGAGAAACCTCTGAAACTCCCTCCCCCACCCCCACTTTTCATGGCCCTCTCAAAACTCCCTGGTGTTGCCAATGTCATGCCAAGCTTAAGCCACAGGCTTCCAAAAGCTTTGGAAAAACTAGTATGTCTAATAGAAAGAAACAGCTTGGCGATGATGCATCCATTTTGAAGCCAAACAGTGCTCCAAGAAGTCTATTGGCTTGGAGATACCTCTTTGGAGTTTGATGAATTTTTTTTTAATTCTACTCACCCTAGATAATTTGGTGTCATCATCAAACCTGAACACCTCACTATTCACGTCTAACTCCAAATCAGTTATTAACAAGTTAAAAGTATCCTCGGAAACTTCCATTGTCTATATAGCCTTCTGTTATGAGAACTGAATAATTTACTCCTATTCTTTGTTTCCTGTTCTTAAACTGACCCATACAACCACTCCTTTTATTCCATGGCTGCTAAATTTGCTCAGGAACCTTTGATGAGAGAAGCCATCTGTATGTCTTACCAGTCCACCCTACTGAAATGTGCACTAACTCTCTAAATTAACTCTAAAACAAGGGTCAGTAACCTACGGCCCCCGGGCCGGTTCCGGCCCAGGTCGCCATACTTACCGGCCCAGGCAGACCCCTGCCGCCGCCGCCACTGCCGCCGCTGCGGCGCGTTTTCCCTTCCGTCTGGCCGCGCACGCCGCGCACGCCATTTTGAAAGTCAAAATGGCGGCCGTGATGCATTTGCGCATGCGCAGTACTCCTGCGCAAACGTGTCGTGACGGCGGCGGTGGCAGCATGCGCGGGGGGGTCGTGCACAGCGGCGGGGGTGCGCGTGCGCACGCACGCACCGACACACCCCCCCGGGCCAGTGGAAAGGAGAACTTCAGGGGACTGGCCCATATGATAAAAAGGTTGCCTACCCCTTCTCTAAAAGATAGTGAGACAGGATGAGGGGCAGCTGGACACATCTATCTCAGTGGTACAATGAATCTGGTCTTGGATATTATTCCAGATTATATGAGCTCTTATAGGTACTGTACATGTTTTGATGAATTGGGTACCTTGGATAGCTCAGTTTGGGAGGAAGAAACACTTGTACATTGTGAAAGGAGATATCCTGACTACTAACATGGCTCAAACGTTCTCTCCCTAATCTACAATTGGAAATAAGAAACACAATTATAACTTGTCTATGTGCATAGAAAACAGTTGGTAGCCTTATTTTTCATTGTTCCCTGCTTTGTGCAGTGTCAGACGTATGTCTGAAGATGCATACGCAGGAGGTAGAGCCTGCCATTTCCTATTGTATATGTCTTTGTTGAATTAGTTTTCTTGACTGAGCAAAAATCTGGCCACTTTGTTCTCCTGCCACCTTTCTTTCTCTTTTTTGCTCTTTTTGCTCTTTTTTCCTTCTTTCAAAATGAATTCAATTATTCAATTCAAAATGAATTCAAATGAATTCAAAATTAATTTAGATCTTCCTCACTCCACCTTTCCAGTGAACATTTTGTAGGTAAATTAAGAAACTAAAAATAATATGCATAAGAATCTAACACCTATCTCCAACTCTTAAGAGTAAAATTGCAGAACAACAGGTTAAAGAGCAATAAACAACTAACAGAGAAAAAAGTGTCCAAAGGCATGCCAAAATCAAAATTACATGTCAGGGCTGTATTACCCATATTTGAGGAAAAATGCAATGTAATAAGACCAAGAGTATGCACCATCTTTAAACAAGGTGTTGCTAATACATGTGTTAAGTAGTAGCTGTATTATTTATAACCGTGACAGTTTAGCAAGTGAAGTAGGCCTTACATTTGCTGTGTTATTATGTGAAAAACTTACACATCAGTTTCACAGAGAGAGCAGTGGTGGTTCTGAATAACGTGTTTGCATTTGCTTCGGTCAAAACTTGGCATGGGTTTATTATAATTCTTCTTAGCCAGTATGTTTTGATCTGCTGGATCAATAGTGACTGCAACAAGGTGAGTGATTAAGTGATGCACAAAAATTATGCCAATCATCTGCATATAATGAAGTTAAGGAAAGGTTAAGGAACATGAGATGACACCAGACTGGATCATTCATATGTTTGTTACATTAGTCTGGTTGCCAAAATACAGGACTTTCTTATACAAATGAGTGGATTGCAAGAACAAGAACAAGAATCTTTTCTTACTACTGTTGTAGGTAAGCCAGGATTTTTTTTAATACAGGTATTGTTAAAAGCTAATTTGAGCAGAGCCAGAGTTGTTATACTTATTCTATCAAGTTTTCAAAGAGCAGATACATATGAGAAGTCAAGTTTGTAAGCCTTGAATCCTGCAAAAATATTAAAATGTGGGTGGGGATTTTTGGTCCTCAAAGGTTATCTTACACTGAGAAACAGCCACAGATCAAAGTCAAACACAACTATATAACCTTTCTGAATTCAGTATTTGGGGTCAACCTGACAAGTGCATTGGAACCAAATACATATTACTGCTGTTTTTAGATGTATTTGCTGGCTCAGGGGGTAATGGGATAAGAACACTTTGAACACTATACCTTCCTCCATGTTATACAGTAACGATTTGTATAATTATGCATAATTAATATAATGTATGTAAAAATAGTGAAATGATAAAATATACCAGAAATATACCCATATTCCTTATGGATATGAAATCATAGAATCATAGAGTTGGAAGAGACCACAAGGGCCATCCAGTCCAACCTCCTGCCATGCAGGAACTCAAAATCAAAGCATCCCCGACAGATGGCCATCCAGCCTCTGTTTAAAGACCTTCAAAGAAGGAGACTCCACCACTCTCCAAGGGAGTGTGTTCCACTGTCAAACAGCTCTCACTGTCAGGAAGTTCCTCCTAATCTTGAGGTGGAATCTCTTTTCTTGTAGCTTGCATCCATTGTTCCGGGTCCTGTTCTCTGGAGCAGCAGAAAACAGCTAGCACCCTCCTCAACATGACATCCCTTCAAATATTTAAAGAGGGCTATTATATCCCTCTTAACCATCTCTTCTCCAGTCTAAACATACCCAATTCCCTAAGTCGTTCCTTGTAGGGCATGGTTTCCAGACCCTTCACCATTTTAGTCGCCCTCCTCTGGACACGCTCCAGTGTTTCAACATCCTTTTTGAATTGTGGTGCCCAGAACTGGACATGGTATTCCAGGTGGGGCCTGACCAAAGCAGATATCCCCTAAGATAATATATGAAGTAAAAAATGCCTCATATGTACCACATATATTCTAGAAAAGTACTATAAAGTATCTCATCTTAAATTGTATCTTGTTAGAAAAGGAATTGTTGCTTATGTATATTAGCATGTTCTTATGTAGTCTAGTATACATGTATATTAGACTATGTAGCAATAGGAATAGCAAGTACATTTCTATACTGCTTATCAGTGAACTAGCACTCCCTAAACAGTTTACGATGTGTAAGCCAATTGCCCCCAACAAGCTGGGTACTCATTTTACTGACCTACGAAAGGATGGAAGGCAGAGAGGACCTTGGAGCCCTGCCTAGGATCGAACTCACAACCTTGTGGCTGCAATAATGGCATTTAACCATTGCACCACCAGGGCTCTTTATTGTAAAATATGTGAAGCGAATTCACTTAAGTCTGTGAAATGTCTATGTGAAATAATATACCTTCACAAGGAGTATATAACTGCATAAGCTGATAGTTATACATAATAAATATGTAAATAACTATAAAGCTACATGTTTATTCCCCTGCTAGTATATATTTCCTGAAAGTTTAAAGCTTAAGGTTATTCATAAAATGAATGCCAATGTTGAGCTACCTACTAGGCAACACTGTTGTTTTTAACTTTGAGAACCCAGCTGACCAAAAAAAAGAACTGTGATGAACTCTAGCTAAATATAATAACGGTTCAGAAAAACACCATTGATCTTCATCTATAGAAATAGGGTGACGGAATCATACCTATTTCACTGCCAGATAAACGGTTACAGAATGCAGTCTCAGTCATCTCAAATCTATGGCACAAGCAGTTCATATGCTATTTTTATTTTACGGCTATCTTTTAAATAAAGAGGCGAAAGGATACAATATAGGCAACATACTTCCATTCATTTGGGAGAAGAGGTATGTAGATACTGAAGCCCACTATAGCCAAGTATGAATAAAGCAGCAGGGTGATGAGTTGGAATGAGTGGAGAGGTAAAGACCAGCCATTCACTCTAGAGTATAGTGGTACCACTCTGTGGTCATTTAGTCGTTCGGGCCCTGTCTGCCTCAGCCTCTTGTCATAGCAGGTCATCTGCAAGACAGAACCCAAAATCACCCATTAAAAATAATAATTATGCTTTTCAGACCTGGGGAAAAAACTACTGACAAACTCTGCACAGCTTACCACAGGGCTACTATAATGGTCCTATAACTAACCAGTCATTATGACTCATGTCACTCTTGTGTTTAAATCCCCAAATGATCAAGCACAGCCTCAAGGCAAATCACATTAAATTACTTTACTAATATTGACAGAATCAAGTTCAGTTCTGACTAAAATTTGCCAACAAATATGGAAAACAAAACAGTGGTCCACAGATTGGAAGCAATCAATATACTTTCCGATACACAAAAAAGGAGACACAAAAGATTGCAGCAACTACCAGACTATTGCACTAATCTCCCATGCAAAAAAGTCATGCTCAAAATTCTGCAGCAAAAACTCCTACCATATAAAATAGAGAAAGAAATTACAAAAGTGCAAGCTGGATTCATGAAAGGAAGAGGCACTAGGGATCACATTGCAAACATACAATGGATAATGGAGTGCACCAGGGAATTCAGAAAGAAAATCTGCATGTGCTTTATTGACTACAGCAAAGCCTTTGACTGCATAGATCACGAAAAGCTATGGAATGCTCTCAAAGAAATGGGAGTACCACTACATTTGATTGTCCTGATGAGAAATCTGTACCTAAAACAAGAAGTTGTCATTAGAATTGAATACAGAGAAACAGAATGGTTCCAAATCAGACAAGGCTGCATACTATCACTCTATTTAATCAACCTGCATGCAGAAAATATTATAAGCAGAGCAGGCTTAGACTCAGATGCAGGAGGAGTGAAGACTGGAGGAAGGAACATTAACAACCTAATGCATGTAGATGAAATAAGACTACTACCAGAAACCAGCAAACACCTGGAACAGTTACTGAAAAAGGTCAAGAAAAAAAGTGCCATGGTACATTTAATGTTGAATATTAAGAAAACAAAAATAATGACCACAGAAAATCTACAAGAATTCATCCTAATGAGAAAATTGAAAGAGTCAAAGAGTTCCCATACCTTGGATCAAACGTTGATTAGAATGGAGACTGCAGTCAAGAAATTAGAAGACTAGGATTGAGAAAGGCAGCAATAAAAGAAGTGGACAAGATCTTAAAGTGTAAAGATACAACTTTGAACACTAAAGTGAAGATCGTCCAAGCCATCATATTCCCCATCACCATGTACGGATTTGAGAGCTGGATAGTGAAGAAAGCAGGTAGAAAGAAAATAAACTTATTTTTGATGTGGTGCTGAAGAAAGAGTGCTGAAGATACTGTGGACAGCCAAGAAGACAAACAAATGGGTTCTAGAACAGATGAAGCCAAACTCTCCCTGGACTCCAGGATGATGAAAGTGAGGCTGCTGTACTCTGGTTGTATCATGAGCAGACATGAATCACTGGAAAAGACAATAATGCTAGGAACAGTGGAAGGCAGTAGAAAGAGAGGGAGATCAAATGTGAGATGGCTGGACTCAATCAAAGAGGCCATGGGCCTGATCAGAAAAGAGGAAGACTTGGAGATGTTCATCCACCGTGTCACCATGAGTTGAGGTCGACTTGAGGGCAGTTAACAACATTAAAACTAACATTTGCTGAAAGTGAAGAGGGGAGATTTTAGAGTTTCTCACATCCTGCCCCTGCCTCCTCCCCCAATTAAATCAAATATAGCTGGAGAGGAGAATAAAAAGCAAAAAGGTACTTTAAACATTTATCATGAAGGCCCTTCTCATCTGTGGAGAAGGAGATACCCAGGCCTGGATTAAGCTCTATTGCCACCTGGAGAAAGCAAAATGCTGTATAAGACTAAAATCTTATTTAACTACAGCTCTTCCCTAGTTCCTCATGTAGCCAAGGTACAGAATGAAGGGAGAGTAAGAGCACATTCACACAGGAAAATAAAAATCAACCCTGGAAAGAAGCTGGGGAAAAATTGCACAAGACTATTAGGAGAAAAACCAAAGAAATGCATGAGTTGGCCAAGATGTCTCCACCTTCACAGAAAATAATGGACCATCATGGTAAATGCCCAGTCTGCTATTCTCTGCTGTAAAAGATCCAAGGGGCTTGCCCAAGCTAAGAGAAGAATATGGGAAGAGGTAGAAGCAAATTAAAATCTCCTTAGTGGAAGAACAGCATTCTGTCCTAGGCTCTAAAAGAAGACATTTTGTCTAGGCCTGTGATGGCGAACCTATGGACGTTATCACACGGGGGCAAATCTGCTGGTTAATCCACACAAATCCCAAACACAAACTGGATTTGTGCCTCGCGTTTTCACACAACATCGCACAGAAAGTGGACAGAAAGTGGACAGAAACTTGTGTTAACCGAGATCTTTTGAAATTCGGTTGTTTGGAGGAAATGCAAATGTGAAATTAAGGTAATTTCGCATTTACCGTAATGTGAAAAGCAAATGCGCATTTGGGAGCATTTCCCTGCTGTTCCCATGGTTCCAGTGAGCATTCCTCTATCTGCGCATGTGTAAGAAGCTCATTTCTAGTACATTTACGGGCTTTTCTCGCTTGTGTGTGAACGTTAAATGCGCTTACTTTAATTTCGCAATTAAGGTAATTACGTGTGAAAGCCATTTGTGGAATCAAGGTTTATTTTCCGTTTATTTTCAGAATGCCTCATTTCCACTTTATTATCGCTTTCTGGCCCACGTGTGATAACGTCCTATGGCATGCATGCCAGAGATGACACATGAAGCCATTTTCCCTGGCATGCAGAAGGCAGGGAGAAGGAGGAAGAGGCATGCGCCTGTTCCTCTTCTTCCCCCCCTCACCCCCCAGGCCTTCAGCTGTCTCTGGAGAGGTAGCTGAAGGCCCAGGAGGGCAGGGGGAAGATGTCCTGCCCCTGGAAGGCGGAAGTCCTACCCTGGGCACTGGATAACACCCGGTGCTGGAAAGCCTTTTAGTTTGGGCACTCAGTCCCTAAAGGTTTCACCATCACTGGTCTAGGCTGTCAGGTGTAATCTCCTCCAAAGGCAGTGGAGCAAGTAGAGTGAGCTGTAATTCACAGGCAGTTAGGGCAAAGGAGCAATCTAACCTCTAAAAGGCAAGGGAAACAACTGAGAAAGAGCTAAGGGTCATGGTAGTTAAAGAAGATTTTAGTATCACTTATCACTTGCTCTGGCAGCAGCAGGACATACCGTAACTGAACCTGGCAGGTTCATTTGCTGCAGACAGAGAGGCCCCGAGAGGTACCCATGAAATCTGATCATGCCAGAAATTAAAATCTATTCACGCCAGCATTAAATTTTGAAAATTCATTTCTGTAAATTGTAAAATAAAATCTGTTTGACTTACAGCACAATCCTGTGCATATCTACTCAGATGTAAGTTAACCGCATTTACTCTGAGGTTCAAGAATTCAGGATTTCAGCCTTAATTCTGAAGAAAAACTAAGAAGAAGAAAATTTTAATGAAGAAGAAATATGGGCAACCTGCAGCCTTCAAATGCTCTCCCTGTGTCTTGCTGAACCCCCTGTAGTGACATTTCTTTTCTTCCATAACCAGATGACCAGCCATAAAGCTGAATGATGAAGGAAGATTGTACCTGTGCTGCTTTTAGCACACATTCCAACATTTTACAGATGAAAAGTGAGACATGTGAGGCTGGGCAACATTAAAGTGTGGTCAAAAAGGTGTGGTCAGGCAACATGGGGGCAAAGTTACTAATGTGGAAGAACATGCAAAGTTACTTTTTAAAGCAGAAAAACACTCTACTGAGTTTAAGAAAGTCTGGAGAAAAGAACTAAACTCTCTGGGAAAGGCAAAATTCTACCCTCTCCTCTCCCTCCTGTTGAGTTAAATCGGTGCAAACTGCTGTACTTTTGCACTTTGAACTCAGTTTGCAGCAATTCAATAAGCTGTAGATGAAGAAGGATGTCAAAAAAGGAGACAAATATGGACATTTTCAACAGAAGCTGAAAAAATGGGACAGCAAATAATTAACTGAGACCATCCCTGTCAGACCAAGACAGTTGGAAGAAATGATTTTAGGAGTTATCAGAACAGTAATCTTGAAGGGAGTGAGTAGGCTTCAACATCTGCCTGCCATCTGCAATCCTGTGAAACCAAAATCATTGCTTACCTGTTATGAATGGGGAATGATGAAGGGAACAGATATTTGAATCAGGATCTCTGAGTGAAAGGCTTTAATCTCACACCTCCTGGAAGCACCAATATAGAGAAGGTTGCTATTTGTGGATTTTTGTGGAGGTTTTTTGGGCTATGTGGCTGTGTTCTAGTAGATTTTATTCCTGACATTTCATGATTTTATTCCTGATGTTTCGCCAGCATCTGTGGCTGGCATCTTCAGAGAAGTTGCTATTTCTCTGCTGCTAATTTACCACGGTTGATAGTAGTTGGGATTCCTGGGGATGGAGAGGCTTTAAATGTATCCCTTCCCAGTGACTTTGTCCTGATTTAAGTGTATACAGGCCAGCCTCACCTCCCCTGCATGCTAAGAGGCTCGGGGGTCTGGGGAGAGTGTGTGCATGTTGTATACATCTGAATTTATGCATGATCAAGTGAAAACTAAAACAACTTAGACAAAGCAATTTAAAAACAGAAGTGTTCCTGGCACTTCCACCACTCTCCTAAAGATGCCTTACCACTTTGCAAAACAGATATTACACAACTATATCCTGTTCAATAGAAGCAGGAAGTGAGTCAGCATGCCTGTTTCATGTGCTGCTGTGTAAGTTTCACAGGAGCGAAAAGTGGTTGATCTTGTAAAAATTGGCTTGCACAGGATCTCTTATGTGCCTGGTTAACAAGTTATTGTTGCTGTTGATGATAGGGACATCAACTCATCATCATGGCTCTGCCTACTACAGTATTTCTGCACAAATCTGCACTGTGACATAATAGCCATAAGTCTGTTTTAATTCTTTTCTTTTTATTCTACATGAAGATCAATTCTATCCTTAGCCCCCCCTCCCCCGTCTTCTCATGACTGTTTATCCAAAATACAGAAAGGGTGAATTAGCTCTGACAGAATTTCTGTTGCTATTTGTAGTGAAGAGATAGGTAGACAAGTATAAAAGAGGACAGAGGTCCTGTGCCATGAGCTCAGAATTAGGGGACTTCAGCTCCCCAAATCTAGGCTGGGGTGGGGTGAGTTCTGAGCTAATCGACAATGATCTGGAAAATTAGACCATCAAGACTCTTCTGTAGCTGAGCTGCCTCAGGAATTATCAGTCAGAAGTGTACTGAATGATAAAGCTCTAAGAAATATTAAGGCAGCTATTGCAAGTAGATATAGGGATAATAAAGGCTGCCTGCAATCAATCATATGCACACATACTTGGGAGTGTGTTACACTGCACACGTGGAGGGCACCTCTACATACACACTGTGCTAGTAAACAGGGAAATCAATAGAAAGTTTCTGCTGGGAGATGGGACATATACTGTACATGTGGAGGAAAGCACCTCAACCTACCTTTCATTGCCAACCAACTGGGGAGGACGCAGGAAGGGGTTGTCCCTTCAGCCCTGTAGGACTTTAGCCCATTGAGAGTTGACCAGAGGGAGGAAGATGAAGTAGGTAGTGTCCCTTCAGCTTTTCCTTAAGGCAAACAAGAACTGAAAGACATGAGTCAGAAAACTGGTTGATACAGTGTCTGGAGATAGTGCAATGTTACCAATGACGTTGTGGCCTTACAGGCACCTGTCTTCATTCAGGTATCGAAGAGGAGGGGGGTGTATGGAAACAAATCTCTTATGAAAAGGGTCTGTGGTCAAAGATGCTGAAACCTCCCTTTAAAATATATATATATATATATATTTGTGCCCTTGAATTTTAAGTAGTAAGGCTCTTCCTCATTGTTATGAGGGAGACAATCAGTTCACCAAGTATTTCTATACACATGAAGCAGTAGCATCATTGGGAGGTGCAGGGGGTGCAGACCGCACTGGGTGACACCCCAGAAGAGGTGGTGACACCCGGTTGGCTCCCTGCCCGCTGTGGACACTGCTTCACCCCCCACAGTAGCTCCTTAGGGCCACGTGGGTGTTGCTTGGGGTTGTGGCCACTGCTCTGCTCCCCACACTGGTGCGCCTAGTGCTCCTCAGGACCACAGAGGTGCCCCTCTGGTCCACATGGGCACTCCTGTTTGCTCCCTCACTCCAGGAACCACATCAGAAGTCTCAGTGTCGGACGTCCCATCCCCAGAAGTCCTCTCCGCCTTCCCCACACTGAGTGTCACCCGGAATGCACTGACATGAAACATTACTGCTTAATAAACCATCACCTGTATTTGCAAAGTGAGATTTTGGCAAGATAACAATTCATATCCATCAATGGCTGTAATTTTTTTATTGCTGTGTTTGCTGCCAAGAAAATACAGGATAGAATATAGCTTCTAAGGAAATGCGATGAGCCCCACCTGCTTGTATATTTGTATAATTGTGTGACCTAGATATGCAATTGTGTTATTTCTTCTACTTCTACTTGAAAAGCCACATTATACTATGCCTGGTCTAAATACAGAGTTTCAGTTAAAAGATACACTGGAAAATTGTTCTCTTCCAACTCACCTCCATGATGTTCAACATGTTTTGCTGTTTGACCAGCTCACTTTGCCCCTCTCTCTATGAACAGGGCCTGAGAGACAAATGTTTGGGTGAGGCCCCAAACTCCAGCAGAATCTTTCTTTCTGTGGGTTTGAAAAATTCCACCGTCTCAGGCGAGAGGCTTCATTTTAAAACTGCAGCATAATCAGATACAAAATATTATTCACATCAACATCATATTTACCAACTTTTGAAACAGTTTAACTTGCTTTTTAAGATAGTGACTTACTTTGCAGCTATGGGGACAGTTCCCCCCTCCACTGTTTTGCAAACCAGAGCTTCTCCTGGGTCCTAGAAAGCTGTTTCCTTTATGACACAAACTTTCTCGAACTAAACTCCTGAAAGAGGAGACCAATGATATCAGTAGCTGCCCATTCCCCTTTCCCTTCTTTGGTAACAACTTTACTAGATAAAGAGATACTAGGAAGGATTAGTGATGTGAAAATTTTCACCTGATGGTGTTTGCAAATCTAAAAGGCACAGGAAAAGATTAAGTCATATTTTTCGCATCACTTGGCAACCTAAATAGTCAAGGTCCAAAACATACTGCAGAACTAATCCAGTTTGGCACCGCTTTAACTGCCCTGGCTCAATACCAGGGAATTCTGGGAACTGTAGTTTTGTGAGACATTGAGCCTTCTTTGAGAGCCACAATAAACTACATTTCTCAGGATTCCCTAGCACTGAGCCAGGGCAGTTAAAGCCGTCTCAAACTGGATTGTTTTTGCAGTGTATTTTGAACCATAGAGAACTTTTGTAGTTGGGGCGCTTAAAGCACTTAACAGTTATAATGCTTTCATTCTGACCGTAGAGGAAGACTCTCTTTTGTAGAGTAAAATGCACTTATTTCTATGAATGTTTGCAAGTGTGGTGAGTGAATGTAATGAGGTTTGAAATGAGAGATTTTTCTTTTTGCCCCATGGCATGATGTGTAAGAATGTATACTGGAGCTCTTCCCCATTTTTTTTTGTTTTGTTTAATTGTTAGATTTAAATAATATTTGTATTTTTTCTTTCTCAAAATTTACATTCATGTCTAGCTGATTATGAAATAATTCATTGATTTTTCAAATTTTATTTCATTTATTGGGAAATGTTTTTTTCAACCTACTGTATCTTCTTTTGCCAATATCTTTGATGTTTTATATTCTTATTTATTTATACTCTATTGTTTTAATATTGTATTTATTCATTTATCAGTTCTATTAATAGATCAAAATATTTCAAACTAGTGTGCAGCTGTAAGAAAACATATGAAAAAAGTCAATTAAAACCCAATATTTACATTATTCCTAATATTGTGGTATTTTGTCGAAGGCTTGAACAAACAGTGAAGTTTTCAACATGTGTCTAAAGATATAAAATATTGCATCATGTCACATTTAAGAGGGAACACTATTCCACAAAATAAGTGGCACAAAACTAAAACTCTGCTCCAAATGCCTGTCAACCAGACCTCAGGCACACATGGCACCTCTAAGAGTGTCTCTCCAGGGACTGAATGGGTCTGCAAAGGATAAATGGTCTCTCAGATGACTTACGTAAGTACCAAGTTGTTTATGGCTTTATAAAGTACCATCAAAACCTTAAAGCTATCCTCATAGCAAAGAGGTGGCCAGTGTAAATCCTTGGGTATTGCTAATATGTTGCTCCATTCAGAAGCCTTGCTGAAGTATTCTGCATCGGCTATAATTTCTGGACCAGCCTTAGAGGCTGCCTCACATAAGAGATTATCAGACAGGGGGAAAAAGCCAGGAGTAAAAGGCATACTCCATGCAAAGTTGCACGATTGCGCTGAGAATTTTCAGACACATTGCGCTTATCCAGGACTTAACCCATAAAGATCCAGGAATGCTCCAGCAAAAAACCATTCACGAGGATTAGAAAAAGAATTTTCACTTGGAAGATAATTTAAAATAAGGGTTGAGAGCATCCAGTGAACTGCATATTACTTTCAATAAATTACCAAGCTGATTTTTGCCACCTGCAGCCCTGCAATTGTGCATCCAAATGCATTTGTGGCTATTTGCTTGAGAAAGGGAGTGGGGATATCTTTGTCAGGGGGATGTGCTTTGTGTGTTTGTGTGTCTGTGAGTGAGAGAGTGAGCTTCCCCTGTGGAGCAGCAGTTTATATGTAACAATGGTCCCCAAACTTTTTCGGGCTACCACTCCCTTTCCTCTTGGGTAATGACCCTAGTGCCCCCAGCACCTATTCCTTGATTTCAGGTCTACTGTTTGTGCAGCAGCTAGCCAGCCAGCCAGCCAGCCAGCCAGCCAGTAGTGTCTATTTCAGCTGTGCCTAGCTTGCTACTGCCTTCTCCTCCGCCTCTCATTTGCCAATATGGTGGTGGCAGCAGCCCAGGCCTGCTCCTCCCTCTTGCTTATGCCAGCCTTATAGCAAAAGGAAGGCTCTCTGTTTGGCTGCTTGGTTGCTGCTCTCAGGGTGACTGGGTGAGAAAGATCTCTGAACCCAAGAGATGTGTGAGAGGTGAAGGACTCTTTTGAAGAACTGAACCCAGATATTCCTCCCCACTCTTCTCCTTCCAGCTTCTAGCCAGTGGTCTGAATCCACAGCAGCCAAATATGGAAGGCTAGGTTCAGAAGATGGGGATGGTGCATGGTATCCTGAGATTCCTGTGGAACCAGATGACCTGAAGGAGTTTCTGGAGATTGATTTACATGCTCTGCACTTTATCACCCTGGTAGGGACTCAAGGCCGCCATGCAGGAGGCCATGGCAACGAGTTTGCTCCAATGTACAAAATTAATTACAGCCGGGATGGCATCCGATGGATCTCTTGGCGAAACAGGCATGGAAAGCAGATACTTGATGGAAACACCAACCCACATGACATTGTTCTCAAGGATTTGGAGCCACCCATCATTGGCCGATTCATTCGCTTTATCCCCATAACTGACCACTCCACAAACATCTGCCTCAGAGTGGAGCTCTATGGTTGTATCTGGCTGGATGGGCTGGTTTCATACAATGCTCCAGCAGGACAGCAGTTGGTTCTACCTGGAGGAACTGTGATTTACCTGAATGATTCAATCTATGATGGATACAGCATGACAGAAGGACTAGGCCAGCTGACAGATGGAGTTTCAGGCCTAGATGGTTTCAGCCAAACCCACAAATACCATGTATGGCCTGGTTATGACTATGTTGGCTGGCGCAATGAGAGCACCACAAATGGATATGTGGAAATCACCTTTGAATTTGACCGATTTGAAACTTTACTACCATGAAGGTTGGTTGCCACAATCATTCCTTGATCCAGCAGTTTATTTTGCTGCCACTAAGGGGGCTGTTTTGTAAAATTTTGATTTGAATTGATGTTATTTTAATTGTTGCTTTTAAATTGTACTTAGTTTAATGCTTTTTTAAGGGGAGGTGGGAGAGGGTGGGGTTTGCTGGGGTTTGGGGGTCTTATTCTGTAGTCTATATTTTACCTGTCGTAAGCCGCCCCAAGGGTAGGGTAAAAATTATTATTATTATTATTATTATTATTATTATTATTATTATTATTATTCTCCAGACATGTGCCTTACCCACCACAGCTTTAAGTAATCCTCCCCACCCCAAAAAACATTGGCCTCATCCACACTTATGTTTTTGCATTGAATAGATCTGGATCGCCTCATCAATCCGATTCCGAAGCGAAGTTCCCACTACGATTGCCACGATCACACCTGTCCGTGGCAATTTAACCTAATTCACATTCACATTTAATCAATTTTGGATTCTTCCTGTTTTAGAAGAATCGCGTCACAGTGTCCCAAATGTAATCAACAGCGTGTTCCATTGGCGGCGATCCACATCTTTTCAAAAAACACGGTAAATGACGTGGAACCAAAAGCACCAGTCTAAGTGGGTTTTGCGCTGCCACCCCCCCCCCGCAAAGCGTGCCAGGCGTAATCGGTATGAGTCTGAACAAGGGGCTACAGCGAGGGAGAGAAGGGGCTACAGCGAGGGAGAGAAGGGGACCCGGTGGTGCGTGTGTTTGCACTCCCCCCTCCCCCTCCGGAACACCTGGCCTCCTGGATAGCCTTCTTAAGGACGCTGCCAGCCCGACCATCTTGGCTACAGCGAGGGAGAGAAGGGGACCCGGTGGTGCGTGTGTTTGCACTCCCCCCTCCCCCTCCGGAACACCTGGCCTGACGTTTTTGGAGGCTGTGGAGGACTGCCTTTTTACTTGCAGCCCCCAATGAAAATGGCCCATGATGTACTCTGATTAGCCATCCACGCGGCGAGCCATGGCATCCTGAGGCATCCTGGGGCCGCGGAGGACTGTTTTTCCCACCTTGCAGCCCTCGGAGGACCACAATGATATCGGAAATCATGTATTTTTAAATTGTATATTTTTAATCACTGTTATTTAATTTGTTTAGTATGTTTGGGGGGGGGATGAGGGAAGGAGGGATGGGATTTGATTCTGACTTATTTGTTTTGGTGTTTTGTATTGTTGTGCGCCGCCCCGATTGCCTGGCAGAGGGGCGGGATATAAATAAAAATTATTATTATTATTATTATTATTATTATTATTATTATTATTATTATTAAGACTCCTTTAACCTGATTTGCAAACAGCTTTAGTAAGTAGCATGAATGCAGCCATTGTTTCTTCAGCTACCTCTTCTCTTGGCTTGTCTGACAAAAGAAAGCAAGAGTAGCGGTGTAACTCAACCTGCCAGCCAAGTCCTAGCAAAACTCATAAAGCTTAAGCAAGGGTCCCTAATGTTATAGCATCTTTTTGCTGCTGCTTCCCCCATCCCTTCCAGGGAAGATTAGAAAAAGAATGTTCACTTGGAAGATAATTTAAAATAAGGGTCGAGAGCATCCAGTGAACTACATATTACTTTCAATAAATTACCAAGCTGATTTTTGCCACCTGTAGCCCTGCAATTCTGCAAATGACAAGAAATTGTCAAGCAATATGTACTTGACACATCAAACTTAGAAAATGAGAAAGGGGAAAAACAGACAAAGGGCACTCATGTCAGAAACAAGATAAAAACAATACCTTTTAAAATATCAGAATTCAAAACCTGCCCGCTTTGGGAATCACTGTTAGAGATATCTACTCAAAAGTCAGCCCCATTGAATTCTGTGAAACTTCCTCCCAGGAAAATGCTTACAAGATTGTAACCCATGTAACATCCTAAAAGGCCACTGGAATTCATCAAGGTCTTCATGATAATCCTGTCTCCTCCCTCATCCCCCATTATATGTATTTGAACTAATTCTATTTCATTTACTGCCTGGAATTGAAGGTGTTGTACATCATTTCCCCCACTCCCGCCACCATTTTTATTTTAACAGTCCTGTGTGGTAAGCTGGACTGAGAAGCTGTGATTATCTCAAGATGACCACATGAGATTTATGGGAAGCTGGAATATATATGAATCTGATATATACATTGTGCAGATGGTGTGGGTGTGGACATAGAGCTCATGCAGTGATTTTGAGTTGGAGGCTGCGTCCGCACTGCAGAAACAATCTGGTTTAATACCACTTTAACTGTCTCCGCTCTGGTGCCACAACAAACTACAGTTCCAGAATTCCATAGCATTGAGCCATGGCAATTAAAGTTTGCCATGGCTCAATGCTATGGAATTCTGGGAACTGTAGTTTGTTGTGGCACCAGAGCAGAGAAAGTTAAAGTGGTGTCTAACTGGATTATTTCTGCAGAATGGATGCAGCCGGAGATTGGGTCTGGTTGATTTTGCATTAATGTATAGTATAAAATATTTAGTCATGCTAAACATAAAAACAACATTTATGATGTAGGTTTTCCCCCCCCCCACCCCCAAAAATCCTCAGTACATAAATCCAGAATTTTCTCTGCTTAAAATACTACAGTTTTATGTAATACATTAATAAATTAATAACTTTTAATTATTATTTTAATTAATTCATTATTATTTAATTATTACTAAATTAACAACTTCTACATTCAAATGAATAACTTTTACATTTAATGAATTAATGTAATTAATGAATAACCTACATTCAAATGAATAACTTTTACATTTAATTAACTAAGGGCCTGAACAGACTGCCAGAAATAATCCAGCTTGAGGCCACTTTAACTGCCCTGACTCTGTGCTAGGGAATCATGGGAACTGTAGTTTATTGTGACATCAGAGCTCTCTGACAGAGAAGGCTCAATGTCTCAGAAAAAAAACTATAATTCCCATGATTCCCTAGCATTGAGCCAGGACAGTTAAAGTGCTCTCGACCTGGATTATTTCTGGCAGTCTGTTCAGGCTCTAATGTAATCCATTAATAATTTTTACATTCAAATGAATAACTTTTACCTTTAATTAGTTAATAACTTTTACATTTGACCACACCTTTTCGATTGCATTGTCACACAGTCGCAGGCCTTACAAACCAACACAGGCGCCAATATTTTCATATGTGAAACGTTGGCGCATATGGTTAACACTGGGTCTGGAGACATCTGATAAACTATAAATGGGTTCATCGTATTTTTAAATCCAAGGAATCGGGGGCATAAATATATCAAATCATGGGTTATACCAAATATGAACTCTGTATGTTGTTAGGGGAGAGTGAGGGAGGCAGCATACAAAATACAGACCCCAGGGAGTCCCTTAAATAAATAACTTTTCCAAGATTGTATTTGTAAAACTCCCACATACCATACCATCCAGACTACCCTTCTCTCCGCCACTTGCTTTCCAAAATTGGCTGGATCTGGAGTTCACAACCTATGACAAGATAATCTCCATCGGATCTGGAAGGGCTGCTTCTCTCTCTTTCTGGAATGTCAGGCTTATCAAAACTGGAAGAGTTGTTATGGCAACCAACTGACAAGGGAGCATGCCGCCATGTTGTGGGGCTATAACTCAAGGGATTTGGCCATAAATAATCATTTTTTCCTGACAACTGTTGATACCAGCGTGAGGAGGAAGGATTAGGAAGAGGATGGCCGTTCAGTTTCTTTCTTTCTTTGGCTTAAAACATGGCAAAGCTTTGTGAAGTCGTAGGCTTTCATGGCCAGCATCCATAGTTTTTTGTGGGTTTTTCGGGCTGTGTGGCCATGTTCTAGAAGAGTTTCTTTCTGACGTTTCGCCAGCATCTGTAGCTGCCATCTTCAGATCTTTCTCAGATCTTTCTCTGAAGATGCCAGCCACAGATGCTGGCGAAACGTCAGAAAGAAGCTCTTCTAGAACATGGCCACACAGCCCGAAAAACCCACAAAAAACTATGGCAAAGCTTTATTCTGAAGCGGTGACTCAGGATCAACAGAGCAGAAATTCGGCCCATCCTGAACCCAAAAACTGAGGCTTTCTTTCCTCTCTGGGCAGAAGTCAAAACTCTGGCGCTGCCAAGAAAGAGGGAGTGTTAACCTTTTGTTCCTCCTTGCCCCAGAATGTTAATAGAGAATTATTATAATTTTTTTCTATTTCATTTTTATTCATCACACAAAAACTCCATCAACAACCTTACAATCATACATTCACGTAACCAACGACTGACAAACATAACTGGCTAACTGACAGACTAACACAGGGGTAGGCAACCTTTTTAAGCCGGGGGCCGGTCCCGCGAAGTCCTTCCCTCCGCTGGGCCGAGGGGGGGAATGGCGGCGCGTGCACACACACATGCAGCGCGCGACCCCCCCACGCACGCAGCTGCCTCTGCGCATGTTGCGGCCGGCATTTTGATTTCCAAAATGGCGGCCGCGACGTGTTTGCACATGCGCAGGAGTACTGCGCATGCACAAACGAGTCGTGGCCGCCATTTTGGAGAACAAAATGCCGGCCGCCACTCATTTGCGCATGTGCAGTACTCCTGTGCATGTGCAAACACGTTGTGGCCGCCATTTTGGAAATCAAAATGGTGGCCGCAGTGCGCGCGGCCGCACGGCGGCCTAAATGCGCAGCGGTGGTGGCACGCCGTGGCAGCGGCGCCGGTCCGCCTGGGCCAGTAAGTACAGGGACCTGGGCCTTAACTGGCCCGCGGGCCGTAGGTTGCCGGCCCCTGGACTAACACCTCCCTCCTTTCTCTCTTTTCCCCTTAAAATACATCTAGCATAAACACATTGATGTCCTTTCAACCCAACCTAGCTATTTCTGAAGCTATATATATATATCTTATGTTCCATATTACTGTATAGTCCTACCTTAATCCCACAACAATGTAATAGAATCTATATAATGCAAATAACAGTGTATTTTATTTGCTATACCTTCTGAGCTCCCTTCGTCGAGTCAACCTTGGTCTCATACTTTCTATTGCATTTTGTTTTCCATACATTCAATCAAATATATCTTTAATCTGGTCTCCATTTTTCTCATCTTATTTCTATCTCTGTGCCTTTCCCCCCCAAAAGAGAAATATTTATGATGAGAAATGTCTTTAGGCACCCATTAGAATCAATGAGATTTATGTAAATGTTGATTTACTATTTAGCAATACATTCAAATGAGTCAGTTCTAGTTGGGTCTAGCTGGGTCATAATATTTATGATGAGAAATGTCTTTAGACACCTTTTCCAACTGACCTGAGGCTCGAAATCCAATCTTTAGTCCCAAATAGAGTAGAGCCATTGAATCAATGAGATTTATGTAAGTGTTGATACATTCAATACATAGCAATACATTCAAATGAGTCAGTTCTAGTTGGGTCATAAGGTCATAGTGATACTGAAAGACAAAATTTAAACACAGTTATCAACATTCATAAGTTATTCATATAATATTAAAGTAAAACAGTACCCATAAATAACAACAGAACTTATCTTATGCATTAAAACAACTGACTATACATGATCAAATGCCCATGTATAGAAAATAAATCTGAATAGCAGTCCATCCACACTACATAGTTATAGCACTATGATTAACTGTTGTGAGTCTACGCTATGGAATCTGGGGTTTGTAGTTTAAGGAGGGGGCATTTAGGATTTGCAGCCACAGAGCTCTTGTTTCTCACTAACTACAGATCCCAGGATTCCATAGGATACAGCCACCACAATTGAAGTGGAATTGTCGTGATGAAATTGTGTAGTGTGACATGGGCCCTAGTGCTGACACCAGAAGTGTATCTGTGCTTCATTACTATAGCACTTTGATACCTCTTTAACTGCCATGGTTACATCTTATGGAATTCTGGGATTTGTAGTTTTATGAGGTACTGGAATTCCTCATACGTTCCCATGCTGCAGTGCAGGTGAGGACACTAGGTAATTCTAAGTGCCCCATGAAACCATACAGTCTAAGATTCATGATGCATGAAGATGAAACCATACATTCTAAGATGCATGAAGCCATGGCAGTTAATGTGGTATGACACTACTATCATAATGCAATGTGGCTGGATCTCAGTGGTAAGAGCATTTGATACATGAAATGGAACTGAAGTCCACAAAAAACATATGCCAATAAAAAAATCATTTTTAAGAATGAGGGAGGAGAGAGCTAGCAGTTTCTACCTTTCTATAGCTGCTCTTCCAGTCTCTGAAGCTTGGCAAACAAGGAAAGGAAAACAGAGACATTTTGTGGCTTTTTCATGGGGAAGGTCCAGGGCCCCAGAGCACCATAATACAACTTATATAGGATGACTGATCACAGATGGTGAGGTTGCTGATGCTGTGACTTGCAATACTCAGGCTATATTTGCTTTCTTGCCTGTGGATGTGGAAAGCTAGATCTGCAGCTAATGCAAACGGATTGCCCTGCTAACAAGAAGGTACAACAGTGACCTGCATATCTACACTTAAACTTGTTAGTATGGTTAGGCTTTCTCAACAAAATATATTCTCCTGGAATGACAACACACAGGAGATGTTAGCAGAAAGAAGAACAAACCCCAAATCTTTCTGTGCTGAAGATCCATGATGTAACAGGCAAGCTGACAAAATTCATCAAGTCCATTGGCCATTACACTTTCCTTCAACATTTTGCAAGGCTCTGGGACAGAAGCTGAAGGACTTTCGACTTGGAAGGAAATGTAGAGTAGTAATGGGAGACTTCAACCACCCTGGTATTTGCTATCAGTGATACCTTTATTGGCCAACCAAAAATGCACAATATACTTGTTGCAAGCTTTCGAAGCTCTATGGGCTTCTTCATCAGGCAAGATGTTACAAACCAAACAGGAGAAAAACAAAGGGAGATGTTAGTCAGATGCCTACATGTTGTTTCAGTCTTTAGTTAAGATGGTGGGGAGGATATCTTTTGTAGGCAGGATCTTCTTCCTTCTGGCCCTGGTGATGCAGTGGTTAAATGCCTGTACTGCAGTCACTCTTAGGCCACAAAGTTGCGAGTTCAATACTAGCCAGGGCTCAGGCTAGACTCAGGCCTGCATCCTTCCGAGGTCACTAAAATGAGTACCCAACTGTTGGGGGGCAATGAGCTTACAGTTGTAAATCGCTTACACCCCATAGCGCGATATGAAGCGGTATATAAATGAAGCTGCTTTGCTTTGCTGTGGCTATAGGGAGATTGGCAAAGTCCAGGGAATTTAAAACCCAATTGCATCTCAACAGGGACCCCTCACTGATGGATTTTTGTTTGGATTTGCTAAATGGCCAACACGGCTACCCCTGAATGTTTCCTAGTATTTGCTGTAAATCAGGCTCTGCCAAAAATGCAACAAATTCTTCACTAGCCTTGTTGCTTCTTTCATTGTCCAGAATATGGAGGAGGCAACAAGGAGATCCACTGTCCTGAACCTGATGCCAACCAACAGGGAAGAACCAGTCAACAGGGTGCAGGTCATGGGACGCTTGGGTGGGAGTGACAATGTCGTCTTGGGAATTGTTGTACAGAGGAGACAAAAGCCCTTGAGGTATCTAAAGAGTGTGATCATGACGTCCCTCAATCTTCCCTTCAGCATGTTGAACATTCCCAGCTCCAGCAACCTCTTCTCAAATGTTTTGTTCTCCATATCTCTTATCATCGTTGTTGTCCTTCTCTGAACTTGCTCCAGTTTGTCTATATCCTTCTTAAAATGAGGTGCCCAGAACTGAACATGATACTCCAGATGAGGGCTGACCAGCGCATAATCGAGGGAACTCATGGTGTAGTGTTTTGTGTTGGACTGCAACTCTGGAGACCACAGTTCAGTTCCTCACTCAGCCATGAAATCCACTGGGTGACCTTGAGCAAGTCACATGCTCTCACCCTCACGGTAAGGCAATGACAAACCTTCACTGAGCAAATCTTGCTAAGAAACTCCCATGATAGGTTCATTTTAGGGTCGCCATAAGTCGGAAAGGATTTGAAAGGACACAACAGCAACATTATTTCTGTCAACTTGGAAACAATGCTTCTATTAAGGCAGGCTAAGATAACATTTGTCTTCTTTGCTGTAGCATCCTACTGCTGGCTTGTATTCAGCTTACGAGCATGGATGAGAATTTCTTAAAGGTGAGATATTGAAGGCACAATTGTAAAATATTCCAGTAAAGAAGAAAACTGGAAGATGCCTGATGAATCCAGAGTGGATGTAGAAAGAGCCACCACATCCCTCCCATCAGATTAGAGGAGGGCAATGTTGTCCCTGTTGTCAAAAGGTGAGGGAAAAGGGTCCAAACTTTAATGCCAATGATAATGGCACATCATTGGTCTATCAGCCTATGAGCACTTTGGAATGCAGTGAATATTAACAGCCAGAATGTGTTTCTCAAAAACAAGCCATGCCAGATGATTGAAGTTTATTTCTTTTTGTTAAAAGCTTGATAGATCAGGGAAATGCAGTAGATGTAGTAGGATATCCTGATTGCAATAAGAATTTTGAAAAGGTGCTGCTTGGTATTCTTGCAAACAAGTTGGTAAATATGGGTTAGACAATTCTGCTGTTAAGCGGATGTATAACTGGGTAAGTGACTGAATGTAAAAAGCGCTCACCAATGGAGAAAAGTGCTTAATGGGTTCTACACAGGATTCTGTCCCGGGACCAGTGTTGTTCAATAACTTTATAAACTATTTAGATGAAGGCATAAAGGGTGTAACTTATCAAATTTGCAGATGGCACCAAATTAGAATCAGCTAATCCCCAGAAGACAGAAGCAAGATTAAAAATGAACTTAACAGAGCTGGGTCAGAATGATAAAATCATTTTCAACATGGATAAATGTAAGGTACTACTTTTGGCAGAAAAAATGCACAAATATAGGATGAATGACATCTGGCCTGACAGCAATACACATGAAAAAGGATCTGGGAGTCTAAATAGAGCACAAGCTAGAACATTGTATTGCAATCCCCAGGAAAGCCAATGCAGTTCTTGGCTGTATCAACAAAACTATATTCAACAGAAGTAACATACCACTCTAGTCTGCTTTGGTCAGAACTCACCTAAAATACTGCGTCCAGTTCTAAGCATCAAGGATACTGACAAGCTGCAGCATGTCCAAAGAAGGTTGACTAGGATGGTAGAAACCAAGACCTATGAGGAACACCTTAGAGAACTGAGTATGTTTAGATTGGAGGTGACTGAGAGGTGATTTATTAGCCATCTGTAATTATCTGAAGGGATGTCATGTAGAAGATGGAACAAGATTCTTTTCTGATGTTCCAGAGACAATGACATGAACCACTGGATGCAGATTAGAAGAAAACAAATTCTACCTAAACAGTGTTGTTTTGAGTTTGAATAAGCATCTTCCAGGACTGCATTTCTTTATATTTCTATATGGTGGTGGGGGGATTAAATCGCTCTTGTGATCTCTTCCAAATCTATGATTCTACAAGAATCTTTTCTATTTTTGCTATATACATGGCTACCTTTCCATCACATCCCACATTTGTGAGGTGACAGGAAGGTCATCTCCCAGATCACTATTCTCAGATCTCCTTTGCGGTCATAAGATGTTGAACTTAGGAATAGGTCTGTAATGTGAACGTTAGGTATTGTGCTCACAAGCCATATGAGACTTATAGATGAAAACCAGCACCTTATATTGGGTATGGAAATACTTGCGCAGCTGACTGCAAGTGTCTCTACAAGGACTGAGATAGACTGGGCCACACTTATCCGTCATGTCAGACCCTTGTCAACCAGAACAGCAACAAAATACACTTGGGAGGACTGAGAACATAAACATCCTAGTTCAATGACTAAAGTTCAATTAATAAGAAAAATGTTTGGCTTCCACCCTTCTCAAGCATTTTAAATCTACAAATATGAACAAATCTGCTCAATTGTACATATTTGGAGATACCCTCGTCACCTAAGGAAGAGGTTGGTCAAGATCTTGAATGGGACATTGGTGATGTATTACATCTTGATAGTCAGTGAAAGGAAGCCATTTTTCTTCAAAGGGGTCTTGTATGATACCTCCTTTTTTTAACTCTGATATCGTATGTCAGCTTTTCCATTATCCATGTATCCCAGATTCTTTCCACCACCTTCCAATGGGGAAATTGCCCATTTTTCAATTGGAAATAATTTTTGAGTCTTGCATTTATACAGAAAAAGTTAATAAGATCCTTATGGTTCAGTTACTTATGCTGTGAATCGCATATTGAAAATGGTTGTAGAATAGGGCAAATGTTGATTGTCTGGTTTATAATAGAACTGATAGTTTTCAAAACTTTAAACCAGAACTGAGCTCCAACAGAACAAAATAATGTCATATGGAGGTAGCGCACCTGGAGCTGCATCCTCTCCAACCATTAGATGTGGTTTTGGTAAAATGCAACAAAAAGACAAGTGTTTAGGAATCTGAGGGTAGTCAGAGAGGATTTGTATGGTGATGTCCACATTTTCAATTAATTTGTATCTCAAATTGTTGCTCCAATATCAGCTTCCCATTCTAGTCTATTAAGACCCCAGCCATACAACTCATCATTTACTAATCTGTGGTGCCAACCCTGCAGATAGATCTTTTGCAATACATATATTTTCAAAAAAGTTAAAGTACGTGGAACTTTCCCTGTGCAAATTAGTCTTGTAGTAAATTAAAGCACATGCTAAAAAATATTTCAGGTGTTTAAAATAATTGGTTACAAGCTTACTTTTATTTTAAGCAACTGAGGAAAGCACTAGTTGAAATGGTTTGCTTATTAATTGAAATGTAATTTATGTAATTATATAAGTATATTAATGTATCTGTATTTATAGTAAGCAATTAATATAATGCATCAACATTATTTCTCATGTCTCTTCTTTCCTTCATGCATTCAGGCTATTGCCCTCATCTCCAGTCTCAATGCCCACCTTGCTTCATTGCCTCTGATGTTTCTCCATCTTAGAGATATATCCTCATTCAGCCTGACACCCCCCCCCATTTCATAATACAGATCTTTGAAAGGTGTATTTTCTAGCTACGCATATACTTTTCCCTTTCCTCAGATGTACTGAATTATCAGCCTTCTGTTGCTGTTCTTTTTCCCTGTGAATACAGGGAGAAAGGTGGGTTATAAAGCAAGCAAACATTTTATGCCATATTATCAGCTTAGCTACAAGCACAAGAATCAGAACTACTGATAAAACTATAATCTCTGGCAGACCTGTTATCTAGAGCAGCAATTTTAATACAGTAAAAATAAGTTATGTACTGGAATAACAAGCATAGAAGTATTTTTCAGTTTTATTATAATTTACAATATTGTTAATGAACAACTAATTCCTGTATTCTATTTTATACATAATACCAATTGTTTAAAAATCATTCAATGTCAAATTTCAAATACCTAATTTAAAAACTACAAACATGTTTTACCTTTGTGCAGGTACAACTTCACCCACATTCACAAAACATTTAAATAAATTAGACATTCTGGTTCTCAGATTCCCCCCAAAAAGTCAAAATGACTTTTTTTCTTAAATAGTTAAGATCTGGAATATTAACATTTCTTTCTTGTAATTCAGGGATCTTCACAGGGAACAACTTGGGGAAGACAAGAGAGATCATGAATACAATCACAGTTTTGAAACCTGTATTACTATTGAAAAATACTCCTTCTTGAGGAGTTTCTAAGTTATAAACGAAGTATAAAACTTTTAATGACTGACAGCATGATAAACAGCTGGTTAGTATTTTTGAATAAATAAAGTTTCTTAAATACGTAATTTGCTTCTGCCTCAGATTTATAGTACATATCCCTAAAATACTGTATGAAGTGGTACAAATACCATGATATACCTACTACCCTAGTAAAATTTACAAATATATGCATAAGCATTATTATACAGCAATCTTCATACAAAAAAGAGGAAAAACTGAAATGCATATTGTCTCATCAAACTCAGTAAAACATTATACAGCTCTAAAAAAAAATTAAAAATTAAATACTGTATATGAAAAATCAGTTATTGGCATTTGGAGGTTCTGGAGACTGAAGAAATTCATAGGGGTCATGGACCATGTCTTGTTGTTCTCCAACACTTAGGTGAGAAGGGCTTCCTGTAGAGAAAACAGGGAGGGATAAATTTAATTAAAAGATATGCTATTTGGGACATATTTTGAAAAACCTCAATTTCATAGGTATACTGTTTTTGATCAATGTTCTTTGCTTGTATTTCAGAAATGACAAATTTCAATTAAATTCATGGCAAAAAATAACCAATCCTACTGGCTAATTTCTCACATTACAGTAAGTCAAACCTTCTGCCATATTAAACTACAGTGCGTACAACTTATTCAGTCCTACTTTTCTCTTGCTTCTGCAAAAAGGTAAACAAGCCAGAATGGATAGCATTATGTGACATCCAAACCCAAGATGATTGTTGACTGAGCTCAAGCAAGGCAGAAACGAATTCTAAATCAGGTTAGCTTACATATCCCAACTTGTTTATTTACAATGGGATTATAAATCATGTTAAACGATTTTTATCTGATTTGTTTGCTTGCTCAAGCAAAGGGAAGAGTTATAACTGACTGTGTGTATCAGAATACAATCCTTTAACATTATTTCATATATTCATAAGCCTGGATTGCTGACTTTTCATTATGTGCAAATGTGATCAATGAACCCACAGGGCCTGCTTAGTATTTTTTGTAGGGATTGGATCTTTTGTGTGGTGGCCCTCAAGAAGTCTGGAATTAACTCTCTGACTAAATGTATTAAAACATTTTGTTTCTAATGCAGATATCATGACCCAAGAGTCTAACACTAATCTGGGCACAGATGCAGAAGCTCAGGAACCAGTGATGCCAGAAAAGCCAAGGCTCTGAACCTAAACTATTTGAGCCTGATACTTCTTTGTGCAGGATAAGCCCAGACCACAGATTAGGTGGTAATATTATTTAATTAGATTTACCTAGATGGTGTTGATCCCTTTCAGATGCATTAGAGAGAGAACTGAGGTTGGAAGAAGGTCTAGATCCTACTCTGTCAGTCTGTGCCTCATGAAGATCCTGCAGTAATTTTGTTGTTTCATCCAAGTGTAAATGATTTTCATCATGATCAAGCTCTTTCTTTACTTTACCTGAAATAAATGATAATATAATGATAATCTTTAATGATGATAAAAATTGCAAGCAGGAGTTTTGGATGAACTATGAAAGGATACTTGTAATCTTATCTCTTGTCAATTTTTGTTTTATGCTAAAACAAAATAAAAGTATTATACTTTCACCTCCTAAAGAGATGCTCTAATTTTATGTAAAGATATAAATGATATTCGACTTATATAGGAATTAAAAAAGCTTATTAAGATTTCAGAAAGAAACTGAGCGGAAGGAAACTACAATCATTCCTTACCAATAAAAATCATATACATTCCAAAATATGTCTATACACATACGAAGTGTACACATTTTTGCCAAAGCTAGACAAGACACTGGAGATTTGTGGCGGAATATCTTGCTTCTTCATATTTATTTTTGTTGACAACAGCCACAGAGATAGTGCTGGAAAGGAATTTAAACATTTATCTCTGTATCACCTTCCTCTCCTCCAGCTGTATATATGCACATAAATGTGTTTTCCCTAGCAGGGGATCTGGCAACATGGCTTGAGTGAATTTTCACCAGGAAAATGGTTTGGGAAAGCAAACAACCCAACACAAATGTAGTACGCATCTAGTTTAGCTAGTTTGGAAGTGGAAGACATAGAAATTTGAGTTAGCCAGTGATAGGAGAGGTTCTAATATGTACAGGTTTCCTACATATATCTAATTTTACCCAAGTATTACTTATTTCAGGAGTATTAGGGTTCCAGCCTCCCGAAAGCTGCCATCAGATCTTAAAAGACTAAAAGGTTGAACGGGAATATGACCAATATCAAACAGAAGCATGAAAAGTACATGCAGTGGTTAGGAATCCTCATTAAGGAGCAAAGATACCAGTGGCTTGGAGAAACAAAAGGCTTTATTATAGGAATTCAATTCAAAGATAGGGAATTTAGGTTGCTAATCTAATCTAACTTCACTCTAAGGAAGAGCTGAGAGACAACTGACGAAAGAGAAGAAGTAGGGAAATATCCCTAAGAGTCTCAGTTTACATCACAGAGGTGTCAGGATAGATAGATAAGAAGGGAGAACACTTTGTGTCACTCATACTATCAAACCATATTGCGACTGAGGCATTCTTGACTCTTCAGTGCTAAGCGTTGTTGCATTTCGAACACTTCTCAACAATTTATCCATGAGTCCACAAGGTTCAACTTTTTTCATAAAGCTTCATAACGGTCCCTGGGCAATGGCTTGGTAAAAAGACATCTGCTATCATGTTGGATAATATGCCAGCTTAATAAAACCTTGTGTATGTGCATCCTTTATGAAATATGTTGAGTTTCCCTTATTCAGAATTTCAAAATCCAAAACACTCCAAAATCTAAAACTTTTTTTCATGGGTGGCTGAAACAGTAATACTTTTGCTTTCTGATGGTTCAAGGTATACAAACTTTGTGTCAGGCACAAAATTATTTTAAAATATCATATAAAATTACCTTCAGGCTATGTGTATAAGGTGGATATGAAACATAAATGAATTTTGTGTTTAGATTTGGGTACTATCTCCAAGATGTCTCATTATGTATGTACAGTTGCCCCTCCCAATTTGTGGGGGATCCATTCTGGATACACCCCTCCATGAAAATGGCGGCTCGCTAATACTGGAGCCCCATTGAAACTAATGGTGTACATACCCGGGTGCGTGTGGCCATTTTAAATATAGGCACTTGTCACTCCCTGTGAAGAGCAAGACTGTGGACTCAAAGTCCGAGAATGGGAAGGCACAATTGTATATGAAAATACAGGTATTCTGAAATCCAAAAAATTTCCAAAATCCGAAACAATTCTGGTCCAAAAATTTCAAGTAAGGGAGACTCAACCTGTACTTTCTCTCAGTATAACATCCAGGGGTAGCCATGCTGACCAGCACCATCAAAAATTCATCAAATAATTAGATTTATTGGGCCAGCCAAAATGCACAATATACATGTTGCAAGCTTTCAAAGCTTCACTGGCTTCTTCATCAGGCAAGATGTTAGAAACCATACAGGAGAAAACATTGAAGAAGAAAGTCATAGACCTGTATTTTGCTGTTTTTGTTCTCAGTTCAGATGGTATGGAGGGGTATTTCTTGCAAGCTGGCGCCTCCTCCTTCTGGCCATGTGGCTATTGGGAGATTCTCAAAGTTCAGGAAATTTAACATCCATTTGCAACACAAAAAGATACTTCCTTTGCAATCCAATGTCTCCATCCTTTGTGAGACCACAGGCCTTTTATTAGTCAGAGGACACTGGGTTTCTCAAGAAGTCATCATGCTTTTGCATCAGGAAACTTTAGGTGGTGTTAAGGTAAAATGTGCCAATGCAGTCCCAATTTTAGGGAAAAAGGTGTTTTACCTTTGTTGGAGGTAGAAAACTTAGATAGTAATGTCTCAGTCCACTGGCTCTCTCTTTAGGATTCCCTGTTGTGGCTATAATGCAGCATCTTGAAATCCAGAAAACATCCAGGGGTAGCCATGTTGGCCATATAACGAACGAATCCAGTAATATAAAAAATCCACTAAACAGTGATACTTTTATTGGGTCAACCAAAATGCACAATATACATGTTGCAAGCTTTCAAAGCTCCACTAGCTTCTTCATCGGGCAAGGTGTTAAAAATTACGGACTGATCTTCTCTGAGAATTCTTTATATCCTTGGTTGTCTTCATATATCCTTGTTGGGATTGGCTCTTCTATTCCAACGGTAACACTTGTAGCCACTTTCGATATTTGCATGCCTCTGAGGCCGATACATATTCAGCTTCTGTAGAGTAGATCACAATTGTCTTCTGCTTCTGTGTAGTCCAATCAATTATTTCACCCCCATAAAAGAACAGGTATCTCTGCTTGTTGATTTCTGGTCAATGACATTGTTGGTCCAATATATCATCTACATACTTTATTAGTTTAGGGTTGTTGGTTGCTTGCAACTGAAATTTCAGGTGTGCAGTACTTGGGCACTCTCTACTGTATTCCAGTCACATTTGGTTGGCGAGTTAGTTCTTCTGCATAAAATCCCAACAGCTGCTTATATATATGTTCTTTGCTTATAGAATTCTAGAGCTGGAAGAGACCACAAGGACCATCCAATTCAACCCCCTCCATGCATGAACACAGAACCAAAGCAACCCCGACAGATGTACAGAAGCTCCCTAACTGTCCTATTCTGGTGCCTAACCAGCAAGGATCATGTAGCAGAGTGGTCAGGTCAGTCCGAGTCAAGCACACTCCAAAAGGGATACCCAAAATGGAGCAAGGCTTAAGGTTATCAGGCAACGTGAAACAGGAAGGCTGCATTTACCAGGAAAGGCTGTTGTGAGCAACCAGTTGCCTGATCATCAACATAGGTCAAATAAATGTTCACTTGTTGTCTCTGTATCCTGAGTATAGGTACCTATTAGTCTTTCCTTGGCTAAACCCTGGCAGGTTGTTTTAGTCCATAAATGTTCTCCTGAGGTTTGGATATGAAATATTTATTAATTATAATGTCAAAGCCTGGATGCTGCTCCACACAAATATCTTCTATTTTTACATATGGAAAAGCAGTCTTTAGGTCTAAATGTTCAACATACCTCTTTCTTGATGCTGCAGTGCTTCAGAGAGTTCTTATTGTAGTACATTTCACAAATGGTGCAAAAATCTGATCATAATCTTCTCCAGACTCTTGTGAATATTATTTGGCAACTAGTCTGGCTTTCTGTTTCTGGATTTCTCCTTCTGCATGTTTGGCCTTGGAGACTCATTTACACCCCACAACATTCTTTCGCTGTGGAAGTTCTATAAGTTTCCACATTTTGTTCTTGTGTAGAGACTCAGTTTCTTCTGCTGCAGCTTTTCACCATTTGTCTCTATTATTTGCTGGTATCTTAGCTGATTCAGCCCATGTGGATGGTGCTAGTTCTTCCAATCTTGCAAGGCAGTTTTCCTTTATTATGTCTGTCTCAGTGTCCAAGTTGCACCTCTGCATCACCTTCTTGTGGGTTAGGTGCCTTGGCTGTCTCATTGGTGAGCTTCAGTGACACACCGGGTTCTTCTTGTTAAAGCAGAGATTTTGTCATCTAGCATTTCTTTTGTGCTTGGCTTTTCATGCTCCTTCAACTATCTTTTCTTTATTTGGGCATAGGATTCTGTAACCTTTACATCTGGAGGAATATCTCACCAATATACCTACTTCTGTTTTATTGTCAGGTTTGGTTATTTTCTCTTTTGGGATATATGCATAAGCCTTGGACTGAAACACTCACAGGTGTCCTACATTTGTCATCTGTCAATGTCATAGTTAATAACGCATGGCCATTTTGTCTCTAGTTGGTAGTCTAGTTGGCAGTTGCAGGTTGGTTCCTGTTGAAACTGCCTCTCCCGAAAGTTTTGCTGGAAATCGTGCATCTAGAATCATGCACCTTGCCATTTCCATTATTAGTTTGCAACTTTTCCTTCCTGCTACTCCATTCTGCTCTGGGGTATACAGAACAGTTGATTCATGTTTAATATCCTGCTTTCTTAGGAAGTCTTCTATTAAACTTCCTATGAATTTACTTCCTTTATTTGTTCTCTTAGTGGCTTTCAGTTAAATTTGTTGCTCACAGCTGCCACATAATTGTGTAGCTTTACTAATAATTGGCTCTTTTCTTGGATTAAATAGGCAACTGCATTTCTCCTGTAATCATCAATAAAAGTTAGCAAATATTTGTTCCCATTAATTGTTTTGGTTTTCATGGGTCCATAGACATCACTGTGAATTATGTCTAAAGCATGCTGTGTCTTCTTCTTACTCTGCTAGGGAACTGGGGTCTGGCCCCTTTCTCCTTCATGCAGCAAACACGCCTCATTTCAGCACAGCAATATCAGCATAGCTACATCAGCCTTTACAAGTTAAGTAGAAGATAGAGATCTAAGTGAGGTAGTAAGAAAAGATAATCTAATGCTCCAGCCTCCTTTAAAGACTTAAAAACCTTTAAAGACTTAAAGGTCAAAGGGGGATATGGCCAATGTCAAACAGAGGCACAATAAAAGAACATAAATCAGTTTCTTTTCATTTATAGCACACCAGATGTTGGCTACCATAACCAATATCTTAGATGCCAAAGACAAATAATTTTTCAAATTCTGTTTTCAGAAATCAAATGCAGTCTTATATAGGAACCCAAGCAAATATATAACCATCAATTCAATAACAGTAATACAATAATATATGGCTATGAGTGTCATAACCACATATTTAGTGCCACTAGCTTAAAAGAAACTATCACTAAAATCCTATGCATATATACCCAAAGACTCATTAAATTAATAATGTGTTCCTGAATAAACATTCTTTAATGCGTCACCACAAATTTACCCAAATCCAATTAGTTTGGTTTTAGATTTCAAGATTGGGAATAGCTTCTCAGAAAACCAAAAATAGGACATAAAGGGAACAGCCCCCTCCTGTAATGCCTATAGATCAAAAGCTGTTTTGACCAGGACCAGACTGCTAATTAGGGTTTGCTCTACAACCTTTAACTGTCATAATATCGTGTTAAGTTTGATGATATGGTGTCACTGAAGAACAAAATGTTATTAAAATATTTTGCGTTTCCTTTGATTTATACACAAACTTTAATGAGTGTTGTGCTGAAATCCTACCAATGCTCAAGTGGTGGGTGAAAGCAAAAGTTTCAGAACCACTGTAGTATACATGAATTGCTAAGTAATACTTTCAGTACTCAACTACTGCATAACACCTACCCAATGAACTCAACATGGATATATCAAGAGACACATCTGAATACGGTTTCATAGATAAGAAATCCAAAACAGAACTAGTATTGTCTCCAATGGCTTCTCCAACCTGAACAAAAAGAAAGAAGAGGATAATGTTGCTTAATATTGCTACCAACATTACTTCCCCCCTAAACAGGAGCATGATCTCAAATAAGACAATGTTTGGGAATGGCTTAGAGACCCAACTTTATGTTCAAAATGGTTATGCTAAATAATTAACGCTGAAAGACAGTGGCTTTCCATTATTTATCATGCTTTTAAAATATCCTGCCTTATCCCCAAAATTGGGAGTCGGAGCAATGGATGCAAGCTATAGAAATGGAGATTCCACCTCAACGTTAGGAGGCACTTCCTGACTGTAAGGGCTGTTTGACAGTGGAACACTCTCCCTCGGAGAATGGTGGAGTTTCCTTCTTTGGAGGTTTTGAAACAGAGGCTGGAGGGCCATCTATTGGGTATGCTTTGACTGAGAGTTCCTGCATGGCAGGGGATTGGACTGCATGGCAGGGGGTTGTGGTCTCTTCCAATTCTATGATTCTTTAAAGCAGATTTATTTAAAGCACCTCTACCCCATTCCTTTATTGAAAATGCCTCCAAAGTATTTTGGATATCATTTTTTAATAAAACAAAAACACAACAGTCTCTGTCTACAAGCTTTACTTTCTTCAAAAAAGGCACAATATCAAAAGAACAAGAGGACAGAGGAAAATCAAACAAGTGTACATATCATTTCTTAAATGTTCAGTTCTTTTAACAATTAACTGAAAATCAAAAGCACAAATGGCATAACTCAATCTTACCATACTTTGCTTGGGGGCATCTGGACAAGTATTGCGTAATTTGTGTTCTTCTTTTATGAGAACTGGTGGAACCTAAATAATCAACACATATTTAAACTGTAAGCAATTTGCAACCAATATTCACTTTTCCCATGGCATTGTCATTCCACATCACCAAAGTCAGAGTAAGAGAATGTTAGATCTATTGCAGGGTGTAACATGGATTCTTCTTCTGTTAGTATGTAACTATTAATCAAGAAACAGAGCTTCATTTGATGTAAATAAACATTGTAACCCCCATGAATATTAATGTTTTGGAAAAATTTAGAATGCTGTTATAAACAATTATATAAATTATGAATTACACAAACGTTCATAATCTTTATTTATTATAGGTGCTTTATACAATTCTTCAATCACGTTTTAAAAGCTATTTACAACAAAGACATGAAATAGAACAGAAAGGTGGGTTTTAAAATGCAATATAACTTACTTTGACTTCATCTGGAGGTTTCACTGGAATGTTTCTCCTCTGAAATTTAAAAAAATGAATAATTATTATTTCTCCTGAATTCTTTTTTATGCTTCACAGTTATAAACAATGAAAGTAACTATCAAATTATACATTATTAAACATAAATGACAATCTTTTAAATCATAGAAATGTGTGACTAAGTTTTAAACTGTAGCATTTTTAATACTGTTTATTTCTTGGGTGACTTGAACCTGCTTTTTCCGAAAGCTGTTCGAAACCCCGCTGTCTGCACCAGCCACTCCCAAGGTGGCCAGAATGTGCATGGACTAACCGCACGGTGCAGCATCAAGCTGCGCTGCTGGGTAATTTTTTTGGTTGCCTCCTCACCATCTATGCACACCATCGCACAAACACACCACCGGTGACTGCCTACTACCTAGATGGCATCCCATTGGATCCCACCCCCCACCCCCAATCGGCCACAATATTCTGGGTTCTTTGCTCAATCCAGTTTCCACCCACTTTGGAGGTGTGCATCATCTAAATGCCCTGCTCTCAAAGTGGTTTGAAACTGCTTTTTTTGGCCTGTGTCTTTCACTCCTAAGAATCGTAACTTTTATTGCTTTTTCCATGTTGAGTTGTATTAGTATTAGCAAAATACATTTGAATACAAATTTAAAGTTTTTGTTTTCTTTTAACTGGTATTTATGGAACATGACTGTGTGTTTTATTGCTGTCTGGGGAAAGCCTATGTTCAGCAAAACCACATCCAGACTATATGCTAGCTAAAAGGAGCATTCTGCCCACTGACATGTCAACAAGGGAGCTGGTTTTGTTGTAGGTAGGTTTCTGCAATTTAGAGAACCCAGCATGTAATGAAGCTGCCCCAACTAAGGTGCTAAAGGAGTACTACTCTATCTAATTCCTCATCTGAGGTTGCTTTTCTGCCCCATGCCTTTCCTTACTGAGGCAGGCACAGGATGGTGGCAGCACATGAAGGAATGCAGGGTACAAAGCTTGGAATACAGACTCTGGGGGCTGGATGAAGTGTTTGGGCAGGAAGATTCCCACTACCACCTTACTGAACTGGGTTTGTATTTTTGATGGGGGAAGGGATATTTAATTTTTATATGCCATAATGCAGGGGTAGGCAACCTTTTTGAGCTGGGGGCTGGGTTGCTGTCCCTCAGACAATTGGGGGCCCGAAGCATCATAAATAAATAAATAAATAAAAATAATTAAAAATATATATGCATGTACACTCTCTCAGCCCCAGAAAAGCCATGGCAAAACCCCTGTGGAGATTTTGCCAAGAAAATCCCAAGAACAAGTAATAACAACAATAATCAATATCATCATGGCGGGCAGCGGCGGCAGGACCGACCTGGGGCCGATCCAAAGGCCTCGGGGGGGGGGGGCGCATCCGGCCCCCCGGGCCTTAGGTTGGCTACCCCTGCCATAATGGATCATACGAGGAAGTAAAACAAATCTACGAAAGCTCATGCTACAACTTCTTTTGCTCAGTTACTCTCAAAGGTGCTGCAAGAGCCCTTTACATGCTGATATATCAATATGGTGTTTTCTCCATCAGCAAATGATAACCAGTATAGTCCTTATATTGGCCATAGAATCCCCATGACCATTCCTTACTCCATGCAAAGAGCAAACTCTTGGAAGTCTACTATGTGTTTCAGACAGCAGAATAGGCCTGCGTACTCAAGTTAAAGGTTGCAGACACATGTAGGCACACATTTAACTTGGGTAGACAGGCCCATTCTGTTGCATGACTTCTGTAGATGCCATTGTCCAAGATGGCAATACTGGGCCTTGTTGAGTTAGCCTAGGCTAAGAGATGTTGTCTGGCTGAAGGACTACCTGTGAGCTTTATAGATGACAGTCTGAACCCAGGCCCCCTTGCTCCTAGCCTGGCATTTGATAACCAGGACCACAACAGTAATAATTCTTCTGACTAAACGAGCTGATTTTTGCCATCAAAATGAACTTTCTATACATACTCATTCATGGCTTATGACTTACTATAAGTATTTCAGACATTTTAGAAAATGGCAGCTATATAATCCATGCAGCACAATGGACAAATCCACTCAAACCACACATCCCAATGTATGATTCTCTGCATATATATTTTATAGGGTTTATGGTATATCTTCAACTGCCAGGATGTAGAGCCCCTATTCTCTCATAGCTCACTGAAATAAATGGACTGGCTAAACCATTTGACTGACAAAGCAGGGATAGAAAGAATATTCACATCCACAAGAGAAAAAGAAGAGAAAGGGTCTTTTTGAGTGTCTGAAAGTCCTGATGAGGAGAATCCTCCTGAAGCCCCTTTCCCATCTCCCCATACACCTTCAAATAGACCTTGACACCTGACCCCACAATTCACCTATTTTCTGTCCTCCCAAGCTGTGGGGGGAGGCCCCCCCTCCGTGAAGAGGATCATTGCAGGCTGTGTTCTGACAGCTGGCACAACAATGTCTGCATCACTGTGAGCCTGCTATCAGAAAACAGGTGACAAGACTAGTCTCCCTGATCCTTGACAGACTGAGTGCCTCACTATCCTGATATCACAGGGCAGCCAGAAAAGGATCACTGAACGCCACAACCTCCCTAATCTTTACCTGGTTTCCCCCTCTCACCCCAATAGTTCATGAAGCGGAGTCAAGAGAAGATCATGGAAGGTTACAACTTCTCTGATCACTTCCTTGCTCCCCTCATCTCAATATCACACCAAGGGGCAACCAGAAGAAAGTATTCTACAGCTACAGCCCCCTTGAGTCTTAGCTATGACCCTTCTAAAGCTCTACTCCAACGCCTCACAACACTCTCCTAATTCCTCAAAAGGTTTTTTTAAAAGATGTCTGGCAGTGGGGGCAAAAATTGATTAAATTATTCTTTCATCCTTGTGGGAATGAGTACTTTAACACAGCACATGCCAATGACAAAATAGGTTCTCTCTTCTGAAAGTTTTATGCATATGTACATTTACCTGCATTCAGACATGCAGCTTTTCTCATCCCTTCCCCCAATCCTCTTTCAAATCTCTTCTATACAGCAATTCAAGGTACAGCAGCCTTGGTCCTCCTGAGATGCTCTGACCACCCTAGCTTTGAAGGAGATTTTTTCTCAAGGACACATTTTATGAGATGATACAAAGATGCAAGTGGTATTCATTACAGTCGACTTTGTACATTTGCAGCTTTGAATTTTACAGCTTTGATTATTTGCGTTTTGATTAATAAGTTCTCTTTAGGAAGCTCTAGTTCTTCCATTGCAACTCTGCTGGAAGTTGACCATAGAGGTGTACTGGGGAACCTAGAGGCTCCTAGAGAAAACATCTAGTCATTTGTAGGTCCTCCAGCATGATTCTATGATCAAATTCTGGCAGATGTTTACCATAGAAGTAGAAGGCTTTCACGGCCAGCATCCATAGGTTTTTGTGGGGTTTGGGGGCGGTAAGGTCATGTTCTATAAGAATATATTCCTGATGTTTCGCTGTGGCTGGCATCTTCAGAGAAACTGACATCTTTGAAGATGCCAGCCACAGATGCAGGCAAAATATCAGGAATGCATTCTTCTAGAACATGGCCTCACAGCCCCAAACCCCAACAAAAACCTATGTTAAGCATAGAGTTGCACCTTGAGAGTTGTTCTCTTAAGTAAAAAGAATAGTGGGTTTTTTTTTATTTGTGGTTTTTCCACATTCGTGGGAGTCCTTTAGCTCCAACACCAGCAAATGTAGAGGGACCATTATATTTCAAAAACAAAACAAAACAAAAAATTGAAGTTTAAATCTCAGTTCTTACTGTACAGGTGTTGATTAAGAATATGTTGAGAGAAAAAATGTTAAACCCCATATTACCTATGTTTAGAGAGCCTAAAAATCCTAAAGGCACCAGATCACATCTGTTCTAGAAAGCAAAGCAGGGTCAGCCCTGGTTAGTACATGGCTGGCAGACTGCCAATGAATACCAGGTGTTATAGGCTATATTTCAGAGGAAGGAACTGGCAAAAGCACCTCTGAGTATTTGTTGCCTAAGAAAACCTTATGAAATTCATGAGGTCACCGTAAGTCAGCAGGCAACTTGAAGGCACATTCACACACACACCATGTTTAGATGGTTTCTACATAATGCAGTTACCTGTTTTAGCTGATAAATGGTTTTGGAATGATCTCCCCCAGTGATCTGATCTAGCATGTCATCCACTATTTTTTTACTGTAACTTCCAGAATCTTTCACAAATTCCTGCAAGCTAGAAGAAATTAAGATATAAAGCCACATATTTACTCAATTGTGCATGTTTCTGCAATTTAGAATGGATGTATTTTTAAAAACCCCAAATAAAACCCTGCTTTTTAAAGCTGTCTACACAATTCTACTTTTTCAATTGTGAAAAACGCCATTCTGCAGATAAAATTTCAAATCTTTGTGTGTCATTTATTCTAGCTTCCAAATGATTCTCCTTTTATACCTCAGTATTAAACATCTGTGATGGTACTGTGGTCTGCAACACTTACGAAATATTTATGGTTCAATATGACTAACATCGTGCTTACCTTAAGGCACACTGGATCCCAGTTTCATCTCCATATGCTGAATACAGCAATTCCATTTCATCTGCTTTCAGATCATGAAAGATAGAGTGGTTTTGCATAGAAAGTGCTGTATTAGCACTTGAAAGAAATGTAACTGAAAAAGAAAAAATATATTTGGAACCCTCTTCTGCAAAACAAAACACATCCCGAACAAACAAAACCCCAACTGCATTTCTTAGGATTCATTCACACATACATGTATATATACTTGGTGTGCAAACCTAATTTGGTTTGCTAGGGTCTCCAATCTGTCTCCTGGAGCCCTGCTCCCTCAGAAGGAAGGAACAATGGGTGAGCAACTGAGCTGTGGCCACCTGGATGGGGAAGGCAAGGGAGAAGCAAATCTCATGCACTTATCTAGTAACTTGGGAGCTAGCTGAACATTAACCTTGGAACTTGGATTTCATTCTGCCTTTGTCTTCCCTGTGTGAGGAAGCTGAAAGAGCAGCAAAGAGAAGCATGCACCTAGCTTTTGGTTCAAGGCAACAGCGGAATCTCAAGATCAGAGTACAGCTGTCTTAATTGGACCCTGAGTCAGGAGTGAGTTGGTCCCCCGTCAATGCAGCTGGAGGTCCAATGACATCATGACAGATGTCCCACCTTCTTGACATCAGAAGTATGGTCCCATTCCCTATCATCATCATCATCATCATCATCATTTTATTTATTTATACTCTGCCTTTTGCCGTAGCAATCAAGGCGGCTTACATCTAAAATCAAGTACATAAAACTACCCCAACAATAAAAAGAAGACAATATAAACAAACACATTAACCTCCCATTAAAATACATTTAATGCAAGTCTTAGTTAAAACCTACAATTAAAACAGTAAGCAAAAATTAAAACAATAGGCACTCTGGGGCAGAACAAAGATATAAGAAAATGTCTGACGGGGGACAGCCATTAATCACATCATATACCCATTAATCAGAGTTATGTGATTCAGAATAAATCTGAAAATGTAATTTCAGATTGTGGTTAATTGCCCTGGTTTGTTCTGAATCTGGCAACCATGGTTTCCTAGTCTGAATAACTTGGGAAAGTATGATTTAACTGTCTTCCTGGTTTGATTGCTCATGCCACAAGGGAAAAGGAAAGGTCTACAGACACAGTTATGGTATAATATATTATATAATATTGTTTATATATTATATAAAATATGATCAATTGAAGCAGTCATTCAGTTCACCTACAACATGGTTTAGATCTATGGATCCAGACATTCAGCACTGACACATTCTTTTTTTCCCCTTTACAACTGAATCCAAGTTGTAAGATACTGCTGTAAGTTACAATATGAAATATTTGCTCTTCACAATATAAACATTATTTGCCTTAAAGGTGTTTAATACATGAATACCTTTGTGTCTTCTTTCATCTTTAAAGCCCAGTGCTGTGAAACCAGGTAATAATTTGCTTGACAAGGAACTCAGATCAACTGGATGGGTTTCTTCCTCTGTTTTAAATTTAAAATATTATACAGTCTCCTAAGTATAATAATCAGTAATGTTTAGGTTTAGAATCTGAATCACAATAATAATTTATCTACAGTTTTTTTTCCTGATTTCATACATAACATATATTTATATATATTTATAATATATTTAGAATCCAAGCTCCTGTGTGATACTCAAAGAAGGCTGTAGATTTTTGCATTTTCTATCAGTAATGGTAAAGTGCTGTTTTGCTACAAGTCTTTGCCTTTAGTCTACCTGGTTGTAGAGCAGGAAGCAGCAAAGTTGGGGCAGGGGGTTGCAGACCATTCAATGCCACAACCTGAACACTGGTTCCTCCTGTCTATCCACTCTTGCCCTAAATCCCTACTGGTAGTACCATAGGTTGATCACCCACAATTTAACTAAATAGTTGGAAGTTTGGTAATAATAAGTAGCAGTAGTAGCTTTCTTTCTTGAGATGAGGCACAGCATGTTAAAATGTAACACACAATTAAAAACACATAAAGCCAAGTTAAAATACAAATAGAGGAGGTATTTGTGGTAAGAGGGATGCAACAGTCAGTCAGTAACAAGATTTCTTTTTGAAACTAAAACCACCTTGAAAAATGCTGATTAATTTTGAAGCTATAGCTTCACTTCCATTGTAAATCTTTATGGATGTTAATATTAGCTCTCTGTTGTAACTTAACACATTGCCAAGAATTGGGGGAGGGGGAGTACACATTTGTTTGCTTTGCTGTCAATTCATGCACTACACCGTATGCCATCACAGGCATATGAATTTCAAAGGAAGGTATCTATCTGAATTATTCAAATTAATATGAAAATATAATATTAAATTGAAATTTCTCACTAAGAGAACAAAGTTTAAAATGAAAAAATGTCACATACCAATAAAAGTTACAAGTAGACATAAATCTTATTAATATTTATCAGACCAATTACCTTCTGCTTCTGGATCAGATGGATTAAGTACACTGAAGAGCAAAGACCCATCACCATTCTTTTTCAGATAGCCTATCTGTACTAGACACAAACAAATATATATTATTCTTAAGTCTGCCAATAAGCAGAAAACATCCACAAAGCTCAAAATGCCAAATGACTTTGCTTGCACTGCTGATATTCTGCATCAGCAATACTAGATATGTAGATGCCCCCATCCCTGTGTACTGTGACTGGAAGTGGTAGATTGCATCTTTGATAGCATGTTCCAGAAGAAATAAGCATTTCCTGCCCGCCCCCACTCCCCATCAGCAAACCTTTATCTGTGGAATTAGGAACATCTGATGTCAATTCAGTTGGCATATATAATTTCTGAAATTATTCATTTATTAATTTTTTCTTCACTGAACAGTGTATGAACAATGGCAACACTTGCGACTGTACAGCATCACTCTGGGCAATCTGATATTCACACTGGAAAGTCACAGCATACTGACTTCTACATGTACATTCCAATATGAATTACTCTGATGCAGATAATATTACATTTCATAGCCAGTGGACCTTTAAGCTTTATCCTATTGATACATTTTTTTTCTATTTTCCTTAAGACTAACAATAGGATTTAGGGCAATGATTACCCTGACTGGATTTACACAAGATGGCCTAAAAATGCAAACCCCACTTAAAGACAATACACAGGTGATACTAGGTAGCTATGTTAAGTAGCAATCTAATTCTACTTGCTCTTTTGTATTTATGCTTTATACAACAGGTAAGCAGCCTTTTTCACTCATGGGACAAATTGGGGAGGGAAGGATGGCAACACTAGGTGAGCCTACAGACAAAAGTAGGCAAGCCCATCCCTTCCTCTCCACCAGATGCCTGGGAAAGGGACAGATAGCTCTTATAGAGCATAAAAATATCACTTGTTGGAGGATTTGGAAATTAGTCTGTGTGCTACAAAAGATCAAGCTGATGCCAGCACAGTGCTCACTTTGATGTACACAGTGAGAGACACATCAGCTACTGATGCAATTAAAACTAGATGTCACTAATAAACAAAGAGGTAGGTAAACTAACTAGACTTGGGTCTATTTGAAGCCATAAGTTTTGCCATAAAAATGGACAGTCTAATTTCCAGAATAAAAATAAAACAGTTGGATTTTTTCAGTGGTATTGAAAGTATGGTAAAATCCCAGAGCATCTGAACTTTTAAATTACAATTATTTGTTATGTGTGATTTAACTTAATCAACAGATATCTATCCTCTACATTTATATTCAGATGTCACCAGCCCTATCATATTGAACAATTTTGCCAATGCAGAAATATTAATATGGGAGGTACCTAACTTATGATGCTTGCAGGGATATGCTCACCATGGCAGAAGCTAAGAACATGCCCTAGATGACTACTTCTACAATATGTTCAAACTAGGCCTCAATAAGCTCTCAATGATTTACTGAAAACACTCTGGAGACGTAGGGGCTGAACAGACTGGCAAAAAGAGCCAGTGTCCCGGCAGCTTGGGGGCATGGTGTATGCACGACGCATGCCTCCAAGACACCAGGAATACACCATGAAGCCACCCTGAGCAACCACACAACGGCATTTTGTTGTTTAGATGCCACACGCCACCAAAACGCAGAAAAACCACTGCGGCAGCACCAAAGGCGCCCTTTTCCCAGTGCCAAAAAGAGTGGCTTTCTGCTGCATCTTTTTGTGCCAGGAAAATGCCAGGTTGGGGGCGTGGTATATGGTTGCTGTGGCCTCAACCTGGCAAGCAAAAGGGGTGGCAGCAAGCTGCTCCTTCAGGGCTGTCTATTTCCTCCCTTAGTTTCTGTGAAGTTATTCACATTCCATTCATGTACTGAAAAGTGCATACTGGCTTAATGAAATGGCAACACACTGGCAGCCTGAATTAAGAGGCAAGACCTTGCTGTTTGGGAGACATCGATTGATCCGATCTCGTGCTTCATCTGCTGCATGTTCCACCAAAGCTAAGACATGTTCTTCAGCTGTGCTGTCTGTCAGACTGCATGCATTTCCTTCTGGTTCAAATATACAACTACAATGAAATACAAATTGTTAAAAATTATGAAACAAATTCTTCTCCCCAAGTAATTTCTAGGCAATATCTGCTGGCTAAATGTGGCCATTCTCTAGGATGAACTAGCATTTCTTTTCTTGTTGTTACTGAAGTCCATAATGTCTGTAACATTTTATATCCACGTCGAGAATGGATAAAATGTATCCAATGCAAAACATTTTTATATTTATTATATAAATTTTATATCCACACAACATATATATATATATATATATATATATATATACATATATATATATATATATACACAATGCAGCTCATTATCCAATGCAAACCTTCTTATATGACTTTACTGGATCAGATAAAGATCCAATCAGTTGAGCATTCTGCAAGCATATTAAGGTGAGAACCATATCCTGTTTAGCTAGGCTATTTGTTCATTTTATTTATTTATTCCATGTATATGCTGCCTTTCTCCTTTTTCTAAAAGCAAAATCAGTTAAAAGCCTAACAATAAAATTAAAACCCAATTAATAATCACATTAAAATACTAATGTGCTGATTTTAATGCATAAAGCTTTTTACACCTTGATGCTACAGTACCTGAAGGAAAACCTCTTTTTATCTATTCTTCAAATCATCCTCAGAAGTGTTCTTGAGTATTTCCACATAATGAAATTTAACAGATGACTACTCACAGGTGGAGTGTATCAGTGGTAGCCCCACCCCCCCAGCTGTGGAAAACTCTACATAAAAGATCTATCAAAATGCCTATTTGATTGGTTTTTAGGCACCAAAGAACTTTTTTATTCTTTCAGGCTTTCCACTTGCATCCAGCTCATAGAAGGGGCTGTCATAGGAGTAGAATCTGGTCTCCATAATCTCAGAGGTTCTACACCCTAGATTACAAATTTCAGAATAATTCCATCCAGTCTTTCCCAAACTCTGTGTAGTAGGAAGATGTCACTGTTTATTCACTCATTGTGATTTCTTTCTCTCCCTGCACAAGACTTTGGTCTGTGGTATGTAGTGAAGTGTTTAATTGATGGGAAATTTTATGAATGTTTACTCAGAAGTAAACTTAAGCAAATTAAACATGAACAGGATTACAGCTTTATTCAATCAGTACTGTATCCTTAAAAAGAAAAAAGAAAAAGAAAAAAGAAACCAAAACAAAAATAAGAAAAACAATTCATTACTTTAAGCAAAATAGTGAAATGCAAACCATTTCTTTAAAGTAATATTTTATATAATGAAATACAACAAATTCTGCTCACAACAGCAGTTATGTCTACTAAGAGTAGAACATCCGCCAACAGCAGAACACTGAGTATTTTTAACTTGTATTTTCAGTTCACTTCTATTGAACAGTGTGCCTAGCTAACATCTACTGAAACTTCCTGTGCTACCTAGAACATGACCTCAAACAACCTGGAATGCAAAGGAATTCTGCTGCGAATTACAAATGTTCCTTGACAAATAAGTAAACATTGCATGGCTTCCCTGAAATTGAAAACAATCTTCTATCTAATTCTTAAGGTTGAGGTACTCTTTAATTTGCAGTTAAGAGGCACAAAGGAGCAAAGCATTCAATCTAACTTTACCTATTAACTTCTTTGCTTGGCTTTTTGGATTTCTTGGTAGTTTCAACATGCACAGGAACAACTTCAGGCACAGGTTCCTCAACAGCTGGATCTTCATCACCCAAAAGAGCTGCCTGCTGAGAAAAATCCATGTCCTGCATAAACGACATGCTGCGCTTCAAAGCTAACAGCCGTTCCTAGAATTAGAAAGGACAGAGCAGCAGGGACTTTACACCTTTCCCTCATAGCCAAGATGCTATGATGATGGGATGGGATGGGATGGGCCATGGCTCTGTGCCTAAGAGCTATATCTTCAATGATGATGCAACATGATTCAGTCATGGCAGCATGACACCAGAATATCTCCATCTTACCTAGGAAAGAAAACCTAGACATACAAATAGCCACCTACCTGAAGGTGGAACTTACCACAGTCTTCACATACACCATGATACCCGCAATAGCTCATAACATAAATCTGCTGTTTTTTAAAATGCTTTTATATTTTCATAGTATTAAACATTGATCCTGTAATCCATCTTCTACCTGTGTTCCCTGTTTTATGTAATTATTTCCATTATACTTTCTTTTGCCTTTTTCTAAAAAGATATGTTAGATGAGGTGTTGGGGGAAGAGAGGGTTTGTGTTCTGCTCAAAGAAGAGTTATGAGGATTCTTCTGTTATATTTCATAAAATGACAAAAACATTTGAATATACAATTTTTAAAAGCTAAGGTAAAATTGTTCCTATACATCATTCTTTATGGAGTGATGCCAAAAAAGAAAATATACTATTTGCATTTCAGAACAATTCCAAAATTTACCTGAAATGTATATATTTACATATATTCATTTATAAAACCATTTAAGAAAGTTCAATAAAGTGACATAGCAATGTTTATTTCCTGATTCAAAGTTAAAATCCTGCAAACTGTAATCACATCTAAGGGCCGAAACAAACAGGCAAGAAGGGGCGGCTTGAAGCCAGCCTCGCTGAAGACAGATTGGGGCAGCAGCAAGCACATGCCGTGGCCCCAATCTGCCTTGAACCTGGCCCAAATAGGAGTATAAAAGATCCACTCCTATTTGGGCCAGGAAAGAGCCCAAGGGAGGCTTCAAGGGCTTCAAGATGCTCCGGTGGCATGTAAACACCATGCTGCCAAAGTGTCTTGAAGCCGCCCATGTCCGGGCAGCCAGCCTCTGGGTATTATCAGAGCATGCTGTACACACTCCCAAGATTCTCGGAAGGCTTTTTAAATGGGCTGCTTCAGAACAACAAGGGTTATGTGAATGCCATCAGAAGTGCAGACTGCAACACCCAGCACACAATCCAGCTTCCTGAAAATTCCAGGTCTTATTTTAAAAAGCAAGACTAGTGCACTAAGCACTGTAAATACATATTTGAAAGTGTACAGACAATGCCAAATGATTGGAAATATTCAGTAAGATTCCTAGTAGTGATGGGGTATTGTTTTAATACCCCATGTACTACAGCTCTCTTCCTTAACTAATAGGAGCTCTCTCTATTTTAACCAATAGAAGTTACATTGTACAAAGAAGAAATATCCTGCAATTGTGTTAAGCTGCATAAATTTATATGTGCTGAGGACTCCATTTTTCCTGAAAGGAATTCCTTTCTAAAGCACAGGATATAAATACCCTTGAATATACCACCTGTAATGAACACTATTATAACTAAAGACAGATGCATGAAATAATGCTTCACAATAATTTAAAGTACATTTTAGTCTTATCATGTTCTCTTTTATAGCTGCCTTACTTTACTCATCATCTTAAAGCCTGTATGGAGGATCTTTTTGGCCAATTTGTAGTACACAGTGTCTGGTCTGTTGTACGTCATTGCGTTGTCACACATCAGTTTAAAATCTGCCTGGAAAACACAAACAATAAGCACTGCCATGTTTCAAAAGCTTTGGTGGTTAAAGTTCCTCTCACAGACAGACCACATCAAATTCAGCATATTAAAATGAAAAGTATAGCTGATGATTTCACAAATGACCTGTGAAGGTTTCTGTCCCTTTAAGTCACCTGTGACATACAATGGATGTAAGAAAAACATAGGGGCTGAATAGACAGCCCTTTAATGCTGCCGCCTGGTTGGCTTCAGGGTGCGGTGTTTTGACGCCACATGTCCGGAAGCCGCCCTGAAGCCATCCTGGCCGTTTACACATGGGTGGCTTCATGACGCTCCGGTGGTGTGGTGTTGACATGCTACTAGAGTGTCATGAAACTGGCTTTGGGCTTTGGCGGGGCTGGAAAAGCTCGCTTTTTGCCCACTGAAAATGAGCAGATCTTTCCTGCTCCTTTTTTGGCTAGCTTCGAGGCAGATTGGGGCTGCAGTGTATGGGTGCCGCTGCCCCAATCCATCTTCGGAAGAGGTAGCTTCAAGCCACTCTTTCAGGGCCATCTCTTCCAGCCCTTCATTCAATTTATTATTGTGCCCTGACTTGACCCTTTCAAATTACAGTTATCCATGCTAAACACTGAAGGATGGCTTGTAGTCTGTCATAAGGAAATGGTTGGTTACCCTCTCTCAGGAGCTGAGTCCTAGCTGTTAGTAAATCGATGAAGCTGTAAACAGGGTGACCAGATAGCCTTTTTCCAGACATGTCCTATATTTCAACTTTCTGCCTGGGGCCCTGAGAGGAATGCCAAAACGTCCTCTATTTTGAGCCATAAAACCTGTCTATGTGTCATCCAGTCCCTCAGCAGCAAACAAGAGATAGCTCAACAGATTTATTATGGCTATCATTGTTCCAAAAAGGTTTCTTTTGTTTAGTTTTTGCCAAGAAATAGACATGAACAAAATGTTCAGCCTGAAACAATATACCCTAAAGCAGGGATAGGCAACCTGTCCCCTTTAAGGGCCAAGGGACTTCAGCTCCCAGAAGCCTCAGCCATGTTGGCCAATAGTCCCATGTTGGCCAATAGCTCCTGGGATTCTGGAAGCTGAAGTCCCTCGGCCCTTAAAGGGGAAAGGTTGCCTACCCCTGCCCTAAAGATTTACAGAAAAACTATTGCTCGCATTAGAGAGGCAAAGGAAAAGGGGAAGAGTTGGCAAGGTTGCAGGCTACAGAGACATCAAGGCTGTAGCTGCACTGCAGAAATAATCCAGTTTGACACCATTTTAACTGCTATGGCTCAATGCTGTGGAATTCTGGGGAATTCTGGAGATTGTAGTTTGTTGTGGCACCAGAGCTCTCTGACAGAGGCTAAATAGCTTATAAAGCTATAATTCTCAGATTTATATAAGCACTGAGCCACAGCAATTAAAGTGGTGTCAAACTGGATTATTTCTGCAGTGTGGATCAGCCCAACTTAAGCAGCATGATCTCAGCGTATAAGGGGAAGGGTCAAGAAGGTGGTTGCTGACCATGTGGTGGTTTTGTTTATGTGTGTGTGTTTTCTAATGGAGGTGTAAGACAAAAAGGGGGACCTGGGTTGCTGAAGCACATCAGAGGCACCAACGGGAAGTGGGGGAGTAAAGTGTGCTATTTGAGTTGAAGAAGAAGCCTGAAGATGAGATAGCAAATGGAAAGAACCACCAATGAAAGTAATAATTTAAATGTAGATTCAGTCAAAAGTTTGTTGCTGGTGAAATACAATTTTAAGCATTTATCTTGCTCAGAGTTCTAGAAGTATGTTGCAAGCCAACAAGACATTTTAACGAAGTTAAGTTAATCAGAAAATATATGGTTCAGTACATAATTAAATACAGTATATATAATATTTCTGTAAGTAAACCATATGAAATGAATTTGTATTTATATTAGTGTGGTTAGTTTTTAATTTGAAAGTCAACATTTTGCGGTGCCTTGTCCCCCTTTGTGGTTATGACATGTGGTCACTCTGGCTGTAAATCTGCGTCTCAGCTAATCCACTTCAGATTGCAGGTTGTGTGAAATCCTTTCACACAGAAAACTAGCATGTTGCAAGTTAATTTTTGAGAACCATGATATTATTTCTCATGAAAGAGTATTCAAATCATGCACTACATCATTACTACCGTATTTTTCGCCATATAAGGCGCTCCGGCATATTAGGCGCACCCAATTTTAAAGGAGGAAAATCCAAGAAAAAAGGATTCCTCCCTTTAGGCGGAGGCCGGTTGTTCAATGGGCTGGTGCTCGGATCGGAGAACTTCTCCGATCCCAGCACCAGCCCATTGAACTGAGGTCGCGGGGGGAAGGAGGGCTCCTTCCCCCCGCGACCTCAGTCTTTGAATGGGCTGGTGCTGGGATCGAAGCGATCCCGGCGCCAGCCCATTGAAAGACTGAGGTTGCGGGGAGAAGGAGCCCTCCTTCCCCCCCCGGCCTCAGTCTTGGAATGGGCTGGTGCCGGGATCGAAGCGATCCCGGCACCAGCCCATTGAAAGACTGAGGCCGGGGGGAGAAGGAGCCCTCCTTCCCCCCCCCCCCGGCCTCAGTCTTGGAATGGGCTGGCGCCGGGATCGAAGCGATCCCGGCACCAGCCCATTGAAAGACTGAGGCCGGGGGGAGAAGGAGCCCTCCTTCCCCCCCCCCCCCGGCGTCAGTCTTGGAATGGGCTGGCGCCGGGATCGAAGCGATCCCGGCACCAGCCCATTGAAAGACTGAGGCCGGGGGGAGAAGGAGCCCTCCTTCCCCCCCCCCCCCCCGGCCTCAGTCTTGGAATGGGCTGGCGCCGGGATCGAAGCGATCCCGGCACCAGCCCATTGAAAGACTGAGGCCGGGGGGAGAAGGAGCCCTCCTTCCCCCCCCCCCCCCGGCCTCAGTCTTGGAATGGGCTGGTGCCGGGATCGAAGCGAGGGCTCCTTCTCCCCCCGGCCTCAGTCTTTCAATCGGCTGGTGCCGGGATCGCTTCGATCCCGGCACCAGCCGATTCCAAGACTGAGGCCGGGGGGGGGGGGGGGGGGGAAGGAGGGCTCCTTCTCCCCCAGGCCTCAGTCTTTCAATGGGCTGGTGCCGGGATCGCTTCGATCCCGGCACCAGCCGATTCCAAGACTGAGGCCGCGGGGAGAAGGAGCCCTCCTTCTCCCCCCGGCCTCAGTCTTTCAATGGGCTGGCGCCGGGATCGCTTCGATCCCGGCACCAGCCGATTCCAAGACTGAGGCCGCGGGGAGAAGGAGCCCTCCTTCTCCCCCCGGCCTCAGTCTTTCAATGGGCTGGTGCCGGGATCGCTTCGATCCCAGCACCAGTCCATTCAAAGACTGAGGTCGCGGGGGGAAGGAGGGCTCCTTCTCCCCACGGCCTCGGCCCTTCGCCCTATAGGGCGCACTCACTTCCCCACGCACATTTAGGGGAAGAAAAAGTGCGTGTTATAGGGCGAAAAATACGGTATCTCATTATTACCAATTTGTATGAACTGGACTATAATATGGCATATGAAAAGAACTAAATAGTTTCTTCATTCTACAGCAGGTCTCCATACTTTATAATAAACTGAATTCATGCTGCCAGTGATGCAATGTAAAAACAAGAAAATTATGATATATTGAATAGCCTTAATTTTCATGCTGTAGTAACAGGACTGCTCCTACTTCTACAAAATGCACAAATAGGCAGTTTCATAGCAATCACACTGGTGAGCGATTGACTCATGGACTATTAAGGAGTTACTAAATCTCTGTTCATTCACCTTGAATTCTGTTACTGACTTGTACTCATTTGTGGCAATTTTTTCCTTCATTGTGCCAAAATCCATAGGATGTTTTATTATCATGGAATATCCCGGAGCAATGGCATCCGTGACTGGAAAAGCAAAAAATCCATGAGGATCTTTCCTAAAAATGAGAACATGTATATTATTTGTTTTTAAATTTTATTTACTACTGAACAACACACAACAATCCATAAAATATAAAAAAACAATTAAAAATGCTTACAAAAAGATAGCTAGAGTCATACTATGGAGAAGGGCTGCCTAAACATATAAATATTAAGCAAATATCTAAAAAACAACAACAATGCAATTATGTGATGTTAAAAGGGAGCAAATTCCACAAAGCAAATACTATGATACAAAATCCAAGGCAATCCTGGAACACACAAAGGAAGCATAAGATACTATAAAAGTGTTCCCCCATCATGACTGCAATAACAAGGTGGGTACATAAAAGGGAAGGCTGAAATATCATGATTTGAATTTTTAATAGAGTTATAGTACTAACAACAAAACCTACAGCTAGCTAGATAGAAGTGGTGCTGAAAATACATCATTCCACTCAACAATTTTGCCACTGCATTCTGTACTAACTGCAGTTCTTGAATCAAGCCCCAAGGACTAATGCACATGAACGGTATTACAATAATGGTAGATGACTAATGTCTAGACCACTTGGATAAGCTGTACACAACTAGGAATGGCTAGTTTCCAAACAAGTGAAAGCTGTCAAAAATACTGTTAGCTACTGAGGTCACCTGGGCCTTCAATAACAAAGATACACTGAGAGGCACTCCTAGACTATGCATCTATTCCTTCACAGTGAGTGCAGCCACATCCAGAACAGGTAATTGACCTATTTCCTAGATACAGGAAACATTTACACAAATGGCCTCCATCTTACCAAAATACAGTTACAGTTTATTGACTCTTACTGTGTCCACATAACAGTTTAGGACTTGCATGGCCACAACTGATCTACATGTCACCGGGCCACAGAACATGGTTGGTAAAGAGTGGCTGGAGGCCGTGATTGGGCTGGGACTGTGCAACAGCATGGCCCGCTCCTGAAGCAGGCTGCTGCCGTAGTCCCAGACTGGCACCTCCAGGAGGCAGATTATATCTGCTTGTTTTTGATGTGGTCCAAAGAACCAGATCACAGCACCAGAGCGGCTTCCAGCTGCTTTGGGGATGTGCGTCGTTTGAATGCCACATCCCTAAAGCAGACGGAAGCTGCCTTATTTGGCCTGTGCTCTGGATTCAAAGCCAGGGATCCTGGTTTATTAAACCTCAATGTGTACAAGATGTGCACACAAACCAATTGATATCACTTTTCTCCTCCTACTTGCAAAGCTGATTTAAAAAACCCTATATATGAGAGTTTAAGTATTATGTTCAATCCTAGGATTATGATTAAGTACATTCATTGAACACAATTTCACACTCCATGACAAAATACATGTTTTCACCAAATTGATGTTTTTGTGTAACAAAACTAATTAGTATATTTGAGTACAGTTATCTGTAATTAACATCTCACATTAATGCAGGCAGTTTCGGGCTTCATCCCAATATTTGCTGCATTTGCAACTATTAGTCTTAGGCAGAAATCTAGTACTTACTTACTTGGGAACATCAATGAACTTAAGCAGGGCTCAGATCTCAGAGACATTTGGAAGTGTGACGTTGAGCAAATTTTGAATACTAAATATACAACACTCAGTACAATTTGAACCGCAAACACACACATTATTGTTATTATTTGGAATATTTATACCCTGCTCTTCAGCTACAGAAGCTCTCATATACAGTACTGCAAAAGTTTATGTTCAGGAAATCAGCATTCCTTTTCTGTGTATCTACTTTCAACAATCTTAAACTCACTTTAGAGTACAACTAATTAGATAATGAATTCTTAAGCTGCAGTTTTGACTTTGCTAAACTTCTTTGTAGGTGTCCTCCAAATATGACATTTAGACTTACCTTTGTAATTGACGAAGGAAATGTTCCAATAATTGTTGAATAGGTGTGCTTTCATTTTCTGCTACAATTCAACATAACAAAAAGCAAATAACTTCATTGACAGTGCCTGTCATTTAAATATGAAAGTAAATAGTAACATTAAATACCGTTCATGCTTCTGTATATAGGAATATATATATATATTCCTATAATCTCTCTCTCTCTCTCTCTCTCTCTCTCTATATATATATATATATATAGAGAGAGAGAGAGAGAGAGAGAGAGAGAGAGACATTACAGTTCACCTTTATAAAACTGAAAAGGGAAATTAAAACCAATAGCAGATTAATAAATGTTAATGCCTATATGAGAGTATATATTTCAGGGGAAGCAACTGGCAAAACCACCTTTGAGTATTCTTTATCTAAGAAAACCCTACGAAATTAATGATGTAACCATAAGCAACTTGAAGGCGTGCTCATGCAGACATAATTTCTATATGGCTTAAATGTCTCCTGAAGTAAAAGTAGGGGCTAAGATCAATGAAGAATTTGAATATATTACAGGTACTGGATGTTAAATACACCCCTAACTAACTTTGGCACATGTCTAATTTTGGGGTGCAACAGGGGGCAGGAAAAAGCAGCTGGAGCCTGCATTTTCTGGAAATGGGCCGAAACTCTGCTGTCTGCACTGGCTGCTCGCAAGGAATGTGCATGGTCCAACTGCATGGCATTGTGCTGGGCAATTTTTTGTCACCTCTCCACAAACACACCACCAGCGACTGCCTGCTGCCTAGATGCCATCCAACTGGATAGCCATATAGTCGCACCTGTGATCCTCCACAGTACAGGGCATTGGAGCATCGGTGTGCTCAGTAAAACACTAGCAAAGCACAACCACGGCCCCCCTCATACATGCCCCCTCTTGGACTGTCTTGTTTGTGTATGTTGTACTTACAGCTATTGGAGATGTCACACTATCACTTTTTTGTACTGCCCTCCGCCTCCAACTGCTCAGGTACACCACCTCCATTCTATGAAAATGTGCACCTACACTGGTGTGTTTATATGCAGCTTTAGGGTTAGGGTTAGGATGGGTTGCTGTTTCAGAACCACTCTTGCATCAGGCCATTTATATGCAGGGTTGAACATGCACATTTTCTGGGCTAAGCTGGAATATCTTGGCTTCTTTTTGCTCCAGTTTTTAGCCCCAGAGCGCAGCTTCAATCTGGTTTCCACTCACCTTGGAGGCATGAGTCATCTAAACGCCCCGCCTTCAAAGCAGGTGGAAACTGCTTTATTTGGCCTGTGTTTTTCACCCCTTTGATTACTCACCGGGCTGAGTTCTACAGGCTCTAACAGGACGATCTGAAGGTGGCTCAACCTCTACTTTCTTTCCAGGATCAAAATCATCCATTTCACCCTCAGTATCACATTGCTCCTTTTCCCTTTTCCTTTTCTTCTCCTCCTGACATTAAAAAGCAAGAATGCAAAAAAGCAGGTCAGAAGTATATACTGATACAAAATTTTCATTTCAAATTAGTAAGAATTTTAGTGCTATAAAACATTAAGGGAGACATATTTGCCAGTCATGAGAAAGAGATTCAAAATGCTAAAAAGAAAAAGAAAGAAAGAAAATAGTACTTATTAGTCAGAGAAGACATTTCTTAAACTGTAACATCACTTTTCTCCCATATACATTTTCTATTCTATTCTATCTATCTATTTTGCTACTCAATTCCAAGAGTGGGCTAGAAGAAAGATTGAGCTGAAGAAGGGAAAAGGAAAATAACCACACAAACATCAAGTTCTAAGAGAGGACAAGAGATAGGGCCTCTTCTGTAAGGATACCCAGAGAATGGAATGCAATCTCAAAGGACAGCTCCTTGGCTCTGTCATTGGCTTTTCCATGCAGGATAGTAAGAAATGACTTATTTCAACAGTTTGTTTGCTTTTTGCTGCTAAGTAAGTTTGTTTTGATTATTGTTGCTTTGGTGTACCATCAAGTTGTTTCCAACTTATGGCAACCCGAAAGCGAACCTATCATGGGGTTTCCTTGGAAAGATTTGTTGAGATGAGGTTTGCCATTGCCTTCCCAAGGCTGAGAGCATGTGAATTGCCCAAGGTCACCCAGTGGGTTTCATGGCTGAGCGGGGAATCAAATCCTGGTATCTAGAGTTATAGTCCAACACTCAAAGTGACTACACCATGCTGGCTCTCATCTTTGTGTTATAATTAATTTTAGGTGATACCCTTTAATATGATTGCTTGTACATGTTTTATAGGTACTGTTTTATGTTTCAAGCTGCTTTAATTATCTGTTATTAAGGTAGGATGAAAAGTCTTTGAAACAAACCCATGCAGACCTTTTTTTAAAAATGCAATGACAAAGGTCTTGCATAGGCCATTCTTAAGAATGCTCCCTAAGAGGTAAGTTTTACAGAATTCAATTAGATTTATTCCCTTGTATATGTGCAAAGGGATAGAATTTTAGAGCCAAGCTAGATGAAATTAAGATTTCATTATCAAGCCTCTATTCTTTTACTATTCTTTAAAGCTACTTTTGAGATCCCTGAATTGCACTAGAAGTACAATACTCTGGGAGAGGGGCTAATCTAGAAAATCTTCTACTAATGGGTTTTAAATTGTGCTTGTACAGTATTTGCTTTATGTTTAAATCATTTTTAAAAATGCAGTCTCTTCATGAGCCACCGAGAATGTGTTTTGGGAGAAGGTAAGACTGAAATAAAATAGAACAATAGAACAACAACAAAAATAAACTGTACCATCTTCCTCATTCTAAAAACATCCCTCTCAAGTCCATAAAGTAAAACTTAAGAATACCACAATCTTTACTGTAAACAGGACACACAAGTGGGCAGTGTGTGTATGTGTGTGTTGAGTTGCGTGAGAGGAAAAAAAAAAGAAGCAGCAGCAGCAGCATTAACTCATCCTTCTGCATCATCATGATTCTAATCTCAATTATTCCCCTTTCCTAACTGGGTTTCAAAAACATTTAGAGACATGACAGCAAATTATGTTTTCTAGTTCAGCATATAGCCTACTCTTTAGTGCAGACCACATGGCAAACTAGTGTTTTCACTGCTGATTCTTATTGTTATTCATAAATGTTATTTTGCACAACCTTTTTTTAAAAGGCAACTTTAAAATTTCACTCTGCCTCAATACTAGCTCTGTGCATTATCTAAGCATTTAAATATTTATTTTAAAAAAACGGGAGTGAAAAGCACTTTCCTCCATCCACTAACTATGAGTTGCTGAGTTGTTACAGGTTTTGTAGTTTGTGTATGTGTACATGCCTATCACAATCTATTGTAAATTCCAATCTGTTGTAGTGATTTCAGTGTTGGACTCTGGGAGATCAGGGTATGAATTCAAGCTCAGCTACAGAAAACCACTGGGTGACCTTGGACAAACCATATGCTCTCAGCCTAAGGCAATGGCAAACCTCCACAGAATAAATCTTCCCAAAAATAATAAAAAAAAACACAACAACCCCAAACCCAAAGCCCTACGATAGTGTCACTGTAAGAAAGAGTTGACTTGATTGGCCACAACAACAACAAATTAGTTTCCCCAAAGGAAATAATGTTCTCATAAGGCCACAGCTTCAATTATTGTTTTAATTTTACTGACAATCAGTTCCATTGCTTAGCAAAAATATTTTCCATAAAGGCCAAGCAAGGCCCAGTCGTGGGACTTGAGCACCTTTATATGATAGGATTTGCCAGAGAAGGGCTGAAAACAATTAGTCGCATCTGGTTGTCCAGGCATGTAAGAAAATGGATGTAACATTTGAAGTCATGCTACAGAGCAGGCCTACCTATATACAGAATACATGTTAGGTTTACCACCCAGGTACTAACAAATCTTAGTCAATCACATTTGATTTAACAGTTGATTATTTAGATCTTCCTATGACTAAATTGTTTTGAAGAAAAAAAATCCTGTAATTCCCTTGTTTTTAGATTTAGCTTGTGTATTCTCACCATGTGCTGTTTCAGAAAAGACATTCTTTGCTGTGGGAACAGTAGGATGCCTCTAAAGATGGTGTCTGCTCTGTGCAATTTTTATACATGGCTTTATGTCTCTTCAAGACACTTGTTGACTTATGGTGGCCCCATTAGTTTCATAGGGTTTTTATAGGTAAGAAATATTCAGAGGTAGTTTTGCCAGTTCCTTCCTCTGAAATATAGCCTAAAGCACCTAGTATTCATTGGAAGTCTCCGATCCAAATACTAAGTGGCACTGATTTAGCTTTCAAGATCAGATAGGATCTAGTGTCTTTAGCAATAGCAATAGCAAGTACATTTTAGATGTATTTAGGGTATTTAAGTCTCTAATATTCATTCATACAGTCACCCCTCCATTTCCATGGATTTTGCATCCACAGGTTCAACCATCCATCGCTTGAAAATATGTATAATATATATATATTTTAAAATCCAAAAAGCAAATCTTGATTTTGCCATTTTATGTAAGGGACGCCATTTTACTATGCCATATAATGGGACTTGAGCTTTTGTAGATTTTGATGCCAAACCCTAGTAGATACCAAGCGCCCACTGTACTTACATTAAACATGAATTCTTCGTAGTTAATTAGATATCTTGTTAATTTGTTGAAAAACATTTAAACTGATCATGAAAGCTTATAGACCTTTATTCTATATTCTCAGCTCTTAAAATTATTATAAGCAATTGCTTCAATTTCAATATGTAAAATGTATGGAGGTTGAAACAGATAGGGAATTGCCGCACAAAAATGAACTTTTTGAAAAGCTAATACTTACAGCTAACAAAGATTTCATAAAATAACTTTTTGAAAAATTTGACTGACAACTCCAAATAAATAAGAAAACAGATAATAAACTAAGAAACTACTTGTCCAAAACACACTGCAGAAATAATCCAGTTTGAGACTGCTTTAACTGCCCTGGCTCAATGCTAGGCAATTCTGGGAACTGTAGTTCTGTGAGACATTTAGCCTTCTCTGCCAGAGAGCTCTGTTGCCAAAATAAACTACAATTCTTGGGATTCCTCAGCACTGATCCAGAGCAGTTATAGTAGTCTCAAACTGGATTATTTCTGCAGTGTGTTTTGAACCATTGTTACATGACTGTTTACCTTTCTCTTTCGCCTCTCCTCTTCATCCAGATGCTTTTCTTTCTCTTTATCAGATTTCTTTTTCTTCTTCTTCTTTTTCTCCTTATGCCGCTCCCTTTCATGGTCTGATCTGTCATCATAATAACTGGAATCATGTCCAGATCCTGAAAGCTCTGTCACTTCACTACCTCCAACTTTCAATACCAGCTTCAATGGCTTCTCTAAGGGTTTATCCACATAATCTAATCAGAAACAAACAAATGGTATCAAAAAGACACGGGTTAAATGGGTTTAGCGCAGGGCCCCCTTGCCAAACTGCTTCAGCGTTTCGGTTCAAGTGCGAACCAGGGTCTTTTAAACTGCTTCAAACTGGCTTAAAACACTGTGGGAATCAGGCCTAGATTGGCCAGCCGGCTGGAGATGAATTGATTCATGAGTCAAGATGGATTATTTTACAACAAGAAAATGTGACGGGGGCAAATGTTGTGAGGCCCACGCTCCACTGTTGAACCGTTCCATCGATTTGGATCGCAAAGTGATTTTTACACTCACCCCTCCACATTTATAATAATAATAATAATAATAATAAAATTTATTTATATCCCGCTTAAACGAAGACAATCTAAGTGGCTTACATCAGTTAAACTCCCATACAACAAAATTCATACCCCACCCCACCCCCTTAAAACAGTATTAAAT